>CM070773.1:125231325-126710075 GCA_036346955.1 Dipus sagitta
AGCACTTGTCTAGCAAAGTCCCTAGCACTAAAAGATGTGTGAAAATATGCACTTCATTTATACATACATTCAACTAACAAACACACTTGTAGAAATTTATTCTGAAATAATTGGACAATTGTATCCAGACACGTATACATAAATGTGTTCTGTGTTTTACTATTAACTTTTCCTAATTCATGGATAATAAAAGACAATATGAATTAGTTCAGTAAATTATACTCCATCCACATAGGAGAATATTAAGTAATTGTTGAAATGTTTTACAAAAGTCTAGCTGTATTATACAGGAATTTATTTTCTTTTAGATATTCCTATATTCCTCAAGAATTTTTCAATAAACATACACTATTGCTGTAACTAAAAAAAGAATTAAAATGTCACTAGAAAGTCCATTGTTTTATATAATTAATATACACTAGTAAAATATTTTTAAAATAATAAAGATAACCAGACATTGTGGAATTCTATCAGCATAAGAGAAACAATGAACTGGTGACTAAATAAAGTCATTTACAGAAAGAATGGACTATATGATATTTTTTAGCTTAAACATATGAATATATAAAGAGAAAAAACAATATAAAGTTGAACCCATGCAACTTGTCAGTAATGGTTTTCTCTGAAAAAAAAAATGGGATAATTCATTAATTTTTTTTTA
This sequence comes from Dipus sagitta, assembly GCA_036346955.1. NCBI lineage: Eukaryota > Metazoa > Chordata > Mammalia > Rodentia > Dipodidae > Dipus > Dipus sagitta. The sequence continues at coordinate 125,231,987 of CM070773.1, forward strand.
AGTTTTTTTGAGGCAGGGTCTCACTCTGTAGTCCCAGGTTGGCCTCGAACCTATAGCAATCTTCCTACCTCTGCTTCCCAAGTACTGAGATTCAAGGCATGCACCACCACACCCAGCTACTTTTATTTTTGTGTCTTTTAAATTTTATTTTCCTTTTGCTTATATGAACTTCCTATCTTTCCCTTACTGAATTAGTAGAATCTATGGAAACAAAGGGAAAAGAATGGTAACAACAGGTTACTGTTTTAAAGTCTTCCTCATCATTATCATACATACTTTTTGTAAAAAGCAGCAGCAGGTAGCTTTCTTGCTTTCACTGACAGCTTAATCTTAGTTAAGAGCTGGGATGAGAATGTGCTTTGTCACAATTTCCATCTCAGCCAGTCAAACCTCAGTTTCCAATCACAATCATTTCACTAGCAAAACTTTGCTTAATTTAAATACAAGCTTCTATACTACAAAAGTATCATCCATCATCAAACAAGGGTGACCAAAGGACATCTGTCAGAGGGCACTTCCCAGAACTCTGGTTACTCATATGGATCATTCTAAAATACGAAAGTAAAAAGTAATTAGCTTGGCCTTTCAGCTACTCAAAGCCCAGCCTTATTATGTCCATGATTGATGCCTCTGTAATAACTCAGTAGGTTTCAGACCTACAATTACACAAACATTTCTAGAAAATCTCCCAACAGAAGGCAAATACATATTGACTGGTTCATAGGATGTCCCCAGTCTGCTTCCACCAGGTGGTCAAAATAATTTACGCTTACTCTTCTCTTAAACAATTTTATTTATTTGTGTGGGGGTGGGGCAAGCTAGGGCTTCTTCCCACAGCAAACAAATGCCAGACATGGCTTACTTGAACAGCTTGGGAATGGAACTGGGGCTGGCAGGTTTTGCAAGCAAGTGTCTTTAACTGCTGAGCCATCTCCCCAGCCTCAATTTACTCTTACTCTTAAATCACAAGTTCTAGCTATGGACTGTAGATGTTTAAGAATTCCACAGAACCCAACTAGTACCATGCAACCTTTTCTGCGTGTGTGCATTTGTAGACTTTCTGGGGAGATCTTCAGGGAGGCGCTGTGGTCTAGATGAGTGTCTTCCAAAGTGTCCTGAGTGTTGCTATCATAAAGTAGTGGACTCTTGAGAGTGGGGCCTAGTAAGTCATTGAGGCCATGCCCTCAAAAGGGATTGTGGAACTCTGACTGTCCCATTTCTTTCTGTTTCAGTTTAAGATTTGATCCTTTTGCTCTTACACATGCTTCTGCAAGGATATGCCACCATCACCAAAGGCCCAAACCACAGAGCCACTCAATTTTGGACATGAATATCCAGAACTGGAAACCAAAACAAACCTTTCTACTTCATCATTAGCCTGTCTGGACACAATGTTATGGTAACACACAAGTGTTGTGTAGCAATTTCCTGCTAGATACAACAGTTAGAGGGAGGCTTGTTCCAAAGCTCATTAAGGCTCAAGGAGAAGACAAGGCACAGGACCTTACAAGGCTCAGGAAAGGAAGTTCGTAAAACTCACAAGATTTACAAGGCCCCATCCTAACAATATAAAGAATAAGAACTGGACTGGACAGATGGATTAGTGATTAAGCACTTGCCTGTGAAGCCTAAGGACCCTAGTTCGAGGCTCGATTCCCCAGGACCCACATTAGCCAGATGCACAAGGGGGTGCACACATCTGGTGTTCGTTTGCAGTGGCTGGAGGCTCTGGCGTACCCATTCTCTCTTTCTATCTGCCTCTTTCTCTCTCTATCTGCCTCTTTCTCTCTCTGTCTGTGGCTATCAGATTAAATAAATAAATAAAGTACATTTCACTTCAAAAAAAATGAAGACAGAAATCTAAACTTAAAAAAAAGAAGAATAAGAACTGCTTGGAAGAAGAGACTTTCACTAGTGGAGCTGTCTGCAAGTTGTGTACTGAACTCCAGGGATACAGGCTCTGTAAGTCATCACCTAAGATGGGGTAGACTTCTGTGGGATACAGATGTTTTTGAGTCATTCATGTTCCTGTAAGAAACCCCTCACCCATACTCCTGTATGTAACCCCAATAAACACACTGATTTAGCAATTTTGGACTTTGGTGTAATCCTTACTTTGGTCTATTGTTGGTATCCAATCTGAGGATGAATAAAAGATCTATTCACATTTCCCCAGGGAAAGTTTAACCCAACAGTAAGAGGCTACACAATAAAAACCAGTCTAAGAGTCTATGGGCCTTGCTAGAAGAACTCTGAGCAGACACCAAGAGGTTCATTCCTGATCTAACTCCAGAATAGCTTCAAGACCTCAAGCAATCAAGCTACCAGGAACTCAGACTTCCAAAGTACACAAAGAGTGAGATCACTTCTAATAGTCCTTTACTCCAAAATTAACAATTTCCATGAGGTAATGTCAGGAGTTCATCACACCATATGTTCATAATGCCAAGTTCAGTGCTCCAAAACATATGGTAAAAGTTGAACAAGGAGACACTAAGATAGTGAATTTCCAAAGGGGAGGGGGGAGATTGTACCACATCAAGCTGCTAATATAAGTTAACCTGTTTAGAAAAATCACTTGATTCTCTCTACTCAACATTCTCATGTATCCTGAAGCTCCTAAGAGATGATTGGCCCAGCTGTTTCTATGACAACCAATTTTACGGGCATCTCACTTTGAAGTACCAAGTTCTACATTACTGGTATAACCCACTCAGCAAATTTGAAGCACCAGACAACTGCCCCCCCCCCCCCCCCCCACACACACACAGAGAGAGAGAGAGATAAAGCTCAGTACATTTTCTATAATGGGTAACACTAAAATAATTTTAGTCTTACAGGCCACAGTCTGTTGCCATGATCAACTCTGCCATTATTGGGTAATGGTAGCCACAGACAGCATGAAAACAAATGGAATATAGCAACATACCAATAAAACTTTACTAATGAACCAAAGCTAGCATCTCACAAAATTTCATGTGCCACAAAGTTTAAAATGTGAAGATCTTTTTTAGTTGTAGGGCTTTAAAAAATAAGTGGCAGGTTGAACTTTTCTAGCAATCTAGATCTTTCTTACAGTGTTACTTTGACAGAGTTCAGTAGCTGGAAAACAGTAGTGACAGCTGAGCAACACTTTCTTTTTATCAATATTTATTTGTTTATTTGAAAGAAGTGAAAGAGAAAGAGAATGAGCATGTCAGGGTCTGCTGCCACTGCAAATGAACTCCATATGCATGTGCCACTTTGTGCATCTGGTTTTATGTGGGTACTAGGCAAATAAATCTGGCCTGCAAGCTTTGCAAGCAAGTGCCTGTAACTCCTGACTCATCTCCCCATCTCCTGAGCAGCAGCTTTCTGAAAAAAGGGTTCTGCAGAATCAGCTGCCTGGTTTCTCTCACTTTTTCCTCTTCTGACCTGCAAGCTTCACGTATAAATGATTTCAAATTGGGAGAGAGCAAGAATTATGAAATTCACTTGCTAATAATATTCAGTCATAACGGTACTGACTGCTAAGAAAAATGTCTTTATTTCTTTGAAGTCTTCTCCCTACAGAGACCATTTCTCTATTTTAATTGATATGCAGTTCTACTTCTCTCTGTCCTCCTGGCTCAAATTTATTACCTAAATGAATAAAAGGCAAATAGAAGGAATCAATTTTCAGTTAAAAGAATAAAAATTTAAAGGCCAGGGAAATGGCTCAATTGGTTAAAGGGCTTATTACATCCACATAACCCAGATGCACATGGTGGCGCATGTATCTGGAGTTCGTTGCAGGCCCTGGCATGCCCATTCTCATTCTGCGTGTGTGTGTGTGTGTGTGTGCGTCATAAATAAAGAAAAAGAAAATAATTTTTTACAAAAGTAATTTGAAGAGCTGGGCATGGTACACACCTTTAATCCCAACACTCTGGAGGCTGAGGTAAGAGGATCACCATGATTTCGAGGCTAGCCTAGACTACCAAGTGAGTAGTCCAAAAAAAAAAAAAAGAAGAAGAAGAAGAAGAAGAAAAAGAAGAAATCAAGCCCAAATTTGAAAGATTTACCAGCAGGGCAGGATGGCACACATTTGCAATATATCATTTGGGAGGTAGAGGCAGGAGAATACCAAGTTCAAAGCCAGACTAAGCTACAATGTGAAATCAAAGGTTTTGTTGCTGTTGTTTCTTTCCTGCAGGGTGGGGGAAAAGAAGTCTTTTATCAGAGACTGTTTCCAAATTCTGGAGACTGCTCAACACACATGGGAGTGTTATTCTATGCATCCCCTCCCCCAACCCATAACAGAGGCAGATCAAAGCATGATGTCTCCTCTTTGAACTTATTTTGTGCATTCACCCTGGGCACACTCCAGTGCTTCTCTCCTATTATTTCTGATTTAATGGAATGTTTCATTGAAAGCTTAGAGGACTTAAGATGGAGTTATAGTCAAGAAAATTAGTTTAACACTTTATATTAGATTAGCTTGACAATGGCACTCTAGTAGCTACAGTGTGAAACCCTGCTGCTAAAGAAAAGACCATCTTAAGAGATTTTGACAGAAGGACAAATACCAAGATGAAGTTCAGTATAGAAGCATTCTGATACAAGTATGAGAATAAGACAGGGGCTGGGATAAATTAATGGGAAAATGCTATCTTTTACTTTGATTTTCTTTGTTTTTAATTCTACTTACTTATGAGAGAGAGTGTTTGGGGGGGTGGTGTCAGGGCCTTCAGCTACTGGCAAACAAACGCCAGACACATGTACCACCCTTGTACATCTGGTTTACATGGGTCCTGGGAAATTGAACCTGGGTCCTTTGGCTTTGCTAAGCTATCTCTCTAGCCCATGATCTTATTTTATCTTTGAAAAATATTTTATTTATTTGCATGCAGAGTGAGAGACAGGAGAGAGACAGAGAGAAAGAGAGAGAATGGGTGCACAAGGGCCTCCAGCCTCTGCAAACAAACTCCAGATGCATGCACCACTTTGTGTATCTGGCTATATGTGGGTACTGGAGAACTGAACCTGGGTCATCAAGCTTTGCAACCAAGAACATTTAACTACTGATCCACCTCCCCAGCCCTACTTTGATTTTCATATAGTTTCATATAGTATCATTTATACTCTTTACACTTTGCCATATGAAGATATGTCATAAACATCTTGTATTTTAACAGTTTAAAATAATAAAAAGGTTTATCAACTATACACACACGTGCACACACACACATATCTTCCAGTGAGAAGTGAATAAGACTGACTTATTTAATTGCTGAGAGGAAAAGTCAGCTTCATGAAACTTTAAACCTCACTAAGAAAAACTGGTGCCATCATGATTGGCTTACAAACTATAAGTAGGAGTATCTTAAATTAACAGCAGGATGACAACAAGTTTATAGGGACAACTGAATCCAACTTCACATTCCAAATCATAATTTTTTCAACAAACTACCATCAAGTCATTCTAAATATAAATTTCAATGCAAATGAAAATTTCCACAAGGCCTGAGTAATAATTTGACAATATGCCCAACAACATTAAATTGTTATGCTAGGTAAAAGGTGCCATTAAGAAGTTTAATATTAGCCTGACACTACCTACACAAAACCATCATAAGAGGAGGAAAAGATTATGACATCAAAATAAAAGAGAGACTGATTGAGAGGGGGAGGGGATATGATGGAGAATGAGTTTCAAAGGGGAAAGTGGGGGGAAGGGAGGGTATTACCATGGGATATTTTTTATAATCATGGAAAATGTTAATAAAAATTGAGAAAAAAAATAAAATAAAATTTTTTAAAAGACTGAAAAAAAAAGAAGTTTAATATTAATGATATCTGTTGAAGCTTAGCAATATACGTATGAATTTGAGTGTGCCTTTCCTGGCTCCTTGACATTATCTGCACCATGATCATTCCTATCTGAGTAGAGTGCTTGTTCCCTCCATCTGGGAAACTTAAAATTCAAGGCACATTTATTTTGGTGTATAATCACACGGGCAGACATTTATAATGGTACAGGCATCGTCTTTAGTAATAAAGATTTTTTTTTTTTTTTTTGGCCAGTCAGTTTTCTACAACTACAGAGAGCTCTTTCACCCTAAAAGTAGTAAAATAGCATAATGAAATGATTCTTGTGGTAAATCTTTGTTTCCTAAAGCCTCAAAGTTCACTTTCAGGATGTACTGTGACAGAGCTAGGAAGATGGCTCAGTGGATAAAACGCCTGCCACACAGCATGAGTACCCAAGTTCACCCCAACACTGTTTGTCATCTCAGTGATGCCTATAGACAAGAAGGCAAGAAGACAGGAGAATCTACTGGAAGCTCAAGGACCAGGTAGCCTGGTAAAAGCTGCAGTGAACAATGAGACCCTGCCTCAAAGGAGGTAGAAGGCCCTTGACACCTGAAAGTTGTCCTCTGACCTCCACACTACACATCTGCAACAACACATACACACACCCAAAAATAAATCACAGTAAGTTACTAAAAAGAAGGTATTATAATAGACTCATAAGAAAAAAAAACAAATGGCCAGGAGAGACTGTCAGACCAAGCGAAGACGACTTCCCCAACGCCCTGAGTCTCTTGTGGGGATGTACCACACATTTCCCAGCACTTTGACGTGCCAGGCTTTCACAAGTCAACATGCAAGAAACAGGTATGACTGCGTACCATCCCAAAGCTGAACTTGCTTAAGGGAGTCACACATCCTGACCTGAGGCGCTTCCCCAGGGCACTACCTGAGCTGACTGCGGCATAAGGCTGGATTCCATGCAAACGGCAAGAACAGTATCAGCTCATTTATCTTCACAACTCTCTCAATGAAATGTTAATATTCAGATACTCCAGTAAAGCATTTTCAGTACCTTCAACTTTTTAATGGAAGATTTTTACAGCCACAGACCAAGTTCCCTGCTCAATGTGAGGAAGCTAGAAGCAGGACCTAAACTTAAGTGACAGAGACAGTGAGAACGTTCACAACTGCCCCACTGCTTGCCAGGAGATAAGGCTGTGACTCTGTGACTGCACCACTCAGGCCTTAGCCACTGGCAAGGTCAGCCCCTCTAGAAGGGATGTGCTACCACCCTGTTCTGTTCTCCAGGGCTGCTGGGAAAACCTGAAAGAGAATGAAAACTTCTGTACACTACGTAAGTGTGCCATGGGCCAAACAGATCCAACTCTGACTGTTCCAGTGACAGAGAGTCACTCTAAAATACAGAGAGGAAAGGAACTTGCTCCTGTTCTCTTTACAGCCACCCTGGAGTGTGTCTTATGGTAAGTATCTGTGTCACCTGTAAAGTGATAAGCTACCACACAGACAGTCAAGACCTTAGGGAAAGCAAAACACCCTTGGACAAAGCAATATAAAAAAAAAAAAAACAGATTTGGGGAAAAAAATTGACTTTCATTGTCAAAGAGAGCCAAGCAGTTTCAAAACCCCCAAAGTATATGTAAATAGCAGTCTGTACCCACTGAAGCACATTTTCCCTTTAACAAAAATACTCTTGATTTTAAAGAACATATTAAAATAATTTAATTTCAAATGCTGAATTGCAAGAACAGGGTAAGAATTTCTTTAAAATGTAGACAACTTATAAAGAATGAGAATTCTTTCTTACCTCCCACATGTATACATTATTCTTAACCTGAGATCTTTTTTTCTTATCACCAACAAATGGCCCAAACTTTTTCCCTTTTAAAATTGGTTTGGTGGCCCAAACACCTAGAAAAGAAAACCAATATTTTTACAATATGTTGTGATTATTTTAAAGGTTGAAGTCAAGGGTACATCTGTTCATTTTGTGGCCCAATGCCTACCTAACATGATCCCACAGGAAGCTGCCTATCTGTGCTGTCCCTGTGACAAGGGCACTCACCGATCCGGGTCTTGTCAACAGCAGATGGTAAAAGCCTCAATTCCTCTGGAAGTCCTCGAAACACATGCTCAGGTATCTCAGACAAGGTCTCCGTGGCTGCCACAGACTCAGTAGCATTCTGCAAGTGAAACAAATCACAGGATCTTAGCAAAAAGAAGAAAACCCTGTGGGGTTGTTACTGCTTTGTTTAGCTTGCTATTTCTAGAACAATGAGCAAACATGCAAAAATGTAACGGAAACTTAAATCAGGCAAGCCAGACTGCAATGGTGATGTGGAAGGAAAATTTTTGGAGTTGCTCTGAAGCATGTTTGAGTCTCCAGAGAAAACCAGTGCAACCTTCAGGCATGTCTCTGGTCATCTATTTGGTTCTAGTCCCTTATGCCCAGTTTCAACATCAATCTCTAGCACCAATCACTTTTTAAGTTCAAATAGAATCTGGCAGCAAAATACACCTTAAATTTTTGTTTGTTTTTTGAGGTAGGGTCTCACTCTAGGCCCAAGTTGGCCTGAAATTCACTATGTAGTCTCAGGCTGGCCTCCAACTCACAGAGATCCTCCTACCTCTGCCTCCACAAAGTGCTGGCATTAAAGACATGTCCCCACCACACCTGGATTAAGTTTATTTTTAAATCAAACGCTATGCTAGAGAGATGGCTCAGCAGTAAAGGTGCTTGTTTAAATCAAAGGCTGTCAGCAGCATACTAGGACACTTAAAGAATACTTTTGGCATACTTCCTAAAGACTGCACTGGCTGATCAGATACTGCCCCACCCACACATCCCTCTAGCAATAAAACCCACTGTAAGCAGGATTTGAACTTTCCACCAAGCTCACTGTAGGCCCTCACTATAAGTTTCCAGGAAGCAGCAACTGATCACTAGATGTCAGACCACTAAACAGCAAAATCCCCATGTATCCCAGATTTAACAGGAAAGAGAATTCTATATAATTACTTCTCAAAGTGAGGTCCAGATTTCATCATAATCTTAAGAAATAAGACTGTCATGAGACATGCATATAAGGTTGAGGAGAGAGGTGGCAACCAGGAGAATAACTACCAAACTGTGGAAGACAGTCTAATAATTACAGCACACACACTCTAAAGAACAGCTGAGCCGGGTATAGTGGTGCACGCCTTTAATCCCAGCACTTGGGAGGCAGAGGTAGGAGCACTGCCATGAATTCGAGGCCACCCTGAGACTACAGAGTGATTTCCAGGTCAGCCTGAGCTAGAGTGAGACCCTACCTTGAAAAAAGCAACAAAAAAAAAAAAAGAACAGGTATGCTCATAAAGTCTAACTGACTTGCACATCACCATGCTGCGTGAGTTTTGCAGTCTGAGGGGTTTCATTTCCTCCAAAGGCACACACTTCTCCAGGACTTCCAGAGGAGCCAATGCACGCAAAAGCAAACTCCAGGATACAAAGATTATTTCTTCCACTATAATGAAGCTCTTGTACATCTTAAGAATGTCATAAGCCAAGAAAAAAAATATCATTCAAACTTGCAGCCTCCCAGCATTTTTCCTTTCTTTCTCTTCCCTTTCTTAAGTATCAATAGGCTGTTGCAAGAGAAATAAATTCCACAATCATCATGGAGTACTCTCTGGCCTGCCTGGAGTTGAAAAGCCCAAGAGAGCATCTACAAACCTGTTACCTCTTGGGCACAGCCAAGTAACCAGTGTGCTTGCTTCCAAGGCACAAAGACATCTTTTTCAACAGAAGCCCCAACACATCTTCCAAAAAACAAGTTTCAAATTGCCCTAGAAAATGACCTTATGGTACTTATATTAGCTATAATGTGAATGCATTTTGCTGCCATTTCTCACTTTTAAATATAGCATACCCACTAAGCATGGTAGCACATACCTTCAATGCTAACACTAGGGAGACAAAGATAGGATGACTGCTGTGAGTTTGAAGTCAGCCTGGGACTGAAGTGAGTTCCAGGTCAGCCTGAGCTAAAGTGAGACCCTACTTCAAAAAGAACAACAAAATAAATAAATAATTGTAGCATCCCCAGCTAAAACCTTTTTTTAAATGTATAAACTGGGTATTTGGAACTGTGAATAAACTTTCTGCCCAAGGGAAAGGCGCTGACCTGGCAGTTGGTCCTAGAGTGCACAGTGGTGACTTTATGGTACTGATAAACTAAGCAATATCAACAAACCCTGCTGGAATCATGAGTGCTGGGAGAACTGGCCACTAGGAATGGTCAAAGGCAGTGTGGTCCTTTTTCTCAGTTGTAGCCTATCTATCCTGCCTAAGAGCATTGCCCTTGAACACAGCCTGTTGCTCACCTGAACTAAAACTTCCAGGCACTGCTATGGCACATCTAACAATTCCATGTGTACTGTGAGCATCCTTGTCATAAGCACTGTGCAACAGTCTTCTAGGTCTGTCAGAGATACCACAGTGTTAAAAGTAAGCCCTATCAGCTAGGCATGGTGGCGCATGCCTTTAACCCCAGCACTTGGGAGGCAGAGGCAGGAGATCACCGTGAGTTCGAGGCCACCCTGAGTCTACAGAGTGAATCAGGTCAGCTTGGGCCAGAGTGAGGCCCTATTAAAAAAAAAAAAAAAAAAAGTAAGCCCTATCAATACCTCACTCCACAAGGTACACACATAGAAGAAACTGAAGCTTAGGGAAATGACCTAAGTTACTCTCTTTTTTAAAAATAACTTTAATTTATTTTCTTTATTGGAGAGAGAGAGAATAAATGTGCCAAGGCCTTCAGCCATTGCAAAAGAACTCCAGATACATGCACCACATTGTGCATCTCGCTTATGTGGGTCCTGGGGAATCAAACCTGAGTCCTTTGGCTTCATAGGCAGATGCCCAAACCACTAAGCAATCTCTCCAGCCCACCTAAGTTATTCTGAATCCCTGTCTGTCTGACTCTAGAGCCCAAGCTAATATTCACTACAGATTCTTGTTAAGATTCACTGAAATATAATCTGATACTTTCTGTCTTACAGCTGAGACTCCATATGTACATCAGCAGGAGGTGGCGCCTACAGTGGGATTGGTTTTCCTATAGGAAATGTGTGACTCAAATGCAAGAGCTTATGTACTAAAAATCTGGTACCTCCTGATCCTGCAGAGCAGCAGGAGTAAACAAGAAAGAAGGGAAACTGCTATCTCTCTGCCTACTTGTTTTAAATCCACCCCTTATTTGTTTTGAGATAGGGTATTACTATATTGCTTCAACTCCCAACTGGCTGAACTCCAACTCAAGATCTTCCTGCCCTGGCCTCTTCAGTGCTGGGATTCCCAGCATGCAATATCAATCTCACCTCAACCATAACTTTTAATGTGGGCTCATATTCCTATGGAGGAAAGCTCTTTTCTGCTTGCTATAGTATTCTTCACATGACAATAGGCCTCAACTTCAATTCACGGTAAGACACTCCAGATACTGGCTGGACCAAGCCTCCCCTTCCATCTGCTGGAATTTCCATAGCAGTAGCTCTGGCTGCAAACTATCCAATGCACACAAACGGTATCTCTCACTCAGGGATCAATTCCCAGTATTGAGCAGTAGACTTGAATGAGTGTCTGACTCTTTGTAGGCTACCACACTTAAACTCTTTGAAGAGGGACAAAAACAAGTAACAGGGTCTCCTAGTCTATCAGGAAGGCTTTTCCCATCGGTGCCTCAATTTCTGGGACTTGTGCCAGGTATTTTTTGAGTTGATACAGCTGTCCTTCAATTGGTTCCAGGACCAGGATTCATCCCAGCCCATTGCCCCACAGATACCAAAGCCAAGGAATGCTCAGGTCCTGTGGTAGTTTGAATTTATGTCCCCCCATAGGCTCAGGTGTTTTATTAAGCTTGTAATTTGGGTCTCCAGGGACCTGGCTGGAGGAGGTATCACTGGGGGGCAGATCCTGGGGTCCAGCCCTAAGGTGTATTTGGGAGTGGATCTGATTTCCAATCCAAAGGTATGCACAGCAGTCTAAGCTCTGGCTGGCCCCTGCTGTTTTGTACCTGTTGCTGTTGGAGTTGGCTGGCTGGTGGCGGTACGCCTCTGCTTGGGTGTCTGAAAGCAGCTTCTTTCGCCACTGATGGAGCTTCCCTGCATCTGTAAACATGAAAGAGCCCCTTCCTCCCTAAATTGAGCCTGTCTTAGATGTTCATCCCAGCAATGTGGAACTGACTGTAACAGGTCCCTTATGTAAACTGCAAAGTATTTACATATTACCTTCTCTTTCCATATACTTTAAATCATCTCTAGATCATGTGCTATACCCAGTACAAAGTAATATTATGTAAATACATGCTATGCGGTATTGTTGAGGGATTATGGTCAAGGGAAATGTCTGTATATATCCACTACAGCGGCAAGTTTGTTTTCTAAATATTTCAAATCTGAACTTGTAAAATCCACAGGTGCAGAACCCACAGATACAGAGGGCTGACTACATAAAAATCACTTTTTAGTAAAGACTTTGAACCAACATATTGGTTTGTATGCAAAACAAGCACAATTTGACCCAGGAACTGTTTCCCACATAGATCTTAATCTAAAAGCAGCTGCAACCTCTATACAATGTTAAGTCCCTCCTGGGGGGCTAATGTTCTAGGTATAACAAAATGAAATACATGCAAAACCTGATGCTCAGGAAAAAAAAAAATCAAACACAAAGAGACAGTGCAGTGATGAAATGGAGTGGAGGCAGAGAAAATGTGCTGGCATTTAGGTGGGACATGGGGGAACACCTAATAGGAAAAGGCAGCAGCAGGGATCAAATTCTGGAGCAGTCAGGCAAAAAGACCACTGTGTCCAGGGCAAAGGAAACAAGCAACCAGGGCCGACGCAGGGGCAAGGCCTGCAGAAGAGCATCCCCATGCACAAGGAGTGAGAGGCACAGAAGGTACGCAGTCATGAAGACAAAGGCAGGCTCAGCAAGGTCAGGACTTCCACTGCTTCCTGAGACTCTCCGGTCCCTTTTCCTGTGCTGGCCTATGGAGCACTGTACTTGTGTTATTTTTTTTATTGAGACAGGTTCTTGCATATCGCAGACTGGCCTCAAATTCACTGGATGAGGATGACCTTGAACTTCTGATCCTCCTGCCTCCACTTCCTGGTGCTAGGTACCACCATGCTCGGTTTATATAGTGCTATGGACTGAACCCAGGGCTTCATACATGCTAGGCAATCTCTCTACCAACTAAGCCTCATTCTAGCTCCTGCTTTGTATGTTTAATCCTGATCCAGATGGTAGAGATTAAAGAACTCTGCTCTCCTATAGTGAGGACTTTTCTCTGACAGCTTAGTGAAGTACAGTCTCCAAACTTGTGCTGACACACAATCTGTAACACCAAGCATTAAATTCAAATGTGTTAACAAGCTATAAATTATTCAGTGATCGTGTTGGTGTATTGTCTCAACCTCTCACTACCTCAAACACAAAGAAAGTCAATATTCTCGACAGGCGTGGTGGCACATGTCTTTAATCTCCGAACTCAGGAGGCAGAGGTAAGAGGATCACTGTGAGTTCAAGGCCACCCTGAGACTACATAGTGAATTCCAGGTCAGCCTGGGGTAGAGCAAGACCTTACCTCGAAACAAACAAACAAACAAAAAAAGTCAATATTCTCTCCCTTCCCCAGCTACTGGCCACAGGCCCCTCTTCTTCACCCAGCCCATTATCCAGTCATTAACAAAAACTTCCCAAATACCTACTCTAGGCTAGCAACATGCTGGGCAGTGAGGGGACAACAGTCAATAAAGCTGAACAAGGCTACCCACTGAGGAACCTTTCTGTACCTAAGACAAGAAACCTTGGAGATGTGTTTCCAGGTCTGACCCTTCTGGAGTACTGGTGACCTACATGCTTCCCCTGGGCACCTTTCCTGTGGCCCAGAATGTGACCCCCATACTGGATGAGTGGGGAGCTGGAGTAAGATAGCCTTCAGCCCTCTCTGTGGGCCAAGACCTGTGCTCAGAATTTTATGCATGCTCCTTCACTTAATCATCAAGACAAGAATAATCACATGGAGTACGATGGAGTTGTCAGGACAGGTCAGGCATTATTCCAAGAAACCACACTGCCTCACTCATTCTCTGCATTACTACCTGCTATGGTTACTTTTATGGTCCTCATCTTTCAGAGGAAAGTGAAACCTGCCACAATCCTAGCCATTACACAGCTGAGCTAGACAATTCCAACCCTGCTAGGCTTCAGGGTTTGGCCTCTCAAACACCAGGCCACAAAACAGCAGCAAACAGCCACTTCCCCACACTACACAGTTTTAATGTAGTGGACTCAGATACAATCCAGATGGGTCGCTACTACCTCCACCAGGGATGCCTGGGAACCCTTTGTGGGGTCAGCAAGGTCAGTTACTATTATAACACAAGATGTCACTTGCTTACTTTACTGTAAGGTATGGAATTTTCTTTTTCATTTTCTTTGTTGAAGGAAAGTAAAAGTTTTATTCAAGAAAGACACAAGCTGCCAGGCTGTCTTGTAAAAGAAAAACCCAACTGGAATTTTCCTTTTGTAAGCTCTGTTACGAGATGACACAGTCATTCTGAGAGCTGATGAATGGGAAATTGCTAAATTGTGGTTTCCATACTCTAGCAGGGCACAATGCAACCACTGGAGACCCAGGAGAAGAGCGCATGGGCTCAAGGGCTCCATGGCAGCACTAGGAAGCTCTGAAGCAGCAGCACAGCAGACCAGAAGAAAGTGGGATAGACAGATGGCCACCCACCTCCGGGAGGAGGAGGGCAGAGGAAGAACAAGAAAAGGAGCCAATATGCATTTGCACTGCTGACTTCTGCACTACCCAGGTGACAAGCAGGCCTGTCCTAACTTCCTATCCTAACAGGATTTCCTGTAGGTAGCTTGCATTCCATGAGCCCCCACTGGCTGCAGAATTCAATCAAGAGGCAGTTCAGGACAGGCACATGGTGTGCCTGGTGCCCAGCTAATGATGACAGGCACAGAACAGTGGCAGCTATGAACCAACACAAAGAGGCAGTTGAGGAGTACATGGGTCCCTTGAAGGACATAGGAGGCTTCAGTGGAAAGCAGAGAATGAAGAAGAGCAGAGCCTCAGGACTCTATTTTCAGGGGTCATGTACAGAGAAGAAGCAGCAAGTGTCCTAGTGCTAGAAAACGGGACAGAGGTGGAAGGGCTCTACGAGTTAGTCAAATAGGAAAGAGTTCCAGGGAGGGGACATAGGCAATGGCAAGATGGCTGCACCCCTGAGACCTACTGGACCTGATCCCCTTCTCCATTCCCACCATCTACCACCACTGCCCTACAAGCCTGAAATGACACAGTGATCTGGACTTGGCCCATATGTGCATAGCCAAGGGCTCCAGGGGCTGTAGCATGCTTCTCTCAGCCAGCAGGAAGGAAGAGTCACCTGCCTGCAGACGACAGACTGATGCGGGATACACAGGTACTTCACTGATGTCAACAACATCAAGAGTCACACAATAGACTGGGGTGTGGCTCAGAGGCATAGTTCTTTTCTGTCCATAACTCTTGCCCAGCATGCTCAAAGCCCTGGATATGATTCCAGCACCACATACACACACAGTCACGCGCGCACACACAAATACAAGGCCCAGTCCACCAAACGACCAGGGCCGACAGGTAGGGTGAGGTGGGAAAGAGGTGGGGATAAGCAGGATGATTCATTGATGAGACCAAATTGCCACTTCCTATGCAATCTTCATCCAAACCCACAAACAGTGGGGCTGCAATTCTTTCTAGTCAACTAGCGTTGACTTAGTGTAAAAAGAGGAAAGGAAGGAAGAAAAGAAAGAGTTAGACTATTGGAAGGTATCACAGACAAATCCCCATTTATCCTTACAGTCCCTCTCTGCCCCCTACCAGGATACCAGGCCCATGCTGTGACCTTCTCCTCCCCTCATTGGACTACGTACTCTTCCCACTCAAGGGTTTGGCACATGGCAGGTTTTCCACTGATAACAACTCCAGGCTGCTGGTCCTCCATGCTTCCAACCAGTCAATGTCTTCTTTATTCATCCAAATTAAGATAGAATCCCAGGGGGTTGGAGAAATTGCATAGTGGTTAAAGGCACTTGCTTACAGAACTTGATGGTCTGGGTTTGATTCCCCAGTACCCACATAACAACAGATGCACAAAGTGGCCCTTACGTCTGGAGTTTGTTTACAATGGCAAGAGGCCCTGGCATGCCTATACTCACTCTGTCTTTCTGCCCCCCCCCCAGTAAATAAATATAGTTTTAAAAAAGAACTCCAGCTTATCCACAAAGACACCCCAAACAACTCACCACAACTGTTCCTTTTCTGACTCTCTATCTGGTCTGTTTTACATCATGTACATATGGGAGGCAAGGCTCATGGAGAAACCGTCAGTGGAGGTTTCTGTGAAAGTCCAAACAAGGGATGAGTGGATCTGTACTCAATAGCAGTGAGAGAGGAGAAGGCATGCATCTGGCAGAGCTAGAATGTGGCTCCTAGTTGAGACAATAGTAGTAACTTATCAGTGTTTCCTATAAGACAGGTACTAGCCTTCATTTTAATAACTCATTTACCACTGACTGCAACCACAGGATTACATGTCAGACAGCAAGCTACAACCAATCAGTTGGTCTGGTCACACAATGGGAGCAGCACTAAGAATGGAACGTGGGCAGTGAGTCACAAGACCACAGAGAGAAGGCAAAACTAAACTATCTCATCTTGACTACCACATAATTAATACCCAAACAACACAAAAGGAAAGCCTTCTTGCCACAAAGCCCTTCCAGTTATTTAAGGAAATGCACTCCAAGTTGTTAATTTTTTTTAATTTCTGAAATGGTTTGTTTTCATTCAGAAAGACCTGTCTAGATATTATAAAAACTGCTAATTAATCTAGTAGAATACATGATTCAAATGAGATTTAAGTAACATTACTGGGATGCTAATTTCTTAAATTATACATTTATTAATTGAGATTTAAATCCTAACAAGAAACACCTTACTTGGAAGTCCTTTACTAAAGTCTGAAAATTAAATTTGTAATCATTACTACAAATATATATACTACATACTTAGCATATGCTAGAACAGCAAAATGATTTCAATTTTTATTCCAGCATAGTTTTAGGGTTAAAAAAGAGGGGGAATACAAATAAAAAATAATGAGCACACATCTATGTAAAAATGTAAAAGCACTTGAATAAAGTTTTTTGGGTTTTGGTTTTTTGTTTGTTTGTTTGTTTGCTTGTTTGTTTTGGTTTTTCAAGGTAGGGTCTCACACTAACCCAGGCTGACCTGGAATTCACTAAGTAGTCTCAGGCTGGCCTGAAACTAACTGTGCTCCTCCTACCTCTGTCTCCCAAATGCCGGGATTACAGACAATATGACACCACACCCAGCTAGAATAAAGTTTTAAACACTGCCTGTATATAAACAGCAAAAAAGACAAAGGCATAAGAATCTACCTGACCTCATACTTTAAATCCTAAATATACATTCATCTTTGAATCAAAAGGAAACTTTAGAACACCAAGTTTAAAGGCCAATATAGGGCTGGAGTAGTTAAGGCACTTGCCTGTCTAAGGACCCAGGTTCGATTCTCAGTACTCATACAAGCCAGATACACAAGGTACGGCATGAGTCTAGAGCTTGTTTTCAGTGGCTGGAGACCCTGGCATAACCATTCTCTATCTGCTTCTCTCTCTCTTAAATCGATCAATAAATATTTTTAAAATACCAATATAGAGCCTGTCATAGTGGCACACGCCTTTAATCCCAGCACTTGGATGGCAGAGGTAGGAAGATTGCCATGAGTTTGAGGCTAGCCTGAGACTACATAGTGAAGTGCTTGGGCTAGAGTGAGACCCTACCTCGAAAAACCAAAATATATGTGTGTATAGTAGAAAATACTTTTTAATTAAGATTTATATTTTTAACCCAACTCAAACATTTTCTATACTCAAAACCTTCCAAAAGTCCCCTATCTCTCAGGCAAAATTCTCTTCAGTTCTTTACAAGGCCTATGGAACCAGCTGCTGACTTCTCTTTGCCACTCACCCCTTTTCTCCTTGACTCCCTGTGGCCTCAGAGCCAGCCCCCCCCCCCCACCGGGGGGCTAACTGCCTGCTATGTCGGCTAAGGCAGTCCCATGTACAGCACAGCGCTGGCCATGGCTGTGTTGCAGTAAGGCACATGTTCTACCTCACGCAGGCAGCACCAAAAATTGGGTTTTTAAAAGTATAAGAATAAGAAGGGTTTACTGATATTTCATGAAAATGTATATAAATAATCCATTTAATCCATTTACACACTTCTTTGGTAAATAACCACAAATTGTTCTATCAGTTTTAACCTATTAAAACATGCAGCTTCTTGGGATGGAGAGATGGGTTAGTGGTTATGGGGCTTGCCTGCAAAGCCTAAGGACCTAGGTTCAATTCCCCAGTACCCACATAAGCCACAAGATGCACAAGGTAGCACATACATATGAACTTCATTTGCAGTGGCTAGAGGCCCTGGAGTGCCCATTCATATTCTCTCTCTCTCTTTCTCTCTCTCTGCCTCTTTCTCTCAAATATAGAAATAAAATGTTTTTAAAAAGAATTTTTAAAACAGGCAGCTTCTCAATGATTAATTTGATCAAAACTCTCAAATGAGAGCAGTAGCTCACAGGAAATTTAACTGTGAGATTGAGAAGACTTCTATTTATCTATACAAGATACAGATTATTACCAAACATGTTAGGAATCACCACCAAAACTGTCACACGCAAAAGACACCCAAGAACTAGAGAGTACACCGCTCTCTCTGTGTAGATTTGGCAAACAAGACAAATCTTCAAGGCCAACATGGCAAGTCTCTAGTTCATTATTTAAAAAGGGGAAAACAAGATTCTAAGCTACACACTACTACTCTAGAAGAAGCAGCAGGAGAAAAAGTCAAATAGCCTTCAATATTTTAAAACAGTATTAACTCACATTTGGCTAACGAATGAATATGACTGTAACAAACAGTAAACAGATGGGCACACAGGACAAGAAAGTCTCATACACTATCCTGGGAAAGGACAGCTATCAAAATGGGTTCTAAAATACAAAAAAAGAAGGCTCTTTCCCAAAGCTAGCAGGTCTATCAAGTTGTCCTCCAACATGGCGTAGGTCTCAGGAACAGGCATCGGCACACCCTGCACAGGGCTCCACAGCGAGCACGGCAGCTGCAGCCAGAGTCAACATGGCCAGCAGATTACAGCACTGTCGACCGCATCCCACTGCACTCAGAAAAGAGAAATGTCTTCTTATGGCCCATAAAAGCCTTTGGAAGAACTATTATTCCTGGTTCTTGACTGACGACAAAGTTGCCCTTGTCTCTTACACAAATATCTTGTCCCAGAGTCTCTGATGAGGCCAACATCCAGCCCCTGGCTTACCTTCCACTTGAACCAAGTTAATTCCCACCTGAGGATCTTTATACTCAATGCATATCATTCTGCCTAGAATTTTCCTTACCTTGATCTTCACACATAGGAATCCTAGTCGTCACCTGAGTCTTGATTCTTAGATCAATCACCTTCTCCAAACAGCTTTCTGTGAGCAAGTAATCTAGAATCTTCCCCAACTTCACCTATCATTATCTACCTTAGGACCCTGCCTCACTGTCTCCACAGCACTCCTGCTATCAACCAGAATCTGCCTGGCCATCCTCTGATCATGCAAACTACAGTATCTATCATATGCCAGGAAGGCTCTGTGCAGAGGGATGAATGAATATCCCCAGGGTTGAGGGAAGGGAACTATGGACAGCTTAGCAAATGCTCAGGATTATATCTGCAGCACTGACGAGGTAAAAACTTCTTTGGTCATTCAGAAGGCTACACTGCCTTGTTACCGGTTAACAGAAACAACACATACTGATGGAAATGGAGAAATGCTTCAATTATATGCCACTATATGGCCAGAAAATTATAAATTTCAGTCATGCAAAGACATAGGAAAAACTGTGGCTCAGTAAATTAGCAACAAGATTGTCATAGTACATCGTCACAATTACCCTCAATTATCAAATCTCTCTGCCCTCTAACATGAATCTTAAGATACAAGTACTTGCATGACTGTGGCCAATTAATGTTACACGTTAAAACAAAGCGTCCATCATTCCTGGTTCTTGAGTGACAGCAACAGCAGAGTCCCATACCAATCCACACTAGATATTTATGTGAAAAGAACAAGAAACAAACTAGTGCTGTGTTGTCACTGAGGTTTGGAGTTACTTGTTAACCTCGGCACAGTGTAATCTATCCTGGCTGATACAGCACTATGGCATGATGACCAAAACCCAGGGCTTTGGAATCTGACAGGCTGGGCTGGTTTGATATCAGAGCTCTTTCACTTACTGTTGGAATGACCACAGGCAAGTTACAGCCACCTCGCTGGGCCTTCATGTCTTCACCTACAAAATGAAAATTATAATACCTGCACTTTATGAAGTGATTATAAAAACTGAACTAATAGGAGAAGAATATACTATGCTTAGCAGAGTGTCCAGCATGTGTGCTAAGCATTCAACAGAAAGCAAGTGGAATAACTCCAGCAGAGCTACTCTAAGCTACTTGGGAGACTACTGCAGCATGTCATTAATAAATCTAGGGAAAAGGAGAACACCTCTGAGGTACATACAGATAATCCCAGGTTTACAACAACTCAACTTACCACTTTTGACTTTACAATGAGTTTATCAAGCTGGACCTCCACAAAAAGTTGAGGAGCAAAGATTCAGGTTGGTGTGGAATATTAATGAAGAAATAAAGGTCATCTATGATCCAAACATGGAGAGAATGGAAAACCCGGGTGGGGTGTGACAATGATCAACCAGTGAGGCTCAGTGAGAGGGAAAAAGGCTCACAAGTCCAGCAAGCTGGGCTTCATCAAGATGAAAGAGATAGCAAAGGCGTGAGTACTGAATGAACAACAGAAGGACAAGAAAGAAAGACGAAAGAACACATGCTCTAGGGGCTTGTGGAACCCTGGAGGTGAGCTCAGAAGTGTCTGGCAAACTATCTTTCTGGTAAGGACTTGGGACACAGTGACATGGCTGTGATTTCAACAAGCAGTAAAAACTGTGCAGGAGAGCTGTGGACTCTACTATTTCTTCTAAAGGAATCACTCAAAGCAATATAGTATGACCTGTCCAGGATCCTGTGTCCCTCCCTCTACCTCAACTGGCCATCCACATGAAAGAAATGGGTCTATACTATTGTCTTAGAAACCATGCCCATCGTGAGACAGACCTGACAGCAAAAGTTCATCAAGGCAATGCTGAGCAGCTCCTTGACAGAAAGCTGCAACCACGAAAGCCGGGGTCAACTATAAACCAATTTCTTTGTGTGCCTGGACCTAGATTTGTAGTGAAGTCAGTCTCGAGTTTATAATGCACCTAATGCTCATTTTCACTGGCTGGAAACAACAGTGGCAAATAAAAAAGCAAAACTCGTATACCATCCCGAGCAATTTTTAATATTTAAAAATTACAGGACAATTGCCAGAAAACAGATGGAAGTGCTAAAATTTTAATCACAAAGAGTGGGCAATTTTTATAATCTAAATAAACCTTTCATCACTACCAAACCATTTAAACTGCACCCAAATCCAAAGTCTGCTAACCATTACAAACATACGAGGATACTTTCCCACTGATATTTCGCATTTGACATCAAAGGGGGCCCTCTAGAGAGCTGATATTAAAACTTGTCATAAGCATAATGAAATTGTAAAAGAGCCAAAAAATGAAATGGTTACTGCTACAATTCTTTTGAATACCGGACAGACTTTTTCTTAACACAGTTTTGTTTGATACAAATGGAATACTTAAGCAAAATTGAGACATTAAAAAAAAAAGGTCCAAACACATTGGAAATCTTACTAGCCCAGCAAGGTGCAAGAAGTACAGCATTGGTACAACTGTTAACAACTCGTATAAATGAGCACAGAGCAACAATGCAACAAGAATACAGCCAATACTTAAATTCTGTGAAAGCTTCATTCTGACCCCAAAACAAAACCCCTCTGACAGCAGTCCATGGGCAGCAGGAATGTAGGCTCCTTTGGGTGACTCTCTTTACATTAAAAATCAATCTTAAGATAGGAAAATAAATAAAATTTATGATATATACCAATATAACTTCGACGGACAATGACTAAAAATCCATTCTGCATTTTCCCTCCCCCTTCACCATTTCAAAAATGATTTGCCTTCAAAAGCACGTCAGTAAATCTTCACGTTTTAAAATAATAGATACCATGTGCTCCATGTGTTCACCACGTTCATACTTCATGATATACAGTCTCTGCATTACAATAAATATACTTATGATAAATGAAGTAATGAAAAGAAATCAAAAGGATCATTTCAAAAACTTCATACTTCCCAATGCAACATGGGCCTGAAGTTATTAAATTTCGTCACCTGATGAAACTGGACTTATGATTTTTAGCTAGAAAAATCTGTAAACAATAAAAAGGTATCTGAAGTTTTAGTTGATAAGGAATACAAAACAGTCATATCAGAGTTAAAGATAGAACCTAAAAAATATTACATTCTTCAAATTTTTAGGTTTTGTCCTTTGTATTTAAAAAGTAGTGATGACATAAAAATAAATGAGAGACTGAGAGGCGAAGGGGATATGATGGAGAGTGGAGTTGTAAAGGGGAAAGTGAGAGAGGAGGGAATTATTAGAGCTTATTGTCTATAGTTATGGAAAATGTCAATAATAAAAATTTTTAAATAAATAAAGTATACTTATAAAATTTTGAAGAGAGAATGTTTCAGACATCCATAAATTTCTACAAAAAGTTTTCAAAAGGTATTTGAAAACAGAATGCTGCTCTAGAATAGATTAAAACAGCATCATTGATTGTGCTTTTATCAGAACACTTTTGAGGCTACGGAAATACCCACAGCAGGATAATCTCCAGTGATCACACGCCCTCCTGTAAAGAGAAACACATCTTACATTTCAGCATCTGCCTTCTTTTTTCAATGGAAAGGGTTTTCAAGGATAAAATACTTGAAGAGTTTGTGTTTCATCAGCTCTAGTCTCTGAAAATAACTTTCAAACTTCCTGTTTCAGTCAATGTAAAATTATAAAATAAAAAGTGCTAAAAACGAACACGTAATATGTTTCAAACAACAACAACAAAAAAAAAAAAAAAAAACACTACAAGCTGGGTGTGGTGGCGCACACATTTAATCCCAGCACTTGGGAGGCAGAGGTAGGTGGATCACCGTGAATTCGAGGTCACCCTGAGGTTACATAGTGAATTCCAGGTCAGCCTGGGCCAGAATGAGACCGTACCTCGAAAAACCAAAAAAAAAAAAACTACAAAAACCTCACACTGGAGTGTGTCAGGGGACAGTAAAACAGACAAGTGTGAGCTCAATTCCCTATGAAGGAATCCCCATTCAGTACCCACAGAAATGCCAACACACGCCAAGCCATGCACATTTCACTCTACATACAAGCACATACAGTGAGTACAGCAAACTGATAAACAGGTGTTAGGAAACAAAAGCAAAACTCGTGGAGAAATGGAGGTCTATATTACTCTTAAAATAAACATATGGTCTAACATCTAGGTCGTGAATTGGTACAAATTTTTATTTTTAAACTCACCTGATTCATTTTCAATTCCTGCTGTGTTCTGTAAAGACACACAACAAAGACACCTCTCTGATTACATGAGCCCTAAAAAGAAAAACAGACAATGGTAATATGTACCTGCCTACAAGTCCACAGGGATTTAAACCACACACAGAACAGGCTGCATATAAAGAGCTCCAAGCCACATCGACTTCAGTCCATACTGACCACTCCTCGGACTTATTGTCCACAATAAAACGGACTTCTTACTATCTTCTATAGGTTTCATTGTACTCTACAATGAAAAGCAGAGTCATTAGAATGACATCAAACTTTGGCTTTAGAATTGCATCATTCCTAAGAAGAAACCAGTTAGCTTTGTTAATGGGCAGAAGCATTGAGGAGTGATTCATTATGCAATGCAGTTGTCTGTCCTTTTGCTTTCAGTCCTGGGCTGCATGCAAACACAATTACACCCCATTACTCTGTTTCTCAAGTTCCTGAAGTAGAAAGATGGATTTACTAACAATGGCATGAGAAATTCTCTTTGAGAAAAAGAACAAAAAACATGCAGTAACATGCAAATGTTTCAATAAAAGTAGGTTCACAAAGAGGTACAATCATCTTCAGCATACTCACAGCAGAGTAAAAGACACAAAGATACAATCCTTTCTTGTAAACACACGGCATACACCCATACACCTCACAAGGACAGTTCAATGAAGGGCCACATATACAAGGGTAGATAGTCCCATGAGATTACTGCCTTATCTGACCAGTTGTCTGAGCTATGCTGTATAAGTACAATTGTGATGTTCACAAAGAAAAAATCGTCCAGTGATACATTTCTCTAAACATACCTTAATACATGACTGTAATTCATTTCTAAATAATAATGTATTAGCTGGGGGCTAGTGGAATACACCTGTAATTTCAGCACTTGGGAGAAGGTATGAGAATCAAGTTATTTTGAGCTACATGAGACAAGATCTCAAAAAAATTTATATGTATACATATATATATGTAAATATATATATATATACACACACAGTATCATTTGAAATGTCCTTGAGTTATTTGCAATCATTCATAATATATGAAAATCATGCCACTTCAAGTAGAACCTCCCTGTAATATTTAAAGTGTTTCCAGTACATACACACATACCATTAAGTATAATTCTTTTGTTTCTTCATGCATTTGCTTATGCCTTATCTTTCCTTTCCTCACTCACAAGTCACCTTACATTCTAACTTTCTGTTAATAGCCCAGGGAATATGTCACTTAATGGTATTCTTCATACTGTAAGAATATAATGCCTGCCTCTGTCACAAAGGACAATGCTTTGATATATTTTATCCCAGTTCTGTAATAAGAATAGTTGATGTTTTTATCCTTTTCTTGAGCTACTGAACCACACTCACCTGATTACCTTTAATAAGCAAGGGTACTATATTTAAATATGGGCCTGCTCATCTGAACCATTTTATTTGTATTATGCCCAAGTAATGTATTCCATAATACTGCATCTTGTTACACAGACCAGTCAATTCCTTTGAAATTAAACATTTGACATCTTTCTCACATATATCTAACATGTCCTTCCTATCTGCCTATATTTATTTATTCATCTGTATCTATCTATCAAACACGAACGATCCTGATGACTGAGGCTTGAGACTATTACCATATTAAAAGTGCATATTTGGGGCATGAGAGGTCCTCATGATCCCACACAGATGCCCACTGGTTACCACCAGGTACCAGCAGTCCTGAATCACTCCTTATGCCTCAGGCTTTCACTTGTCCTCTTACTAAGCTTTTATAGGTAAGTTTATGGATTTGGACAAGGAGGGTTCTCTTTGGAATTTTTCTTTTCTTTGGTTTTGCTTTCTTTTGAGGAAGGGGCTCACTCTAGCCAAGGCTGACCTAGAACTCACTCTGTAGCCCTAGGCTGGCCTTGAACTCACCACTGCCCAACATCTGCCTCCCAAGTCCTGACATTAAAAGCATGTGCCATCATGCCAAACAAAGGGAGTTGGTTCTCTCTGAAACACAGACTAAAATCCCAGTAAAATGCACCACTTTATGACAGCTGTTTGGAAGGAGATATATGTCTGTGCCCTTTCCCTTGGTCTGGCTTTCCCTTTCATTATACCCATCAGCGCCATCAGAACTATTACGTAGGAAGCTTTTTCCAAGGACCAGCAGGCTCTGCCACTGTAACACAGTTGGCCTGGCACTCTTCACTAACTGACAAGACACACATGCAAACAGGTTAAGAGAACTTGACCAAGGTCCTATATCTGCTCTCTCTCTTAAGGGGACTTCTTCGCTGCTGTTTGATTTTGTTTGGGTTTATTTAACAACTTAATGAGGTAGTTATGTATCACATAACTGATTCAACTGAAATACTCTTGAATCGGAATGTATTCAAGAGTTTTGTTATATATATTACATATTATATGTAATATATTAATATTATTGCTACATGTAATATATTAAATGTAATATTATAGCATATATTCTATATATTTATCATATTTAAAATCAATAATAACATTTCTACCAGTACAAAAAACCATACACCTACCAGCAGTGATTTGCCCCACCCCTTTCTACTCCCCCCTCAAACCACAATACAATGAAACTTTTTGAAAAATATTCTTTTTTATTTATTTGCAAGCAGAGAGAAAAAGAATGGGTGTACCAGGGCCTCCAGCCACTGCAAACAGACTCCAGACACATGGTCCACTTTGTGCACCTGGCTTTACATGGGTAGTGGGGAATCAAACCCAGGTCATTAGGCTTTAAAGGCAAGCACCTTGACCACTGGGCCATTTCTCCAGCCCAGGAACTTTTAATTTTAATTTACTTTCTGTCTTATAGATTTACCAATTCTGGACCTTTCATATTGCCAAAGAACAAAATGATAAAGATCTTTTAAAAAAATATACTTATTTATTTATTATTTATTTACTTGAGAGACAGAGAGAGAATGAGAATGGGTATGCCAGGGCCTCTAGCCACTACAAACAAACTCCAGACACATGTGCCACCTTGTGCATCCAGCTTTATGTGGGTACTGGGGAATCGAACCTAGGTCCTTTGGCTTTGCAGACAAGCGCCTTAACCACTAAGCCATCTCTCCAGCCAATTTTCTGATGGGGCTAGAGAGACGGTAAATGGTTAAAGGCACTTTCTTGCAAAGCCTGACAGCTGGGTTCAATCCCCCAGTACCCACATAAAACCAAATGCTTTTGCATCTGGAGTTTGTTTGCAGTGGCAAGTCTCTGGCATGCCCTATCTATCACCGTTTTCTTTCTCTCTCTCTCTCTCTCTCTCTCTCTCTCTCCCCCCCCTCCCTTGCAAATCAATACATATTTTTTTAATATTTTGATTTATTTATTTGGAATTGGGAAGAGAGAGAGAGAAGAGAATGTAAGATTGTGCCAGGGCCTTTTGCCACTGCAAACAAACTCCAGACCCACGCAAAAGGTTGTGTATCTAACTTTACATGAGTACTGAAGAATCATTACAAGCAAGCACCTTTAACAGCTGAGCCATCTCTCCAGCCCAAACTTAATTGGCTTTATTGTTGATTCTAGAAACCAGATGGCACTTAGTGAGTGTTCCCTCACCTGCCTGTTCCTCCTGCACCCCCTAAGCACCTACTACGTGTCAGGAACTATTCTTGGGCAATGACCCTTGGGAAGACCCCTGACCTCCACAGCAGGGGGCCCACAAATATGGAAAATACATGTGTCAGATCAGAAGGGCAGGGGCCCCATAAATACAGAAAATACTTAAGTCAGATGAGAAGGCGCTGAAGAGAGAAACAAGGAGACAGGGGATAGGGAGAAGGAGACAGGACTGACCACCTCTGCCTCTGTCTCTACATCTGACAATACAACAACATGGTCTGAGGGGAGAGGGAAGGAGATCTTTCAGGAAAGCTGGGAAGAAGACCTAAAACCTGAGATGGTATGAGGTTGTGGAGAAGGGAGAGGACCTAGAAGCTGCAGTTGTGAGTGTGATGTCTGCAGGCATTTGGCCTGGGTCCTTGGGCACACAGGTGAGGGAAATTTACAAGAGGTGATGTGAGGTGCCAGCACCTAAGCCAGGCAGAAGATGGTGCTGGATGGCCTGGTGGGTCAGCAGATAGAAATGACTGGATCCTGAATATCATTTAAACCACAGCCTCTGAGTACAGATGGTAGATAGATGTGAGATATGAACAAAAAGGGACATCAAGGATGAAACCAAGCTCTTTCTTTGTCCTAAGGGCAGGAGAGAAGGAGATGTTACTTTCTAAGGTGCTGCCTTCCTTCCATCTGCTTTGCATTTGGTTCTCCCTCTTTATTTCCCATTTTTCTTCTTTCCTATCCTTCACCCTTCTTAGGTGCTAGCTCACAGGCATGATTCAAGCAGGTGAGTCATCTAATAATCTGACACTGGATAGCCAAAACATACAGGATTTAAAACATTACATTCTGTAATGTATTATCTTAATGAATGGAAACCTCCTGTAAACTCAAAGCTACTACAGAATTCGGACTGCTGTATAATTAGACACCTACGATGCCTTCCATGCTATTAGTTCCCTCTTTTTCTCGAGAAAACAAGGATCCCAAAACCCTCTTTGAAAGGTGTCACTTTACGTGTGTGTGCATGCGCACATATGTGCATGCAAGAGACCCTCTTCTCTTTCCCTTCTAATCGTAGGTGGTCAAAGTTAGACCCACTATTTTTTTCCATTTTTTTTTCTCTCTCCCTCTTGACTAATACCATGATAAATAACATATCTAAAATATTTCACAGGCCAGGTGTGGTGGTGCACGCCTTTAATCCCAGCACTAGGGAGGAGGATCGCCATGAGTTCGAGGCCACCCTGAAACTACATAGTGAATTCCAAGTCAGCCTGAGCTAGAGTGAAACTCTACCTTAATGATGGAGCCTATCAATGCAAAACTAGATAGGATTCTTTTCCCACATAGCAACAAAAACATTCTGACAAATGCTTTTATTCATGATAAAATATTAAGTGGCTCTGGTTTTCCAATGGTAAATACTGAAATTTTGAAAACAGAAAATACATTAAAGCAGAAAAAGTACAGTAAACAGATACAAGTTTAGAATCTGTATTCTCATTAATTAGTTTACTAGTAGCATGCAATCTTTGAGACGTATGAGCTTGATCTCTGTATTTCTAACATTTTAATAATATGCATGTACTTAACTTTTTAAGATTGCAGAACAAATCATCCTTAGCGGTATGTAACGTGTTAGTATCACAAAGATGATCTGATTGTTAATGACCAGGATCAATATAACAACAGAATCATCACCAGTCCCTGAAGGTGCCAAAACAATCTCAGCAACTGGCAAGTGCTGTTATCTGATATGGAGGCTGGAAAATCAAATCTAAGTATCCAAATGGTAAATGTTCCTGTCCCTGGAGCCCCTCGCCAACCATCTAAAATAAAGCAGATTAATCTGACCACAGACACAAACTAGCAAACATGTAACTGGTTAAGCTGTCCTCATCTATCTCTGCAGGATTGTAAATTCTACAAAGCTAGTTGGAAGGCACAGAAAAGGCAATAGCCAAGGCTTTCAAATTGGTCTAAGCCTAAGGGAAAGGGGAATCAGGAAAATAACATTTGATCTGACGTATACATTCACATGTAAATCACTGGTTTTCTAATTATTTTTAGGACCAGTTTAGTTAGATCTTTAGTGGCTATTTGGAAAATACTGTAATTAACTTCACAGTAAGTCACTTTCTTAAGTTACAACAAATCCCACATCATAACATAAAAATCAGAAGACATTATTGACTTTTAAGACTTAGGAATGTCTGGACAAAGAACAAAACCAGGGCTGGAGACACAGCTTAATGGTTAAGGCACTTGCCTGCAAAGCCTAAGGACCCAGGTTTGATTCCTCTGTACCCACATAAAGCCAGATGCACAACGAGGTGCATGAATCTAGAGTGTATTTGCAGTGACAGGAGGCCCTGGCATGTCCATTCTCATTCTCTCTCTCTTCCTTTCCTGTCTCTCTCTGCTTGCAAATAAATAAATCATTTAAAAAGAATGAAACAGAAATGAGTAAGGGAACTAGAATGATTATACTAAATTTTAAAAGACAAAAAAATGTGATGACAAAGACACTAGATAGAAGAGAAGGACTTTAAGATGGCACTTGGTGAGAGGAGTCTTACAAAGGAAAAACTGTAAAATTCATCACTGCGCAAGTGGCCCTTGTGACCACGATGCACCACTGTAGTAAATGTTCAGGTGATGAAACTTTTAGCTGAGAAGTGCACTGACTTCATCTTGCTCACATCAAGATTCTCCCAAGCCAGAAAACAGATGAACTGTGCCAACTTTTCTCCAAAGTTTTTACTGACTTACAGTTACTGTGCTCATTGCCACAGAAAACTTGTACTCATTCCTACTGGGCCATCCATCACCACACTACAATGTGGAAGCTCCAAGCAACGACCTGAAAACAAGCCGTGCTCACATTAGGTTAAAGAGAAACAAATACTGCCAGCTGTCCAGGAATGTGTTGAATGAAAATCATTCATCTTCCTTTCCCAAAATAACGTAATTCCACAAGAGAAATCATCTAGTGTCATGCTAAAAGAGCACAGCCCCAACTTTCCCTGGAAAATACAAATTACAAGGGCTCCATGGTAGCATGCTTGTCTAGGAGATTCAAAGCTCTGGTTCAATCCCAGCGGCCTCCCCACCACCACCACCAAAGAAAAAGAGAAGAAAATACAGACTGTTTTATCAAGTTAGAGAAACTATAGTGAGAAGTCAAACCTGAAGTGTTTCTCATTTTAAAAACAGGAAGATTGTGTGTGTGGAGAGAGACCAAGAAGACAGGAAGATGAAGCAAACGCTGACTCAGAGGGTGTGGACTGGCTGAAAAACTGTCTCTCACCCACTAGAATGACTTCCACCCAAGGCCAAGGACAGTGGTGACACAGAGTAGACCAGAGAGGACTTGCTTCACCTACAAAAGTGAGGAGACACAGGACACAGATATTTAAAAACCTGCAAGCCTGCCCCCTTCAGTATTAGTGTCCTCAACACATCCTAGAGCAACTTCCCCAGGCCAAACAACCTGATGTGCAGAGCACAGTTCTGTCAGGACACAAACTGAAATGAGGAAGTGGGGTTCAGTGGGTTTACTCCAGGTGGGAGAATCTGCTGGTGATGGCACAGTTTCTGTGCAACAGACTAAAAACAGAAAGGCCTTCTGTTACCAGGGGTTTTGGAGCACAAGTAAGAAAACAGGACCGATTAAGTACTCTTTTCTAAAGACCTAAGTTATAGTGAGCTCTGAGGTCAACAGCCTTAAGGCTCTGGTAGGCCTCGAGCAATTAAACACACCACATTAACATGTCAGTAAGAAACCAGCTGATATGGAAGGAAAGTACTATAAATCCAAACCTACACCATGGGTGCCCAGGGGGATTTCCTACCAGAAAAGCTCTTCTTTTACCTTAAAAAAAAAATTAATGGGAAATTTTTCAAAAAAAAAAAAAATCTGCTCATGAGCAGGAGGGTATAGCTCAGTCACACAGCACTTGCCTAGCATGTGTGAACAATGTATTTGCTCCCCAGGTCCACAAAAGAAAATGTTCCTAGCATCCATTAATAAACAGCTCAGCTTAGAAACAAATGTTTGGCCATTGTAGATTACTTAACACTTTAACTGACATGTTATTGACACTTGTTAATACTATCCCTTATTTATGTCATTAAATTTATACTACTCCTATGTCATATTTCACTGAGAATGGAATTTATTACATCAGAAATCTCAAGCTTTCTGTAATAATCTGGCCTGGGAAATGGCACAGAAGGTAAGAGTGCTACTTACCAGCATGAGGGCCTAAGAGGGCCTGAGTTCAATTTCCCAGCACCCATATAAACAGCTAGGCGTGGCCAAGCATGCCTGTAACATCAATCCTGTGAGGAGCAGAGACTGGAGAATCACTGAGGCTGCCAAAACCCACAGCTCCGCATTTAGAAAGGGACTCCATCTCATCTTAAGAAAACACTTGGATGATACAGGAAGACCACCTGACCTCTTCTAATCTCCACACACCTCTAAGAGCATCTACACATAAACATGCAAGTATCTCTCTCTCTCTCTCTCTCTCTCTCACACACACACACAGAGCACAAACTGCACACATATTAAGCTATATTGTTTTTACCTCTCATTCTAACATTAGTCTATTCCTCCCCATAATACAAAAACAAAAGGACCATTTGTCAGTGTTCCTGGATGCAGGTAAGTCCATACCATCAAAACACTCAAATTAAAAAGTTAATTCCCTTTCCTTATTTGGAAGGGTAATTGCCAAGAAATATAGATGTAAAAACCAACGTGAAAAAGTGGGACAGGCAGGAGCAAAGGATCTTCTAATCACTCCCTGTGTTCGGATGAGAACTCCTCTGCACATTCAAGATTATAAAAACTCCCATCACACAGCAGAAGTCACCTGTAACCCACTGTTAGCTGTACAGTCTGTTAAACAGCACCAAAATAAGCAAGTTTTGTTTAAAATATACTTACGTAACATTTTCCCCCTGTTGGGTGCATAAAAGCTGGTCATCATTATGAAAGAAAAATGAAGCCAATTCTTTACCAGGCACTCAAATGGTAAGCTTCAAACAACATTTCTACCACGAAGACAGCTCATTCCACACACACACATCCCAAATGAAGTCTGGGCTGACCCTTTCCGTTTCCTTGTTTTCACCAGAGCTGCTGATGCAGACATTATTCCTATGATTAAACTCTAAGAAAAGAGATGTTCAGATGTGTGAAGCCTTCTGAAAAATGTTTCTGAAAAGTGGAAAAAAGCTACAGCATGGACATACTGATCATGGTCACCCAAGACCTCATTGCTCACCCAAAGACTCTAAACATTTATCTGGTCACCTTTCAGTAGCTGCTCGGAGCTCTTGGGAGTGTTTTCTACACACCAACGAACACAGGAACATTCACCTTCCATGTAAACTACATATTCATGATGGGGACTTCCTGGCATCCCAGGTGAACTCCCTGAGGCACACTGGAACTCATCCAAGACACAGCCACTACTTAAACTTTCATCTGTTGGGTGCAAGGCACACTTACATCACCTCAGGATTCTCCCAAGATTTCAGGAAGGCATTTTTTTTTTGTTTGTTTGTTTTCAGAAGGAGTTAACTCTTATAATCTGATATTTTACAGTCTTTACAGGTTTACAGTCTAAATATCCAACTACTGTTCTCAACAATGCTTAAAAATAGTAGCAATGTCTTCTGTCTCTAATGTGTATGTATTGTTCTAGAGTTCAAGAAGCCCTTCAAAAAATACAAGCTTAGCCGGGCGTGGTGGCGCACGCCTTTAATCCCAGCACTCGGGAGGCAGAGGTAGGAGGATCGCCGTGAGTTCGAGGCCACCCTGAGACTCCATAGTGAATTCCAGGTCAGCCTGGGCTAGAGTGAAACCCTACCTCGAAAAACCAAAAAAAAAAAAAAAAAAAAAAATACAAGCTATGGGCTGGAGGGATTGCTTAGTGGTTAAGGTGTTTGCCTGCAAAGCCAAAGGACCAAGGTTCGACTCCCAAGGACCCATGTTAGCCACATGCACAAGAGGGCGCATGCGTCAGGAGTTCGTTTGCAGTGGCTCGAGGCCCTGGCAGGCCCATTCTCCGTCCCTCTCCCCCCCTCTCCCTCCCTCCCTCTTTCTCTGTCAAATAAATAAATAAATAAATAAATAAAATATTTTTTAAAATACAAGTTATCATTTTTAAGGGAAGATACATTTCCTTAAATTAAATTATTTGTAGTTCTCAATTGAAGATAGAAGTAAACACCTAGCAATTATGATATAGACATTAAAAAAAAAAAAAAAACTGTCTCTTAGGCTAGAGAGATGGCAGTTAAAGCACTTACCTGCAAAGCTGAACAACCCAGGTTCAATTCCCCAGTACCCATGTAAAGCCAAATACACAAACTGGCACATGCGTGTGGAGTTCGTATGCAGTGGCTGGTGGCCCTGGTATGCCTATTCTGTCTGTCTTCTCTCTGTGTGTCTGTGCTTACAAATAAATAAATATATTTTAGAAGTTTTTTTTAAAAAAAGACTGTCTCTTACTGATTGAGAAGGGGAGGGGATATGATGGAGAATGGAGTTTCAAAGGGGAAAGTGGGGGGAGGGAGGGTATTACCATGGGATATTTTTTATAATCATAGAAGTTGCTAATAAAAATTTGAAAAAAAAAAAAAAAGACTGTCTCTTGGTTACTGCTGTAGTCAGTAAACTAGATTGCCTCAAGCAAGGATCTACAGAGCACAAGAATAGAATAGATGGGGCTGGGAAGATGGCTTAGCAGTTAAAGCACTTGCCTGCAAAGCCAAAGGACCCAGGTTCGATTTCCCAGTACCCACGTAAAGCCAGATGCACTAGGCGGTGCATGCATCTAGAGTTTGTTTGCAGCAGCTGGAGGCCCTGGTGTGCCCATGTTCTCATCATTCTCTTTCAAATAAATAAATAAAATAAAATATTTAAAAAGAATAAAAAAGAATAGAACAGACGGGGACAGTTCAAGGGGGCTTGGGGTTCCAGACTAAATCTGAACTTGACCTTATATGTAGAACTCCCCAGATACTTTTGTTCTAACCCCCAATCCCTGTAGGTCTGTTAGGAAAGATAGAAGAACTACTGAAAAGTAAAATCCACAATAATAGCAAAAGGAGAGCCAGGTCTCAGACAGCCTGTCAGGAATATAGCTTTAGCTACCTGGGATGGGCAAGGAGGACTTTCTGACTGAGAATGTGTCATCAACAAAATCAAATCTAATATTTAAGGATGAATAAGTTGCCAAGAAAACCTTGGAGTTTGGACACAGAGAAAGACTGGGGTCTTGAGGTAATAAGCAATGAGTGTTTGGATTGCAGAAGGCTGAAAAAAAAAACAAAAAAGGGCCCACACTACGGAGGAATTGGTAGCCAACTGGCCAGCAGGTAAGATAATCCAAAATGTGGAATGTGACTGACAGGGAGAATGGTTGTGAAGACATTTTAAAACAGAACTGTCAGGCACAGAGTGGGACTAAAGTAGAAGGTGGTAAGCTCTATTTTGGGGTCTGACCTTGGCAAGAGGCCAGACAATCCTACAGAAAATATCAATCAAAAGGGAAAACTGGAGCGCTCTCGCGCTCGCTCTCTCTCTCTCTCTCTCCCCCTCTGTCAAATAAATAAATTAATGAATTTTTTTAAAAGCTTAAAAAAATAAAAAAGGGAAAACTGGCCCCCACATACACTGGCATGGAGGGTGGGGATGCACTGGGGTGCCTTAGGAAAGAGAACCACCAAGATGCAGGGGACCACAAGTATCCATAGAGAGGAAAAATTGCAGGATTTGACTTTGTGCTTTGTGGAAGACAAGGAAAATTCTAGAAAAATAGACACACACACACACACACACACACACACACAGTGTGCCATGTCTGGGAGGAACATTCCAGTAAGGTCAGAAAGCCTAAGGACAATGCTTTCAACAACAGTGCCTAGTTCTCTCAAGTCCTATTGTATTAGAAATATCTAAGAAGAGTTGGAGAGATGGCATAGTGGTTAAGGTGCTTGCCTGCTAAGCCTAAGAACTCATGTTTAAATCTCCAGATCCCATCTAAGCCAGACACAGTGATGCAAGACACAACGTCACACATGCACACAAGGGGGTGCACACATCTGGAGTTTGTTCACAACAGCTGAAGGCCTTGATGTTCTCTCTCTCACTCTCTGCCTCTCTCTCTCTCTCTCTCTCTCTCTCTCTCAAAATTAAAAAAAAAGAAATATCTAAGAAAAATGTCCTTGTTTTTCAAAAACATTAAAGTACCTTCATATTCTTTACCTATTTATCTCAAAATTTCCCAGTGAAGAAGAGTAGTAGTAACTGTCCCCACTTTACAAGTATGAAGAGTTTAAGGGGAAGTGACCAACTTTTACCCCTGCATGCATACAGCTGAAAACTGAGGAAGGGCTCCACTAAATTCCACGACTGTGCCCAGCACCACCACTGTGTCTTCTAAATGACAGCAAAGCTTCACAATGAAGCACCTAAGTTCACATGGAGCCTTCCTTTGGGGAATTTCAACCTGCAGGCAGATCCTAAAATCAGGACTTTCAGAATTATGGCAAAGTCCTTCAGGCTGAGAAACATTTGAATGTCACTTTTATTTACATGGCTACTCCGAAACACGTTTAATTTCCAGCATTTTAATAAGATATTAGGGAACACAGGATTCATGATGACTTATGTACAGGCTTGATAAATCTCACAATTCTATTCAAATCTTGAGAGCCTCATGTAAATTATTTGAATTTTCCCACCAGAGTTTAATAAGAGTCTTAGAAAAACTACACATAAGTGCATATAAAATATGTGGGTTTTACCAATTTCCAGACTGGCTGCCCGCTATAATCAAACTAACAGTTCCACTTAGCTTTACATGTTTTAGACATGCTGTGCCAAGAAGTAATTCAGCTCTTTCTAAGCTAACCTAGCATGTGATTTACTGCGAGAGCTACAAAATATTCTTTTCACTAAAATGGCTAGAAAATATACAAGCATTCAGTGAAATTTTCTTTATTGTATGTTCCAAAGGGCTAATAAATGGAAACACAGTACAGGTATGACATGAGCCAAGAATCTAAGAATAATACTATATAGGGCTGAGAAAAAATAATAAGCCATCTATCATTCCAGTGCCCCAGATTTACTATATACAATGACTCTAATTCAAGCTTCAGGGAGGTGGGTAGGGAATGGAAGGCATTCCTTTTAAGAAAGAATATGTACACAGAATATGTATTCATGATAGTGCAATTATTCACATATTCCATAACTGAGAAAGCCACCCATTACCAAATATGGCTCCAATGGCAGATTCTCTTTATCTGTTGTATTTACCAGTGCATTCTGACCAAATATTATTCCATGCCAAAAAAAAAAAAAAGAAAAGAAAAGAAAAGAAATCCCATTGTCTATACTTAGTTTACAAATAAAGATTTGGAAACTTTTATTTTCTCCCCCAGGGAAGGGTGCATTAATGATGCATGTTTTCCATGAAGATCAATTAGCTCTCTTTAAAATGTAATATATTAAGTTAAAGTTAGGTAAGCATTCCAACAGCAAGCTTTCTTTCCTCAGGACAAAGCCATCATTTTTGTGCACAACTCAAGCTGGTTTTATAAAGGAGATTTGAGGAAAAGCTAGTTTGGCTTCTATCATCAGTCTTCAAGGGGCTGCTTCCCCAAGTCTCATCTACAAGAAAAGAGTTCTTTCTGTGCTATTCAACATAATGGACCACATGCTTCAATTATTCACCATGCATCAACTCTATGAAAATTTATTTAAATTTCATAATAATCTAATCTGCATACTGGGAATGCTGATCCCATGTTATGAAAACTTCATAATCTCCAGGAAATCTCACAATGTCACAAAAGGATGCCAATGCACAGCTGCCAAAAGTAGCTTTTCTGTAAAGTCACAAAAGCCAAAGCTGATAGGAACTTGGACAGAGCAGGCAGCCTATTCTCATTCATCAAGGCATAAACCACCCCATCTATTCTTTGTTTTATCTTTTTATTTTATTGTGTATGTGTGAGGTTTGTATATGTTTGCAGCCACGTGCATGCCACAGTATACATATTGAGGTCAGATGCCAGTTTGAGTGTTGATCCTTGCCTTCCGCCTTGCTTGAGTCAGGGTCTCTGATCTAGTTGTTCACTGCTCCATTAGCCAGGCTAGCTGGCCCATGAGCTTCTGGGAAACTCTCCTGTCTCCACTCCCATCTAGTTGTCAATGTGCTGGGATACAGACGCCCACTGCAGCTTTCCGCTTACATGGGGTTTAGGATCCAAACTCAGGTACTATGGCTGGAACAGCGCATACTTCTGCTAAGCCATCTCCATAGCCCCATACCATCTACTCCTACAGTTCTTTGAGATTCCATAAATCACTTCTGTGAGTCAACCATTCAGGCAGAGGAGCCTTCATTTAACGAAGTGGTTGAGAATCATGCAAATGCTGCCCCCCATCCCCATGCATGGAATATTTGGCAATGTCTGAAGACCTATGGATTGTCACAACTGGGGGAGGGGCCACTAACACCTTACTGATAGGAAAGCTATTCAGCATTCTACCAGGTACCAGAGAGGTCCCCACACAGCAAAGACTAATTGAGCCCAAATGTCAACAGTGCAGAGGTTGAGAAACGACGCTGTAATACAACATAAGTACCACTGTCCATATCAACAGACTCCACAGCTCTCAGCTGCTCTGCTCTACAAACATGATTTTTGCAGCTCTAACTAGAAACTTCTAACTTTAAAAAGGCAAGCTAAGCTGGGCATGTGGCACACGCCTTTAATCTCAGCACTCAGGAGGCAGAGGTAGGAGGATCACTGTGAGTTCAAGGCCACCCCAAGACTTCATAATGAATTCCAGGTCAGCCTAGGTTAGAGTGAGACCCTACCTCAAAAAAAAAAAAAAAAAAAAAAAGAAAGCTAGAACACAACCTCAGTCCTCATACCAAACACTGCACAGGATGAAGTCCTGATGAGCAGCACACAGACCATGAAGCACTGGGCACACCTCAGCAGGAGCCAGCACCATGATCAAGATTGGAAGAGAAGGTCCCAGCCACTCGGATCACCCTGTAGCTGCCCTTTGCATAAGTTTGCATAAGCTCCCTCAATGCCCTGTCTTCTTTCAATTCCCACTGTGGAGTTTCTAGTGGAAGCCTGCAGATTTGTTTTAGAGAGGAGTTTTCTTTTCTGCATCTGGATTAAAAATAACTTAGGCTAGTCAGAAGACATGAAAAATATTAAGTAACCTAAGGTGCTTTCCATCCTGGAAACTATGATTTCACAGGTCCTATAAGGGTTCTAAATCAGATCTGGAACTTGAAAAGAGATTAGCAGCTTAAAGAAACAGTCCCATGAGTAAATAAACATCTAATGTAAAGTAATCACCAAAAGAAAACGTGTACAGAGCTGCACAGATCCAGCTGAGAAAAGACAGGAAGATGAAATTGACTGTTACTTCTTAAAATAGTATCTGCAATAAAAAATGCATATTGAAAAGCTAAGAAGGCAGAATTTATATTTTCATATTTTACATGACTACAGCTTTTAAATATCATCAGAGGCAAAACTTAGTTGATGGAAAGAAAACCTCAGGCTTTAGAAACCTTATAGATCAATGTGAAATTGATGGGTAAATGATGGCCACTAAACATATTGAAGAACAATCAATGGCATAGATACGTGCTTACAAGGTTATAAGGAAAGACAAGTTATTATTAATAGGCACAATCAACTGGTCTTGTATAAAATATAAACATACAGAAGTACATGCTTTTATAAAAAATACATACACACTGAGCCGGGCTTGGTGGCGCGTGCCTTTAATCCCAGCACTCAAGAGGCAGAGGTAGGAGGATCGCTGTGAGTTCAAGGTCACCCTGAGACTACATAGTAAATTCCAGGTCAGCTGGAGCTAAAGTGAGACCCTACCTCAAACAAACAAAAAAAAAAAAAAAAAAACACACTGAGAAAGTCTGGAGACAATCTGTTCAAGTGTTAACAACGGTTATCTATAGAAGGTTAGGGCTGATTTCAATTCCTTCTTTGTGTTCTTCTCTATTTTCCAACTGTCCTACAGTGAGAATATTACAAAACTAACACATTATTACAAATTTACACTGCATTATTTCAGTTCTTGTGTACTAAATTCAACAAACTTGAATGAAGGTACCCACTTTTCAGTCAACAAAAAGAATCAACAAAGCAGACATTAATTGAGTAGCAGCATCACGTCCTTGGCTCGTTTCTAAGAACTTTAAAATGTATCCATGTATTTCAATCAAACTAAAAAGATGTGCTGGGTATAAAGAGCCCTGGAATAGCACCAAGTACAATTGAGTGTCATTTCCCACTAAGGACCTCCAGCTCCATTTCCATGGCTTGAAATGAAAGGGGCTAATAAAATGATCTTTTAAGGTCTTCTCAAAACTAACCTAAGATTTCACATGGAAAAAAAAAATGGCCAAGTAAAATGTTTGCAATAAATCCTCCAGAGTGGCGGGGCAGCTGCATATAATCTCAAAAACAGAAATCCACTTTTAAAAACAAAGAATGATGTCTCTCAGTTCAATTCCACTCCAAAATATTTACACACATATTTCCTATTATGTTTTTAAAGGGCCTACATGGTTGAATACCAACGTAGACATAAATGATCAAACTGAAATTAAATCTGTGCTATCGTAGGTAGAAAGCCATCAACAGATTCTGTTTATAATATTACAGTTGCATTTAACAATATACCTGAAGTAAACAAAAACTTTAAAGATAGTTGTGTGGGGGGGGGGTCATTCTATTCTAGGTATAATCACTTCAGTGTCTTAGTTAAAAAAGCTCTAAGGACCGCAAAAGGCAATCTAGTGTCAAATACACCCCAACGCTCAATGCAACACTAAACGTACACTGGGGGGTAGGAGGCAGACTGGAGGGGATGTGCAGCAGGAAATCCCATTGCTGTGGGTAGAAACTGCAACTGCGTCGTGAAGGGAAAAGGAGACTTCCCACTTGCTATGAGACTGTTCCCACCGATCAAGGCCTGACCCAGCAGTGCTGGGGTCGGTGCTTCCTACGCGTGGATTGGGGAAGAACGCCGACCTGCTAGGGTTTTACTTCGGGTCTCGCTCACCCCCTCCGGGGACATGTTTATGGCTAGCTTCCGCTAACAAAACCAATCCTGTGTCGATGGCAGCGATGCCTGTCACTGTGTCCGCGCACACACTAGGTCTACGGACACCGGGAGACCATTTCCAGGTCTCGACCACACGACAACTATGTGGCAAACACAAAGACGCAAGACACAAACTCGGGATGCGGACGGGCTCGGGCACACACTCGGCGTTGGCACACAAAAGAGGCAAGGTGCGGCCGCCGGAGCCTCGGGGCAGCCCCGGGGCCCACGTGGGCATCGAGCGGGCGGGCGGGCGGCCCCTCAGCCGCTGGCACTCCCCGCGCCCCCCGACTCAAACCACCCCCCAAAACCCGCAACCAAGGGCCTCGAGCGGACGCCCGTCCTCGGGGAAAGCTTCCCATCCCGGACCCCCTCCGCCGCCGCCGGACCCGGAGCTCCGAGCCTCATCCCCGCGTCCCCACCACCAGCACCCCCAAAACCGGCCCGTCGCACCCCGGAGCCCCGGAGGGTGGCGCGTCCTCGCACGGCCCGGCCCCGGGCCCCCCTCCCGCTGGCCGTCATCACCGCCCTGCTCTTCACCGCGACCGGCCAGCATCCCGGGAGCCCGCGGGAAGGACGCCCAGCCCGCACTTCTTACCGGAACCCGCCGCGTCCGCGTCTCAGCGAGCCCGGGGCCGTCGTGGCCGTCGCCCACCCAGCAGCGCCGGCGCCCGCGGCCGAGCAGCCGCCATCTTGGCCCCGGCCGGAAGTGACGTCGGGCGGGGGCGGGACCCGGGCTCGGAGCTCCTCCCACACACACACGAGGGTCCCTCGAAGGCCGGCCGCTCGGCCCGGGCCCGCGCGCTGCACGTGCGAGCCCCGGGTCCGCCTGTCCCGCTGCAGGCCTCGCGCTCAGGGAGGAAGTCCCGCCGCCAACGCCCGGGTCTGCGCGGGGTTCGGAGTTCCTGCGAGATTCCGCTTCGGATCCCTTCGCAAGGGCCAGGCTGCGAGGACCAGGGAGGAAAATGGTTGCAGGGTGAAGCGGTTAGATAAGTCGTCCCGGACCCCCTGCTTGGCCCGTGGGCCCCAAGATAATGGAATTGTTCATCCCTGACAAAGGCGCCCTTTGCTGGCTTGGCCTTGGCCCCCCGGAACCAACGAAGTGTTTGCAGACCAGAGTCAACGTATGTAGATG
This sequence comes from Dipus sagitta, assembly GCA_036346955.1. Classification (NCBI taxonomy): domain Eukaryota; kingdom Metazoa; phylum Chordata; class Mammalia; order Rodentia; family Dipodidae; genus Dipus; species Dipus sagitta. Next base: position 125,273,430 of record CM070773.1, read on the forward strand.
CGGCGAGGTGCGGGGCGCATGGACTGCACGTGGCTCTCAGACATCCGAGGAGACATCAGGCTGGGCTGCAAGCCGGAGGAGAAAGGTGACCTTCACATCTAGATGGTTTCCAACGCCATGAGCACTTCGAGATAAAGTTATTCTGTGACAACGAAGTCAGGAGGAAGTCCTAAGTGTGGGGCTTGGGGAGATGATGGCTCAGCGGTTAGAGGTACTCTCTTGAAATATTAGTGAGCGACATTAGCCCTCTGTGGAAAAGGACCCAGTCTGAAGAATCGACGATACTGTTAGGCTTGGGTGTGCCTCTGAAGCTTTGGAAAGGCCACATGAAGTCATTTATGTAACTGTAGTTATGGAATTTTTTTTTTAAAAAATGTACCATTGACGTTAATCACGAGATAATCTTTATTGCAAAGTTTGAATGCTATAGCTGATGACCAAATCAGTCCTAGTGAACAAGGGAAGATAATGTCATGAGAGTAAATGTTATCAAGGATCTTTAAGACGACGGGGACAAGGAAGAGAGTTTGTGTTCCTGGAAGGTACATGTGTGGATATCCCTAGACTATATGCTCTTGTGAGGCAGACTACCATTAGACTGTGTACCCTTTATCTAGATGAATTCCTTTCAACTTGATCCATGCATCAAAATCATCTGAGGTGTCTATGAGGAAAAAGGGGTAGAGATCCCCACCATTCCACCAAAACACTGACACACAAGTCAAGGTTTTGTTTTTGTTCTTTGTTTTTGTAATTTTGTGTATTTATTTATTTGCAAGCACAGAGGGATAGAGAGACAGAATTGATGCACCAGGGCCTCCAGTCGCTTCAGATAAACTCCAGACACATGCACCATTTTGTGCATCTGGCTTTAAGTGGGTACTGGGAAATCAAACCTGGGTCATGAGGCTCTGCAGGCAAGTACCTTAACCACTGAGCAATCTCTGCAGCCCACAAGTCAAGATTTTAAAAGAAAGTCATGCTACTTGGCATTTGGTAGAATGTAAAGGAAAACAGAACTGTCAAGTTGTAAGTGACATGGTGAACCAGACAGCATCATACTAAGAAAAGGTTGACAGAGTGGTCAGTGGTTGTCCTTTGTGTCCTTAATCTTAAATAACAATGTATTTGTCTCCTGGGCTACTGTTTTATATTTGATGGCTCAAAACAACAGAAATTGCTAAATGTAGGAATCTAGAGACCAGAATTTCCAGATCAACAACATCAGTGGGCCAAAGTATTATATTAGTAGGGCCATATTCCTGGAAGCTATAGGAGAAAGAGACTGCTTTCTTCCTTCTAGCTTCTGGTGGCTGCCAGCATGCTTTGCCTTGTGACCATGTCACTCCAGGCTTCAAGGTCAGCATCTCCGTTTTCTCTGCTCCATCTTCACATCACCTCCTCTGTGAGTAAATTCCCCCTGTCCTGTCTTACAAGAATACTTGTGGGGGCTGGAGAGACGGCTTAGCGGTTAAGGTGCTTGTCTGCGAAGCCTAAGGACCCAGGTTTGATTCTCCAGGTCCCACATAAGCCAGATGCACATGGCAGCACATGTGTGTGGAGTTCGTTTGCAGTGGCTGGAGGCCCTGATGCACCCGTTCTCACTCTCACTCACTCTTTGTCTCTAATAAATAAAAATAAATTTAAAAAAAAAGAATACTTGTGATTGCATGGAGGGTCCACAAATACACCAGGACAAGCTCCCCATCACTTAGTCACGTGTACAGAACATATAAGGTAATGTCTGAAAAGTCAAGAGATTTGGATATGGCCAGATGTTTGGAGAGCCTTACGTAGCTGACTACCCTGAACACATCCTTGGGATTTCTAAGTCCCTTCCCCTTTGATCAGCCATTTTGTATTTCCCTTAAACATGACTTAACCTGTGCTACTTCACAAGGTGAATATGCATTTTATATTTCATCTGTTTAATCCAAAAAAAAGTCTTCTCAAGAATATAATATAGTATCATGAATAGTTACTATCTGTGTGTGTAATGCTAAATATTATTCTTTCACCTTTTGGAAGTAGTAATTTGTTGTTGTTGTTTTGTTTTTCGAGGTAGGGTTTCACTGCAGCTCAGGCTGACCTAGAATTCACTACGTAGTCTCAGGGTGGCCTCAAACTCACGGAGATCCTCCTACCTCTGCCTCTCGAATGCTGGGATTAAAGGCATGTGCCACCACACCCGGCTTAGTGATTTGTTTTTTGAAGAATGAGAGGAGGATTTTGAAGTATTTTCCATCACATCTCATAGGCTGTTTATTAGTGGATGGAAGTATAAAATGTACTGTTTATCAAAATCTACAACATGAATAAAACTCCACACTGGACAGGTCACAGAGCACAGCTCTGGTCAGTTTTGTGCCTTAGCATTGCAGTGCTATTACAGAGGACATTATTTTCACTCATTTCAATATCCCAGGACTCAAAATAGTATCTAAAATGCTAGATAGAATATTTTGAGAGAGGGTCATCTCCCTGGCTCCCTCAGTGTGGTTGAATTAACTGCAAGTATATGTGGACCATACATTGTGTATCTAAGCACATGAGATATGATTGTAGTTAGAACCACAGCAATGCCTATAGTATTGCTCCTAAAGAGATGTGAAATTTGTGTTCTAGGATTTTTGTTGTTGTTTGTTTGTTTGTTTTCCCCAGGTAGGGTCTTACTGTACCCCGGGCTTCAAACTCAAAGCAGTCCTCCTACCTCTGCCTCCCCAGTGCTGGGATTAAAGGTGTGCCCCCACCATGTCTGGCTGAGTTTTGACTAGAGATACATGAATGAAGTTCAAAGATATAAACTCTCTAGGGAACCACAAAAACAAATGTACTTTGTTGTGTAACAGACACTTTGAGCTGTAACTGTCTCATGAGAAATTTTCTGCAGCCCCAAGACATATAGCTGTTTCTCGGCAGTGGTGAGACTTAATGGTGAGGAGGAGAGCTGCAATCACCTGTACTGAGCACCCTGCCTGCCCTCGACAGTGCGTCTTCTCTTTATCCTTGCAACAGCAGAGACAGCTGCTGCCAGCAGAGCATGCTGAAGCTGAGATCCACTGTGGAGACACAGCTGGTGGCAGCCAGAGGCAGAGTCAAGGACTTGTCTGCTGTCAAAGTCCACCACATGTCTACTGTGTATGCTGCTTACAGTCATCAAGCTGCTCTAAGGCACTGGGACCAAGACATTGCCCTCTGAAAATGTAGACTCCCATGGAGGAGACTGGTTTGCTAAGGCAGCTTAGAGCGCAGTGTGAGGTTAGAGCTAGGCCTTCATGCCCCTAACATGGACTGCAAGGCTAGCTCCCCATACTGCCTCTGTTTGCTTGTTTTGTTTTCATTTTTTGAGACAGAGTCTTATGTAACCCAGGCTTGCAGTGTAGCAAAGGATGATCATGAGCTTCTGACCTCCCAACCTCCACCTCCCAAGTGTTGGAATTACAGACGTGTGCCACCATGCACAGCTTTTTTTTCCAGTAGCACTTTAAAAAGCAGAGAATGGGATCTGGAGAGATTGCTCAGTGGTTAAGGCACTTGCCTCCAAAACCTAATGACCTGAGTTTGATTCCCCAGTACCCACATAAAGTGAGGTGTAAAAAGGGGCGTAATTCTGGAGTTCATTTGTGGCAGCTAGAGGCCATTCTCTCTCTCCCTCTCCTTGCAAATAAATAAATAAAGATGAGTAAATTTATAAAAAAAACAGAGGGAGGAAGAGAATGGGGCTGGGGAGATGGCTCAGTGGTCAAAACCTACCAGTCCAAGTTTGATTCCCCAGGACCCACATAAAGCCAGACACAGAAAGTGGCACATACACCTGGAATTTGTTTGCCATGGCAAGAGGCCCTGGATTACCCACATATGTGTTCTCTCTCTCTCTCTCTCTCTTTCTCTCTCCTTGCAAATAAATAAAAATATGTTTTAAATAAAAAGGAGAGAAAAGCGCCAGGTGTGGTGGTGCACACCTTTAATCCCAGCATGTACGAGGATCACCGTGAGTTTGAGGCCACCCTGAGACTACATAGTGAATTCCAGGTCAGCCTGGGCCACCTCGAAAAGCCAAAATAAAAAAAAAAAAAAAGAGAGAGAGAGAGAGAAAGACCCAGTCCAAAAGATAAAATAACCAATTCTATCAGAGATAACTTTGTTTCATCCTGTAAGAAAATCTGGATGGCTGATTCCAGATTTTTCCACTGTACTTCTTCAGTCATATTTTTTCAGAACTAAACGTAGTAATAACTCAGCGAAGAGCTCCAGCCTTTCCCACACAGATGTCCCTGTGTCGCAGTGCCAGCCGGCTCCTTTCTCAGAAGCTCCAGTGGAAGGAGCCGAAAGGCCAGGGTGGTTTGTTCCTGAGAACACAAAGGGAAGAAGGTTCCATCTCCGCCTTCCTCCAAGGCGGAATTAATTCACTAAGACACCATCACGATGGCATGAATAAAACATACAAGTTGGCAACAAAGACATAAAGTGAAATATCTTTCACTGTGAAACATGCACACGAGGGAACAGAAGATAAATCAGGGACAGAAATGCACAGGCTGCACCAAGGTGATGACACTGGGTGGCAGGTTTATTTCCTCAGATTAGAAGCTGTATTGTGGTGCCTTATGAGAGGTATCTGTAGACAGGGTGGCCTGCCATACACACCGGTCATTGCTCACTCATCCCCGACATGACCATCTGCTATACAGGGACGCCATAGAACCCCATGTTCTAGAAATGCTCAGCTGCTTTTCTTTATCTTGCTTTCTGGCTAGGATTCGCTCATCAAGCCTTCCGCCCTGCATCCACAGTTGGCTTTTCTTTGAAAGCCAGCCTTTGAGTGAGATCGACCTTGGTTATATGACTTTCCCAGGGCTGCCGTAACAAAACACAATATCGCCAACTCGGCGCTTGTACACACTATACGTGCATTCTCTCACAGTTCTGCAGGGATTGGCAAGGCTAGTCCTTCTGAGAGCTCTGACAGAGAACCTGGTCCATGCCTCTCTATAGCTTCTGCTTTTCCCTGATACTGGGTGGCTTGTAGACACATCACCTCAACTGCTTCCGCCTTCACAGGGCCTCCTTAGGAATATCAGTCACTGGAGTAAGGCCCACCTTAGACCAGGATGACCTCAGATACTTGCATTTGCACAAATGCCATTCATGGGTACCCACACACATGCGTACACACACAGAGAGAAAGAGAGAGAGAGAGAGAGAGAGATGCTGTTGACAGGGTCACGTTCTGAGGTTCTGGAAGGCTTTGAATTTTATCCAATCCAGTACAGGAGTAAAGCTCACATGCATCATTTCCCCTGATGATGAATCCCAGTGTAGCCTGCACCAGCAACCATTTGTGTGCTGTCTTTCCTATCGCAGCATTAGTTCTGAGTGTGTATGTCCTACACTCCAATATAACCTATGCCTCTGAGGGTGAAAGCTGTCACGTAGCATCTCAGTTATGCGTCACTCATAGGCACGTGTCTTCCTCAATCAGTTCTTTTGGTTAATGAAGACTGGTGCCCTGTTTTGCAACCTAAATGTGATCTCTGGACTAGAAACTCTCCAGCCCTTTTCCTCTTCTTATCTGATGCTACATTTCCCTTCTCCACCTCTGAATTTAAACTCTGCGATCCTCTTGAGATTCTCGGGCTGCCATGAGAAATATGTATTCCTTCCAAAGTTTCACAAGCAGGCCCAGAGGACCTGACATTTCTTTGCCATAGAGGTCATTTCAACAACATAGGATTGCCATACAGGTGTCACAGCCAAGGTAACACCTTCCAGTCCCTGAGCATCAAAACCGGCCTGTGTGAGGAAGTTAAGATTACTTGTAGAGGGCTGGAGGGATGGGTTAATTGTTAAGGTCCTTGTCTGCAAAGCCTAGGGACCCAGGTTTGATTCCCCAGGACCCACATAAGCCAGATGCAAAAGGTGGCACATGCGTCTGGAGTTCATTCACAGAGGCTGAAGACCTTGACGTGCCCATTCTTTCCCCCCGCCCTCTGTCAAATAAATAATTAAAGATTTAAAAAAAAAAAAGATTACTTGTAGAGCCACAGTTCTCACCTGGATGAGATTTTGCCCTTAAGAGGACATTTTACAGTGGCTAGTGACTCTTTGTGTTGTCATCACTGGATGGAGGGCAGTAGCAGCCTCTAGTGAGTTCAGACCATGGAGGATACTAAACATTCTGTGACAAGCTATCCTGCAGCAAGGGATTATATGGCCCAAGATGGAAAAAAAAATGCTCTCAAAGTCTGCAGCTGAATGTTTTGTATTTAATTTTCCAGTCTCACCTTTAGAGATGTTTCTGCTCAGTTTGTATATGACGCACAGGTTCATCAAAAAAAAAAATCAGCTGGGCAGGGCGGCACACGCCTTTAATCCCAGTACTCAGGAAGCAGAGATAAAAGGATCACTGTGAGTTCCAGGCCAGCCTGAAACTACATAGTGAATTCCAGGTCAGCCAGGGCTTAGTAAAACCCTCCTTCAAAAAACAAAATGAGGGCTGGAGAGATGGCTTAGCGGTGAAGCGCTTGCCTGTGAAGCCTAAGGACCCCGGTTCGAGGCTCAATTCCCCAGGACCCACGTTAGCCAGATGCACAAGGGGCCGCACGCATCTGGAGTTCGTTTACAGAGGCTGGAAGCTCTGGCGCACCCATTCTCTCTCTCTGTCTCTCTCTCTCTCTCTCTCTGCCTCCTTCTCTCTGTTGCTCTCAAATAAATAAATAAACAAACAAAAATGTTTTTAAAATGAAACAAAAAAAAACCCAATGGTGTAGCCATTGGTAAGCTGCCCTATACTCAAGCAAACAGCCCTAATTAAACTTAGTAGGTCACCAAAGAGAAAGAGATCTTAAAGAAGGGGACTAGTTGAGAAGAAGGGGTTTACAGCAGGAGTGGGGAGGGGACAAGACAAGATGATGAGAAATGTGCTATGATGAAAATACCGTGTGTGTGTGTGTGTGTGTGTGTGTGTGCGTAAACTTGTCAAAAACTAGTTAAAAAGAATACTTCTCCATTTTTCTATTACTTTTCTCACTTCCAGAACTTTTGCGGGCTTCTTGTACCTCAATTGCCCCTCTGTAAAATTTTTATATCAGCAGGGCAGGGTGGTATACACGTTTAATCCCAGCACTCAGGAGACAGAGGTAGGAGGATCGCCATGAATTCAAGGCCACCCGGAGACTACATAGTGAATTCCAGGTCAGCCTGGACTAGAGTGAGACCCTACCTCAAAAACAACCATATATATATATACATACATATATATGTATGTATATACATAGTTATACTATATATAAAAACCATATATATATATATATATCATAGTTATACTATTTTGCTTACATGCTGTGTGAATATTTATGCCTTACACACTCTAGAACAAGTTCATCTTGTATACAAGATTCTAAAAAGCTTTTAGGGGAAAAAAATGTGGTGTCTAAGGATGTGATTCCAAGACAGAGTGCTTGCTTAGCACGTGTTAAGCCCTGGATTTAATTCCAAAATGGGAAAAAATGCCATAATGACAGCTTGTCTGTAATCTTAGCTGCTAGGAAGGCTAAGAAAATCTCTTGAACCCAGGAGTTCAAAGTCAGCATGGGCAACACAGAAAGAAAGAAGGAAGGAAGGAAGGAAGGAAGGAAGGAAGGAAGAAAGGAAGAAAGGAAGGAAGGAAGGGGCCATACCACTCTGAGCATGCCCAGTCTCATCTGATCTTGGAAGCTAGGCAGGGAAGCTATGCCTGGTTAGTGCTTGGATGGGAGGTCACTTGAAAATACAGGCACTGTAGGCTATTAAAAATGTGATGAGAGCTGGAGAGATGGTTTAGTGGTTAAGGCACTAGCCTGCAAAGCTTAAGGACCCAGATCCCAAGTAAGCCATACACACAAAGGTGAGGCAAGCGCAAGGTCGCACATGCCCACTAGGTGGCGTAAGTGTCAAGTTGGATTGCAGTGGCTGAGGTCCTGGTGCGCCAATTCTCTCTCTTCTTTCTCTATAAAATAAAAATTAAAAAATTTTAATGTAGTGAAATTCATCTAATGTTAAATTAACTGTCTAAGCCAATTTTAAGTGTACAGTTCAGTGACTTTCAGTATTAGTGTTGTTGAGTAACCATCTGTCTTCCAACTCCAGAACTGTTTTTATCTTACAACACTGAAACCCTGTACTCATTAACAGCAGTTACCCAGTACTTCCTCCAGTCCCTGGCAACCACCACTCTGCTTTCTGCCTCTGTGAATCTCCCTGTTCTAGTTATCTCACAAATAAGTAGAGTCATACAGTATTTGCTTCTTTGAGACTGTCTATTTCACTTAGCATCTGTCCTCAAGATTCATCCGTGTTGTAGCATGTGTCAGAATTTCTTTCATTTTTCAGGCTGGATAATGGTCTATTGGATGTATGTATTATTTTTGTTGTTGATGATGATGGTGTTTTTTCAAGGTAAGGTCTTACTCTTGCCCAGCCTAACCTGGAACTCATGCTGAAGTCCCAGGCTGACCTCAAATTAATGGTGATCCTTCTACCTCAGCCTCCTGAGTGCTGCTGGGACTAGAGGCATGCACCACCACACCCACACCCAGCCAGAGCATACTATGTTTTTATTTACCCAATTCTCTCTGTAAACCCTTGAGTTGCTAAAAAAAAAAGAAAAGAAAACAAAAAAAACCTCTTCCAGACCCTGCTTTCGATTCTTTTGGGTCTATATCTGGAATTGGAAATACTAAACTATATGGTGATTCTATTTTTTATGCATGGGTGTGTGCATGTTCAAGTATGTGCAGATACCCATGCACATGTGTGGGGAGGCCAGAAGATGACTTCAGGTGCCAGCCCCAGGAACACTATCCACTATTTTTAATTTCGTGAGGAACCACCATACTCTTGTCTGTAGTGACCGCCAATATTGTAGAAGTATTCCAACTTCTCTGCATAGCTAATAGCACTTAATTTTCTGTTTAAGTGGCCCTGCTGATGGGCATGAAATGATATCTCAGTGTGTGTGTGTGTGTGTGTGTGTGTGTGTATGAGATCAGCAGAAACAGCAGTAGTAATGTGTGATGTATGCACTTGCATATACCCTGTACACGTGCATGCAGAGACCAGAGAAGAATGTTGACCCTCTGTTGTTCATCCAGGTGATTCCTTGACATCGAGTCTCTCACTGAACTGGAAGTTGCTGCTTTTTTGGCCAGACTAGCTGATCAGAGAGCCCCAGGAATCCTCTGGTCTCCACTACCCACAGGACTGGGGTTACAGGCATGTGTGACCATGCCCAGCTGTTTATGTGGGTGCTAGGGAATCAAACTCAGGATGACTGAGGCCCTCTCAAGCCCAGACGTTTGTGCAGCCAGCACTCTTCCCCACTGAGCCAGCCGTCTCCCCGGCCCTTCGTGTGGGTTTTGACCTGCATTGCTCCAGTGAGTCCTGATTGCCGCGCAGCAAGCACGCTTACCCATGGAGCCGTCTCCCCAGCCCCTCCTTGGGGTTTTGACTTGCGTTGCTCTGAGTTCTGATTTTATTGGTTTTTCATCACTGTGGTTGAAATACTTGACACAAACAAGTAAAGATAATTTTTTTGCCTCCCAGTTTTAGAGTTTTCAGTTCACCTGGGCAGGGAAGGTCTGGCTGAATGGAGCAGCGTACATCCTGGTGGCCAGGAAACAGAGAGAGAGAGAGAGAGAGAGATTGAGATTGAGATTGCCTTGTGGGCTTCCTCCTCATTCCCCTAGTATTCCATGTGACTCAAGCCCCCAGCCCATCTACGGATGGCGCCACCCACATTCAGAGTGGTCCTTCCCCTTCAGTTCATCCTCTCAGGAAATCCTCTCAAATATACCCAGAACTGTGCCTTACTAAGCTAGCTACTTCTCAACCCAATTAAGTTGCCAATCAAGATTAGTCATTACAGTGAGGCTGAATATCTTTCCATATGCTTACTGACTATGTGTATATCTTCTTTAAACAAATGTCTATTCCAATCCCTTGCCCATTTTAGTTGACTTGTTTGTTGTTGTTGAATTGTGTGGCTCTTTATATATTATAGATAGTTAGCCCTTTAATCACATACATGATTTCCAAATATTTTCTCCCATGCCATGGGAGGTCTGTTCACTCTGGTGATTGTGGCCTTTGATAAACAGATCAGTTTCAGTGTCGTCCAGTGTCTGTTTGTTCTTTGTTGCCAAGCTAATGTCATGAAGTTTTTAAGCAATGTAAGCTACAATGCACCTTGATTTTTGTATATGGAGTAAGGCAGGATTTCAACTTTATTCTTTGTAATGAGTTTCCCCAAACCATTTGTTCCAAAGAGAGTCTTTATTTTTTTCCTCACTGAATGACTTTGTTACCCTTGAAAATCATTTGACTTATCCATTTAACAAAAGGCTTACTTCTGGACTAATAAACAGTTTGTGTGTGTGTGTGTGTGTGTGTGTGTGTGTGTGTTTTGGTTTGGTTTGGTTTGGTTTGGTTTTACAAGGTATGGTCTCACTGTAGCCCGGGCTGACCTGGAATTGTAGTCTTAGGGTGGCCTTGAACTCACGGCGATCCTCCTACCTCTGCCTCCCAAGTACTGGGATTAAAGGCGTGTGACACCATGCCCAGCAATAAACAGTTATTAGTATTGAGTTTAGTATTGAGTTTTTATTTTGAGAACTTATAGCCAGGAAATTTTAAGTGTCTTAGTGTTAAGGTGTTGTGCCCTTCATAAAAACAAACAAACAAATAAATAAAATAAAGAACCCATTTTCCCCCCACTTAGGGTGTCTGAAGTCTGATTGATAACATTGTGATTACTGGGTATGACGCAGTGTAGAATGTGTGCGAAGCCCTGCTTTAATCTCCAGCTCCAAAAATTGAATGCATAAATGAGTGAATGAAACTGTGATTAACAGGGAAAAGGTTGACACATGAGAAAATTAAATGCATTGGTCAAAATAGGAGTGTTGTTTATCCAAAAACTATTTCACGTCTCCAATGATCTGTAATACCGAGCATTATGTGGCATGGCTCTTGGTTAGAAGATCCTCAAGGACTGTGCTTGGCAAATCCAAAGAGGCAGCACATTAACCCACTAACTAAATAAACCCTCTCACCATGAGAAAATCCAATTCACTTCCTGGAACTCTGGCCACCTGATCTAAAAATATCAGCTTCTCAGGGCCCATTGGGAAGAAAGAGGGACTTTGCCCCTTACTACACTCAAGGCCCTATTGAGTCAGAAGAGGGACTTTACCCCTCTCAGGGTGCTTCATGATGCCGTGCACAACAGCGACACTGGGGAGGGCTTGACATTCATAACACTGTCTTTATGTATTCTGCTCCAAGAGCAAATGTCAAGAAAAAATTTACTAGCAAGACTGATGCCTCATTTGCATCCTCTCAGCCATCAGAAATGTGATTGCTTTCCCAGAGACATTGCTGAGGAGAGGAAACTGCACCTTGGGCCATGACTGTCAAACTTCCTCTCCTGACATGATTAAAATTAAAAATAGGCATTCTTAGCCGGGCGTGGTGGCGCACGCCTTTAATCCCAGCACTCGGGAGGCAGAGGTAGGAGGATCGCCATGAGTTCGAGGCCACCCTGAGACTCCATAGTGAATTCCAGGTCAGCCTGGGCTAGAGTGAAACCCTACCTCGAAAAACCAAAAAAAAATAAATAAATAAATAAATAAAAATAAAAATAGGCATTCTTACCAACTGGTTTTCTATTCACCATGGGGCATCACAATTCCTCAACTTCTTTTTTATAACCAACTGTGATGAAATACTATAACTATAGTTATAGGATAGCAAACAAGTATTTTGTGTAAGATGTATAAATGGTGCTGGAATGTAAATTTGGTTCCTTAATATCTTTTTGTTGTTAATATTTTTGATTATTTACTTGTGAGGAGAGGGAGAGAGAGAGAAAAAAAAAAGGCCCACGAGGACCTTTTGCTGCTGCAAACTAACAATAGATGTATGTGCCATTTTGTGTATCTGGCTCTCCATGGGTAGTGGGGAATTGAACCCCAACCAGCAGGCTTTACAGGCAAGTGCCTTTAATAGCTAACAGCCATTTTTTGAGTCCCCTGTGTAGCTTCTTAAAATATTTGTTTTAGCCTTAAACATAATTTTTGATGCTTTGTTTTTGCTTTTAAACTTTTGTGGTTTAAGAATTTATACAATCTTAATTGTGTATCTTAGCATTTCTGGGCCTGATTTATATTATAGTTGTAAAATTAGGAGGCTAAGTTAAGCCCTTAAGATCCCTTCTAGTTGTAAAAATCTATGGGTTTGGTTGCACTTATATAAATTATTCCAGGACAGTTTCATGGCTGAACACTAAAACCAGCAATATTTGGTGAGAGGTAGTTTGAGTTAGAAATAGTTTATGTGGGGCTGGGGAGAAGACTCAGTGGTTAATCGCACTTGCTTACAAAGCCTGATGACCCAGGTTCGATTCCACAGTATCCATTTAAAACCAGATGCACAAAGTAGTGCATACATCTAGAGTTTATTTTCAATGACAGGAGGCCCTGTTACACTCATTATCTCTCTCTCTCTCATAAATATTTTTAAATTTAGAAATACATAATCATATGTATATGAATATATTATGCAAATTGCATAATAAAGACATATATGAAGTCTAATATGAATAAGAAAGAAAATATATTTGTCTAATATGTGTTATCTACATAGAAAAGTCACTACTCTAATCAGGTGTGTTGGTACACACCTATACTCTCAGCTCTCAGGAGGCCAGGGCAGGAGAACCACCACAAGTTTAGGACCAGCCTGGGCTACATAGTGAATTTGAGACCAGCCAGGGTAACATAGCAAGACCTTGTCTCAAAAAAGGTCAAATAAATCAAGGAAAATATTAAAGGAGGAGCTGGAGAGATGGCTCAGTGGTTAAAAGCTCATGCTTGCAAAACCTGCTGGTACAGGCTTGATTGCCCAGTACCGATACAAAGCCACAAAATGGCACACGCATCTGGAATTCACATGCAGTAACAAGGGTTCCTAACATACCCATTCTCTCCCCCCCTCCTCTGTATTAAATGAGTAAGTAAAAATATTTTTAAGGGCTGAAGAGATGGATTAGCAGGCTTGTATATGAAGCCTGCAGACCCAGGTTCAGTTCCACAGTACCCACTGTAAGTCAGCTGCACATGGTGGCACATGCATCTGGAGTTCTTTTGCAGTGGCTAAAGGCCCTGGCTTGCCCATTCTTTCTCTCTCCTCTCTCTGTCTCTCAAATAAATAAATAATTAATTAAAAAGTAAAAAAAAAAAAAATTGTTAAGAAAAACTCACTTATAACATTGTGTGTGTGTGTGTGTGTGTGTGTATGGTATGCATGCACATGTATATTGTATTCACACATGTGTGGGAAAATGTATATGAGTGCATTATGTGTACCTGCATATAGAAGCCAGAGGTTGACCTCTTCCTCAATCACTCCCTTAGTTGGTTGGGCCCAGGGCTCATGGGTTCAGCTAGACTAACTGGCCATCTTGCCCCAGCGATCCCCCTTCTCTGCCACCAGAGCACTGGGATTACAGCTGGGCCACCACACCTGCCCACCATTTATGCACGTGCTGGCAAACTGAACTCAGGTCCTCATGCTTGCATTGGAGGCACATTATCAACTGAGACATCACCCTAGCACATAGCATTTTTTTTTTAATTCAAAAACAGTACTGTGTATTCTCTCCCTGGATTGAAAGATTACTGAATAATAGAACAGAAGCTGACTTGAAAACAGGAAGAAAAGTCCTCTTCAGGTATATGATGTATATTTAACAAGGGGCTCTACAATTCTAAAATGTAAGCGCAAGAGTGGTGTGCATGAAACTAATTAATACCACAGTGACATCAACTGCCCTAGCTTTACTGAATCTTTTCTGCCAAGATTTCTGAGATACATGTATAAAGAATCAGAGATGTATTCATGTGTTTTTCAATTTCAGATCACTTCTAAAATATATATAATAACAGTATAGAAGAAGAAGAATACAAACATGGCTGGTAACAAGAGGCTGGGAAGTTGGCTCAGCAGTTAAATGAGCTTGCTTGCAAGCCTTCCTGCCTAGGCTTTTTAATTCCCAAGCCACCCACATTAGCTGAACACAAATGTGGCACAAATATATAGCGTTTGTTATCAGAATCCAAGAGGCCCTAGCATGCCTGTGTACACACATCCACACATGCGCACACAAATACATAAATACATTTTTTAAATAAAAGTGTTATATGACAAATTTCCTCCACACTGAAAAGTATAAACAACTGTTGCCAACTTTATCAAAAGCAGTTGGGTCAACTCACTAGCTATATACAATAATGCATAAGATCTCATGACCTCAGGGGGAAGATAGAGTATAGACAGAGTAAAAGACCTAGGAACAATGAGCTCCCTTGAGGTGCTTATAGTAAACCCACTGAAGTGCTGCTTTGGGGTCTCCTCATGCTCTGTAAATAAGCCCTCACCCCAAGCTGAGGGAGAAGCATCCAAGGAGTAACTTTGACACAGGCATCTCCATCAAAGTGGCTGCTTTGGGGGCCCCATGTTCCTATAGTAACCCCTCTGAATGCTCTGTAAGTGACCCCCAGTAAACTCATTGGTTCACTGAACTGGGATTAATGTAATCGTACATTGGTCTGCCCTTTGAGCCCTATTTGAAGTGAAGATGTGTGTTCGCGTCTCACCAAGGGGAAAAGCTCCCCACAACAAAAGGGGGAAAGATCAGTAAAGGAAGCAAAGAAGAGGGGAAAACTGAATGAGCTCAATGGAAGTGTCCATACACCAAAGTTCTTTATGGTCCAAATAGAAGGCATGCCCTGCACCTGATATTTATACCGTTCCTAAGTGAGGGCATAACACTCAATGTGGCCTAGAGAAAGCCATTCTGGAAGGGGCTAGCATTAAAATAGCACAGTTGTGTTAGTCCCATTGAAACATTCCCTCCCAGAAGAAGGAGGGAAGCTCAGGAGACTTGGCCAGTGAACATGTCTGGGGAAGCTGGAACTTCAAGGAACTACAAGGTCACAAGCTCATAGCAGCAGTAGAGGACTAGTGAGTGGGGAGGAAGCCGGAGGCTCTGATCAGCCAGCTGCCTGCAAGCATACAGTGCAGGCCAAGAGGTTCAGAGTCTGGACGTCACCTACCCTGGGATGAGCTTTCCACTGAGAATCCCCTATACTCCTGTAAGCAGCCCCTCACCCCGCTCTGTAAGTAACCCCAAGAAACTCATCGGTTCCCCATATTTGGATTTTAGTGCAATCTGGTCTGTTGTCTGTGCCCTATCTGGGATGAATAGACATGTTTGTATCTCCGCAGGAAAGAAAGTTTCACACAACTTCAGTGTCCTCCAGAGAAGCAGAATCCGTGGAATGTGTGCATATGTGAATACACGCATGCACCGAGGATGTGCATAAATACCAATATGCGTGTATCCATATGAGAGAGAAAGAGAACACACTGGCTCATGTGTTTATGGAGACTGGCAAACCCAAAATCTGTGGGGCTGACAGTGGCTGAAGACCCAGGAGAGCTGGTGGCGCGGATGAACTCTGCAGGGTTCCTCTCTAGCTCATTCCTCTATTCAATCCTCCAAACTGATGATGAGACCTACCCATGTCATGGAGGGCAGTCTGCTTCATCCAAAGTTCACCGACTGGCATGTTAGCTCTCATCCCAAAACACCTTCCTTCCAAGTTGTCATATAAAATTGACCTCCACCAGAGACACAGTATATTGCTAACCAGCAACTGGTACCACCGATCTCTGAAGTGGAGGCCGCACTTGCAGATCAAGTAGACTTCTGCTGTCACAGATCTCTGCTCGGCCTCCTGAAAGGCTGCTGCCAAACGCTGATGCCCGTCTTCAGTATTCTTTTTGCACTTTGTTCTTCTCCCCTGCACGTGAATTGCTAAAGAAAGATTGTTCCTAGCGAGTCAGGAGGCTGAGGCGGGAGGATCACTAGAGGTAAGGAGATGGAGAAGAACCTGGGCAGCATAGGAAGCACCTATCTCAAAAAAAAAAAAAAAAGCAAATAAAATTAATAAAGAAAAAGAAAGTAATTATGAAATAAGAAAAAAAATACATTAAAGCAAAGACAAGCCTGATTGAGTTTCTATGCCTGTTAGTGTTGTTAGTGTTTTCTTTTCTTTTTTTTTTTTTTTTTTTGGTTTTTCGAGGTAAGGTCTCACTCTAGCCCAGGCTGACCTGGAATTCACTATGGAGTCTCAGGGTGGCCTCGAACTCACGGTGATCCTCCTACCTCTGCCTCCCGAGTGCTGGGATTAAAGGCGTGCGCCACCACACCCGGCTAGTGTTTTCTTTTCTTTACCTGCAGTCTAACCCATAAAATTCAGACGAGTCATAACAGGATGAGTTTGCCGCTTAAGTACAATCTTATAATGTGAAGTATTTTTTGTTTGTACGTGCGTGCATGTGTGTGTGTGTGTCTGTGTGTGTATACAGTGTACTCACATTTATGTGTAGATCATGCATCCTGTGTGAGTGCATGTGGAGGCCAGAGGAGAACTTCAGGTGGCCATTCTCTATTGTTCATCTACTACTTCCCTGAGACAGAGTCTTTTTCTGTGAATGCCAAGCCGCAGTTTTATAGAGCCCCGGCAATTCTCCAGTCTCTGCCCCACACAGGTACAGGCATACGTGGCCACACCCAGCTGCTGACATGAGCGTCTGGGAATCGAACTCAGTCTCGGACCCTCAGACCCTCATAGTTGTACGGCAAGCACTTTTAACCGCTGAGGCATCTCTCTAGCCCAAAATATTTATTTTTAATATATGCATCTTTAAAAAGCAATGTCAAGCAATGAAGATGCATTTCTACAAAATACTTCAAGCTTCTTAGAGGAAAACACATTCGTGTTCTAGTGCATGCATTGGCACATACATGATGCAGCGGCATATGCTGGGGAGAAAACTTTATAATAACATTCTATCTAAAAGCAAAAATAGCAACTGGAGAGATGGCTCAGTAGTTAAGGCACTTGCTTCCTGGGTTTAGTTCCCCAGGACCCACATAAAACCAGATTTACGAAGTGGCACATGTGTCTGAAGTTCATTTGTAATGGCTAGAGGCCCTGGCACACCATTCTCTCTCTCTCTCTCTCTCTCTCTCTCTCTGTGTGTGTGTGTATGTTTGAAAATAAAATATTTAAAAGTGAAAATAAGAATACAGATACAACATCAAGTGTAAAAACATTTCCCTCTTAAATGACATTTTCTCCAGAATCTTCCAGAGAATCTCATGCTTTCACCTTGTACCCTCCATCTCTTTGTACTGCACTGTCCATTAGATGAATTGTGCCGGAGTTATGTGGGGAAAAAATGTCACTTGTATCACTAAATTGACTAAGTGTGGACGTGAGTTCCGGTGGTCAGACTCCTTCGTTCGGCACAGGTTTGCCGAGCCTCGTGCAGGAAGCAGATTCCGTGAGAGAGGACAGACCCAGGTCTTCCTTGGACTGAGATTGACAACATGCGCTTCAGGCACAGCCTGTCCCACCTGGAGGTCAAACCCTCGCAGCCTTCATTGACCTTCACTTCCAGTCACTTATCCCGGCCCCTGTCTTCCTGCTTTTCTTCCTAACTTCCGTCTGCGGAATGTTTACGTGTTGGTGTCCTCTTGGACCCTTTGGGATCCCTCCTATCACAGCAGGGAGCACTTCCTCCCACTGCTTTGATCTCTAGACTTCCTCGAGCGCATCAGTCCCCAGCAATGGCATATTGAACTTTCATGTGCGTGTGCACATATGCTAGTGTGTGCAGGTTCATGCGTGTACACAGGCTGCATGTGTGTGTGTGTGTGTGTGCATGTATGCTTCTATGTGCAGGTTCATGTGTGTATACATGTATGTATGTGGGAGGCGTAGCCAGAGGGCAACCTCGGGTGTTATAGCAGTCACCGTCTCATTGCTGGGACAAAACACCAAATCAGAAGCAGCTCATGGAAGGAAAGATATTATATCAGCTTTCAGTCTCCAGGGGAAGTCTCATTATGGTGAGAAAAGTATGACAGGTCTGAGCAAGAAGCCTGGATCACATCTCCACATGAGCAGGAAGGAAGGAGTCCAGAGAACTAGGCTTCAGATGGGCTCCAGGCACATAGACTAGAGCTGGGCTCTATTACCCCAAAGCCCATGCCCAGTGACAGACCTCCTCCAACAAGGCTCCACCTCACAATGGGCCCACAACTTTCCAAACTGCCACCAGCTGGGGACCAAGTATTCAAAGTACATGAGCCTAGGGGGGGACATTTCATTCAAACAACCACACTTATTATCCTTCTCAGGAATGCTGTCCACCATTTTTTAAAAAATATTTTATTTGCCGGGCATGGTGGTGCACACCTTTAATCCCAGCACTCGGGAGGCAGAGGTAGGAGGATCACCGAGAGTTGGAGGCTACCCTGAGACTACATAATGAATTTCAGGTCAGCCTGGGTTAGAGCAAGACCCTACCTCAATAAAACAAATAAAATATCTTTTTAAAAGTATCTGGTACTGGGGAATCAAACCCAGGCCACAGGCTTTGCAAACAAGTGCCTTTAACCACTGAGCAATCTCTCCAGCCCTAATCAGTTGACTTTTGACAAGGGTGTCAAAACGATTCAATAAGAAAAAAAAAAATGTCTTTTTAGCAATGGTGCTGAAGCAGCCAGGTAGCCACATACCTGAGTGATGTCAGCCTCTCACACTCACATCACATGGGCTCAAAGTGGATTAGATACCTACATGTAAGAATAACACTGGGTGTGGTGGCGCACGCCTTTAATCCCAGCACTCAGGGATGCAAAAGTTGGAGGATCACTGTGAGTTTGAGGCCAGCCTAAAACTATACAGTGTGTTCCAGAACAGCATGGGCTAGAGTGAGACCACTCCAAAATAAAAACAAGGGGGAGGAGGAAGGAGACGAGAAAGAAGAGGAGGAGGAGGAGGAAGAAGAGAGAAGGAGGAGGAGAAAGGAGAATTACAACTGTAAGTTTGCAGAAGAAAACACAGGCTTGGGTGGACAGCGGATGTTCTGATGTGAAAAAATGCAAGGGCAGCTAAAGGGGGAAAAAGATAATTTTGATCATACCAAATAAAAACCCTTCTTGTGCTGAAGACATGGCTCAGCAGTTAAAGGCACTTGCTTGCAAAGCCTAATGGCCCAGATTCGATTCCCCAGTACCCACATAAAGCCAGATGCACAAGGTGGTACATGCATCTGGAGTTCATTTGCTAAGGCAAGAGGCCTTGGCATGCCCATATTCATTTCTTTCTCTCTCTCTCTCTCTCTCTCATAAATATTTTTTTTAAATATCTTCTTGCTGGGCATGATGGTGCACACCTTTAATCCCAGCACTCAGGAGGCAGAGGTAAGAGCATCCATGAATTTGAGCCCAGCCTGGGCTACAGAGTGAATTCCAGTTCAGCATGGGCTAGAGTGAAACACTACCACAGGGAGGGGGAACCCTTCTTATGTAAAAAATAAAGTGTGAGACAAACCAGTGAGAGAAACATGTATATACTGAATCTCAGATAAGTTTCTAGTGCCCAAAATACACAGTTTTTATAACTAAACCATGAAAAAGAAAAATAACCCAGTTTTTTAAAGGACAAAGGATTTGAGTATACATCTCTCGAAACAGGAGACACAAACGGCTAATGAGGTGCTGGGGAGATGGTTCAGTGGTTAAAGCACTTGCTGTGGAAGGCTGGCAACCAGAGTTTAGACCCCTAGCAGTTCAGATCCCTAGAACCCACATCAAGTTGATACAAGTAGCACGGGCATCTGTATACCCAACACACCTATGGCAGCAGGAGGTAGAGCCGGGAGAATCCCAGTGATTGCAGGCCAGCTCGTACGGCGTTCTCAGTGGCAAAGAGCAAGAGTGACCCTGCGTCAAACATGGTAGATGGTAAGGACTACATCTGAGGTTGTCCTCTGACCTCTATCTGTGGTCTGTAACAGGTACACACACACACAGACAGAGGGAAAAAAATAGCCAGTGAGTCATAAAAGATAGCCATACCCACCATCACTTGCCTTGAAGGAATCCAGAGTGGAAACCACAATCACTTCCCACTTCACACCCACTGGGGTGGCTGTCATCACAAAGGCAGAGAGTAACAAGTGTCGGTCTGCATACGAAATAGCTGGAATACTTACACGCTGCTGATGAGAATGTGAAATGGTACAGCAGTTTTGGAAAAATGATTCAGCGATTCCCCCAAAGACAGACACACAGTTAGCCTATGACCCAGCAGTCCACTCCTACGTACACATCCAAGAATATAGAAAACATATGTCCGTACCAGATCCCCAGTGCAAAACGCCATTCATAAAAGCCCCAAGCATGGACAAGCCACACCCTGCATCGGTACAACAGAGTATCTGACCCAGGCTTCGGTAAGAATACTGCTTGAACACGTGATCCTCGGCGGAAGGAGCCAGGCGCCGAAAGCTGCACATCACAGGACTCGTGTATATGAAATACCTCAAATAAGCAAATCGAATCTATAGAGCCAGAAAGTGGATTAGTGGTTGCCAGAGCCAGGTGCAGAGAGGAATGGGGAGCGACTGCAAATGAGTGGAGGGGTTCTCTTTGGGAGGATGAAAGTAATCTGCAATTTGAGGATGGCTGTACAACTTGGTGGATGTGCTGAAAAAACATCACTGAATTGCCTACTTTAAAGGAGCAATTTTATGGCATGTGAATTATACCTTCATTTACAAAATTGCAAAGATAATCGAATCCCAAGTCCGGATGCTGCACTATGAGCACGCGAGAGTCCGGAAGCCCACACCTCACACCCAGGAGACTGGGGCGGGGCTCTAGGAAATAGGGATGGGGGGGATTGGTGCTGTCAAAATCAACACAAGCTGTGGCCTTGGAGAAACTATTTAAATCAAAAAAGAAAATAAAAACAGTCTGGGGAGGTGGCTTAGTGCATAAAGTGCTTGCTGCATGTGCATGAGGACCAAGTTTAAACCCCCAGCACCACGTAGATGCCTCGTAGGTGCCGTGGTCTGCCTGAAACCCTAGGACTGGGGAAGTGGAGACAGGATTCCCCCAGGGTAAGCTGTCTAGCTGGACAGCTGAATCCGTGAGCTCTGGGTTCAAGTGAGAGACTGCTTCAGTAAAAATAAAGAAAGGGGGCAGGAAACATGGCTCAGCGGTTAAAGGTGCTTGTTTGCAAAATCTGAAGGCTTGGGTTCAATTCTTCAGTGCCCACATAAAGCCAGATGCACAAGGTGGCACATGCATCTGGAGTTCTTTTGCAGTGGCTGGGAGCCCTGGCAGGCTCATACTCTCTCTTTCTCCTCTCACATGCTCTTTCTCTCTCTCTCTCTGTCTTTGTGTGTGTGTGTGTGTGTGTGTGTGTGTGTGTGTGTGTGTCTGACTCTTTCTCTGTGTGCCTCTCTTTTACATAAATAAATAAAATATTTTTTAAAAACACAGAGTCAGCCGGGCGTGGTGGCACACACCTTTAATCCCAGCACTTGGGAGGCAGAGGTCAGAGGATCACTATGAGTTCAAGGCCACCCTGAGACTACATAGTGAATCCCAGGTCAGCCTGGACTAGAATGAGACCCTATCTCAAAACAAACAAACAAAAACAGAGTCAGGTGTAATAGCGCACACCTTTAATCCCAGCACTGAGGAGGCAGAGGTAGGAGGATCAAAATGAGTTCAAGGCCAGCCTGGAGTTAAAGAGTAAGTTCCAGGTTAGTCTGGGCAGAATTGAGACCCTACCTCAAAAACCACAGCAACAACAAAATCCCACGTAAGTGTGTTTGTATAATTAGATACAATACACTGTAAATCTGTAGTATATGTAGATATATTGAGAGAGAGGAAACTAACAAACACCAGAATATGCCATCGTTTTAGCACATTTTTAAGTACATATGGAAGAAATATTAAAAAAAAAAAGACAGACCATGAATTAGGCCATAAAAGAAATCTCAATAAATTCCAAAGAGACAGGATCATACCCACCATTCTGACCGTGTTCCGATGCTTGAACACAATAAAGTTAGAATTTAATAGCAAAAGCTGAACACAAAAATACCATGTGCCTGGCAGACTAAATAATACTAAGAGACGACGACGCATAGGGTTATAGAGGAAATCCAAAAGGGAAATGAAAACATTCTTAGAACTGAGCGACAAGGAGTGAACTTGTCTGCAGCACTCACAGTCCAGTGAGGAGGCCCTGGAGAGTTATGGCTGGCGCCAGCCTGATACCTTCGTCAGCCAACTGGACTCCTGCTCCAGGGAGGAAGTTACGTGGTTGTTCATGTTGAAGCTAAAGGGAATTTGGGTCTCTTCTCTTCCACTTCCCTTGTCCTCCCCCTCTATCCCTCTGTCCTTCTTTCTCTCCCTTCCCTCCCCTCTTCCTCTCGTTTCCCTCTACTCCTCCCTCTCTCTCCTGTCTTTTTTTTTTTTTAATTGTTGGCATGTGTGTAGTATGTGTGGTGAGGGTGTGTGTGGTGTATGCATGTGTATGTCTTGATGTAGTGCCCCTGTGCACTTGCCCGGGGCACCCCGTGGGCTCACCCATAGCAGCCTGAGAAAAACGTCAGCTGCTCTTCTCCATCACTCACCTGCCTGTCTTTTGTTCTATTTTTTTTTAACTTGCTAGAAAACCCCAGTAATTCTTCAGTTTCTGCTCCCCATAGGACTGGGGTTACAGATGTGCATGGCCGTGCCCAGCTGTTTATGTGGGTTCTGGAGATTTGAACTCCCGCCCTCTTGGGTCCTTGAACTTGCATAGGAAGCACACTTGACCACCGAGCCATCTGTCCAGCCCTGTTTTCCTTTCTTTTGAAACAAGATTTCTCTATGAGTCTAGGCTTGCCTTGAAGTCACTATTAGGCCAGGCTGGCCTTGAACTTTAAAGACTTTATTTATGACATAGAATGAGGAAAGAGAAAGAGAGAGATTAGCACACCTGGGGCCCTGGTGTGGCCATTCTCTCCCCACCCCTCTCTCTCTGTCTCTGTCTCTCTCTTTGCCTCTTTCTCTCTCTCAAGTGAATAAACAAATAAATAGTCAGAACAAGACCCTATCTTAGACAAAATGAAACCCAAAGCAAAAATTAACAACAAGAGAAAGGGGGACCCAAGAGAGGAAGAAGGACAATTTTGTTTTAAAAAAAGTTTTATTGAAAATTTCCATAAGTATAAACAATATACCATGGTCATAATCCCCTCCCATGACCCCCACTTCCTCCTCCCAAATCCCCCCTCCACTGAACCCCTTCTTCTTTCCAGTTAGATTCTCTTCTATTTTGATGTCATCATTTTTTACCCTCCTATTATGCAGGTCCTGTGTAGGTAGTGTCAGCCACTGTGAGGTCATGAATATCAAGGCCACTTTGTGTCTGGAAGACATCATTACAAGCAGTCCTCCCCCTTTCTTTGGCTCTTACATTCTTCCTGCCACCTCTTCCACAATGGTCCCTGAGCCTTGGAGGGTGTGATGGAGATGTCTCAGTGCTGAACACTCCACTGTCATTTCTTTTCAGCCTTTTGGTGAGTTTTTTTAATTTTTTTTGTTTATTTTTATTTATTTGAAAGTGACGGACAGAGACAGAGAGAGGGAGGGAGAGAGAATGGGCGCGCCAGGGCCTCCAGCCACTGCAAACGAACTCCAGATGCGTGCGCCCCCTTGTGCATCTGGCTAATGTGGGTCCTGGAGAATTGAGCTTCGAACTGGGGTCCTTAGGCTTCACAGGCAAGCGTTTAACCACTAAGCAATCTCTCCAGCCCCCTTTTGGTGAGTTTTGAATCACCCCAGAGGCCACTGACATCTGAAAAGAGAAACTTCTCTAAAAGTGAGAGTAGCATTAATATATGGGCAAAGACTCAAGTGCTTAGAGTTTGGTGGGCATGATGTATGCATTTATGCAGACAACAATAGTAGTTTCCACCCTAGTGCTTACGACCTTCCCAGCCATAGGGTTTTGAATCATTTTCAGTACCAGACATGAATGTGGAACAGGCCTCCAGTCCAATTAGAGAACAGTTGGTTTCCCCCATAACAGACATACCACCATTGCACCACTTGGCCAGATGTAAGGCTTGCAGTATGTGCTGCTGGTTAAGACCAGTATTTTGTTGAGAATTTTTGCATTGGTGTTCATGGGGAAGATTGGTCTACAATTTTCTTTTTCTTTCTTCCTGTCTTTCTTTCTTTCTTTCTTTCTTTCTTTCTTTCTTTCTTTCTTTCTTCTTTTTTTTGTTTTGTTTTGTTTTTTGTTTTTCGAGGTAGGGTCTCACTCTGGTCCAGGCTGACCTGGAATTAACTATGTAGTCTCAGGGTGGCCTTGAACTCATGGCGATCCTCCTACCTCTGCCTCCCAAGTGCTGGGAGTAAAGGCGTGCACCATCACATCCAGCTTACATGATCTATTTTAGAGAAAGTTCCATGTGCTGCTGAAAAGAGTCTGTATTCTGCCGCATTTGGATGGATGTTCTGTAGATGTCTGTTTGGTGCATTTGTTCCATGACTTCATTCAATTCAAACACTTCTCTGTTTGCTTTTTGCCAGGATGGCATGTCAGTTGGTGAGAGTGGGGTATTGAAGTCACCCACTACTCTTGTGTTCGGGGTTATCTGTGACTATATCTAGTAGTGCTTGCTTAATGAGGTTGGATGCACCCACATTCGGTGAATATATGTTAAGAATCATAAACGTTGCTCTTTTCCTCCTTGCTGCTCCAGGGTCACCATCATCACACATGACACAGAAACCATCCGGTCCAGGAAGTTCACGACCAACCGACTGCTTCAGGGGAAACAAATGGTCATCAACGTCCTTTACCCAGGGGAAGGCTACAGTACCTAAGACAGAAATTTGGGGAAAACTAGCCAAAATATATGAGACCACACCAGATGCCATTTTTGTATTGGGATTCAGAACCCATTTCGGTGGGGGCAAGACAACTGGCTTCGGCATGATTTATGACTCCTTGGATTATGCAAAGAGAAATGAACCCCAACGCAGACTTGCAAGACACGGCCTGTGTGAGAAGACAAAGACCTCAAGGAAACAGTGAAAGGAACGCTAAGAACAGAATGAAGAAGGTCAGGGGCACTGCCAAGGCCAGTGTCAGTGCTGGCAAAAGGCCAAAGGAGTGAAGGCTGCAGTGACTTGATCTTCCACAATGCGGCAAATGTCTAAAGTGACCAATAAACTGCAAAAGCTCCAAAAAAAAAAAAAAAAAAAAAGGAATTGTAATGTTGCCGGGTGTGATGGCACACACACTCGGGAGGCAGAGGTAGGAGGAGCTCTGTGAGTTCGAGGCCAGCCTGAGACTCCATAGTGAATTCCAGGTCAGCCTGGGCCAGAGTGAGACCCTACCTCGAAAAAAAAAAGTTCTTAAAAACGGTGCGCATTTGGGCTGGAGAGATGGCTTAGCGGTTAAACGCTAGCCTGTGAAGCCTAAGGACCCCGGTTCAAGGCTCAATTCCCCAGGACCCACGTTAGCCAGATGCACAAGGGGGCGCACGCATCTGGAGTTCGTTTGCAGTGGCTGGAAGCCCTGGCGCGCCCATTCTCTCTCTCGCTCTCTATCTGCTCCTTTCTCTCTGTCGCTCTCAAATAAATAAATAAATATGAGCAAAAAAAATTTTTTAAAAAAGGTGCGCATTTATTCCTGCTGTTCTTGATTTTGTAGCAGTTGCTGTTTTTCTGTTACTTCCTTGCATGAGCTATTATTTGAGAACGATTTATTCCTTACTGTGTTCTCATGTGTGTGCTTTCCTTTTACCTTAGACTGAAAATCCCTTCAGGTATTTTCTATAGAGCTGGCTCAGTAATCATGTATTTACTTTAGCCACTTTTTGTCATGGAAAATCCTTGTTTCTCCTTCAATAATGACAGATATCTTTGCTGGATACAGTAGTCTTGGTTAGCATCTGTTGTCTTTCAGAACCTGAAATACATCATTCCAAGCTCATCTGCTGTTATATTTTGGGTTGAGTGATGTGCTGTTAGCCAGATGGGCCTGTCTCTTTAAGGGACTAGGCTCTTCTGTCTCATTGCTTCCAATGTATTTTCTTTGGTCTGTCCATTTAGTAGTTTAATTATAATATGGTGAGGAAAGGTTCTTTTCTACTCTTGTCTGTTGGGTGTCCTAAATGCCTCCTGTATCTACATTAGCAGCTCTTTCCCTAGGTTTGGGAACTTTTCTTCTATGATTTTGTTAAAAATATTTGCTATTCCTTTAGATTGAAATTCTTCTTTCATCTATACCTTGAATTCTTTGTTGTTGTTGTTGTTGTTGCTGTTGGAGTTGTTTTTAAATAAACATCTTTTGTGTATAAATTCCCATATTTTTTCCTAGAAAGAATTTGCTTAGTTTTCCATAAGGCATATTTTTGTCATCCAGACGTTTCTTCTTTTAAAATCTTCTTACAGAGTCAAAACCATAAATAAGAGAAATTAGACCACTAAAATGATGCGTGCCAAGATCTTAATTCAGCCAGACGTGGTAAGTTCTATCAAAACTAGACAGCAAAGTAAGAACCATGTTATAAAAATATTAGCCAACAAAAGGCTATTAGGTAATTCTGCAAACTCAAATACGAAACTGTACTCAACAAAATATGTGCAAGCGTATCCACGCCTAGAGGCATGGGGCAGGGTTCCGCTCGGTCAGTTTAAAGCTCGTTCTAGTGGCTTTAATAACAGTCCACAGTAGTGGTGGCTACTGCCAACTCACAGGAGGCAATGGAAAAGAAGATACACAACCTCTTCCAACCGTCATCGCTCAGTAGGGTTTGGGGCTTCTCCTGCCCACACCTGGGGCTGCCTGAGAGACCCCTGTGGCAGCAGTGGGGCACACAATGCAAGTGTGCCAAGTCCTAGGCTCGCACAGTGCCCTAGGGACCCTTGGGACCGGAACAACGCTGACGATGCCTCCTTATTCAAGACCTCAGCAGAGTGTGGACAGAGCTGAGCCCTTGGGAGGTGGTGTGGTGGGACAGGCTGAAGCCAGGCAAGCAGGCCTGCCTAGGATGGCGAGGCCACACCATAGACCCCTCAAGCCTGAGGGTCTGGACTGCAACAAGCACCTTCCACCAGGAAGCCCCACTTGAAGCCCCAACACCCGCGCGCCACACTCAGCCACTACTCCGCACATCAGAGTCCCGGCTCTCTCGGAGTCTTCGGGCACCGAGCTCCGGGCGTTGGCTCTGGGAAGTCCCAGGCCGAGTACTAGAGAAGGAAGGGGTTGGCTGTGCCGATGGCCTGAGCTGCGATGAAGAAATGCTCACACTGCCTACCATGTTCATTGCTGTAGGGCCCAGTGGTGTCAATGGTTCCTCATTGGCCCCCAGAGCTGGGCTTGGGGCGACAGAGTTCCTGGAGGCAGCCATGGGCTCTACCCCTGGACCAGACCCAAAGGATGCACTGCTCCCTAGGATGGGGTCACCAGCAGCTGATTCAGCATCAACAGCTGGGGCTGGTTCACTTGGAAGGGGTTGACAGGGGCCGGGTCTGCGGCACCAGGTGCCAAGAGAAGGTTGAGGGCCTGTGGGGTGGGCCTGGTCACCAATGAGTGGAGGTCCAGCAAGGCTGAGTTGAGGCCCAGGAAGGACTCCGGTGTTTTCTGAGCACTGCTGGGCTTGCTTTAGGCAGAAGTCAGGGGTTGAGACTCAAAGGCACCAAGGCTTGTGTTTCCACTATCCTGGGATGGCAGACAGGCCCTTGACTCAGCCGTCTTTTTTGAAGTTCAAAGGTTGCTACATTCAGAAAAGTCATTTTTGGGCTGGAGAGATGGCTTAGCGGTTAAGCGCTGGCCTGTGAAGCCTAAGGACCCCGGTTCAAGGCTCTGTTCCCCAGGACCCACATCAGCCAGATGCACAAGGAGGCACACGCATCTGGAGTTCATTTGCATTGGCTGGAGGACCTGGTATGCCCATTCTCTCTCTCTCTCTCTGCCTCTTTCTCTGTCTTTCACTCTCAAATAAATAAATAAAAATGAACAAAAACAATTTTTTAAAAAGTCATCTTTGGTTATACCATTGAGGTTACCAAACAGCTCCAAGGCCGCTAAAGCAGAGCTGGACTTGGCAGCTCCCCAAGCATCCACCATGGCCGGGGAAACGTGGCACGAGCAGAGGCTGGACGCCAGGTGGACAATAGTAGCAGAAGAGTGAGCTGAACTCTGGCAAGGGGAGCTGAGCTATTACACCCCTAAGTCTACCCTCAACAACACACCTCCTCCAGCAAGGCCCCACCTCCCAAATTGCCATCGGCTGGGAACAGAGCATTCAAAACACATGAGTGTATGGGGGAGACCTAATTCAAACCCCACACTGGACCATACTCGCTGGCCCTCAAGTGAGCTTCCAGAGTCTCCTGACTGCTTCTCGTAGCTTTAGGAGCATTGAGATTACAGACAGGCACATGCGCAGCTTGTGTTCCGCTTTACCCGAGTGCTGGGGACACAAACTCCAATTGGCAGGCTTGCAGAGCAGGCACCTGCAACCACTGAAACATCTTCCCAACCCTCATCTTCCCCCCCCCCCATGTAGGGTCTCACTCTAGCCCAGGCTAGACCTGGAATTCACTATGTAGTCTCAGGGTGGCCTCGAACTCACGGCGATCCTCCTACCTCTGCCTCCTGAGTGCTGGGATTAAAGGAGTGTGCCACAACGCCCAGCTTATTTTTAAAATGATGAATGTGTGTGCATGTATGTTGGCATATACATGTCACAGCACGTGTGGAGGTCAGAGCCCAAGCTCAGGTGTCAGTGCTCACCTTCTGCCTTGTTTGAGACAGGGTCTCTTGCTGTTCGCTGCTGTGTGGGCCCGGCTAGCTGGTGTGCAGCGCTTCCTGCAATTCTCCTGCCTCTGCCTCCCATCTTGCCACAGGAGCGCCGGGATTACAGACGGGCACTACCACATCTGGCTCTCCTCGGGTTCTGAAGGCTCCGAACTCACGGAGCAGCGAGAGCTCGCACCACTGAGTCATCCCCCCGGCCTCCTCCTGCGTTTATGACTGAGTCTGTGGCGTCCTCCTCAGCACTGCCACCTTGAACTTGGCTACAGGGCGCGCAGTGCGACCCTCCAAGAGGCAGCGTTATAAAGGCATGAGTCTAGGACTTGGGAGCGGAGAGAGAACATGAGTGGTGAGCTGTGAGCACATTCGTAGGCATGAGGGCTTTCTGCGGGGCAAAGCCAGATCACACGTCAGCGTTGACACCGTAAGCAGCATGTTCCACAACCTAATGAGGACGTCAAGCCTCTTCTTGCCATCGAAGGGCTGTCAGTCAGAGGGTGTGTTTCTTTCATTTTAGTTACTGGAGAGACAATTCTTTCGGAAGGATGTGTTTGTCTTTTTTAGACTACAACCTGCTCCACAAGCTGAAAGTATTCATCTTTTTGAAATCACACGGGCTTCCATTTCCAGGCCTCAAATTAGAGGGACGTTGCCTTAGATAAAAATATATCCATGGGGGACAGGACAAGAGAAAGTCATGAGGGTATCCATGATCAAAATGCAACACGCACACATATGAAATTGTCAAAAAACAAATGAAATAAAAACAACAAATATATGTTTATAAATATATATTTGGTTCACTTGGTGGTAGTCAAGCACGTTAGGACTGATAAAGTCATCTAATGTATGGTTTCAGAGCTGTGATTGTGTTGGGCTAGGGGACTTGGAGGGGCCTCATCCTCCTGACAGCTCAGTGTGTTTCCCAGTCTGTGAGTGTTTAAAGGGTAGAGACCTGAAAAAACAAATTAGTTCTATATCATAGTGAATCCTATTGCTGAAGTTTATTTAAATAATAAAATCAAGTATTATTTTATTATCTCTGTGTGTGTGTGTGTGTGTGTGTACGCACACGTGTGTGTGCGTGTGTGCAGAGGATAACCTTAGGTGTTGTTCCTGAGAAATTCTGCCCACCCTTTTTACTTGTTTGGTTTTTGAGGTAGGGTCTCCCTCTAGCCCAGGCTGACCTGGAATTCACTGTGTAGTCTCAGGCTGGCTTTGAACGCACAGCAATCCTCCTACCTCTGCCTCCCGAGTGCTGGGATTAAAGGGGTGCGCCGCCGCACAGGGCAGGACAGGTGGTTTGGAGCGTGGGGCAGTGCAGTCCCACCTGACATTTCTCTGCAGAGTTCCTTCAGGACCCTCTGGTCAGTGCCTACACTAAACAGCTTTGGACTCTGCCTGGCAGCTCCTGGCTCCTGAGCACAGTGAGTGATGGTGGCCTCCGCATCCAGCTCTTCGGAAGCTTCTAGTCTCTGCTTCCCTGAGCACTGTGGGGCCACTGTGTTCCCATGTCCAACCTGCCTCCTGACAGTGTCCGCACTGGATGGAATGCCTTTGCACCCCTGTTCTCAACTGTGCACAGTGGCCAAATTCTCCTTTAGGCTGTGTTGGTACAAATCTATCCACCAGGGAACAGTTTGTAACTCTTCCATCCCATGGCTCTTTAGAAGGATAAGGTGAGGCTATAGTGGAGAGTTTTGACCCTTCAAGTCTGACCCAATTTTGTGACTGTAAGTTACTTAGCGGCATTCCCACTTTGCAGGTCTAGGTGAGCACCAAGAATAAAATAACAAGACTGGGCTGGGGCTGAACAGATGGCTTAGTGGTTTAGGTGCTTCCTGTGAAGCCTAAGGACCCAGGTTTAATTCCCCAGGACCCATATAAGCCAGGTACATTAAGTGGCTCATGCATCTGGAGTTCGTTTGCAGTGGCTGGAGGCCCTGAGGTACCCATTTCTCTCTCTCTCTCTCTCGCTCTCGCTCTCGCTCTCAAATAAATAAATAAAAATTAATAAAAAAACAATAACAAGCCTGGGGCTGGGGAAATGGCTCAGTGGTTAAGGGCACTTGCTTGCAAGCCAGACTTAACAACAGGTGGTGCAGGTTTGCAGAGGCAAGAGGCCCTGGCACACACATTGACTTAACCACTCGGGTTTTTTTTTTTCTTCTTCTTCTTTAATTCTAGCCTCAGGCAGTCACTGACAGCAGTTTTAACTTGATCCCTCTTTAATCCGGAACATTCTGTTCTTTCTTTATGTGTATGGCTATGCGGAAGAAGGAGCCCTCTGGTGGTCATGTTGGAGAAGTGCAATTAATTGGCTTCACAGGCATTAAAAATTTTGTCTGAGTAGGAAGAAAACTCAGTAGCAGAGGCCAGTAAGCTAAAAGGGAAATAGAAAGGAAATAGAAAGGGAGGAGGGACTTAATAAGATGGAATTGTATATATGTAAGTAGAAGAACAGATTAATGGGGGTGAAAATGCCTAAGTGAGGTCAGGGGAAGAGACTGAGTAAAGGAAAGGTGGAGGGAGGGCTAATCAAAATCTAAGAGGGTATAAATAAATCATATGGAGACCTGCTTTTTTGGACAATGGAACACTTAGGAACCATATATTGATGCTAGAAAATTTTCAGTGCCAGGGATGGGATACCTTCCAGTGAGTTGTTGGCCAGGGAGGTCCCTGATGCCCCCAGAACTTACAGGCTATTGCCGAGGTCCTTGGTTTCCCACCAGGAAGAGATGGTAAGACCCTATTGCTGAAGACTCCACATACTTGGGCTGCAAGGTCATTGAGAAGTCCTGCTGGAGCTGAGCTGAAAACTTCCTCCATATAGACCAGCTGACAGAAAGCTGGGAAAAGCCACACTGCATGCAGTTCAATGGGAGAGAGAGAAATCACTAGTGAAGATACCCAACAGTGGACACTGCAAGCCTTATATTTGGCCAGCCAGGCCAAATGAGCCAACGGGTGCAATAATGGCACGTCTGGTATGGGGGAAACCAACCACGCTCTAATTTGACTGGAGGCCCGCTCCATGGGAAGGAATACATCCCTGATACTGAAAACCTACAACAGGGGTAGTCATGAGCCCTAGTGGTGTAATGTCTGCTGCTGTCTGGCTAAATGTATATACTATGATCACTAAACTGCCCAGTAAACACTTCTGTTAATATTCATACCCATATATTAATGCTACTCTCACTTTTGGTTAGAGAAACTTCTCTTTTCAGATAGCAGTGTCCTTGGAATGACTCAGAAGGCATCATGGTGCTGGGCAGAAGTGACAGGAGTGCTCAGTACTGCAATATCACTATCACACCTTCCAAGGCTCAGGGTCTATCGTGGAAGAAGTGGTGGAAAGAATGTAAGAGCCAAAGGAAGGGTAGGACTTCTTACAACATGCTCCTCCAGACACAAAATGGTCTGGATATCCATGACCTCACAGTGCCTGACACTACCTACACAAGACTATCATAATAGGAAGAAAAAAATCATGACATCAAAATAAAAGAGACTCATTGAGAGGGGGAGGGGATATGAAGGAGAGTGGAGTTTCAAAGGGGAAAGTGGGGGAAGGTAGGGAATTACCATGGGATATTGTTTACAATTATGGAAGTTGTAAATTTAAAAAATAAAAAAGTAAAAATAAATTATTTATTTGTTTAAAGATGTGTAACTACCACCTTCCTAGGTGGAGTGATGCATGTTAGAAGAGGGTTGATATTACATGAGACAGGATATGGGGGTTGCCTTCAAGGACATAAGGTGTCCAGCTGTCTTCTGTTGGGAGCTGAAGGATTGGTTGCCTGGTACTCAAACTTTCAAGATTGAAATCCTGATGCCTATAGGGACAGGCTGATCTCTGTGTGTTTATCTCACTTACTCTGCTGCCATGAACAGATCAGATATTTAAGACTGAACAGATAGTTCTCAAAAGAAAAAACACAGCCAGGTGTAGTGGCGCACACCTTTAATCCCAGCACTCAGGAGGCAGAGGTAGGAGGATCACTGTGAGTTCAAGGCCACCCTAAGACTACATAGTGCATTCCAGGTCAGCCTGAGCTAGAGTGAGACCCTACCTCAAAAAAAAAAACAAATAAAAGAAAAGAAGAAGAAGAAATACAAATGGCCAGTGGATTGTTTTTTAAGTGCTCAACATCTCAGTCATCAGAAAAATACATATTAAAAATATTTAGAGGGGCTGAAGAGATGGCTCAGTGGTTAAAGGCACTTGATTGCAAAGCCTGATGGCCTGGGTTCAATTTTCCAGTACCCACGTAAGGTCAGATGTACAAAGTGGTGCATATGTCTGGAGTTCATTTGCAGTGGCAGTAGGCCCTGGTGCACTCAGTCTCTCTCTCTCCATATATGTGTGTGTGTGTGTGTATGAGAGAGAATATATATATATATTTATACATGTATATCTCAATAAATAAAAAAATTTAAGTGTACTTTGAGATTTCATCTTGCCCTAATCAGAATGGCTATCATCAAGAAAACTAATGACAACGAATGCTGGTGAGGTTATGGGGAGAGAGAAACCCTTATTCACTGTTGGTGGGAGTGTAAATTGGTTTAGCCACTGTGTAAATCAGTGTGGAAGCTTTTCGAAAACTAAAAATAGCCGGGCGTGGTGGCGCACGCCTTTAATCCCAGCACTCGGGAGGCAGAGGTAGGAGGATTGCCGTGAGTTCGAGGCCACCCTGAGACTCCATAGTGAATTCCAGGTCAGCCTAGGGTAGAGTGAGACCCTACCTCGAAATACCAAAAAAAAAAAAAAAAAAACTAAAAATAGATCTACCATATGACTCGGCTATATTAATCCTGGGCATATACTCAAAGGACTCTATATCTCAGCACAGAGATAGTTGCACATCTATGTTCATTGTTGCTCTGTTCTCAGTAGCTAGGAAGAGGACGCAACCTAAACGGGACACTCAACATGTCCTTTTCATTCTCTTGTTTGTCATTAATGAGCTGGGCGTGGTGACACACCTTTAATCCCAACACTCAGGAGGCAGAGGCAGGAGGATCGCTGTGAGTTCGAGGCCACCCTGAGACCACACAGTGAATTCCAGGTCAGCCTGGGCTAGAGCGAGACCCTACCTCAAAAAAAACAGTAAAAAGTATGTTGGGGGGGGGCAGAATACTGGAGGAAAATGGTCTAAGGGGAAGGGATAGCAGAGAGGAAAGGGAAAGAGAAGAGTTAATCAAAATCTAAAATTTATGGATAAGCTATATGGTAATGTACTTCTTTGCAAGCTAATAATATATAGGTTAGAAAAGAGAGTTTGGGCAGAAGTACCCTGTGTAGGTGGATAATGCTTTACCCAGAAGCCATAAATCGTTATTAGAAAAATTGCAATGCCAGAGGTGGGATGAGTTCCCAGCAAGGTATTGACCAACCCCCAGAGTCCCCAAGACATTACAGGCTGCTGCCAAGACCCTTGGTTGTCCACCAGAACTACATGGCAACACCCTGTTCCTAAAAACTTCACGTGCTTGGGCTATAAGTCACGGAGAAATCAAGTTGAAGTTGAACTAGAAGCCTTCTCCTGACTATCAGGACGCTAGACAGGCCTATGCAGTCTGTTGGGGGAGAAGGGTCATCAGTGGTCCTAACCAGCAATGGACTCTGCAAGCTTTGTGGCTGTCCAGCCAGGCCAAATGCACCAACTGGAACAATGGTGGCATGTCTGTTTTGGGGAAAACCAACTGCTGTCTGATTGGACTTGAGGCCCACTCCACCAAAGGGGATTCGTGCTTGGTACTGAAAACCTAATGAAAAGCCTATGGCTGGGGGAGGTCATAAGCCCTAGGGGGGGAAACTATTACTATTGTCTGGCTAAATGTATATATTATCCCCACCAAACTGTCCTATAAACACTTGGGTTTATACCCATGTACTAATGCTACTCTCACTTTTGGTTAGAGAAGTTCTCTTTTCAGATGGCGGTGACCACTAGGATGACTCAAAACTCACCAAAGTGCCGAGAAGCGACAGTGGTGTGCTCAGTACGAAGTGTGACATGTCTATCACACCCTCCACCACTGCAGAAGAGGAGGTAGAAAGAATGTAAGAGACAAAGGAAGGGGAGGAGCGCTTTGTAACATTGTCTTCCAGGCACAAAGTGGCCTTGATGTACATGACCTCACAAGACATGCATAATAGGAAGGAAAACAATAATGACATCAAAATGGAAGAGGACACTAGTTGGAAAGAAGGGATTCAGTAGAGGGAGGATTTGGAAGGGGAAAAAGGGAGGGTGGTGAGGAGATTATGACCATGTTATATTGTTTATATTTACAGATGTTGTCAATAAAAACGTTTTTAAAAAGTCACAAACTACTGAGCAAGGTAGTACATGCTTTTAATCCCAGCACTCGGGAAGCAGAGGTAGGAGGATTGTTGTGAGTTCAAGGCCAGCCTGAAGCTACAGAGTGAGTTCTAAGACATCCTGGTCTACAATGAGACCCTGCCTCGGAAATAAACAAAAACAATAAAAGCAGTCACAAACCATACAATTTGCCCATTTAAAATATGGAATCCTGTCTTTTAATGTATTCATAAGGTGTTCAGCTAGCACCACAATCTAATTTTAGACTATTAATTTACTTAGTGCTGTGCTGGGGACTGAGCCTAGGGGCATTGCACATGCTGAGCAATTACTCTGCCAATGAGCCACATCTTTAGGGCCCTTAGTTTTGAGACCCAGTCTTGCTACGTAGCCCAAGCTGGCTTTGAACTTGAGCTCCTCTTGCCTCAGCCTCCATGTTGCTAGGATTATAGGCATGAATCACCCAGGCCTGACCTAGTTTTAGAACATTTTTGTCCCCCTTAAACTCTGTACTGGGGGGGGGGGGGCTGGAAAGATGGCTTAGCGGTTAAGGTGCATGCCTGTGAAGCCTAAGGACCCAGGTTTGATTCTCCAGGTCCCATGTAAGCCAGAAGCACAAGGGGGGGTGCGCACGCATCTGGAGTTCGTTTGCAGTGGCTGGAGCCCCTGGTGCACCCATTCTCTCTCTTTATATCTCTCCCTCTCTCTATCTCAAATAAAAAATAAAATAGATAAATAAAATATTTTTAAAAACTGTACTAGGGCTGGAGAGATGATGGCTCAGTGGTTAAGGTGCTTGCCTGCAAAGCCTAACAACCTGGGTTTGATTCCCCTGTACCCACGTAAAGCCAGACATACAAAAGGGTGCATGCACCTAGAGTTCATTTGCAGCCTCTAGAAGCCCTGGCACACCCATTCTCTCTATTTTTTTTTTTCTATCTTTTTCTACTTGCAAGTTAGATAAATAAAATATTCAAAAACTGGCTGGGCATGGTGGTGCACACCTTTAATCCCAGCACTTGGGAGGTAGAGGTAGGAAGATCGTTGTGATTTCGAGGCCACCCTGAGACTACATAGTGAATTCCAGGTCAGCCTGGGCTAGAGTGAGACCCTACCTCAAAAAACAACAACAATAACAACAAATATATATATATATATAATATTCGAAAGCTGTACTATTAGCAGTCAGCCCTTACTCTGTCTACTCATCTATTCCTACTCCATCCCTCATTCCTAGAAAACAATTTCATTTGGAAATTTTATTTTATTTGAACATGCGTTCTGTGTCAGGTGGGTTGGGGGAGTGTGCCAGGGTACCTTGCCACTGCAATTGAATGTCAGTCCAGCTTCATGTGGGTGGCTGAGGAATAGAACCTGGGTTGGAGAACTTTGTAAGCAAGCACCTTTAACTCCTGAGCCATCTCCCCAGGCCCTGCATATTTTAATTGATTAATCATCATGCTAATACATGAAGTGAAAACAACTCAGTCAGAAGCAGGTTATGGAAGGAAACGGTTTATAGTTTCAAGGGGACATTTCATCATGACAGAACGAAGCAGACAGCCAGGCACCACATCTCCACATCAGCAGAGATGAAGTAGAGCAGGTGACCGATGACCACCAGTGAGACTGGGCTAATAAACCTAAGACCCACCCTCAGTGACACACCTCCTCGGGCAAGGCTCTGCCTCCCAAAGGCTCCACAAGTTTCCCAAATAGACCCACCAGCTGGGGATCAAATATGAGGCTTAATCATAATCACCTGAGGCCACGGGGGACACTCCACACTCAAACCACCACAAAGACCCTGTCTCAAAAAGCCAGGTGTGGTGGTGCATGCCTTTAATCCCAGCACTTGGGAGACAGAGGTAGGAGGTTCACTGTGAGTTCGAGCCAACCTGAGACTACATAATGAATTCAGGTCAACCTGGGCTAGAGGGAGACCCTGTGTTGAAAAGCAAAAAAAAAAAAAAAAAAAAAAAAAAAAAAAGATGGAGAACAAGTAAGACTACTGGTGTCAACCTCTGGCCTCCACACACACATTCACACATGCATGGTTACCCACACACATAACATACATTAAAAAAAAATACATATACAGGGCTAGAGAGATGGCTTAGCAGTTATGGCACTTGCCGGCAAAGCCAAAGGACCCAGGTTCAATTTTCCAGGACCCGCGTAAGCCAGATGCACAAGGTGGCACATGTGTCATCTTCTCTTTATCTGTCTCTCTCTCTCTCTCTCTCTCTAAAATAAATAAAACTTAAATAAATAAAAATAATTTTTAAATGCATATTATTAGTTTGATTTAATACAAACAAATTTTACTATGGGCTTCTATATATCTTTTTGAAATACTCATTAGATCCTAGGAATGCTCTGGAACAAAATACTATCAGAGCTAGGTGTGGTGGAGCACATCTTTAGTCCCAGCATTTGGGAGTCAGAGGTAGGGGGATTGCTGTGAGTTCAAGGCCTGCCTGAGACTACATGGTGAATTCCAAGTCAGCCTGAGCTACAGTGAGACCCTACCTAAAAAAAACAAAAACAAACAAACAAACAAAAACACCAAGCTGGGGAGATGGCTTAGCAGTTAAAGCACTTGCCTACAAAGCCTAAGAACCCATGTTCAACTCTCCAGGTCCCGTGTAAGCCAGATCACATTCAAGGTGGTGCACACACCTAGAGTTTGACCGCAGTGACTAGAGGCCCTGGCATGCCAATTCTCTCTCTCTCTCTCTCTCTCTCTCTCTCTCTCTTTCTCTCTCTTGCGCGTGCGTGTACACATGTACTCTTGCTCTGTCTCACTCTCTCTCACATTAAAAAAAAAAAAGGTCAGTCTGTTGGGCTTGCCTCAAAAAAAAATACTATCATTTAAGAATCATAATAGAATACTATCATAGAAATAAAAAGTGTATTCTTTGATAATAATCTTCTGCATTGTAAATTTGAACTTCAGCAAGGCTCAACTTCTTCCTTCAGGAACCTTGCTCAGAAAACAAGGGTGCATTTCTGAACCCTTTCTTTCATAGCCACAAAAGCTAGGTATCACTTCTGGTCTAGTTCCACCTCAAGATCAACACAAATCAATACCCTGTGGCCTTGTGTGGACTCCTTGCATTCCCTCAATGAGTCAGGGGTGGTGGTGCATGCCTGTGACCCTAGAGTTCAGAAGACTGAGGCAGAAGAATTGGGAGTTTTAGGCCAAGCTGAGCTGCAAAGTGAGAATCTGCAACAACAAAAGAAAAAAAAAAGAAAAAAGAAACAAGTTTTTAGAAATCCCTGATTTTCTAAACAGGCGCAAAAACAGGTTATGTTGACAATAACAAAAGACTAGCTACCAATGTCAAGTTTACCATAGGAGTTCTTAATTCTCTGCTTGAACATGTGCACCCAGCAGGATGTTGTCAGAGCTGGCTCTTAGCCTGTGGTTGGTGACTCTATTTTATCTTTCAGGACTTGGAATACATCACTCCACGCCCTTCTGGCTTTTAAAGTTTGTGTTGAGTAATCTGCTGTAATCCTGATGGGCTTGCCTTTGTAGGTAACTTGATTTCTCTCTCTGACTGCTTTCAATACTTTTTCTTTGGTTTGTGTGTTTGGTAGTTTGATTATAATATGGCAAGGAGAGGTTCTTTCCAGGTTTTGTCTGGCTGGTGTTCTAAAGGCTTCCTGTATCTGCATTGGCACCTCTTTCCCAATTTGGGGAAAGTTTTCTTCTATGATTTTGTTGAAGACGCCTACTATGCCTTTGGAGTGAAATTCTTCTCCTTCTACTATACCCTGAATTCTTATGTTTGATCTTTTCATAGTGTCCCGAATATCTTGAAATTCCCACTCATACTTTTCTATTAGTTTGTCTTTCTTTTTGTTGGACTGTATTAGATCTGCCGCCTGGTCTTCTAGCTTAGATATTCTGTCCTCTCCTTCATCCATTCTACTGGTGAGATTTTCTACAGAGGTTTTTATTTCATTAACTGTGTTCTTCATTGCTAGTAATTCTGCCTGGTTTTTCTTTATTATTTCTATTTCCTTATTTATGTCTAGTATTGACCTCTTTATTTCATTAAATTGGTGTCCTGTGTTTTCTTTGATTCCTTTGATTTCCTCTTTCATTCCTCTGATTTCTTCTTTGACTTCTTTAAACATACTTATAACCATTCTTTTGAAATCTTTCTCTTGCATTTCCTCTAACTCATTGTCACTAGAGGTCATTTCTGATGCATTAATACTTTTTGGTGGATTTATATTGTCTTGATTTTTGGTGTTTCTTGTGTTATAATGTATATATTTTTGCATCCTGGATTATTTAATGATTGGATTTTCTAGTTAGCTGGGTATTATTAGATGTATCAGTCAATCTGATGTTATATAGCTTCAGGGTAGAAGCTTAAGGCGTTAGGTGTGGCTCTCAAGACTCCCAGAGTATCTACAAAAGTGACCCTAGGTGTTGGGTTTGCCTGCTATGAGAGTATTCAAGTAGGCTGAGTAGAACCAAATACAGATAGATTCTGAAATTCAATTAAACAATGTACACTTTCCATGCAGAAACAGCTCAGAATATTTATCCAAGAGTAGGTATTAAGACAACCAGATCCTCTAACTGTCCCTTAGGGTGTGTGGTGCCCCACCCACAGCCTTAATCCTGACACCAAGGAGGTTAAGAGTTCTGATCTGTTGAGGGTTCCAAGTCAGCTTGTGACCAGGTGAGACCCTTCCCTGGTGTAATCCCAGTTACCTCTGCTCCTGCTTGGGTCCTGCTGTTGGTTCAAGTAGGCATGGCCGGGTCCCTGGACGGCTGCTCTGTTCACTGCAGCCGGGCACTGCCAGTGGGGGAGGGGAGGCTGCCGATGCTGCCCTAGTTCGCCCGCTGTTCCACGTGTTCTTCTACCTTGTGATCTGCTCCTCTGTTGTTCACTGCTGTTCTCCCTTCACGTTTCTTGAGTTTGCGGAGAGCTGCGGTGTGAGTGGAAAATCCCCTCGCCTGGCTTTTCCTGCGGCTCAAGCCGAGCCTGGCAGGCTTTCTGGCCGCCGCTGCGGTCCACAGACCTGCCGGAGCTGCTCCTGCTGGTCTGTGTGGGCTCTGGATGCTCTGGATCTCTCCTACTTCTCCGCTGCCGTTTCAATTTGCTATTCACCTCACTTTTTAGTAAAATTGTGTATTTTGCTGCGGTTTTTTTTCAGGCTTTTTCTCCCCTAGGCTGCTTTGGCGTGGTACCTACGCCGCCATCTTAACCGGAAGTCAAGGTGGCTCTATTTTAAATTCCAAATTTCCCATCATATTTCCACAGTGGGTTGTTAATAACTGCCATCAGGGACAGGTAGGGCATGCTTCAGGTGGAATTAGGATGAAATATCAAAAGATTGCTATAGACACAGACACTCCATGAAGGCTATATAGATTAGACAGGATTTCTTTTTCAAATAGAAATATTTTAAATTACTTCCTTAAAAAATATTTTATTTATTTATTTGCAAGCAGAGAGAGAGAGAGAGAGAAACAGAGACATAGAGGGCACAAGGGCCTCTTGCCACTGCAAACAAACTCCAGGCACATGTACCACTTTGCGCATGTGGCTTTACAGGGGTACTGGGGAATCGGACTCTGGTCACTAGGCTTTGCAGGTAAGCACCTTAACTACTAAGCCATTTCTCCAGCCCATCATTCCTTTCTTTACCCACCTCCATCCCTGGCTGTCCTCCCAGGATTCTAACCCACTGTGTCTTCTTGCAAGCTGCTGATTAGCTATTCAGCTGACAGCAAGCATCCTTCAGCATTTTAATGAATGATACCTGATTATTAAGTCAAGAGGACAAAAAGTATGTGCTTTGAGGCCGGAGAGATGACTGAGTGGACAAAGAGTGCTTGCTACTCAACCATGAGGACCTGAGTTTGATCCCCAGCACCCATGTAAAGAGCTGCATATGTCTGTAATTCCAGCATGGACGAAGGCAGAGACAGGAGGATCTCTTGGGCTCACTGGTGAAACAGTGAGCTCCATGTGCTGTGGAAGACTCTGTCTCAAGGCAGTAAGGTGGAGGAGAAAGAGAGGAGGACACCCATTGTCCTCCTCCGCCCTTCACACACGTGGGCACGAGTCTCATGCCTCTGCACACACACATGCATTTACCACACATAACACATACACGCATATACACCCAACCCCCCTGAAATAAAATGTGCTCTGAAAGACACCTGAAAAGAGGTTATGGGGATGGAGAGATGGCTTAGTAGTAAGGCGCCTGCCTGCAAAGCCAAAGGACTCAGGTTCGATTCCCCAGAACCCATGTAAGGCAGATGCACAAGGTGGCATATTATGTCTGGAGTTCATTTGCAGTGGCTGGAGGCCCTGGCATGCCCATTCTCACTCTCTCTGCCTCTTTCTCTCAAATAAATAAATAAAGACATTGGGACTAGAGAGATTTCTCAGTGGTTAAGGCACTTGCCTGCAAAGCCTAACAACCAGGGTTCAATTCCCCAGTACTCACATAAAGCCAGATGTGCAAAGCGGTGCATGTATCTGGAGTCCATTTGCAGCAAAGCCAGATACACAAAATGGTGCATACATATGGAGTTTGTTTGCAGCCTCTCGAGACCCTGGTGTGTCCATTGTCTGTCTGTCTCTCTCTCTCTCTCTCTCTCTCTCTTTCTCTCTGCTTGCAAATAAATAGATAGATAGATAGATAGGTAGATAGATAGATAGATAGATAAAATATTTTTAAAAGAGGTTAGGAAATTGAGACAGACTATTCTCCCATGGCAAAGTTTCTCTTATTTTTTCTTGGCAAATGATGTCTTCATTACTTCTTGCCACCAGCTGGTGCTAGGGCTGCACTCAGGGAGCGTGCAGTTACACCGTACTGGTTATGACGGGTCATCAAGAGTGGGTTGTTCCTCTTCGTTTGCCACAACCCTATCATGACACTTCCCGTCTGGCTGATCAACAAAGAGGAAGCAGTTTGTGACCCTCTTGCCTAGGGCAGTTCACTTACAATGGCCTCACAGCTGTGTTGACAATATCCAAGAGACTTCCTTTCAGATGAGATGATCTTTCAACATTAGAATTTTCTGATGTTTATTATTGCATCCATTTCTGGCATATACATTATTTTCATTTTTCTTGATTCATACATATGTTGCATTTTGTGGCTAGATATTTTAAAGACAAAGATCTCCAAATAAAAATATGAAGCCCTGGGCTGAAGGGATGGATGCCTTAGCAGTTAAGGCATTTGTCTGCAAAGCCAAAGGACCCAGGTTCAAATCCCTGGGACCCACGTAAGCTAGATGCACAAGGTGGCACATGCATAAGGTGGCACATGTGTCTGTAGTTCATTTGCAGTGTCTGGAGGCCCTGGCATGCCCATTCTCTCTCTCTCTCTCTCTCTCCCTCTTTCCCTCTCTCAAATAAATAATAAAATAAATAAAATTTTAAAAAAAGAAGAAAAGAAAGAAAGGGTCATGGAGACGTGAGTAGTGGAGGGAAGACAAAGGAGGGTGGATGTACTTAGACAATACAATCCAGATACTAATGTGACACTTAAAGGCTGAGAAATGATGGTAGAAAAATGTTAAAAAGCCTTTGTTTTCTGTAATAATACAAACCATTATATTTCTACAAAAACAGAACACCTGGTATATATAGAAAATCAATCCATCTGATACCATATGATAGCCTCAAATGTGAGCCGAGGTGTCTCTGGCAGCGTTCTCTGGTGTTGAGTGTTGGGACAGCGTGCGTGGTGCCAAGTGCGTGTGTGGTGTGGTCAGAACCAAGGCTGCAGTGCAGTTGCCCAGGGCAACACGGATGAGCACTGCCACAAACACTTCACTCTCCTTATGTGTTCGGTTTTGAATTAATTTTTGGCTGTGGTGCATTCAAAAATCTTTTACGATCACCAATTTTGTGTGTGTGTGACCCTCACATTCAGTTACACGACCCTGTATGGGTCGTTTTGAGTCACCCCAGTGATCACCGCCATCTGAAAAGAGAAGCTTCTGGAACCAAAAATGAGAGTAGCATAAATACATGGACATAAACGTAAATACTTAGAGGGAAACTTGGTGGGTATAATATATCCAGTTAGCCAAGCAACAATAGTAGCTTCCCCCAAGGATTCATGATCTATCTACCAGCCATAGGCTTCTGACTAGGTTTTCAGTGCCAGGCATGAATTCCCCCCCCCCCTCATGTGCTGGGCCTCAAATCAGAGAGCAGTTGGTCTCCTCTGTGACAGGCATGCCACCATTAAACCAGTGGGCATATCTTGCCTGGCTGGTTGCTACCTGTGTAGCCCACACAGTCCACTGGTGGTTAAGACCATTGATGACTTTGCTTCCCTGAAGACTGCAGAGCACTTTGCAACACCCTGACAGCTAGTCAGCGGGGAGGAGGCTTCCAGCTCAGTTCGGGCTTGATTTCTGTGTGCCCTGCAGCCCGAGCACGTGGTGCCTTCAGCAATAGGGTCTTACCATCTAGTTCTACTGGGCATTGGCTGGCATTTTAAAATAGCAATCAGGGGCTAGGGAGATTCTCAGAGAATAAAGAACTTGCCATGAAAGTCTGAGTTTGGATCCCTAGAATCCATGTAAGAGCAGATGCTGGTATGAGTGTCCTGTAATCCCAGCACACCTTCAGAGAGAAGGGAAGCAGAGACAGGAGAATTCCCAGAAGCTTGTGGGCAACGGTGAACAAGAGACCCTGCCTCAAATGAGGGGGAAGGCAACAGCACCCTAACGTTTTCTCTTGACCTCCACATGTATGCCATGGCACGGATACACCAACACACACACATCATACACACACACCAAAATAAA
Organism: Dipus sagitta; assembly: GCA_036346955.1. Classification (NCBI taxonomy): domain Eukaryota; kingdom Metazoa; phylum Chordata; class Mammalia; order Rodentia; family Dipodidae; genus Dipus; species Dipus sagitta. The sequence goes on from CM070773.1 coordinate 125,317,391, forward strand.
GTAGTGATCAGCTTACTGGAGATAAGTAACAGCGCATTCATTGCGATTCCACTTTAATTAAGTAAAGATTCTCATTGGGGTGCTCAGCTACTTTTGAGCCCAGGGCTATCTTCACTTGAAGATAGCCTCACAGGGACCACGGAAAAGATGCCTTATACATGTGGTGAGCAAGTCTCTCGTCATACCTGGAAAAATACTGCTCCCTGCTGGTCATTCCTAAGATGTCAGCAAGTGAAGAAATACAGTTTTGCGACAAAAAAAAAAAAAAAAAAGGAGGAGGAGGAGAAAGAGAAGAAGAAAAGGTTCATCAGTTGGTGAGAACTGTACACCTCATCCTTCAAAATAAACTTTCACAGTTGAGTTTCACTGCATTATTCTGTCATTGTAGCCTTCTGTGTTAAGAACCATTGAACGAACCAGAGTGAACCATTGTTTGCAAACCTCTGAGTCAGTTTATCTGAGGCATTGGCTATGCCATTTCTATAACGTGGAGTGTCCCCTGTAGTGGGGATCAAGGACAGATTGTGTGCTCAAGGGTGGAACTTTTTAAAAATATCTATTTATTTATTTGAGAAAGACAGAGAGAGGGGGGAGAGAGAGAAAGAGAGAGGGAGAGAGAGAGTATTGATGTACCAGAGCCTCTTGCTGCTGCAAACTCCAGGTACATGCACCACTTTGTGTATTTGGCTTTACATGGATACTGGGGAATTGAACTGGGACTGCCAGGCTTTGCAAACAAGTACTTTAACTGCTGAGTCCAGTCCTTGTGCTTTTGAAAAGGAATCACCATGCTGTTTTCCAAAGATCAAAATTGTATTGATTAAATTACATGAGTGTCAGAAAAAAACATGTAAATTCATTTGTAATCTAGGAATGAAGAAATTTTTTGTTTGTTTTGAGACAGTCTCACACTGTAGCCCAGACTGATCTTGAATTTACAGGAATCATCTTTCCTCAGTCCCCCTCATGCTGGATTACTGGCGTGAGCCAACATGCCTAGCCAAAAAAATATTATTATGAGTTGCAGTACCGAAGCAATAAAATGATGGTAAATTAAACTATCAAAGAACAACAAAACATTTTAATCATGAAAATAATATAAATAATGACACAAAGCAAATAATCTGGGAAAAATTGCTGCTACATCCCAAAGCATTTATAGTAAGAGTGCCTAGGAGTTGAAAAATCTAATTTTAAAAGAAGATGAAAATTACAGCTCATAGAAAATCAAAGGCAAATGGCTTTCTTTCCAGTGGTAGTGGTGATAATTTAGTTTTTATCTATTTTTTTTCCAGTGCTAGTGGTGGTAATTTAGTTATTATCTATTTTTTTTCTTCCAGCAATGGGGGTCAAACCTAGTATCTTGTGCATGCTAAGCAAGCACTCTGTCTCTGAGATGTATCACCAGCCTTCCAGGGCCGGGGATGAAACCCAAGGACTGTGCTTGCTAGGCAAGTAGTCTACCACTGAGTGACTTCTCCAACCTAGCAAATGAGCTTTAATGACACAAGACGGTTCTGAAGCTCACTCACAATAGAAAAAATTAGAAATGACATTAAGATTCCGTATCAGAGTGACTGGATTTCAAAACTTAGAGACTAAGCACCGTAGGCGGGGCTGTGTGGAAGCAGGGTCTCTCATGCGTCATTGGTGGGAATGCAGAATGCAATGAAATCCTCCGAGCAGGAGGATTTAGTAGCATCTAACCAAGTTCCATGTGCGTCCCTTGACATGCAACAGCATCTATGAGGACAAAATAAACTGTTGGGAACAACTAACATCCACTTACAGGGAAATGGTTGACTAAGGTATGAAACATCCGCACAAGGGAGCTGCAAAGAGAATGCAGACTATGTATGGATCTCTCACTACTGTGATTAAATACCTGACACAGACAGCTCAAGGAAGGGAGGGTTTATTTTGGCTTAGGGTTTGAGACTACGGACCGTCATGGCGGGAAAGGCTGGCGGCAGGAGGCAGCTGGTCACGTGCCGTCCACGGTCAGAAAGCAGAGAGACATGAATGCTGGTGCCCAGCTCACTGTCTCTCCTTCCCGTACAGGCCGGGACCCCAGCCCGTAGGACGGTGCTGTCCACAGTTAGGGTGACTCTTTTCTTTTTTTTTTTTTCTTTTGGTTTTTTGAGGTAGGGTCTCACTCTGGCTCAGGCTGACCTGGAATTCACTATGTAGTCTCAGGGTGGCCTCGAACTCTTGGCGATCCTCCTACCTCCGCCTCCCGAGTGCTGGGATTAAAGGCGTGCGCCACCACGCCCGGCAAGGGTGACTCTTTTCACTTAATCTAGAAACTCCTTCAGAGACCCGCTTATTCAATTGTGTTTCTAAATTCCACCAAGGTAACAAGATTAACTGTCATCACACATATCACACATATAAATTTTGGGTAAAAAAAGAAACACTGTATAGACAAAAAAAAAAAAAAAAGGTTGATCAGGCTATTTGAACAAAGAACAACCCAAAGGCTGGGGAGATGGCTCAGCAGCTAAAAGCACTTATTTGTTAAGCTATTGGCCTGGATTGGATTCCCTAGCACCATAAAAAGCCAGATAAAAAGTGGTACTTGTGTGGCACATATATGCCCATACATATATATGCACATATGTACACACACATTAAAAAAAAAAAAAAAACAGCTCAAGGACAAAGTGGTTCCGAGAGCCCCACGAGAGTAGCAGTGGAAGCAGAGAGCTTTTATAGGATGAACCCAGACGTAGAATCATTACCTGACGGGCTGCAGCTAAGTATTTGCCTTATTTGAACCTGGCGTGAGGAGGCATCTGCCATATTTGGAGATGGCCGGATGTGAGGTCACTAGCTGTGAAACCATCAGCTACCTTTTCCTCATTTCTCTCTTTTTAAAAGTATTTTATTTACTTGTTTGTTTGAAAGGGGGAGCAGAGAAAGAAAGAGAGAGAGAATGGGCACACCAAGGCCTCTAGCCACTGTAAGTGAACTCCAGACACATGTGCCATCTTTTGCATCTGGCTTATGTGGGTCCTGGGGAATCGAATCCGGGTCCTTAGGCTTCACAGGTAAGCACCTTAACCATGAAGCCATCTCTCCAGCCCTCATATTTTTTTCTTTTTTTATTATATTTCTTTTCCACGTAGCCACAAGAAATGCTTCCAAATTCTTGTGCTCCTACATAAGGACTCCAGGTATAGAAACAACCTCAGGTTGGCCTCCTGCCTACCTGGTACTAACAGGAATTATATCCTAGATGTGTGTGTGTGTGTGTGTGTTTGTGTGTGTGTATGTGTGTGTGAAGACAGTCTCACTCAAGCTCAGGCTGACCTAGAATACATTTAGATTGGACTGACCTTGAACTCACAGAAGTCATCCTACCTCAGCCCCCTGAGTGCTGGCATAATAGATGAGTCACCATGACTGGTCAAAGAAAAAGCAAAGAAAGTATCACCTATAAGACAGTATATATAGTGTACCCACACACACACAAACACACCATACACTTGAGTCAAAAAGGAGAAACATGGGCTGGAGAGATGGCTTAGCAGCTAAGGCGCTTGCCTACAAAGCCAAAAGACCCAGGTTCAATTCCCCAGGACCCACGTAAGCCAGATGCAGAAGGGGCACATGCATCTGGAGTTCATTTGCAGTGGCTAGAGGCCCTGGTAAGTCCATTCTCTTTTTATCCCTCTCTCCTTCTCTCTCTCTCTCTCTCTCTCTCTCTCTCTCTCTAATAGATAAATAAATAAATAAGTTTTTTAAGTTTAAAAGGCAAAAGCTGGGCATGGCGGTGCATGCCTTTAATCCCAGCACTTGGGAGGCAGAGGTAGCAGGATTGCTGTGAGTTCAAGGCCACCCTGAGGCTACATAGTGAATTCCAGATCAGCCTGGATTAGAGCAAGACACTACCTTGAAGAACAATTAAACAAACAAACAAACAAACAAAAAAAACTTAACTAAGAGTTTAAAAGAGGAGAAACTTTCAGGAACCCATACTTTCACAAGCAAGCAAGAATGACGAGTGGGAGGAGCAGAAGAATGAAAGGAGATCTTTCGCTGGGTGTATCTTGCTTCTTAAACCTTCACCGTGAAATCACTTAAATATTCTATGTACTCAAAATTTTCAATGTAGGTCAAAAGAAGGGGATAAAAGCACCTTCTAAAATTTGAAAAGAAATCAAAACAAGTACTAAATTATATATCAAATATGATGATATACCCCAAAGATGAAAGAGGTATTTCATGTTCCTTACAGATCTCGTCTTTGGAGCAGACATCCTTAGTGGAATATGTTCCAAGGTCAAAAGAGAGCTGCAAAGGAAACTTGAACTTTATTCAGTGGTCTTTTCATTAGCAGTAATGCTGGTGCTATAGCTTTGAGATCACCTCATGCCCAGGGCAGGCAAATAACTCATTACAATAACAAAAATTATGGTTAGGAATCAATAATTTAGTATAATAGAAAAGCCACAAGTATGACATTAAAGTAATGAAGTCAAACCTCAATAAAATTAGATTTGTAGTGGAAATGTTATTATGAATTTTTGAGGTTTATTTATTTCCACAAAATATATATGCTTTCTAGGTCAATCTACAGAAGCAATACCAAGCAAGTTGATAGCAGCCCAAAGTATCTGAGAGAATGCAAGAGTCAAATAGGCAAGAAGGTTTGAGATTTTCTGGGCTTGATCAAAGAGTCACGGAGTTATGCCAGAGGGCCAATTTGTAGGGTTCCCGTTGGCTCAAGATGAAGTGGTTTGAGCAACACAATGAATGACAGTAATTAAAATACAAGCATGTGAATATCAATGAGTTTATAATAATCAGAGGGAGATCAAAGGAGATAGAAATAGAGGAGGGCTGGAGAGATGCCTTAGCAGTTAAGGCGCTTGCCTGTGACGCCTAAGGACTCATGTTCAACTCTCTAGGCCTCACGTAAGCCCGACCCACAAATTGACTCAAGTAACGCAAGTGCACAAGGTTGCACATGTGCACAAGTGGGTGCTATGCGTCTGGAGTTTGGTTGCAGTGGCTGGGGGGCCTAGCATGCTAATTCTCTCTCACACACATACACACACACTCTCTCATATATAAATATATATAAAAAAAAAAGGCCAAACCCAGTGTGGTGGTGCAGGCCTTTAATCCCAGCACTCAGGAAGCAGAGGTAGAAGGATCACTGCGAGTTTGAAGCCAGCCTGAGACTACATAGTGAATTCCAGGTCAGCCTGGACTGGAATGAGACCCTACCTCGAAAAACCAAAAAAAGAAAAAGAGAAAAGGAGAGATAGAGGAAGAAAGGAAGGGAGGGAAGGGAGGGAGGAAGTTGATGGGGACATTTCTAACAGAGGAACCATCCTACTGTTACAGGGCTACCAGTGACCACTCTCAGCCTCCCTCTGGATGGATGCAATAGACAACATCTTCTATAGTGTGTTTTTGTCCAGGAAGTTGGACCAAAATCTGACCCAGCACTTAGACTTAGCTTCTGGTTTAAGGAGAAGCGAGAATAAGCCAAGGCAAACAAGTCCCGAGTAAAGCAACAAACGGATGCAGCGAGCGGAACCTGCTGCAGGAAACCAACCAAGCCTCTAAGACACGTCAAGGGTACGAGGAAAATGAGGATGCTGTAGTCAGCTCCACACTGCTCGGATGAACCTCCAAACCAGACACAGTTTATAGGAGGAATGGCATTTATTTCAGGCTTACAGATCCAGGGGAAGTTCCAAAATGGCAGAAGAAGCTGCGCCCCCCCCCCTTGTAAATATATTTTATTTATTTGAGAGAGAGAATGGGTGCCAGGGCCTCCAGCCACTGCAAACAAACTCCAGTTGCATGCAGCCCCTTGTGCATCTGGCTTAAATGGGTCCTGGAGAGTCGAACCGGGATCCTTTGGCTTTGCATGCAAACGTCTTAACTGCTAAGCCATCTCTAGAAGCTGGCCCCCTTTACCAAATCCATGCAGAGAGAAAAACCACCAACAACACTATAAACAAGCACACTCTGGGAACCCAGGCAGAGCTCAAGCACTCTGCATACCTAGGCTGAAAATAGATCTTCCCCCACCCCTTTGGGCTGCGCCCCAAGATCTGCCCAAGGTGACACCTCCTCCAGCCAGGCAGTTGGATTTTTTTTTGGTGGTGGTGGGGGGTCCCAGCTCAGGCTGACCTAGAATTCACTATGTAGCCTCAGGGTGGCCTCAAACAACATGGCAATCCTCCTACCTCTGCCTCCCAAGTGCTGGGATTGAAGGCATGCGCCACCACATCCGGCCAACAAGATTTTTAATAAAACATTCAAGTTTACTGGGGGGGACATATATTTAAACTATCACAGAGGGCAAGGTAAGGAGAGTATTTCTAAGTTTCAAAAAGTTGCAAGATCCATGATAATCAAATGCAATGAGTAGGGAAATATAAATATAAATTGACTAATCATTCTTATTTAGGAATTTTTTTATAAGAGGGAGAGTGAGAAAGGGAGAAAGAGAAAGAATTGGCACACCAGAGCCTCCAGGCATTGCAGTCGAACTCCAGACACGTGTGCCATCTTGTGTGCATGTGCAACCTTGCGTGCTTGTATCACCTTGTGTGTCTGGCTTATGTAGGATCTCAAATATGGGTCCTTAGGCTTCGCAGGCAAGTGCCTTAACTACTAGGGAATCTCTCTAGCCCTTACTTAGGAATTTTAAAGTTAGATGTAATGAGAAAAAATAATGAGAGGGGACTGGAGAGATGGCTCAACAGTTAAAGGCGCTTGTTTGCAAAGCTTGCTGGCCCTGAGGTTTGATCCCCCAGCACCCATGTAAACCAGTGCCAAAATGATGTCTTGTGTGCTTGCAATGGCAAGAGGCCCTGGCATGCCTATAGAAAGGGAGGAAGGGAGGAAGAGAAAAAGAGAGAGAGAAGGAAAGAGAGAGAAAGAAGAAAGAAAGAGAGAATGAGAGAAGATGAAGGGAGGAAGGGGAAAGAAAAGAAGGGCTAGAGATATTGCTTAGTGGTTAAAGGTGCTTGCTTGCAAAGCCTGATAGCCTAGATTCAATTCCCCAGTATTTACATAAACCAAATGCATGGCAGGAGGCCCTGGGATGCCCATTCTCATTCATTCTGTCCCTCCCTCCCTCTCCCCTCTTCCTCTCCCTTGCAAATGAAAAAATAAAATATTCTTTTAAACAAAAGAAAGAATATAAGAGCCAAAGGAAGAGTACCACTCCTTACATGAAACTGTCCAGACAGAAATTGGCCTCGATATCCATGACCTCACAGTGCCTAGCAATACCTACACAAGACCCTCATAATAGGAGGTGATAGGAGAAAAAGATGATGACATCAAATTAAAAGAGAGACTAATGGAGAGAGGGAGGGGATACAATGGAAACTAGAGTTATGAAGGGGAAAGTGGGGGGGGGGAGGGAAATACCATGGTTTGTTGTCTGTAAGGATAGAAGTTGTCAATAATATATATATTAAAAAGGCTAGAGAGATGGCTTAGCAGTTAAGGTTCTTGCCTGTGAAGCCTAAGGACCCATGTGCAACTCTGGAGATCTCCTGTAAGCCAGATGTACCAAGGTGAGGCGGGTGCAATGCCACACATGCCCACTAGGCGTCACAAGTGTCTGGAGTTTTATTGCAGTGGCTGAGGCCCTTGAACACCAATTCTCTCTTCACCAGCTCTCTAAAATAAATAAATAAATAAATAAAAGCAAAAGAAAGAAAGGAGAGGGGGAGGGAGGGGAGGGAGGGAGAGGAAAAGAAAGGCTTGTGAAGATAGTATGGGAAATGGCACAATATTTTATTTTTTAAATATTATTTATTTATTTGATAGTAAGACACGTACAGAAAGAAAGGGAGAGGGAAGGAAAACAAGAGAATATGGACATGCCAGGGTCTCTTGCCACTGCAAATGCAAACTCCAGATATATATGTGCCACTTATGTGGGTACTGGGAATCAAACCTGGACCTATAGACTTTGCAATCAAGCACCCTTATCACTGAGCCACCTTTCCAGCCAGGTATAATATTTCAGAGAGTTCTGCGAAGTATTTGGGGGTGAAATGATGCAATGTTAAAAGTTCACTTGAAATAGGAATAGTGGCACACACCTTTAATCCCAGCACTTGGGAGGTAGAGGTAGGAGGATCACTATGAGTTTGAGGTCACCCTAAGACTACATTGTGAATTCCAAGTCAGCCTGGGCTAGAGTAAGACCCTACCTCGACAAACCAAAAAAGGAAAAAAAGAAAAAGGCTGCAGGGATGGCTTAGCAGTTAAGGCATTTGCCTGCAAGGCCAAAGAACCCAGGTTCGATTCCTCAGGACCCACGTTGGCCAGATATACAAGAGGGCGCAAGCATCTGGAGTTTGTTTGCAGTGGCTGGAGGCCCTGGCATGCCCATTCTCTCACTCTTTCTTCCTCTTTCTCTGTCAATTAAATAAAAATAAAATATTTTTTTTAAGTTTGCTTGAAATAACTAAATAAAACAGAGATAGGAAGCTGAGGTAGAAGGATTCCCACGCTCAAGCCTGACCTTGGCTACAGGGTGAGTTCAAGGCCAACCTGGGCAACTTAGAGATATGGCTCTTGAGTGCTTGCCTAGCATGTGGGAAATCCTAGGGTCATCCCACATACCACACACACATACAAAAATGTCCCCACGAGAGAGGAAGAGCCAGACATGGCAAACTTGGAAGGCAGAGAAGGGTTACAAATTCAAGGCCAGTAAAGCTAGATTACAAGATGAGAGAGAATGAATGAGATAGTGGCTTCTCCCAGACAGGCCATAGAAGCTGCAGGTAGGGTGAAGGATGTTCTTTGGGAGTGACCATCTTCATTAGACACTAAAGAATCATCAAGATGCTAAACCACAAGGAAAAGATGGGTGTGGTGGTGCACGTCTTTCATCCCAGCACATGGGAGGCAGAGGTAGGAGGACCACCATGAGTTCAAGGCCACCCTGAGACTCCATAGTGAATTACAGGTCAGCCTGGGCTAGACCCTACCTACAAAACACACACACACACACACAAGAAAATTAACTATGGTTCATGGAACAATATCCACAGTCACCACAGGCTGATATATTGTAGCTCTGGCCTTGTCCCTCCATCCCTCCATCTCTCTTGTCCCTCCATCCCTCCATCTCTCTTGCCTCTTCTCGATTGGCTGCTGCTGGGTATAAGATGGCAGCACTCATAGAAATAACCCCTGCCATGAGGAGACAGGGTCTCCATTTCTCTCTCTTTCTCTTGCTCTTGCTCTCCCCTACGCCACCCCAGCTCCAGACACACTAGCCTTCTTCTCTTTCCAGTCACGTGGAACTTGTCCCTTCCTTTATATGTTTTGTTTCTTGGAATCTTCTCCCAGACCTGACTCCCACCCTTGGCCCCTTCCCACACTCTGTTCCACCACAATGTGGGTAGGGACCATGTCTGATGCAGTCTTTGCTCCGGCCTCACTGGTTAAGATGGGCTCTGCCACATGCTAGACACTAAACGCCTATTTGATGAATAAGTTAATGGCGAATAAATAAATCTGGAGGGGGGGGGGACTAGATCTGTTTGTAGACAGGAGCTATTCTCAAGACCATTTGCTACTGGTTCATGACCAAAAAGTGCAGAATTGAGAGTCAACGCTGAGAGATGTTTCTAGCAGTTCAGCCTTGCTCTGACTCACTAGCTCATGAGCCGTGGCAGATAATACTGAAGTGGGAAGACAGTCTCTGCCACAGGCCCTTGGGTGTTAGTGAATTTATAAGATGACTCCCATGCTGGAAACTGGTCCTATAGTTAGACCACTTTGAGACGGACAATACTTTAAAGTTAATCTGTCAGATCTAAGAGCAGATTCTACTTCTGCCATTTAAAACTTGTTTAAGGGGGCTGGAGAGATGGCTTAGCGGTTAAGCGCTTGGCTGTGAAGCCTAAGGACCCTGGTTCGAGGCTCGACTCCCCAGCACCCACGTTAGCCAGATGCACAAGGGGGCGCATGCATCTGGCGTTCATTTGCAGTGGCTGGAGGCCCTGGCGTGCCCATTCTCTCTCTCTCTTTCTCTATCTGCCTCTTTCTCTCTCTGTCTGTCACTTTCAAATAAATAAATAAAAATAACCAAAAAAAAAATTTAAAAAAAAACTTGTTTAAGGGGCTGGGGAGATGGCTCAGTGGATAAGTAAGGGCTCACTGTTCAAGGCGGAGTGCTGCCGGGCGTGGAGTTCAATCCCCAGACCCTGCATAAAACGTCCTGAAGCCATGGTGGTCTTCTGTAATCCTAGAAGCTGATGCCTTTGAAGACAGAGTGGGAGGTGAACTCAGAGAATTTCCCAGAAGCTTGGGGCAAACGTAGCAAAGAACAGCAGCATCCAGAGAGAAACCCTGCCTCAGGTGAGATGGAAAGGCAAGGGTGGGCCTGAAAACATGCCCTTTGACCTACAGACACAGACAGTAATTAATTAATTAAATAATTAAAAATTATCTCAAGCTGGGCATGGTGGTGCACGCCTTTAAGCCCTGCACTCTGGAAACAGAGGCAGGAGGATCACCGTGAGTTTGAGGCCACCCTGAGACTACATAGTGAATTCCAGGTCAGCCTGGGGTGCAGTGATACCCTACCTCAAAAAACCAAAAAAAAAAAAAAAAAAATCAGTGCAATGATAGTTTCTTAGAACAAATGATGACACCTGGAGTATTGAAGTCACAGCATCACCAACTTATTGTGAGTAAAACAAGTTTTCCAGAGCTCATGTCTTCTAGCTTCCATAGTATACATGCTTTCCAAGGTTCACGTAAAGACTTTCTCTTCTTCAGTAAAGAGGTGGAGTAGCTCTTGGCTGCCCAGTTCATCACTCCTGAACCTCCAAGTTCTGAGCTCACTTGGAGAGCCTGAGATTGCTACCCACCCCCCAACAAATTGATTTTCTATGTTCTTATAATCACAGTGGCAAGTGGTCTTCTACTAGCAACGAAGTGAACTTGAACACTTGTGTCCTTCAAGCTTGTTTCCAAGCATTCATTAAAACCTTGGCACTTTCCAACTTATTGCACTAACTGCAAAAAGACTATTCTTTTTTATTTTTATTTTTATTTATTTATTTGAGAGCAATAGACAGAGAAAGAGGCAGATAGAGAGAGAGAGAGAATAGGTGTGCCAGGGCCTCCAGCCACTGCAAACGAACTCCAGACGTGTGCGCCCCTTTGTGCATCTGGCTAACGTGGGTCCTGGGGAATCGAGCCTTGAACTGGGGTCCTTAAGCTTCACAGGCAAGTGCTTAACTGCTAAGCCATCTCTCCAGGCTCCAAATGACTATTCTTGAAGGAAAGCCTTGCTTTGATGCTAGTAGCTGAAGAAATCTGGAATCTCTTCCTTCCCTTGGTGGAACTTTCTCGAATAGTTCTGGATGCTCTGAGGTACAAAGTACCTGAAGCCTCACAGGGCACAGCACCCAGGCACCCTGCCTCCCTTCTCCAGTGTCCTCTCCCAGGGGTGCTCCTCTTCCTGCCTGGGACGACCAGCCTGCTACAGTGTGACACACTCCTGAGGCTGGGTCATCTGCTAGGGACCTCTTGGGCACTTGAGCACTGACTTACCAGTCCCCACCTGATAGGCACTTCAATAAAATCATTTAGCCAAGCCGGGCGTGGTGGCGCACGCCTTTAATCCCAGCACTCGGAGGCAGAGGTAGGAGGATGGCCGTGAGTTCGAGGCCACCCTGAGACTCCATAGTGAATTCCAGGTCAGCCTGAGCTAGAGTGAGACCCTACCTCGAAAAACCAAAAAAAGAAAAAGAAAAAAAAAAGAAAGAAAGAAAAAAAATCATTTAGCCAGCATTTTAAAAAATATTTTATTTATTTATTTGAGAGAGAGAGAGAGGAGAATGGAGAATGCCAGTGCTTCTAGCCACTGCAAACGAACTCCAGATGTGTGTGCCACTTATGCATCTGGCTTATGTGGGTACTGAGGAATCGACCCTGGGTCCAAAGTCTTCACAGGCAAGCACCTTAACAGCTAAGCCATCTCTCCAGCCCAAGCCAGTATTTTCTTTGTTGTTGTTGTTGTTTATTTATTTACTTGAGAGCAACAGACAGAGAGAGAAAGAGGGAGATAGAGAGAGAGAGAGAGAATGGGTGCGCCAGGGCCTCCAGCCACTGCAAATGAACTCCAGATGCGTGCGCTCCCTTGTGCATCTGGCTAACGTGGGTCCTGGGGAATCGAGCCTCGAACCGGGGTCCTTAGGCCTCACAGGCAAGCGCTTAGCTGCTAAGCCATCTCTCCAGCCCAAAGCCAGTATTTTCTTACATGGCTGGTGTCAGCTGCTCTGATCTGTCACTCAAACAGTGCATGAGGCACTCAAGGTAGTGCCTCAGCACAGCCACCATCCCCTGCCAGGCCAGAGGAAATGAAGGCAGAAGCTGTGAGTGTCAGTAGATGAATGTCTAATTGAAAAGAGCTAACAAAGCCAGATGTGGTGGCACATGCCTTTAATCCCAGCACTCAGGAGGCCACCCTGAGACTACATAGTGAATCATAGGTCAGCCCAGGCTAGAGTGAGACTCTACCTTTTGGGGGGTGGGTACTAACAAACAGGCAAAAATGTTCTTAATTTCTCCTACTGCTAAACCAGAGATGTAGAGATTGGGTTCTTCAAGAAATACAACCTGATGGACTCTATTGCTGAAGACTCCACATGCTTGGGCTGCAAAACACAGAAATCAAGCTAGAGCTGAGCTGGAAGCCTCCTCCCTGTTGATTAGCTGTCAGAAAGCTGGAAAGAGCTATGCTGCATACAGCTCTTTGGAAGAGTGAAGTTAAATGGTGTTAAATAGCATGTAACATTGGACAATGCAAGCTTTAAGGCTGGCCAGCCAGGCCAAATATACTTACTGGTGCAATAGCGGCATGTCTGTTATGGGGGAAACCAACTGCTCTCTAGTTGGATTGGAGGCCCACTCCACAGGAGAGAACACATACTCAAGTACTGAAAACCTAGTCAGAAGCCTATGGCAGAGGAGGTCATGAGCCTTAAGGAAGTAAGGCCCACTGTTGTATGGCTGAATGCATACACTATGCCCACCAAACCACCCTGTGAGCACTTCTTTGAATGTTTAAGAGTTAGAGGCCACCTTGAGACTACATAGTGAATTACAGGACAGCCTGAGCTAGAGTGAGACCATACCTCAAAAAAAAAAAAAAAAAAAAAAAAAAAAAAAAAAAGAAAAGAAAAAAGAAAAAAAGAAAAAAAAAACCATACGTGTGCACATATGTATGCATACGTGTGCACGTATGAGAGGTTGATGTCAGGTGTCTTCCTCAACCACTGTATTTACTGAGACAGGACCTCTCACTTAAACCCAGAGCTCACTGCTTCCTCTAGTCATGCTAGTCAGCTGGCCATAGGGGTCCCTTCTCTCTACCTTCTGGGCACTGGGATTACAGGTGGGCCACTATGCCTACCTGGCATTCACATGAGTCTGGGGGCCCGAACACTGATCCTCATGCTCATACAGCAAGTACTTTATCCACTGAGCATCTCCCCAGCCCTCAAAATTCTATTTTATAATGTGTTACTATTTGAAATAAAATTCCACTGGGCATTTGTACAATTCAACATACTCAAAAAGTGTTTTTGAGGCTGTTAAAGAGCCTGCATCTATCCTCCCAGTGGCTCTGCTGCTAAATTCCTTCCACAAGTAAGGCTAAACGGAATGCTGCTGCTGTCCCCAGAGGTCACCCCTAATTTGAATTGCATCTTTGTGGGGTGATACCCTCCTAAAGGTCTCAAAGCCATGAACAGACGCTTCATTGGTGCTCTCTCCCACTGCCTTTCCCTGGGGGTGCTAAAGGCTCCACCTTCTGGCGTCTCTTCCTGAGGTTCAGAGCCTGCTCAGCAACATGACAAGTCCTCAAAGGGAGCTTCTGAGCAAGACAAGCTCATCCAAGCTCCAAATAAGATGAGCTAGCCTGGAGGGTCAGATGGAGGGAGCCACGACCTGGGGAAGAGATGAGGCCCCTGTGTGCTTGTGGAAGGAGACAGTAGGATAGAATTGGGAGGAGGACAGATCCAAGTCTCTGAAGGTAATCCTATAACCCCATTAGCCACAGGACTCAGCTCACATCAACTCCAGTTGCACAGAAGATCTGGAAACCGACTGCTCAGCTACACCAGCACATCTAAGCCTACCATTCTGGAAAAGCCGGCTGTGTTAAATAGCTAGACAGGCTTGGTGTCTTGTTGGGACAATGCAGCTGAGGGGAGGAGAAGGTTTATTTCAGGCTTACAGTTTTGATATAAAGCTTTGTCACGGCAGGGGAAGGTTGGTAGAGCAGAGGTTGGACGTCACTTCTTGCCACAGCAGCTGGGAGTGAACAGAACTTTGGCAAGGGGGGAAGCTGGGCTACAAGGACCCAAAGCCCAGCTGCCCCCTCCAGCAACACACCTCCTCCAGCACGGCTCCCCCTCCCAGATTGCCACCAGCTGGGAACGGAGCATTCAAAACACGTGAAGCTGTGGGGAACATTCCACATTCAAACCACCACAGCAGGCTTGGAAACCAGTGAGGACAGATCTCTCCTCATCATCAGCTTTGGGCCCTATCTCTCCTCTCCCTTGCGAAGGGAGGACAGTGGAGCCGTCAGAGTTTTGTTGAGGGCAAGCCACTTCCTCCTGGTCAGAAGAATAAAGTCTGAGTTTTAACTCTGCCCTGGGTGGAGACATGACATTCTGAGTTACCCCAAACATAAGATGAAGGTTCCCTCCCTTAAGAGTTAACCCAATTGAGCCCAGGGATCCCCCAGTCAAGATGCCACCCCTCACTTAAAGACATGCTAAGGAGGTGGGAAGAATATTTATCACCTTCATGAGATTCTGGGCTTAAACTCCCTCAGGGAAGTTGCTTACAGATCTTCTCTGCTAAGCCGGCCTGCTTTTCTGTTCTAACTCAAAAAGCCTAATCCTTCCTTTCTTCCTTCTATCTCTTCTTTGGATCCTGGCCACAATCCTAAGCAAGCTTGAGCTGACACTCTGAAAATCTCACTCTTTCTCTGAAGTCTCCCCTCTTTTCTTTTACTTTCTGTTTTTCTTTCTTTCTTTCTTTCTTTTTTTTTTTTTTTTGAATTTATTTTACTGTGTGTGTGTATGTGTGTATACGGGCACACCAGAGCCGCTTGTGGCTTGTGGCTGCAAAGAAACACCAGATGCCTGCAACACTCCACTTCTTTTTGTGTCCAGCATAGGTAGGTGGCTTGGAGGTATAGTAGGTATGAACTTGTGGAAAGACTGAAAATAAATGAAAATTCTGCGGCCATCTAAGTTCTTCTAAAGGCTTTCCACACAATCGGCTCTCCCACCCTGATAAGTGACTGTGGACGGGGGAAGCCTGGTTACTAAGATCACTGCCATCTGCTCCCACTGTTCATAGGTCAAGGTCAATGAGCAAGAATGTTAACCTAAGGCCAGGCATGGTGGCACATGCATTTAATTCCAGCACTAGGGAGGCAGAGGTAGGTGGATCGCCATGAGTTCAAGGCCAGCCTGAGACTACATAGTGAATTCCAGATCAGCCTGGGCCAGACTGAGACCCTACCTTGAAAACCAAACAAACAAACAAAAAAAAGGAATGTTAACCTAGGACGTGAGACCATCTTGTCCAAGCTTTAATGACTCCTTGGCTTTCTTGCCTAAGCTTGGTAGCTTGGTTCATAGCAGCAGCTGGACATTATTATAAGATGATTCCAGAAAGCTTTTTTTTTTTTTGAGGGGGGAGGGATGTTTTCAAGGCAGGGTCTCACTCTAGCCCAGGCTGACCTATGTAGTCTCAGGCTGGCCTCGAACTCACAGCATTCTTCCTACCTCGGCCTCCCAAGTGCTGGGTTTAAAGGCATGCACCAACATGCCTGTAATTCTAGAAATCCTAAAGGAGACGACAGCTTTCTCTGCAGAAGATCTTTATCTGCTTATTGCTTTTATCATAGGTATGACGGAATACCTGATGGGGGCAACTTACTGGAGGAAAGATTTATTTGGGCTCATGGGTCCGGGGGCCTCAGTCCATCACGTGTGGCAGTGGAAGTGGTTCAGTTCAGTCCCGGCAGCCAGAGCCTGAGGCAGAGCCTTGTTCACATACAGGTAGGTCAGGTAGCAGAGACCTCAGGCTGGAACCATAGGTGGGTATAACTTTCAAGGGCTCATCCCTAGTGACATAGTTTCACCAGATAGGCCCTATATCCTAAAATCTACAGAGCCTTCAAAATAGTACCAAAAGGTGCAACAGGACTTTCAAAACATGAGCCTGGGAGGGACATTTCAGGTTCCAACCATAGCACAGACTTTTCTATAAGGTGTCTGGAGACACATGATCAGATTATCTGATTTCATGAACTACAGAGATCTGGGGTTCTAAGAGTGTCATCTCTTGGCCAAATACAGAGACCACTCTCATTCATTAATCACACCGGCTCCAGGCAGGGGATGCACTTTGCTTAGTGCATGTGAGGTCCTCGCTTCTATCCTCAGTCCCTCAAACCAAAACAGGAGTGGGCAGATGGTTCAGCAATTAAGAGCGCTTTCTGTGCAGGCATGAGGGCTTGAGGAGGCCTGAGAAACTGTTTGAGTTTGATTCCCAGGACCCACAAAACCAGCTGTAACTCCAGTCCTAGGAGGAGCAGTGACCAGAGAAAAATGCTTAGGGAAGCAAAAGTGGCAAGTCCTGAACTCAGGAAGAGCCTCCAGCTCAGGGAAGTGGAAGAGGGACGGAGGGGGATAAACGACGCTTCCCTCTGGCCACCACAGACAGGTATAGCCCACCACAGGCCGGAGCATAAAGCACTGCATGGGCACATACACGTTCATACACCACACACGCCTTACACACACACACATACCCCACATGCACCTTCATACGCCACACACGCCTTACACACACACACACATACCCCACATACACTTTCATACACCACAAACGCCTTACACATACACACATACCCCACATACACTTTCATACACCACACACGCCTTACCACACACACGTAGACCACCACACACACGTACCCCACATACACCTTCATACACCACACATGCCTTACCACACAATAGACCACCACATTACACACACACACACCTTCATACAACACACACACCTTACCATACACATGTAGACCACCACACACACATACCCCACACACACCTTCATACACCACACACGCCTTACCATACATATGTAGACCACCACACACACATACCCCACATACACCTTCATACACCACACACATCTTACCACACACTTAGACCACCATGTTACACACACACATACACACACACCCTACATATACCCTCATATACCACACACGTCTTACCACACACACATAGACCACCACATTACACACCCCACATACACCTTAATACACCACATACACCTTACCACACACGTCTACCACTATATTACACATACACACAGCCCACATACACCTTCACACACCTCATATGCCTTAACACACACACATAGACCACCACATTACACACACCCACACACACACCACATACACATTCATATACCACATATGCCTTACCACACACACATATACCACCATGTTACACACACACATACACGTATATACACCTTACCACATACACAAATACCACCACATCACACACACACATACACCATGCCACATACACATATACCACCACATTAAGCACATACACACAGACATATGCCACAGACACCATACCACATACACATATACCACCATATTAGACACATACATACACACACACACATGCCAACAATAACAACAAAAACCTACCAGCTCCCTACACTATGCTTGGAACACTCAGGTACTGTGACCAAGGTGCTCCAGGCCAGAAGGAATGAAAACAAGGCCCTTGATTTGAGGTACTTACACTGCAAAACGCATGAACTTTGGATGAAGGCTGGCCTATGACAAGGCCTTCAGATGTGATTTATGCAAGGGTTAACCATCGCTTCCCTTGGCATGGAGAACTAACAAGCCCGGAGACTAAATAGAGACCTTTTACAACCACCCAGCTGTTTGTGAACAAACTGGGTGTGTGGGTTTGGCCCAATGCCAAAATCCACACTTGTAGACAAGAGACCATAGCTGGCATGGCAGGGGTTTATTTACAAGTGGGTTTGGGCTTGAGCTGTGGTTGGAGAGTTGGCACAGCCATGATTTAGATCCTTCCCTTCTTCCTGTACCCCCTGTCCAGTCTGCATGCTCCCTCCTTTTGTTGCTCCTTCGGAGCCCATAGATTGACACTGCATGGTGGGTCAGGACCTATGGGAGCTGTGTGTGGGGCTCAGTTCCTGAGGATCGTCTGGGCCCCTAAGTGAGCTGTGTGGTGAGCAGATGATTGCCATCGAAGCAGACATGCTCTATGTGTGGAAAGAGGCAGCAGGACTATAGGCAGAGGTTTGAACACCATGCTAAGACAATTGTATCTGGAGAATTCTCTGTCGAGTGGTGTGGGGCTTTTCTAAACTAGCTCTAGCCCCTCCAGTTCCATGCTTTTGATGGTTTGAATGAAAAATGTCCCCCCACAGGGCTGAAAAGATGGCTCAGCAGTTAAGGCCCTTGCCTGCAAACCCTAACAACCTAGCTTCAGTTCAACAGTACACACATAAAGCCAGATGCACAAAGTGCATGGATCTGAAGTTCATTTGCAGTGGCTAGAGGCCCTAGCATGCCCATTCTCATTCTCTCTCTCTTTCTCCTTACAGATAAAAAAATAAAAATAAAAATATTTAAAAATGTCCCCTGTAGCCTCAAGTACTTATGATTAAGTCTCCTCAGTTGGTGGATAAAGTCTTTGGGAGGCGGAGTCTTGCTGTGGATGGTGATTCTCTGGGGTACAGACTTTGGGATTTTACAGTCCCGCCCACTAGGTGTTCAGAGCTAGTTCACTGAAACCTTTTCCTTCTTCCTGCTGAGATGAGATGTGATGCCCTGGCTGCCTTCCCTGCCATGCTTGTCCCACCATGAAGAGGCTTCCCCTCAAAACCATAAACTGAAATAAACCCTCTTCTCTCATAAGCTGCATCTGGCCAGGTGTTTTGTCCCAGCAACAAGAAGGTGACTGCTCCACATACCGACGTGTCAAAAGCAGAGCCTCAGCTCAGGGTGCTGAAGGGTCGTGTCCCAGTGAACTTGTTTCCTGTGACACCACCAACTAGGTGGTTCTGAGCAGCAGGAATCTCTTCTCTCATGAGCCACATGCCTGAATGAGGTGTTTCAGGCTGCACTGCCTCTGAGGCGCTAGGGAACATCTATTCCGTGCTTCTCCCAGCATCTGCGGCTGTGTCCACCAGCTCTGCCTCTGTGACACACTGCTGCCTCGTCTTCTGCCCAGCTCTCCTCTCCACAGCTCTCTCCTGGGG
Organism: Dipus sagitta; assembly: GCA_036346955.1. Lineage (NCBI taxonomy): Eukaryota > Metazoa > Chordata > Mammalia > Rodentia > Dipodidae > Dipus > Dipus sagitta. The sequence continues at coordinate 125,336,759 of CM070773.1, forward strand.
ACACTTGTCTTTACACTGGCAGGCCAGCTGGGCAATCCATCTCAAACTACTGAACTTAGTGACACCTCTTCCCACAGAAGGTCACATGCATGAGTTTAGGGACTTGGGGCCCAGGAGTCATTTTAGGGAGTCACTGCGGAATCCACTCAAACCTACATGAACTTCTCCTCCCAGTATTCTTCACCCAAGGATACTAGAGGAAGTGATGTGAGAGGTGGGACTAAGTCTAGTGGTTTCTTCTCCTGTCACCGTTCTCTGAGCTAAGGGAGAAGGGTCAGGCTTGGCTATGTTGGTGTTGGTGAGTGGGTGACCCTAGGCATATTAACAAGAAGTTATCACCACCCTTTAGCCCACTGCCCTCTCACACCGCTATGACTGCTCAGACCCCAAACCCAATTTTTATGTCACACTCTTAACAATTAGAACATGCCCGGCATGGTGGCACAGACCTTTAATCCCAGAACTCAGGAGGCTGAGGTAGAAGGATTGTCTTGAACTCAAGACCAGCTTGGGCTATAGAGTGAGTTCCAGGTCAGCCTGGACTACAGTGAGACCCTCCCTTGGGGGGGGGGGATTGTTAGAATAATGTCTCCTGGTGTTGACACCTATGACCAGGGCCCACCTGACAGGAGACACTCACCCAGGGAGCATCCTTCAGTGCCCACGGAGTACATATTAGGAATTTAGGCTCACAGAACATTTTTCTTCACTGGAACATGGAGCAAGGAAGGTGTTGGTGAGTTACTCACCACGGCGGATGGAAGACTCGGTGGTTTGGTCCACCCATGTGTTCCGCTTCCCATCCTGGGGTTGGCTCTGCCCATTGTTCCCGGCCATAAGTCTGTCACCAGGGATTTCTCTGGCATGAGTGACAAACTGGAATGACAGTCCGGTAAAGTCTACTCACATCTGTCCATCACAGAGGAAGTGCGGTGGCTGCCAGCCCATTGTTTAGAAGCGTCAGGGGAACAGGCCTGAGGTCAGAGTGCAGGAGGTCAGGGTTGCTTTCCATCTGGAATAGGGGGCAACAGGGAGCGGGGCGCTTCCCTTGAAGGTGGGTTATTCAGAGGGTGTGTTAACTTGCTAGGCAGGCTATGACAACTGAGGACAACCCAGATGGGTTCAAACCACAGAGGTTTGCTCTGGACGCCCCACATCTGCAGTGAGAGTGTAGACGAGATCATCTCCTTGGAAGGCTCTAGGGGAGCAGTGCAGCCTTCTCCAGCTTCCTGGGGCTACAGTGGGGAGGCTTGTGGCAACATCACCCCCAGCCTTGCCTCTGTCCATGTGGCCATCTCCTCTGAGTTGCTTGTCTTCCTGTAAGAACGTTTGGTCTCGCTGGGTGTGGTGGTGCACGCCTTTAATCTCAGTGCTCGGGAGGCAGAGGTAGGAGGATCTCTGAGAGTTTGAGGCCACCCTGAGACTACACAGTGAATTCCCGGTCAGCTTGGGCTAGAGCGAGACCCTACCAAAATAAAATAAAATAAAATAAAATAAAATAAAATAAAATAAAATAAAATAAAATAAAATAAAATAAACAAACAAAAATGCCAAAAAGAATGCTTGGTTTGGATTTAAAGTCTACCATTAATCCAGGATGACCCCACCTTGAGATTCTTAACTCAAGTACATCTTTAAACTCTGTCTTTGTGGGGCCAGGGAGATAGGCGAGTTGGTAAGGTGTTTGCCATGCAAGCATGGGTCTATACAGCATGGGTATGGTGATGCCTGCTTATGCCCCAGCGCTAAGGAGGTGGAGGTAGGCGGAGCCCTGGGGATCACTGACTGTCCAATCTAGCCTAATTAGGTGAGTTCAGGCCAATGAGAGGCTGTGTGTCAGAGCATTCCCGAGGAGTGAGACCAGAGATTATCCTCCGGCCTCCACATGCACACACATGCATGTATACCCCTTACACACGCACACACGCCCGTGTGACTGTTTCCAAATAAGATCACCCTCACAAACCGGGCGTGGTGGCGCACGCCTTTAATCCCAGCACTCAGGAGGCAGAGGTAGGAGGATCGCCGTGAGCTTAAGGCCACCCTGAGACTACATAATGAATTCCAGGTCAGCCTGGACTATAATCAGACTCTACCCAAAAAACCAAAAAAAAAAAAAAAAATCATCCTCACAGAGATATTTTTTATATTTTCTGAGTCTTGGGGTGAAAAGGTGCTGTACCACTGAGTTATGTCCCCAGCCACAATGTCATATCTCGATTATGAATATATACATACAACATATGTATGTACGTATGTGAATATATACATGTGAAGTAAGAATGGTAGAAAATATGCATGTTTCAAAGTGACACATACTTGATTTAGGAAAATGGTCTCACTGGGAAGAAGAGAAGGAAGACATTGCTTTTAGAAGGGTATCCAAAGAAAAATACATACCAGCTTTTACTTCTCAAAGAAAAATTATACAGAAAATGTTATAATTTGCTGTGAGCTGGATGGTGAGAATATATAAGTTCATTATCAGTATTACCTTATATATACTTGAGTACTGTGGCTGGGGAGATGGCTCAGCAGTTAAGGTGCTTGCCTGCAAAGCCTAAGGACCTGAGTTTGATTCCCCAGGACCCACATAAAGCCAGATGCACAAGGTGGCACAGGTGTCTGGAGTTCGTTTGCAGCAGCTGGAGGCCCTAGTGCACCCAATGTCTCTGTCTCTCGTCTCTCTACTTGAAAATAAATAGAAAAGCTTTTTAAAGTATTTTGTGTTTGTGTGTGTGTGTGTGTGCGCGCGCACGTGCGTGCGTGCATGCATGTGAGAGTGCTATGGGTGTGCTAGGGTCTCTTGTCACTGTAAACAAATGCCTGTATGGCTTTACATAGGTGGTTAGAGAATTGAACCTGGGCCATCAGGCTTTCCCTATCCTGTATTTTCTTATATGTTTTACAAATTTCATAACCAAAAAACAGTTTTCCAGTTTTTCCCATTAGCTGAAGAAATTATACACTACTGTTGAACTAATGGGGAGACCACTGATTTCAAAAATAACACATGTACTAAGAAAAATAGGAGCAGAAACTAAGTCAGGACACTCAGTTGTGCTCCAAATATCAGGTAACTGCAGTTTGTACCTCAGTTTCTTCATCTGTAAGTAAGGATAATTTCTGTCCAGTCTACTTCACAGGAAGCTCTGAGAGTAAAGAAGATAAGTGAGCCGTGTCTGTTGGTGTAACTGATGTTAATGGCTGAGCGGTTGCTCAGTATTTACTTTGAGGCTGATACCAGCTGTGGATGTAGGTATTATTTGCCACATTTTTTCAGGTGTTCTTCCTTCCACACCACCCCCTGCTGACAAGAGATGGGGAACGACTGTGGGGAGGGGGTGGTGGGTGACACACGGCCTGACACAGGAAGCTCTGGCCAACAAAAGCCATGGTGGAAACAGTTCCCTCGAACATCAGAGATCATGGGACTACAAAGTGAATGAGTCTGGTGACCGCAGAGGTGAAGCTGGGAGAATACAGAGAGGCCGCTGAGGCAAGGTACTAGGAAACAGAGAGTAGTTACTCTGAGCAGAGCGTGAATTTGCAGTAGTAGGTAGTAGTAACAGGACCCATGAAGGGAAGAAGGATGAAGGGCTATGTCACCCTAATACTGGACCTCGGCACCCATGCAGGCTGCATCTGTCAAGGAAGCACATGGGGCCCTCAGAAGGATATGGAAGGGGCTGGAGAGATGACTTAGCACTTAAGGCACTTGCCTGTGAAGCCTAAGGACTTACACTCGACTCTCGGGGTCCCATGTAAGCCAGGCGCACAGTGACGCAAGCGTGTAAGGTCGCACATATGCACAAGGGGGAGCACATGTCTGGAGTTCGAGTACAGTGGCTGGAAGCCCTGCATGCCGATTCTCTAATCTGGCTCGCTCTCTTGCATTAAAAAAGGTGGGTGCTGGAGAGATGGTTAAGCGCTTGCCTGTGAAGCCTAAGAACCTGGTTCAAGACTCGACTCCCCAGGATCCACATATGCCAGATGCACAGGTGGTGCGTGCATCTGGAATTCTTTTGCAGTGGCTGGAGGCCCTGGTGTGCCCATTCTCTTTCTATCTGCCTTTCTCTATCTGTCACTCTCAGTACAAAAAAAAAAAAAAAAATAAGTTTGTTGGGCTTGCCTCAAAAAAAGGGGGGGATGGACAAGAGTGGATGAAGGCAGCTATATATGGTGGCCCACGCCTGTTATCTCAGCATGAGGTGGAGGCAGGAGTTTCAGGAGTTCAAGATTATCCTGGCTACACAGCCCTAACGTTATCTCAAAACACAAAAGAAACAAAAACAACAGTTGGAGGAAGGAGCCAGTTACTCGAGGCAACACAGGGTTAAGGAAACTAACAAGAAGAGATGATTGAAACCCTTGAGTGTTGCCAACCATGGGAACCCCTTCAACACCCACAGTCCTCAAAAGGAGGGGGGTTGGTTACTGGATGCTGGTGGGACCTCTTGCTGTAGGAAAGAGGTGTCTAAAACAAGTTGGGGATTTGGGTAGAGAAACAGCCACAGGTTGGCAGCCTTGTAGGAAGGGAGCTAGAGTGGGCACCCCAGGCTTTCTGTCCTGTTATACTTACACCTCCTCGTCCATGCCTTCCATTGGCCAAATCCAAGCAGAAGCCAGAGAGCAAGGGAACCTGGGTGACTGATATCCAGTGAGGCCGGCATCCTGGGTCTCAGTCAGGATAGCTTCAGAGGACCAAGTGAAACTACCCAGAACAAATGATGGAGGTGTGCTGTGGATAATCTAGGACTTACCCTAGGGAGAAATCTAGCTCTTGTGGGCTCTGCAGCTGCTGGGCACTCCCTTAGGACCGGAGGCCATGCCAGTGCTGAGGCATGGTGTTCGGTGGGCTCAGCCTGGTACTTCTGTGCCAGAGGTGTTGAGGCCATCTGGGCCTGTGGACCACAATCCCATTCTTTTTACCAGTGACCTACCCGAGGGGCTGTATCCATAAAGGACAAATGAAGCGACTGGAATCTTGGTCATTTTGAGGGAACTATGCACACAGGATTCTTGGTATTTGACAAATTCAACTGCTGATCAGACAAAAACTGAAAATAGGTTAAGCCTCTCTAGTCCAAAACCCTGAAAGCTGTAATGTTCCAGACTGCAGAAGTATTTTGAGGACAGACATGCTGCTCAGTTTGGGATTTAGGGGTATTTTCAATTTCAGGGTTTTAAAAAATATTTTTTTATTTGCAAATGGAAATAAATAGAAAAGAGCCAAGTGTGGTGGCACACGCCTTTAATCCCAGCACTCGGGAGGCAGAGGTAGGATCCCCATAAATTCGAGGCCACCCTGAGACTACATAGTGAATTCCAGGTAAGCCTCAGCTAGAGTGAGAACCTACCTCGGACAAAAAAAAAAAAAAAAAAAAAGAAGAAGAAACAGAAGAGAAAGAAAATGGGCGCTCTGGGGCCTCTAGCCACTGCTAACGAACTCCAGATACATGTGTCACGTGGTGCATCTAGCTTTATGTGAGTACTGGGAAATCAAACCACAGTAGTTAGACTTTGAAGGCAAGTGCCTTAACCATTGAGCCATTTCTTCAGCCCAGTTTCAGAGTTTAGGACTAGGGATGTTTAACTGATAAATTCGATGCAGGTATCTCTGATTCTGTAGTCTAGGCTCTGATCTCATGTGCCTGTAACCTCAGAACTCAGGCGGCTAAGGCAGGACTGAGTTCAAGACCAGCAAGTCTCCATCTCAAAACAATAAACCTAGTCTGAATACTTCTGGTGCCTGGTATTTAGGATAAAGGATATTTAATCTGCCCTCATTTGTTTCAAAGCAGGGTCTTACTCTAGTCCAGACCGACCTGAAAATCACTCTGGCCTTGAACTCCTGGCCATCCTACCTCAGCCTTCTGAGTGCTGGGATTAACAGTGTGCACCCCACACCTGGCCTTTTTAAGTTGTTTAAATGCATTTTATTTATTTGCAAGCAGAGACAGAGGAGAGTCAGAGAGAATGGGTGTGCCAGGGCCTCCAGGCTACTGCAAATGAACTCCAGATACATGCACCACTTTGTGCATCTGGCTTTACATGGGTACTGGGGCATCGAACCCAAGTTGCTAGGCTTTGTAGGCAAGCACCTTAACTGCTGAGCCATCTCTCCAGCCCCAACCTTTTAACGTACATTTATGTTGAGGGAGGTGGAATGCTAACTACTGTTAACCCTCAGCCTTTACAAGTGACTACATTAGACCTGACAATGTCCCCCATAGGCTTTGTTAGAATACTTGGTACCCCCCAAATTGGTCCCCAGCTGCTAGCAACTTGGGAAGGCTGTGAAGCCCTTAGAAGGTGGAGCCTCAGAGGTGTGTCACTGAGGAGAGGACAGGTCTTGGGACTTTATAGTCCAGCTCCCTAGCGCCGTCTTACTGCTTCCTCCCAGCTGATATGGCAAGACGTGGTGGCCAGCCTCTGCTCTGCCATGCTTTCCCCGCCACAGTGAAACGTCCCCTCAAGACTGTCAGCTGAAACAAACCCTTTCCTCCCATGAGCGGCTTCAGGTTGAGTGTTTTATCCAGCAATGAGAAGGTGACTGCTATACCACAAAACACAGAGATTGTGTATAGGGAGGGGCAGATCACAGACAGTGAGGGACCAGCCCCTGGCCAGGGCAGACTCCATAAGGTCATGATGGGCATGAAGTGCTAGGGTATCCCAGCAATAAGGATTGTGGTAGTTTGAATAGATGCCCCCTCCCCCAGTAGATTCAGGAGTTTATTAAAACTTCTTGGATTCCCAGCCACTGGGCTGGCGGAGGTGTCATGGAGCAGGTCTTAAGAGTCCAGCCCTAAGGTGTGGTGGTGGATTTGGAATTCAAGTCTAAAGATATGCAAAGGGCCTGAGTTCTGCCTGGAATTCCTCAGTGTGCTGTGGTGTGGCTTTTGGGCTTCAGGCTTGGGGCTTCTCTCTCTGCTTGGACCTGTGAAAACGGGCCAGCTTCTTCTGCCATCTTGGGACGTCCCTGGATCTGTAAGTTTCAGTGAATATCCCTTCCTCCATAACTGTACTGGGTTTGAAAGTTCACCTCAGCCATCTGAAGCTGTCTACTACAGGGGTTCTGGAACAAAATACTGCTGCCCAGAACTCTGGGCAGCTGGCATCCTTTCCAGAGGTATCACCTCCTATTCTTGGGTAGCTAAGCTCTATAGCTAAGGTCAGGTTCTTTAGGGAAGACTTGACTATGAAGCAAGAAATCACTCCCTCATGTGGCTTTGTCCCACAAGTGGGGAGAAAGAAGGGCCCAGGCAAAACCTTGCTAGCCCTGAGACCAGAGAGGGAAAAATCCCCCGAGATGTTTATGTGTCTTCTACCCAACTCCTCCTCGGCCTTGGCCTGGTTCAGCAGAGAGGTCCGTGAAAGGGGTAGTGATATTTCTTGACCATGGGTGAATGTCATGTGACCACTGATATTTCACTCCTTCAAGTGAAGAGGCAGACGTTCATGTAAGCGATAGCTTACCAAGAAATGTTCTTGTGACACCCAGACTCGACAGAGATTTCCAATCAAAGGTCTGACTCATGTCTGTACACACTCATCTGTTTTATTTGAAAATGTGTCTACACTGCATTGAGTACCAACACAGCTGTGACCAAGAAACCACAGCCCTGTCCCAGCAGGCACTGAGTCCAGTGTATGACTCGGGGAAGACTAACATTTTCCACAGCGGGGAGCGAGAAAAGGCAGGAAAGAAGAAATGGGCTCCTCCTGGCTCCTGTTAGGAATCTGAATGACGAAATGGAAGGCTATCCAAGCGCGCATGGCTCCTCTAAGTCTTGCCCCTTTCAACTGGCTGACATTCAAGCAGGTGACCCGCAGGGACAGCACACGGGTGCTGTGTAAAATAACGCCCACACGTGCGTGCAAAAAAAAAAAAAAAAATGAGAGAAACGGGCTGTGCTTCTGAAGGATGGCTTACTTTGTTCTCTTTTATGAGCTCTTACTAGGTGGGGATTGCACAATCACAGTGCTGAGGAAACATGTGGTCGGGATCACCAACTGCGCGCGGGAGATCTCAATGTGTCCACAGGAAGGGAAGCCCCGAGCTGGGCGGTATAGGGGCAGAAATCCTCCCGTGGCCTCCCTTACTTTGATTTTTCAAGACGACCCCATGGAAAGATGCGGGATACCATAAAGGCTAGCGATACTCTTTATTTCTCAATCAGAACTTTAGGTCCAGATGCACATTACTCTCGCTCCAGCTTGTTCTGCAGACAGCCAACGTCAGGGACCAGCAGATCTCACTGCCCGTGTCAAAAAGCACAGGGGCCTTGCTTTCTGCTTGGGGACCAAGTGTGGCCCTTGGTTCTAGAATAGTTGAGCCTCTAGCATCCCGTGGTGTCCAAGAGCTTCCTGGGCACTGGGGGTGAGGTCCTCACAATCTGGAACCAAACAGCCTATTTGTTTTTTGAGTCCTAAAGGGGCGAGGAGTCTGCGCAGAAAATCGGGCTCCCCGTCGTCGGAGGGGGGGGAGGGGTCACTGGCTTCGGGCAGACTTCCTGTTTACGATCCAAAAATGGATGCTTCTCAAATGACTTATCATCAGACTTGCTCCCCTTGAAGGGAGTTGATCACATGGAACCTAAGTTTAAATTTTCAGCTGGATGATTTACGCACAATCAGGCTTTTTAAAATGGACCCAAATAAACAGGAATGTGTACATTTCAGCAGATTGGCAATTTCAAAAGACCTGTGCCATGACTTAACACTGGACCCAAGGCCTCCGTGGGTATACATGTCTCCAGCTGCCACTGCATCCTAACAGCAGCAAGGAATGGGCAGGAGGAAGATGTGATTACACACACCGATACCGGCTGGGTGATACTGTCTTGGTTACGAATCAGTTTACATAGTTTTGTCCCATTTTCCTAATATGCTGTAATTCAAATTTATTCTAGAATTCACGTCTTAAAATTTTTCCAAAGGCAGATGATTGGAGGCGTCAAGTCTGGTGAGTTTTCTCTCCTTTGGTGACTTCTCGCCAGTGGAAGAGTCACCACGGTTGAGAGTGGGGCAGGCGAGCAGTCCGTGGACGGGAATTTGGAAAGTCAGAAACTCTTTTTTTGTTTGTTTGTTTGTTTATTTGTTTTTCCAGACATGTTGGTAGAAGGGAGTTCTTCAGGGCCTGTGAAAATCAAGAAAGTGAACTGTTACTTCTTTTCCTGGCTTCGTGAGACATTGTTCTCTGCCTTCTCCCCTTGCTGTTCCCTGCCAGGCTTCATCCTCGTACAGCCAGTCAGGACCCCAGTTGTGCGCATCAGCCTTCCGATTGTATACTGCCCTCCCTGACCACCACATGTCTCTCCAACGTGAAGATTCTCTAATCTAAAGGAAGTTTAAGGAGGAGCGAGAATTCCTTCCCCTCTTCTATACTCAGTGCTAGAAGGAAGGACATGATCACCGGTGTGTGGTATGGGGCAGTAAGTGTGCAGGACAGATGGGAAGGTGGGCCCTAAATGCAGAAGGCTTGGGATGACTCAGGAGGCACCATGGTGCTGGAAAGAAGTGACCGGAGTGCTCAGTACTGTAACATCTCGATCACACCTTCCAAGGCCCAAGGTCCATTGCGGAAGAGGTGGCGGAAAGAATGTAAGAGCCAAAGGAAGGGGAGGACTCCTTACAACCGTGCTCCTCCAGACACAAAATGGCCTGGATATCCATGACCTCGCAGTGCCTGACACTACCTACACAAGACCATCATAATAGGAGGAAAAGATCATGACATCAGAATAAAAGAGGCCAATTGAGAGGGGGAGGGGATATGATGGAGAACGGAGCTTCAAAGAGGAAAGTGAGGGAGGGAGGGAATTACCATGGGATATTGTTTACAATCATGGAAGTTGTCAACAAAAACTAAATAAAGAAGGCTCCAGCCCAGTAAGATTCCTCATTCACATTTGGCTCCGTGACAGGTTCTTTCCAGCAGCCATGTGCCTCTGGCTGCCAGCGGGTGCGGGGGTTAGACATCAAGTTCAAACTTGCGTGGGTTTTCTTTCAAGTTTGGGTAGTTGGAAAATTAACACCTCAGATCTGGCCAGATCTCAAAGGAAGCCAGTCTGGGGCCCCTGCCTGGGGATTTAGAGACCTGGAAGGTCTAAGGCGATAGCTGTTCTGGGGAGACGTCAGATGGAGTGCTCGTGGAAGCAGTGGGTGTTTGAACATGGCTGAGGGTGAGGCTTCTGCTAGCGTAAAGGTTTGCACTGCGGGCACTGCCTGCATACTTCGCTCTCCTATCACACGGTGTGAAGTGTTACTTACGAGAACCTTCCTGAAATTTTCCGCATAACCACAACAATGATCACTCCAATGAAGCCAATGGCCAGTAGGACCCCAACTATGATTCCAACCAGGGTCACTACGGCCAAGCCATCTGAAGGGGAGGGAGAAAAATGCATGAGCACTACAGAAGGTGAGACTTTCCCTACCATACGTCACCGTATACGAGCAATGGCACTGCCCTCCCGTCTCAGCACGTTCCTCCCAGTCCAGTGGAGAAGCACTGGGCCATTTGTTTCTCTCCCAAGGGTCAAACCAGAGCCTTGACTATGCTAGGCAAGTACTCTACCAATAAACTACACCCACAGACCTAGTATAATCCCATCTTGTGAATTAAAAGATGTTTGGGTCTCTAGATCTATCACGCTTAACATGTATACACAGACTTCATTGTAGCATTCCCAAACGGATAGTCAACTGGCTCCTACTCTTATTATTAATAAACTGTAATGATACCATTCTCCATAGCTATCAAGTAGACAGATTACTCATGTGTGGTGTAGTTTGGGGGGCCGTGTCTTTGTGCTGCTGAAGCCTCATGTTAGGACAGTGCTTTGCCACTGAGCTACAGCCCCACTCCTGTTTTTTTTCAAGTACAGGTCATTCTCTTTTCTTTTTTTTTTTTTTAATTTTTTGTTTGTTTATTTTATTTATTTGAGAGCAGCAGACAGAGAGAGAAAGAGGCAGAGAGAGAGAGAGAGAATGGGTGCGCCAGGGCTTCTAGCCACTGCAAACGAACTCCAGACGCGTGCACCCCCTTGTGCATCTGGCTAACGTGGGTCCTGGGGAATTGAGCCTTGAACCGGGGTCCTTAGGCTTCACAGGCAAGCGCTTAACTGCTAAGCCATCTCTCCAGCCCCGTCATTCTCTTTTCTCTTTCTCTCTCTCTCTCCTTCTCTTTGAGGTAGGGTCTCACTCTAGCCCAGGCTGACCTATGTAGTCTCAGGCTGGCCTCAAACTCAGAGCAATCCTCCTTCCTACCTCGCCTCCTGACTGCTGGGATTAAAGGCATGTACCACCATACCTGGCTCCGTTTTCTCTTTTATTTTTTTTTAATATATTTATTTCTATTTATTTATTTGAGAGAGAGAGGCAGGTAGAGAGGGAATGGGCACACCAGGACCTCCAGCAACTGCAAAGAACTCCAGATGCGTGTGCCACTATGTGCATCTGGCTTACGTGGGTACTGGGTCCTTGGGCTGCACACAGGCAAGGACCTTATCCACTAAGCCATCTCTCCAGCCCCTCTTTTATTTATTTATTTATTTATTTATTTATTTATGAAGGAGAGGAAGAGAAAGAGAGAGGGAAATATATAGAAAGAATGGGCATGCCAGGGCCTTCAGCCACTACAAATGAACTCCAAATGCATGAGGCCCCCTTGTGTATTTGGCTTATGTAGGTACTGGGGAATGAACCTGAGTCCTTAGGTTTTGCAGGCAAGTACCTTAACAGCTAAGCCATCTCTCCAGCCCTCTCTTCTCGTTTAATAGGAAGAAAGAAAAAAAGGAAGGGAGGGAGGGAAAAGAGAGAAAGAAGAGAAGACAGAAGGTAAAAGGGAAAAAGAGACTGCGATAGAAGGAAGCTTGGTTGGTAATCCCAGCTACTCAGGAAGCTGAAAGTAGGAGGATCATAAGTTCAAGGTCCACCTTGGATACAGAGTGAGTTCAAGGTCAGCCTGGATATTAAGCAATAATATGTTTCAATATTAAAAGATGGCTGGGCTGCAGCTCAGTGGTACAGCATTTTTTAACATGTGGGTGGCCCTGAGTTCAATTCCCAGTACTGCAGGAAAAAAAAGAGGTGTAAAATCTGGTTTTGTAATGTGCCCTATTTTCTTATTAATGAAATCCAGGAAAGAATGTCATTCTCTCAAAGATTAGGCTCAAGGGAACTTTCTTGTCTTTTGCTAAAATTTATTTTCATTTCTTTTGGTGCATGTGTATTAGTAAGTAGCATTTGTGGTGCACATGTGATACACGCATGTGTGTGCAGATGTGTGCAAAGGTGCAGGAAGAGGGAAATACTGGATGTCTTCCTCTATCTCTCTTCCAACTTATTTCACTAAAATAGAGTCTCTCACTGAACCTGGCACTCTCTACTTTTTGGTTAGACTGGCTGACCAAGGTGCCCCAGTGATCCTCCTATCTCTGCCCCTCTCTCAGTACCAGGGTTACTGGCATGCATGGCCACACCTAGATTTTTACGAGTGCCGAGGATCAACCTGAAGTCCTCATGCTTGCACAAAAAGCGTTCTCATCCCCTCAGCCATCTCCCCAGCCCCCCAGAGGAACTTTCTAGTCAATTCCCATAGGATCAACATCTCTCCTACCTTTCCCATCTGTCGTCTGTGCTTCTCCGGCAGCCTCGTCTGGAAAGAGAGAAATAGCATGACACAGAATGATTAGGACTGAATAACTGTAATTTGACAGTTGGCAAAAGATGAATTTTCCTGAAGTGGAATGTAACAAGACATATGCGCAGAGGGAAATTTCCTGAATGCACTGGCTAGGGGCTCGTAAGTAAGCTCTGACAGAACTCTGACTTTGTAATCGTCAGTAGCAAATTGCCACGGTGTCTTCATACCTATGGGTTCATCATACTTTTGTGTACTATTTTTTTTGCATCTAATTTAAAAAGCAGAATCAGGGTTGGAGAGATTGCCTAGCAGTTAAAGTGCTTGCTTGCAAAGCCTGACAGCCTGGGTTCAATTCCCCAGGACCCACATAAAGCCAGATGCACAAAGTGGAGCACACGTGTCTGGAGTTTGTTTGCAATGGCAGGAAGCCCTGGGGCACCCATACTTACTCCCCCCCTCCCACTTTCTCTCTCTGTCTCTTTCTCTCCTTGCAAATAAATAAATAACTTTAAAAAAAAAAAAAAGCAGAAACAAGGGGCTAGAGAGATGGCTTAGCAGTTAAGATGCTTGCCTACAAAGTTTAAGGACCCAGATTCAATTTGCCAGTACCCATGTAAGCTAGACGTACAAGGTGGCACATGTGTTGAGTTCTTTTGCAGTAGCTGGAGGCCCTGGTGCACCTCTTCTTTCTCTCTCTCTCTCTCTCTCTCTCTCCCACTTTCTCTCTCTCTCAAATAAATAAAAATAACATATTTTGAAATAAAAAACAGAATCAGGGGCTTGAGAGATAATTTAGCCATTATGGCTTTTGCCTGCAAAGCCTAAGGACCCAGGGTCAATTCCCCAGTACCCATGTAAATCAGATGAACATGGTGGCACATGTATCTGGAGTTTGGTTTCAGTAGCTGGAGGCTCTGGCATGCCCATTCGCTCTCTCTCTCCCTCAATACATAAATAAATAATATAAATAAAAAAGTAGAATCAAAGACCCTGAGCCACAGAGCTATGAAACAAGTGGTTAAGAAGTCTGAGAAGCCAGGCGTGGTGGCTCATGCCTTTAATCCCAGCACTTGGGAGGCAGAGGTAGGAGGATCACCATGAGTTCAAGGCCACCCTGAAACTACATAGTGAATTCCAGGTCAGCCTGAGCTAGAGTGAGACCCTACCTCGGAAAAAAAAAAAAAAAAAAGTCTGAGGACTGGAGAAATGGCTCAGTGGTTAAAGCAATTGCTTACAAAGCCTTCCAGCCCATGTTTAATTCTCCAGCACCCACATGAAGCCAGATACACAAAGTGGCACATACATCTGGAGTCTGTGTGCAGTAGCAAGAGGTCCTAGCACGTCCACACTCATAACACACTCTCAAGTAAATCAATAAAAATAGTAAGAAAACAGTCTCAGAGAGCCGAGTTCATGATTTCTGCAAAAGTAGACCCACCTCTACTGGGGTGACTGGTCTTCGTATCCGTAGAGTGACTAGTTACCACTTTGGGTGTGGGTGTGCTCTGGGTTTCTTCATGACTGTGGTCTGGGATTCCGGGGGTTGGCAGATCCTCAATGGGTGGCTTTGCTCTGCTCTCTGTACTTGTCTGCACCTATCAGAGAAGAAAATGAGGCAAAGTTGAAAATAAAGCCTAAAGTTTTCAAATTGAATTAAGGTAATATGGATATAGAAAGCACATGTTGGCATAAATTCTAAGTGGAAGTAAGAAAACAGGGGGGTGTGGGGAGATGGCTCAGTGGGCAAAGTACCTGCTGTGCAAACATGGGAACCCGAGTTCAAGGCCCCTCCAGCCATGTAAAAGGCTGGGCATGGCAGCATGCATCAGTGATCCCAGCTCTGGGAAGGCAGAGGACAGGAGGATCCCCAGCGCTTGCTGGCTAGGTTGTAAATTCTAAGTCTCAAAATGACAGGTGGAAAGCAATTGAGAGAGACAGCTGTTGTCAACCTCGGGCCTCCACATGTACGCACACGAGTATGTGTTTGTACATGCGCTCACACCACACACACATTTACATGCAAAAAAGAAAAAAAACTAAACTAAAAGAGTGGGACCAGGAATAAAGCCAGTTTATTCCAGAAATGAAGCCCAAATGCATGCAGATCCTACCTCTTAATTCTTTCAGCACAGTGGGTCACTGGGGTTTATTTCTCCCCCACTTCTTTGAGCAGTGCTGGTAACAGATATTGGGCACATATCTGTGCCCTCCTTAGATGTCTTCCCCTTCCCCAGCGAGAGTGACAGCTCACCTTCAGTGAGCGCTTACTTTGCACCAGACCCTTAGATGCTTTTTCATACTCCACACACAACTTTATGAAGCAGATCCACAGTGAGTTGTATGAACAATGCTTAGAGAGATTTCGTACTACGCCCACACCCAGTCATTCTGTGACAGAGCAGGACCCGGAAGCATTTCTAGTTTTTAAAAATACGTTGTTTATTTATTTATGAGAGGAGGAGAGAGAATGGGCACGCCAGGCCCTCTAGCCACTGCAAATGAACTCCAGATGCATACGCCACCTTGTGCATCTTGCTTATGTGGGTACTGGAGAGTCGAACCTGGGTCCTTAGGCTTCACAGCCAAGAACGTTAACCACTAAGCAATCTCTCCAGCCCTATTTTTTTTTAAATTTTTCCTGACTTATCATCAAGGATAGTGAGAAGAAAGTGGAAGAAGGTAATACATAGGGCAAGGTTATGCAGGAAGGAGGTTAATGCTTCCATGCCCTCTCTGGGTACCACTCTCCAAAGACCTACCCAGGAGTGTTCTGATCCCTGTCCTGAGGTTTCAGAGATTGCCTGTGCATGATTGGCTAAATCATTGACCAGTGGTAATTAATTCAAACTGAACCTTTAGCTCCTCTCTCTTCCACGGAGGGCTGGGGTTGGGACCAGGAGTTCCAACTTGCTAATCACACCTTGGTCTTCAGCGAGCTGGTTGACTTATCACAACCTGATGCTGCCTGCAGGCTGCCATCTATTCAAAAATCCACTAGCACAGGGACTCTTAGCACTGTGAAGATTCCAGAGAGGCAACTCTGCTGACTCCAAAGTTCATACCACGTGTCAAGTCGGCTATGGAGCACACAAACCTCCCCCAAGCAACGCAAAACAAATGGACCAATCAGACGTCAAAGCTCAGAAGCATCGAGGGACACAACCAACGGGGGGGGGGGGGGGGGGAAGGGGGCTCACAGCATGGAAGGAAGAGAATCACATGTGTGATAAGGCTATAAAGATATCCCACAAGGACCAGGCTGGCTGGTCTGTAATCCCAGCTACGTAGGAGACTGAGATAGGAGAATTCAAGTTCACTGCTTTCTCCCTAGGCTTGCTAGCCCCCGAGCTTCTGTCAAATTTTCTTGACTACCTCCCTTCTCGCTGTAGGTGTGCTGGAATTATAAATGCCTGCCACAGGGGCTGGAGAGATGGCTTAGCGGTTAAGGGGACTTGCTGGCAAAGCCAAAGGACCCAAGTTCAACTCCCCAGTACCCTCGTAAAGCCAGACGCACAAGGTGGCACATACGTCTGGAGTTTGTTTACAAGGGCTGGAGGCCCTGGCATGCCCATATTCATTCCCTCTGTCTCTCTCAACTAAGTTAATCTAATTTAAATTTAAAAACTGGTTTCTGGGCTGGAGAGATGGCTCTGTGGTTAAGTACACTTCTTGCACAGGCATGAGGGCACAAGAGGGACTGACAGCACCCAAGCTTAAATCTCCAGAACCCACGTAAACAGCTGGGTGTGGCATGCCTGTAACCCAGGTCCCAAAAAGAGGAACAGAGAGCAGGGAATTGCCTGAGCTCATGGAAAAACAGCAAGCTCGGGTACCAGGAAGAGATTCTGGCTCAAAGAAGAATGGCTGAGAGATGGAGCAGGACACCTGATGATCCACCCCCATAAACGAGAGCTCTCTTCCCCACTGCCCCCCACCCCATAGGTGATCACAAGGGGATGCCATGAGGGCAATACATGTATGTACATACACACAAACAAGCAAATTTAAAAACCCGATTTATTAATAGTTTGAGAAGCCCAGGTCTATTACTCTGTCATCTGTGATCACACCACTGGATGAAATTGAGTCAAAACTGAAGCTTCTTGCTGGGTGTGCTGGCACTCGCCTTTCATCCCAGCACTCAGGAGACGGAGGCTGGAGGACTGCTGTGAGTTTGAGGCCAGACTGGAGTATAGAGTTCCACGTCAGCCTGGGGTACAGTTAGAAAGAAAGCAAGAAAGCTCTAGAGAGAGAGAAGAAAGAGAGAGAGAGAGAGAGGCAGGAAGGAAGGAAAAGAAAAGAAAGGAAAGGAAAGGAAAAAAAGAGAAGAGAAAGAAGAGAGAAAAATCGAAGCTTCTGTCATCAGCCACACAACTACTTCCTGTATCACACACTGCTCACACCACTGATTTCACATGTAAATACAGTGTGTGTTATACACTGGCATGACTACATGCCTTTGGAACAAAGCCCCCCTCTTCCCAGGACACTCACCAGAGGCGTCTTGTCAGTAAATTGGTAGGAACCATCAACAACGTGTGTGGTTACTATGTTGTCTTCTAGACCCGGGGTCCCCGTGCCATCTTTTGCAGCTTGGGTCACCGTATCATCTTCCAGCAGGCCAACGACAGCTGGGAGAGAAGGACAAGTCAGGGCTGAAGTGTGGAGACCCAGGGGCAGGGCTAACTGTCCGTCTACAACCAGATCAATTCCTTTGCCATTTCGTTGGGGGACTTTATCTAATTGTGATCCTTTCCCGGATCCTGGCCTGGCCTTCCACAGTGTCAGGATTCACACCATTGTCCTTAGGCTAACCTCTGACACACTCCACTAAAGCTGCCTCTGCTGAGAAACAAAGAGAAATGGAAGCAGAGCCAGGAAGCGAGGACAGCTCTCACACAGAGGCTGGAGGGACGGGACCTAGACCCTGCCGCGTGCAGTAAGGTGCCAGATTCTTCCTGGGACCACTCACACAATGACCGTGCGGCTGGACGAGCAGAGCATCACAGACCTGGAAACTCACCTGAAAAGTTTTCGAAACAGATCTATTCCAAGGCTCTTTGCAAACCCACTGACTGAATCAACATGTTCAAAAACCAAACAATGGCTTAGAGGTCAAGGTGCTTGCCTGCAAAGCCAAAGGACCCAGGTTCGATTTTCCAGTACCCACATAAAGCCAGATGCACAAAGTGACGCATGCTTCTGGAGTTCGTCTGCAGTGGCTAGAGATCCTGGTACACCCATTCTCTCTCTCAAATAAATTATATATATATATATATATATATATATATATATATATATATATACATACATATATATATATATATATATATATATATATATATATATATATACATACATATATATATATATATATATATACATATATATATATATATATATATATATATATATATATATATATATCAGGCACAGTGGCACACACCTTTAATCATAGCACTCGGGAGGCAGAGGTAGGAGGATGGTTTTGAGTTCAATGCCAGCCTGAGACTACATAGTAAATAAATTCCAGGTCAGCCTGGGTTAGAGTGAGACCATACCTCAAAAAAAAAAAAAAAAAAAAAAAAAACAAGGGCTAGAGAGATGGCTTAGTGGTTAAGGCACTTGCTGGCAAAGGCAAAGGACCCAGGCTTGACTCCTCAGTACCCACATAAGCCAGAAGTACAAGGTGGCACACGTGTCTGGAGTTTGTTTACAGTGGGTAGAAGCCCTAGTGTGCCCATTCTCTCTCTCAAATCAACAAACAGAGTTTTTTTTAAAAAACAAACAAGCAAACAACAACAAAAAAGATGAGTCTCCATCTTTTTAAAGTCAAACTCTCAGGCTGGGGAGACAGCTCAGTCAGTAAAGCACTTTGCCTCACAAGCATGAAGACCTGAGTTCAATTCCCACAACCCATGTTAAAAAAGGTAGGCGGGGTGGATATTATGATATTGGTATACTGTCTAAATATATAGAGCTTGTCAATAAAAAGTTTTAAAAAGAAGCCAGGCGTGGTGCCACACGCCTTTAATCCCAGCACTTGGGAGGCAGAGGTAGGAGGATCACCATAAGTTCAAGGCCACCCTGAGACTACATGGTGAATTCCAGGTCAGCTTGAGCTAGAGTAAGACTTTAGCTAGAAAAAAAAAAAAGAAGAAGAACTTTCAAAAAGAAGTTGGCCGTGGTGGCACACATCTGTAATCCTAGTGTGGGGAGGCAGAGACAAGAAGATCCCTGAAGCTTACTGGCCAGCCAGTCTAGTCTACATGATGAACTCTAGGCCAGTAAGAAAAGGAGAGATCCAGTCTCAAAAATAAAATAAAATAAAATGAAACAAACTCTCAGGGGCAATGTCAGAAAACACACTCAGTAAGCCTGGGGCTCTGGGTTTGATTCCCAGCACCAAACCATGAATTAATCAGTTTTAAAAAACAAAGCAAAAAAACTAAAGCTCTGTTGAATTGGCTCTGACCTCGTAGACTGAGTTCAAGTGCTCTACCCTTGGGGTCAGCAATACACTCAAGGGTATTGGCATGAAAGCGAACTCTTAGTACCAAGAGGGAAACAGGGTCCTTCCTGGCATTTCTGCACTTACACTTGAAATGAATGGCCAGTGAGAAAGACTTCCAGCACAGCCAGGGAATGGTAGAGCTAGTGATAAGATTTGATCCTGTCCTCCCCAGATGGCCTATGCTAAAACCCAATCCCCAAATCTTTGGGAGGTAATTAGGGTAGGATGAGGTCAGCAGGGTGGGGCCTTCATGAAGGGACCGGTGGCTTGCTAAGAGGAAGGGAGATCTGAGTTGACGCTCGCTCTATCACACCACGTGATGCCTTCTGCAGTCTATGACACACACCGGCGCCATGCCCGGGCTCACCAGCCTTCAGAACCACATGCCAAGTCAAAACCTGTTCTTTACACATCGATGTCCTCTTCCACCCTTGGCTCAATGACCTGAACTAGCCATGTTCCTGCCAGGACATCAGCTCTTTAGCTCGCACGTAATCCCTTTCACGAGTTAACACATCTGGCTCACAAATGACCGTCTTCCTCTGCAAATTCTATGACTACTAGCAAAGGCAAAAAACAAACCAGCTCCCAGGAACAGGAGGGAGGGGTGCTTGGAGAAGGCTTCGTGTAATTAAAGAGCAGATGTTTGTCAGCACGCAGGCACTGCTCGGATTAGCAGTCCTTCCCTGCCGGCAGGCAAGGCCTTACTTCCCCAGTGCTGTGAGACAGCCCAGCCCCAGGCACGGCTAATAAATATTTGATCACAACCTCCCCGCTGCCGCCTGGAGGAAGGAGGGAGGCCTCCAGAGGACAGCTGCTCCTTCCCGGGCCGCCTTTGCATCTGATCAATGGCTTCCAACGAGCTACCCAAGCACACGCATCCTTTTTATTTTTTAATCATGGGGACGGGGAGAAGGCTTCAAAGAGCTAACTCAGTGCATGTAAATACTCTGCCTCCCCTCCCCTCGCGGTAATTTGCCATGGTGGAGCAAGGGCCTTGACATGTTCCCACAAGGATTTATGAGTGGAGGAGGCAAATGTTTAATGTATTTATTGAACGTGGGGGGGGGGGGCGTGGAATATCCTTTTGCCAGGCAAGTAATCTTCATTAGAATCTAAGCATCTTCTTCTTTTTTTTTTTTTTTGTCCTTTCTCTGATGAGTTGTTTAAAAAAAAATCATCAATTTTTAAACTGTTTTCTGGAGCTGTTCAGAAAATCATTTGTTGTGTGGCGTCTACAACTTAAAACAACCCTTGCTGTAAGAAAGAAATGCACCGAATGAAGTTGGCTTCAGTTCTTTCGTAGAAAGCTCAGTTCATTGAAAGAGTAACTTGATAAAAAAAAAAAAAAAAAAAGAAAGAAAGAAAGAAAAGAAAAAATCCTTCGTCTTTTCTACCCTGGGCCCTCTGAATAGACAAAGGGAGTTTTATGAACGACAGTCAGCATTAGAATGCTTGTCTTTTGTCCAGCTGTCCCAGCATTCTTCCCGCTCCATGGGAAAGTTGATCTTTAGCGGGACTCTCCATCCATCCCCTCATTGTTTTGGGCGGAAGGCTTTCCCTGCTGAAGAGCTCCTACCAGGCCAGCTGCCCAGTCCCCGGGCCTGCACGTGAAGGTCTGTTTTCCCTTTTCTTATGACATTTAAATCAGGGACTGACGTCTTTACACTCACATGCTCTCCTAGGACACAGGCACACGGGGCTGCACATACACGCTCACACCCAGATGCTTACGTACGTGAAGGATGAAGACTCTACAATCACAGCTTGGCATACCAGGAGAGTTCTAGAACCTTCCATATCCCCTGAATACCTTTTCCTGCCACTCCCAGCCACAGCTATCTTGGGGGTGAGAACATCGCAGAAATCCATCCGTTCACTTATTTTTTTATTTTTTGTATGAGGGACAGCGAGCGAACTAGAGAGACAGAATTGGCACCAGGGTCTCTAGCCATTGCAATTGCACTCCAGGCACATAGGACACCTTGTGTGCATGCGTGACCTTGTGCTTCTGGCTCACATGGGTTCTGGGGAGTCAAACCTGAGTCCTTAGGCAAGCACCTTAATGGCTAATCCAACTCTCTAGCCTCCTTCACTTTTTTGTTATTCTTTAAAAAGCCAAGCCAAGGTCAGGTGTGGTGGTTCACACCTGTAATTCTAGCACTCATGAGGCAGAGATTGGAATCCCCATGAGTTGGAGGTCAACTTGGGCTACAGAGTGTGTTCCAGGTCAGCCTGGGCTCAAGGAAGGGAGGCCTCCAACTCATGGCTATCCTCCTACTTCTGCCTCTGGATTGCTGGGATTATAGGTGTGAACCACCACACCTGGCAGGTTCCAAATTCTTAATAAAAATCTTTAGAATATGATGTTTAATCCATTGGCTTTATCTACATTGCTTTGATCTGTGGCTCTGACCTGGCTGCTGGTCATTAGGAATATCTTCTTTATGACATTTTCCTCCTCATATGCTACCTTATCTCTTTTGTAGTTTCTAGTAGTCTTCATACCTTAATAATATATTCTTAGCCAGGCATGGTGGCACACGCCTTTAATCCCAGCACTTGGGAGGCAGAGGTAAGAGGATCGCCATGAGTTCAAGGCCACCCTGAAACTACAGAGTGATTTCTAGGGTCAGCCTGAGCTAGAGTGAGAGTGAGACTCTACCTCAAAAAAAAAAAAAAAAAAAAGAAGAATATATTCTAGGCCTGGAGGGATGGCTTAGCGGTTAAGGAGTTTGCTGTGATAGGCGCCTAAGGACCCAGGTTCAATTTCCCAGGACCCATATGAGCCAGATGCACAAGGTGACACATGCATCTGGAGTTCATTTGTAGTGGCTGGAGGTCCTGGTGTGCCCATTCTCTCTCTCTCTCCTTTCCTCCCTCCCTCTCTCTCTCTGCCTCTTTTTCTCACAAATAAAAAAAAAATTTACAAAGAACATATTCTTTAGATGCTGAAGCCTGTTTTCTCATTATTGCTATTTGAACATCTTTTGCAAAAGGCTTCCAGCTCTGTTAGAAATCAGACTTCATCTCACTCTAGCCCAGGCTGACCTGGAATTCACTATGCAGTCTCAGACTGGCCTCATAGCCATCCTCTTACCTCTATCTCCCAAGTGCTGGGATTAAAGGCATGTGCCACCAAGCCCTGGCCAAACATCATTTATTTTTCTCCCTTCCTTCAGTCTATGTAAATAGTCATTTCTGTTTTCCTAGAACTTTTCTTTGTACAGTTAGCATTTTTATTAATCATGTGTTTACTTTGAAACAGTACATAACACAGGAATATACAGTCATGTATATTCCTAGCGACAATTCAGTCCACAGTCACCGTGGCTCTGCAAGATTATAACAGAGCTAAACATTTCTTATCACCCCATGGCACTCTAGCTGTCGTGAAGTCAGAGAGCCACACATTCCTCACATGTCTGTGGTGTGTGGTGAGACTGGTGTGTGCAAACCTACCGCGCTGCCAGCCAGATAAAAGGCAGCACATGAAATCACCGGAAGTCATTCCTATTTAACGACACAAATGTTCAGGCATGGTTTATATGTTTACTATGCGGGACTTTTCATTGTTATTTTTCTTTTTTTTTAAATTTTTTATTTTTATTTATTTATTTGAGAGCAACAGACAGAGAGAAAGAGGCAGAGAGAGAATGGGCGCGCCAGGGCCTCCAGCCACTGCAAACGAACTCCAGACGCGAGCGCCCCCTTGTGCATCTGGCTAACGTGGGTCCTGGGGAATCGTGCCTCGAACCGGGGTCCATTAGGCTACACAGGCAAGCGCTTCACCGCTAAGCCATCTCTCCAGCCCCTCATTGTTATTTTTCAATGTCTTGCTTCACATGACTACAAGTAAAGGTGTACTGTGCTCTGTGCTAGATTATCCTTGTGCAGGTGCATGCATTGTATTTTCAAGTCTCTGTGAGGGGGTGTTCAAGGTGGGGGTCTCACTCTAGCCCAGGCTGACCTGGAATTCACTATGTAGTCTCCGAGTGGCCTTGAACTCATGGCAATCCTCCTACCTCTGCCTCCCGAGTGCCGAGATTAAAGGTGTGCACCACCACACTTGGTCTGTTTTTTAATTTTTCTTTTTAATTTTTATTTATTTATTTGACAGAGAAAGAGGGGGAGAGAGACAGGGAGAATGGGCGCACCAGGGCCTCCAGCCACTGTAAATGAACTCCAGATGTGTGCACCCCCTTGTGCATCTGGCTAACATGGGACTTGGGAAGTCAAACCTGGGTCCTTCGGCTTTGCAGGCAAACACCTTAACCACTAAGCCATCCCTCCAGCCCTTCTTTTTCTTTTGTGAAGCAAGCCCAACAGACTGCCTTTTTTTCAATGTGAGAGTGAGAAAGCAGAGAGAGAGAGAGATATTGGCGCGCCAAGGCCTCCAGCCACTGCAATCGCAATCAAACTCCAGACATATGTGCCCCCACGTGCGTATGTGTGACCTTGTGTCACTGTGCATCTGGCTTATGTGGGACCTGGAGAGTCGAACATGAGTCCTAAACCTTAGCAGGCAAGCACCTTAACCACCTCTCCATCTCTCCAGCCCCTATTTTTTTCTTTTTTAAAAAAATATTTTTAAGCCAGGCGTGGTGGTGGTGCACGCCTTTAATCCCAGCACTTGGTAGGCAGAGGTAGGTGGATCGTCATGAGTTTGAGGCCACCCAGAGACTACATAGTGAATTCCAGGTCAGCCTGAGCTAGGGTAAGAACCTCAAAAAACCAAAAAAAAAAAAAAAAAAAAAAAAAAAAACTAAAAAAAAAAAAGTAAATGATTGACCTATACCATCTAGGTGACATTCACACAATGATGAAATCATCCAACATCCAACAATACATTCATAAGGACAGCTGGCTCCTCATTACCATTGTTAAGTGGTGACTGTAATTTGATTCTTCACCCACCTCTTGCCAAAAGAAGATTAATACAGACTAATAAATCCTTTCCCCCAGGGCTTCAACTCTAGCGCTCCTAGTTACACCATTCCTCTTCCAGAGACTGTCATCCATAGTCCTGGGGGAAATTTAGGAGCACAAGGTCCAGCTTCTGCCTAGCTGCAGCCCACCACCGCCCACCCTACAGACCTCTCTCTGTTTGCCCACATTCAGAAGCCATTCCCAAGTCTGTGCTTTCTTCCTCAAAAAAAAAAAAAAAAAAAAAACCGAGGGGGCTGGAGAGATGACTTAGCGTTTAAGGCGCTTGCCTGAAAAGCTTAAGAATTCCTGTTCAAATCTCCGGGTTCCACATAAGCCAGACACTGTGATGTAAGCACGTAATGTCGCGCATGTGCACAAGGGGGCGCACGCATCTGGAGTCTGTTCGTGGCGGCTGAAGGCCCTGGTGCGCCCTTTCTCTCTCTCTCAAAATAAATAAATAAAATGTGGAGGGGCTGGAGAGATGGATTAGCAGTTAAGGTGCTTGTCTGCAAAGCCAAAGGACCCAGGTTCGATTAAGTAAAGCCAGATATACAAGGTGGCGCATGCATCTGGAGTTCGTTTGCAATGGCTAGAGGTCCTACCATACCCATTCTCTTCCTCTCTCTCTCTCTCTCTGTAAATAAACAAATAGTTTTAAAACATGTGTTGATACATGTGTGTATGCATGTTCACTTGTGTGTGGGTGCATGTGTGTGGAGGCCACATGCCAATGCCCGGGATCTTCCTCAGCCACTGTCCACCTTATTCTTCAAGGCAGGGTTTCTCTTTGAACCCAGAGCTCACCCATTTGCCTAGACCAGCTAGGCTGCAAGCCCTGAGCATTTCTTTTCTCTGTCTCCCCAGCACTGGGATTACAGGGGCACACCACCACTTCTGGCATTTTGTGAGGGTTCTGGGGACCCAACCTCAGATCTTCATGCTTACCCAGGGAGCACTTTACCTGCTGCGTCGTCTCCCCAGCCCTGCGCACTTTTCGGGGAGCATTCCTATGTCCTCACCTCAGCTGTCCGCAGCAGAGCCACCTCAGAGCCAAGGATGTAGCTAGAATGGAAGTGCGGAGCCTGCAGCGGAGCGGGCCACACTGACACAGGTATATTTGGGGTCTTTTCCAGTTCAACTGCCAGGCAGTGTAAGTTCTACCCAATACGGCATGCCGATACCACAGCCCCATTGCGCACAGTGCTGTGGCTTGCGAGTGACTGTGTGGCACTGTTGTCCCCACTTAACAGTCAGGGAAACTGAGGTAGACAGAGACTACTGCCTTGACCAAACTGCGGAAAGAGTGCTTAGCGCCCTCTCCTCAACTCGGCCTCACCTTGGGCTCCTGGGTCCTTCCCCCACACAGTCTGCTTTGGCAGAGAAAGCCCCCCCCCCTTGGTTCTGAGCATGGTCTGCATTGCCACCTGGGGTGACTAGGCCCTGGTCTGCTTCTGAGACAACCCTACAGGACACATTAACAGCAGCCCCCACTCGAGATCGCCATCTAGTAATTTTTTATACAATGGCCCCTTCATTCTGCTCATGGACTTCTTCATTCATTCATTCATTCATTCATTTTTAAGCTCTAAGCTTCTGTATTTTTATATATTTGTGTGAGAGAGAAAGTGAGTATGGGCATATCAGGACCTCTTTCCATTACAAATAAACTTCAGACTCATGAGCCACTCTGTGCATCTGGCTTTATGTGGGTACTGGGGAACCAAACCTGGGCCAGCAGGCTTTGCAAGCAAGTGCCTCTAACCACTGCACCATCTCTCCAGCCTTGCATATAGAGGAGAACTAAGTCCCTTCTCTATCTCGGTGCCCCTTATTACAATAGTCTCATATAAAGTATCTCTTCCTGAGAGAACGAATGACAGAATAAACTCTCCTCCTCTTCGTCTTCCTCTTTTGTGTGGTACTGGGATGGAACCCAGGGTACACGGTAGGCAAGCGCTCACTCACTGAGCTACATGCACCCAGATCTCTTTTTACTTGTTTATGTGTTGTGTGTGTTTGGGAATGTGCAGGTACACATGTGTGTGCATGTGTCATGACTCGTGCCCACTTCTTTCAGAACAGTTCTCATTGGCCTGCAACTCACCAGGTAGGATAGCCTGACTGGTGGGCGAGACCCAGGGATCCACCTTTCTATGCCTCCCCAGCCCTGGGATTACAAGGGTGCACCACCGTGCCTGGCACTCTGATGTGAGTTCCGGGGGTTGAACTGAGATCCTCGTACTTGCAAGGCTGACTGAACTATCCTCCCAACCTCCCTCCTAATTTTATTTTTGATTTTTCAAGGTCGGGTCTCACTCTAGTCCAGGCTGACCTGGAATTGACTATGGAGTCTCAGGGTGGCCTCGAACTCACGGCGATCCTCCTACCTCTCTGCCTCACAAGTCCTGGGATTAAAGGCGTGCACCATCATGCCTGGCTTCCCTCCTCATATTTAAAATTCTTTCATTTTGAGGCAAGATTGCAGAGTTGCCCAAGCTAGTCTTGAACTTTTTTGGTCATCCTGCCTCAGCCTCCCAAGTAACTGATATTATAGGTCTGTACCACCAAGCCCAACTCAAATCAGTGTTTTCTTTAAACTCAAAAATGTTTTCTTTAAGAAAGTTCCAGGTTAGGTGGTTTGGGAAGTTGGCCTGGTGTGTGCATGGACAAAGCCAAGGGTCCTGACCGGGCAGGAGGCAGCTTTGTTCCTCCCAGATGTGCTCGCCTGAGCTCTGGGCTTTGAAACCTGCACTTGCTCCTCAGAGCTCCTGATGTCCTTCTTCTTCTGTCCCCATACTCCCCTTTTCCTCATATACACATACATATACATATACATATATTATGTATTACTTTCCTGCTTGTCAGAAAAAAAGACCTGCTCAAGCATCTCACCCCAGCGTCTCTCACCCTCAGCGTCTCTCACTCCTAAAGCGTCTCTCACCCCTCTAGTGTCTCTCAACCCCCAGTGTCTCTCATCCTCCAGCGTCTCTCATCCTCCAGCATCTCTCACCTTCTAGTGTCTCTCACCCTGCAGCATCTCTCACTTCTCTAGCATCTCTCACCCCCCAGCATCTTTCACTCCCCCAGTGTCTCTCACTCCTTCAGCAACTCATGCAGCCCCCCCCCCCCCCGTAGGATCTTCTGTCTTCTGATTTAGTAACCCCAGTCTCTCCTTCCCAAAGTGTGCCCCCTTCCAAGAGAAACATGGCAGTGTCTGAACTTTCAGAAACAGCAATGAGCGCGTACGTGCGACTGGCTGAGAGGACGCGCTCCTTGGCAGGGTGGCTTTTCTCTTGCCTGCACAAGTGAAGGCAACAGCTGCCGTGAGGAGCAGAGCCCACGGGCTAAGGGTAGAGCTCAGCGGAAGAGCATTTGCTCAGCGTATGCCTAGGTTCACTCCTCAGTACCGTGTAACACACACACACACACACACACACACACACGACTCACATTCTGCTAGGCATGGTAGCCGATGCCTGTGACCACTCAGGAGGCTAAGACAAAGGGCTCAAAGACCCTGTCTCAAGCCAAACAATAACAACAAAAGTCAACTCTCTACGGAAGGGGTTTCAACTTCACCCGTACCTACAAGAAAGCCAAGAGATGCCGGGTAGGGGAGTGACCCCATGGGAGTCCCAGAAGGCATATCAGGCAAAGGTGCCAGGATGAGACTGAAGCACGAGACTGCTGTGCAGGTGTGACTGGGTGGTACCTGCACCAGGGAGATGGCAGTGGGCAAGAAAAGAGCTGGGCAGGTCATGGCCAGAAGCAAGAGTAGTTATCGACTACCTGAAGCAAATGCGCCAGCCCAGAGCTGGGCATTCAGCCTCTACAAGTGTGCTGTAAATTTTCAGGCAGGAAGGCTGGGTGCAGGCTGTAACCCAGCACTCTGGAGGCTGAGGTAGGAGCACCTCCTTGAGCTTGAGACCACCTGGGCTACAGAGAGAATTCCAAGCTAGCCGGGGCTACCGGGAGATCCTATCTCAACGTTTTTGGACAGGTGACAGAAATGGCTCTTCCATTGTAGGCTGTGCCTACAATCCAGACAACTGTATCCATGAGGGTTTCTTCTGGTTTAATGAGGACTCAGAAAGCCCTCTAAGTGCAGGTTAGGTAAGAGCGCCTTCCCTGTCTCCACCCCCACCCCCACCTCCACCTGGGGAGGGGCTCCTCACCCTCATTTCTGCTGACAGCTGGAGGGGAGGCGGAATTCACAGTAGATGTTATTTTTTTCTTTTTTTTTTTCGTATGTGTGTATATGGGTACACGTGTGTGCTAGTGCACGTGCACATGGGTGGAGAGGCTAGAGATAGTAGACACTGGGTGTCTTCCACAGTCACGCACTACCTCATATTTTTTTTATATGTCTTATTCATTTGCAATGAGAGAGAAGGGGGATGGGTACACCAGGAACTCCTGCTCCTGTAAATGAACTCCAGATGCATGTACCCCTTTGTGCATCTGGCTTTACTTGGGTACTGGGGAATCGAACCCAGGCCATCAGGCTTTCAAGCAAGCACCTCTACCTTTCTTTCTTTCTTTCTTTTTTTTAGACAGGGTCTCTCGCTGAACATAGGGCTCACCAGTTTGGCTAGACTGGCTAGTCTGTGAGCCCTAGGGATCCTCCTACCTCCACCCTCCCAGGGCTGGGATTACAGGTGCTCACTACCCCTCCTGGCTTCCACTTGGATGCTAGGGATCTGAACTGTGGGTCTTCATGCTTGTGCAGAAAAAGTACTTTCTCCCCAGGTCCCTCCCCTGGAGTTTTCTCTTGAAACAGTGAAGTTAAATTTAAAAATAAAGAAGACACAAGCTGAGGTACCCTTGGGGTCTTCAAAGAAAACCCGTGGTGTTAGTCAACAGAGTAGAGCTGTCTTTCTTATTGCCTGTTTCCTAGCATCCTGTAACTACGCAAATATGCCTTTGAAGATGGGTGACTACACTGCTTTGGAATGATTTCTGTGGCTAATTGAGAAAAACAGAATGTTTAAACAAAACAAGGTATCCTAGAAGTTCTGGTTTTCCCTTTAAGGATAACTAACAGAGCTTTTTTTCCCCCCCTGGTTTTTCGAAGCAGGATCTCGCTGTAGCCCAAGCTGATCTGGAATACACTATGGAGTCTCAAGGTGGCCTCGAACTCACGGTGATCCTCCTACCTCTGCCTCCGAGTGCTGGGATTAAAGGCGGGTGCCACCACGCCTGGTTGAGAATCTTTACTGAGGTGATCTTGCCTCTCTGACGGCTCCCTCAGTTCTGAGCACACTGAAGATGCGCTGGGCTGAGCTATGATGTTTGGACGGTTTGGTGTATCAAATGCACAGCCCCATCATAAGCGGAGGCTACAGTAAGCGGGTCTGGGCAGGGAGGTCTGCACGTGGGGGACTCCTGGAAAAGATACAGTGGCTCTGGCCTCAGGAAACCACCTGCCCACCATGGGCACCACAATGCCTAGCTCAGAAAATTAAATTTTGAATTATACTTTGCTCCCAACTGCATTCAATACAGAGTAATGCTTTTGGAAAGACATCAAAATGTCTACTTGGGGAACACGACGTCAGTAGTGATTACTGGCATAAGACCTGCCGCACAAGACTGAGCCCACCAACACTGTCTTGGAGAAGGGAGGGACTGACGAGGCCCCACCCTCCCTGGGGAGCTACTGGCAAATAAGTGGTTGCTGGGAGGGAGAGATGCGTTCTCCAGTAAATAAACAACCACCCGAGCCTGTGCCAGCAAGCCTAGTTACACTCGCTGGGTTAAAACAAGACAAAGTAGGGCTGGAGAGATGGCTTAGTGGTGAAGCGCTTGCCTGTGAAGCCTAAGGACCCCGTTCGAGGCTTGATTCCCCAGGACCCACGTTAGCCAGATGCACAAGGGGGGGCACACGTCTGGAGTTCATTTGCAGTGGCTGCAGGCCCTGGTGTGCCCATTCTCTCTCTCTCTTTATCTGCCTCTTTCTCTCTCTGTCGTTCTCAAATTAATAAATTTAAAAAAAAAAAGACAAAGTAGGAAGGTGACTAAGTGGGGAAGAAGAAGGGGTTCAGATGAAATGGGAGGGGGGGCAAGAGAAGGTAATGGAGGAGAATGTGATCACACGTGCAAAACTGTCAAAAATCAATTGTTATTTGTTTATTTATTTACTTACTTTCGTTTTTCGAGGTAGGGTCTTGTTTTAGCCCAGGATGATGTGGAATTTACTATGTATTCTCAGGCTGGCCTCAAACTCACGTTGATCCTCCTACCTCTGCCTCCTGAGAACTGGGATTAAAGATGTGTGCCACCACACCTGCCTTAAATTAACTAAATGTTACAATGGCTGCTTTTTTGTTAATATTTTTATTTATTTATCTACTTGCAAGGAGAGAAAGAGGGCATGCATGGACATGCCAGGGCTTCCAGCCACTGCAAATGAATTCCAGATTCATGTGCCACCTTGTGCATCTGGCTTTACGTGGGTCCTGGGGAATCAAACCCAAGTTGTCAGGCTTTTCAAGCAAGTGCCTTAATCACTGAGCAACCTCTCCAGCCCACATGTCTGTTTTGAGCCTGACATGGTGGGGCACACATGCGACCCCAGCACTCAGGAGGCTGAGACAAGAGGATTGTGAGTTTGAGGCCAGCCTGGTCTATACAATGATTCCAGGCCATCTTGGACTATCCAGGGAAGATTCTGTCTCAAAAAAAAAATTAAATAGGTAAAGATAAAGTCTACTAAAAACAAGTTATTGAGCTGGAGAAATGGTTCATAGTTTAAAGACACTTGCTTGCAAATCCTGATAGCCTGGGTTTGATTCCCCGTGCCCACATAAAGCCCGGTGAGCAAAGTGGCACATGTGTCTGGAGTTTGTTTGCAGTGGCTAGAGGACCTGGCATACCCATTCATTCTCTCTTCTCCTTCTATCTCCTTACAAATATATAAGTGAAAATATTTTTAAAAATAAGCTTATTAGCCAGTCATAGCGGCACATGCCTTTGATCCCAGCACTCAGGAGGATCGCTGTGAATTGAGGCCACCCTGAGACTACACAGTGAATTCCAGGCCAGCCTGGGCTAGAGCAAAAGCCTACTTTGAAAACAAACAAACAAACAAAAAGTCTATTTTCAAATGGAAATCATTATGTTAAGTAAAATAAGCCAGTTTCCAAAAACATAAATGCTGTGTATTTTCTCTCACACATGAAACCCAAATTTAAAATGGCATCTATATATGTATGTATGGACATGTATTTACATATGTACTTGCAAGTTATGAAACTGGAAAGGAGCTCATGAGAAGGGAGGAAAAGATCCTAGGGAAGGGGGTAATAGGGTAATGGGGTACACGTAATAGGAAAGCAGGAGAAAGGGGAGGCAGCGGTGTGGAGGAGGGGAATGCGTGAGAACAAAGTAGAATGACATATGTGTATGGAGCGGTCATGATGAACCCATTACTTTGCATGCGGACCTAACAAATAAAATCCATTTTGAAAAACAAAGTACTCCCTTCTGTACCCACATATAACTTATTTTCCTATCCTATCTCAAAAACACCTCACAGTGTAGACAGGTGCCCACTGCAAACACTTCCTAGCACTCTACTGACCACCCACTGCGGGGGGTGGGGGGGTTCCCTGCCCTCAGCTCACAGCCGCCTCAAGCTTAGCTGCTTCCCAGTTACCGGAAGGTGCGTCTCTGCAACCATGAGGCCCCTGGGCTGGTCCAGCTCCTGGCCTTGCTTTTGAAAGCCAGTTGGCCAGATGTAAGGCTTGCAGTGTGTGCTGCTGGTTAAGACCAGTATTTTGTTGAGAAGTTTCGCATTTGTGTTCATGAGGGAGATTGGTCTGCAATTTTCTTTCTTTCTTTCTTTTTTGTTTTGTTTTGTTTTTCAAAGTAGGGTCTCCCTCTAGCCCAGGCTGACCCGGAGTTCACTATGTAGTCTCAGGGTGGCCTTGAACTCACAGAGATCTTCCTACCTCTGTCTCCCGAGTACTGGGATTAAAGGCATGCACCACCACACCCGGTTACTTGAAAGCCTTTCTTTGGCATATTGATGGTGCCACAAACCTTTGAAGTCCCAAAGCACCTTTGAGGAGGAAAACCATTCCCCAGTGTGTGCTCTCCACTGCTGGCTTGCTGGCCATGGCCAGCATCACTGGTAACGTGGCCAGTGGTTTTTCATTGCTTTTCGCCCTTTCACACTTCCCATGCCTCTTAAACTGCATAACTGGATCAAAAGTTTGTTCCTGGCTGGGCATGGTGGTGCATGCCTTTAATCCCAGCTGGGCTAGAGTAAGACCCTACCTCAAAAAACCAAATGGGCCAGGCGTGGTGGCACACGCCTTTAATCCCAGCACTTGGGAGGCAGAGGTAGGAGGATCAACGTGAGTTCAAGGCTACCCTGAGACTCCATAGTGAATTCCAGGTCAGCCTGGGCTAGAGTGAGACCCTACCTTGAAAAAAACAACAACAACAAAAAAAAAGGATCAAAAACCTTAATACCAGATCAGAAACTCTGAAACTGCTAGAGGAAAAAGTAGGAGAAACCCTTCAACATATTGGTCTTGGCAAAGATTTTCTGAATATAACCCCAATTGCTCAGGAAATAAAACCACTAATCAACCACTGGGACCTCATGAACTTACAAAGCTTTTGTACAGCAAAGGACACTGTGAATAGAGCAAAGAGGCAACCTACAGAATGGGAGAAAATCTTTGCCAGCTATACATATGACAGAGGATTAATATCCAGGATATACAAAGAATTCAAAAAAAAAACCTAAATAATAAGAAATCAAACAAACCAATTAAAAAATGAGCTCTGGAACTAAATAGAGTTCTCAAAAGAAGAAATACAGATGGCATATAAACATCTTTAAAAATGTTCTATATCCCTAGTCATCAAGGAAATGCAGATTAAAACTACGTTGAGATTCTATCTCACTCCTGTCAGATTGGCTACCATCATGAAAACAAATGACCATAAATACTGGAGAGGATGCAGAAAAAGAGGAACCCTTCTACACTATTGGAGGGAAAGCAGTCTGGTTCAGCCATTGTGGAAATCAGTGTGGAGGTTCCTGAGACAGCTAAAAATAGATTTACCATATGACCCAGCTATAGCACTCCTAGGCATATATCCTAAGGACTCATCTCACTACCTTAGAGATACTTGCTCAACCATGCTTATTGCCGCTCTAGTCACAATAGCTAGGAAAAGGAACCAGCCTAGATGTCCCTCAACTGATGAGTGGATGATGAAAATGTGACACATACACAATTTCTACTCAGTGGTAAAGAAAAATTAAATTACGAAATTTGCAGGAAAATGGATGGATCTGGAAAGGATTATACTTAGTTAGTGAGGCCCAGAAAGCCAAATGTCACATGTTCTCTCTCATATGTGGATCCTAGCTACAAATGATTGGACTTCTATGTGAGTTGGAATAAACTCAGCAGCAGAGGCCAAGTAAGCTAGAAAGAGGATATAAAGGGAATAGAAAGGGAGGGGGAACTTAAGGGGATGGTATTGTATATATGTAAGCAGAAGAACAGATTAATGGGGGTGGAAAGGCCTAAGGGAGGTCAGGGGAAGAGATTGAGTAAAGGAAAGGTGGAGGGAGGGCTAATCAAAATCTAAGAGGGTATGAGTAAGTCATAAGGAAACCTACTTTTTTGGACAATGAAACACCCAGAAGCCATAGATTGTTACTAGAAAAATTTCAGTAATGGGATATATTTCAGTGAGTTTTTGGCCAGGAAGGAAGATCCCTGATGCCCCCAGAACTTTATAGACCATTGCCAAGGCTCTTGGTTTCCCACCAAGAATAGACGGTAAGACCCTATTGCTCAAGATTCCACATACTTGGACTGGAAAGTCACTGAGAAATCCTGCTGGAGCTGAGCTGATAACCTCCTCCTTGTAAACCAGCTGACAAAAAGCTGGAAAAAGCAACACTGCATGCATTCAATGGGAGAGAGAGAAATCACCAGTGCAGATACTCAACAGTGGACACTGCAAGCCTTATATTTGGCCAGCCAGGCCGAATGAGCCAACAGGTGCAATAATGGCATACCTGTTATAGGATAAACCAACCGCTCTCTAAGTGGACTGGAGGCCTGCTCCATGGGAGGGAATACATGCCTGGTAGTGAAAACCTACAACAGTGGTAGTCATGAGCCCTAGTGGTGTAACATCTGCTGCTGTCTGGCTAAATGTATATACTATGCTCACCAAACTACCCAGTAAGCACTTCTCTTAATGTTCATACTCATATCTTAATGCTACTCTCACTTTTGTTTTTTCAAGATAGGGTCTCACTCTAGCTCAGGCTGACCTATAGAATTCACTATGTAGTCTCAGGGTGGCCTCGAACTCGTGGTGATCCTCCTACCTCTGCCTCCCGAGTACAAGGGTTTGGGATCTAAACTCAGGACCTCATGCTTGTGTGGCAAGCACATTACTGACTAAGCCACCTCCCCAGTGCTCCTAAGCAGTCTTGATTAAGGTAGGCAGCTCATAGAGGGCTCGGCCCCGGCAGCCTGGGCACACACAGAAGTGTACTCATTCATTCATCTCCTTCAGACGTGGCCAGGGCTGTGGAAAACCCACTCTGGCTCGTACTGCCAGCATAGGGCACTGGGGTGGTCACGTGGCAGGTATTTTTGGAGTGACTGATGAATAAGGACATTTGCAGCCATGGAACTCACTTGTTTGCATTCTAGTACCCTTGCCACTGTCCCCTTGGCCTTCACCAGGGAGTGAATATGTCTCCTAATGAAGGGGTGTGCAGGGCTGGCGGCAGCACAATTCACCCGTGAAGGGGCGCTGCTCTGCCTGTGGCTCATGGTGACAGGTCCTGTCAACCTACAGGTGAAGCCCAGCGAGGAATTGAAATTTCTTTCCCCTGAAATCATAGCTGATATTTTTTTTTTAATTTTTATTCGTTTATTTATGAGAGAGAGAGAAAATGGGTATGTCAGGGCCTGTAGCCACTGCAAATGAACTCCAGAGGCATGTGCTACCATGTGCATCTGGCTTACGTGGGACCTGGAGAATCGAACCTGGGTCCTTAGGCTTCGCAGGCACGTGCCTTAACCGCTAAGCCATCTCTCCAGCCCTATTTTATTTTTACGATTTTACACGTTATGTGTGCGCACGCGTGTGTGGAGGCCTGAGATGGATGTTGGGCTGCCCCTGGCTTTCAGTTAGTGCAGCAAGTGCTCTTACCCACGGCCCACGGCCCACGGAGCCGTCTCCCAACCCCCAAATTCACTACTTTCTCCTCGCCAGGCTCGGCACCTTGAGGGCGATCTGTACTTCCTCAGGGCTGATGCAGAATGACTGACAGACTGACATTTACGCTTTTCAGGACTCCCGGAAGTGAATCAAGTACTGCTCACCCCCAAGCCCAGGCAGCACCCTGCATTCCTCGGCATCTAGAGGCTGTTGATCCCAGCTTCAACCAAGATGACTCAATTTGGGGAGACTAGTTTTGCTCTTGACCAAGAGCAGATTGATTTCCTGTAAAAGAGGAAATGAATTCACAGGTTTTTTTCTTTTTTTGCTGTTGGCTAGAATCATTTCCCCTAATAACTTTTGTGAAGAGGAGGGGAGAAGGAGGCAGGAATGAAAAGCCACCTTGTAGGGAAGGCTGCTCAGCAGCGGGCATCAGATGACAAAACCCCACCTCAGAGGTGCTGCCCAGAACGGAGCGTCACAGCGGGGAAGCGTGTCATCTGGTCTGCTGGGAAACCGAGTGGAAGTCTGAGCCCTGATTCACTGAAGGACGATCAGCTGAGTGGCCAGCTGTGATTTTGCAAGAGGGGAAGAATGAGAGCCCCCTGGATAGGAGCTGCACAGACTGTCCAGCTACGAGCACCCCGGGATGAGGCCTGAAGCAATGTGCAGAACGCAGCTGTGTCCTCTGGCTTCCCTTGGCCTTGACCCTGAGCCTGGTTGGGAAGGTTGATAGTTTTATCTTGTTTGGTGTTAGTTTGTTTTTGTGTTTGCAGCACTGGGGAATCAAACCTAGGGCCTTGCATGTGCTCGGCAGATGCTCTACCACTGAGCTACGTCTTCACCCCCTGGCAGATTAAAAATTAAAATATAGCCCACCAAACTGCCCTCTAAATACTCATGCTCACGCCCATGTATGAATGCTACTCTCAGTTTTGGTTAGAGAAACCTCCCTTTGGGGGATGGAGGGATGGGTTAGTAAGGTGCTGGCCTGCAAAACCAAAGGACCCGGGTTCAACTCCCCAGGACCCACGTAAACCAGATGCACAAGGGGTGCATGGGTACGAAGTTCCTTTGCAGTGACTGGAGGCCTTGGTGCACCCATTCTCTCTCTCTCTCTCTTTCTCTCTCTCTCTCTAATAAATTTAAAAAATATTTTAAAAACAATCAAGTAAAATAAAATATTAATAAAAAAATAAACCTTCCTTTTCATATTGGCACTGACCACTGAGAAGACTCAGAACTCACCGTAGTGCTGAGAAGAAGTGACAGTGGTGTGCTCAGCACTAAGCGAGACATCTCCCTATCACACTCTCCAAGGCTCGGGGACCATTGCGGAAGAAGTGACAGAAAGAATGGAAGAGCCAAAGGAAGGGGAGGGAGTGCTTTGCAATACCGTCCTTCCAGACGTAAGTATCCATGGCATTCCTGATCTCACAGTGACTGGCACTACCTACACAAGACCTGCATAATAGGAGGAAAAAGAGATGCTGCCATTAAAATAGAAGAGGGAGTAGTTGGAAAGAAGGGATTCAGCTGCAGCTGGTGGGGCTGAGGAGATGGCTCGGCAGTTCAGCGCACTTACTGTCAAGCGGCCCGGGTTCAATTCTGCATCTCATTTCATGCTTCCTCTCTCTTCCACTTTCGTTTTGCAGCGGGGTTGGGGGTGGGGAGTTTTCAGGTAGGGTCTCGCTCTAGCCCTGGCTGCCTGGAATTCACTATGTACTCTCAGGATGGCCTTGAACTCATGGCAATCCACCTACCTACCTACCTACCTCTGCCTTCTGAGTGCTGAGACTAAAGGTGTGCACTACCACGTCCAGCTCTTTTTACATTTTAAAAAATATTTATTTATCTACTTATTTATTTGAGAGAGCTAGAAAGAGAGAGAGAGAGAGAGAGAGAGAACAGGCATGCCAGGACCTCTAGCCACTGCATGTGCCACCTTGTGCATCTGGATTTATGTGGGTACTGGAGAATTGAACCTGGGTCCTTAGGCTTTGCAGGCAAGCGCTTTAACCGCTAAGCCATCTCTCCAGCCCTTTCAGTTTTTTAAATCAATAAATTTTTTAATTGACACAATTAGACATCTTTATGGGGTACAGTATGATATTTCAATACTTTTAAAAAAAATTACTTAGTTGAGAAAGAGAGAGAAAGAGAATAGAAGTGCCAGTGCCTCTTGCTGCTGCAAGTGAACTCCCAACACATGCACCACTTTGTGCATTTGACTTTACATGCGTACTGGGGAATCAGACCCAGGTAGGCATGCTTTGCAAGCAAATGGCTTGAACTGCTGAGTCGTCTCCCCAGCCCTGTCAATACTTTTATACAATGCATCATGATCACAGAGGGATCACTAGCATATCCATCACCTCAAACATACCTCATTTGTCTGGGATCACTCAAAATCCCCTCCACTGGCTATGCCAACATACATTACTTATCCCCTGAGACATATGACATTAGAAGTCACACCATTTGGGCCAGAGAGATGGCTTAATGGTTATGGCATTTGCCTGAGAAGACTAAGGACCTGGGTTCAATTCCCTAGTACCCATGTAAGCTAGATGCACAAGGTGGAGCATGCATCTGGAGTTTGTTTGCAGTAGCTGGAGGCACATCCATTCTTTCTTTCTCTCCGCCTTTTTTTAAACAAAGAAGAAGGAGGAGGAGGAGGAGGAGAAGTCACACCATTCCAGGTTGGAGACATGGCTCAAGCGGTTAAGGCACTTACTTGTCTGCAAAGCCTACGGACCAGGGGTTCAGTTCTCCAGTACCCACATAAAGCCAGATGCACAAGGTGCCACATGCACTTAAGAGTTTATTTACAGTGGCTAGAAGCCCTGGTATGCCCATTCTGTCTCTATCTGCCCCTCCTCTCAAATATAAAAATATTAAAAAACATATTTAAAAAAAGAAGCCATGCCATTCCAACTGGACCCTGACTCTATATTAACCATCCTCTCTCAGTCCAGGCCCCTCCCTCTCTAACTCCAAAATTCCCAATATGTGTTCCCTGTAAATGCTTAAGGGGCCAGCATCCTTCAGTTTCTATCTGGTATCAGATTATAACCTATTAGAATCACGGGTGTAACACAATTAAAACAAGTTACAAATGTAACAGTAACACGCGGTGTTGCTGCTCTATACGTCCTTGAAGGAATCAGTTGGCTGGCTTTTCTGGGTGTCCTCAGGGACACTGGTATCTGTTTAGCTAAGTGACTAGGGGGTGCAGGCTCTTGGTTTAAGGTACCTGGGTGCAAGCTCATGGTTTTCACCTAACGGCTTTGCGTGAATGTGAAAATTACTGAACCTTGATGAAGTTTTTTCATCTATAAAGTGCAAATGATTCCTACCTCCTAGATTGCTGTGAGGACTGGGTGAAGCAAACCAAGAGCAGCTGAGCAGTGGACACTCCCTAACTCTATAACATAATTACTGCTAATAACACTTCCCACTTGGAATCAAGTTCCCTTGGCATGACAGAGCCACACTTAATCTTAATGTGGGATGTCTGTGCAGAAGAAGCTGCTGCCGTCAGCCCATCTCAAAAGGGCCAGGAAGGCAGCTGTGTTCTTAAGGAGGGAGACCCAGAGCTGGGGAGAAGGCTCAGGGGGTGAAGTGCTTACTGTGCAAGTATGAGGACCCGCGTTGGGATCCACCACGCTCACGCAAAATGCTGGGTGTAGTGGTGCATGCCTATAATCCCAGCACTGGAGACGTGGAGACAGCAGATCCCTGGGGCTCACTGGCCAGCCAGTCTGGCCAAAATAGTGAGCTCTAGGCTGAGCAAGAGACCCTGTCTCAAAGAATAAGGCAGAGACTGAAAAAGACACCCAGTGTAGACCTCCTGCCTCTACTTGTATGCACACATATGAATATGTGTACACACATACTTGTATAACACACACACATATGCAAAAAAAAAAAAGTGGGGGGAGCTGGGCTGTGGTGGTATGCGCCTTTAATCCTAGCATTTGGGAGGAAGAGATAGGAGGATCACCATGAGTTCGAGGCCAGCCTAAGACTACATAGTGAATTCCAGGTCAGCCTGGGCTAGAGTGAGACCCTACCTCAGGGAAAAAAAAAAAAAAAAAAAATTGGGGGGAGGAGATCAGTTTTCCAGTCTTTTATATACACGCAACTATGCGAGGCATGCCCTTATAGGTGAAAAACTTCCAGAAATGTTTGGTCTTTACAGGTAGAACAAGAGCAAAGGGTGAAATGTGCTTCCAGACCAGTGGAGTAGCGAGACCACTGGCTCTTAAGGAGCCGCCCTGCCTGAGGTCAGGATCCCCGTGGCCCCAGACAGGGCATGCCGGTACGGAGTTCTAGGAGGAATAACTCCTAGATCCCACTTCCTGACTTCACCACAGCTACTCAAATATTTGTTCAATAAGCAAATTCCTTGGGCAGGGTGGTTTCACATCAACAAACACTCTTCCCTCTCCTCGTTCTCTCTCTCTCTCTCTTGCTCGCTCGCTCGCTCTCTCTGTCCCTTTCTAGAGATTCCAGGCAAGCTCAGTGCCTTCTTTTTGGACGGGACATT
Source organism: Dipus sagitta (assembly GCA_036346955.1). Taxonomy (NCBI): domain Eukaryota; kingdom Metazoa; phylum Chordata; class Mammalia; order Rodentia; family Dipodidae; genus Dipus; species Dipus sagitta. The sequence goes on from CM070773.1 coordinate 125,376,623, forward strand.
CCACTGGCTCACAGCTCTGCTCTTTGCTGTGCTTTATTCTCCCTGGTGGAGACACATTGATGGATCGTGGGAATTACCCCGCTCTCATCAGTGATGTTTACAAATGGAGCCCCCTCCTCCCTCCCCCCCCCCACTTATGCTCCATGTCACTGGCATTCCCCTGCATGCTGCCAAGATAACAGTGGTGTTCAATGCCCATCGTGGCACAGGGTTGGTCTGCCTGGGGCATTTGTGCATCTCGGCTCCTCTGGAAAGAGGCGGCAAGCATTATCTTTTGTTTTGTTTTGGTTTTTGGTTTTCTAAGGTAGGGTCTCTGACTGTAACCCAGGCTGGCCTCACACTCACAGATCTTCATACTTCAGCCTCCCAAGAGCTGGGATTAGAGACATCAGCCACCGCGCCTGGCTCGCTTTGCATTTTGACTTGTCCTAACAATGTCGGTTTTCTGATCCTGGAGCAACTAAGTGAGTAGCTCGCCAAGGCCACAAGCCTCCCCCTGGATTTACCCTAATCCACCTTCAAACACAAACCCTTCTCTCCAGGCAAAGACAAACCCGTCTACTTCTCACTGTTAAAGCTCAAGAGAGCTGCCGGTCACCTGACCATGAATAGCCTGGGGTGACAGTCAGTGGAGTGTTGGGACATGTAGGAGGAAACAGCCACGTCCCATTTCCTGCCTGAGATGAAAACCTGGCAGAATTCCAGTTGTTCCCTAACCTGCCGCTGTCATCCTGAAGACCTTGGATAAAATGTGTAGTGTAGGGCTGGAGAGATGGCTTGGCTTAGCAGTTGAGGCCTTTGCCTGCAAAACCTAAGGACACAGGTTCGATTCCCCAGGACTCACGTAAGCCAAATGCACAAGGTGGCGCAGACATCTGGAGTTTGCTTGTAGTGGCTGGAGGTCCTGGTGCACCTACTCTCTCTCTCCCCCTCTTGTTCTCTCAAATAAATAAATAAAATAAGGCGGAGAGCTACTGAGGAGGTGGACACCAATGTCAACCTCTAGCCTCCACGTACACACACACACACACACCCTCAGAATTTCAAGAAACTAGTAAATAAATGATCCAAAATTGCAGTCAAGAGGCATTCTGTCTGTTGCCTAACCCCATGAGGACTCCACCGACAACTCTCTGAATGCACAGTGGCTTTAGGGGCGTCCCATCCCCCACCCCCCAATCTTTTGATTCTCTTCCAACAAAAGGCCCTTACTGGGCTTTTCCTTGAGAGGTTCTGGGGTGGCAGGAACGGCAAGGCGCCCTGCAGGATGGGATAGGAATCCTACCCAGGTTCACGAAAAGTTCCGCGGGGCAGCCCTGGTATTTAAGTTTCCTCCCTCCTAGTCCTCCCCCGACATACTTCCACAAGTTGTAACCTGGCATGTCTGCTCTCAGAAGCCAGAAATATGACAAATATTCAGATAAGCCAGTGGAATTCGGAGCACAGGTTGGTTGTTGGCAAGGGTAGCAGAGCAGGCTTTCGGCGAGGTGGGCCCCTTGCCCCAGTGCCTGGTTCAAATCCTACAGCTAGGAACAGTGGCACGCCCTCAGGAGATGCTCAGCACCTGCGTGGGGGATGAATTAATGCATCACATTTTAATGTACTGTGAAACTTTCATTCCAATGTGGAGAATGTTTGATGTAAAAAAGGTTTTGTGTTGTTGGTTTGTTTGAGACAGGGTCTCGGGTAGCCAGGCTGGCCTCCCACTTGTTATGCAACTGAGGATGACCTTGAATGTTTCTGCAGATCCTCCTGCCTCTACCTCGTGGGATTACAGACATGCCCCACCACACTTGTTTCATATGGTGCCGGGGAGCAACACAGGGCTTCATGCACACTAGGCAGAAACTTTACCAACTAAGCCACATCCCCAGTCCCAAAAAAGAAGCTTTCATATGGGCTGGAGAAATGGCTTAGCGGTTAAGGTGCTTGCCTGCAAAGCCTAACAAAATGAGTTCGATTCCCCAATACCCATGTAAAAGCCAGATGCACAAAGTGGCACATGCATTTGGAGTTGGTTTGCAGTGACTGGAGGCTCCAGTGTGCCTATTCTTTCTGTTTCTCTTCTCTCTCTCTCTGCTTGTAAATAAATAAATAAAAATATTTTTAAAAAGAAGCTTTTATATCTCCAGATACTTTTTGAATCCATACATATTAAAAGGCTAACCTTTAATTTCAAGTTCAACCTACTTTTTTCAAAATGGTTCCAAAGTGTAACAAAAAAAAAAAAAAAACTGTAGGTTTAGAATTAGACCTTGTTTGTGAATTCCAGTTCTGCCATATTCTAAGATAATAATGTATAATTTACAGGAACTGTGAGATTAAATGACGCAGCCTGGTGACATTCTTTGCCTGTGCTGGGGGATGGAAATGCAGAGAGGTGGTGTCCTGCTGACTGGGCAGGGCCATCCTCCTCCATGCCAAGGCTTGAGGTCTCTATAATTCCGGATATAGAGTCACTCATGAGTTGCCTGTGTCACAAAATGAGGGAAGGTTTTGGTCCTATTGGCCACAGATGGACTCATAACCTTCTTCTGCCAGACAGACATGTTTCTTAAAATGTGCTTTTCTATGTTGAATGCTGCTTGAGATCTTATACCCCAGGATGGCTAAGCCTCCCTCCCAGAGCCTCTAACAGACCTAGCTTTCACACAGCACCAACTCTCAGCAACTCGGGAAGCTTCCAGGAGCTCCAAAAACTGGCAAGAACGTCAGGGTACTCACAGGGCAATTTCTTTGCCGCATGATTAAGCTGGGGTGGATCAGTGCGGGAAGAGCACGGGGTGGGCAGCAGGCAGGAATACACAGAATCAACTGTCCAACGGCCAGGCCCGAAGACCACGTTTCAGATGAAAGTTCAGGAGGAGGGCAGGGCTTGCTCCCGGAGGAGAATGCCAAATGTACGGGCAACAGGACTCCTGAACCCACTAACACCCAAAAAGATGACACACGGGGCCAGATTATAAAACAGAACCAGATGATAGCACTAGCAGTCACCACAATGGCCCCCCCCCAGCCCCACTGCTCCCCAACAATAGCTCCACTCAGAGAGGTCACTCATCCATATTCAAGCTGTTGCACTCATTCCCAGACAAAAACTATGCTGGCCTCAGTTTCCTGTCAGCAGAGCAGACTGCACACAATTAACCACCAGGCCGCCTCCTGCACCACGTCTGCTTTCTAGTACCCAGTACCTAGCAGAGAAGTTTCTAGTATCAACAGAATGGCAGCTGTCTCTCTAGAGAAGACTGTATACCACCCTCGTTGTACTTTTGACATTCAAAAGCTGGCTTAAGATAGTTGCATCTACTTTTGAAACAAATTATGGATCCCCGTCCCTGGTCTTCCTGGGACGTGGCTCAGGTAAGGGTCTCCCTCACCCTGCACGGGTGAGCACAAAAGCATGTCATCCGTACATTGTCTTGCCAGGACGGAAATGGAACTGAAATACAGAACTGTATATATTCCAGTGTAAAGAGAAGTTCCAAAGATAGGACTGCCCTGAATAGCCCAGGGTCGCCATAAAGACTACCTTGGTCATTCTGAAGCAGACAGCCCCGCCCAGTGCATAGCATATAATTTCTCTAAGGTTAGGTGGCTGTCTCTATTCAAGTATAGAAGCCTAGGCTAGGTGCATTCCTTTTACAGACACTTTATATCTAGAAAGAATCCTTGTGCCTAGCCCCACCAGAATCAACCCAAAAAATATGATCAAGGGCTGGAGTGATGGCTCAGCGGTTAGAGGTGCTTGCTTGCAAAGCCTGATGGCACGGGTTCAATTCCCCAGCGCCCACATAAAGCCAGATGCACAAAATGGCACATGCCTCTAGAGTTCATTTACAGTGGTAAGAGGCCCTGGCATACCCATATTCACTGTTTTTATCTCTCTCCTCACAAATAAATAAATGAAATTTTTTTAAATTGGGGGAGTATTTTTTCAAGGTAGGGTCTCACTCTAGCCCAGACTGACCTAGAATTCACTATGTAGTCTCAGGGTGGCCTGGAACTCACAATGATACTCTTACCTCTCCCTCCCAAGTGCTGGGGTTAAAGATGTGCGCCACCACGCCCGGCTCATAATTTTTTTTTTGTAAAAATATTTTTAAAATATGATCAAGGTATATTGTCTATATTTATGAAAGTGGTCAATATATACTTTAAAAATAGGTGAGTTCAGGCTGGAGAGATTGCTTAGTGGTTAAGGTGTTTGCCTGCAAAGCCAAAGGATCCTGGTTTGACTCTCCAGGACCCACGTAAGCCAGATGCACAAGGGGGCGCATGTGTCTGGAGTTCTTTTGCAGTAGCTGGATGCCCTGGTGCACCCATTCTATCTCTCTCTCTCTCTCTCCCCCCCCCCCTCTCTTTCTCTCTCTCAGATAAATAAATAAAATAAATTTTTTTTAAATGTGAGTTCAGAGCCAGGAGTGTCAGCACGCCTTTAGTCCCAGCACTCGGGAGGCTGAGTAGGAGGAACACCATCAGTTCGAGTCCAGCCTGGAGCTACAGAGTGAGTTCCCAGGTCAGCCTGAGCTAGAATGAGACCCTCCCTTGAAAAAAAAAAAAAAAAACTATATATGACTTCAGGATGAGGGAGGGATTCATGATATCCCATCCCTCCCAGAGGAGCTACGGGCAATTAGTAGTTACTGGGGGAAGGAAGTCATGGTGTTCTTCAGGCTGTAGCCATTGCTAAGTTGTCTACACTCCAGTAACACCATTCATGCTCATGAAAGGAACCTTTTAACTCAGTGGGTCACAGAAAGAAAGAAAGAAAGAAAGAAAGAAAGAAAGAAAGAAAGAAAGAAAGAAAGAGAGAGAGAGAGAGAGAGAGAGGGAGGGAGGGAGGGAGGAGGGAGGGAGGGGGGAGGGAGAGAGAGAGAGAAAGAAAGAAAGAAAGAAAGAAAGAAAGAAAGAAAGAAAGAAAGAAAGGAGGAAGGAAGGAAAGAGGGAGGGAGGGAGGGAGGAAGAAAGAAGAGAAAGGAAGGAAGAAAGGAAGGGAGGGCAGAAGGGAGGGAGGGAGGGAGGAAGAAGAAAGCAAGCTAGTTGGGAAAAAGAGGTTTAGTAGGAGGGGGATAAGAGAGGGTGATGGGGGAAATATGATCAAAATACATTATATACATGTAAGAAATTGTCAAAGTAAAATGAAAAAAAATGAATCCAGCAACCACCATCCCTGAAGACACTACCTTGCCTCTGGTTCCTTTGACTGATTTTTTTTTTTCAAGGTAGGGTCTCACTGTAGCCCAGGCTGACCTGGAACTCACTATGTAGTCTCAGGGTGGTTTCAAACTCACAGCAATCCTACCTCAGCCTCTCCAGTGCTGGGATTAAAAGCATGCAACACCACACACAGCTCAACTGATATTTAAAGAACAATTACTATCAAATGATGTTTTGGCCTCAGGGTTCAAGGCTAGATGCACCTACCCTCCAGAGTTTATATTCCATCAGGGAAACAATATGACTGAAAATCCAAAGAAAGAGCTGGAGAGCTGGCTCAGCAGTTAAAGGCGCTTGATCGCAAAGCATAACGGCCAGGGGTTTGGTTCCCCTGGTACCCATATAAAGCCAGATGCACAAAGTGGCACATGCATCTGGAATTTGTTTGCCCTGGCATGCCTATTCTCATTTTTTTTCTCTCTCTCCTTACAAATAAATAAATAAAAACATTTCAAAAAAAGGAAAGAAATAAATTATTGGCAGATGTTCATGAAAGCCACCCACATAGCACACAGGCAGAGAGAGGTAAAAAGAAAAAGAAGATAGTGGATGAGGGTTTCCGAGTCCTTGAATGACACTAATTTACTCATTGAGTCACTGGCCAAATACATAGCCTTAAAGCCACTGAAACTTCGGTGTTCACAGTGTGTTCGTTCTAGCATGCTGGAGGACCTGGCTTCCTTCGCCCAGTGCTGAAAAAAATAAAGAAGGAAGGAAGGAAAGAAGGAGAGAAGGGAGGGAAGGAAGTAATGAAGGGATGACGAGGTGGGCGGGGGGGGGGGGGGCAGGGATGGAGAGAAGCCAGCAGACCTCCATGGCCCATTCTATTCCAAGACCGTCCACCCACACTACTCGCTTAAAGTTATTAGAGACTTCAGCCTCCGGGCGTGGTGCACTCCTGTAATCTCTGCACTGACTGGGGCGGCAGAGGCAGGAGGATCACCAGGAGTTGAGGCCAGCCTGGGACTACCGAGTGAGTTCCAGGTCAGCCTGAACTACAGGGAGACCCTGCCTCAAAAGATGGAAAAACAAAAAGTTAAGAGTCCTCTTCCAGACTCTCCCCAGGGTTGGGCTCCTGAATGTATCCTAGCTGGCACACAGGGGAGTCTAACGCCAGGGTAGCAGGGCAGTGGCCTTTCTTACAACACACTGCCCTAGGAGCCAGCTGAGTGGCCCTTGAGCCCTTACTCTCCCTCCCACCCCATCTCTTCGGAAAACACAGGGCAGCCCGGGGCTCCTCCTGCCACACCCACTAGGCTGTTGCCTTGGGGCTTGGAGCTTTCCTCCGGCGAGGTGCAGAGTGGAATCCCCGGCACACAGCAAGCACATGCATGCAGCTCTCCCCGCACCCACCGCCACCGCACCATCGGAGCCCAGGCCCGGGAAGGCCCCAGACCCCCAGCAGCACGAGTGCAAGCGGAGTCTCTTACCTCCCTGGGCGGGATCCCAGAGCCACGCGCTCCCCAAAACCCAGAGCAGCGCCAGCGCCTTCCACATCTTTCCAGTCCGCTTGATCTCTCCGGAGCGGCTCAGTTAAATCTTTTGGAGGAGGTGGGGAGGGAGTACTAGGGGGGAAGATGAAAGAAAAACAAAACAACAACAACAAAAAAAAAAACCCTAACTCCGTAGCAACCAGCCCAGCCGGGAAGAGCGCGGGCGAGGCTGGAGGGCGGCGCGCAAAGGCCTCCGCGCCAAGGGGTTGCCCGGGTGTCCCTGGCCCGCGGCGCCCGCGGAGCGAACTTGGCAGCTGGCGACCTGGGCGGCGCGCGCGCTCTGCATTTACGCCCCAGGCCCGCGGGCGTCAGGTGGTCCCTGCTCTCTGGGACCGCCCCTCGGGTTCTGTTTGGCCAGCGCTACAAGATGATCTCAGGTCAGGTTTAAAGTTACAGGGCTGCAGCTGCCAGGGAGACCCAACCCTGGCCAAAAAAAAAAAAAAAAAAAAAAAATCTGGGTTTTTGATTCTGTTCAATCCCAGAAGGAAGCGGGCCACATGCAATGAACAGTTCTACCTTTTTCTTTTTATTTATTATTCTGTTTGGAAGAGGCAAGCACAAGCCCACGTTTTCTTTTTTTCTTGTCAGGGGCTAAAGTGAGAAGTCAACTGGGTTCCCTGTTAGAACCACGGGTCCGAGTGTTCTTTTTATAAATATGGAATTTGATGGCTTAAAGAAAATAATTATTGACTATCACCTCGGTGAGCCAGAGGCGGCTCCTGCTGGTTAATGGCACCCTTGTCCTGGGATCCAGGGTGGGTGGCTCAAGGGCAGGTGGGGGGGAGACTGCCTCTGAAACTGGTCACCAGTGAACCAACCGGGAGCTTGGGCCTGTGGGGTATTTGGCTCCGTGGTTGAGCACGTCTCTCTTCTGATCCGGGGATAATGTGGCTCTGTCACGAGGCTTTGACCAGCACGTGAGCACCCAGAGTGAGGTCATTCACCTGGGCACTAAATTCCAATTCATCCCTTTCATTCCCGGCTTTGGCCCCTTGTAATCCCCGCCTTGTTGGTTTAAGCAATCTTTCCTTGATCTCAAGTAGTGGAAGCAGCTAGAGAACATATTTATTTACTTAGTTTCCTTCTGAACAGTTGGAATTTATATATATATATGTCAGGCGTGGTGGTGTATGCATTTAATCCCAGCAGGGTTAAGGAGGCAGGTGTAGGAGGATCATCATGAGTTTGAAGCCATCCTGGGGCAACAGAGGGAGTTCCAGGCCAGCCTGGGATAGAATGAGACCCTACCACAAAACGAACAAAAAGTATGAAAGAACAGGATTTGGAGAGGTGGTCTAGGCTCCACTCCCAGATGCCATGCATTCCATTCCAAAGACGAATCTGAAGATGGGTGTCCCCAAAGTGCCACTTTATCTTTGACCCCTGATTTCAAGCTGACTCTATTATAAGAATCACAGGGGAGAGATTGTCCGGAAAAATTCAGATTACCCGGCTATAAACCCAAACTCTTTAGATAAGACCTTCTGGGAATTTTTACTTTAAAACAGTGTCCCCAGAGAACTTGCCCACAGGGACGGCTGGTAAGTGGAGCCGCCCTCCTGCAGCACTTCTCAGTGAGTGAGGGCGAGGTGGACCCCCCCCCCTCCAGCCATTGCAGGTGCAGCTTGCACGCTGGGGAGGGGGATGTTTTACTTATCTAGAAACTGCCCAAGAGCTTGTCCTGGGGCTACAAGATAGGGACCTAAGGAAAGAGGAACCCGGGAAGATGTGCAGTCCACGAATGGACGTCCTCCTCTTACCCTGCTTTATCATTTCTTCAGTATGAAGAATGACTTTGGGTAGACCGGGGACTCACGTATTGTCTGAGCCTCTGGGATAGACGACAGATGCAAACAGACTCAAACTTGCCAACTGAAACTTTGATGAGAGCAGCTGATTTAGAAGGATGCTCAGGGCTGGGTTAGGGTTCTTGGAGGGCTGCCTCCTGGTGAGGTAGAGCTAGGTTCTAGAAGGCTGCCCTCCATACACGCACGCACGCACACACACACACACACATCTGCTGATAGAGGGTGGAGAAGGGGAACTTAAGAAGGAACCGGATCCTGCTGGGGGGCTGGGGATGAGGAGATGAACCAGGACTGGGGAGCCTGTGACATTCTGCACAAGGATCCAGGAGGGGACACTGAAGGACCAAGGGGAGGTCACACTCCCCAACAGCGCACACAGCAGGCTGAGGGTGGCAACACACGGCAGTGTTGGCTAAAGAAGCGACGGTGAGGGGCCTGAGCCTGAGACCCAACCCACCAGAGGGAAGGACAGAAGGGAACGTGCAGGAAGGTACAGAAAGTCCCTCCCTGTTTGTGTTTGGGAGACTAAGTACCCATGAGCCAGAGAAGGATGACGTGTGTCACTGTGAAACAACCATGATAATGGTACCAGGGAGATGACAGTCACAGCTCCACTATTTACTGACCTCACCTCGCAGCTTCACTTGATCTCCCAAACGACCTTTGGTCTAGCAATGTGAGACTTCAGGAATGGTGGTGCGCTGATTCCCTTGGAGGCCTGGTGAAGACCCAAACCTCTGGACTCCGCTTTCAAAGTTCTCCTTCGTGGTGGTGGTGGTGGCGGCGGGGGGTGGGTGTGTGTGTGTGTGGATATGCAGGAGAAGCTACATTTCTAACAAGTTCCCAGGGGAAACTGATGCTTCTGGCCAGAAAGGGCACCACGTTAAGAAGCCAAGAACGTACCCCAAGACTGATCCTGAGTCCCACAGCAAATGAATGTTGCAGACATAAACACCAGGGCTGGGGCCTGTTGCTATGACTTCCAGAATGACTGGGTAGGAGGAGCTGAGTTGGGGCATCGTGAATGGAGCCCTGCACCCTGGGGGGTGCTGGAGGCCAGTGGTGGTGGGGTCTCTGGTGATGCGTTCTGGAGAGCACTAGGCTGTGCTTCCGCAGGCTGCCTGGAGAAATGGCGTTCAGAGGCTCAAACACAGACTGGATCTCCAACGGCAGGAGCAGCTCTGTGACCGGGAATAAGCACGTGTGCTTGGACACAGGCTGGGGCACAGTCTGTGTCCTTAGAGTGGTATTTCTACCGTGGAGGGTTCTGGAAACATTGTTTCTCTGCTGTTTCTGCTTCTGCCAGGTCGTGCCTGGTTCTCAGCCTCGTCCATCCTCTGTTGTTACCTGCACCCACCTGAACACTCAGACAGCCCTAGTATCTTGGGCAGAAGTTCTTTTTATTTTATTTTATTTCATTTTTTAAAATTATTTGGTATAGAAAGAAAGGGATAGAGAGATTGAGAGAATGGGTGCATCAGGGCCTCTAGCCACTGCAGATGAACTCCAGACACATGTATCACCGTGTGCTTATGTGGGACCTGGAGAATTGAACCTGGGTTCTTAGGCTTCACAAGCAAGCACCTTAACCACCAAGCCATCTCTCTAGCACATTTTTTTTTGGGGGGGGTTTCAAGGTAGGGTCTTGCTCTAGCCCAGGCTGACCTGGAATTCACTATGTAGTCTCAGGGTGGCGTCAAACTCATGGCGATCCTTCTACCTCTGCCTCCTGAGTGCTGGGATTAAAGGACTGTGGCACCATGCCCTGTTCTAGCACCCTTTTTAATTTTTTTTTTGTTTTATTTATTTGAGAGACAGAAAGAGAATGACAATGGATGTGCCAGGGCTTCCTGCCACTGCAAATAAACTCCAGGAGCTGTTGTGCATCTGGCTTTAGGTGGATACTGGGGGATTAAACCAGAACCCCAGGACCTACAGACTTTGTAAGCAAGCACCTTTTACTGCTGAGCCATCTTCCCAGCCCCCATTCTGTAAATTTTATATGTGTGTGGGCATGTGTGGAGAAAATTCAAGTGTCTGACCTTGTCTCCCTCCACCTTGTCTGAGGCAGGGTCTCGGTTGTACACTACACACACCGGCTTTAGAAGAGTCTCCCATCTCGGTGTAGAGGCCCTGTGATAACAGATGCTTGGCTGCCACACCACATTCCGTTTATGTGGGTCCTGGCTAGGTAGCATCAGCCACTGTGGGGTCATGACTGTCTAGGCCACTTTGCATGTAGAAGACAGTATTGTAAGCACTCCTCCCTTCCTTTGGCTCTTATATTCTTCCCACCACCTCGTCAGCAATGGTCTCTGAGCCTTAGATAGAGATGTCTCATACAGTGCTGAACACTCCACTGTCACTTCTCAGCACTGTGGTGTTTTGAGTCATCCTAGTCTCTTTTTCTTGTTTGTTTTTAATGTGGTACTGGGGATTGAACATAGGACTTCATCTATGCTTTCAACCTCTCAGCTTTTTGTTTTTTCCTGGTATTTCAAGGTAGGGTCTCACTCTAGCCCAATAGCCCAAGCAGACCTGGCATTCACTATGTAGTCTCAGGCTAGCCTCAAACTCATGGCAGTCCTCCTACCTCTGTCTTCCAAGTGCTGCTGGATTAAAGGTGTGCACCACCATGCCCAGCTCAACTTTTTCCTCTGACAAAATTTCAAATTTATGCCTTGCCTAGCATGTGTTCAACCTGAAGTACTAAGAAAGAAGAGGAAAAACAAAAGGAAGAAAAAAGAAGAAGGAAGAGGGGAGAACAGGGAAGAGTTTGAAATAGTTCCAGGACTCCCATATACCCTTTTACCAAGTGTTGTGGCTCCCATAGCCTCATGTGTTTTGACTGCTTTGTCCCTAGCTGGTGGCAATTTGAGAGCTGGAACCCTGTTGGAGGAGGGGTGTCCCTTGCTCTGCCGAATGTAAAACACTGGGTTTCTGTGGGTCTTGTATAGGTAGCATCAGCCACCGTGGGGTCACGTTCAGGTTTATTAATCCAGCTCTACTGGCTGTTCATAGCTCAGTTTACCCTTCCTGATTTTCCCCGCTGCTGATACGTGGCAAGGTATAATGCCCAGCTTTTGCTCTGCCTTGCTTTCCCTGCCGTGATGAAACTTCCCTCAAGACTGTAAAACAAGCTGCGTGTGGTGGAGCGCGCCTTTAATCCCAGCACTCGGGAGGCAGAGGTGGGAGTTCGAGGCCACCCTGAGACTACATAGTGAATTCCAGGTCAGCCTGTGCTAGAGTGAGACCCTACCTCCAAAAAAAGAAAAAAGACTATAAAACAAAATAACCCTTTCCTCTCATCATCTGCTCCTGGTTGGATGTGTTGTCTCAGTAACAAGAAGGTCACCGCTACAGCAAGATTTACCAGTTTGTTCCTATCTTCACTTGCTTCGTCATTATCTACATTCCTACGTTATTCGCTGATTTATTTTGAATCACTGGGAGACTCACGGAGATACTGTGCCCTGTAGAGCTGTGTGAATTTCCCAAGTTCAAAGGTCTTCTCTTCCATAGACATTGCAGGATTATCTAAGTTGAGAAGCTCATCTCCAAATACCTCCGACCTATGAATTTGGGGAGCAAGCAGTCTCCTGTAAGTGAAATTGAAGGGGCCCCTGAACATGTGGGCAGCCCTTCCTTTCCCAAGAGCAGGTTTCAATAGCGTTAGCGGCTGAGGTTCAACTTTCTTGGATCCAAGAAGTCAGAAGAGTGCCAATAAGAAATCGGAGGACATTAACAACACATTTTATGCATCTCATGTTTTCAGTTAAGCAGGGCCAGTTTGGCTGTGACATCTGCCAGGTTTGGCCCAAGCTCATCCTTCTCTGGTGGTCACACCCGGCCTGTGCTCAATTCCTCTCACCGCCTTACTCTGGGGGTGGCAGCTGAGTCCTCAAGGCCCCTGTTTCTGGTGGCCGAGGCGGGTCCCCGTGTTATCTCAGGACAAGGTACAAGGTGTTGTGAAAAGCAGGGGCAGAAACGCCAGATCAGCGCACTTGTGTCCCCCTGGGAGGGGAGGGAGCCCTTGCCAGTTGCTGTGGAATGGGGTCACGTGTCCGGCTTCACACACGCAGCTCGGGCCAGCAAAGTGAGGGGAAGATGAGGCGCCCCATCTTCCATCTGGAGCCTCCCTTCTCCAAAGAAATGCCAGCACTCCTGATAGCTGTTGTCAGGATGACTCATTGCTTGTTAACATACCGCCCTTCCCCCAGTCAAAAGGAAAAGTTGTCGGAACCCATGGGACGATTTGCATTCAAGGGTCTCTCATGATCTGGGCTGAAAAGGGGGTCGCCAGTGACTTCAATGGGCCGAGAGTAGAGACAGACTGGGTTTGTTTTGTTTGGATGAATAACTAAGTTTTTGTTTTGTTTTGAGACAGGGTTTCACTCTGGCCTGCAACTAACTCATCATCGTGCCTCAGCCCCATGAGTGCTGGGATTAAGGACGTCCAGCCACTGCTGAGTTTTAATGGACACACAAGTCCCGGGGAAATCATTCACAAGAAGGGCAAACACACTGAGCTCCTTTTAGTGTGTTTAGAGAGCCTTGATTGTTAAGACACAGGGCTCTGTACGGAAAGCAAGCTGTATGAATGCATCCCAGTGTGGGGGGCCCGGAAGACAACTCAGGCCCCGCTGGAGAGCAGATGGGGGCTGGGGCTTACCTTGCCCTCCTTAGAAGGGTGGGGGTTTTGATGACATCACTTCTGACCTTTCTCTTACTCCACTTCCCCAGATGGAAACTGGGCTTGTGAAAAATGTTTGTGGTAAGGACTCTGTCTTTGAAGATTCACCCAGGAGGAGCAGCTGTGTGCTGAAGACTGGACCAGAGACACTTCTGCCAGCTCCTGCCAGCGTGCTGGGCACCATGACAGCAAACTGTCAGAACCACAGACCTGGCACCATCCTAACCTGGAGGGTCTTTCCTGAACATAGTTGGTGCCCCACCCGGAAATGAATCCACAGGATTTAGGTGTAGTCCCTGTGGAATAGCCTGGATCTTTCTGGTATTTCATAATCTCTCTTTTTCTCTCTCTCTCTCTCTCTCTACCTTCCTCCCTCCCTCCTCCCCCTGCCTCTCTCCTGTGTGTGAAGGCCAGAAGTCAACATGTGTGTATATGCATGTTGGTATGTGTATGGAGGTCAGGGGGTGACCTTCCACCTTATTTTTTTAACTTTTTAAATTTATTTAGGAGAAAGAAACAGACAGAGAAAGGCAGACACACACAGAGAGAAAGAGAGAGAGAGAGAGAGAAAGGGTGAGTATGGGCATACCTGTGCCTACTGCCACTACAAACTCTAGACACATACACCACTTTGCGCATCTGGCTTTATTTGGGTACTGGGGAATCAGACCTGGACTGGCAGGATTTGCAAGCAAGCACTTTTAACTGCAGCTATTTCCCAAACTCCACCTTATTTTTTTAAGACACTGAACCTAGAAAGTACTTATTCAGCTGGATTAGCTAGCCAGCAGCCAGCAAGCTCTTCGGACCCTCTTGCTCCTACACCCCCCAATGTTGGAATGACAAGCATGTGCTACCACGCCTGCTTTTTCCATGAGGGCTGGGGATCCAAACTCAGCTTTGTGGGGAAAGCACTTTACCCACACAGCCTTCTCCCCGGCCTCCAGAATCTCTTTTGTTGTCAGCCTGAATCTGTTTTAATCACCACTCAAGAATCTAATTCAGGGCTGGAGAGATGGCTTAGTGGTTAAGGTGCTTGCCTACAAAGCCAAAGGACCCAGGTTCCATTCCCCAGGACCCACATAAGAGAGATGCACAAGGTGGCGCATGTGTCTGGACTTTGTTTGCAGCGGCTGAAGGCCCTGGTGTGCCCATTCTCTCTCTCTCTCTCTCTCTCTGACTCTCTCTCTCTGTCTCTCTCTCAAATAAATAAATAAAAATAAAAGAATCTAATTCAAATACTGACTCTTAATGTCTGCTAAGAGGTGGGTTTGGCCATCAGAGGAAAGCAGTGAAAGGCTTCAACACTCACAAAGTTGAGGTCAAATAGCTGTCATGTGAGCAGTCAGGGTTCCTGGGCCCCAGTGGCCAGCTGCCTTCAGTAGGGGGAAATTTCCTTTCAGAGTAGGTGAGGACTCTCCTTGCATTGGTGCAGCCCAATTGTATTTTCTGGAAATGACCAAGAAGTTTCTGGGAGATGTTACTGAGTGAATTCCCTGGTTTTCTTAGCAGGCGTGGGGAGCCTGATCACACGCTCATTACCAGGCATAAGGATAGATGCACTGCACGGCAATGGAGATATAGTGCTGTCCTGGGCTCCAGGCTCAGAAAGAGACCCTGTCTTCAAATAAAGGTGAAAGGGACCGGGCGTGGTGGTGCATGGCTTTAATCCCAGCACTCGGGAGGCCGAGGTAGGAGGGTTGCTGTGAGTTCAAGGCCACCCTGAGACCACATAGTGAGTTCCAGGTGAGCCTGAGCTAGAGTGAGACCCTACCTTGAAAAACCAAAAATAAAAAATAAAAAATAAAATAAAGTGAAGGGGGGACTTGAGAGATGGCTCAGGGGTTAAGGCACTCACCTACAAAGGCTAACAATCTGAGTTTGATTCCCCAGTACTCATGTAAAGCCAGATGAACAAAGTGGCACATGCACCTGGAGTTTGTTTGCAGTGGCTGAAGGCCCTGGCTCACCCATTCTTTCTGTTTGGTTCTCTTTTCTCTCTGTCTACTTGCAAATAGATAAATAAGAATATTCTTTAAGTAAAGTGGGGGCTGGGGAGGTTGCTGAGTGGTTAAGGCGCTTGCCTGCAAAGCCAAAGGACTCAGGTTCAATTCTCCAGAACCCACATAAGCCAGATGCACATGGTGGTGCATGCATCTGAACTTCATCTGCAGTGGCTAGAGGCCCTGGTGCACACATACTCTCTTTGTGTCTCTCCATCTTTCTCTCTCTCTGTCAAATAAATGAATAAATAAATAAATAAAATATTTTTAAAAAATAAGGTGGGCTTATAAGATATAACCACCAATAAAGTGGGCAGGGGGACAGTCTGGACAGAGGTGGAAAAAGTTTAACCTTCAAACCGTGGACTCTAACCCATATGTTAATACTTCTCTCACTTTTGGTAGAGAACCTTCTCTTTTCAGATGGCAATGACCTTGGGATGACTCAGAAGGCATCATGGTGCTGGGAAGAAGTGACAGAGGAGTGCTCAGCACTGAAATATCTCTATCACACCTTCCAAGGCTCAGGGTCCATTGCGGAAGAGGTGGCAGAAAAAATGTAAGAGCCAAAGGAAGGGTAGGACTCCTTACAACGTGCTCCTCCAGACACAAAATGGCCTGGATATCCATGACCTCACAGTGCCTGACACTACCTACACAAGACCATTATAAGAGGAGGAAAAGATGATGATATCAAAATAAAAAAGAGACTGATTGAGAGGGGGAGGGGATATGATGGAGAGTGGAGTTTCAAAGGGACAAGTGGGGGGAGGGAGGGCATTACCATGGGTTCTTGTGTACAATTATGGAAGTTGTTAATTAAAAAAAAAAAACCATGGACTCTAGATGGTAAATTTCAGGCCCAGAATTAGGTTGCCCTCCCCACAGTGAGATGTTGGCCAGAGAGATCCATGAAGTCCCCAAAATAATGTAGAGCATTGCCAAAACCCTTGATTACTGCCAGAGTTAAAGGTAAGACCCCATTGCTGAAGACACCACAGGCTGCAGTGACAGGACATCGCAATATCATGCTGGAACCAAAAGGAAACTAGCTCCCGGCCGGCCAGCCCTCGTCATGCTGGGAAACCCCATGGAGCTGCTGGAGGACAACAGCGTCAGCAGCATGAATGAGCAGGGAACGCTGCAGACTATGAGATCAACCAGCCAGACAAGACGTACACACTTGTACAATAGTGGTACACACTCTCCGCTGGTAACCAGCTGTTCTCTGATTGGACATGAGGCTCGCTCAATGAGAGAGAACTCATAACTGGTACTAGAAACCAAGTCAGAATCCCATGGTCAGGAAACCCATAGACTTTAGAGAGAAGTGCCCACTGCTCTCTGGAGAAGAACAGTGGGCCTACACACCAGAAAAGTCTCTCAAATAACTTTGCACACCCCATTTAATTCCAGCTGTTCTCACCCTTGTTTGAAGAATCTGCTTTCTGTTTTTGTGTCCCAAGGTAGGGTCTCACTGTAGTCCAGGCTGACCTGGAATTCAGTATGTAGTCTCAGGGTGGCCTCGAACTCACAGTGATCCTCCTACCTCTGCCTCCCAAGTGTTGGGATTAAAGGCATGTGCTACCATGCCCAGTGAGAATCTACTTTATTTTGTAGATGACAGAGAAAGTGAAGGAGAACCAAGATCCATTGATAAGACTAGAAGATAGCCAATGAGACATGTCACCTCTACCACTTCTGCCAGAGCCCAGAAGAAATTGCAGAAGAATCAGTGACACGAATATTGCTCGAATATTGCTAGCCAGTTCCAGAGCAATGGTGACAGACATGGTGATCAATTAAAACTTTTCAAAGGGCTGGAGAGATGGCTTAACTGTTAAGGTGCTTGTTGGCTAAGCCAAAGGACCCAGGTTTGATTCCCTAGTACCCAAGAAAAGCCGGATGCACAAGGTGGTGCATGCATCTGGAGTTCATTTGCAGTGGCTAGAGACCCTGATATGCCCATTCTTTCTCTCTCTGCCTCTTTCTCATTCAAATGAATAATAATTTTTTTTAAAAAATCTATCAAAGCAGAAATCCAGAGGCTACAGAGAACTCAACACTAAATCAGACTGCCACCACACCTGCCATGGCTCAGGGAACACTGCAGAAGAAGGGGCGGAAAGACTGTGAGAGCCACAGGGCTGGTGAGAATACCCTGAGTCATGGCCCCCAGCCCCAGAGCTAGTAGGAATACCCTGAGTCATGGCCCCCAGCCCCAGAGCTAGTGGGAATACCTTGAGTCATGGCCCCCAGCCCCAGAGCCAGTAGGAATACCCTGAGTCATGGCCCCCAGCCCCAGAGCCAGTAGGAATACCTTGAGTCATGGCCCCCAGCCCCAGAGCTAATAGGAATACCCTGAGGCATGGCCCCTGCCCCCTCCCTGGCCACTATACCACAGGGACTAATTGAGGCCTTCATCACCCCACAGAGAATACCATAACCCCACTGAGGAGGACTCCCAGGGTATCGAGAACAGAGGCAAGGAGATACAAGAGTCAAACCTGTTATAGTACATATAAAATAAAATAAAAAGTTAAAAAAAGTGAAGTGGGGAGCAACTGAGGAAGACACCTGACATCAACCTCTGGCCGCCATGTACACATGCATGCACACCTGCATACACACGTGTGCTCACACATATATGAAGATGTACACACACCACACATTATGTGCACATGTGTACAATTTTTTCTTTTTAAAAATATTTTTATTTATTTTTTTATTTTAGAGAGAGAGAGAGACAGAGGCAGGTAGAGAGAAAATTGGCATGCCAGGGCCTCTAGCCACTGCAAAGGAACTCCAGACACATGTACCACCTTGTATATCTGGCTTACATTGGTCCTGGGGAATCGAACCTGGGTCCTTAGGCTTTGCAGACAAGTGCTTTAACCACTAAGCCATCTCTCTAGCCCTATAAATTGTTTTCTAGCACTGAGGATCACACTCAGGACCTCATACATGCCAGGCAAACACTCCCATTACTAAACTATAGCCCCTGCGTAAGAGTTATACATTTGCATTTATTTAACTTGTGGTGAAAGATATTGATTAACTAATTAATTTACTTTTTTGTGGGGGGGGTTCAAGGTAGGGTCTCACTCCAGCCCAGGCTAACCCAGAACTCACTATGTATTCTCAGGGTGGCCTTGAACTCACAGCGATCCTCCCACCTCTGCCTCCCGAGAGCTGGGATTAAAGGCATGCGCCACCACGCCCGGCTTAATTTACTTATTTTTTTAAATTTTTATTTATTTATTTGAGGGAGAGAGAGAGAGAATGGGCACTCCAGGGCCTCCAGCCACTGCAAACAAATTCCAGACACATGAGCCACCTTGCGCATCATACCTGGTTTACCTGGGTCCTGGGAAAGGGTGTCACGTAACCCAGGCTAGCACTGAGCTACAGCTGAAAAGAATCTTGATCTTCTTATCCTCCTACTTCTGCTTTCCGAGTTCTGAGACTGTGTGTCCACCATGCTAGGCTTTTGGAGAGCTGAAAATTGCAAAGTTTTTTTAAAAAAAGTTTTGTTTATTTTTATTTAGTTAGTTTTTTTTTTTTTTTTTTTTTCAAGATAGGGTCTTGCTGCAGCCCAGGCTGACCTGGAATTCACTATGGACTCTCAGGTTGACCCCGAACTCACAGCGATCCTGCTACCTCTGCCTCCCAAGTGCTGGGATTAAAGGTGTGCGCCACCATGCCCAGCTTATTTATTTTTTTGTTTTGTTTTGTTTTGGTTTTTTTGTACATGTGGGGGGTGGGAGAGAAGGAATGCATCAGAGTTGCTTGATACTGCAAAGGAACACAAGATGTTTGTGCCACTATTTTTAAAAGTATTTTATTTATTTATGTGTTTGTTTGTTTGAGAGAGATAGAGAGAGATGGATGTGCCAGAGCCTCTAACCATTACAAACTCATGAAGCATGCGCCACCATGTGCATGTGGCTTACATGGGTACTAGGGAATTAAATTAAACTTAGGTCTTCGGCTTCACAGGCCAGCACCTTAACCACTAAGCCATCTCTCCAGCTCACCAGCAGGTGTGCCACTTTTTGTATTTGGCTTACATGGGGGCTTGGGAATTCAACCCATACCAGCAGGTTTTTTTTTTTAACTTTGTCCTTTAAAAAAATTAAATTTATTAGTTTGAGAATGAGAGGGAGAGAGAGAGAAAGAGGCAGAGAGAGAGAGAATGGGCACTTCAGGGCCTCCAGCCACTGCAAAAGAACTCCAGATGCATGCACCACCTTGTGCATCTGGCTTACATGGGTCTAGGGAGTTGAACCTGGGTCCTTTGGCTTTATAGGCAAGTACCTTAACCACTGAGCCATCTCTCCAGCTCACCATCAGGTATTGCAGGCAAGTGCCTTTGATCTCTGAGCCATCTTCCCAGCCCCAGAGAAAAGATTTATTTTTATTTATTTATTTAAGAGAAAGAGAGACACAGAGAAAGGAGAGAGAGAAAGGGAGAGAGAGAGAATGGAGCATGCCAGGGCCACCAGCCACTACAAATGAACTCTAGATGCACGTGCTACTTTGTGCATCTGGCTTACATAGGTACTGGGGAATTGAACCTGGATTCTTAGGCTTTGTGGGCAGGTGCCTTAACTGCTAAGCCATTCTTCCAGCCCACACCTTCTCCTTTTTAGTCAGTCTAACACCCCAGCCCATGGGATGGTTAACCTAATCTAGAAAATCCATGGTGATTCTAAATCCTACCAAGTTGATAACCAGAGCTTAACCATCACTTGTGTGATCCTTCCCCCTCTCAGCCACAGTGTAACTTCTCCATCATGGCACTGTTGGTATTTGGGGCTGAATAATTATTTTTTATGAGGTCACACCCTGTGCATTACAGGATACTTAGGAAGATCCCTGGTCTCCATACACAAGGTATTAGTAGCACACTCCCCTGACAATAAAACATGAATTTAAGATTTGCCAAGGGCTGGAGAGATGGCTTAGTGGTTAAGGCACTTGCCTACAAAGCCTAACAACCAGGGATCAATTCCCCAGCACCCACGTAAAGCCAGCTGCATAAAGTGGTGCACTCATCTGGAGTTTGTTTGCAGTGGCTAGAGGCTGTGGCATGGCCATTCTCTCTCTCTCTCTCTCTTTTCTCTCTCTCTATCTCTCTGTTTGCAAATAAATAAAAGAAAAAATATTTTTAAAAATATTTGCCAGAAGTCACCAGGAGAGCAAAATGTTCTTACTGACCCTGACCTTGGGAACTACTCAGCCAAGACATGTGTTTGCTTTGGGAGATGGTGTGGATGACACAGGCTTGCACAGAGAAAGGGGCTAATATTCAGCATTTGTCCTTCAAAACAGGCTCCCGAAATCCTCAGCAATAAAACACCCTGAAAAGAAGCAGGCTGTATTGAGAATATCCATCAACCCAAAGCGCCCTTCCCACAGTAAGAACAGCTAAGCCTGGCCAAGTTGGGTCTCAGGGGTTTTGCTCAGAGAAAATTAGCATGTGACATATAGAATACAAGTGCTGTCTCCCAGGAAGCCCAGTGATGGGGGCTTCTGAGGTGGGAGGGAAGAGCAAGGGTGCTCACCAGGGAGGAGAGAGAAGGGATGCTTCCTCCTTCCCAGAGGTTCTGCCCAAGGTCAGAGTGATAGGAAGTTGGAAACATCTCAAGAACATCCGGGACGGTGTTCAGCTTCCAGAAACATCCAACATGGCCTGCAGGCACTAATGTGACACAGTGCAGAGGAGGGTCCGGAGAGGGGACCCTGAATTCCTGTGACCTTGGAGAAGCAGGGATACTGAGAGGAGCAGTGGTCCTGAAAGAAGGGTGGCAAACCCCTGACACAGTGACCTCAAGCCCAGAGCCAACCACAGAGCTGAGAGTTGGCAACAATGGCAGAGGCCAGCACATGGCTTAGGCAGGATGGCCAGTGATCTACTTATTCAGCAAGGACCAGACGAAAACACCCAAGGCCCCTCCAGCTCTGCTGTCTGCAGCACGTACCGCCTTTCTCCACTCTGCGCCTGTCGCACAGTGCTGCTGCGTCTAGCCTCCTGGAGTCGCCCTTGCAATTTAGGCTTCATCTCTTCTGGATCTGTAAAATGACCTCTCATGGCCTCTTTGTAATGACTCTGATCCTGGCCTTGGTAGCTTTCTGGAACCTCGGTGCAAGCCTCCATGACCCTTTCCCTCTTGCATCCTTCATGTCTGCACAACCAGTACCGGTGGAAGACTCCGACAAGCTCTGCGGCCAGCTTGAGATGCAGTCTGGGCCCCTCTATAAAAGCTGTGGTGGCCTCTGTCCACTTTAGGGGCTGAATCTGAGAAGACTCTCTCCTAGGCAGTTGTTTCTGAGCAGGGAACCCCTTCAGCGGCTTTCTCAGTCCAGGCTCAGTTGTTTTGTTTTCAAAGGAGGGTCTCACTGTAGCCCAGGCTGACCTGGAACTCACTATGTAGTCTCAGGTTGGCCTCAAACCCAAAGTGATCCTCCTACCTCTGCCTCCTGAGTGCTGGGATTAAAGGCGTGTGCCACCACTCAGGCTCAGGCTCAGGCTCAGGCTCACTTCTTTTAATGAATTTGGATTTTCATCAGTTTCAGGGTTTTTTTTTGTTTTGTTTTGTTTTGGTTTTTGAGGTAGAGTCTCACTCTAGCCCAGGCTGACCTTGAATTCACTATGGAGTCTCAGGGTGGCCTCAAACTCACAGTGATCCTCCTACCTCTGCCTCCCAAGTGCTGGGATTAACGGCATGTGCCACCAGCTTCAGTTATTAATGGGAGGAATCTTGGCCTCAAGGTACCTTGCCTATTACCCTTGTGCACAGCAAGACGTTTTTCTTTAATGATACCAGTCTCTTTAACAATTATAGCTGCTTTCATGTCTTCCTGTCTACAACTTTAAACTCATTCATTTCTTCACCAAATTGTACTTTTTTTTTTCTGTCACTCTGCTCCACTGTTGCTGTCTCTCCTTGTAGACCTGGATAATAGCAATGGACAATAACCACAACACAGCCTGAATGCTATCCAGTCCTGAAATTCCCTCCACCAGACACATTAGTCCCTTGTATGAGTTCAGCCTCACTCAAGCTCTCAGGATATGGACAAAATGTAATACTGATGGTCTCCAGTCCAAAATACGATGGAGTCTGTGTTCCCCTACGAAACCTTCTGAGCCTAGTCTCCATGTCCACATTTCTCTCAGTTTGGATCTTCCAAAATTCCACCAGAATGGCCCATTAATCTTTGCTCACAGCACTCTAGAGTGTTTCTAGACCATAGCTCCAAATTCTTTCACATTTCTTCTGAGAATCAGTTCCACTGGACCAAGAATCACATGGTCAGGTTTTCAATCAACAACCTCATCCCTCAGTATCAATTTTCTGTATTTCTTACTTTGCATGTTGCTGTGATCGTCTGCTCTTTGAAAATTTGGGAGGAATCAGCCATAATTCTCTCTAGGCTTTTCCTTTTTCTGTTGTTGTTGTTGTTGGGGGGACAGTCTATGTGGCCTCAAGTAATCCTCCTGTTTCACCCTACTGATTAGCTTGGACTAAAGGTATGTGCTGCTGTGCCTGGCTGTTTGTGTTTATTTGGTATTGGGGATCAAACCCAGGGCTTTGAACATACAAAGCACACACTCTCCCACTGAGCTACATTATGGGTTCCAATTTTAAACTATTAACTCTATCTCAAAGTTCCTTAATGTGTATATGATTATCAAGATTCCCATTTCTCTCTTTAAAAAATATTTTATTTATTTATTTATTTATTTGAGATAGAGGGAGAAAGAAAGGCAGATATAGAGAGAGAGCACAAATGGGTGCACCAGGGCCTCCAGCCACTGCCAAGAAACTCCAGATGCATGCACCACATTGTGCATCTGGCTTACATGGGTCCTGGGGAATTGAACATGGGTCTTTAGGCTTTGCAGGCAAGTGCCTTTCCTGCTAAGCCATCTCTCCAGCCCCTCCTGTTCTTCTCTTAGTCTGGGTAGCAGTAATTTTCTCATTGCTGGGAGAATCCACTCAACCAGAAGCAGCCTATAGAAGGAAAGGGTTTATTTTTGGGGTTACACTTTCAAGGGTAAGTTTCATCATGGTGGGTAAGCATGGCAGCAGCACATGACAGATTATCATATCTCCATGGCAGCAGGGAGGAAGTAAACAGGATGAGCTACCTCTGCAATCGGGGCTGAACTATAATACCCCAAGGCCTGCCTCCAGCAGCACACCTCCTCCAGCAAGGCTCCACCACTGGGGATTAAGTATGATGGTTAATCACAAACATATAAGGCTTACTTTTTATTCTGTTTATTGACAACTTCCATTATTGTTGACAATATCCCATGGTAATTCTCTCCCTCTCCCCATTTTCCCCTTTGAAACACCACTCTCCATCATATCCCCTCCCCCTCTCGATCAGTCTCTCTTTTATTTTGATGTCATGATCTTTTCTTCCTATTATGATGGTCTTGTGTAGGTAATGTCAGGCGCTGTGAGGTCATGGATATCCGGGCCATTTTGTGTCTGGAGAAGCACGTTGTATGGAGTCCTACCCTTCCTCTGGCTCTTACATTTTTTCTGCCACCTCTTCCGCAATGGACCCTGAGCCTTGGAAGGTGTGATAGAGATATTTCAGTGCTGAGCACTCCTCTGTCACTTCTTCTCAGCACCATGTTGCCTTCTGAGTCATCCCAAGGTCACTGCCATCTGAAAAGAGAAGCATCTCTAACCAAAAGTGAGAGTAGCATTAATATATGGGTATGAACATTAAGTAAAGTGCTTACTGGGCAGTTTGGTGAGCATAGTATATACATTTAGCCAGACAGCAGCAGATGTTATACCCCTAGGGTTCATGACTACCCCTGTTGTAGGTTTTCAGTATCAGGGATGTATTCCCTCCCATGGAGCGGGCCTCCAGTGCAATTAGAGGACAGTTGGTTTCCCCCATAACAAATATGCCACTATTGCACACATTAGCTCATTTGGCCTGGCTGGCCAAATTTAAGGCTTATAGTGTCCACTGTTGATTATCTCTACTAGTGATTTTTCTCTCTCCCATTGAACTGCATGCAGTGTAGCTTTTTCCAGATTTCTGTCAGCTGATCTACATGGAGGAGGTTTTCAGCTCAGTTCCAGAAGGATTTCTCAGTGATCTTGCAGCCCAAGTATGTGGAATCTTCAGCAATAGGGTCTTACCATCTATTCCTGGTGGGAAACCAAGAACTTTGACAATGGCCTATAAAGTTTTGAGGGTATCAGGGACCTCCCTGGCCAACAACTCACTAGAGGGTCTCCCATCCCTGGCACTGAAAATTTTCTAGTAACGATCTATGGCTTCTGAGTGTTCCATTGTCCAAAAAAGTAAGTTTCCATATGACTTATTTATATCTTCTTAGATTTTGATTAGCCCTCCCTCCACCTTTCCTTTACTCACTCTCTTCCCCTGACCTCACTTAGGAGGCTTTAAGGGACATTTTATATTTGAACTATATTTTCTCTTCTCTATCTCATGTATGTTTTATAATGTATTGGTATGTTTGTAACATTTTCTCTTTCTCTTTATTTTATTTTATTTTTTTTTTTTGAGACAGGGTCTTGTGATATATCCCAAGGGCTGCAGTTATAGGTGTTGCAGTTACCTTCCTGTTGCTGAGCAATCACTTAACCAGAAACAGCTTATGGGAGGTAAGGGTTTATTTCAGGCTTACGGGTTCCAGGGGAAGCTTCAAAACGGTGGAGGAAGCTGTCTCACTTCATCATATATCCATAGCAGAGACAACACAAACAAGCCAGAGCTCAAGCCAGCTCTCTACACACCTAGTAGGACTGGACTCAAGATGGAGCCCCGGTGACACACCTATTCCAGCAGGGTTGCACCTGCTGATGACTAAGTAGGAAGATTAATTTAAAAAATCTGAGGGCTAAGCCAGGCAAGGTGGTGCACGCCTTTAATCCCAGCACTCAGAAGGCAGAGGTAGGAGGATCATCGTGAGTTCGAGGCCACCCTGAGACCACATAGTGAATTCCAGGTCAGCCTGGGCTAGAGTGAGACCCTACCTTGGAAAACCAAAAAAAAAAAAAAAAAAAATCTGAGGGCTGGAGAGATAGTTTAGTGGTTAAGGCACTTGCCTATGAAGCCTAAGAACCAAGGCTCAATTCCCCAGGACCCACATAAAGCCAGATGCACAAGGAGGCACATGTGTCTGGAGTTTGTTTGCAGTGGCTAGAAGCCCTGGTGCGCTCATTCTCTCTTTATCTGCCTCTCTCATTCTCTCTCTCTCTCTCTCTCTCCCTCCCTCTCTCTCTGTCTCAAATAAATAAATAAAAAAAATTTTTTTTTTTTTTTAAATCTGAGCCAGGCGTGATGGCACATGTCTTTAACCCTAGCACTCAGGATGCAGAGGTAGGTTGTGAGTTGGATGCCAACTACAGAGTAAGTTCCAGGTCATCTTGGGCTAGAGTGAGACCTGCCTGAGCCTATGGAGCCCTTCACATTCAAACCACCTCGCCTGGTTTCATTCCTCCATTCACTTTCCAATCTGCCACTAAACCCATTTACTGTTCCAATGATTATATCTCCCATTCCTAAAAGTTCATTTGGTTCTTTTCTCTGGCTATCTGATCAATTGTTCTTTGTACCTTTCTTGTAAAAGACAATTTTTACTATTAAGCATTTCAGACTATATTTTGTGTTCTTACAACTTCAAGTTTGGAAATGCATGAGATTCTAAGGCTGTATTTGATTACTTCTGTGGCTCCTACTGAAAGCGTCTTTGCTGGAAGATTTGAGAATTATTTTTATTTTTATTTTTGTTGTTTTTTAAAAATTATTTTTATTTATTTATTTGACAGCAACAGAGAGAGAGAGAGAATGGGCACGCCAGGGCTTCCAGCCACTGCAAACGAACTTCAGATGCATGCGCCCCTTTGTGCATCTGGCTAACGTGGGTCCTAGGGAATCGAGCCTTGAACCAGGGTCCTTAGGTTTCACAGGCAAGCACTTAACCACTAAGCCATCTCTCCAGCCCCAATTTTTATTTTTTTATTTACTTTGTTTGGGAGAGAGAGAGAGAGGGAGAGAAGGAGAGAATGGGCATGCCAGGGCCTTCAGTCACTACATAGGAACTCTAGATGCATGTGTCACCTTGTGCATCCAGCTTACACTGGCACTGGGGAATTGAACCAGGGTCCTTTGGCTTTGTAGGCAAGCACCTTAACTCCTAAGCCATCTCTCCAGACCAAGATTTTTAAAAATTTTTTTGTTTATTTATTTATTTGAGAGCGACAGACACACAGAGAGAAAGAGACAGAGAGAGAGAGAGAATGGGCGCACCAGGGTCTCCAGCCACTGAAAACAAACTCCAGATGTGTGTGCCCCCTTGTGCATCTGGCTAACGTGGGTCCTGGGGAATCGAGCCTCGAACTGGGGTCCTTAGGGTTCACAGGCAAGCGCTTAACCGCTAAGCCATCTCTCCAGCCCCCAAGATTTTTTTTTGCAAGCTTGTATTGGTTGAACGTAAATCCAAAGGGGTCTGGTAAGGCTTTCTTTTTGGTTTTTGTTATTGTTTTTTTAAGGTAGGGTCTCACTATAATCCAGGCTGACCTGGAATTCACTATGTAGTCTCAGGGTGGCCTTGTACTCACAGTGATATGCCTATTTCTACCCCCCAAGTGCTGGAATTAAAGGTGTGCACCACCATACAGGGTTTTGAGGCTTTCTTTTTTTGTTGTTTTGTTTTGTTTTTCGAGGTAGGGTCTCACTCTGGCCCAGGCTGACCTGGAACTCACTATGTAGGCTTTCTTAAGAGGAGAATTGGAGCCGGGCAGTGGTGGCGCACACCTTTAATCCCAGCACTCGGGAGGCAGAGGTAGGAGGATCTCCGCGCGTTCAAGGCCACCCTGAGACTACATAGTGAATTCCAGGTCAGCCTGAGCCAGAGTGAGACCCTACCCCCACCTCGAAAAATCGAAAAACCAAAAAAAAAAGAGGAGAATTTGTGCTTTCTTTCCTGAAGTAAGAGGCGCTGTCACTACACTGCACACACTTGAGCTCATCTCATAGCCAGAGTTTCAAGGGAGAGTCTCAGGGTCAACCCCAGCATCCGTGCCAGAGCTCAGGGCTTAGCGGGCTCCCGGGGCGGGTATTCGTCCTAGCTCCCACTGCCCGGCCGGCTGCCAGGTCCCCGTCAACCCTACATTCCGTATTCTCCTCCCGTCCCTCACCAACCTTGGACATTGCCCTTGTTTCCCACAAGCCTAGCAATGCATAGAAACACATCTATTGTAATTTTCCAAAGACCCAGTTATATTACAGCGGGAAGGTATTTTAGACAAACCAATTTGCGGTACTCCATTGCTTTTTTATACTTTGGGTTATATATCAAGGACAAAGTGTGTGTGTGTGCCATGCATACTAGGCAAGGTTCTAGCACTGAGTTTTACCTACAAACCTTGTTCATGTTCAAACCTCTTTAGGACCTGATAAAGAGTCAGAAACTTAGGCTGAAGAGATGATTCAGCTGTTAAGGCACTTGTCTGCAAAGCCTAACAGCCCTGGCTCAATTCCCCAGGACCCACATAAAGACAGATGTACAAAGGGGCGCATGTATCTGGAGTTTGTTTGCAGTGTCTGGAGGCCCTGGCACATTTATGCTCATTCTTTCTGTCTGTCTTTCTTCTCTCTTTGCTTGCAAATAAATAAATAAATGTATTTTTTTAAGTCAGAAACTGAGGCTGGTAGTGATGGCTCATGCCTTTAATCCCAGCACTTGGAAGGCAGAGGTAGGAGGATTACTGTGAGTTTGAGGCCACCCTGAGACTACAGAGTGAATTCCAGGTCAGCCTGGGCTAGAGTGAGACCCTACCTCAGAAAACAAAACAAAAAAAAAAGGTCTGAAACTGGGCTGGACAGATGACTGAGAAGTTATGGCTTAGTGGCTAAGGTACTTGCTTGCAAAACCTAAGGACCTTGGTTTCATTCCCCAGTACCCACATAAAGCCAGAGGCACAAAGTGGTGCATGCATTTGTAGTTCCTTTGCAGAGGCTAGAGGCCCTGGCACGCCCATTCTCTATTTGTCTCTCTCTGCTTGCAAATAAATAAATAAAATAAGATAAAATAAAATAAAGGCATATAACGGCTGTGGAGGCACCTTTAATCCCAGCACTCAGGAGACAGAGATAAGAGGTAGGAGGATCACTGTGAGTTCAAGACCACCCTGAGACTACATAGTGAATTCCAGGTCAGCCTGGGCTACAGCAAGACCCTACCTCAAATCAACAAACAAACAAAAAGTCAGAAGCTTTACCAGGAATAGTACCTAGCTGGAATATACCCATTTATTTTATCTTTGGTGCTGGAAGTAGAGCCCAAGCGTACAGAACCCTTGCCAGGCAAATGGTCTATCATAGAGCTTCCCTCCCCACACCCCCTAGTCCCACAGCCCCTAGAAAGGACTCCCACTGTCTTGTTACCACTCTCTTTATCACATGGCTAATGTTCTATGATGACAACACAATGACTTTGCATACACCATAGCGGCTTGAAGGGTTCTTCCAGAAGGAATGAATGTGTGTATGAGAAGTAACTCGGTTTAAGGATATCATGAAATAATAGTGCTGGCTGGTAGCAAGCTCTCCAGGAAGTATTCGGGAAGGAGGGTGCTGCATGGTCAGGTTCGCATTGCTGGCAGAAATCACCCGACCAAGAGCAGCTTGTGGGAAAAAGAGGTTTATTTTGGCTTACAGGCTCGAGGAGGAAGCTCCACGATGGCCGGGGAAAAGGATGGCATGAGCAGAGGGTGGACATCAGCCCTCTGGCCAACATAAGGTGGGCAACAGGAACAGGAGAGTGTGCCAAACACTGGCAAGGGGAAACTGGCTATAAAACCCATAAGCCCGCCCCCAACAATACTCTGCCTCCTAGAGGCTTTAATTTCCAATTGCCATCAGCTGGGGAGACCAGCATTCAGAATACCTAAGTTTATGGGGGACACCTGAATCAAACCACCACAGAGGGTTAGGAAACGAGGGTCGGTATCACCCCAGTTCCTCAGACCCCACGCCCCCCCATCTCTCTGCACTAGCACTCCCCCTGGAGCCAGCGCTCCCCGGCTTCTCTCCTGCCACTGAACCCTGTGCCTGGCAACCTAACTCAGCCCAACACTGAAGCAAGCTCCTTGAGTACAGAAGAGCCCCAAATCCAGCTCCTCAAGGGCACGTGCTCCCTACCTCTCCTGGTCAACCACCAAACCCTAGTCACCTAAAGTGACCATCTTCCCCTTGCGTCCCCCCCCAAACCTGCCTTCTCAGGAACATTGCCCAGTGCCTCGCGTGTGACTCATGTATCACTGACCATCTCTGGCTGGTTCGAGACATGCCGATGAACAGTCACACACAGCTGGGGTGGCGGGGATGGGATGGTCCCCCAGGCAGGCCAGCAACCCCAAAGGAGGCAGTAAGACCCTCCGTGACTGGCTTGCAATTGGCCTTTTGTTTGTCTCAGAAACAAACAAACCCTGGAATTTTGCTTCTTGGGAAGAGCAGTGGAAGCCCAGCCCCATTTCCCGGTGGTCAGAGCCAGCACATGATCAGCCCCCAGCTTTGTGCTGAGCCAGGGTGGGCGGAGGGAGCAGCCTTGTTTCAGAGCCTGGGGAGATGGCTCGGCGGTTAAAGGCGCTTTCTTCCAAAGCCTGCTGGCCTGGATTCAGTTCCCCAGCCACTCACGTAAAAGCTGCGCAGGGATTTAAATGTTGCAGCAAGAAACCCTGGCACACCCACGCATACACATGCAAACGGATAAATAAATAACCTAAACCTTAAAAAAAAGACCCCATTTCAGCACAGAGACAGGCATCTACAGAAGTGAATGGGAGAGAGAAGAGGTTCCAAGCAGGAAAGGGGGTGGCTTCCTGGCTCTTGCTCCTGGCTTTGGGAAATGAAATATTTATTTACAAGGTAGTGTTTCTTCTTTCAACTTCCAATTTCTTCCTAGGGCCTGAAAAAGCACTGTGGAGAGTAGGTGCTTTGTAGCTTGCTATGGTCCAACAGTTCACTTATTCAGGCTTTCCTTCTTCTTCTTTTTTTTTTCAGTCAATGGCTATTTTTTTTTTTTTCAATTCCTCTCTTTCAACAAATATTTACAGAACGGCATCTCCAGCATGGGCTTAAGAGTGAGGCTGTGGAGTCAGACTGGCTGGCTTCAAATCTCACTTTTGCCATCTGCTAACTGTGTGACTGTGGATGCACCGTCACTGAGGCGGACTTGCCACGTATAATAAATGGGGGCGTGGCAACTGCATTTGACAGCGGGCGGGGGGTTGGGGACCACATGAGGTCTCACCTGTGGAGGAAGGAGAACACTGCTTAGTACGCACTTGACACACACTGATGGAAGGTGAGAAAGCGCATGACAACAATACCTTGATGGGCCCAGGGGACACCAACACCAGTGAGAAATGGCTGTTGGTCAGATGTGGCAGGAAGTGGTGGCATTGGACCAGTGATGGAAGAGGGCCAGGTGTTGTGGCACACACCTTTAATCCCAGTACTTGGGAGGCAGAGGTAGGAGGATTGCTGTGAGTTCAAGGGCAGCCTGAGACTACAGAATGAATTCCAGGTCAGCCTGGGCTAGAGTAAGACCTTACCTCAAAAAAAAAAAAAAGAAAGAAAGAAAGAAAGAAAGAAAGAAAGAAAGAAAGAAAGAAAGAAAGAAAGAAAGAAAGGAGGGGTTAGAGAGATGACTCAGTGGTTAAGGGCTTGCCTGCAAAGCCTAAGGACCCAAGTTCGATTCCCCAGTACCCACATAATGCCAGATGCGCAAGGTGGCGCATACATCTGGGGTTCATTTGCACTGGCTGGAGGCCCTGGTAACGCCTATTCTCTCTCTTCTATCTCACTCACTCACTCTCTCTCTCTCTCTCAAATAAATAAATTAATTTAATTTAATGTTTTTTAAAATGGAGCGGGAGAGTATGTCCCTGGTGTCTGTTTGGCTGAGGACAGGGCTGCAGGAGCTGAGTCCAGGCTCAAGCAGTGGGGACATGGTGGGTGTTTACGGTGCAGCCCATTCTCTCAGCAGAGGGGCTTGTCCGCCGTGTATGTGGCAGTCATCTTCTCGTTGCTGGGACAAAACTCTCAACCCGAAGCAGCTAATGGAAAGAAAGGGTTTATTCCAGCTTCCGGTCTCGCGGGGGCTTTTACCATGGTGAGGAAAACATGGCACAGACAGCTAAGGGGTCACATTCGCTGAGGGGCGTGGGGGAGGGAGGCAGCAGGAATGAGCTCGCCAGCACTGACAAGGGGGTTGTACTATATAATCCCACGGCCTGTCCCCAGTGCCCACCTACTCCAACAAGGCTCTACCTCCCAAAGGCTCCACAACTTTCCCAAATTGTCACCAGCTGGGGACTAAATATTCTCAACACATGAGCCTATAGGGGACATTTCATGCACGCCACCACAGTATGCCTCATCCACTCCTCCTGCATGAAGCCCACCGGGCTCGCAGTGGCTCCCCAGTCCCACCTGCGACTGGGTGGCTCTGCGTCTACTTCAAGGACAGAGTCCTAAGAGGCCTCCCTTCCTCATCACTCGCGCTGGGGAAGCAGCCCCGTGTGAGATAGCAGGAATTCAAGCAGCCATGTTTTGGGATGCTTTGTTACACAGCAAAACACACAGATGCTGTGATTTCTCAATCGTGTCTGTATCAGTTGCCTTCTTGTTGCTGAGGAAGAACACTCGAAGAAAATCAGTTTAAAGGAGGAAGGGTTTATTTCAGCGCACAGTCCACCACGTCGGGGGAGGCGGGGCAGCGGCAGCTGGTCCCGTTCAACCCGCACTGAGCAAACAGGAGGAAGAGTGCTGTCGCTCAGCGAGAGCTCTCCTTTCCATGCTTGTTTATTTATTCGAGAGAGAAAGGCAGGCAGAGAGAGACAGAGAAGGAGAGAGAGAAGCCGGGTGTGGTGGCACACGCCTTTAATCCCAGCACTAGGGAGGCAGAGGTAGGAGGATCGCCATGAGTTCAAGGCCACCCTGAGACTACATAGTGAATTCTAGGTTAGTCTGGGCTACAGTGAGACCCTACCTTGAAAAACCAAACCAAAAAAATAAAAATTAAAAAAAAAAGCTCTCTTTTGGGCTGGAGGGATGGCTTAGTGGTTAAGGAATTTGCCTGAAAAGCCAAAGTATCCATGTTAAATTCCCCAGAACGCATGTTAGCTAGATGCACAAGGGGGTGCACATGTCTGGAGTTCGTTTGCAGTGGCTGGAAGCCCTGGCACGCCTCTTCTCTCTCTCTCTCTCTCTCTCTCTCTCTCTGTCAAATAAATAAATAATAAAATATTTAAAAAGGGAGAAAGAGAGAGAGAGAATGGGCGCACCAGGGCCTCTAGCCACCGCAAATGAGCTTCTAAACACATGGGCCACCTTGTGCATCCGGCTTTACGTGGGTACTGGGAAATTGAACCCTGATCCTTTGGCTTTGCTGGCAAGTACCTTAACTGCTAAGCCATCTCTCCAGCCCAGCTCTCTCCTTTTCATACAGTTGAGCACCCCAACCCAGGGACTGGTGCAGCCCACAGTTACGGTCTTCCCACCTCAATTA
The DNA here is from genome assembly GCA_036346955.1 of Dipus sagitta. Lineage (NCBI taxonomy): Eukaryota > Metazoa > Chordata > Mammalia > Rodentia > Dipodidae > Dipus > Dipus sagitta. Next base: position 125,409,424 of record CM070773.1, read on the forward strand.
CCCTAGTCTAGATCATTCCTCACAGACCAGCAATGGCCTAGATGACCTAGTCTACACAATCCCTGACAGGTGACTCTAGATCCTGTCAAGTTGTCAATCTATAGAAACCATCACAGTGCCTGTACTCCCCAGGGAAGTATGGGGTGTTACTGATTGGCTCTCTACAATTCAAACAGATGACATCACCCAAGGCGTAACCTCCAGTGGATCCCACCCTACTCAGGGAGAAAACAGCGCAAGGTGTTTTAATCCTGGCCCTGCCACTCCTTCCTCCGGCGTCATCACAAGTGAGTCGCCTGATCTCCTTAAGTGGTGATCACACCAGCCTTGTAAGGACTGCATGAAATAATGCATGTGAAGAACATAGGGGGATATGCCTTACATGCCAGTTATTCGTGTGAATTCATGTTGGGCCCACCAGGAACTCTCAAGAGGCACTGAGGGACTCCATGCTTCATGACTGCACCCCATCGGCCATCCACCTACCTAAGGTGGGGGAGAGAGGAGGGCCTTGGTTTTGGAAGCTAAGTGAGTTATTTCTTTCTGCTTTTTTTTTAAACACATATGTGTGGGTATATACCCACATATGGAAGCCAGGCATCTTTTTTTAAAAGTCACTCTTCCTCTTATTTACTGGGGCAGAGTGTATCAGTTACCTTCTCATGGCTAGGACAAAATACTTGTCAAAAATCAGTTTAAGGAGTCAGGCGTGGTGGCACACGTCTTTAATCCCAGCACTCAGGAGGCAGAGGTTGGAAGATCACTGTGAGTTCAAGGCCACCCTGAGACTACATAGTGAATTTCAGGTCAGCCTGGGCTAGAGTGAGACCCTACTTTGAAAACCCCAAAAAATCAGTTTAAAGGGGGGGGGCTGGAAAAATGGCTTTACATTTAAGGCACTTGCCTGCAAAACCCATGTTCAACTCTCCAGATCCCATGTAAGCCAGATGCACAAAGGTGAGGCAAGTACAAGGTCTCACATGCCCGCTAGGTGGTGCAAACATCTGGAGTTTGAACACAGTGGCTGAGGCCCTGGCGTGCCAATGTGCTTGCTCTCTCTCTCTCTCTCTCTCTCAAAAACAAAAAATCAAAAGCAGTTTGAGGGAAGAAGGACTTATTTTAGCTCACAGTTCCAGGTCACAGTCCATCATGGTGGGGAAGGCACGGCGGCAGGAGCTCGGGGCAGCTGCTCACATAGCATTCACAGTGAGGAAGCAGAGTGGTGAGTACTGCTGCTCAGCCTGCGCTCTCCTTGTTATGCAGCCCAGAGCCCCAGCCCAGGGAGTGGTACTGCCCACAATCAAGGTTCTTCCCATCTCTGTTAACCTAATGAAGACCATCCCTCACGGGTGAGTCTAATCTTGTCATGTGAATGGTCACTATAAGCCACCACGTCAGTGTCTCATCTGAACCTAGAACTTGCAGATTTGCTAGTCTGGCTTGCCCCACCAGGCCCTGTCCCCCCCCCCTCCAGCCTCCATACCCACCCAGCACTTATGTGGGTGCTGGGGATCCAAACTCTGGTCCTCATGCTTGCCATCGCTGATTATTTTTCCCAAGAGCTTACCCCAAGTGATGTCTCCCTGAGAGAGACACTCGGGTGCTTAGGAGCAGGCATGCTGCCCCAGCATTAAGTTGACTCCACTAATTTTAAATCTCTGGGCGCCCATCATGTACTTAGCTCTAAATTACATGTTGGAGCTGGGTTTTTCTTAGGCTCCATCCATGCATCAGGTAAATAAAGCAACCTTGTGAAGGAACCCTGAGAAACATTTCTAAAGTCTCCGTGTTTCCACCCTCCTTGGACCTGCCTGGGGAAGCCGTCGTCCAGGTACTGTGTAGTTTGGCAGCCCTAGGATTGTGAGGCGTCCAAGGGTAAACAGAAGTGTAGGTTATTGGAGGCTACCAGCTCCCGAGGCCCTCAGCACAGACTTTGCAAGCCAGTTTTGGAGGTCCATGCAATCCCCATCCTGACCACACGGGGGCAGCGGTGGCACATTCCGTCAGTAGTCGTGGGGCCAAGGAAGCCTGGTTTGGCATTTTCCTTCCTGTCCCCCAGAATGACGCCTGGAGACAGGACAAATATAGCGTAAACAATAGTCACAGCCTGCAATTTGGGTGCCACAGCCTCAGATGTCAGCTTCTTCTCGTCCTTTCTGTGACTCTTTTAAGGCCATCTAATGAGAGGGGAAGGCACTCGGTGGCTGGATATAGAAGTCTCCTTTCTCAGGTCAAGGTCTGGGGTTCAGATTAATGTGGTCGGAGCAGGGTCTCATCTTCCAGCAGGAATTAATGACGACAGTGCTGGGAGCCTCCACCACCATGCGCCAGGCACTCTGAGCCAGCCAACAGGATAGACGGTTTGGTGGGACTGGAGAGGTGAGCCCTTCGGAGGGTTCAAGGTTGGTGGGGGGAGGCTGTTCCTTGAGGTAGGGGCTGCAGGGTGAGACTGAGTGTTCACAGTGAAGGTTCCCAGATGCACAGCACTTCACAAGGGCTGATGGGGGCGGGGAGTGTGAGAAGGGGAGAGTGTGAGCAAGGACCTAAGGTGGCCATCAGGAGCTGCAGGCAGACAGGGTCGTCTCCCTTCACTGTCATCACTGGGTCCCTAAACACAGTCGCCTCAGTCTTCTAACCTAGTCCCAGGCTCCCCCACCTCCCAGCCTCTACCCAGAGCGTGATTTAGTTAAAAATATTAACCAGGGGGTCTGGAGGGATGGTTTAGCAGTTAAGGCGCTTGCCTGCAAAGCCAAAGGACTCAGGTTTGATTCCCCAAGACTCACGGAGGCAAGATGCACGAGGTGGCACGTACATCTGGAGTTCATTTGCAGCGGCTGAATATCCTGGCATGCCCATTCTCTCCCTCTGTCTCTTTACCTCCTCCTCCTCCTCCTCCTTCTTCTTTCTCTCTCTCTCTCTCTCTCTCTCTCTCTCGTAAATAAAATGGATTAAAAAAAAAAACTTTAACCATGAGTTCAAGGCCACCCTGAGACTCCATAGTGAATTCCAGGCCGGGGCTAGAGTAAGACCCTACCTTGAAAAACCAAAAAAAAAAAAAAAAAAAAAAAAAAAACCAACAAAATTTTTGAAAAGTAGTAACCAGGGCCTGGATCTTTCAGGGCCCAACAGCTGGAGGGATAGCTTAGCCGTTAAGGCACTTGCCTGTGAAGCCTAAGAACCCAGGTTCGATTCCCCAGTACCCACAAAAGCCAGATGCACAAAGTGGCACATGTGTCTGGACTTCATCTGCAGTGGCTAGAGGCCCTGGCACACCTATTCTATCTGCCTTTCTCTATCTCCAATAAATAAACTGTGTGTGTGTGTGTGTGTGTGTGTGTGTATAAACCAGAAGGATTGGGGAGATAGCTCAGTTGGTAAAGCACTTGCCAGGCAAGCTTGAAGGCCTGAGTTTGATCCCCAGCACCCACATAAAATTACGCATGTTGGCAAGTACCTGTAATCCTGGCACTGTGGTGGTAGAAACAAGAGGATCCCGGAGCTCACTGGCTAGCTAGTCTAGCCTAATGGCAAGCTCTAGGTCAATGAGAAACCCTGTCTCAAAAAGAGGTGGATGGAGCTGGGGAGTTGACTCAGCAATTTAAGGTGCTTGCTTGCAAAGCCTGACTGACTGCCTGGGTTCAATTCCCCAGTATTCATGTAAAGCCAGATGCACAGAGTGCATGTGTTTGCATTTACAGTGGCAAGTGGCCCTGGTGTGTGCTCTCTCTCTCTCTCTCTCTCTCTCTCTCTCTCTCTCTCAGATAAATAAATAAATAATTTCAAGGGCTGGAGGGATGGCTTAGTGGTTAAGGCGCTTGCCTGCAAAGTCAAAGGACCCAGGTTCAATTTCCCAAGACCTACATAAGCCAGATGCACAAGGTGGTGCATACGTCTGAAGTTCCTTTGAAGTGGCTGGAGGCCCTGATGTGCCCATTCTCTCCCTCCCTCTCTCTCTCTCTCTCTCTCTCTCTCTCTCTCTCTCTGTGAAATAAATAAATAAAATATTTTAAGTAAAAAAAAATGTTTTTTAAGGAGATGAATCCAGGCGTGGTGGCGCACAGCTTTAATCCCAGCTCTTGGGAGGCAGAGATAGGAGGACCTCTGTGAGTTCAAGGCCAGACCAGCCTGAGACTAACAGTGAATTCCAGGTCAGCCTGGGCTAGAGCCAGACCCTACCTCAAAAAAAAAAACAAAAAACAAAAGGTGGATGGCCTTTCTGAGGATAATACCCAAAGTTGTCCTCTGGCATCCACATGCATTTGCACCCATGTGTACCCGTGTTCATATGAATAAGCACACACATGCATATACACTACACATACATACACACGTGCAAAAGAGTTAATCAGATCAAGTCTACCCCTCGCACATATCCCTTCTCCCTTGCTTCCAGACTCTGCCTCCTCCATCTGTCCTACACGCAGCTTTTTACAGCCTGTGCACCCCCTGCTCTCCAGACGCACTGGCTTTCTTGCTAATTCCAGAACTTTTCGATTCTGCCCGAGCCTCAGGGCTGCCAGGCTTGCCACGCTGCCAGGGCTCGCTTCCTCAGCATGCCGCCCGCCCGCGTGCCGTCCCACGTGGCCTCCTGCTGGCCGTCGTGCTCAGAAAGCACCACCTTGACAGTCGTGTACCTAGACATACACACATTCTACTAGGTAGCCCAGGCTGACCTTGAACTTGTATTCCTCCTGCCTCAGCTTCCCGACTGCTGGGATCACAAGTGTGGGCTGTTACACTTGGCTTAATTCTCATTCTTAACATATATATGGAGGGTCTTCTGAGGTAGGGTCTCACTCTAGCCCAGGCTGACCTGGAACTCACTCTGTAGTCCCAGGCTGGCCTCAGTGCCTCGGTGGTCCTCCTACCTCTGCCTCCCTAGTGCTGGGATTAAGGCATGCGCCACCACCCCTGGCTCCCTCCGCACACCAGGGCCTCTTGCTGCTACAAACAAATTCCAAGTGCAACTGCCTCTACATGGGTACTGGGAAATCGTGTAGCCCGCGTAGTCGTCTCGCCAGCAAGAACGCACGTGGACACCAGGATCCTTCTGCAGCAAGCGTTTATTGAACAGATGAAAGAGGAAGACCCCGAGCCCCGAAATGGCGCCGCTTATATAGCCCCTAGGTGGCGTGTACTCTGCTGATTGGCTGCGCGCTCATATGATGCTCATATGACGCTCATATGCCCGGGCTGGGCAGTGACTTGGCGTGCTTTTGCCACTTGCACATGCGCTATTCTCACCAGGGCCGAGGCCGGATGTCAGCGCCATAATGGCGGTCACCTCTCGGCTCTCTACATCTCCCCCTGTTTGTTTTAATAAGATGACAACTGCCTCATAGCCCAGCCAGCGCAGCACCAAACAACCCTATGCTCGATCAAGCAAATTCCTTCCTTGGGGAATAAGCGATCAAGAGCTCACTCCCTCACCTTATCAGGTGCAATGGAGACAAGTCCTCTGAGTGCAAAGGCCAAGGGAGAGACAAAAAGGGGAGTTGACACCCATCCCCGTGCAATGGAATATTGTTCCTGGGGGTGCAAGGGCTGTCAATCTCATATTTTGGTGCTGCAGCCACTTAGGCAAGGGCTGATTAGACTTAGATCTCCCATCGACTCAGTGCAATGGGCTAAACCCTTGAGGTGCATCGACTGAGGGTCTCAGTCTAATTAATTAACCAAATTTCAGGAGATGATCCCTGTTCCATAGCCACAAGTGCTTGCGCAATAACGGCCTTGTCACATTGCTATTGAGCTCTGAGCTTGCAGAACAACCAAAGCAGGAACACTAAGCCACAACATAGGGCTGCACCAAACAGCGCCACTCCCACCCATTCCTTAAAGAAAGAGAAGGCTGAAGAAATCCAGGATGTCAGGCCCACAGCTAGGGAGGGGTCAACTCTAGTAGAGTAGGGTCTTCATAATGGATCTTGTCCACTTCTTCGGCTCCTGCACAGGATCTCGATGATTCGTCAGGTCTCACAAGTCTACGTGTTAGGCGTTCTGGTAGCCAGAATGGATTGTCTTCTTCCTGTGGAAAAACACAAACAGCTCCCCTGGATCTTATTAAAATAGGATCCGGGCCTCTCCATTGACCAGTCAAAACATCTTTCCACTTAACCATCTCCTGTGGCCTGTTAGGCTCTGAGCAATGACGGTCAGCCGCCGAATGGCCCTGACTGTCCAAATTTAAAAAATTAAGAGTAAAGAGTGCTATGGATATAGTCACTCGTGGGACTGAGGGCAGAGCCTCCTCGACTCCCCCTTTTTGTTTTATTAAATAAGACTTTAGAGTGCGATGAGCCCGTTCTATAATACCCTGTCCTTGAGGATTATATGGGAGACCTGTCAAATGGGTCACTCCCATCTGGTGACAGAACTGTCCAAATTTTTGAGAAGTATAAGCTGGTCCATTGTCAGTTTTAAGAGTTTTGGGCTTCCCCCAGGCACTCCACGCCTCGAGGCAGTGTTGAATAACATGGGCTGCTTTCTCCCCGGTTAATGGGGAAGCAAACATAACTCCAGAACAAGTATCAATGGAAACATGTAAATATTGTAATTTGCCAAAAGATGGGACGTGAGTAGCATCCATCTGTCAAATTTGTAATGGGCGAATTCCTCTGGGATTAAAGCAAGGAGAGACTAAAACAATGCAAACACAACCACCATCAAACAAACATTAAACTTCTGCAGTTCAAGTTCAATAGCCTTGAAAAGCAGGTTCCTCCTCCAGTCAACTCTTTCCAAAAGTGTTTGCATTTCTATGATAGCCTTTCCTCAGGCATCCTTTCCATTGTTTGAATGTAAAGCAGTTGGAACATCTTCCTTAAGATTGCTAATGTGTTTGACAATAGCAGGTTCAGCTACCTAAAACCAGTCTCAGTGCCTGTAATTTTAACTTGCTTGAGGTTTTCCAGCTTAAAATCTTAAATCTCTCAGTCCAATATCTCTAGCCAAGCACATCAGTCCATTACAAATTTAACCTTGATCAAACACTCTGGACCTCAGCAGCAGAACGCAGCCAGCCCTTATTCCAATAGCCCAGTTCCAACAAAGTCCTCTGCAGTCTTTCCTTCATTGCCATAGTGGCGAGTCTCTCAAGCTGCATGACTGTAAAATTAGCATCTACTCCATACTTATTAACTAATTCAGCAAGTTCCTTAATGAGGGCATACTCTACCGGCGCATGGACGCGGTTTCCATCCGCAGCCTCAAACACCGGGAAGGCTTGTAAGCACCTCCTTCTGTCCCCCTCTGAAAGGAAGGAATCTGAACAATGCTTGCCGGCATAAGGCGGAGGAGCACTGGGAATGATAGGGGCGGCAGATTGAAAAGCCGCGCGGTTCTTATCTCCTATCTTCTTTTGTTTTCGATTTTGCAGTAGCTCATCAAAATAATATCTCTCCTCCCCATAGCGAGCCGCTTCGCCATCTAATTCTTCCTCCTCGGAGGGACTAAGATCCTCAGACTCTGAGCTATCAATTCCTAAAGCCTCCAATTCTTTTATCGGATAAAGAAGCCTCCTTTTTGGACTTCTCTTTTCCCTCTCATGTTTCTCTCCCAGGGCGTCCTTTCCCTTGTCTTTTCTTTCTGTGGACTTAGCGTCCGCGGAAAGGCCTTTTTTCTTAGAGACGTCTTTTTCTTTTTCCTCAAGGGCCCCTAAACTTTTATCCCGTTCTGTTTCTGACATGCTGTCTTGTAGCTCCGAATGTGAGGCTCCCATGTTCACAAAGAAGAGAACGAGAGCCACCATCACAATAGGGAGAGCGAAAATTGCTCCTACCAATTTGGATGAAAGATGAAACAAGTCAAGACCAGACATGCCTCTCAGAACCTACCTTAGTGCTGCAGTTCTGAATCCTTCCCCGTGAATGGGGGGTCTCCTCGGCGCCGGCGATGACAGGCACCCGGCGTCCCGGATTTCGGCACCAGTTGTAGCCCGCGTAGTCGTCTCGCCAGCAAGAACGCACGTGGACACCAGGATCCTTCTGCAGCAAGCGTTTATTGAACAGATGAAAGAGGAAGACCCCGAGCCCCGAAATGGCGCCGCTTATATAGCCCCTAGGTGGCGTGTACTCTGCTGATTGGCTGCGCGCTCATATGATGCTCATATGACGCTCATATGCCCGGGCTGGGCAGTGACTTGGCGTGCTTTTGCCACTTGCACATGCGCTATTCTCACCAGGGCCGAGGCCGGATGTCAGCGCCATAATGGCGGTCACCTCTCGGCTCTCTACAAAATCGAACCTGGGCTGGCAGCCTGTGTAAACAAGTGTCTTCAAAACCACTGAGCCAGCAGGGTGAGGTGGCAGAGGCCAAGGTATGAGAATCACTGTGAGTTTGAGGCCAGCCTGAAACTACATAGTGATTTCCAGATCAGAACAGACTAGGCTGGAGGGAGACTCTACTTCGAAAAATAAACAAACAAACAAAACTGATGGACTCAGGAGAAATGGCTCAGAGGTTAAAGTGCCAAGGACCCCTGTTTGATTCCCCATTACCCATGTAAAGCCAGATGCACAAGGTGCCTTATGCATCTAGAGTTTATTTGCAATGACTGGAGGCCCTGGCATGCCTGTTCTCTCTATACATAGCTGCCTCTCTCAGTCTTTCTCATATATAAATCAATTGATTAAATATTTTTTATCTTTAAATATATTTTATTTATTTATTTGAGGGAGAAAGAGGGAGAGAGGGAGAGAGAGAGAGGGAGAATGGGCATGCCAGGGCCTTTAGCCACTGCAAATGAACTCTAGATGCATGCGCCCCCTTTGCATGTGGCTCATGTGGGTCTTGGAGAATCCAACCAGGATCCTTTGGCTTTGCAGGCAGAAGCCTTAACCACTAAGCCATCTCTCCAGCCCTGATTAAATATTTTTGAAAAGAAACCACTGAGCCATTAAATTTTGAATGAAGCTCTGTACTTTCATTTTGCACTGACCCGTGAATGGTCCAGTGAGCTCTGCCTCTACCCAGGACCCTCAGTGCTTTGCAGGCCTAACTCCCCAGCAAACCAGTCGTTCACACCACAGTCACCTTCTCGGAGAGGCCGCCTCTGTAGAGGGGCCCCACTGGTCTGCTTCATTCACGGAATGGTTCTAGTCTCCTTGTCAAGCCATCCCTGTGTGGAATGGCCTCATGCTCAGCTCCCTCCTTGTCTCTTAGCTGCCCCTGCTGTTCACATCTGTGTCTCCTTGTACCCACTGGCACCTGCTGCCTTGTGCCATGCCTGGTACCTTTGAGTTGAGCCTCCAACCGAGGACTGGAGGAGGATGACTGGGTGAGCCTAGTGGGGTGGGGCTGTGATCTACTGGGTCTATTGTAGCTGGTGAGCTTTCACCTTGACTCCCTGCCGGGCCATTGTCCCTTCCTTTGTCCCTAGTAGGGCCCCCTGTGTTCTCCCAGCAGGGGTCATTCTGTGATCTGCACGTGGGTTTCCTGAAAGTTAGGAGGTTGGGAGGTTTTGTGATTTTTCTTTTATTTGCTTGTGTTTTGTTTGTTTGTTTGCTTGCTTGCTTATTTTGAGATAGGGCCTCACTCCAACTCTGGAACTCACTGTGGCTGGCCTCAAACTCACAGTGAGCCTCAGCCCTCTTGAGTTCTGGGATTAAAAATGAGCACCGAGCCGGGCATGGTGGTGCACGCCTTTAATCCCAGCGCTCGGGAGGCAGAGGTAGGAGGATTGCAGTGAGTTCGAGGCCACCCTGAGACTCCATAGTGAATTCCAGGTCAGCCTGAGCTAGAGTGAGAACCCTACCTCGAAAAACCAAAAAAAGAAAAAAGAAAAAAAAAAGAGCACCAACATAGCTAGCTAGCTTTTTTGTTTGTTTCCAAGTAGGGGCTCATTCTAGCCCAGGGTGACCTGGAACTCACTCTGTAGTTCCAGGCTGGCCTTGAACTGACAGCAATCCTCCTACCTCTGCCTCCTGAGTGTTGTCCTGAGTGCAGGGATTAAAGGTGTGTGCCACCATGCCTGGCCTTATGGTTTATTTACTTATTTATTTATTTTAGTTTTTTAGAGAGAGAGAGAGAGACAGACAGAAAGAGACAGAGTGAGAGGGAGAGAGAATTGGCCCACCAGGGCCTCAGCCACTGTAATTGAACTCCAGACGCTTGCGCCACCTAGTGAGCATGTGTGACCTTACATTTGCCTCACCTTTGTGTGTCTGGCTTACGTGGGATCTGGAGAGTTGAACATGAGTCCCTAGGCTTAATCACTAAACCATCTCTCCAGCCCTTATTTCTAATATGTGTGTGTATGTGTGTGCATGTTTGTATGTATGTGGGCACCCATGTGTGTGTGTGTGTGTGTGTGTGTGTGTGTGCACATGAAGGCCAGAGTTTGACTTGTTCAATCATTCTCTACCTTATTTTTGAGACAGGACTTCTCGCTGAACCTGATTCTCAGCGATTTGACTAGACAAGCTAGCCAGTGATCCCCAAGAACCCCATCTCCGCCTCTCCAATATGGGTGTTACAGCTTCCCGGTACCGGGGATCCAAACCCAGGAGCTCATGTTTGTGTGACCAGCACTTTACCAACTTGTCTCCCCAGCCTGGCTTATTTTTGAGTCATGGTCTCTCTTTGGTTCACAGGCTGGCCTGGAACTCCTGGGCTCAAGGGACCCTCCAGCTCCATCTCCCGAGTAGCCATGGCTGCAGCAGTGCCCGGATTTTTCCTTTTGTCCACACCAGTGTGCAGCCCAGGCAGGACAGCCCCCTTCCCATGCCAGCACCGCTCCATCTGTGGCCCCTTACACGGCCCAGACTTTCCTGGCACGGGCAAGCTGTGAAACTCTAGACCAGAACCAGCGAGAGCCAAATCCTCTCTGACGCCAGCAGATGACCTGCCCGGCGTCCTGAAGCTGGACAGGATGCAAGTGGCATCTTCCCCCATTTGGAGCAGCTCTGGCATCCTGGGCTGCTTCCAGTGAAGTCCCTTGTCACTCAGCGGTTGCAGGTATCTCCAGGTGAGCAATATCCTGGGTGGAGTCCCCGAAGGACATCGGGAACTGCATAGCCTGTGCCCCGAGTCTGTGTTTTGCTAAGATAAAGTTTAATTTGTGGAAATAAAACAACTTAATATGATGGGTTCTGTGACAGAAAATCCAAATAAATAATGTTTCCAACTGTTCAGTCGAAGGTGACACACACTCTTCTGAGCACTCAGGAGGCCAAGGCAGGAGAATTGCTGTGAGTTCAAAACCAGCCTGAGTTATAGAGTAAGACCTTGTCTCAACAAAGAAAGTGTCCCAGCACTCAGGAGGCAGAGGTAGGAGAATTGCTGTGAGTTCAAAGCCAGCCTGGAACTACGAGTGAGATCTAGGTCAGCTTGAGCTAGACTGAGACCCTACCTCGAAAAAACAAAACAAGGGCTGGAGAGATGGCTCAGCAGTTAAGGTGCTTGCTTGCAAAGCCTGTCATCCTGAGTTTAATTCCCAAGCCACCTGATGCAAAAAGTGATGCAAGCTTCTGGCATTCATTTGCAGTGGCAAGAGTTCCTGGTGTGCACCCCCAATCACATATGAAAATAAATACATCAATGGGGGGGGGGAATACATCCCTGATACTGAAAACTTAAAACAGGGGTAGTCATGAGCCCTAAGGGTGTGACATCTGCTGATGTCTGGAAAAATGTGTATACTATGCTTATCAAACTGCCCAGTAAGCACTTTTCTTAATATTTATACCCTTATATTAATGCTACTCTCACTTTGGGTAGAGAATCTTCTCTTTTCAGATGGCAATGACCTTGGGATGACTCAGAAGGTATCATAGTGCTGGAAAGAAGTGACTGGAGTACTGAGTAACAGCTCGATCACACCTTCCAAGGCTCAGGGTCTAATGCAGAAGAGGTGGCGGAAAGAATGTAAGAACCAAAGGAAGGGTAGGACTCCTTACAACGTCCTCCCACCAGACATAAAATGGCCTGGATATCCATGACCTCATAGTGTGTGACACTACCTACATAAAACCATCATAAGAGGAGGAAAAGATCATGACATCAAAATGAAAGAGAGACTGATTGAGATGGGGAGGGGATATGATGGAGAATGGAATTTCAAAGGGGAAAGTGGGGGGAGGGAGGGTAGCACCATGGGATATTTTTTATAATCATGGAAAATGTTAATAAAAATTAAGAAAAAATAAATAAATACATCAATAAACAAAGATTTTAAAGAAGCCATTCCAGCCCACAATTTGCTTTTTTTTTTTAATTTTTTGTTTATTTTTATTTATTTATTTGAAAGTGACAGTCAGAGAAAGAGGCACATAGGGAGAGAGAGAGAGAGAGAATGGGCACGCCAGGGCCTCCAGCCACTGCAAACGAACTCCAGACGTGCGCCTCCTTGTGCATCTGACTAACGTGGGTCCTGGGGACTCGAGCCTCGAACCGGGGTCCTTAGGCTTCACAGGCAAGCGCTTAACTGCTAAGCCATCTCTCCAGCCCCACATTTTGCTTTTTATAGGCAAGTACTTTCAGCCACTGAGCCATCTCCCCAGCCCACATTTTGGGTTTTAGCTCACAGGATTGAGGCAAGAATTAAATTAGATGTCATATGAAAACGCGTGGCCTGGGGCCCCAAACTTAGAAGCACCTTAGTCAATGGTCATTAGTGTTAGAACTATTGTACCAGAAAGAGAAACAACCCTGGCTATCTTATTTCATGTTTTCAGCATGTGAAGTTTTTAATACAAGAAGATGGTTAGTTCTAGCCATAAAGACAGTAATGCTAGACAAGCAATCTCCCACCGAGCTACAGCCCCAACCATCAAAGCAATAACGTTTGCAAGGCTTGCTTGCCGCCAGGGCTGGGTCCGTTACATCCCAGAGCCCCAGAAGATCTGAGCACCCATTTCTGCAGGGGAAGTGACGAGAAAAAATGATTTGGGCTATAAAAATTCCAATTTGCAGTTAACTTTTCAGGAATCCATCCGTTCCCATACGAGAGGAAAGAGTCCCCTTGTCCCCTTCCTGCTCTCTCATTCCTGGGTAAGCAGGTAATTCGTGGACTCCGGAGAGATAAACTCCGCGCCTGCAGCTATGATCTCTGAGAAGCAACTGCCCTGAAATGTCTTTCCTGGAAGATCTCGTCTACATGGTGTTGCTCATCCTCGACATGTTATTCTCTCCCTCTCTCTTTTCTCTCTGTGTGCAGGCATCTGTGTGTGCCGTGCGTGCGTGTGTGTGTGCATGTTCATACGTGCAGATGCACGAGTTTGTGGTAGATGCATATATGCCCGTGGAAGCCAGAGGTTGGTATCAGGTGGATTCCTCCGTCATATTCCTCTTTCTTTTACCGAGGCAGAGGGGTGTTCACTTAAGCCAGAGCTCGCTGACTGGTTTCCTCTGCTAACCGGCTTGTCCTGGACCTCTTTCATGTCTGCCTCCATGCACTGGGATTATGGGGGGGGCGCGGGGGGAGCAGGGAAGGGACGGCAGTGCTCACCCAGCTCGGCCGTGGATGCTGGGGATCTGAATTCAGGGGCCCACACTTGCACAGCGAGTGCTTTATCTGCTGAGCCCATCTCCCCAGTCCACATTCTTGTTTCAAAGGCAGCGATTTTGCTCTCTTTGCCCCCTTCCATACATTGTCATTCTATGCAGAGGACTCTTCCCCTAACTTCCACTCTTCAGGATATTGAAAGTCACCACGACTCCAAGGCAAGTGTCACCCAGGCACGGCTCCCGAATAGCTAATCAGGAGAGGGAAATGGAGCCTCTCACTGTAGAACTCACTTTCTGCTCCAGCGGGACTCGTGATTAAGCTGGGGAAAAGGCTTTGATCCATCTCTCTGTGTGTGTGTGTTGGGGGGGGGGCGTTGCCTTTGTGCACAGGGTAGACTGGGTGGGAAGTTATCTGTTGCTACCAGTGGGGTGTTCCCCCTCGCCTCTTCCTATCCCTTCAGGTGGTGAAGGGCACCCTCTGTCTAGGTCATTCGCTCCCTAAAACTCCCTGAAGAATCGAGCAACTGACTTCTGCTTAGAGAGAGGATAATTTCCAAATCCAGCCTCTTCAAGACTAGAGTTCAGTGACTGTTGAGTGCTCAGGGATAAATAAGACGTCTCTGTCCCACCCTCTAGGAACCTCTGCAGAAGAGGACTGTTCTGCACGGAAACATCTCCATCACACCTCCAAGGCTCAGGGTCCGTTGTGGAAGAGGCTGGTGGAAAGAATGTAAGAGCCAAGGAAGGGCTAGGGCTGCTTACAATGTAATCACTCAAACAGAAATTGGCCTGGGGGTAGGGTGAGAAATTGGCCTCGATATCCATGACTTTTCAGTGCCTAGGAATACCTTCACAAGACCCTCATAATAGGAGGAAAAGATGATGACATCAAAGTAAAAGGGAGATTACTGGAGAGAGGGAAGGGACATGATGGAGAATGGATTTCTGAAGGGGAAACTGGGGGAAGGGAGGGACTTTTAATGGTTTATTGTCTATAATTATGAAAGTTGTTAATAAAAAAGTTTTTTTTTTTTTTCAAAAAAAGGCATGGAGTGGGCTGGAGAGATGGCTTAGCAGTTAAGGGCTTGCCTGTGAAGCCTAAGGACCCTGGTTTTAGGCTCGATTCCCCAGGACCCATGTAAGCCAGATGCACAAGATGGCACATGCATCTGGAGTTCATTTACAGTGGCTGGAGGCCCTGGCATGCCCATTCTCTCTCTCTCTCTCTCTCTCTCTCTCTCTCTCTCCCTCTTTCTCTCCTGCCTGTCGCTCTCAAATACATAAATAAAAATAAACAAACAAAAAAAAATGCACTGGGCTAGAGAGATGGCTTAGCAGTGAAGGTACTTACCTGCAAAGCCTAAGAACTCGTGTTCAAATCTCCAGGTTCCACACAGCCAGACGCACAGTGACACAAGCACGCAATGCCACACATGCGCACAAGGGGGCGCACATATGTGGAGTTCAATTGCAGAGGGCTGAAGGCCCTGGCATGCCCATTCTCTCTCTCTCTCTGCTTCTTTCTCTCTCTCTCTCTCAAAAGGGGGGGGGGGCATATGCACAACACACGGCTTCTATTTTCTCTTTTAGAACTTTTTCTTGACAATTTTCATACACACACATAATGTGTTTTGATCATAATCTCATCCCATTGTCTTCTTTTGCCCCCCCTCCTGCCATTCCTCTTCCACTAAACCCCTTCTTTTCTTTAAAGGGTTTTTTTTTTTTTTTGGTTTTCGAGGTAGGTTCTCGCTCTAGCCCAGGCTGACCTGGAATTCACTATGGAGTCTCAGGCTGGCCTTGAACTCACGGCAATCCTCCTACCTCTGCCTCCCCAGTGCTGGGATTAAAGGCGTGCGCCACCACGCCCGGCTTAAAGGTTTACTTTTAAATATATTTTATTTATTTATTTATTTACTTGAGAGACAGAAAGAGGCAGAGAGAGAGAAAAAGAGAGAGAGAATGGACACGCCAGGGCCTCCAGCCACTGTTAACGAACTCCAGATGCGTGCGCCTCCTTGTGCATCTGGCTTACATAGGTCCTGGAGAGTCAAACTGGGATCCTTTGGCTTTGCAGGCAAATGCCTTAACCACTAAGCCATCTCTCCAGCCCACACTAAACCCCTTCTTCTTTCCAACTAGTCCCTTTTCTATTTCTACTTTGATGTCTCTCCCGCCCCCTCCTCTGTCATTCTGATGAAATGTCAGTGATGCCAAGTTGTGCCCGTCTTGTGCAGGTAATGGCAGTTGTGAGGTCACGAATACAATGAGCGCTTCATGTCCACAAGACAGTGCTTCAGGAACGTTCAGCGACAACGTTCCTTCCTGTCTTCCAGTTCTTGCACCCCTTTTCATGACCTCTTTTGCAATGTTCCCTGAGCCTTGGAGGGGGTAATGTAGATGTCTTCTCTACTCACTTATTCCAGCATCCCCCCAGAAGGGCCTCATGCTGGGAGTGTGGGCCCCAGGGCGGCAGTGTTGAGCTGACCGCTAATAGGTGAAGCCTGGTGAGGAAGAGTTACTGCTCATCTCACAGGGCTGGATTCCGTCTCTTGCTTTCTTGCTTACACTAACCCTTTCCCTTCCCTACCTGGCAACTTCCTGTTTTGCTCCTCCACATGTCCTAATGCAGCCAGGGGAGCCCTCACCAGGACAGCACATGGTGTTTGAACCCTCTGGCTGCCAGACATCATGAACTAAATGATTTTTACTTTCTATGTTATCCAGCTTCAAGTGTTGTGTCATAGCAGCACAATAGACTAATGATATGCCTCTTCGGGGAATGTTCTGCCCTTTCAAACAGAGGGAGGTTGCTTTGTCTAAACCACTTCAAGGATTCTGTAGGTCTGCAGAGAAGAGAAACCAGAGGTGGGGGTGCTCTCTGGGACGTCCTTGGGTTAAGTTGCCAACATCATGAACTGATGGTACCGGCTTGCTCATTTCCCTGTCTTCTTCACTTGGCTAATTTTACTATGAATTAGAAGTTAACGAGGGGGAAGATTCTAATGAGCCTTTTTATTTTTTCAGCTCTGGTATGTCTTCACCTCCTGCTGAGTGTCTAATTCAAGTGCACTGTGACATTACTTGAAGATGGAGTCCCATCCCACTGGCTAAGGGCTCAGCCTCTCAAGACTGCCTCCACCTCAGATGCCAGATGTGACCCACTGACTATAAATTTGGGGTTCCACAGCCCCTCCCCAGAGTCATTATTTGCTAGAACAGCTCACAGAACATAGAAAAACATTGTGCTTAGATTTACCGGTTCTGAATGAAGAATCCGAGCTGAGAAGAGCCAGGAGGAAGTGATGTGTGAGGTGAGTTTGGAGGCTCTGGGGTGGGGCAGGTCAGCGCTTCAGGGAGTGTGTGTTCCTTAATCCTGAAGCCGGTTGAACCTCACTATACAGTTTGTCTAGAGCTCAACCTTTGGCCTCCGTCCTTTCTCTGGAGGTCACTAGAGATGGTGGTGGTGGGTGGGGGACTGGGCAGTCCCTTCCTGTCCTACCCTGCCTTTCTGGTGTCCAGCCCCACCTTGAGGGCTTGCTGACCACCTTCTGTACCTAGCCACTCCCACAGCCCAAATTCTGGTGTGACCTAAACAGGCTCATGAATTAACAAGACACTTCTGCTTCTCCAGCCATTGCAAGGGCTTTTGAAACACTGTGCTGGGAACCAGAAACAAAGATTGTTGCTGAAGAGTGACAGGGGACCAGAAGCCACTGGGTGATAGTGGAGGATGAGAAACCAAGCCAGATATGAAGGATGAGGGCCTCCAACTGAACCAACCCAGGAGGATTCTGTTTGTTTTGTTTTATTTTATTTTGTTTTGTTTTGTTTGGGGCAGGGTCGCATGTAGCCCAGGCTGGCCTCAAACCCACTATGTAGCTGAGAATGACCTTGAACTTCAGATCCTCCTGCCTCTACCTCACAAGTACTAGGATTAAAAGTGTGCTGCCAGTTTATGTGGTGCTGAGGATGGAACCCAGGTCTTCATCTGTGTTAGGCAAGCATTCTGTCAACTGAGCGATATCCCCAACTCCCCACTTAGCAGAATTCTTGCCAAAATTGGGCTCCTAAGGACATATCATAGATAAAGTCTAGTTGATAAAGAGCCCAAAGACTCCAGACTAGAGTTCGATCAAGGAGAAGGTCTCTATTAGGTTAGTTTACAAAACGAGGGCTGAAGTCGGGTGTGGTGGCACATGCCTTTAATCCCAGCACTCAGGAGGCAGAGGTAGGAGGATCGTCGTGAGTTCAAGGCCACCCTGAGACTACGTAGTGCATTTCAGGTCAGCCTGAGCTAAAGTGAGACCCTACCTCGAAAAACAAAAACAAACAAAACGAGGGCTGAGGATGGGGAAGGGCCAAAGCCACTCACAGGAAAACTGCATGAGTGGTGGGAGGCGATGAAAATGGGCTCCTATGGAAACAGGAGCCCCCCCCCCCGAGGAGTGGGGCTCACTGTGGTGGACAGTAGCCCCCAAAGTTCATGCAGAAGTGGTGACAGATGAGGCCAGAAGGGGTGAGATGGATGTAGCTCAGTGCTTGAGTGCTTACGTAGCTCGCTTGAGACCTTGGGCTCCATTCCCAGCACTGAAAGAAAGAAAAACATGCGAAAGGGTGTGGCCCATGCCTTTAATCCTAACACTCAGGAGGCAGAAGTAAGAGGATCACTGTGAAATTGAGGCCAGCTTGAGACTACATTGTGAATTCTAGGTCAGCCTGGGCTACAGCAAGACCCTACCTTGCAAACCCCCCTCAAAAAAAAAAAAAAAAAGAAAGAGAAAGAGGGAGAGCAAGAGAGAGAGAGAGAGAGAGAGGGAAGAAGAGAGAAGGGGAGGAAGGGAGGGAAGAAAAGAGATAAGGGAAGGAGGGAGGGAGACAGAGATGAGGCAAAAGAGGTGATTGCATCATGAGGGTTCTGTCCTCATGCACGAATGTATGTCATTCACGCAACAGGATGTGCTGAGCAGCCTGCCCTCCCTCTCCTGTGCGACCCATCCACACTCTCTTGGACTTCACCTCCCGGCATGAGATGGTGACTACGACGCAGACCCTTTAACCTCGGGTTTCCCAGCCTCTGGGAAAGACAAACCTCTGCTTGGTATCAATTACCCAGGCTGGCGAGTTCTGTTTGCGCAGCACCAAAGAGACAAGACGGGGCTCTGCTCTCTGAACGCTGCCACACTGACGCTTTATTTCATCTGTTGACCCAGCACTGCCGTGGCAGGAGAGAGAAGAGGCCCCAGGAAGGGACCTCTGGCCTCATCTAGCCCAAGAGCCTCATTTCAGAGACAAGACTGAAGACAAGGGAGGCTGGTGACTTTCTCAAAACGACGAAGCTAGCTAGAGGCCAGCGAGCCCCTGGATACAGGCCTGCTGACTCATAGTTCAGGTTTAGTCATCTGCTGGGGCGGGGTTGTTGGAGAGGTGCTGAGGGCCAGTGCAGTGCGTGCAGGGCCCACTCTCCCAAGACTCAAGCAGTAAACATTCAGGAATTCTGCGAGTCACGCTTGCAAATAGAGTCATTATTAAGCATCCAACCCCGTGGACTTCCAATTGAATAAATGATATTAGTCATCATGAGCACCCATGATGGTGCTCACTCACAGGAGATGAAAGGGGAAACAGCTCAAGTACCCCCCAGTGAACAGTAGACAAGGTGGGTCACAGCCATCCAGTGGAGCATTACTCAGTCATGAGAAGGAATGAGCATTATGCTTCAACACAGGTGAACTTTATTTTATTTTATTTTTAATATTTGTAGTTCTTTTATTTTTTTTATTTTTTATTTTTTATTTTTTTTTTTGCTTTTGGTTTTTTGAGGTAGGGTCTCGCTCTAGCCCAGGCTGACCTGGAATTCACTATGGAGCCTCAGGCTGGCCTCGAACTCTCGGCGATCCACCTACCTCTGCCTCCCGCGTGCTGGGATTAAAGGCGTGCGCGACCACGCCCGGCTATTAATATTTGTAGTTCTTTTAAAGAGAGAGACAGAGAATATGGGTGAGCCAGGACCTCTTGCCACTACAAGCTCCAGACATGTATACCACTCTGTGTGTCTGGCTTTATATGGGTACTCGGGAAATGAACCTGGGCCAGCAGGCTTCACAAGCAAGCACCTTTAACCACCGAGCCATCTTCCAACTACAGATGAACTTTCAAAACGTCACACTCAGCTATTAAAGACAGTTGCTTGCAAAGCCTACTAGCCCAGGGTTTGATTCTCCAGTTCCTATGGAAAGCCAAATGCACAAAGTGGTGCGTGGACCTGGAGTTTATGTGCAGTGGCAAGAGGTCCTGCTGCACTCATTCTCTCTCTCATCTCAAATAAACATTAAAAAAATAAACCAAGCCGGGCGTGGTGGCGCACGCCTTTAATCCCAGCACTTGGGAGGCAGAGGTAGTAAGATCACTATGAGTTCAAGGCCACCCTGAGACTACATAGTGAATTCCAGGTCAGCCTGAGCTAGAGTGAGACCCTACCTTGTAAAACCAAAATAAATAAATAAATAAACCGTTAGTAAGGGGCTGGAGAGATGGTCCAGTGATTGAGGTGCTTGCCTGCAAAGCCTAAGGACCCAAGTTTGATTCCCCAGTACCCATGTAAAACCAGATGCACAAAGTGGCACATGCATCTGAAGTTCATTTGCAGTGGCTGGAGTCCCTGGAACATCCATTCTCTATCTGTATCTCTCTCTCAAATAAGTAAATAAAATATTTTAAAGAGAGAGAGAGAGCTGGAAAGATACCTTAGCAGTTAAGGCACTTGCCTGAGAAATCTAAGGACTCAGGGTCGATTCCCCAGTATCCACATAAGCCAGAAGCACAAGGTGGCACATGCATCTGGTGGCACCCATTCTCTCTTTCTCTCTCTGCCCTTTTCTCTCTCACACACAAGTAAATTAATTAAATATTTTAAAAATTAATAAAAGCATGGCACTTGCTGGCCATGGTGGCTCACACCTATAATCCCAGAAATTGGGAGGCTAAGGTAGGAGGATCACCATGAGTTCAAGGCCAGCTTGGACTTCAGAGTAAGTTCCAGGTCAGCCTGGGCTAGAGTGAGACCCTGCCTCAAAAAAAAAAAAAAAAATCACATTCAGTGAAAGAAGCGTTATACAAAAGTCTGCATATGACATGATTCTGTTTCTATGAAATGCCTAGAATAACCAAATCTAGAGCCTAGGAGGTGGCTTGGAGGTTAAAGGTGTTTGTTTGTAAAGCCTGCCAGACTGAGTTCAATTCTCCAATATCCATGGAAAGCTGGACTCAAAGTGGTGTTTGTTTGCAGTAGTATCTTATTTTTAAATTTTTTATTTATTTATTTTATTTATTTGTTAGAGAGAAGGAGAGAGAGATTGGGTGTGCCAGGGCCTCTAGCCACTGCAAACAAACTCCAGACACATGCGCCACTTTGTGTATCTGGCTTATGTGGGTACTAAGGAATTGAACCTGGGTCCTTAGGCTTTGCAGGCAAGCACCTTAACTGCTAAGCCATCTCTTTAGCCCTAAAATTTTTATTCCTTTATTTGTGTGTTCGTGTATGGGTTTTCATGCCATGGCACACATGTGGAGGTCACAGGATAGAAGGGTTGAGATCACAGATCATGTGCCACGCTGCGCCTGGCTTTATGTGGGGGCTGGGGAACTGAACCAGGCTAGCTGACTTTGCGAGCACTGTTTCTTTTACTTCTCTCCCCTGCTCACTCTTGCAGACGTAGAGATCACGAAATGCCAGCAACAATCACTGTTGCGTCCACGGTGCTCGAGTGGTTACCTGCTGTCCAGTTTTGGAAGATGTGGCTGAAAAGCAGCCACAGTTTGACCCCAGGCCATGAATCCAGCAGGTTCTGTGAGGATCACTGGGCTATTTGGAACTTAAAAAGTTTCATCAGGGCGTGGTGGCGCACACCTTTAATCCCAGCACTCCTAGAGGCAGAGGTAGGAGGATCACTGTGAGTTCGAGGCCACCCTGAGACTACATAGTGAATTCCAGGTCAGCCTGAGCTAGAGTGAGACCCTACCTTGGAGGAAAAAAAAAAAGTTTCACATCACGCACTATATCTCTTCCATCCTAACAAAGCCAGCACTCACTAATGTACCTATACATAGGCTCTCCTCAGGGATCGAGGGGCCATCGGCATCGCTGTCCCAACCAGGGCTCAGCCTAAATGGGTGATGTATGTAGATCAGAGATTTCCCCAAATGTGACAGTCCCACCAGCGCTGTCATAAATCATCGCCAAGGCTCAGGATGCTGGCAGCACTGAGCATCACGGGGACAGGCACTTTGCGGGAAAAGTCGGGTCCATTAATTTCCATCTGCCAGAGGAAATGAATTCATTTCACCACTCCGAGGACCAGCCTGCGGGGTAATCTTCAGATCTCCTTGCCTCTCGAGGATCAGGTGGGGAACCAAGTTGCTTGAGGTTTAGATGGATAAGCAAAGCAATCCTTGCTTTGTGGTCAGGGTACAGTATGGCAGAAACCCTCAAATGACCTCTCAGCTCCTTGTGGCTCGTCAGAGGAGCACAGAATCCTCTACGTGGGGCACCAGGCAGGCTGTCCACAAAGCATCACTGTAGTGTCCTCTCTTGACCCACTGAACTTGCCACCTCTGTCACACTGGTCTAAACAGAGAATATTTGCAACCCCAAGTGGTTGTGGGGCTGGGGAGATAGCTTGGAGGTCAAAGGTATTTGCTTGCAAAGCCTGCCAGCCTGGGTTCAACCCCCAAGCCACCTATGTAAGCTGGATGCAAAGGTGGCACAAGCATCTGGTGTTCATTTGCAATGGCAAGAGACCCCAGTGTGTGGTGTGTCCCTGGCCTCCCCCCCCACCACACACAGAAGTGAAAATTAATAAATAAAACAAATAAAGAAAGAAAAGACAAAACAGCCGATCTAAGCCAGGTATGGTGGCACATGACTTTAGCCCCAGTGCCTGGAAGGCTGAGGCGAGAGGATCACGGGGCGTGGGAGTGAGGCCAGCCTGAGGCTACAGATGCATTCCGTGTCACGTTATCCTGCTGCCTGGGCCTGGAAACACACAAACACAAAACAGCCACACTTAGCTTTTCTGTCCCTGTATCCTGAGTGAAAAGTGGGTGCGTCAGGGTGTTCAGGGGTCGGGTGACAAGGGCTCTTTGTGAAGCACTTTAGAATCTCTCTGAGGCCTCACAAGTTATCCATTATAATTCTTGCTGCAACTTTGAGAAGGTATAGTGAAAATATTTTCCAGCTGGGCAGCACTTGGGAGGCAGAGGTAGGAGGACTGGCATGAGTTTCAGGCCACCCTGAACTACATTGGGAGTTCCAGGTTAGCCTGGGCTAGAGCGAAACCCTACCTTGAAAAAACCAAACATACACATATATATATATAATTTTTTTCTCCAAGAGTGAGGAAGCTGGGATTCAGTGGGGAGACCTCTTGGTCTAGCATCATACCACTATGGAAAAGTAAGGTTTAATTCAGCCTCAGCATTGGCCAGTAGATACACGGATGAGGAAAATAGCACTGTGAATGCACTGGGATCATAGATGAACGTTCCAGTTGGCATCCTGCTTTCCTGGGTGCTGGGGAATTGAACTCCAGCTGGTAGTCTTTGCAAGCAAGCATCTTGCAAATGTGCTTTGATGGCTAATGAACTGTGACACCCAGAGGTGAAAGGGACTGTCTTGAGAAGGGACAGCGTAGCAGTTCCCTTCTCGTTGCTCGGACAAAACAGCCAACCAGAAGCAGCTTATGGAAGGAAAGGGTTTATTTCAGATTATAGCTTGGAGGAGAAGCTTCGTCATGGTGGAGAAAGCATGGCAGAGCAGACAGCCAGGGTGTCTTGTCACATCAGCTGGGAGGAAGCAGCAAGAGTGAGCGGGCCAGTGAACAGCCCAGTAGGGCTGGATGAATAACCCTCAAGGCCCGCCCCCAGTGACACACTTCCTCCAGCAAGGCTCCTCCTCCCAAAGGCTCCACTAGCTGGTGATTAAATATGAGGCTTCATCATAAACACATAAGACTGTGGGGGACACTTCATATTCAAACCATCATAGGTGGTTACGCCCAAAAGCTATAAATAGCAACCCTTCCTTATCCCAAAAGAACACAGTCCAAGATTCCTTTTGGATGCCTAGAGTCTTGAATCATGCCAGACCCTACATATACCATGTTTTCCTGTAGTAATATCTAATAGAAAGCTTAATTTATAAGTAGACATACTAAGATATAAACAATAAGAATGAAAGTGGGGCTGGGCATGGTGGCGCACGCCTTTAATCCCAGCACTTGGGAGGCAGAGGTAGGAGGATCGCTGTGAGGTCGAGGCCACCCTGAGACTACATAGTGAATTCCAGGTCAGCCTGGGCTAGAGCAAAACCCTACCTCAAAAAAGCAAAAACAAACAAACAAACAAAAAAGAATGAAAGTGGGGCTAGGGAGATGGCTCAGTGATTAAAGGTGCTTACTAGCAAAGCCTGCTGGCCTCAGTTCGATTCCCCAGTATCCGTGTAAACCCAGATGCACAAAGTGGCACATGTGTCTGGAGTTCCTTTGCAGGGACAAGAGGCTCTGGCATGCCCATCCTCTCTGCCCCCTGCCCCTCATTTGTTTATTTTTTATTTTTATTTTTTCAAGGTAGGGTGTCACTCTAGCTCAGGCTGACCTGGAACTCTCTCCATAGTCCTAGGCTGGCAGCGATCCTTCGTCCTCTGACTACCGAGTGCTGAGATTAAAGGTGTGTGCCTCCATGCCTGGCTTTTTACTCTCTCTCTCTCTAGTAAATAAAATGAAATAGACTGACCATAATAATATGGTTATATTAATCTGGGCATGGTGGCACACACCTTTAATCCCAGCACTCTGGAGGCAGAGGCAGGAGAATTGCCATGAGTTTGAGGCCACCCTGAGACTACAGAGTAAGTTGCAGGTCAGCCTGGGCTAGAATGAGACCTTACATCGAAAAACCAAAAATAAAATAAAATAAAATAATAATAATAACATGGTTATTAAATCATATATGGATTTCTTCTCTCCGTCTCTGTGCTGCGCTCAGTCTGCTTGAGGTGAAGCAGATGGTACCGTGCGTGCCACGTGCCGAGGTGCCGTGAGGACCATGCCGTAAGTACGGGGACATGGCGGAGGTAACTTGTTCGGGTTACGTGGACACATATGCCACACTATGGGACAGTCCATTAGATAACCTTGTTAGCTACTGAGTTACAACAGGGTTGGGGTAGCTGGTCATGGTGGCACACGTCTTTACTCCCAACACTTGGGGGGCAGAGGTAGGAGGATCGCCTTGAGTTTGAGGCCACCATGACACTACATAGTGAATTCAGGTCAGAGCAAGACCCTCACTCAATAAATAACAAATATATAAATAAAAGGGTGGGGGTCCTGTAAACCTTGTGGACAAGCTGGACAGAGTAAGGATTCATCTCCCCAGCAGGGCTCTGGGGGAATGCATACCATTTAAAAACATGTAAATTGTGTATTTCTGGAATTTTTCCATGGAATACTTTTAGACCGTGGTGGAGAGTGAGAGTAACTTAAACCACAGACAAGGAGACTGGCTAAGGGGGACTGCCGCAGCTTGGGAAAGCAAGAAGATGTGGCTGGGTGGATCAGGGCTGCTGGGAACAGATGGGGACGTGTGAGCCGGGGCAAGGTGGAGGTCAGGGGCAGCCACCGGCTCTTCTCCCTACCGGTACTCAGATCTACTGAGAAACAAGAGAACTGCTGGTGGACAGATCTGACCTTTCTGTTCATTTTTATTTTATTTTATTTTATTTTATTTTATTTTATTTTACTGAGCAAGGGGAGTCTACGTAGGGTCTTGCTCTAGCCCAGACTGACCTGAAATTCACTGTGTAGTCTCATGGCATCCTTGAACTCATAGCGATCCTCCTCCCTCTGCTTCCCCAGCGCTGGGACTAAAGGCTGTGCTCCACCATGCCCAACTTTTTCTGTTTATTACCAAGGAAGGTGACATTGGGAAGGATGGTATAACACGTGAGAGCAGGCAGACAGCCTACCACAGACGTGGACAAGAGACCCCATCCAGGTGCAGGAGGGTACCAATGTGGATCCCCCAGTCCCACTCTCAAGGTGGAGCCGCCCCTGCAGACCCTCCCCCAGGCTCGGAGGAACCCAAGCCCCTGCAGGAGCAGACAGGAGGGGTTGGGCTGGCACACTCACTTTCTCCATGTTCATCTTTTTTGTCCTGGGAGCAATGAGTGGGACAGTCAAGAGTACCGTCCTGGTGTGGCAGGGAAGTTACCACCAGAGGCCAGCAGCTCTCTGAAGGTGTGTCCATCCGTGACCTTGAGCCTGCTGCTTGCACACGGGGCTGGTGCATTTGAGTCTGACTTAGCATGTAACTGTGAACCTTCTAGAACATGACCTGGAAGGGAACAAACGTTCTTTCCGCTCCACCGCCTGGGGCTAGAGCTTCCCTGTGCTTTTACCAGCTCGGTAAGGCTGTCTCCTTGACCTTCACGGGACAGCTCTGCTCTGCTAGCCTAGATTCTGGAACGGGACGCATCAAATCGGGACAATGTGCAGAGAAAGGCAGCAATCAGGACAGGGAGGACAGGGACGGGGAGAGTGTGGAGGGGGGGGTTGGAGCCTGGAGCAGCTGTGCAGATCCGAGGAAGCTGCAGAGGAGAAAAGAAGAGACGCTTGTTAGATATGTCTTTAAATGCTATTCGAGTGCCAGCAAAAACTGACTGTAAGAGCCAGGTGTGGTGGCACACATCTTTAGTCCCAGCACGTGGGAGACTAAGGTAGGAGGATTACTGTGAGTTTGAGGCCAGCCTGGGACTAAACAGTGAATTCCAGGTCAGCCTGGACTAGAATGAGACTATCTTGGTGGGGGGAGGGATGACTGTAAGGGGGCTAGAGAGATGGCTTAGCAGTTATGTCATTTGCCTGAGAAGCCTAAGGACCCAGGTTCCATTCTCCAGGACCTACATAAGCCAGATGCACAAGGTGACACATGCATCTAGAGTTTGTTTGCAGTGGCTGGAGCCCTGACATGCCCACGTGTGAACCCACAAACATGCAAAATAAGTGACTGTGTATGTTTTTGAAAGAGAAAGAGGAGGAGAGAGAGAGAGAATGGGTGCACCAGGGCCTCCAGCCACTGCAAACAAACTCCAGACGCGTGCCCCCTCTTGTGCATCTGTCTAACGTGGGTCCTAGGGAATCAAACCTGGGTCCTTTGGCTTTGCAGGCAAATGCCTTAACCGTTAAGCCATCCCTCCAGCCCATGATTGTGTATTTTAAATGTCTTAGGTTACAAGATGCCTGCAGCATGCGAACTCAGGGCACTAGCCACATCCAGAGGGCAGCAGGAGGGAATAGATAGTAAGTCTGGCGCATAACGAGAACTTCCCCTGTGCCAGGCCTCTGGCGAATCAGCCATGGCGAGTGTGGGTGACTGACCCACTGCACAGGTGAGCCTGAGGCTCAGAGGCCTTATGTAATGCTCACGGTCTGCACGACCCAGTAAGCCACTGAGGTGCAAACACATCTTTCTCTGACTCCAATGCCTGTGGCTCCTCTGAAATCCCTCTTGTCACCTGTCACAACTCCTGCCTGTTTCCCTTTGGACCCAGTGTAAAGCTGAGGTGTGAGCGCCTGAGGGGAGAAAAGGCAGGACTATGGAAGGCAGCTTCAGTTACAGTTGAAACTGGAAGCTGAAATAAACCTTTCCTCCCAGTAAACTGTTTCTGGTTGAGTGTTTTGTCTCAGCAATGAGAAGATAAGTGGATAAATAATATATAGATATATATATTTAAAAAGAAGCCAGGTATGGTGGCACACGCCTTTAATCCCAGCACTCAGGAGGCAGAGGTAGGAGGATCGCCGTGAGTTTAAGGCCACTCGAGGTAGGGTCTCACTCTGGCCCAGGCTGACCTGGACTTCACTATGTAGTCTCAGGGTGGCCTCGAACTCACGGTGATCCTCCTACCTCTGCCTCCTGAGTGCTGGGATTAAAGGCGTGTGCTCACCACGCCCGGCTAAAAATATTTTTTAAAAATGACTGCTACAGAGAAAAGTATACCTGCTTCTGCCACTGGCAAGCATAGATGAATTGGTTTTATCCAGGAATTGTCTGTTTCTCTTTTTGTTTTTTCGAGGTAGAGTCTCACTCTAGCTCAGGCTGACCTGGAATTCACTATGTAGTCTCACGGGTGACCTCGAACTCTTGGCAATTCTCCTACCTCTGCCTCCCGAGTGCTGGGATTAAAGGTGTACTCTAACTTGCCGGGTTCTTGTCTGTTTATTGAACTCAGTATGGTGGCTTTGGAAAGTGTATGCAAATGTATGCAAATTATATTCAAATTCACATGAAAATAGCTGGTGTGTACCTCCTCCGCCTTTACTAGAGACAATTCTTGTAGCTTTCTACTCTGCCACCCTTGCGTTGTGTCAGCTTTCCAAGCTGCTCTCTCAGAAACACACACACCTGGATGGGGAGAGATGTGCATGTGGGTGTGCACATGTCTGCAAGCGGGTCGTGGTGGGAAGAGGGAGACAGCAATGACGGCTTCAACATGGCTCAGCAATCAAATGGGAGTGGTGGATCTGAGATTTCAAACTTTCACACTGGGTAGGCTGGGGGAGATGGATCAGTGACTAAAGGCTTTTGCTTACAAGCTGGCTGGGCCACGTTCAATTCCCCAGCACCCATATACAGCTAGTTACAAAGTGACACATGCATCTGTGATCTTACAGCAATGGGAGACAGAGCCAGAAGAATCTGGAAGCTCCTGGGCCAACTAGACTGGTGCATATGTAGAAGCGGAAAGGAAAAGGAGAGCCCATCCCAAAAAGAAGGTGGAAGGAGAGGACAAACACTCCCAAGGACCTTCACACACCCACTGTGGAACACATACGTACACCACACAGCACACATTAAAAAAAAAGGAGGATGGAGGGATGGCTTAGTGGTTTAGGTGTTTGTCTGCAAAGCTAAAGGACCCAGGTTCGATTCCACAGGACCCACGTAAGCCAGATGCACAAGATGGCGCATGCATCTGGAGTTCATTTGCAGTGGCTGGAGCCCTGGCACACCCATTCTCTCTCCCTCTCTCTCTCTCTCTCTGTCTCTCCTTCCCTTTCTCCCTCTTTCTATCAGATAAATAAATAAAAATAAAATATTTTTTTAAAAAGTCAACCTCCAGTCTCTGGGACCAATCCCTAAGCAACCTATACTTTTTTTTTAAGTTTATTATTATTTTTTTCTAGGTAGGGTCTCATTCTAGCCCAGGCTAACCTGACACTCACTCTGTAGTCCCAGGCTGATCTCAAACTCACAGCGATCCTCCTACCTCTGCCTCCCGAGTGCTGGGAATAAAGGCGTACGCCACCACGCCTGCTGCAACCCATACTTCTAATCAGCGTTCACTAAGAGAGCCTCACATATGATATCTCGTGCAGGTGAGGCCCCAAGAGCCGCAGGGGGAGCTCAGGAAATTTATTCCGGAGTCTGACATGTCACACGCCCTTGGGGCCCCTTCAGCTGTGTCAAGCTGAGATGTCCGTGAACCTTCTGAAGCCCGATTTCTGAAAACGGCCAGGATGACACAAGTTCTGCCTCCCCCACCCCCACCCCTGCTGTTGTTCTGGGTGTGTGTGTGTGTGGGGGGGGTTCTTGTAAAAGGCTGAGAGCTCGCGGGGTCACCACTGCTAACTGTAAGGGGAGGCTGTGAACAAGCAGGGGCAGTCAGGAGGCCACGCGGCAGTCTGGAGGGTTGGCGGGGCCGTCAGATAGCTCAGTATGAGCTTTCTGCAGCAATTCAGTTCAACTACTTTGTCCAATTACCATTCTGGACAGCACACTCATTTGTTCCCACAGGCGCACGCCCGTCCGTCCGTTCATTCGGCAAACATGCACGGAGCATCAGCTCTGGGCTCAGCGCTCTGCAGGGTTACAGGTTGTGAAGACAGACAGGACAAGGTCATCTTCGCTCACAAGGATCTTTTCCTGCTGTCCTTGCTCACAGGGGACCCTCTCATCCCACCTGAGAGCTCTGCGACCATCTAGAAGCAGAGATTAACATCCCGTCAATAAACACGACATGCCTCGCAGTCCTAGAAGCCTGGATACCAAGAGCTAGAGAGGACAAAAGACCCGGCTGTCCCGGGAAGGTCAAGGCCACACGGAGGAATGCATGACACCTCCAAGGGTGAGCAGGAGCCCGCCAGGTGCACTGGCAGAAGGGACACGGCATGCCAGGGTACAGAAGCATGCAGCCACATGGCTGTGTGCACCAACGGGGGAAGACGGTCGGTGGTGTCACGGTGTACCGTCCTCCCTCCCTGTCACTCCAGCCCAGGCATTCCCGGGCGTCTGTAAACACCGGTGACATTTACAAGCCCATGGTGCTCGGCTGGCAGTTGTAGTAAGCTGTGACTCTGAGCTGTTTGTCCTCTGCTCTTCCCGTGTCTCGTCTGCTAGTGGAGACTCTTATCTTTGTCTTCCGGGGACCCAGCGCCATGCCTTCCTTTGGAACACTCGTCACCATGCAAGAGATGCAGTTTGCCAGAGGTGTTTGAATCAATGAAAATGCTCCTGCCTTCAGGAGGTACCAATGATTGACATTCCTCCAGGATCCTGCCCACCTTAGTACCTCATTTAACACAACCACTTGTGAGGTAGATAACTAAGGCCTCAATTTACAGATGAAACAATAGAGGCCGCAGAGATGTCCTGGCTCGCGAATGCGAAGCAGCCCAGAAGTGCCCGCTTTGAGTGCAGGCCAACTGGTCCAAAGACTGATGCTTTGAGCTCCAACTCTGCCCAAGCTTACCATTCCTATTTCATTACACTGGGTAAAACAGTATGAACTTGACTTACAAATCAACATGAAGATCCTGAGCTGCAACGAAACTCTGGCTAGATCCTCTTTTTTTTGTTTTCTTTTGTTTTTTGAGGTAAGTCTGGGTCTATACCAGGCTGACCTGGAATTCACTACATAGTCCCAGGGGGGCCTTGAACTCACAGTGATCCTCCTACCTATGCCTCCCAAGTGCTGGGATTAAAGGCGTGTGCTGAAAGTGTCATTTGCAGGTGACCATTAATGAATTAACCATCTCTCCAGTGCCTATTATGTTCTGGGTTGGATTTTGGGAAACCAATGGGATAAAGTATCCCATTTCCATTTTTTTTTCTTTTTGGTTTTTCAAGGTAGGGTCTCCCTCTAGCCCAGGCTGACCTGTAATTCACTATGTAGTCTCAGGGTGGCCTCAATCCTCCTACCTGTGCCTCCCGAGTGCTGGGACTAAAGATGAGTGCCATCATGCCCGGCTCCCATTTCCATTGTTTTTTTTTGGGTGGGAGGGGTGGCATAGCAGGAGTGGACGAGCACAGAACGCTGTGGTTGGCAGGACAGTAAAATCAGGCTGGTGCAGGCAATCCCAGCACTCGGGAGGCACAGGTAGTAGGATCGCCGTGAGTTCAAGGCCACCCTGAGACTACATACTTAATTCCAGGTCAGCCTGAGCCAGAGTGAGACCCTACCTCAAAAAATCAAAACAAACAAACAAACAAAAAACCTCTACATTACTTGATCTCAATTTCTTTTTAAATATTATTTATTTTGTTTTTTTCAAGGTAGGGTCTCACTCTAACCCAGGCTGATCTGGAACTCATTATGTAGTCTCAGGCTGGCCTTGAACTCACAGCGATCCTCCTACCTCTGCCTCCTGAGTGCTGGGATTAAAGGTGTGCACCACCACACCCAATTTTTAAAAAATTTTTTATCTATTTATTTATTTGAGAAGAGAGAGAAAGATAGATGCAGAGAGAGAGAGAGAGAGAGAGAGAGAGGGCACATGGGGCATTCAGCCACTGCAAACAAACTCCAGACACATGCACCACCTTATGCATCTGGTTTAAATGGGTCCTGGGTAATCAAACCTTGGTCCTTTGGCTATGTAGGCAAGTGCCTTAACCACTAAGCAATCTCTCCAGCCCTCAAATTCATTCATTCTTTCTTTCTTTCTTTCTCTCTTTCTCTTTTTCTTTCTTCTTCCTTTCTCTCTCTCTCTCTTTCTTTCTTTTTTCATAGTACACTTTATTGACCCAGTTACCCCAAAACAATGGTTATATATTATAAAGTAGGTGGCAATGCCTTAACCATATGCATGTTGTAAGGCCCAAGGGCCTCTTCCATCTTTGTCAAGGGTAGTACTGACCTGTTCTCTTTTTATACAATACTCAATTTTTTTTTTTTTTTTTTTTGAGGTAGAGTCTTGCTCTAGCCCAGGCTGACCTGGAATTCACTCTGTAGTCTCAGGCTGGCCTTGAACTCACAGCAATCTTTCTACCTCTGCTTCCCAAGTGCTGGGATTAAAGACATGCACCACCACACCTGGCTTACAATACTCAATTTCTTTTTTTTTTAAATAATATTTTTAGAGCTGGAGAGATGGCTTGGTGGTTAAGATGCTTGCCTGCGAAACCTAAGGACCCAGATTTGACTCCCCAGACCCCACGTAAACCAGATGTACAAAGTGACGCAAGTACTCAAGGTCATACATGCACACAAGGGGGCATATGCATCTGGAGTTTGATTCCAGTGGCTAGAGGCCCTGGCATGCCATTCTCTCTCTCTCTCATAAAAGAAAAATATTTTTATTGGGGCTGGAGAGATAGAGATTGTTCAGTGGTTAAGGTGCTTGCCTGCAAAGCCTAATGACTCGGATTTGATTCCCCAGTGCCCACGTAAAACCAGATGCACAAAGTGGTGTATCATGTGCAGTGACAAGGGGCTCATGTCTTTAATCCCAGCTCTTGGGAGGCAGGGTAGGAGGATCACTGTGAGTTCAAGCCTAGCCTGAGACTACATAGTGAATTCCAGGTCAGCCTAGGCTAAAGTGAGACCCTACCTCAAAAACAAACAAACAAAAAAGTCTGCTGGCCAGGCATGGTGACACACACCTTTAATCCCAGCACTTGGGAGGCAGAGGTAGGAGGATTGCCATGAGTTCAAGGCCACCCTGAGACTACATAGTGAATTCCAGGTAAGCCTGGGCTAGAGTAAGGCCCTACCTTGAAAATCCAAAAAATATATTATCTATTTATTTATTTAATGTATAGAGTATGGGTGTGTCAGGGCTTCTTGCCAGTGCAAAGGAACTCCAGACTCATGTGCCATTTTGCATCTGGCTTTACATGGGTATGGGGAATGGAACCCAGGCCAGAGGGTTTTACAAACACTGCTAAATGGGATGCAGTTAAAGTTCATCTGTGTTGTAGCACCTGTCCAGTCCTCATCTCAGTTTCTCTGGGTGAGAAACTACTTGTGGTAGTTTGAATCCGATGTCCCCATATACTCATGTGTTCTAAACGTTTGATCCCCAGCTGATGGCAATTTGGGAATTGGAACCTTACTGGAGGAGGTGTGCTATTGGGGGCAGGCATATGGGTGCTATAGCCAATGCCCCCCCTTGCCAGTGTTTGGCACACTCTCCTGCTGCTGTTATCCATCTGCTGTGGCAGAGGTGATGTCCAGCCTGTGTCATGCCACGTTTTGCCCTGCCATCATGGAGTTTCCCTTTGAATGTGTAAGCCGAAGTAAACTCTTTCCTCCCACAAGCTGTGTTTGGTCAGGTGCTTCATGCCAGCAACGCGAAGGTAACTGCAACAGGCCCTTCTCTACCTGGTGGTTTGCTTCATCCAATCGCATGCGCCAAAGAGGTGACAGTCTGATGGCAAGGTGGAGCCGTCATCCTTTCTGCCCGACCAAAGAAATGACACCCTTCATTGGTGCCATCGCCTGCCTGGAAGCAAGCCACAGACCCCGCAGCGCTCAGTGAATACCTGGAGACGGGGGTGTGGAGGGAGGGCACCTTAGAAGTCCGCCTGCCACACACGGGAACCCACTGGAGATGCCTGAGGAGGGAAGTGACATTGTCTGATGCATGTTTCCAGTGGGTCATCTTGGCTTCCTTGGGTATGACTGGGAGTTGGCAGGAGTGGACATCAGATGGGCAGGCAGAGGTCCACCATGACAGACAACGCAGCTTGGACTGAGGGGATAATGGTGGAGAAGCAAGGTGAAGGGCTGCCAGTGGGTAGATGGGGATTACTGAAGAGGAAGTGGGATCGACTCCAGGGCTTGCTGGGACACGTGCTTCATGCTCATGGGACAAGGGTGCCTAGACTCTTGTTTTGCTCCAGGAACAGAGGGTGGCGTTAGCTCCACCTTCCCCCACCACCACCCAAGGCCACAAGGTTGATGGAAAGATGGATGACCAACATCAGGAATACTGGCCATAAGCAGAAAAGGTGTGTCTTCTTGGGCCAGGCCAAGGGACCGACTCCCCCCCCTCCCCACCGTCTTATGTCCCATCAGTCTGCTCGAGCTTAAAGCAGCCAAGCCAGTGTAAGGAGAAGAGAAGCTGTCGACCTAGCCTGGGCTCACCTGCTTGCGTAGTGTGTGCAAGGCTGGCCCTGGTTCAATCCTTAGTACAGCAAAAAGAACTTACCTGAAATCTTTACCTGCTGTAAGCATGTATAGATAAACCACAATGTGGTTATCATTTATTATTGCTATGTATATCAGTTACTTTTTAATTGATGGAACAAAATACCAGACCAGAAGCAGATTAAGAAAAGATAGGGTTTATTTTTTTAATTTTTATTACAATATGTTTATTTTTATTTATTTATTTGAGAGTGTCAGAGAGAGAAAGAGGCAGAGAGAGAGAGAGAAAGAGAGAGAGAATGGGGGCATCAGGACCTCCAGCCACTGCAAACGAACTCCAGATGCGTGCGCCCCTCACCTTGTGCATGTGGCTCATGTGGATTCTGGGGAATCAAGCCTCAAACCAGGATCCTTAGGCTTCACAGGCAAGCACTTAACTGGTAAGCCATCTCTCCAGCCCGGGTTTATTTATTTATTTTTTAATATTTTTATTATTTATTTGTGAGGACAGAGAGAATAGGCATGCCAGGGCCTCCCGCCACTGCAAATGAACTCCAGACACATGCGCCACTTAGTGTACCCGGATTTACGTGGGCACTGGGAAATCAAACCCAAGCCATCAGGTTTTGCAAGAAGCGTCTTAACCTCTGAGCCATCTCTCCGACACCGAGGATAGGGTTTATTTAGCTCACAGTTTCCAGGGGAAGTTCCATCACGGCGGGGAAAGCTCGGCAGGAGCAGGAGGCTGGTGCCACATCCTGACATCACCACGGGAGGAAGAGAGAGAGAATGGGCCACGCATGGTGGCACATACCTGTAATCCCAGCACTCGGGAGGCAAAGGTAGGAGGATCGCTGTGAGTATGAGGCGCCATCCTGAGACTGCATAGTGAATCCCAAGCCAGCTTGGGCTAGAGCGAGACCCTACCTGGGAAAAGAGAGAGAGACAGAGAGAGAGACAGGCAAATGGAGCTGGGGTGTAACACCTCAAGGTCCCACCACAACCTTCCCACTGAGGATTAAGTATCCAAACACATGAGTCTATGGTGGCGGGGGGGGGGGTGCTTTTTACATTCAAACCATGGCTTTATGTGACCATCTCACTGCCAAACCGGTTTCTCATTTAATCCTCAAAGCAACCCAGTGAAGAAGACCCTCATGTTATTGTAGTTCTTTCCTCTCTTTTTTCCTTTTTCTTTTCTTTTCTTTCTTTCTTTCTTTCTTTCTTTCTTTCTTTCTTTCTTTCTTTCTTTCTTTCTTTCTTTCTTTCTTTCTTTTCTTTCTTTCTTTTTCTTAGGTAGGGTCTCACTCTGGCCCACGCTGACCTGAAATTCACAGTGTCGTTCCAGGCTGCCTCGAACTCACAGTGATCCTCCTCCCTCAGCTTCGTGAGTGCTGGGATTAAAAGCATGTGACACCACACCTGGCCAGGGCAGGTGTCTGGAGTGTTCAGCTGTCATACAGGTAGTAAGTGGTGCCCTCTGGTGGTATTAGTGAAGAAACTCAGGAAGGTTTGGGTTTAAGCTGTTTAGTGGGGGACCCAGACACAACAGTATCAGAGAGCAGGTTGCACCCATTTAAGTCACTCCTGGCAAAGGGCTAGTGTATGTCCTTTTCTCTGAGGACCCAGGGGATGTCCTCGAGTCTCCTACTGGGACAGCCAGGCACTCATCAGAAGTGATTCACACCAGCAACCCAAATGACATCACCAGCTACATTCTTATCATTTAAAACAGCGCCTTTGACAGACTGTCATCATCTTGCTTAGAAGTCAGGGCCTAGAACTCTGGCTAATTTAGATGTCAGTCTGGTAAGGACAGGAGACAGCCTGTCGGCTGAACTGGCTCTATTCTCCAGATCCAACCCACCTGGGGCACTACGAGACCACCTCCCTGCACGCAGTTCGCCAAGTCCCCACCTCCTGGTGGATGAGAAAGATGAGGAATAAGACCAGACAGGAAGAACTCTGAGCTTGGGAAGCACAAGGATTTGGGACGTGGGGAAGGGGTGAGGAAGGCAGGGCAGAGCCTAGGTAGGGTTTTTTGTTGTTGTTTGTTTTAATGTAAGAACACCTTGGGTACATTACACTCCTGCCTAGAATCTCTCCTAATGCATTGCCTCTGAGAATAAATGCAGAAGCACTTTTTAAATTTTTCTTTCTTTTCTTTCTTTCTTCCTCTCTCTCTCTCTTTTTTTTTTTTTTTTTTTTTTTTTTTTTTTTTTTTTTGAGGTGGGTTCTTGCTCTAGCCCAGGCCAATCTAGAATTCACTCTGTAGTCTCAGGCTGGCCTCGAACTCATAGTGAGCCTCCCAGAGTGCTGGGATTAAAGGTGTGTGCCACCACGCCCAGCTAGAAGCACTTTTGACAACTAGTATCTCTGGAAGTTTCTCCAGGTCTCTTTACCTGCGCTGTTGGTCCTCTCATCCTAAGAAGGCTCCCTCCTAGGAGGGCACAGGGTGAGCGGGTGAATGGCACAGGTGGGGACTTACAATGCCTGTGCTCTATTTCTGGCTCCCATCACTGACTCATAGTGTGACCTTGCTGAGGTCATAGCTAGCTGTTTCTTGCATGGGGGTGACAGGAGGCAAGGATGGGGTAAGCATTAGAGGTGGCAAAGCTTTTATTTTCCCAAAGAATGACAGTCCTATGATATGGGGGAGGGGGGTCCTCTTGTTGCCCAGGAGTCCCAGCTGTGTCTGATTCTGTTGATATTAATGGGGAAAAAATTGTTTTAGACTTGGATCCAAATGACTTCGGGGGGCACCTGAAGCAAAAAGCAAGGCATTCCTGCCTTAGAAGACGTGTGGCCACTTTTCCATGCAGTGTCTCCCCCACTTTTTTCAAGTCACGTTCCCACACAAGCCATTCCCCTCTTGCTCTATGCTCTGCAAGACGAGAGAAAGCTATTTCTCCCTCCTTTCCAGATGAGGGAGTGGTATGTCTCAACAATCTCATTCCCAGAAACCCCTCGTATTAGTCGGCTTCCAGTCATGGCTCTGATTTGCAAGCCTTTATTGGCTAAATAATCTGGTTTTATTAGGTAGACATTCGTTGTTTTCATTAATCAAAGTCATCCATGATGGAGTGCCAGTTAAAAGTTTCTGCTCAGCACAAAACGACGAGTGTGGGACACCAAGTTCACTGCCAAGAACTGCAGTGTTTACTCCTCAGTGGCCTCCTATCTTATCTAGGCTTAAAGGCTAAAGATTTTCACCAGACTGAAATTTTATCTTCAACAGACCAAGGATGAGAAGTCCCCGAAAAAGCTGAGTGATCGGCGGTGAGGAGGAGGACACTTCACAGGCTGCCGTGAGCCTTGCCGGGAAGGCTTGTGCCCATCCCGACCCACCGACACATGGGCAAACAGCATTCCTGACCCATTTGGGTGTCATGGGGTAAAATGACGAACAGAGCTCACATTGGGAATGGGTGCCCCTCAGCCCTCTGTTACCAGCCAGGACTGAGCCTGAGGGTCAAGAAGACCAACTGGGGTCGGCGTGGTGGCACACGCCTTTAATCCCAGCACTCGAGAAGCAGAGGTGGGAGGATCACTGTGAGTTCAAGGCCACCCTGAGACTACATAGTGAATTCTAGGTCAGCCTGGGCTAGAGTGAGATCCTACCTCAAAAAAAACAAAAGAAGACTAACTGATTCTTTCTGGATGCTTCTGAAGAGCTGGCAGAGGGTGTTTATTCTGAGTCCAGAGAGGCCCTTCAATACATTACTAATGGGGCTAAAGCCCTCTCACCCACCCCAGAGCCTCCCATAATCATCATCATCATCATCATCATCATCTCTCTTTCTGTCTCTCTCTCTGTCTGTCTCTGTCTCTCTCTCTCTCACACACACACACCAGCACCATCTCTTCAAGAGGGTGAGATCAGAACAAAGGCCCGAGGCCTTGAAGCTATGGCTCACGAAGGTAAACTAGGGACCCTGGGAGAGTGGTGACATTGTCAGGGGGACTGCAAGCCTGGCTTGGAGGCCTAGGTGTGAGCAGAGCTTCCTCCATTGAAGGGGTCAAAGCCCAGCCTCTGCCAGGACTCCTGCTCCTCTGGAATCCTTGGCGCCATCCCAGAGGCTCAGTTGCCTGATCCCTGGCTCAGAGGCATCAAGTGGCTGTACTTTTGGAAACACAGCCGGGCTTAGCTTGGAGACTTCAGTGGCAGGCTCCACCAATCCCCAGCAGGGCCAGGGGCCCAAAGCAGGGTCCTTGGGGGGCCTGTCGCTGACAGCTGCTCCCTGGGTTATTTTGGTCCAGGGGGAGTTTGTCAATTCCAGGATGTTTGGACTAAAATAGCAAGAGCAGTACGATCTCCTAGTGGCTCTGTGGGGGGGCCTCTTCGTGGAGAAGTTTATCAACTGGGGTGGGAGGAGAGAAATAAGGTTGCCTAGGAGGGAATTCTCTTGACATTGTCTGAGACCAACCTCACCAGGCCCTGGTTCGCCTCTGAGCCTTGATAGCTCTTTGATCACTTTCCTAGGCCACCAAAACTAGGGTGCCCTTATCCAAGCACCTGGGAGTCTGAGGTAGGAGGATCACAATAAGTTCAAGACCATCCTGGGCTACGGAGTAAGTTTCAAGTCAGACAGGGCCAGAATGAGACCCTGCCTCAACAAACAAACAGATAAACTGGGGTGCTGGTGGAAGAAGGAAGGAGTCATAGCTTCTCAGAACCGCCGAGTGATGACACACACTTTCCCCATTTCGCAAATGTCTCCACAGGAGCTGGGAGGGGGATCCCAGGCCAAATAAGTACTTCCAAATGGGCCTTGGTACCTCCTGGTCGGGATGGATAGTCAGGGACCAGCATGCTGACTGGCCATGGCCATCCTTCTGGCCACACAGGGAGCCTGGGGGGGGGCACACTAGCCTTACCCTCCCTCCTTCTCTAGGAGATGGGTCAAGCACAGGCAGGTGGAGGGAGGTCCAGCCACCCTGGAACCTCGCCGGAACTCAGCTCAGCAGTCCCTGGCGCGTGGGCTTCACGGCCCTCGGGGAGAGAGCGCGAGTGACACGTCTCCTCCCCACCCCACCTTGGGCCATATCGGTGGCTCCAGGGGACGCAGGCCCCGGACACGCCCTATGGGAACCTCTATGGGGGGGGGGGCTCGGTTACCGAACTTACTCCGTGAGCGCCGCTAGCCACATCCACATCCACGCGGCAGATCCCACTTGCCGGCCCGAGTGGGGCGGCGTGGGGGGCTCTCTCTGCCCCGCGGCCCCCTGCCCGGGGCTGGGGATTTTCCAGCGGGTCGGTTTCCCGTGTGGGTAACTCCGGGGCCTCTCGGCTCCCTCCTCCCCGCCCTCCCTCTTCCCTCCCTCCCTCGCTCGCTCCCTCCGCGCCGCCCGGACACCCCGGGTCGCTCGGTCCGCGCGCGGCACTCGGTCGCCCCCACGCGCCCGGGCGCAGCCTGCCCGCCCATCCCCGCCGCCCTCGTGCTCCTCGCGCGGGGTGTAGCCGGGACACCCCCTCCCCCGGTCCCCACTCCCCACCGGATCGCGCCCCGGGGGGCAGAAGCTCTCCGCCCCCCCCCCCCACCCGGGGGAATCATGCGCGCCCGGGCCGTCCCCCGGCGCCCCGCCGGCGCCTCCGCGGCGCTCGGGCTCGGCAGCCTCCTGCTGCTCCTCGGGCCCGGGCGCGCGTGCCCCGCGGGCTGCGCCTGCACCGACCCGCACACCGTGGACTGCCGCGACCGCGGGCTGCCCAGCGTGCCCGACCCCTTCCCCTTGGACGTGCGCAAGCTGCTGGTGGCCGGCAACCGCATCCAGCACATCCCCGAGGATTTCTTCATCTTCCACGGGGACCTGGTGTACCTGGACTTCAGGAACAACTCGCTGCGCTCGCTGGACGAGGGCACGTTCAGCGGCTCGGCCAAGCTCGCCTTCCTCGACCTCAGTTACAACAATCTCACCCAGCTGGGAGCCGGCGCCTTCCGCTCGGCCGGCAGGCTCGTCAAACTGAGCCTGGCCAACAACCGCCTGGCCGGCGTCCACGAGGATGCCTTCGAGAGCCTGCAGTCCCTGCAGGTGCTCGAACTCAACGACAACAACCTGCGCAGCCTCAACGTGGCCGCCTTGGATGCTCTGCCCGCGCTGCGCACCCTGCGCCTGGACGGGAACCCCTGGCTCTGCGACTGCGACTTCGCCCACCTCTTCTCCTGGATCCAGGAGAACGCATCCAAATTGCCCAAAGGTGAGCCCGGTTGGCGTGGGAAGGGAGCAGGCAGAGAGACAGTCACAGCACTGGATGTGACAGGCCTCACCCGAGGTGCACCTCTCAGAGGTTTCTGGTTTGAACTTCTCGTGGATTTCTGCTGGTACGGTGTTGTTTTTTTTTTTTGCGGGGGGGGGGGTAGCGGGGGAACCCATGCAGATTTCTTCAGAGTGTCCCAGCCTTGCTTCTTTTGCAACTTGTTCCCAAGTTAGGACCTGCTTTTCTCCATCACCTGGGGTCCAGATCAGCTCCGGAGAAGCCTTTGGGTCCTAGTACCCAAGTGGGTGGATGTAGGAAATGGATGGATCTCTCCTGATGGAAAGTACTATATTGAGCGGGACAGTGCGCCATTCCCAAGACTCAGTGGTGGAGAGGAGCCATCCCGTCCCGAGTACTGTCCCCCAGCCACAGATCACAAGCCAGTCCCTCTCCCTAGCTCCACTTGGCTCTTCTGTCCACACAGGGGATGAGGAATGTTCCTGGGGAGGTCTAAGGCAACCGCTGAGGGCTGGCAGGGCCGCAATGATCTATACCTCTGCCGGTTTTTCAGTCCACGTGTACAAAAGTGGATCAAAATCCTTGCAGGTGGGTCTCCTCACCCCTCCTCTTTCCTGGTGCCCTCTTCTGGCACCATGGACACACATACCCTGTTGGCAGAAGAGAAGGCAGGGCACAGGCAGTCAGATGGCCCTGGGAAGGCAGCATGAAGAAAATAAAGGCAGGGTGGAAAGGAAAGGGACCCGGGCGTCCATTAGGATGGGCAGGTTGAGGGGGCAGATGGTGTCCTTACTCCGGGTGTTTCTACTTGTCAGCCTGTGTGCATTGGCTCAGACTCGCTTCCCACTGTACCCTAAAGCTTTGGTGGACCTCGAGGCAGGGATATAACATTATAAAAGGTCATGTAGGAGCTGGGGAGATGGCCCAGTGGTTAAAGGCGCTTGCTTACAAAGCTCTCTAGGCCTGTCAGGGTCTGCAGCAGCAAGACTCTGGCGTACGCTCACACCGCACATACATACGGAAATTAAAAGATCATTTAAAGGTGTCTTAGCTGCAGGTTTGACTTCTGTATATCTTTACTCATCTACTGAAAGCTCAGGAATGTTGCTAGGCTATGCATTCAGTGTCTACTTGCTTTATTAAAAAGTATTTTATTTTTATTCATTTATTTGAGAGAGAGAAAGAGGCAGAAAGAAACAGGCAGACAGAACGGGCACGCCAGGACCTCCAGCCACTGCAAACGAACTGCAGATGTATGCACCACCTTGTGCATCTGGCTCACGTGGGTCCTGGGGAATCGAACCTGGGTACTTTGGCTTTGCAGGTGAGTGCCTTAAGCGCTAAGCCATGTCTCCAGTCCCACTTGCTTTATTCTGTATTGTCACAGGCACACGCCTGAGCAGTGCCTCAGGACAGGCACCTTCTGAACCAGCACTTGCTGTCCGGGTTGGCTGTACCATGTGAGCAATTCCTGAAAGATCTAGTGTCCAAGGTGCAGAGTCCCTGAGCTTTAAACCTTGTCTTCATCCTTCTGCCTGGCTCCTCGTGTCAGCAGAAGAAGCTGAGTGACAAGAACACTCTAGGGAGAGGGTCACCCTGTGTCTAGTTGCTCGTGCCTTGGAGAGCACGTGGACCACTCCCTCACGGGCCTGGTTGGCCAAGCAGCCCCCATTGCCTTCCAGACAAGAGCAAGGTGTTCTGGAGTCTTGGGCTCCAATTCCAGTCTCAGCTCTGCTGTAGGTGCCTGGGACCTTCAGCACGTCAATTACTACTTTTGTGGCTCAGTTTACTCATTTCCAGAGTACTTGAATCGACCTCCGAGACCTCCACAGAGCCCTGTGTCAGAATCTGGTCTCGCATGTGGATTCGGGCTTAAGGCGCCGGTGACTCTGAGTAGGTCCTAGGCGGTTTTTGAGACTTTCCTTCCTCATGCTTGGAATTAGAACGTGGGGGGTGCTGTGTTGTCCATCCCACCGGGTGGCGGTCAAGTGCAAAAGCCCAGAGCAGTCAGAGGAGCGAGCTGTCACCCCTCCACTGTCCATCATTCAGAGGACACACCAGGTGGGTATGTGAGGCTGACAGGCTCAGAGCAAGGGATAGTGTTGGGGACTTGAGGACAGGTCAAGGCTGGAGAAGGAATGTTTTCATCCAGCCAGGAGAGGAGGGAGGCAGCTGGAGGACACCTCCCGGGGCACGTGGCCAAGGGCAGCTCTGGTCTCGCCAGCTGCCTGTGGAGTGTGTCCAGAGCGGTGTCCCCAGAGTGAACCACAGGCAGGGCGGATGGCGTAAGAGCTGCCCCAAGCTGAGACCCAAGTGGGAGACCTGAATCCTGAATCGGGTTGATGATCTTGGATGAGCGCCTGACCTCCCTGAGCCTCAGTTGCCGTACCTCTGAGTTCAGCATGTGGACAGTGTCCTCCACACCCACCATACTTACTGGTACTGGACACAGGGATGCTGAGCACAGTGTAAATGTTCAGTAGGTGTTGATCCCCTCTCCCTACCTTCATCTGTATTGCCTATTTATTTTTTTAAATTTTTATTTGTTTATTGAGAGAGAGAGAGAGAAAGAGAATGGGTATGCCAGGGTCTTCAGCCATTGTGAATTAACTCCAACATTGTACGCTAGCCTAACTGTGCATCTGGCTTACATAGGACCTGGAGATTTGAACATGAGTTATTAGGCGTTGCAGGCAAGTGCCTTAACTGCTAAGCCATCTCTCCAGCACCTCTTTATTTTTAAAATATTATTTATTTATTTATTTATTTATTTATTTATTTACATGAGACAGAAAGAAAAAGAGTATGGGCATACCAGGGCCTCTTGCCACTGCAAACCAGCTCCAGATGCACATACCACATGGTGCATCTGGCTTAACATGAGTACTGGGGAATTGAAGTCAGGCCATCAGTCTTCACAAGCAAGCACCTTTAACCACTGAGCTATCTCACCAACCTGCCTCTTTTGTGTGGATATGAGAGAGAGAGAGAGAGAGAGAGAGAGAGAGAGGGAGGGAGGGAGCAAGCATGTGTGCATGTCTGCATGTGGAGGCCAGAGGACAACTTCAAGTGTCATCTTCAAGAACAACATCTGGGGCTGGAGAGATGGCTTAGCAGTTAAGGCGCTTGCCTACAAAGCCAAAAGATCCTGGTTCGATTCTCCAGGACCCACGTAAGCCAGATGCACAGGGGACGCATGCATCTGGAGTTTGTTTGCAGTAGCTGGAGGCCCTGGCACGCCCATTGTCTCTCTCTCACTCTCTACCTCTTTCTCTCCCAAATAAATAAATAAAATATACTAAGAAAAAGAAAAAAGGAACAACACCTACCTCTTTTGAGACAGGGTCTCACACTGGCCTAGAACTCAGTGGTGAAGCTCAACTAGCCAGTGAGCCCCAGGGATCCTTCTGTGTGTGCCTCAGTAGCACTGGGGTCACTAGCATGTGCCATCACACCCAGCATTTGTACTTGAACTTGGGGTCCTCATGCTTATAGGACAAGCATTTGACCATCGGAGTTATCTCCCTAGCCCCAATGTGCTGCTTCTTATTAAAAAAAAAAATTTAAAAGGCACACACACCTTTATACCTCTAATCCCAGCACTCTGGAGGTTGAAGTAGAGGATCCCTGTGAGTTCAAGGCCAGCCTGGGGCTACAGAGTGAGTTCCAGGTCAGCTAGAGTGAGATCCTATCTCGAAAAACCAAAAACCAAAAGAAAATATTATTTATTATTTGTAAATGGATTCAATCTAGGCCTAATTGAGATCCCGTAGGTTTTTTAACTTGTCATTGTTTTTGCAACAAGACCTCAGCTCTCGCACCCAGGTGTTTTTTGGTTGCTTGTCTGTGAGTCCTGAGACTCAGTCCGAGGCCCCAGCTCGTGCAAGGCAAGTGCTCTACCACTGTGTGGCGTAGCAATTACCCTCTCATCAGTCGGACAGAACACCAGACTGGAAGCAGTTTATAGAAGGAGAGGTTATTTCAGCTAGCAGC
Source organism: Dipus sagitta (assembly GCA_036346955.1). Classification (NCBI taxonomy): domain Eukaryota; kingdom Metazoa; phylum Chordata; class Mammalia; order Rodentia; family Dipodidae; genus Dipus; species Dipus sagitta. The sequence continues at coordinate 125,453,508 of CM070773.1, forward strand.
TTGTTCGTTTGTTTGCTTGTCGACCTGGAATTCTCTATGTAGTCTCAGGGTGGCCTTGAACTCACAGTGATCCTCCTACCTCTGCCTCCTGAGTGCTGGGATTAAAGGCGTGCGTAACCATGCCCGGCTATCAGCTAGCAATTTTGAGGGGAAGTTTCCTCATGACGAGGTACAAGCAGGAAGCTGGATTGCACTGTCACATATCAGCAGGGAGGGAGGCAGCAGAGTGGGGAGAGGGGGCTGGACTATAAGATGCCAGGCCCATCCCCAGTGGTACACCTCCTCTGATAAGTCTGTGTCTCCCAAAGGCTCCAAGCTGGCCATTTAGTGTGAGGCTTAATCACAAACGCATGAGGCCGTGGGGACACTTCACATTCAAGCCACCACAGTGCACCCCGGTTCCCTCACCTGTACAATGGAGATGATACAGCACGTGCTTCATGATGTTGGGAAGCTAGGAAGAGTGCTGTTAATAAAGATCCTAGGGGGCTGGAGGGATGGCTTAGCAGTTAAGGCATTTGCCTGCAAAGCCAAAGGACTCAGGTTCGATTCCCCAGGACCCACGTAAGCCAGATGCACACGGGGGCGCAAACATCTGGAGTTCATTTGCAGTGGCTGGAGGCCCTGGCGCATCCATTCTCTCTCTCTCTCTTTCTCTCCCTCTTTATCTGTCAAATAAATAAATAATAAAATATTTTTAAAAAAAAAGATCCTAGGGCTGGAGAGATGGCTTAGCGGTTAAGGCACTTGCCTGCAAAGCCTAATGACCCAGGTTCGATTCCCCAGGACCCACATAAGCCAGATGCACAAGATCCTAGAACTGTAGCTGTCTGACAGTGGGCATTGTATGATGGCACTGTCGTGGTTGTCTCAGTGCAAGGAAGGCTGTTGTGCAGTGAAGCCAAGCTCACACAGTGAAAACAGAGCTGGGAGAGGTGGAGGGTACACTAGGATCTCCTGTTCCACCGCTAGGAGCCTCGCTGACCACCCCTTTTCTGCCAGAGAAAATCAAGCTTTATTGAGATACCAGGTCCAGACTTTCTGGGCAGGGAGGGAACTCCCAGGCAGGAGCCAAGGACCATACCCTTCCGCCTCGCCCTCAACTCTGGATCCTCCTCCCTCAGGACTACGCAGAGCTTTCTTCCTATGACCTTGACTCTCTCCTCAGGTGAGCCTCCCCTTGTGGCCTCAGCAAAGATTGGAGCCTCAGTCCCAGAGTAACTCACGGAGGGGAGGGAAGGGAGGCCAGGCTCTGTAACTGGGTCTAAGGCCCGAGATGGAACTGCCCTGCTAGAAGGCAGACAGCCAGGGACGCCAGCACCAAGCGTGCCCAATTAGCAAAAAGCAAAACAAAATAACAAACCAAAACCCCAGGGTGCTCAATTACTACTGAATTTCAAATAAAAGGCAAACAATATCTCGATATATGTCGTACTTAGAGACATAAGTATGTTATACTTATTTAACGTGATACTTTTATTAAACATTTATCGTGCTAGATGTGGTGATGCATGACTTTTGTCCCAGCGCTCGGGAGGTGAAGGTAGGGGAATTGCTGTAAGTTCAAGGTCAGCCTGGGCTAAAGTGAGACCCTACCTTGAAAAAATAAATAAACACATTTATATGACACTCAGGTCTAATAGGGCATCCTGTGTTTGTTTCGTTGTTTTTGTGATAAGTCTTGCTGTGTAAGCAGACTGACCTAGACCTGGTGACATCCCAAGTGCTCCCAGGTGCTGGGATTACAAGCATGGGCCTCCATGCCCAGCTCTCCCAACCTGTATTTTATCTGACAGCTCTACCATGATGCCTATGGGTATGAGGCATTTTGTAGTCCATGAGTACTGTTTCTTTTAACACAGTGGCAGGGTCTAACACACACCTTTTGTTCCTGTTGTTAGAGGTCTTTGAAACTTGACCTTGTTGTGTTACGCGGGGGTGGTGAACCTGGGACCTTACATGTGCCGGACAGGTGCTCCACGCCTGGAAACGGCACTCTGATCATCCCGAGACTGGGTCACTTTCTGGTTGCGTTAACTGAACCTGGCTCGTTTGTTCCCGTTAATGTTGTACATCAACAGTACCGAGTTGGACCAGGAAGTTCTGGCTGTTCCTTTGGAGTGGAAACATGGGGTGAAAGTCTGTGCCTCTTCAAGCCCCTGGTTACACTTTTGCCGAGAAGACTGGCATAATTCGTTTGTGGAATTCAGGTTCTCAGCTTGCCCTTCCCAACGTCCCTGTGTTATTTTCTTAAAACATTTGCCCGTTTAAGAACAGTTAGCAGGCGAGCAGTAAGGTGCCCTTATCACTTCATTCGTAGCTTACTGACACTGGAGTGAGTGTGCTGCGTGTGTTCACACACCCTGTTCCCCGGCAGAGGCTGATTAAGATTTCACTCGCTCTTGCAGGCTGCCCCCCCCCCCCCCCCGCTTTGGCCTGTCCCTGTGTGTCCTGTGAGGTACGAGCCGCAGCCTTTTCGTATTGCCTCTTAGAGCTGAGTCACCCAATGTTAACTTCCTCACCATTTTTGACGTCCAGGGGTCAGGTGTCAGCCTTTCTGGGGACCATGGAGTTCTAGTGGAGAGCTGTCTGCACATGAGAGGGACCTCAGGTGACCTCAACCCTGCCTGAGACACCCCCGTCCCCCACACCCGTGTCAGGAGCTCTGCTCCTCTCTCTAGATTGGCATGACTGTAGATGGGCCCTGCTACTCTGCTCCCAAACACCAGGACCTCCTGCGTTCATTAGGTCACTCTGTCAGTTAATTCCAAAGGACACCTCACTACTGAACACCGTGGAGCATGGACAGACAGTCCTAGGCAGCACAACCGGGGATCTACTGTGGACAGGACCACGTCCCCATTAATTGCAGCTGCCCAATCGCCAGCTGACTCACATCCCAAAGGGTGCAGCCCTCCGGCCAAGTAGCCATCCAGTCCCCACCGAATCTTGTGGTCACCAGAATCACCTGGGGTGACAAGGTGCTTGGCAGGTCTCATCAGTCTTTGGGTGAACCGTAGCAGTTAAGGTGTGTCAGGATGCCCACATCATGCAGGTCACAGAGAGGCTAGACGTACTCACTGTGCTGTGTGAGTGGAATTGTGTCCCGTAATGGCCGTGTGACAACCTGTGAGCTCTCTGAATTCAGTCCTGGAAGACCCTGGGCTCTTATGGCCCAGATTGGGGTGCTGGTGTTACCTGTTTTTGGCACCGCTTTGTGCCTCTGGCTTTACATGGGTACTAGGGAATTGAACCCAGGCCATCAGGCTTTGCAAGCAAGTGCCTTTAACTGCTGAGCTATCTCTTCAACCCCCAGTAAGGACTTTTTGTAATTTTTTTAAGAAATATTTTATTGAAGCTGGGTATGGTGGCGCACACCTTTAATCCCAGCACTCGGGAGGCTGAGGTAGGAGGATCGTCGTGAGTTTGAGGCCAACCAAGGGCCACAGAGTGAGTTCTAGGTTAGCCTGGGCTAGACTGAGACCCTACCTTGAAAAACCAAAAAAATAAAAATTAAAATTCAGGTGAAGGTGGGTGTGACATCATGGCTGGGGATGTGGTGGTGGTAGAGATGGTGAAGGTGGACTCTGGTATTGTGACATTGTAGCTGGGGACATGATAGAGGGTGGCTGCTATGTTGGTGTGGCATTGTAGCTGGGGACACGATAGAGGTGGGCAGTGTGCCATGGCGGCTGGGCCATGGTAGTGGTGTGGCAGTGATGGACTGAAGTGGCCCTGGGGAGGAGGATGGAGCTTGTTCCTACTTTCTCTAAGAACATTTTCCGCCCTCTGTGATCATCCTTGGCCTGTTCTTATCAGAGAGATGTCGTGTTGGGGGTGTATCAGTTTTCCACATCTGTGTGTAGTACCAAGGACAGTGTTCTGAAATTTGGGGTGGGAGCCTGGCTGGGAACAGGATCTAGACACTAGCATCTCCCTGAGCAGGACCCGCTATTGGGACTGTTCCTCCTGCAGGACACACTCCGCAGAGGAGCCCTTGACCCGACACAGCACAGACATCGCCATGAAATGAGCTTATCACTTAATCAGACGAAGTGTCTGCCCGCGACGGGGAGGGTAAGGGGGGACTTTCGCCCGGGCAGCAGTGGATAGTTAATGAAAGTGATGATGGAGAACAGAGGTTAGCACTAGAGAGATTAGAGCCAGTCTTCTCTGGCACCCCAGGGCAGCAGCGAGCCCCACCAGGCTTCTCTCGGGTCTCCTCTGCAGCACAGGCAGCCAAGCGCATGTACCTTCTCCGGGCGCTCGGAGAGGACGAAGAGCAGGTGTCTGGAAAGACACTGAACAGGGCGGCACAGGTTAGGGCCCAGACTGAATAAAAGGAGAAAGGGGAGGGAGGAAACAGGGCATGGTGGTGCACATCTTTAATCCCAGCACTCGGAAGGCAGAAGTAGGAGGATAGCTGTGAGTTCGAGTCCAGCCTGGCACTACAGAGTAAATTCCTGGTCAGCCTGGGTTAGAGTAAGACTCTGCCTCGAGAAAAAAGCAAAAAAATAAAAATAAAAAGGAGAGCTGGGTGCGGTGGCCCACACCTTTAATCCCAGCACTTGTGAGGCAGAGGTAGGTAGATCTCTATGAGTTCAAGGCCAGCCTGAGTCTACATATGAAATGCCAGGTCAGCCTGGGCTAGAGTGAGACCTTACCTCAAAAAAAAAAAAAAAAAAAGTGATATGGGGCTGGGGAGATGGCTTAGTCCTTGCAAAGCCTGCTGGCCCAGGTTTGATACTCCAGTACCCATGTAAAGACAGATGAATAAAGTGCTGCAGGCATCTGGATTTTATTTGCAGTGGTAAGAGGCCCTGGTACACACATTCTCTCTCTCTCTCTTACACACCTACACATACACCCCCCCCCACAAATAAATACTTACTAAAAAGTGACATAGGGGCTGGAGAGATGGCTTAGCAGTTAAGGCACTTGCCTGCATAGCCAAAGGACCCAGGTTGGATTCCTCAGGACCCACGTAAGCCAGATATCCCAGGTGGCACATGCATCTGGAGTTTGTTTGCAGAGCTGGAGGCCCTGGCACACCCATTGTCTCCCTCCCTCCCATTCTCTCTCTCTCAAACAAATAATTTTTTAAAGTGACATAGGAGCTGGGCATGGTGGCACATGCTTTTACTCCCAGCACTCTGGAGGCAGAGGCAGGAGGATCACTGTAAGTTTAAGGCCACCCTGGGACTACAGAGTGAATTCCAGGTCAGCCTGGACTAAAGTGAGACCCTACCTTGAAAAAACTAAGAAGGCAAACAAAAAGTGATGGAGGGCTGGGAAGATGGCTCAGTGGTTACAGGCATATACTTACAAAAAAAAAAAGTGATGCTCTGTGATTATATTTGATGAATGGGAAGATGTTTCCAGTCCATTCATCCGACCTTAGTAGACATGTTTCTGCTAGGCTGATTGATGTACACATACAACTGGGGAAAAGTCTAGAAAGATAAAAGCCAATGTGTTAGCTGTATTTATGGGTTCTTTCATCCCCTTTCTGTCCCCACCCTTTTTTTTTTCTATTGTCTCAATGCGGTGGTTTGAAGGTGAAGTGTCCCCACAGCCTCGTGTGTTTGTGACGACACCTCATACTTGGTCCCTAGCTGGTGGCAGTTTGGGAGGTGGAGCCTTGCTGGAGGAGGTGTGTCACTTGGGGTGTTTTGCTGGAGCTGGCTCACTCAGACTACCTCCCTCCTAGCCGCTGTGACAAGATGTGATGCCCAGCCTCGGCCCTGCCATGCCTTCCCTGCGGGGTGAGACTTCCTCTCAAGACCATAAATTGAAATAATCCCTTTCCTCCCGTCAGCTGTTTCTGTCAGGTGTTTTGTCCCAGCATGGAGAAAGTAAGTGCTGCACTCTGTGTATGAAAGCTTTGTCTCCTAAGTGGACTTAGGAAAAACAAAAATCTATCTTTAAGGACTTAAGTGCTTACGCGAGCCCGTGGCCTGTGGCACTGGCCGGCTCCCAGGAGGCCGGAGCAGGGGAAAGGCCCGCGAGATCGGCCGCTCCGCAGCTCTGCAGTCTGTTCCTTGGCGAGGGGCCGGGCCGGGCGTGAGAGATTAATCTCAATTCACCATCTGCTGTGTCACTGTCTATTTCTAGAATGACAGCTCGTCACCCCCGCCACTCAGGTGTCAACTGCAGGGAGAAGTCCTCAGTCAAGGGGACGGAGCCTACGGGGGAGGGGGAGGCAAGGGGCCCCTGGTAGGAAAGAGAGGGGAGGTTCCCAAGGGAAGATCCACCGGGGCCAAAAACAAATGGAGCCGCTGGTGTAGTGGACGCAGCTGAAGGCAGGAGGGCACTTCCCACCACTTGAGCTGCCCACTGATGGTTTACCTGGGCAGGAGGTGGACAGTCTGCACAACCCCTGCCCAGGACATTCGTACCTCTAAGCTGGTGGGGGGGTTTTGTTGCTTTTGTTTTGTTTTTCGAGATAGGTTTCACTCTAGCTCAGGCTGACCTGGAATTCACTACATAGTCTCAGGGTGGCCTCGAACTCATAGCGACCCTCCTACCTCTGCCTCTCCAGTGCTGGGATTAAAGGTGTGTGCCACCACGCCCAGCCTTTGAACTCTGTTTTTATATAATCCACTGGGAGGAACTTGGATGTAAGCAATAGGAGTCAGCCCTGGCCCATGGGAGCACAAAAGATAAAGGGTGTCAGTGCGCAGAAGTGACAGGAGGCGGGAGAGCAGGCTCAGAAAAGAGCGAAGGGCGCAGCACGTAGCTTGGTTGCTAGAGCCTTGGCTAGCATGCGCAGAACCCTGGGTTCAGGCCTCGCCATTGCATAATCCAGGTGTGGTGGTGGACACCTGTGATCCCAGCACTTAGGACAGGGAGGAAGGAGGATCAGGAGGTCATGGTCTTCCTTGGTGACACAGAGAGTTCAAGGCCAGTTTAGAATACATAAGACCCTGTCACAGTGGAAGGAAGGAGCAAGGCATGGTGGCTCACTCCTATAACCCTAGCATTTGGGAGGCTGAGGTAGGACAATCAGCCTGAGTTTGAGGCCAGCCTGGTCTACACAGTGAGTTCCAGGTTAGTCTGGGTTAGAGTGAGACTTGCCTCAAAAAACCAAAACCAAGCCGGGGGTGTTGGTGCTTGCCTTTAATCCCAGCACTTGGGAGGCAGAGGTAGGAGGATCGCCATGAGTTCGAGGCCATCCTAAGACTACATAGTGAATTCTAGGTCAGCCTGGGCTGGAGTAAGACCCTACCTTGGAAAACCAAATCAAAACAAAGTACAAGAAGGGAGAGAGGGAAGGAACAACGTGTCCTAGTGTTGTAGAAAAAGTCTGTAATTCCAACACTCTGGAAGCTAAGGCAGAAAGAGTGTGAGTCTGAGGCTAGCCTGGGCTATATAGTGAAAACCTGTCTCAAACAACAACAAAGGGCAGCTCTAGGGGAGGTGGCTCAGTGGTTAAAGGTGCTTCCTTGCAAAGCTTGATGGCCTGGGTTCCGTTCCCCAGGAACCGTGTAAAGCTAAACAAATACTTGCAGTGGCAAGAGAACCTGGCATGTAAATGCACACACGTGCAATATATATATATATAAGGCCAGGCATGGTGGTGCACGCCTTTAATCCCAGCACTTGGGAGGCTGAGGTGGGAGGATCATTTTGAGTTTGAGGCCACCCTGAGACTACATAGTGAATTCCAGGTCAGCCTGGGCTAGAGCAAGACTCTGCCTCAAAAAAAAAAGAAAAAAAAAATAGAAAAGGCAGCTCTGAGAGTCTAGAGAGAAGAAACCCCATCCAAAGGGACCCAGTGGGCTCCAGCCTTCCTTCATGTCAGTAAACTCAAGTGTTGCTGTCCCAGCACAGAGATACTAGTCCAGCGTAGGCCTGTGCTGGTGGCTGTCTAGAGAGGCCACACATACCCAGTAGTGAGAGGCGATTGCCCCCAAAGAAACCTAGGGACATCCTCCTGGGAGAAGAGATGAAGATAGCAGAGAATGGTCACATAAATGATACTACTGGTCAACAAAAGATACATGCATGAAACCAGACGTGATGGCTCATGCCTTTAGTCCCAGCACTCAGGAGGCTAAGGTAGAAGGTTTGCTGTGAGTTCGAGGCCACCCTGAGACTACGCAGTGAATTCCAGGTCAGCCTGGGATAGAGTGAGACCCTGCCTCAAAAAAAAAAAAAAAATGGAAAAAAAAAAAGATGTAGGGCTAGAGAGATGGCATAGTGGTTTAAAGTACTTGCCTGTGAAGCCTAAGGACCCAGGTTCGATTCCCCAGTACCCATGTAAGAGAGATGCACAAGGTGGCACATGTATCTGGAGTTGGTTTGCAGTAGCTGCAGGTTCTAAGTTGCCCATTCTCTCTCTATCTGCCTCTTCCACCCTTTCAAATAAATAAATAAAATATTTTTAAAAAAGAATGTTGCCGGGTGTGGTGATGCACGCCTTTAATCCCAGCATCCCAGAGGCAGAGGTAGGAGGATCACTGTGAGTTCAAGGCTGGCCTGAGACTACATAGTGAATCCAGGTCAGCCTGGGCTAGAGTGAGACCCTACCTTGAAAAAAACCAAAATAGTAATAATTAATGAAAATAAAATAAAAAAAGAATGTCATGAGCCAGGCGTGGTGGTGCATGGCTTTAATCCCAGCACTCATACTTGGGAGGCAGAGGTAGGAGGATGAAATTCCAGGTCAGCCTGGACTAATGAAACGCCCAAAAAAGAGAATGTGGTGGCACACACCTTTAATCCCAGCACTTGGGAAGCAGAGGTAGGAAGATCACCGTGAGTTTGAGGCCAACCTTAGACTATATAGTGAATGCCAGGTCAGCCTGGGCTGGAGCAAGACCCTACCTTAGAAACAACCATACAAACAAACAAGCAAAAGATGTGTTTTTGCTTCTGAGGAGAGAATTGAGACCTTGGCCAGCAGAAGCAGCCAGGCAGCGCCAAGGCTCCTGACGTCTCACTGGTAAAGAAGCGACAGCGTCCCTTGCTGCTTCGACCCCGCACTTCCCTTGGACTCATTCGTCCCATTCTAGACCTTAGGAGGGACCACTGCACCCACCAGCTATTACTCTTTCCCCCACAAATCACTGCTGGAGAATAGGCGGAGGTCTGGCCTTGTGAGCTCTCCAGGGAGAAAGGAGAGAAAGCACAAAGGGAGCACTTTTGCCACCGAGAGTCTATAGTGTTTATAGGGGTTGGAATTTTACTTTTGATTTTTTTTCTTTTCTTAAAAATTTTTTTTTATTTATCTACTTATTTATTTGAGAGGGAGACAGAGTATGGGCCTGCCAAGACCTCCAACCACTGTACATGAACTTCAGGAGCAGGTGCATGTGCTGCTTTGTGAATCTGGCTTTTCATGGGTACTGGGGAATCGAACCCAGGACATAAGACTTTGAATGCAAGCTTTTAACCTCTGAGCCATCTCTCTAGCCCCTTGTTTATTTATTTATTTTTTTGCAAGGTACACTCTTACTCTATAGCCCAGGCTGGCCTCGAGCTCACAGGATCCTCCTACTTCAGCCTCCCTAGCTCCCTAGTGCTATGTTAAAGGCATATGCCACCACGCCCAGAGAGGCTTGAGCTTTCCACCAGCAAGTGCATGCCTTTCTCCCTGCCTCCCTCACTCTTGCACACACGTGGGTTTGTGTGTATGCCTGGCTTTTGTTTCTCTCTCACACACACACACATAGATTTTACTCGGTAGCCCACACTGACATTGAATCTTTGATCCTCCTCCTCCAGTCTCCCAAATGCTGGAGTTACCAGGCATGCATCACCACACACGGACTCTTACAAATTTCTACTTTCTGTCTTTATTTATTTATTGCAAGCAGAGAGACATAGAGAAGATAGACAGACAGAGAGAATGGGCACACCAGGGCCTCTAGCCACTGCAAACAAACTCCAGACACATGTGTCCCTTGTGCATCTGGCTTACATGGGTCTTGGGGAATTGAACATGGGTGCTTTGCCTTCGCAGGCAAACACCTTAACCACTAAACCATCTCTCCAGCCCACTACTTTCTGTCTTGAAGGACTTTCTTTGTGCCTCTATCCTGATGCCTCTTCTGTTAGACTTAAGCTCCTTGAGGCCAAGATTGGGTTAGGCTCCCCTCCCACCCTCCCTCCATTCTTTTCCTTAACTTTCCTTCTTTCCTTCCTTCCTTCCTTCCTTCCTTCCTTCCTTCCTTCCTTCCTTCCTTCCTTCCTTCCTCCCTCTCTCCCTCCCTCCCTCCCTCCCTCCCTCCCTCCCTCCCTCCCTCTCTTCCTTCCTTTCCCGAACTCTAGGAACACTTGGACAAATGAACTAAGCCCAAGGAGGAGGTTGTGGGAACTTGATTCATAGCTCCTCAGTCAGAAGGACAGCCCACATAATGTAAGCCTGGTAAACTGTCATCTGAAGTGGAAGCACCCTAAGGACCAAGCCTTCAACCTACGGGACTTGATGCTACCTCCAGGCAGACAGTGTCAGCATTTAACGCACTTGGAGGGCGCCCCCTGGTGTCCAAAACAGAAGCAGTGCCTGCTTGCTGGTGGGGGGAATCCCCACACCTTTTGAGGCCACAGAAATCTGCATTTCTACTGTGAAGTGAGAGGAAAAGGATAGATTTTTTTCACCCATACGTAACTGTTTGGTTTATGAAAACTCCCCAGGTATCTGAGGATTTTAGTTTAAAACTAATTCTAAGCCGGGCATGTGGTGCATGCCTTTAATCCCAACACTCGGGAGGCAGAGGTAGGAGGACTGCCATGAGTTCAAGGCCACCCTGAGAATACAGAGTGAATTCCAGGTCAGCCTAGCCTAGAGTGAAACCCTACCTCGAAAAACCAAAAAAAAAAAAAGTAAAACTAATTCTATGGCTGGAGAGATGGCTCAGCAGTTAAAGGCTCTTGCTTGCAAGGCCTGTCGGCTTGAGTTTGATTTCCCAGTGCCCACATAAAACCAGATACACAAAGTGGCACATATGTGTGCAGTCCATTTGCAATGGCAGGAAGCCCTGACACCCATTCTGTCTCTCCCTCTCCCCTATAAATAAATAAAATAAAAAAATAAGTAAGTAGGGCTGGAGAGATGGCTTAGTGCTTAAGGTACTTCCCTGCAAAGCCAAAGGACCCAGGTTCAATTCCCCAGGATCTCCTTAAGCCAGATGCACAAGGTGGCACATGCATCTAGAATTTGTTTGCAGTAGCTGAAGGCTCTGGCATACCCATTTTCTCTCTTGCTTTCTACCTGCCTCTCTCTCTCGAATAAATTACTTAAATAATTTTTTTAAAAAAATTCAAAAGAAAGAAAGAAAATATAAAAAATTATTTTAGCAGGGCACAGTGGCGCATGCCTTTAATCTCAGTATTCAGGAGGCAGAGGTAAGAGGATTGCTGTGAGTTCGAGGCCAGCCTGAGACTATATAATGAATTCCAAATGAGCCTGGGCTAGAGCGAGATCCTACTTCAAAAAACCAAAATAAGACTGGAGGGATGGCTTAGTGGTTAAGACGTTTGCCTACAAAGCCAAAGGACCTAGGTTCGATTGCCTAGGACCCATGTTAGCCAGATGCACAAGGGGGTGCACGAGTCTGGAGTTTGTTTGCAGTGGCTGGAGGACCTAGCACGCCCATGCTCTCTCTTTCCCTCTTTCTCGCTGTCAACTAACTAACTAAATAAATAATATATTAAAAAACAAAATTGAAATAAAAAATAAATAAAATAAGCCGGACATGGTGGCTCACACCTTTAATCCCTGCACTTGGGAGGTAGAGGTAGGAAAATCGCCATGAGTTCAAGGCCACCCTGAGACTACATAGTGAATTCCAGGTCAGCCTGCACTAAAGCAAGACCCTACCTTGAAAAACAAAAAAGAAATAATTAAGTAAACAAATAAAATAAAGCTGGTTCTACATCTAACAGACCTTGTCCTCCCAACCCAGGGGACATTAACAATATCTGGAGACAGTTTTTGTTGCTATTGTCTGCTTGTTTTGTTTTGTTTTTTAACAGTTATTTATTTATTTATTTATTTATGAGAGCGAAAGAGGGAGAGAGAGAGAGACAGAGACAGAGACAGAATGGGCGCGCCAGGGCCTCCAGCCACTGCAAATGAACTCCAGACGCATGTGCCCCCTTGTGCATCTGGCTTACGTGGGTCCTGGAGAATCTAACCAGGGTCCTTTGGCTTTTCAGGCAAACACCTTAACCATTAAGCCATCTCTCCAGCCATGTTTTGTTTTGTTTTGAGACAGGGGCTTATGTAGCCCAGGCTGGCCTCATACTCTCTATGTAACCAAGGCTGGCCTTGTACTCTTGATCCTCCGGCCTGGGATTACAGGAGTGCTCCACCACGCCCGGCTCCTAGAGACACTTTTAACTGCCATACTGGGTGTGGCACTGCTGGCATCCATGGGGGTAGAGAGCAGGGTGCTCACAGCCATCCTACAGTGCACAAGACGGGCCGCAGCCAAGAACCCTGCTGCCCTAATTCTGAGGCTGAGAAACGCAGTCTACTGGGGGATCCAGCAGGAGAGAAGAGGGGACCCCAAGGTCACAACCCCAACTGCCCACAGCCAACTCAGGTGCCACTATAGCCAGCTCCCTCCCCATTCTGCTGGCCCTGCGCACCTGGCCCAGGGCCTTTGTCCGTCTCCCCTTTGTGAGCTTGGAAAGCCATTAAGTCAGCCAGTCTTATCAGGGCAGCAGCCTGGAGCTCAGCCCCCCCCCCCCCGCCCCCCGATAGGCTTGTGCAACGTTTCCCAGACAAGCCCTTTTCTTCCAGCCACAGAGAAATGTGAGATGACATCTTCTAAAATCGTCGCTTTGTAAAAATGCCAAGACTAATCTTGAGGCACAGAGGACATGGTGGAAATCAGAACTGACGATGGAAGCCGTGGCCGGCGACGCCTGCATCAGATGGTGACGGCTGCATCAGAGGGCGCGCGCTCAGGGCTTGTCCACGTGGGGATTGTTTTCCCTTAGTGGACAGTCCTCACGAAGGGTGTGGGTTTCTAGGAAGTTCCTCCTGCTACAAGATGACCTGCCACGGGCTTGATGGTTAGCCTTATAAACCTTCTTGTGCCAGGCGTGGTGGCACACGCCTTTATCCCAGTACTTGGGAGGTTAGAGGTAGGAGGATCACTGTGAGTTTGAGGCCAGCCTCGGTTACAAGGTGAGTTTCAGGTCAGCTTGGGCTAGCATGAGACCCTACCTTAAAAAAAATAATAAAAAAGGTGAGTGTGTTCGTGCCCTGCAGCGGGTCCTTTCTGTTTGTTTATAGAGCACCTTTGGCTGGGAGTAGGCTGTCAAGAGGAGGCAGGTGCATTCATTAGGTTATATTCTGAAGAAGTCAGTGTGTGGAAGTGCCTGGTGGCTGCTTGAAAGCTTTTGTCTTTGACACAAATACTTTTTTAGATGTTTGGAAGAAGTAGACAGAAGTTTTGTATCTTTGACAAACAGACAAGAGCTCCAGGTGGCCAGGTGTGGTTACTCACACCTGTAATCCCAGCACTTGGGAAGCAGAGGCAAGAGTGTCACATGCATCTGGAGTTCCTTTGCAGTTATTAGAGGCCCTGACGCACACATTCTTTCTCTCTCCTTGCAAATAAAAATATATTTTTTTAAATAGTAAGGGCTGGAGAGATGGCTTAGCAGTTAAGGCACCACCGTACCCCACTAAAGTGTGTACACACACACACACACGTTATTTTTTTGGGGGGTGGGGGTCAAGGTAGGGTCTCACTCTAGTTCAAGCTGACCTAAAATTCACTATGTAGTCTCAGGGTGGCCTCGAACTCTCAGCGATCCTCCTACCTCTGCTTCCTGAGTGCTGGGATCAAAGGTGTGCACCACCACACCTGGCTAGTATTTTTTCTTTTTAAAGAGTAAGTCCAGGCTGACAAGATGGCTTAATGGTTCAGGCACTTGCCTGAGAAGCCTAAGAACTCATGTTCAACTCCCCAGTACCCACGTAAACCAGATGCACAAGATGGCGCATGTGTCTGGAATTCTTTTGCAGTGGCTGGAGGCCCTGACACACCCCATTCCCTCTCTCTCTCTATCAGCTTCTTTCTCTCTCAAATAAACAAATAAAATACTTATTTAAAATAAAATAGAACAAGCCGGGTGTGGTGGTGCATGCCTTTAATCCCAGCACTTGAGAGGCAGAGGGGAGGAGAATCGCCATGAGTTCAAGGCTACCCTAAGATTACATAGTGAATTCTAGGTCAGCCTGGGCTACAGTGAAATCCTACTTCAAGAAACAAGCAAACAACAACAAAAAAGAACAGAGTTCAGAACCCACATAAATACCAGGTAGATATGGAGGCCGGTGTGTAGTCCCACTGCCTAGGAGGCAGAAACAGGGGGCACCTGGGCAAGCTGGCTCCTTACACTAGCCAATCAGTAAACAAAGTGAAGAGTGACCGAGGAGGAAGACACCCAGCATCACCTTCTGACCTCCACACGCCTTATGCACCCGTGTGTACTCATAAACATGCAAAGCACAAATACACATTCATAATATCACTCACACACACACACATTCACATGCAATTTTTTTTTTCATTTAATTTAAAAACTTGTGGTCAGGTGTATGCTGGGGAAACCTACACAGCTCTGGTTCATCTGATCCTTTGGTCTATAAAGCAGGTACTGATTTAGGAAGAAGAGAGAGAGGAGATCCTGTGCACACCAGCTAGTTGCTAGGCAACAATTCCCAGGAGGACAGCATCAGTGAATTGGCTGTGGGTGTGTAAGGGATGGCCAGCACAGAAGGCAGAAGGAAGTTCAGACACACTCCCTGCACTCCCTTGGCTCTAGAGAAGGAAAGACCCCCCCCCCCAGGGGTGGTTGTGGGGTGCTAGGCAATTAGCAGAGCTGTTCTTGGCTGGATACCAGAGGCTAAGCAGCAAGGTGTGAAGACGTCTCTTTGAGACCCTGAAGCACTGAGAAAGATCCAGTGTAGAGTTCCTGTAGCAGTTGCAATTAGAACCAGAATGTCTCCAGTTTTTTTTAAACTCTGAGTGCCATTTTACAATGCGTCAGTTTGTCGTCGTTGTTGTTGTTTCTTAATTTCCAAGGTAGGGTCTCAGACTAGCCCAGGCAGACCTGGAATTCACTATGGAGTCTCAGGGTGGCCTGGAACTCATGATGATCCTCCTACCTCTGCTTCTCAAGTGCTGGCATTAAAGGCATGCGTCACCACACCCTGTCAACAATGTGTACATTGCTAGTTCCCAGAAGTGAGGCAGCCACTTATCTCAATTGCAAATGAACTGTTATTTCCATGAAATAACCCAAGTCACCTAATTATCATTTCCCTGAAGGGACCCATACCTGAGGCCTAACCAAAACTCAGCAACAAAAGAATCCCAAGGACTCCATGGCCTAATCTGTAGGGAAAATTGCTGGAGATTTGCCTGGCCAGGAGGGCCCTTCTCAGATTTTCCTGAATAAGGCCTGTTTTCCTCATTGTTTTTTGTTTGTTTGTTTGTTTGTTTGTTTGTTTTCAAGGTAGGGTTTTGTTCTAGCCCAAGCTTGCCCGGAATTCACTATGTAGTCTCGGGGTGGCCTCAAACTCACAACAGTCCTCCTTGCTCTGCCCCCCAAGTGCTAGGATTAAAGATGTGTGCCACTACTCCCCAGCTGAATAAGGCCTGTCTGCAGTTGAACCCAGTCTTTCCTCTCATTCATTTTCCTAGTAGTTACTTTTGCCACACATACACATGCCAAAAAAAATAAATTTAGATAAATCAGCACATGGGAAGCAGCATGAGGTGCAGGTGCTGTTTCATTCCTGCTACAGCCCCAGGACCTGGTGCATAATAAATTCCCAAAAAGTACTTGTTAGCCGGGCATGGTGGCGCACACCTTTAATCCCCGCACACAGGAGGCAGAGGTAGGAGGATCGCTGTGAGTTCGAGGCCAGCCTGAGACTACAGAGTGAATTCCAGGTCAGCCTGGGCTAGAGGGAGACCCTACCTCGCAAAAAACAAAGAAGTATTTATTGACTGAGTGCATGTCTCTCTCATAAAGTCACTGGCTCAAATGCCTTGCCCGTCACCAATCCCCAGGTACAGGTGAAGGCCACGATGTGTGTGTGCATTGAAGGAATAAATGAGTGTCTGGAGAGCATTTGCGCAGGGCTCAGTTTCTCATAGTTCAGCCAAGTCGCCCCACGTGAGTGTGTAGTGGGTCTGTGGTCACTTAGAGACTCACCAGTCCAACACGAATATGATATTAATAAATAGAGGCATGTATTTCTGGCCAGGGCTACACTTCGAGCCGGGAACTCAAGAGTTAAATCTGGTCAGGGTTTATAAGGACAAATTGCTAAGCAAGTCTATGTGACAACAGTCATGAGCCTAGTTACAAAAGTTATCTCATTCAAGCAGATGGTCTGGTATACTGCATACCAAAGGTAACATTTGCCATACCAAAGGTAACATTTGCCGCAGGCCTTTAATCCCAGCACTCGGGAGGCAGAAGTAGAATCACTGTGAGTTCAAGGCCACCCTGAGACTATGCAGTGAATTCTAGGTCAACCTGGGCTGGAGTGAGACTCTACCTCAAAAAAAAAAAGTAACATTTGCAAAGTACCACATCCTGCATACCAAATGTAACATTCGCAAGGCATATATCCTGTATGCCAATAGTAATATTTCTTTTACAACATTCCCTTATCCATCACATTCCTTTATCCATTGCAAGTGGAGGAAAGGGTGGAATTCACCTGCTCAATATTCTTATGCCTACCCTATACTTCAGTTGGTCATCACATGGAATTCCCAAAGAGAAACAGCTTACAGATGAGGTACGAGTTATGGGAGGTGTCTGCAAAATATTATATAAGCCAGGCTGGAGATGGCCCAGCAGTTAAAGGTGCTTGTTTACAAAGGCTGAAAGCCTGACGGCCCAGGTTTAATTCCCCAGTGCCCACATAAAGCCAGATGCACAAAGTGATGCATGCATCTGGAATTCAATTGCAGTGGCTAGAGGCCCTGGCACACCCATCTTGTCTCTCTCTTCTTGCCTGCCTCTGTCTCTCTTTCCCTCTCTCAAATAAATAAATAAAGTTAAAAAGCAAATAAATAACAAGTTATAAATCCATCCCTCTATGACCCACGTCCTTCACCCCAGGTGACGGGGAGCATACCTAGCGCTGGGTGGCGGCCATGGAGGCACTGGTTAATGGCATGTTGCCGCCCTCTGCTCCTGATGCTCTGCTCAAGGCTTTGCTCCCTTTTTCTCATTCATTCACTTTTTATTTAGCTAGTTAGGTTTTCTGTTTGTTTTTGTTTTTTTCTTTTTTGTTTTTGGTTTTTTAAGGTAGGGTCTCACTCTAGCCCAGACTGGCCTGGAACTTACTCTGTAGTCTCAGGGTGGTCTCGAACTCACAGCAATCCTCCTACCTCTGCCTCCCAAGTGCTGGGATTAAAGACGTGAGCCACCACACCTGGTTTGTTTTGCTTTTTTGAGGTAGGGTCTCCCTCTAACCCAGGCTGCCTTGGAATTTACCATGTAGTCTCAGGGTGGCCTTTTTAAATGTGTGTGTGTGTGTGTATGTGTATGTGTGTGAGTTATATTATATTATATGTATTTTTTATTTGAGAGAGAGCGAGATGGATGGCTATAGACAGGTAGGAAGATGGCTGTGAGTTCAATGCCAGCCTGGGCTAGAGTGAGACCCTACCTTGAAAAAAAAAAAAAAAAGAAACAAAACGAAACAAAAAGCAGAGTGGAGGGCCTGACCCTGACCTCTTGTATCTAGTTCTGCAAGAGTGGTGCTTGGGGACCTGTATTTTAGTGCCAACTTCCGGTGACCCACCAAAGTTTGCAAGTGCCATGCTGTACCTGAAGGTCACTTTCAGTTGTGTCCTCTCCAGGCCAAGTAAACCTCCTCCAGGCTGGGAGGTTACTATGAGGCCCCGACTCTGTTCTGGCTGCGGACAGTGAAGAGGAGATGACAGCTCTGGTCCCACTGCATGGCACCTGCCACTCCTCCTCCTCTCCATGGCCGGCTCTTACCTTGTCTGAATTGAGGTCCACAGAGGTCCTGAACCTTAGACAGAAGGGGTGCATTCATCCTTACCCCAGGCAGCTACAACTCAAGATTACCAAACAGATGCGTGTGGTCTGCACACTTATCATCCCAGCACTGGGGAGGCTAAGGCAGGAGGATCAAGAATCTGAGGCCATCCTGGCCTACAGAGTAAGACCTCATCTCACAAAGCAAAACATACACACAAAGATAGTACTGGCATTTCTATTTCTTTTTACATGTGTGTGTGTGGGCACACATACGTGTATGTGTACCTACGTGCATGTGGGTCATTGCGCAGGGTGTCTCATTCACCCGAAGCTCACCAATTAGGTTAGACTGACTGGCCAGCACACCTCTAGGATCCTCCTGTCTCTCCCCAGCACTGGGACTATAGGTACATGCCTTTATCCCCAGTCTTTTATTTCAGTGCTAGGGATCGAGCACAGGTCCTCATTACTGACTGAGCCATCTCCCAGCCCCTTAAGCTTTCAGAGTCCAAAACAACCAGCATTCTCTGATTGTTCCCATGTGATTACTCTAAGGCTTTTTTAAAAAGTTTAAATTTAAAGGCATGGTGGCACACGCCTTTAATCCCAGCACTCGGGAAGCAGGGGTAGGAGGATTGCCGTGAGTTCAAGGCCACCCTGAGACTACAGAGTGAATTCCAGGTCAGCCTGGGCTACAGTGAGATCCTACCTCAAAAATCCAAAAAAGAAAAAAAGAAGTTTAAATTCTGGACTGAACAGATGTCTTGACAGTTAAAGATGCTTTCTTGCAAAGCCTGTGACCTGGGTTCAATTCCTCAGTGCCCTCAGGAAAAGCCAACATAAGTGGCACACATCCACGCATGTGCAAGTTTAAATTAATTGATTAATTTTATTTATTTTTTTAATTTAACTTATTTATTTGCAAACAGAGAGAGGTAGAAGAGACACAGAGAGAATGGGCACGTCAGGACCTCCAGCCAGTGCAAATGATCTCCAGATGCATTTATGCGCCACTCCGTGCATCTGGCTTTCCGTGGGTGGCTGGGGAATTGAACTCCAGTTGTTAGGCTCTGCAGGCCAGTGCCTTAACCACTGAGCCATCTCTCCTGCCCAAACGGTTATGGAACTTCTCTGAAAAGATCACTGCAAGGCCAGTGTGAGTGAAACTAGAGGAGTTTATTTACCCAGGGGCCAAAGAGCTTGAGATCAAAAGAAGCTCCGCCCTGGGCTGAGATGTTACTTCCATGTTATGGTGCCATAACGGTGGGCAGGGGTGGGCAGAGCGCAGGGGTGGGCAGAGCAGCTGGGGTTTACAGAAGCAAGACACGTGACAATTAGCTTGTGCAGTGTATATGATTCAAATCAATTTTTTAAAACATTCATATCAATCATTTCTGTAATCGGGTCACCCTTACCATGAACTCCATCTTATTCTATTTTAGTCTAAATTGTCTTTTTCTTATCGCCCCTCTGGGCCCTTTCTGAACAGTTCTCTCTTTGGGATTTTACATCTGCTAACAAAGGTAAGGTCAGCTTCTCAGCAGATAACTCTTAGTGGTTTCGTGATCTGATCAGCTTTCAGCATCTTCTTCACTAAACCTTTCTTTTAATATTTTATATTTATTTATTTATTTGTTTGTTTGACAGAGAAACAGTGAGGGAGAGAGAATGGGCACGCCAGGGCCTCCACCCACTGCAAACGAATTCCAGACGCGTGCGCCCCCTTGTGCATCTGGCTAACGTGGGTCCTGGGGAGTCAAACCTGGGTCCTTTGGCTTTGCAGGCAAACGCCTTAACCGCTAAGCCATCCCTCCAGCCCTAAAAAATTATTTTTAAAAGTTTAAATTCCCAGCCGGGAGACCCTACCTCAAAAAAACAAAAACAAAACAAAACAAAAGATCCCTTTAAACCAGTTTCTTCGCGTTTAGGGGGGATATTCCAGGTTTGCTGTCTGTCTTGCACCACTTTGCCTTGGACACGTTGGGGCCATTTCAGGCTGCCGTTTAATCTCTCACCATTCCCACTGCCTGTCCCCAGGTCTGGAGGCCATCCAGTGCTCACTGCCCATGGAGAACCGAAGGGTGGCCCTGCAGGAGCTGACGGAGGCCAGCTTCAGTGAGTGCAAGTTCAGCCTGTCGCTCACAGACCTGTTCATCATCATCTTCTCGGGCGTGGCGGTGTCCATTGCTGCCATCATCTCCAGCTTCTTCCTGGCCACCGTGGTGCAGTGCTTCCAGAGGTGCGCCCCCAACAAGGACACGGAGGATGACGACGACGACGAGGACGACTGAGCCTCCTCTCCCCTCTCCTTGCTTCCCCTCACCCATCCAGTGGCCCCTCTCCAAGAGTGAGGGAGATGCCGAAGGCAGGAGCATCACTCGGGCGGCAAAGCAGACAGAGCTTGTCTAGACGCACCTGCTGGGACCTCAGATCCCAGAGTAGAGAATCAGCAGAGTAGAGAGCCAGGAAGGACGGAGGGAACCTTCCGAGCGGAGCCCACCTCCCGGGTTGAAGCCTGTGTGTGTGAAGATGAGCGAGTCAGGCTTCAGGGCTGACGGCTTTAAAACCCTCCCAAGGAGATGTGAGGACTTGCAGCTTCTGACCTCAGAAATATTTGCGCTGTTCTAATTCTGACTTGTACTGGGGATCAGGAGCCGTCTCCTGCCTCCCAAGAGACAGTTCTCATAGGACGGATTCAAGTTCAGATCAGTCTCTACAGGAGGGCAGGCAAACCCCAGCAGCCTTGGGATAGTAGACTGAGAACAGATAAACTTAAGTGCAGTAGACAATGTGTGTGTCTCCCCCAAGATTCATGTTAAAACCTATCTCCAAGCCGGGCGTGGTGGTGCACGCCTTTAATCCCAGCACTCAGGAGGCAGAGGTAGGAGGATCGTTGTGAGTTCAAGGCCACCCTGAGACTACATAGTGAATTCCAGGTCAGCCTGAGCTAGAGCAAGACCCTACCTCAACGCCCCCCTGCTAAAAAAAAAAAAAAAAAAAAAAAAAAAAAAAAAAAAACGTATCTCCAGTGTGCCAGTGTGATGGTGTTTTGAACGGGCCTTGGGGATGGATTCGGTCCAGAGGGTGGAGTCCTCCTTTCTGCATAAGATGAATACCCGCATTACAGAGATTCTAGGAAGCTCTCTTGCTTCTTCTATCAAGTGAGGACCCAGGATGAAATTTGCCATCTGTGAACCAGGAAGCAGGCTCTCACTGGAAGCTAATTGTGCTGGTACCCCTATCTCCAACGTCCAGCCTCCAGAACTGTGAGAAATAAATGTTATTTTTAAGCCCCCTGGTCTACAGTCTTTTCTTAATAGCAACCCAAGCAGACTGGGGGATGTCCTGTTTAGCTAAAATGGCACCAAGATAAAAAGCTAGAGGGGCAGGGTGTGGTGGCGCATGCCTTTAATCCCAGCGCTCGGGAGGCAGACTTAGGAGGATCACCATGAGTTCAAGGACACCCTGAGACTACAATAGTGAATTCCAGGTCAGCTTGGACTAGAGTGAGACTCTACCTCGAAAAACCAAAATAAATAAATAAATAAAAATAAGCTAGAGGGGTGCTGGAGAGATGGTTTAGTGGTTAAGATGCTTGCCTGCAAAGCCAAAGGACTCAGGTTCAATTCCCCAGAACCCACATAAGCCAGATGCACATGGTGGCACATGTGCCAAGTTCATTTGCAGAGGCTAAAGGCCCTGGCACACCCATTCTCTCTCTCTCTCTCTCTCTTCCTCTTTCTAATAAATAAATAAATAAATAAAAGCTGGAGAGATGGCTCAGTGGTTGAGGCACTTGTCTACAAAGCCTAAGGACCCAGGGCTTGATTCCCTAGTACAATATAAATCCGGATGCACAAGGTGGTACATGCATATTGAGTTCATTTGCAGTGGCTAGAGGCTCTGGTGTACCCATTCTCAATCTCTCTCTTCTTTCTGATTTTGTTGTTGTTTTTTGGTTTTTTGGTTTTCGAGGTAGGATCTCACTCTAGCTCAGGCTGACTTGGAATTCACTGTGTAGTCTCAGGGTGGCCTTGAACTCACAGTGATCCTTCTATCTCTGCCTCCTAAGTGCTGAGATTAAAGGCATGCGCCACCATGCCCAGCGTCTCTCTCTTTCTATCGGCCTCTTTCTTTCTCTCTCTCTCCCAAATAAATAATAAAATATTTTTAGAAAGCTAGGAACTGGACAAAAGGTATTTATTGGCTAGGTGTGGTGGCACATGCCTTTAATCCCAGCATTCAGTAGGCATAGGTAGGAGGATCACTGTGAGTTCAAGGCCAGCCTGAGACTACATAGTGCATTCCAGATCAGCCTGGGCTAAAAGGAGACCCTACCTTGAAAAAGCAAAACAAAATTAAAAAGAGACAGCTGGGAAATTTTCTGTGGGCATCACTTGAACCCTGATTCTTGTCCTAAGCAGTAGCAGCTTGCCAGGGATGGACAATCACAGTGTCCCGTTGCGATGACCACTTTGCTCTAAGTCACTGTTCCCTCTCTAGCATAGTAAAAGTGTTTCCCCTCCTGAGCCTTACAGCAGCCAATCGCTTAGCTATCCTCCATGCTGATAGTGTTTTGGACTTGCTATCTCCAGAAGTTTTGGGAAACTTCTCTAGAGGACAAGATTGCACTGGACCAAGAAGATGTTTAAAATAAAATAGATGCTGGTGGGGGGGGGGAGGGTCAATCAAAATTCAAGATATTCTGAATAAGACATATGAAAATCTATTCTCTTAAATAATGGCACATCCAGAAGCCATAGATTGTTACCAGAAAATTTTCAGTGCCTGGGGTGGGATACCTTCCAATGAGTTGTTGGCCAGGGAAGTCCTTGTTGCTGCCAAAACATTATAGGCTATTGTCAAGGCTCCTGGTTTCCCATGAGAAAGAGATGGTAAAACCTTATTGCTGAAGACTTCACATGCCTGAGTGGCAAAGTCACTGAGAAATCAAGCTGGTGCTGAGCAGAAACCTTCTCTCTGTAGCCCAGCCAACTGAAAGCTGGAAAAAGCTGCACTGTATGCAGCCTTATGGGAGACAGAAGTCATCAACGGTGAAAACAGTGGACACTGGAAACCTCAAGTTTGGCCAGACAGGCCAAATGACTAAACAAGTGCAATAGTGGCATGTCTGCTCTGGGGGAAACTAACTGCTCTCTAATTGGACTGAAGGCCCACTCTATGGGAGGGAATAAGTGCCTGATACTGAAAACCTAATCAAAAACCTATGGCAGGGGAAGTTATGAGCCTTAGGGGTATAAAGCCTGCTCTTGTCTGGATAAATGCATATATTACTCTCACCAAATTGCCCTGGAAGCAATACACTTAATGTTCATACTCATATATTAATGCTACTCTCACTTCTGGTTAGAGAAGCTTCTCTTTTCAGATGGCGATGACCACTGGGATGACCCAAAAGGCAACATAGTGCTGAGAAGAAGGGATGGAGGAGCGTCCAGCACTGAAACATCTCACACCCTCCAAGGCTCAGGGTCCACTGCGGAAGAGGTGGCGGAAAGAATGTAAGAGCCAAAGGAAGGGCACCATTCCTTACATACAACTGGACAAAAGTTGGCCTCGATATCCAAGACCTCTCAGTGCCCAGCAATACCTACACAAGACCCTCATAATAGGAGAAAAAGATGATGACATCAAATTAAAAGAGAGACTAATAGAGAGAGGAAAGGGATATGATGGAGAGCAGAGATATGAAGGGGAAAGTGGGGGAAGGGAGAGGAGGGAAATACCATGGTTTGCTGACTGTAAGTATAGAAGTTGTCAATAATATATATAGATAGATAGATAGATAGATAGATAGATAGATAGATAGATAGATAGATAGATGCTGGGCATGGTGGCATACACTTAAAAATCCAGCACTGGGGAAGCAGGAGGAATACCAAAAATTTGAAGCTAGCTTGGACTATATAGCAAGGCTTTATCTCAAAAAGGAAAAGCAGAAAGGAAGGGAGGGAAAAGAAAAAGAAAAGACAAGAAAGAAAGAAAGAAAGAAAGAAAGAAAGAAAGAAAGAAAGAAAGAAAGAAAAAACCTGGGCTTGTGGTCTTGGTGGCACATGCTTTTAATCCCAGCACTGGAGAGGCAGAGGTAGGAGGATCACTTTGAGTTTGAGGCCAGCCTGAGACTCCATAGTGAATTCCAGGTCAGCCTAAGCTAGTGTGAAACCCTACCTCATAAAACCAAAAAAAAAAAAAAAAAAAAAAAAGGAAAGAAAGCACCCTGACATAGGACTCTGAACGTCCTTCCCTGATGGCCTCAGGATGTGAATGACATTTCTTCGGAACACAGGCTGTGACAGGCAGCGTTTTCAAGGATGTTGAATGCAGCGCTTTGTTTTCAGGACAGTATGAAGCAATCGCATCTTGTGCTTGAGCAGGTTAATGCAAGGTGACTTGTGCCAGCAGCACTGAGCTGGGCAGGCAGCTGAGAGCTGGGCTAGAGGCTCACAAGAAGCTCCTGGGACATTTTAGGGATCTACTCCTGTTATGTTCATGGTACACGTGTCCTAAGCTGGGTGATGGTGGTCAACACCTGTAAGCTGAGCACTCAGGAGATGAGGCAGGAGTTCAAGGCCAGCCTGAGCTGCATGAGATACCCTGTCTCAAAAAGACCCTGATGGGGGAAATGCAGATTAAAACTACGTTGAGATTCCATCATACTCTTGCCAGATTGGCTGCCATCATAAAAACAAATGACCATAAATACTGGTGAGGAAAATGGATGGATCTGGGAAGGATTATACTTAGTGAGGTAACCCAGGCTCAGAAACCCAAATGTTACATGTTCTCTCTCATATGTGGATCCTAGATACAAATGGTTGGACTTCTATGTGAGTAGGAATAAAACTCAGTAGCAGAGGCCAGTAAGCTAGAAAGGAGATATAAAGGGAATAGAAAGGGAGGGCGGGGGGACTTGATAGGATAGTGTTGTATATATGTAAGTAGAAGAACAGATTAATGGGGGTGAAAAGGCCTAAGTGAGGTCAGGGGAAGAGAGTGAGTAAAGGAAAGGTGGAGGGAGGACTAATCAAAAATCTAAGAGGATATAAATAAGTCATATGTAAATCTACTTTTTTGGACAATGGAACATTCAGAAGCCATAGATTGTTACTAGAAAATTTTCAATGCCAGGGATAGGATACCTTCCAGTGAGTTGTTGGCCAGGGAGGTCATTGATACCCCCAAAACATTACAAGCCATTGCTGAGGCTCTTGGTTTCCCACCAGGAATAGATAGTTAAGACCCTATTGCTGAAGACTCCACATACTTGGGCTGGAAGGTCACTGACAAACCCTGCTAAAGCTGAGCAAAACCTCCTCCATGTAGACCAGCTGACAGAAAGCTGGAAAAAGCTACACTGCATGCAATTCAATGGGAGAGAGAGAAATCACCAGTGGAGATACTCAACAGTGGACACTACAAGGCTTAACTTTGGCCAGCCAGGCCAAATGAGCCAACAGATGCAATAGTGGCATGTCTGTTATGGGGGAAACCAACTGCTCTCTAATTAGACTGGAGGCCCGCTCCATGGGAGGAAATACATCCCTGATACTGAAAACCTACAACAGGGGTAGTCATGAGCCCTAGGGGTGTAACATCTGCTAGTGTCTGGCTAAATGTATATACTATGCTCACCAAACTTCCCTGTAAGCACTTCTCTTAATGTTCATACCCATATATTAATGCTACTCTCACTTTTGGTTAGAGAAGCTTCTCTTTTCAGATGGCAGTGACCTTGGGATGACTCAAAAGACACTATGGTGCTAAGAAGAAGTGACAGAGGAGTGCTCAGCACTGAAATATCTCTATCACATCTTCCAAGGCTCAGGGTCCATTGTGGAAGAGGTGGTGGAAAGAAAATAAGAGCCAAAGGAAGGCTAGGACTCTTTACAATGTGGTCTTACATATACAAAATGGCCTGGATATCCATGACCTCACAGTGCCTGACACTACCTACACAAGACCATCATAATAGGAGGAAAAGATGATGACATCAAAATAAAAGAGAGACTAATTGAGAGGGGGAGGGATATGATGGAGAGTGGTGTTTCAAAGGGAAAGTGTGGAGAGGGAGGGAATTACCATGGGATATTGTCTCCAATTGTGGAAGCTGTTTAAAACAAAACAAAACAAAACAAAAAGACCCTGATGGGCATGGTGGTGCATGCCTTTAATCCCAGCACTCTGCAGGCAGAGGTAGGAAGATTGTTTTGAGTTCGAGACCACCCTGAGACTACATAGTGAATTTCAAGTCAGTCTGGGCTAGAGTGAGACCCTACCTGTGAAAACCAAAATAAATAAATAAGTTTTATTTATTCATTTGTAAGGAGAGGGAGAGAATGGGTGTACCAGGGTCCCTTGCCCCTACAGAGGAACTCAGGATGCACATACCACTTTGTGCATCTGATTTTACATGGGTACTGAGGAATTGACCCAAGCCACGAGGCTTTCAAGCAAGCACCTTTAACTGCTGAGCTAACTCTTTAGGCCCCAGTTTGGAATTTTCTTTTCTTTTTTATTTTTTTCTTTCTTTTTTTAATTTTTCTTCATGGTAGGGTCTCGCTGTAGCTCAGGCTGACCTGGAATTCACTATGTAGTCTCTGGGTGGCCTCAAACTCATGGTGATCTTCCAACCTCTGCCTCCACGCCTGGCTTGGAATTTTCTATTGAGGCTCTTCAGACTGTGGTTGATGGTGGGCTGCTGCACCCAGTGTATGGATAACAGAAAACACACTGTCCAGGCAGAGTGCCGGAGCATTCACACTCTGTGTGGCTGCTGGGAAACGCACCAGTGACCCTGACACTGTGAGAAGAGTTTTGTCCTTTGCCATTTCCTCTTGCCCTGCTCCGTCACCTCTTCCACCCCTCCAGTTCCTTGCCCAGCCCCAGCTTATCCAAGTTCATGTCCCTGCATCCCCTCTGTCTGGGATGTTCTCGCCCTAGATCTTTGCTCCCGCTTCGCATCCAGGTCTTACCTCAGAGGCAACTTTTTCAGAGAGGCCGCCTTTGCCCATCCCAGGCAAGGATGCTATCCGATCAGATTGCTTGGGCTCTGGGATGCCATTATGGCTGGTAAAGTCCCTTGTCTGGGCATGTCTGTGAAGAGGAGCTTGATATGTTTTTTTTTTTTTTTTTTTTTTTTTGAGTTAGGGTCTCAATGTAGCCCAGCTGACCTAGAATTCACTATGTAGCCACAGGGTGGTCCTGCAGACTGGAAAGCCTCAAGTTCTGATGTGCCAACGCAGGAGAAGAGGTCCCAGCTCCGGAAGAGAGAGAGCTAATTCACCCTCAGCCTGCCTCTTCCTTTTTTTCTTTCCAGGTAGGGTCTTACTCTAGCCCAGGCTGACCTGGCATTCACTCTGTAGTCCCGGGCTGGCCTCGAACTCACTGTGGTCCTCTGCCTCCCAAGTGCTGGGGTGATAGGCATGTGCCACCATGCCCGATAATTTTTTTTTTTTTTTTTTTGAGATAAGGTCTCACTGTAGTCCAGGCTGACCTGGAATTCACTATGTAGTCTCAGGGTGGCCTCGAACTCACGGTGATCCTCCTACCTCTGCCTCCCGAGTGCTGGGATTAAAGGAGTGTACCAGGCCCGGCTGGGCTATGAACTTTTCAGGTTTGTGTATAATTTCCCCTTGTTAGATAACATACTACCAGAACAAGGTCTGTGCTTGTCTTTCTTATCATACATGCTTAGGTCCCAGACCTGCCTTGGGCTAGGCAGGCGCCTGATAAGTATTTGTAAAGTTGATGGGTGAGTCAAAGATGGATGGGTAAACCGACGAGTGGGTGGCTAAACAGGTGGATGGGTGGTAGGTGAGTAGGTAGGTGTTTAGGTAGATGGGTGGGTTGTAGATGCAAGAGTTGTGCTGGGTGAATGGATGGATGAATAGATGGGAGATGAATGGACAGGTACATGGGTGATGCATTGTTTGCCTCTTTCAAGGATTTGAAAGCCACCCATACTGTGCGAGTAATACAGCCAGGAAGAACGGCGCTGAGCACTTTAAAAAACATCCCCAGGAGAAAAAAAAAAAAGAATTTTTTAAAAATGCCCCTTGGGCTGGAGAGATGGCTTGGTGGTTAAGGCACTTGTCTGCAAATCCTATGGAACCAGGTTCAATTCCCCAGGACCCACGTAAAGCCAGATGCACAAGATAACACAGGCATTTCAAGTTTGTTTGCGGTGGCTTAAAGCTCTGGGGTTCTCTCTCTCTCTCTCTCTCTCTCTCCTGTCTCAAATAAATAAATAAAAATAGAATATTAAAAAAAGAAAGAACATCTTCCTTCTCCTTGCAGAGGACACAAAGGACACGGTTCTGAGCCTGGGGCTACCTGATGTCAGCAGCCACCTGATTGTGCCTGAGCAGGTGACCATGTCTGTCATAGCTTGGGCTGTCGATTTTAGATGTGACCCAGACTTCACACCTGGCCTTTCCGCTAAGAGCTGGGAGAACAAGGTCCTTGATTAGACCAACATGACCATCAGGCCAGCTTTACCTCCCGGGCACCGCCAGCCTTGGCACCCGCGGGGCTGGGTACTAAATGATTTTCATTTGTGACCATCTGACCCCTAATTACTTTTGTTAATTACTTGGGCAGGCTTTCGGTGCCAAAAGGGCTTAAAACCCAGGGAAGTGATGTCCTTGGTCTGTCCTTGTCCACCACCTGCTCTTGAGGGAGGAGACTGGGCTGGTCAGGTTATTCAATTTCCTGGGGATTTGTTCTCTTGTGATTCAGAGCCAAGACTGAGAGCAGCCTGTCGTTTCTGATGGGTTTCATCTAGAGCCGATTCTCTGGCTGGTCCCACGTCTTCTAAAGTGACTGATGGCTTATTGGGGGAATGAGTGAGGCAGGCAGGGAGGGAGGGACATGGCTCCCGGTCATCTGTCCAATATGGAATTAACCTCTTCCTGTCTCTGTGGCCCGTTTCTCGTTCCTCATGGAAGGAAAGGCGAGAAGGAGCAGCGCTGCCTGTGGAACAGATGTTCAAGAGGGATTGTAGCTCGCAGGAGGCCGTGGCAGGAGGGTTGCTGCCTGGGCTTCATAGTGAGAACCTGGTCAGCCAGAGGCTCCTGGCAAGACCTTGTCCAGACAGACAGACCCCTGTGCCTCAGTGGGTATGGCACTGCACACAGCCCGAATCCCAGCACTTGGGAGGATGAGGGAGGAGACTTGATGTTCAAGGCCAGCCTGGGCTGTGGAACAAGTTCACACTCACCTTCATAGCATAGTGACATTTTGTCTAAAAATAAATTAATTCCCAGCACTTGGGAGGCACAGGTAGAAGGATCACTGTGAGTTCGAGGCCTGAGACTACATAGTGAATTCCAGGTCAGCCTGGGCTAGAGTGAAACCCTACCTTGAAAAACCAAAAAAAAAATTTTTTTTTTTAAAGTAAAAATAAATAAATAAATAAAAAATAATTAAGGCCGGGCGTGGTGGCGCACGTCTTTAATCCCAGCACTCGGGAAACAGAGGTAGGAGGATCGCCATGAGTTTGAGGCCACCCTGAGAATACAGAGTGAATTCCAGGTCAGCCTGGGCTGGAGTGAGATCCTACCTTGAAAAAGCAAAAATAAATAAATGAATAAATAAGCCAGATGCAGTGGCACATGCCTTTAATCCCAGCACTTGGGAAGCAGAGGTAGTGTGAGTTCAAGGCCCCCTCAGACTACATAGTGTTTTAATTAATTGATTAATTTTCAAGCACTGAGAATAAGAATGGGCATGCCAGGTCCTCTTGCCACTACAAATGAACTCCAGACATACACCACTTTGTGCATCTGGTTTTACGTGGGTACTGGGGGATTGAACCCAGGTTGTCAGCCTTCACAAGCGAGTGCCTTTACTGTTGAGCTGTGTCTCCGGCCCGTCTTTCTGGATTTATTGAGTGGTTATCCCTTGCACAGCCTCTTTCCATCAGAGAGGACATAGACAAATGACCAGAACTGGCCTCCATTATGACAGAGCAGTCTAGAACTGGTCAGCTTGAGGTCAGGGTCAGAAAAGATTCCTGGTTGAGTCGGGTATGGTGGCGCATGCCTTTAATCCTAGCACTCAGGAGGCAGAGGTATGAGGATCACCATGAGTTTGAAGCCAGCCTGAGACTACATAGTGAATTCCAGGTCAGCCTGAGCTAGAGTGAGACCCTACCTCAAAAAGGAAAAAAAAAAAAAAGAAAAAAGGAAAAAGAAAGAAAGAAAAGAAAAGACAAGACTCCTGGTAGGAACCTCAGAACACTCAGCACCTGAGGACCCCATTGGCACATCTACATGAGGTAGCCAGACTCCAGCATGGCTTCTGGCTTGTGTTTATTACTTTTCTTGTGACTGTGACCAAATACCCGACAGGAAGCAACTTCAAGGCAGAAGAGTTCATTTTTTGGGGGGGAGCTCGCAGTTTGAGGGGATGCAGGTAGCACTGCAGGGAAGGCACGGTAGCAAGTGCCTACCACTGGGACTCCTCACTTCACACCTTGGCAGAACAGGAAACAGAGAACTAACAGGAAGTGGTGGGGCATGGCTTCCACACAGCAAGGCCTTTCCCCAGAAACACACTTGGTCCAGTAAGGTACCAACGTTTAGAACACGCTCCCTAACCTTCCCAAAGAGCACCACCAGCTGGGAACCACGTGTGATTCAAAGGACAGCCTGTAGGGGACATTTCACAGTGTGAAGCTCCTTCCCGGGATCAGGGGAACCATGCCAGAGACAGCCCAGGCCGCAGGGAGAACGGACATTTGCTCACACGACACCTCCGCCACCCTTTCTCAGAGGATTTACTAAAAGGTGCTTATGACTAGGAATTCTTCTGCTGCTGTTGTTGTTGTTGTTGTTGTTGTTGTTGTGTGTGTGTGTGTGTGTGTTGTCCACTTCTCCACAGTGTCTAAGTGCCTGGGAGCCAAGGGATGGGGAGGAGCAGGGTCTCTGGTGCGTCCTGCAGGTCAGAATCCTAACTCGGATCATTACCAGCCAGAGACACAGGGACTCTATCACATGCTCCCTGGCCAGTGCAGTGCGTGGCGGCTTTGAATGACACGTCCCTCGTCGGCTCATGTGCTTCGAATACTTGGTCCCCGCTTGGTGGCAATTTGGAGAGCTGTTGAGCCTTTGGGAGGAGGCGTCCTGCTGGAGGACGTGTGTTACTTGGGGTGGATCTTGAGGTTCGCTCGTGCAGTCCTGTGGGCGTTCAGGGCCAGCTCGCTCAGACTGTCTGCCCACTGCTGTGACGCCCACTGCCTGCTCCTGCCGTGCTTTCCCCACCATGACGAAGCTTCCCCTGAAAACTGTGAGCCAGAAATAAGCCCCTTCCTTCCACACACTGCCTTGCGTTGAGTGTTTTGTCCCAGCAATGGGAAAGCAATTGCAACACAGTGCAGTTCATTCCCCGTGTCCTCCCATCGCTCATTCCCGCCTCCCTTGCCGTCCCTTTTGAGTACCCAACAGCCTCTACCCAAGCCAGAGTGGAGCTCAGTTTAGACCTATTAGATTTTAGGTTGGAGAATACAGGCACCAAGAGAAACCATTTTTGTTGTTGTTGTTGTTGTTTATTTTTATTTATTTATTTGAGAGCAATAGACAGAGATAGAGGGAGAGAGAGAGAGAATGGGAGCACCAGGGCCTCCAGCCATCATGAATGAACTCCAGATGCATGTGTCACCTTGTGCATCTGGCTTATGTGGGTCCTGGGGAATCGAGCCTTGAACTGGCGTCCTCAGGCTTCACAGGCAAGTACTTAACTGCTAAGCCATCTCTCCAGCCCGGCAAACTATTTTTTTGAATTTAAGACCTTTTATTTATTTATTTATTTATTTATTTGAGTGGGGGGGGAGAAAGGAAGAGGCAGATATGAGACAGAGAAAGGGCCCACCAGAGAGCCTCCAACCACTGCAAACAAACTCCAATCCCATGTGCATCTGGTTTATGTGGGTACTGGGGAATCAAACCTGGGTCCTTAGGCTTTGCAGGCAAGTGCCTTAACATTAAGCCATCTCTCCAGCCCCCATACTCTCTCTCTTTCTGACTCTCTTTTAAATAAATAAAATGCTACAAATAAAAAAAAAGCAAGAAAAAAAATCCGTAACTATCATGTATTTGCCGCTTGGTCAGGGTTGACAGGAGAAAGAGCCCAGGGGAGAAGGGTGACCATCTGCCTCCCCATACTCAAGTGTCACAGAGGACATTGGCACACCTACCTTTAGTCACAATCTCCCCCTTCCCCTTCCTCCCTGACCTCTACCCTCGCATTCTCAAAGCCTGGGTGGGCAAGTTTAATGGAGGAGGGGGGCTTCTATCAGAAGACCCGTTTGGCTGCAGAGCCAGGCATGTACACTGTCCTGCTGTGGTTGTAATAAGGCCAACGTGGGGACCTATACTCATTAGACGCCTGCATCTGCTCCTCACTGGTTTCCAGACAGCACCCCTCAAGCCTCCATCATAGGTCACAGGACCACTACAGTGTCCCATGGATGAAGAAGACAACAGAGCTCCACTCCCTGGAGCTGGGCACCTATAAGAAATGAGTGTTGAGGGCTGGAGAGATGGCTCAATGGTTAAGGCCCTTGCCTGCGAAACCTAAGAACCTTCGTTCGAATCTCCAGGTCCCACGTGTGTAGCCAGACGCAAAAGTGATGCAAGTGTGCAGGGTTGCACATGCGCACAAGGGGCCCCATGCGTCTGGAGTTCGTTCACAATGGCTGAAAGGCCTTAATGTGCCGTCTCTCTCTCTCTATTTCTCTCTCAAAAACAAAAGTAAATTAAAAAAGAAATGAGTGTTCAGTGTGTTACACTTCCACAGAGGAAACCACCAAGTGAGTGATGGGAATAGTGGAGGGGGCCAGGGAGGGTTTCTCACAGGAGACCTGAAGGACTTAGTCAGAAGGAGCGTGGAAGTGAACAAGGGGACAACAGCGAGGAGAGTCCCCTGCTTGTCTCTTCCATCCTCAGAGCTGAGGTCCAGGCAGCCAGTAGCAGCCGTCACTCCAGCCTCCAGCCGTGGGTGACTTTCAGCCCAGGTCAAGTAAGACCCCATCTGTCTGACCTGGAGACGAGTTAATGTCCCCTGCAATGTGCCGCTGAGGAAGGTGATAGCTCTGTGATTTATCTCTTCCCGACACTCCTCCCTGCCAGGAGACTACAT
This sequence comes from Dipus sagitta, assembly GCA_036346955.1. NCBI lineage: Eukaryota > Metazoa > Chordata > Mammalia > Rodentia > Dipodidae > Dipus > Dipus sagitta. The sequence goes on from CM070773.1 coordinate 125,486,670, forward strand.
GGCAGCTTCAATAGTCCTGAAGCCTGCTGGGACGAGCCAACTGCCTGCTCATTGAGGAGATAGGCGCTCTCCCAGAAAGCTCTTTCAATGACGACAGGGTGGGGGTGGGGGCTGCCCAGGTAATTAACTTATTTATCACCCTGCCCAGACTGTCTTCAAGGCTGCCTCAGTCCAAGACAATGTGGAAAATCTATTTTGAACCCTGAAAAACAAAACAAAGCAAAATGGAACAAACACCACGCACTACTCTAGAGTCACATTCCTTGATGAGGCCACAGCACGGACTTGAACCTCCAGAGACATCTGAATGACACACAAGCACGTTAAGGGAAAGAAATGAAAGCCCAGCTGTGTAGAGCAGTAGACAAAAATTCTACTGTCTGAAATGCTTGTCCTCTCTGACTTTGGAAATGGCATTTGGTTTTTTGTTCATTTGTTCGTTTTTTAGTTTTTATTTATTTATTTGCAAGGAGGGAGGGAGAGATAGAGAGAATGGGCACACTAGGTCCTCTAGCCAATGCAAATGAACTCGACTCATGGGCCACTTTGTGCATCATCATGCTTTATGTGGGGTCCTGGGGAATCGAATCTAGGCCATCAAGTTTTGCAAGCAAACACCTTAATTAACCATGAGCCATTTCTCCATCCGGGCATTTGATTTGTTTTTTATGGGATTAAAGGTGTGTGCCACCACATGCAGCTTGATTTTTCAGAAAGAACTATTTCCTTCCACTTCCCTACACAGACCTTGCTGGTTAAAAACCTTGTTATATCATCTTTTGTTTGATGTGCTTGTCTTGGTATTTCAAATTTGCTAAAGTCACATACACACACAGAAAATCAATGATTCAGAGTGATATGTGCCGGCGGTCCCAGTCCTGGGGAAGCAAAGGCAGGAGGATCAACTGTTCAAGGTCATCCTTGGCTAATGCATAGGGAGTTCCAGACTAGCTTGGGCTACATGAGATCCTGTCTCAAGAAAATAAAGAAAGAAAGAGAAGCCAGGAGTGGTGGCTTAGCGGTTGAGGCGCTTGCCTGTGAAGTCTAGGGAGCCTGGTTCAATTCCCCAGTACCCACATACAGCCAGGTGCGCAAGGTGGTGCATGCATCTAGAGTTTGTTTACAGTGGCAGGAGTCCCTGGTGTGCCCATTCTGTCTCTTTCTATCTTCATATTTCTTTCTTTGTCTCAAATAAATAAATAAAATATTTTTTAAAAAATTTGAGAGAGAAAGAGTTGGACAGAGAGGGAGAGAGAGAGAGAGGAATGAATAGGTGCACCAGGGCTTCCAGCCACAGCAAACGAGTTCCAGACACGCGTACCACCTTGTGCATCTGACGTACATGGGTCCTGGAGAATTGAACCGGGATCCTTTAGCTTTGCAGGCAAATGCCTTAACCACTAGACCATCTCTCCAGCCCATAAAATATTTTTTACAATTTAAATTAGGGCTGGAGAGATGGCTTAGTGGATAAGGCGTTTGCCTGCAAAAGCCAAAGGATCCCGGTTCGATTCTCCAGGTCTCACGTAAGCCAGATGCACATGGTGGCTCATGCATCTAGTTTGTTTGCAGTGGCTAGAGGCCCTGGTGTGCCCATTTTCTCTCTCTCTCTCTCTCTCTCTCTCTCTCTCCCTCTCTGTCTCTAATAAATAAAATATTTAAAAAATTTTAAATTAAAGCCGGGCGTGGTGGCGCACACCTTTAATCGCAGCACTTGGGAGGCAGAGGTAGGAGGATCACCATGAGTTCAAGGCCACCCAGAGACTACAGAGTGAATTCCAGGTCAGCCTGAGCTAGAGTGAGACCCTAGCTTGAAACCCCCCCCCACAAAAAGATTTAAATTTAAAAAATTTTTAAATATTTACAGGTCAGCCTGAACTAGAGCGAGAGCCTACCTTGAAAAATCAATATATATATGAGAGAGAGAGAGAAAGAGAGAATGGGCACACCAGAACCTCTAGCCACTGTAAGTGAGCTCCAGATGCATGTGCCACCTTGTGCATCTGGCTGGCTTACAGGGATAGAGGGGGATTGAACTATGGTCTTTAGGTTTTGCATGCAAGCCCCTTAACCATGGAGCCATCTCTCCAGCCCAGAAGATATATATACACGTGTGTGTGTGTGTGTGTGTGTGTGTGTGTGTGTGTTTAATTTGTAGAGCTGAGGATGGAGCCCAGGGCCTTTCACATGCAAGACAAATGCTATACCACTAAGCCACAATTTCAGTCCAAGACATTCTTCTTTTCAGTTTTTTTTTTTTTTTAATCCCAGGGAAGTAAGGGGCTTAAAGATTGAAAACTTTTCTTTCAAGGTAGGGTCTCACTCTAGCCCAGTGTTGCAATCAGGTTCGCATTGCTGATAGAAATCACCCAACCAAGAGCCACTTGTGGGAAAAAGAGGTTTATTTTGGCTTACAGGCCCGAGGGGAAGCTCCACAATGGCATGAGCAGAGGGTGGACATCACATAAGCCCACATAAGGTAGATAACAGGAAACAAGAGAGTGTGCCAGACACTGGCATGGGGAAACTGGCTATTACAGCCATAAACCCGCCCCCAACAGAACACTCCCTCCAGGAGGCGTTAATTCCCAAATCTCCATCAGCTGGGAACCTAGCATTCAGAACACCTAAGTTTATGGGGAACCCCTGACTCAAACCACCACACCCAGGCTGACCTGGAATTCACTAAGTAGTCTCAGGCCTGGCTTCAAACTCACAGCAATCCTCCTACCTCTGCCTCCCTGAGTGCTAGGATTAAAGGTGTGCAGCACCACACTCCTTCACAAGGCTGAGAACTTTTCAGCAGGACACAGCAGACAGGAGATGCTTACCTTAGGTAGCAACTCCATCTTTCTCCAGTGAAAGAGGGATTTGAACTTTCCAAGAGTTTGAGCTCTCCCTCCATGCCTATACCAAAGTAGGTCACAACTCGGCTCCCTCCCATAGATTTTCCCGTCCAAAAGGGAACTGGTGCCAAGTCTAGCCCTTGATGGTAGATTGTTTCTAACCTAAAAGCCTTTGGATTGAGTGGAGATGTTGGGGGCGTGGAGTCAGACCATATGGTTAAATGGCAGAAAAAAAAATGCCATGTTTGGGCTGGAGAGATTGCTTAGTGGTTAAGGTGCTTGCCTGAAAAGCCAAAGGACCCAGGTTTGATTCCCCAGGACTCACGTAAGCCAGATACACAAGTTGGCGCATGTGGATGCTCTCTTCCCTGAGGGCTTATTATGATCCAATGAAACAAGAAGACTCGGATTTATAAAGACTGAAGTCTTTTATATAAAACAGGCAAGACTTCAAAAGGGGGGAAACTATTGAAGAAATACCATATATCTCAGGTTTCCAGCTTATATTAGTTTAGCTGGAGTATAATCAATGTATCTATAAGAAATGTAAATGCGCCTAGGACTTTCAATGAAGCGATAGATGTTGCATTTCCTTCCTCTGAAACTTGGACGGGGGAGATTCCTCTAATGGTAGCTACCAAAAATTCTGTGACTCTGAGCCTGACTCCTCTGGCTTATCTTATTTTATCTTATCTCAGGAGACAGTTGCCTGGACTTAATCTTATTTGACAGAACCCTACACTCATGGTCTCTCCCGTCTCCAAGCGCAGGAGAATTCAGACAAAGGGCTATAAAAGGCATGTAACTCCAACACAATCTGAGTTCCGGGCCCTGTCTTTCTGGCATCAGCTATCAGAGGTCTGGGTATGAATAAAGACTCTCTCCCTCTCTCGGAAGCAGATTTTTTGCCCGATTTCGCTCACTCCTCAATTATTTCCTAAAACAAAGGCGCTTGCCTGCAAAGCCAAAGGGCTCAGGTTTGCTTCTCTAGGACCCACATAAGCCAGATGCATAAGGTGACACGTGTGTCTGGTGTTCTTTTGTAGTGGCTGCTCAATCTCTCTCTCTCTCTCTCTTTCTCCCTCTCTCTGCATCTTAGTGTCTGACTTAAATAGAAAATAAAAATAAAATATTTTTTAAAATACCATGTTTGACAGCAAGTTAACTTTCAGACAATCTCTCAGCTGCCCTTTCAAGAACATGTATATATAGTCGAGTATGATGGTACATGCCTTTAATCTCAGCACTTGGGAGGAGAGGTAGGAGGATCCCTGTGAGTTCAAGGCCACCTTGAGACTACTATATAGTATATTCCAGGTCAGCCTGGGCTAGAGCAAGATCCTACCTTGAAAACCAAAAAAAAAAAAAAAAAAAAAAAAAAAAAAAAAGCAAAAAGCAACCCCAGTGTGGGTGTCTAGGTGGGCTGTGGGCTTTGCCTCCCTCCTGTTTTCTCATGGACAGGAGTTCCACATATCCCTCCTCCTTTCTTCTCTCTCTCTCTCTGTCCCTCTCTTTTCTGTAAAAAATATAGCCGGGCGTGGTGGCGCACGCCTTTAATCCCAGCACTCGGGAGGCAGAGGTAGGAGGATTGCCGTGAGTTCCAGGCCACCCTGAGACTCCATAGTGAATTCCAGGTCAGCCTGGGCTAGAGTGAAACCCTACCTCGAAAAACCAAAAAAAAAAAAAAAAAAAAAAAAAAAAATATTTTTATGGGGCTGGAGAGATGGTTTAGTGGTTAAGGTGTTTGCCTGCAAAGCCAAAGGATCCCAGTTTGACTCTCCAGGACCCACGTAAACCAGACGCACAAGGGAGTACATGCATCTGGAGTTCGTTTGCAGTGGCTACAGGCCCTGGTGTGCCCATTCTCTCTCTCTCCCTCTTTCTCTCTCTCAAATATATAAATAAATATATATTTTAAAAATATTTTAAAGGAAAGGTGGAGGGACAGCTAATCAAAATCTAAGAGGATATAAATAAAACATATGTAATCCTCCTTTTTTGGACAATGGAACACTCAGGAGCTGTAGATTGTTGCTAGAAAATTTTCAATGCCAGGGATGGAATATCTTCCAGTGAGTTGTTGGCCAGGGAGATCCCTGATGCCCCCAAAACATTATAGGCTATTGCCAAGGCCCTTGGTTTCCCAACAGGAATAGATGGTAAGACCCTATTGCTGAAGACTCCATATACTTAGGCTGCAAGGCCACTGAGAAATCTTGCTGGAACTGAGCTGATAACCTCCTTGATGCAGACCAGCTGACAGAAAGCTGGAAGAAGCCATTCTCCATGCAGTTCAATGGGAGAAAGAGAAATCACCAGTGAAGATACTCATCAGTGGACACTGCAAGCCTTACAATTGGCCAGCCAGGCCAAATGAGCCAACGGGTGCAATAGTGGCACGTCTGTTATGGGGGAAACCAACTGCCCCCTAATTAGACTGGAGGCCCACTTCATGGGTAGGGAATACATCCCTGATACTGGAAACTTAAAACAGGATAGTCATGAGCCCTAGGGGTGTAACATCTGCTGTTGTCTGGCCAAATGTATATACTATGCTTATCAAACTTCCCAGTAAGCACTTCTGTTAATGTTCACACCCTTATATTAATGCTACTCTCACTTTTGGTAGAGAATCTTCTCTTTTCAGTTGGCAGTGACCTTGGGATGACTCAGAAGGTATCATGGTGATGGAAAGAAGTGACCACAGTGCTCAGTACTGCAATATCTGTACCACACCTTCCAAGGCTCAGGGTCTAATGCGGAAGAGGTGGCGGAAAGAATGTAAGAGCCAAAGGAAGGGCAGGACTCCATACAACATGCTCCCACCAGACACAAAATGGCCTGGATATCCATGGCCTCACAGTGCCTGACACTACCTACACAAGACCATCATAAGAGGAGGAAAAGATCAAGACATCAAAAGTAAAAGAGAGACTGATTGAGCTGGAGAGGGGGTACGATGGAGAATGGAGTTTCAAAGGGGTAAGTGGGGGGAGGGAGGGTATCACCATGGGGTATTTTTTTATAATCATGGAAGTTGTTAATAAAAAAATTAAAAAATTTTTTAAAAAAGAAGTAAATAAAGTAAAAATCACTCTAGGGTTACACTGGCTGATTTTTGGGTGTGGCAAGTGGCTACCACTTTGTCCCTCTGGAACATTCTCCCGGACAGATGGGTCTAGGCAGAGCTAAGTGGGGGTGCTCAGAGCTTTGGCTGGCTATGAGCCCAGGCTGTATCGGGCGTGCTCACAGCAGATCCCTGGGGATCACACTGTCTTCAGCCTTGAGCTTCCCTCTGGCTTCAGGATCAGATTTGACTTCTAGGGTTGCCTGCCCCTCCCTCAGCTATTTCATGAGGCCATCTCTGGGGTTCACTAACGCTCCCCAGTCAAGCCTCCTAGCCATGGGAGGAACACCAGTGTTTCAGCTGTGGAGGACAGTGGGCCAGGGACCACCAAAGGCTCAATGACCCTGCTGGACTCAGGACATCTGGGTCAGTTCACCACCATCTCCCAGGAAGCCCATGGGGACCTCAGCTGTCACTTAACTCAGCTTTTCATCTGATGAGTGGGCACACTGAACTTTAAGAGGTTTATTAAAAAGAAAGCAAACAGGGCTGGAGAGATGGCTCACCAGTTAAGGTGCTTGTCTGCAAAGCCTAAGGACACAGGTTTGATTCCCCAGGACCCACCTAAGCCAGATGCACAAGGCAGTGCATACATCTGGAGTTTGTTTGCAGTAGCTACAGGCCCTGTCATGCCCATTATCTGTCTCCCTCCCTCTCTTTCAAATAAATAAAATAAATAAATAACAATTTTTTAAAAAGAAAAAAGAAGCCGGGCGTGGTGGCGCACGCCTTTAATCCCAGCACTCGGGAGGCAGAGGTAGGAGGATCGCCATGAGTTCGAGGCCACCCTGAGACTCCATAGTGAATTCCAGGTCAGCCTGGGCTAGAGTGACACCCTACCTCGAAAAACCAAAAAAAAAAAAAAAAAAAGAAAGAAAGAGAAGAAGACAAAAAATATTTTATTTGACAGAGAAAGAGGGAGGGAAAGAATGAGTGGGCACACCAGGGCCTCCAGCCACTGCAAATGAACTCCAGATGCATGCGTCCCCTTGTGCATCTGGCTAACATGGGTCCTGGGGAATCAACCTGGATCCTTTGGCTTTGCAGGCAAACGCCTTAACTGCTAAGTCATCCCTCCAGCTGTCTTTACTTCTCTTAATCTAATAAAGTTTCCATAAATTTTAAAAAATTACAAGGGGGCTGTAGAGATGGCTTAGCAGTTAAGGCACTTGGCTGCAAAGACTAATAAGGACCCAGGTTTGATTCCTCAGTATCAGATTCCCCAGTAAGCCAGATGCACACAGTGGCATATGCGTCCAGAGTTCACTTGCAATAGCTAGAGGCCCTGGACATTCTCTCCCTCTTTATCTGCCTCTCTCTCTCAAATAAATAAATAAATAAATAAATAAATAAATAAATAAATAAATAAATAATATAGATAGATAGATTGTTTTGTTTTGTTTTGTTTTTCGAGGTAGGGTTTCACTCCAGCTCAGGCTGACCTTGAATTCACTATGTAATGTCAGGGTGGCCTCTAACTCACAACTATCCTCCTACCTCTCCCTCCCAAGTGCTGGGATTAAAGGAGTGTGCCACCATGCCTGGCTAAGGAAAAAAAAAAAAATATATATATATATATATATGTATATATGTATATATATATATATATATATATATATATATATATATACATACATACATATATATATATTGTTTATTTGTTTTTCAAGATAGGGTCTCATTCTGGTCCAGGCTGACCTGGAATTCACTATGCAATCTCAGGGTGGCCTCGAACTCATGGCCATCCTCTTACCTCTGCATCCCAAGTGCTGGGATTAAAGGAGTGTGCCACCACACCCGGCTAAGAAAATATTTTTTTAAATGCAAAGGCTAGAGAGACAACTCAGTGGTTGAAGGCAGTTGCTTGTAAAGCCTACTGGGCCAGGTTCAATTTCCTAGCCACCCATGTATAGCCAGAAATAAATTTGTTTGCAGTGGTCCAGAGTCCCAGGTAAGTACACACACAAATACACACACACACACAAATAAATGAATAAAAAGTTTTAAAAGAATGCAAAAAGCAGACTTGGGCTTGTGGTGGGACCAGCTCTGGCAGGTTAATTCATGCTCCTGAGCTGGCAATGGGTCTGGCGGAAACTGGCTGTGCTGTGGTGAGCCGGGCTGGCTCCTGTCTTCACAAGCCTCACTTTGTTCTCCTGAGAGCCCCCTTCCGCTGTCCAAGGCTAGTTTTCTGTTGTCATCTCAAAATCTTGGCTACTTGGTAGAAACAGTTTATTTTGGGAGGAGGGTGTTTTTTTTTAAGGTAAGCATCAACTCAGCTTCCTTAGAAGTCTCATAGCAACCAAAAAAAAAAAGGGAAAAACTGGGCTTCTTATCCCAGCACTTGGGAGGTAGAGGTAGGTGGACAGTCATGAGTTTGGGGCCACCCTGAGCTTACACAGTGAATTCCAGGTCAGCCTGGGCGACAGCAAGACCCGACCTCAAAACAACAATAGCAGCCCCGTAGCACCTGGTGTAGGGGTTCACACCTGTAACACCAGTGCTCAGGAGGCTGAAGTAGGAGAATTTCATTACTTCAAGAGCAGGCGGGGCTATAGAGTGAGTTCTAGGTCAGCATGGGTTAGAGTAAAACCCTGACTCAAAAGATAAATAAATAGCGGGCATGGTTGCACATGTAAAGAGGATCGCTGTGAGTTCAAGGCCACCCTGAGACTCCATAGTGAATTCCAGGTCAGCCTGAGCTAGAGTGAGACCCTACATCGAAAAACCAAATAAGTAAATTAATTTTTAAAAATAAGGCCCACATTCTGCATGCAGTTCCATGGGAGAGAGAGAAATCACCAGTGAAGATACTCAACAGTGGACACTGCTAGCCTTATATTTGGCCAGATAGACCAAATGAGCCAACAGGTGCAATAACGGCACGTCTGTTATGGGGGAAATCAACTGCCCTCTAATTGGACTGGAGGCCCGCTCCATGGGAGGGAATACATCCCTGATACTGAAAACTTAAAACAGGGGTAGTCATGAGCCCTAGGGGTGTAACGTCTGTTGCTGTTTGGCTAAACGTATATACTATGCTTATCAAACTGCCCAGTAAGCACTTCTCTTAATGTTCATACCTTTATATTAATGCTACTCTCACTTTTGGTAGAGAATCTTCTCTTTTCAGGTGCCAGTGACCTTGGGATGACTCAGAAGGCATCATGGTGCTGGGCAGAAGTGAAAGGAGTGCTCAGCACTGCAATATCTCTATCACACCTTCCAAGGCTCAGGGTCTATTGTGAAAGAGGAGGCGGAAAGAATGTAAGAGCCAAAGGAAGGGTAGGACTCTTTACAATGTGCTCTCCCCAGACACAAAATGGCCTGAATATCCATGACCTCACAGTTCCTGACACTACCTACACAAGACCGTCATAATAGGAGGAAAAGATGGTGACATCAAAATAAAAGAGAGACTGATTAAGAGGGGGAAGGGATATGATGGAGAATGGAGTCTCAAAGGGGAAAGTGAGGGGAGGGAGGGCATTACCATAGGATATTTTTTATAATCATGGAAGTTGTTAATAAAAAATAATTGAGGGCTAGAGAGATGGCTTAGTGGTTAAGTGCTTGCCTGTGAAACCTAAGGACCTTGGTTCAAGGCTTGATTCCCCAGGACCCATGTTAGCCAGATGCACAAGAAGGCGCATGCGTCGAGTTCGTTTGCAGTGGCTGGAGGCCCTGGTGCATCCATTCTTTCTCTCTATCTGCCTCTTTGTCTCTCTGTCTGTCGCTAATAAATAAATAAAAATAAAGAAAAAATTTTTAAAAGAATAAAAAGGCCCAGTGTGATGACACACGCCTTTCATCCCAGCACTCAGGAGGCAGAGGTAGGAGAATTGCCATGAGTTTGAGGCCAGCCTGAAACAAAAGAGTGGATTCCAAGTCAGCCTGAGCTAGAGTGAGACCCTACCTTGGAAAACCAAAATAAATAAATAAAATAAAATGAGCCAGGTGTGGTTACATAAGCCTTTAACCCCAGCACTCAGGTGGCAGAGGTAGGAGGATCATTGTGAATTTGAGGCTAGCCTGAGACTACATAGTGAATTCCAGATCAGCTGGGCTAGAGTGAGACCCTACCTCAAAAAACCAAAAATATGGGCTGGAGAGATGGCTTAGCAGTTAAGGCATATGCCTGTGAAGCCTAAGGACCCAGGTTTGATTCTCCAGATCCCATGTAAGCCAGATGCACATGGTGGAGCATGCATCTGGAGTTCGTTTGCAGTGGCTGGAGGTCCTGGCGTGCTCATTCTCTCTCTCTCTCTCTCTCAATCTCTCTCTCTGTCTCAAATAAATAAAATAGATTTTAAAAATAAATAAACAAAATGAAAGTAAAAATAAAATAAAAGGCCGTGCATGGTGGCGCATGCCTTTAATCCCAGCACTCAGGAGACAGAGGTAGGAGGATCGTCGTGAGTTCAAGGCCACCCTGAGACTAAGTAAGTACATAGGTCAGGCTGGGCTAGAGTGAGACCCTACCTTGAAAAACCAAAAACAAGTAGAATAAAATAAAAGGAAGGAAATTTTCTGAAGGGCACAGTTTCATTTTGATGTCATAAGTTTCTGTCATTGAATCCTCACTGATGACAAATGTCATTCCTTTTTCTTCTCCCATCCATTACTAGAGGCTCTTGAGGCCCAAAATGGAAAACCAGGTTAATGAGTCAAGGAAGACACCAAGGTCACATTGAGACTCCTTTTATTTTTGGCCCTCCTTTAGGAAGGTGGAGATGTATAATATACCCCAGGATGGCCTTGAACTTGAGATCTTCTCACATCAGTCTTCCCAGCCTTGGGATTGCAGGCAAGTAGCTCTCCTATAGTAATGGCTTCATAACGGTTGGGGATGCTTCACTTTGATTGCCACCAGGCTCCAGAGTCAAGTATTGGAAGTACCTCTGGGCGTGGTGGCACACGCCTTTAATCTCAGCACTCAGGAGGCAGAGGTAGGAGGACTGCTGTGAGTTCAAGGCCACTCTAAGACTACATAGTGAATCCAGGTCAGCCTGGACTAGAGAGAAACCCTACCTCTAAAAACAAAAAAAATATGTGTATGTGTATGTGTATGTGTGTATCTTGTTGGAATACATTTATATGTTGGAAGTACTTAGTACCACTGATCTTACACAGATCTGGACCTTATGTTGTGATCTTATGTCCCACAGTACCTGCCTCAACCTAGAAGAGATCTGGCCAGATTTCTCACTATCAACGACAGGCATAGGGGCTGGAGGGATCTCTCAGTGGTTAAGGCTGCAGTTTGCAAAGCCTGAAGGCCTGGGTTTGATTCCCCAGTACCCACATAAAGCCAGATGCACAAGGTGCATGTGTCTAGAGTTTGTTTGCAGTGGCAGGAGGCCCTGGTGTGCCAATTCTGTCTTTCTCTGCTTGCAAATAAATAATAAATAAAAAATACTTTTGAAACACAGGCACTGGGGGTGGTAGCATAGATCTTTAATCCCAGTATTTGAGAGGCAGAGGTAGGAGTATCACCGTGAGTTTGAGGCCAGCCTGAGACTACATAGCAAATTCCTGGTCAGCCTGGGCTAGAGTGAGACCCTACCTCGGAAAAAAAAAAAAAAAATCTCACAGGCAAAAAACATACAGGCATAGTGTTTGAGAAGGCTCTCCAGGATACAATGCTTGTCTTATCAGATTCAGCCGAGCATGGTGGAGCAACAGGTTCTCTAGAAAGGACATGGAGCTATGGTTCCCATAGCAACTGAGTACAGCGAGCTAGGAGCAGTGGCTCAGTGCAGGCAGGATGGCACAGAGCCGGGAGTCCTTAGTCCTACAGTGGACCAAGACCAGGGTCTCAAGAGGGCCTGTCACCTTCTCTAGCAGAACTCAGGGGGGCTCAGGACGGAGATGCTGTCCACAGCCAGGTGCTTCAGCTGACCGGTCCTCAGACACGGTGACAGATGCTTCCAGTCTGATTCTTGGAGAGGGCTAGACTTCAACAAGAAGGTCTCAGGGTGGGGCTGCTGAGGAGAGAACCGAGTGACTTCTGGCGAGTGGCAGTGTTGATGGAGCATCTTGAGAAGTGACCTCGAGGCAGGAGATGACCCTGTAGTCCAAGGTCATTCTGACCGCATGAAAGTCACCATCCAGGAAGCCCTGTGCTGGCCAGCGTGCCCACTTACCTATCTAGACTGAGGTCTGTTACATCCCCGTGGGCCTGGCCTAGTCCACAGCTCTGCAGCTTTCCCAGTCACGCAGAAAATCAATGCTGGCCCCATCAGTCAGGCCAGAGAGGCACCCACAGGAAGAACCAACGCAGGCAAGATCTGACACCAGGCCTGGGGTGCTTAGCTACGAGCCTCACTGCTACCCAGCTTTCTTGGAGGATGTTCAAGAATGAGGTACCAGGGGCTGGAGAGACGGCTTAGTGGTTAAGGCGCTTGCCTGTGAAGCCAAAGGACCCAGGTTCGATTCCCCAGTACTCACATAAGCCAGATGCACAAGGGGGGTACATGTGTCTGGAGTTCAGTTGCAATGGCTAGAGGCCCTGGTGCACCCATTTGCCCCTCTGTCTCCTATCTCCATCTCTCTTTCTCTCTGCTTGCAAATAAAATTAAAAAAAAATTTTTTTTTGAAGAATGAGGTACCAGGTATGGTGGTGCACACCTTTAATCCCAGCACTTGGGCAACTGAGGCAGAAGAATCACTGTGGGTTTGAGACAAGAATTCCAAGTCAGCCTGGGCTAGAGCAAGACCCTATTTCAAAAAACAAACCAAAAAGAAAAAAGAAAGAAAGAAAGAAAAACAAAAACAAAACCAGCACTCAGGAGGCAGAGGTAGCAGGATCGCCATGAATTCGAGGCCACCCTGAGAATACAGAGTGAATTCCAGGTCAACCTGGGCTGGAGTGAGACCCTAACCTGGGAAAAAAAAAAAAAAAAAAAAGCTCAAAATGGCCTGGATATCCATGGCCTCACAGTGCCTGACACTACCTGCACAAGCCCATCATAAGAGGAGGAAAAGATCATGACATCAAAATTAAATGAGAGACTGATTGAGATGGGGAGGGGATATGATGGAGAATGGAGTTTCAAAGGGGGAAGTGGGGGGAGGGAGGGAATTACCATGGGGTATTTTTTATAATCGTGGAAGTTGTTAATAAAAATTTGGGAGAAAAGAAAAGAAAAGAAAAGAAAACAACAACAACAACAACAAAAAGAAAGGCAGGAGAGGACAGTGTTGTTCTGGTCACGTGGTGAGGGCTGGTGCCCAGGGTGCTGCATGTCAGAATCCTCTCACCTGTCACCTAGTTCTGAGGCCTGCTGCCTCACTGTGCTCTGGGCTCACAGCGCTGAAGCTCCTTTCCTGTTGAGCGGGAAAACCACGGCGCAGGCTCAGGAGAGACCCAGGCAACACCGCGGTGGAAGTGATCCCCTCCTACACCCTTGGCACCACCTCTGTCCCTATTCAGTCTCCACCCCGTCCTCACCCTCAACCCCAGTGCCGCCCTTGAACACTAGATTCTGACTCTCACTCTGGAGAATGCTGCCAGCACACGTGTGCACCTCCACACCTGGCTTCCTTTCTTTTGCATATTTATTTATTAGCAAGCAGAGACAGAGAGAAGAGACAGAGAGACAGGCACCTGGGCCCCCAGCCGCTGAAAACGAACTCCCAGCGCTGGTGCCGCTGTGCATCTGGAACCTTCTGGGTAAGCAGATCATCAAGTGTGTGTATCCAGCACAAACTATAAAGCTTACAGGTCGGTTATCTTCATCAGGGACTCCAGGAAGAGGCAGGCTATAAGCAGTTACCTTTTCATTGCCGAGAAAAAAAAAAAAAACACTCGACCAGAAGCAGCAGTTTATGAGAGGAAAGGGATTTATTTCAGGCTGTACCACCACCAAAGGAAAGAGCCAAACCAGGGACTGGAGAGATTGCTCAGAGGATAAAGCGCTGGCCTGCAAACCCTAACAACCCAGGTTTGATTCCCCAGTACTCACAACCAGATGCACAAAGTGGTGCATGAGTCTGGAATTTGTTTGCAGTGGCTGGAGGCCCTGGTGTGCCCATTCTCTCAATCTCTCTCTGCTAGTGAATACATAAATAAAAATACTAAAGAAAGCTGGGCGTGGTGGCGCACGCCTTCAATCCCAGCACTCGCGAGGCAGAGGTAGGAGGACTACCACGAGTTCAAGGCCACCCTGGGGCTGGAGAGATGGCTCAGCAGTTAGAGGAGCTTGCTTGCAAAGCCTCACGGCCCAGGTTTGATTCCCCAGTACCCATGTAAAGCCAGATACCCAAAATAGCACATGTATCTGGAGTTTGTTTGCAGTGGCAAGAGGCTCTGGCACACCCATACACTCACTCTCCTCCTCTTTCTTGCAAATAAATAAAAATACTTAACACTTAAAAAACAAAAAAAAGGAGTGCGGGGTGTGGTGGCACATGCCTTTAATCTCAGCACTCTGGGAGGCAGAGGTAGAAGGATCGCCATGAATTTGAGGCTACCCTGAGACTAGATAGTGAATTCCAGGTCAGCCTGGGCTAGAGTGAAACCCTACCTTGAAAAAACAAAAAAAGAAAAAAAAGGAGCTGGTTGCTTCCAGAGTGTTGCACCACCATGCCTGGCTTTCAGTGCTTTTTCTTTCTTTCTTTCTTTCCTTTTAAAAGAAATTCTTTTTTAAAAAAATATTTATTTACTTATTTGTAAGCAGAGAGAAAGAAAGAAGAGAAACAGAGAGAATAAGAATTGATGAACTTGGGTCCTTAAGGCTTCGCAGGCAAGCCTCTTAACCACTAAGCCATCTCTCCAGCCCTCAGTGCTTTTAACCACTGGTCCACATCACTCTAGCTCTCAAATGGTAGTGGTTTTTTGTTGTTATTGTTTTGTTTTTGTTTGTTAAGGTAGGGTCTCACTCTAGCCCAAGCTGACCTGGAATTCACTATGTAGTCTCAGGCTGGCCTCAAACTCATGCTGATCCTCCTACCACAGTCGGCCAAGTGCTGGGATTAAAGGTGTGTGCTACCACACCCAGCTTGTTTGTGTTTTTTCAATCAGTAAATGGGCCCTGCACCGTCACTGTATTCCCAGTACATTCCCTTTCAAGCCAGGAGATCTGATTTGGCCGAAGTGGAGAATTCAAAACTCCCAACTTGATGAACTGGGTGGAGACTCAAACATCTAGTTAGGTGGCAGTTTGTGGTGGGCCTGAGGCTACAAAATCTGATTAACAAAATCTGATTAACGATAACGGTGGGAGCCAAGCATGGTGGTGCACGCCTTTAATCCCAATACTCAGGAGGCAGAAGTAGGAGGATCAATGTGAGTTGGAGGTCACCCTGAGATTACACTGTGAATTCCAGGTCAGCCTGGGTTACAGCAAGAGCAAAATGAATAAATTAAATTAAATTAAATCTAAACTGGGCCTTTGTGGCTAGGGACAGTCATCCCATCTCATCACTCCTGAGGGTGGGGTCAGATAATCTTGATTCTGAGCTGGGCTAATTTGAGATCCTGTTTTTTTGTTTTTTTTTTTTAAATTGTTCTTTTTTTTTTTTTTTTTTAAGTTCCAAAAGAGCTTTGAGGGAGCCTGGAGTCCGCTGGGATTGAAATGCCCTGACACCTGAGTCAGGATCAGGTAAGACCCTCAGTCCATCACCGCTATCCCTCAGGACCCCCGGTCTGATCAGCCCGCACAAGTCTCTGCTGGGGACCTTAGACCAAAGTTAGTGCCAGGAATTGATTTCCTTCTCTTCAGAAAAGTAGATTTAAGACTATGTGCATTTGACTCAAAATACATCTTTCCCTTTATCCACGCCATCTGTTTCATGAGTTCCTCTGTGATCGAGGTGGGTGGGGACGTTCAATCTAGAATTGCTAGTCCTCCTTGCCCTGGTTTCCTGAGTGCCGAGATTACAAATGTGCCACCATGCTCAGAAGATTTCTAGCTTCAGGCTTTTTATTTTTGGTGGTGGTGGTGATTGTGTATATAAGGAAGGTTCTCACACTAGCTCAGGCTGACCTGGAACTCACTCTGTGGTCTAGAGCTGGCCTCAAACTCACGGCGATCCTCCTGCCTGTGCCTCCTAAATGCCACCACACCTGTCTCAATTCATTTTAAAATTGCTTTTCTTGGGGGTGGGGTTGTGTACTGAGTCAGGGTCTTGTGTTGTTCAGGCGACATTGATAGCCTGATGCTGTATCTGTAAGGTTTGGGGGTGATTGAGACCACTCTGAGGCAAAGATGGGAGCTTTTATTCGGGGGGGAAAACATAAGCTGCCAGGACTGACTCTCAAGAGCGGAGCACAGCCAGCTTTGAGATTCCAGATAGTGGGCTATATAGAGGGGAACATGAGGAAGGGAAAAGAACTCCTTTGTTCCTTTGCATTAGCCATTTCACATAGCTAGGGTATGAGACCCGAAGTGGGGAGACAAGGGGGCAGGAAATCATGACCTGGGGGATTGTTGGGCAAGGGAGGGATAATGGCTGGGTGGTTCCTTGAGGAATGTGGGTGACCCACTTCCTTAGGTCTCTGTCACCCTCCTGCTGTCCTCGGTGACTCCATTTTGTCCTGACCTAACAGTATCAGCTCCTACAATGGCAGGCCTGGGCCGCCATAACCTAGCTAAACATTTCTTTTTGCTTGTTTATTTTTCAAGATAGGCTTTCACTCGAGCCCAGGCTGACCTGGAATTTGTAGTCCTAGGCTGGCCTTGAACTCATAGCCAGCCCTACTCCTACCTTTGTCTACCCAGTACTGGGATTAAAGTCATGTGCCACCATGCCCAGCAAAAACTCTTTGTTTTGTTTTGTGTTTTGGGTAGTGTCTCACTTTAGCCTAGGCTGACCTGGGAATTTACTCTGTAGTCTCAGAGTAAATGGGTGCTCCCAGGGCCTCCTGCCACTGCAAATGAATTCCAGATGCATGTGCCACCTTGTACATCTGGCCTTACTTGGGTACTGGGGAAACAAGCCCAGGTCCATAGGCTTTGAGAGAAAGTGCCTTGACAGCTGAGCCATCCCTCCAGCCCTCTGTTTTTTATTTATTTTTTACTTTTTTTTATTTTTTATTTTTTTGGTTTTTCGAGGTAGGGTCTCACTCTAGCCCAGGCTGACCTGGAATTCACTATGGAGTCTCAGGGTGGCCTTGAACTCACGGTGATCTTCCTACCTCTGCCTCCCAAGTGCTGGGATTAAAGGTGTGCACCACCACGCCCGGTTTATTTGTTTTTTGAGGTAGCCCCAAGCTGACCTGGAATTCACTATGTAATCTCAGGGTGGCCTCAAACTCATGGTGATCCTCCTACCTCTGTCTCCTGAGTACTGGGATTTAAAGAGTGCACCACCACACCCAGCAACTTTTTTTAATTAAAAATTTTTATAGCTTATATATTTGAAAGACAGAGGCAGATATAAAGAGAATGGGCAGGCCGCTAGTCACTGCAAACACATTCTAGACACATGTGCAGCTTCGTACATCTAGCTTACATGGGTACTAGGAAATCAAATTTGGATCCTCTAACCCTCACTTTATTTATTTATTTATTTTTTGGTTTGAAGTAGGGTTTCACTGTAGCCCAGGCTGACCTGAAATTCACTATGTCATCTCAGGGTGGTCTTGAACTCACAGTCAATTCTCCTACCTCTGCCTCCCGGGTGCTGGGATTAAAGGCATGTGCCACCACACCCTGCAATTTTTTTTTGAGGTGGGGGCTTCTCATTATAGCCCAGGCTGATGTGGAACTCTGAAGTTCTAGGCTGGCTTGGAATTCACAGTGATCCTCCTACCTCAGCCTCCTGAGTGCTGGATTTAAAGCCTGTGCAATCATGGTTTCCACTGTTTATTTTTTTCAGTTTATGTATTTATTTGAGAGAGAAAGAGGCAGATAGAGAGAGAATGGGCATGCCAGGGCTCTTCAACCACTGTAAAGGAACTCTAGACTCATGCGCCACCTTGTGCATCTGGCTTAAATGGATACTGGGGAAATTGAACCTGGGTCCTTTGGCTTTGCAGGAAAGCACCTTAACCACTAAGCCATCTCTTCAGCCCTTGTTTTTTTTTTGTTGTTTGTTTGTTTTTTGTTTTTTGTTTTTTGTTTTTTGTTTTTTGAGGTAGGGTCTCACTAGCCCAGACTGACCCAGACTTCACTATGGAGTCTCAGACTGGCCTTGAACTCACTGCGATCTTCCTACCTCTGCCTCCATCATGCTGAGATTAAAGGTATATGCCCTCACTCCTGGCAGAGAGAATAGGCATACCAGGGTCTCAAGCTACTGCAAAGGAACTCTAGAGGCATGTGTCACCTTGTGCATCTGACTTTATGTGGGTAATGGGGAACTGACCTCGGGTTGTTAGGCTTTGCAGGTAAGTGCCTGCCTGTGAAGCCTAAGGACCCAGGTTCGGCTCCCCAGTACAAACGTCTGGACAGAGAATATGTGTAGGTTAGGTCAGCAATACTTCAGTGACCTTCCTTAGAGGTGGCTCAACATACAAGGATATGGGGTTTAGCTTTCAGGTTGACAAGTACCCTCCCCCCCTTTGCTGTGGCAATGGACTCAGAAGAGCAGGGGTTGAAACCGTATGACAATAGTGAACCTGTGAGAGGTTCACAGTGCCACTAGTCAAGGGAGCCATGGGTGTGAGACCACCAGATACTGAGTAGTAAATTGGGGCAAAGTGAGATCTCTGCCATTGCCAGAGCAGTGTCTGTGACCCTGTTTCCAGGATGGGGGAGAAGGGCTTCCTAAGCCCTGGCCTCAAAGGATGTCTCCCCTGGATTCTCACTCAGCAGATCTGTCAGGATGAACCTCGAGGCCCTCCCCACACTCCTGGATTTGGCCGTGCAGAACCTGCTGAGGGATGAGGCCTTGGCCGTGTCCGCTCTGGAGGACCTGCCTGGGGAGCTCTTCCCACCGCTGTTCAAGGAGGCCTTCGCCTGCAGAAAGAGTAACATCCACAGTAGCAGCCTGGCCCTTCCCTTGCCTCCCTCTGGGGTCTCTGATGAAGACAGACGACCTGGAGACCTTAAAGGTTGCTCTCGATGGACTTGATGACCTGCTTAAGATGAAGGTTTGCCCCAGGTGAGCAAGGGCAGGTACTGGAGGAGAAAGGCCCTGGGATTTCAGCAAAAGGACAACTAGGGACAGGGAGAGTGGGCTCAGAGGGCAGATTAGAGGCTTCAATGGCACCTTCATGGATAATGTACAATTCATGTCACTACTGAGCCCATGTGGGAAAGAGAAGTCAGGTTTGATGGACTGCTGAGGGAACCTGACCCTGCTGCCTTCCATAGTCATCAGAAGTGGGACCAGGAGGTAGTGAATGGGAATGGACTGGAGGGAAGGGAGATAGAGGGCTATGGAAGTAGCTCAGACAAAGAGCCCTTTCTCATGTGCTGGGCTGAGCAGTTGATCCTCAACACTGAAAAAAAAGTATACGTATATATATATATATATATAGAGAGAGAGAGAGAGAGAGGGAGGGCACTAAGGCAGCAGAGAAGGGAGGAGGTGATCCTTAGCTGGAAGCTACAAGTGCTAAATTTGCAGGAGCACCAGAACTTCTGGAAAGTGTGGGGTGGAGCAGAGGATGGAGGCTGCTCCCCACAGGTCACCGGTCAGAAGCAAGGCATGAAGGACCATCCAGGAGCTGAGATGAAAGACACCCTTGAAGGTGTTCATTGACCTCTCCCTCAAGTCCTGCCATCTGGAAGATTCTGAAACATTCCTGTTTCGATGGGCCTAGCAGAAAAAGGGCCGCTTATAGCTGTGCTGTAAGAAGATGGAGATTTGGCCGCTGCGCACCTACCCTCTTCTAGAATTCCTGGACATTGTCAGCCTAGAATCTGTTGAGGAGTTGAAAATGAAGTTCTGGTTGAAGCGGAAAGACCTGAAAGGGATTCCACCTTACCTTTCTCAGAGGAACAATGATCGGGACCTCGTTTTTATCAGAGTTCACATTCCTTCCTGTTGGTTTGAAATTCCTTGCTTAGTCTTTCTCACTAAATATATTGCTAAGTTCCTATCTCAATGCTCCCAATTCAATGGTCTCCTGCAGTTCCATTGTGGCTGCCTGGACCAGCTGTTCAGGTAAGGAGAGTTGGAAGGCTTTTTGTGCCTTCTAGAACAAAGCTGTCTTTATTATTATTATTAAACATTAGTGGACACCTGTGGTTTACCAGTCACTGTGGAGTCAGTCAGCAGGGGGTAGATACTAGAATATGTAAGCAGTGACTGGTTTGTACTTTAGTCTTCCTGTGCTGACACCACTCTAAAGGCAGAGGGACATTGCAGGTAGATTGTCTGGAGAGGCTCTCCATGCTACAGAGCCAGCTGTGGGCAAAACTGATCTACTGAGGGTGGGTGGTGATTTCCTCCTCAGCAAGAGAGCCTGTGCTAAGGGGAGGGGACAGAAAA
This sequence comes from Dipus sagitta, assembly GCA_036346955.1. Lineage (NCBI taxonomy): Eukaryota > Metazoa > Chordata > Mammalia > Rodentia > Dipodidae > Dipus > Dipus sagitta. The sequence goes on from CM070773.1 coordinate 125,507,028, forward strand.
GAGGAGTAGAGAGCACTGGACGAGGGGAGGATTCACTCCTGCACCAGCTGTCCTCATCTAGGATGACTGTTCTGGGGCTGGAGAGATGGCTTAGTGGTTAAGGTGCTTGTCTGCCAAGCCTAAGGACCCAGGTTCGATTCCCCAGGAACCATGTAATCCAGATGCACACGGTGGTGCATGCATCTGGAGTTTCTTTGCAGTGGCTGGAGGCCCTAACATACCCATTCTACCTCTCTCTCTCTCCCCCTCTTTCTCTCTCTTTCTCAAATAAATAAATAAAAATAAAATAGAATGACTGTTCTGTGTGATGGGAAGGAACATGTGTGACATTGCATTGTGGGTGACAGCACGGGCGAAGAATGAACACACATGCATGAGGTCAGAGGCTGTAGGGACACTCAGAGACATTGCTAGAGATTCTCTGGGTTGGTCCATCCTGGGTTTCTCCTGTTGACCTAGTCTGGACCATACTGTGTTTTCTTTTTTAAAATTTAATATGTATTTATTTGCATGTTCATCTGTGTATACAAGGGAACACCAGGATCTCTTACCATTGCAAACTGAATGCCTGCCTAGCTTGGAGACTGTTGTAGTCAGGTTCGCATTTGCTGGCAGAAATCGTCCGACCAAGAGCAGCTTGTGGGGGAAAAAAAAGGTTTATTTTGGCTCAAAGGGAAGCTCCATGATGGTAGGGGAAAACAATGCCATGAGCAGAGGGTAGACATCACCCCCTGGCCAACATCAGGTGGACAACTGCAACAGGAGAGTGTGCGAAACACTGGCAAGGGGAAACTGGCTATCACACCCATAAGCCCACCCCCTACAATACACTGCCTCCAGGAGACATTAATCCCCAAATCTCCATCAGCTGGGAACCTAGCATTCAGAACACCTAAATTCATGGGGGACACCTGAATCAAGCCACCATAGAGATCTATGTCTTACCAGCCACTATGGAGTCAACAGTGAGGGAGATACTAGGACATCTAACCCGTGACCGGCTTGTACTCTAGTCTTCCTGTGCTGTCACCTCCGTAAGGACAGAGGGACATTTCAAAGTATTTAGTCGCGAAAGGGTCCCCCATGCTAGAGAGCCAGCAGTGGGCACGACAGCTGGAACATATACTTTTGTTTTGTTTATTTTTATTTATATATTTTTGAGAGTGACAGACAGAGAGAGAAAGAGGCAGATAGATAGAGACAGAATGGGCGCGCCAGAGCCTCCTGGCCACTGCAAACGAACTCCAGACGCGTGCACCCCCTTGTGCATCTGGCTAACGTGGGTCCTGGGGAGTCGAGCCTCGAACTGGGGTCCTTAGGCTTCACAGGCAAGCGCTTAACTGCTAAGCCATCCCTCCTGGAACATATACTTTTTAATCTACTGAGTCTCTCCAAGTTTTGTTAGACAGAGTGAAGGCCACTCTGCAGACGTTGGAGTTAGAGGCTTGCGGGATGACAGACTCTCAAATTGATTCCCCGCTGCCCGCCCTGTGTTGCTGCTTCCAGCTTGCCAGGGTTAATTTCTAAGACAGCTGCATCTCCGTTTCTGTCCCCAAAGACCTGCTGCACCACACGGCCATTCTGAGATAGCTGACCCTGGAGTTGTACCCCGCCCCCAGGGAGAGCTATGATGATGGTTGTTCATGTAAGAACAATTTTGCTCAAATTCGTCTTGAGCTCATGGAGTCCCTGAGGACCATAAGGCAGCCCAAGACAGTCTGCTTTGCCACTGCTGCATGCTTGCTCTGTGACAAGCGCTGTGTCTGATGGACAGGCCTTCACAACAAGAGAGCCACGCTGGGCCACGCACTGCGACCACGTGCTATGCGCTGCCCCATCGTGCCCTTGTGGTGTCCCACCTCGGTGCCTGCTTCACCCCGCACCTTCTACCCCAGGGAGTCACAAGCCAGGGGGACATAAGACACGCCCACACAGTAGGGCTCTGACTTACACTTCTTGGACTACAGGGTCCAGAGCTTTATGCAATTGGCAAGCCCAGTGGTGATAAGTAGGAGAAAGAAGCTTGCAGCCACTTAGGGAGGAAACCTTGAAAAGTAGCAGCATCGTCTTTTTCCGTTGTGGGTGTTTGCTTGCAGAGCTTGAGGGCCAAGGTTCCCTTCCCCGGTGGCTACGTAAAGCCATATGCAGAGCTGCACATGTGCGTGGAGTTCGCAGTGGCAGGAGGCACTCCTGTGCTCTACCTTTCTCTCTCTCAAATAAATACAACATGTTTGTTTTTTTTCTTTTTCTTTTCTCAAGAAAAGGTCTCCCTCTAGCCCACACTGATCTGGAATTCACTATGCAGTCTCAGTGTGGCCTCAATCTCATGGCGATCCTCCTACCTCTGTGTCCCAAGTGCTGAGATTAAAGGTATGTGGCACCACGCCCAGATCCATAAACAAAACATTTTTAAAAATAAAACATTTTAACCATCATATGGCTGATGTCTATTATCCTAGTTTTTTTTTTTTTTTTTTTTTTTTTGCAGGGCATGCTGGTGTATGCATTTAATCCCGACACTTGGGGGGCAGAGGTAGGAGGATTGCCGTGAGTTGGTGGCCACCCGGACACTACATACTGAATTCCAGGTCAGCCTGAGCCAGTGAGACCCTACCTCAGAAAACCAAAATAAATAAATAAACAAAACACTTAAAGAGAGAGAAAATGGGTGCACAATGGCCTCTTTTCCCTGCAACTAAAGTCCAGACCAATGCGTCACTTTGTGCAACTGGTTTTATGTGGGTACTGGGAACTGGCTCTTGCCAGCCGACTTTGTTTTTTTTTTTTTTTTTTTTTTCTTTTGGTTTTTTGAGGTAGGGTCTCACTCTAGCCCAGGCTGATCTGGAATTCACTATGGAGTCTCAGGGTGGCCTCGAACTCACGGCGATCCTCCTACCTCTGCCTCCCGAGTGCTGGGATTAAAGGTGTGCGCCACCACGCCTGGCTTGTGCCAGCCGACTTTGTACACAAGCACCTTTAGCCACTGAGCCATTCGTTGAGACAGAGTCTCCCTCTGTAGCTCAGGCTTGTCTGAAATTCATGGTGACTTCCCTACCTCAGCCTTCTAGTGCCAGGATTACAGATGTGAACCACTACACCTGCCTGACCTTGATCTTGACTTTACCTTCAACCTGTGCTGAGCTGATCTCATCTGAAACACCCTTCCCCCCTCCCCTTGTGACAAGCCCAGGCTACAGCTCCTTCCTTGCCCTCAGGAAATCTTTGGTTTTAGTCTCACTGTAGCCCAGCCTGAACTAGAATTCAGTATGTGGTCTCAGGGTAGCCTTGAACTCATAGAGACCCTTCTACCTCTGCCTCTCAAATGCTGGGATTAAAGGCGTGTCACCACACTGGCTTTACTTTTATAAATTTTATATGGCCTTCAAAACATGATAGTTTCAGGGTTTGTTTATTTGTCATTCTTTTTGCATTGGTTTTAGGTTTTATTTGTTTGTTATTTGTCTTATGTTAGCCCAGGCTGTCCTCCAAAACACAGCTACCCTCCTACCTCAGCCTTCAGAGTGCTGGATTAAAGGTGAGTGCTACCAAGCCTGGCTTCAGTTTTAGTTGGTTGTTTTTATTTTATTTTTTTCAAGGTAGGGTTTCACTCTAGCCCAGACTGACCTATTCACTCAAGGCAATCCTCTTACCTTTGGCTTGTTTTTAGTTTTCTTGAAGCAAAGTCTCAGGTAGTCTAGATTGGCTACTAACTCATTGTATAGCTGAGGCTGCCCTTGAACTCCTTATCTTCCTCAGTCCCTTGACCCTCACCCTATCATAATTCTTTCCTTTTTTCCCCCTATTTGTCATTTTTCTTTTAATGTGGGCGGGGGGGGGGGAAGGTTTGGAAGCAGGGTCTCACTCTAGCCCAGGCTGACCTGGAATTCACTGTGTAGTCTCAGGGTGGCCTTGAACTCACAGTGATCCTCCTACCTCTGCCTCTCGAGTGCTGGGATTGAAGGCGTGCGTCACCACACCCAGCTTTTATATACAATACAAATACAGCGTGCATTATAACAGTTCATAATAAAAGTCAATCAAGTTTATCTAAATTGTTAACCTGGCTGTATAGCACATTTGACATTATTGCCCACATAAAAAGGGAAAACAAATGGATTTACAATAACTTTTAGCCATTTGGGGTTCTGAAGTGTTCATACACCTATCCTTTTAAACCAAATGCGTCTGCAAAAACATTCTTTCCAGAGCATGCAGTTTAGATTTTACATATTTTCTCACCAGTTTTTTAAAAAAATATATTTTATTTATTTATTTGAGAGAGAGAAAGAGGCAGAGAGAGAAAGAGAGAGAGAATGAGCATGCCAGGACTTCCAGCCACTGCAATCAAATTCCAGGCATATGTGCCCCCTTGTGAATCCGGTTTACCTGGGTCCTGTAGAATCGAACTGGGATCCTTTGGCTTTGTTGACAAACATCTTAACAGCTAAGCTATCTCTCCAGTCTCTTTTCTTTCTTTTTACTACAAACAATATTGACTAAAAAGAGGCGGAAGGAAGGTAGCGTCTCATAAAAAATTCAATATAAAAAAGAGGACTAATGGAAATAAGTGGTCACTTTCCCTAGTTTTACATTCTAAACAATGATTCCATTAAGACAAATTTAAATTCTTTCTTTTTTGTTGTTTGAGGTAGGGTCTCACCATAGCCCAGGCTGACCTGGAATTCACTCCATAGTCCCTGTCTGGTCTTGAACTCACAGTGATCCTCCTACCTCAGCTTCTGGAATGCTGGGATCAAAGGCATGAGAGACCATGCCCAGCTCCATAATTCCTTTTTTGTTTGTTTGTTGTTTTGAGGTAGGGTCTCACTCTAGCTCAGGGTGACCTGGAATCCACTACGTAATCTCAGGGTGGACTCAAACTCACGGTGATCCTCCTACCTCTGGGATTAAAGGCTTTGTTGCATGAAGGTATGATTCAGTTATTTAATCCAAGAAAGCCAAAATTCAAAGTAGGATTAACTGGGTGGAGATGCAAACATTTGACCCCATAGTAGTTTGTGATTGGAAGCTAGGGGTTGCAAAGGGTAGGCGTGAGTAGTAGAAAGGTGCAGAAATGATTTAGGAGAGCCAGAGACAAGACTCAGAGTCCTGGAGCCTGGAGTCGCTGCCTAGACGAGCTGGGATTTGGAGACCTTGCCATCTTCTGTGTTCCTGGCTTGTAAGTCGCTCACCTCCGGAAAGATTCTGTCCTTGAAGCGTCTTGGGGGGAGGAGGGTAGCGTGTCACCTTCTTGAGGCCGAGGCTGGGGGGTAACTTGAGCCCAGAAGGTCCATATCAGCCTGGGTTATATAGCAAGAGCTACTTCAAACAAAAGAGGAGAAAAATAAAAATCAGGGAGTCCCCCATGAGAGCTACCCTCAGCTAATTTCCAATGGGAACATGCAGGTTGAGATGGGAAAGAATAGGATTTCTGTCTCTGTTCCTTTACTGCAGTGCTGGGAATGGAACCCAAGACCTAGCATGTGCTAGGCAAGTGTTCTGCACTGCACCGTAGACCCTAAGTGCATCTCACTAAGGTTAAGAATTCTGTGAGCCCAGGTTTTTTCCGCAGTGCTGGGAATAGTCATTTCCATCTCTACATAAACAGAACTTGTTGCTGTTTTCTTCCGAGACAGTCTTGTTTCGCCCAGAGTGGCCTGGACTCACCGTGTAGTCCAGGTCAGACTCAAACTCACAATGATTGTTTGGCCTCATTCTCCCATGTGTAAGAATTATGGGGATGTGCCAGCAGGCCTGGAGGAGATGTCCGGTTTTTTTTTTTTTTTTCGAGGTAGGGTCTCACTCTAGCTGACCTGGAATTCACTATGGAGTCTCAGGGTGGCCTCAAACTCACGGCGATCCTCCTACCTCCGTCTCCCGAGTGCTGGGATTAAAGGCATGTGCCACCACTCCCGGCCTGGGATGTCCAGTTTTTGCGGGGAGGGGGTTGTTTCTCAGTACTAGCGATAGAATACAAAGCCTTGTGCAAACCAGGCCAGTGCTGTACCAAATGAGCTGAATCCCCAGCCTGGGTGACAATTTTAAGTATTTGATTTTGTGTTGAAATGCATTTTATCCTCCATCCAACTCTTTGTATTGTTGTTTAAAATAGGGTCTTTCTTTAAAAACAAAATTATTTGAGCTGGGTATGGTGGCATACACCTTTAATCTTAGCACTCTGGAGGTAGAGGTAGGAGGATTGCCATGAGTTCCAGGCCAGGCTGAGCTAGAGCAAGACCCTACCTCTAACCCCCCTGCCCCCCCCCAAAAAAAAATCTGAGAGAGAGAATCGGCATTCCCAGTTCTCCAGCTGCTGCAAACTCCAGATTCATGTGCCACTTTGTGCATCTGGCTTTATGTGGGTACTGGGGAACTGAATGGAACCTGGGCCATCAGACTTTGCAAGCAAGAGCCTTCAACTGATGAGTCATTTTTCCCAACATGAGACTGAGTCTTTCTGTAGCCCAGGCTGGCTAGAACTCTTTGTAATCCTCCTACCTCAGCCTCCTGAGTGCCGGGCTTACAGAAATGAGCCACTATGCTCAGCTTCATTGCAATGATCTTGACTTCTGTTTTGGTTTATGTTATACTGATATGTATTTTCTAGACAGGCACAGTTGCATGGGCCTGAGGCAGGAAGATCATAAGATAGAGAGCACAGATCTTGACTTCTTTGTTTATATTATATCAAAATGTATTTTCTGGACAGGCACAGTTGCATGGGCCTGAGGCAGGAAGATCATAAGATAGAGAGCACTCTGGACTATACTGTGAGACCCTGTCTCAAAAACAACTTTTTTTCCCCCCACGCTGGCAATCTGAGGTCGAAGTTTATCCCCTGAACATAGCAGCCATTACCACCATCACCAGAGCAGCTGTGATTGCCTGTGGGAAACCCTCAAGGTTGGGCCTGTTGTTGCAGGAGGGTCATTTAGACCCTCACCTGAGATGTCAGCCACTTGGCTGTGGTCTGTGGAGGGGGGATGGTGTAAGGAGTGGAATATTAACTCAGGGGAGAAGGACTCCATCTACCCAGCTGTGGGGAAGATGCACTGGGACTTTTTGGTGACGGGATTGTTTTGAGGGAACTCACACCCCTGTAAACAGCCCTTCATGCATGTTTCTGTGAGTGACCCCAATCCTTTTGCCAAGCTAGGCTTGGGTAGGATTGTTACTTTAGTTTTTTCTCCCCAGGAAAATTTCACAGAACAGGATTGAACCCAGGGGCTGTGCATATGCTAGGCAAGTGCTCTACCATCTTCTAGTCACGGTCTCACAGTTGCCCAGGCTGACCTGGAACTTGAGCTGCGGCCCAGATTGGCCTAGAACCCACAGAACTCCTACCTTAGCTCCAGGAGCTGATAGTAAAGGTGTGAGCCACCATGCCCAGCCAGCCTAATACAAATGTACATATATAGATAGATAGATTTAGCAGGGCAGTGTTCAAGGTAGGTCTTAGTTTGGTCCAGACTAATCTGGAATTAAAATCTCAGGGCAGCCTCAAACTCACAGTGATCCTCCTACGTTTGCCTCCCAAATGCTGGTATTAAAGGCGTGCACCACCATGCCAGGCTTTGGTGTTTACTTTGTTTGTTTGTTTTGGTTCTTCAAGGTGTAGTGCCTTCCTCTAGTCCCAGCCGACCTGGAACTCACTACCTCAGGCTGGCCTCACAGTAATCCTACTTCTGCCTCCAGAGTGCTAGGATTAAAGGCATGTGCCATCACACCTGGATTTTTTTGGGGGGTGGGTGGGTAGGGTCTCACTCTAGCTCACGCTGACTTGAAATTCACTACGTTGTCTCAGGGTAGCCTCGAACTCTCAGTGATCATCCTACCTCCTGAGTGCTGGGATTGAAGGCATGTGCCATCATGCCCTACTGTGGTTTTTCCTTTTCTTTTTTTTCCCGGCGTAGGGTCTCACTCTAGCCCAGGCTGACCTGGAATTTACTACAGAGTCTCAGAGTGGCCTCAACTCACAGCAATCCTCCTACCTCTTGTCTCCCAGGTGTTGGGATTAAAGGCGTGCGCCACCACACCCGCCTCCACCACACATTTTTCATGTCCATAATCTTAGTTACCTTCACAGTTTCCCCCGGGGGCCATCCAACATTAAAAGCTGGCCATCCTAATTTCCAGAGGGTCTTTAAAATCTACTGAATATCCCTTCCTGAAGTATGTTTTTCATCCTTTTTTGATCACACAGCCTAGGACAGTGGGCTTGGTGGAGGACTCCCTCCATGATTCATTTCCCACCATGCTGGTGCTGTAGAACAGACACAGACAAAGCTTCCTGGCAATGCACTGCTCAGGACAGAAATCACCCTGCAGCCTCAGGGTCGTGAGCCGCATACATACATACACGTACGCACACATTCATACCAAGTGCACTTTCCATACAGATGCCAGACGGCCATCTCCCCGCAAGATGACCTGTAAGCAGTCACAATAACTACAGCAGTTAATGATGCCCCCTCCATCCACCACTGTGTGGGTCTGACTGACTGAGCACCCTGGGGTTTCTTACCTTGTTTCTCATGTCCCTGGTGATTTGTCCACTCTTCTCATTAGATCCACTGGTCAGAACACAGTCTGATGGCATAGGCCATTGGCCCATTGAGTTTGGATCCCCCAGAAAGGCTGGGTGGTTGGTGCCTTCCAGTCATCCTTGAGCCGATCCTGGCCACAGCAGTAGTGGCTCAAAGGGCCAACCTTGTCTGTGGTCACAGGGCACAGTGTGGTTTCCAAGGCCATGGGCGCCAACTTTATGGCCCAGACCGGCTCAAATTTATGCAGCTCCTCTTCCTGAGCTTCCTGAGGGCTGGGGTTACAGGTGTGTGCCACAGTGCTCAGTGACACAGGGTCCTGAAGGGTGAGAAAAGTCTCCCCCAGGAGATGGAGTTTCCTTCGAAGTTCCTCACACTGGGAATGGCATTCAGTGCCACAGTGGTTGGAAATGGATGGCAGAATGAGAGGATGTGGCCACCATGTTTGAGAGATGATGTTCCCAGTAAGAACCAGCAGAGACAGCTGTGGTTTTGTGGTCATAATAGGAAATGCGCTGGGCTGGGGTCTCCTACTGTTGCCAGGGCAGTGACTGGCCCCAAGTTAGTTCTTACGTTGAGGTGAGAAGAAAGGCTTCCTAAGCCTTGGCCTCACCGGATGCCTTTCCCGGGTGCTTCCCCAGCACCCTCCTTCCCGCAGGTCTGTCAGGATGAGCCTCAAGACTCTGCCCACGCTGCGTGAGGTGGCCGAGCGAAGCCTGCTCAGGAACGAGGCTGTGACCATCACCGCTCTGGAGGGCCTACCCACAATGCTCTTCCTACCGTTGTTCGAGGAGGCCTTCAAAAGCACACGAACTAACATCCTGAAAGCGATGGTGCAGGCCTGGCCCTTCCCCTGCCTCCCCCTGGGGGCCCTGATGAAGAGGAAGGGAGCCTACATGGAGATCTTACAGGCTGTCCTGGATGGGCTCGATATGCTGTTAGCCCACAAGGTTCGCCCCAGGTGAGGGTGACCCAGTTATCCTGGAGGGGAAACACTGGGTATCCCAGACAGACAGCTAGAGTCTGGGTGAATAGGGACTATGGCAGGACAGAGTCCTGAGGGCACCGGTGGGGAGCTAGAGTGCCCTGGGTCATTGCTGAGACGTGTGAGGAAGGACTACTGAGGCCTGACAGCCAGGTGGCTGAGGGAACCTGCCCCTTCCTTCCCCCACAGGTACCTCAAGTCACAGCAGGTTGGAGGAAAGGGGTAGAGAAAAGACAGAGATGGGAGCATCTAACATCCGAGGTGGAAGTAAGGCATAAGCTAGACGTTGGGTCCTTGCCTAGATTCTCAGACTCTCCTGTTTGACCCGCAGGAGGTGCAAACTGGAAGTGCTGGATTTACGGAGCGGGGACCAGAACTCATGGAACTTGCGTTCTGCAACCATGGAAGATGGCAGGTTACCACAGGCCACATGTGAGAGTCCGGCAGTGGCAGCTCATCCGGGGACAAGCATGGGTCAGCCCGTGAGTGTAATGATTGACCTGAACCTCAAAGAAAGAGCCCCGGATAGTTTTGTCTTCACCCTCTTCCAGCTGGTGGAAGCGAGGAAGGGCTTGCTTCGGGTGTGCTGCAGGAAGCTTTGTATTTGGGAACTGAGCATGCACAACTACAAGTACATGTTTGAAATACTAGACCCTGCCGACATCCAGGAACTGGGTGTGCATAGCACCCACAGCCCGTTCTCCCTGCTTCCCTTCGCCTCTTACCTGGGCCGGATGTGCAACCTGCGCCGGCTCTGTCTCTGCTACATCATAAAGAAAGTCTTCGTCTCCCCAGAGACCAAGCAGCGCATTATCACCCAGCTGGCCTCACGGTTCCTCGAGTTGCATTGCCTCCAGAAACTCCACATGGGCGGTGTCGTCTTCCTAGAGGGTCACTTCGACAAGCTGCTCCGGTAAGAAAGGTTTCTCTGGGGAGCCCACCAAACACCAACTTCCTTAGACATCAGTGGGCACTTGGGATTTGCTGGCATCTGGTGGATTAACGGTGATTCACGGAACGAGCCAGGCAAGACCACAGCGATGGTGACAGGCCTCAGAATGGGATGACTTGAGTGAAAGTAGGGGTCACTATCACCTGATTAGAATGTCGGTGGACCAAACTGTCCTCCCCTACCTCATGCTTTTTATTATTTATTTAGGAGAGAGAGAAAGCACCAAGGTCTCTTGCCACCGCAAACAAACCCTACATGCATGTGCCACTTAGTGTGTCAGGTTTCACATGGGTACTGGGAAACTGTACCTGGACCATCAGGCTTTGCAAGCAAAAGCCTTTAACTGCTGCCTTCTTTTTTTTTTTTTTTTCCTGGTTTTTCAAAGTAGGGTCTCACTCTATCCCAAGCTGACCTGGAATTCACTGTGTAGTCTCAGGGTGTCTTTGACCTCACAGAGGTCCTCCTACCTCTGCCTCTGGAGTGCTGGGATCAAAGTGTGTGCCACCATGCATGGCCTTTTTTTTTTTTTTTTTGTGGTTTTTAAATTTTTTTTGTTCATTTTTATTTATTTATTTAAGAGTGACACAGAGAGAGAAAGGCAGATAGAAAGAAAGAATGGGCGCACCAGGGCCTCCAGCCACTGCAAACGAACTCCAGACGCATGCGCCCCCTTGTGCATCTGGCTAATGTGGGTCCTGGGGAATGGAGCCTTGAACCGAGGTCCTTAGGCTTCACAGGCAAGTGCTTAACCACTAAGCCATCTCTCCAGCCCTTTTGTGGTTTTTTTGAGGTAGGGTCTCACTCTAGCCCAGGCTGACCTGGAATTCACTAAGTAGTTTCAGGGTGGCCTCGAACTCATGGCAATCCTGCTATCTCTGCTTCCCGGGTGCTGGGATTAAAGGAGTGTGCCACCACGCCTGACTCCCCCCCCCCCATATATATATAATTTATTTGAGAGAGAAATAGGCAGATAGAAAGAATGGTTGCACTAGGTCCTTCAGCCACTGCAGACGAACTCCAGACACTTGCACCACCTTGTACATCTGTGTTAACATGGGTCCTGGGAAATTGAAACTGAGTCCTTTGGCTTTTACAGGCAACTGCCTCAGCTGCTAAGCCATCTCTCCAGCCCAAACTACTGTCATTCTTGAACATCTCTTAATTCCCAGAACTAACTGCTTGATTCCTCCTTAGGAACTTGAAGACACCTTTGGATGTCCTGTCAGTGACTCACTGTCAACTGTCAGAATCAGAGTGGAGCCAACTCCCAGAGCTTCTGAGCACCAAGCAGCTAATACATCTGAATTTGACAAGTGTCAGACTGACCCACTTAAATCCTGAGCCCTTCCGAGTTCTGTTGGTAAACGTTTCAGCCACTCTAGTGACCTTGAACTTGGAGGACTGTTGCATTGGGGACTTACAGGTCAGTGCCATCCTGCCTGCCCTGAGCCAGTGTTCCCAGCTCACCACATTCAACTTCTATGGGAACCCCATCTTCATGTCTACTCTGATCAACCTGCTCCGCCACACTGCCAGGCTGAGCCATCTAAGCATGGAGCTATACCCTTTCCCTGTCGAAAGCTATGATGACCGAGGCATTCCCCAGACTGAGAGACTTGACCAGCATTATGCTGAGCTTATGGGTATCCTGAAGGCCATTAGGGAGCCAAAGATGGTCTACTTCGGTACTGTCCGCTGCCCTCAATGTGACAGGCGGAACATCTATAACATGATCGATGTCTGTGACTGTTGGGCTCCTGACTAGTTGGATGAAAGTTTCAGGAACTTTCTCCTGAGTGCTGGGAGATGAAAGCCAAGGACTGGAGGGAGGGAAAATATGGTAGGCTGGTTCAATGTGACTGGGAAAGAGGTGAAACCAGAGACCTGGGTTAAGAGGGGCAGTAGGATATGGAAAGTGATGGAACTTGGGGGCTGGAGAGATGGCTTAGAAGTTAAGGCCCTTGCCTGTAAAGCCTAAGGACCCAGGTTCTATTCTCCAGTCCCCACATAAAGCCAGATGCTCAAGATGGTGCATGCCTGCAACTATTTGGATTTCATTTACAGTGGCTAGAGGCCCTGATGCACCAATTCTCTCTCCATGATAGCACATTCATCTGGAGTACCTTTATCTCTCTCAAATAAATACATAAATAAGGTGAATAAAAATGCAAAAGAAACAATGATTTTTTTCATTTTGTTTTTTGAGGTGTAGGCCCTTACACTATCCCAGGCTGACCAGGAATTCACTCTGTAGTTTTAGAGTGGCCTTGAGCTCATGGTGATCCTCCTATCTCTGCCTCCCAAGTGCTGGGATTAACCCAGCAGGAAAATAACTTTTAAGAAAACAAACAAAAAAACATCCAGGGTTGGTGGTGCATGCCTTTAGTCCCAGCACTTGGTGGAAGTAGGGAGCTTGCTATAAATTAGAGGCCAGCCTGGGACTGCATAGTGAATTCTAGAGAACCCTATCTGAAACAACAAACACATGCAAAATAAATATGAGCCATCAGGGAGATGCAAGTTAAAACTACTTTGAGGGCTGGAGAGATGGCTTAGCAGTTAAGGTGCTTGCCTGCGAAGCCTAAGGACCCATGTTCGATCTCCTCAAATCCCATGTAAGCCAGATGCACAAGATGGTGCAAGTGCAAGGTCGCGCATGTGCACTAGGCGGCACAATCAGCTGAAGTTCAACTGTTGTGGCTGATGCACCAATTCTCTCTCTTGTTCTTAACACAAACTTTAAAAACCATACTCAAAATAGTACTTAATATAAGAGAGTAAAGGCAAAACTGGGAGAACTACAAAACAAGAAGAATGGCAAGAAAATGGCCTGGATATCCATGACTTCACAGTGCCTGACACTACCTACATAAGGCCATCATAAGAGGAGGAAAAGAGCATGACATCAAAATAAAAGAGAGTGATTGAGATGGGGAGGGGATATGATGGAAAATGAAATTTCAAAGGGGAGAGTGGGGGGAGGGAGGGTATTACCATGGGATATTTTTTATAATCGTGGAAGATGTTAATAAAAATTGAGAAAGAAAAAAGAATGGCAAGAATACACACCTTTCAATAATAACTCTTAATATCAATGACCTCAATGCCCCAACCTAAAGACAGGTTTGCAGACTGGGTTAAAAAGCAGTATCCTTCTATTTGTTGTGTCCAAAACTCACTTTTCCATAAATGACACATTATCTTAGGGTGAAAGGTTGGAAAACTTTATTTTAAGCAAATGATCCTAGAAAACAAGCATGTGTCACTCTCCTATTATCTGACAGGGTAGACTTCAAACCAACAATAGTTAGGAAAGAAAGAAGTTCACTTTATACTGATTAAAGGAACACTCCAACAGGAGGCATCACAATTCTAAACATATATCCACATAGCATGGGGGATCCCAAGTTTGTCAAACACTTTTAGAATCACAGATAACAACAAACGGTTGTAGTGGGTGACTTCAACACCCCACTCACATCAATTGACAGGTCATCCCAGCAAAAAAATAGAAGCACCTGGTTTAAATGAGGTCATAGAACAAGTGGACCTGACAGATATCTACAGAACATTTCACCCAAATGCTGCAGAATACACATTATTTTCAGTGGCACATGGAACATTCTCTAAAATAGGACACATAGCAAACCTTAACAAATCCAGGAAAATTGAAATAATTGCCTGCACTCTATCTGACCATAATGGGATTAAACTACAAATCAACAGCAAGAAAAGCTATAGAAGTCGGGCATGGTGGTGTCCACCTTTAATCCTGAGCACTTGTGAGGCAGTAGGATCACTGTAAGTTCAAGGATGAGTGGGTCAATGAAGAAATCAAGAAGGAAATCAGGGCTGGAGAGATGGCTTAGCGGTTAAGCGCTTGCCTGTGAAGCCTAAGGACCCCGGTTAGAGGCTCAATTCCCCAGGACCCACGTTAGCCAGATGCACAAGGGGGCGCACGCATCTGGAGTTCGTTTGCAGAGGCTGGAAGCTCTGGCGCACCCATTCTCTCTCTCTCTGCCTCCTTCTCTCTGTCGCTCTCAAATAAATAAATAAACAAACAAAAATTTAAAAAAAAAAAAAAGGAAATCAAAAAACGTCATAGAATCAAATGATAATGAGAACACAACATATCAGAACCTTTGGGACACAATGAAAGCAGTCTTAAGAGGGAAATTTATAGCTTTAAGTGCCTTTAAAAACAAATTTAGGGCTCGGGCACAGACGCCTCCAGCTCCGCGGGGTATAGTGCCCGGCCCGTGGTGTCCCCCCCACTCCGCACAGGCATCCCGCCCAGCCTGTTTACCACCACAGGAAGATCTCTGCCCCCTGGACCTGGGAGACCCCCAACCTTTCCCCAAGCTGAAGCTACAGGGTATTGAGATATTAGCAAGATGTCTTCCCACAAAGCATCTGCGGTGGCACAGGGCAGGGTGGCTCCTGCCAGCAACAGGGAAACCCACACACTGGAGCTGGCTGAACTGGGACCCCTGCTGGAGGAGAAGGGCAAGCGGGGGACTGCCAACACCACCACCAAAGCTGAAGAGGAGCAAACCTGCCCAGTGGCCCAGGAAGAGGAGGAGGAGGTGCGAGTACTGACACTTCCCCTGCAGGCCCACCATGCTAAGGAGAAGATGGAGGAGTTTGTGTGTAAGGTCTGGGAGGGACGTTGGAGGGTCATCCCATATGATGTACTTCCTGACTGGCTGAAAGACAATGACCACCTGCAACATGGCCATAGACCACCTATGCCCTCTTCGGGCTTGCTTCAAGAGCATCTTTCACATTCACACAGAAACTGGCAATATCTGGACCCATTTACTTGGTTTTGTGCTGTTTCTGTGTTTGGGAATCTTGACTGTGCTCTGACCAAATATGTACTTCATGGCTCCGCTGCAGGAGAAAGTGGTTTGGGGGATGTTCTTTTTGGGTGCGGTGCTCTGCCTCAGCTTCTCCTGGCTCTTCCGCACTGTCTATTGTCATTCAGAGAAGGTCTCCCGGACTTTTTCCAAATTGGACTATTCAGGGATTGCTCTACTCATCAAGGGGAGCTTTGTTCCCTGGCTCTCTTGTTCCTTCTACTGCTCCCCACAGCCTCGGCTCATCTACCTCACCATCGTCTGTGTCTTGGGCATTTCTGCCATCATTGTGGCACAGTGGGACCGGTTTGCCAGTCCTAAGCACCGTCAGACACGAGCAGGAGTGTTCCTGGGACTTGGCTTGAGTGGTGTCCTGCCTACCATGCACTTCACCATTGCGGAGGGCTTTGTCAAGGCCACCACCGTGGCCAGGTGGGCTGGTTCTTCCTCATGGCCGTGATGTACATCGCCCGAGCTGCTCGCGTTCCTGAACGCTTCTTTCCTGGAAAGTTTGACATATGGTTCCAGTCTCAGCAGATTTTCCACGTTCTGGTGGTGGCAGCAGCTTTTGTTCACTTCTGTGGCGTCTCCAACCTTCAGGAATTCCGTGATAGCCTAGAAGGTGGCTGTACTGATGCCTCCCTGCTCTGAGCTTTCCCACCTGAGGGGTGGAGAAGGAACTTCCCAAGTGCTTTTAAAAAATAACTACTTTGCTGAAGCAAGAGGAAGAGTCTGAGTTGTTTGTTTCTAGAAGAAACCTCTTAGAGAATTCAATGCCAGTCAAGCTTCAGCTCACTTTCACAGCCACTGGGCAGTGAACTTTCCATTTTCATTCTGTGCCCGGGGAAGGTGTGAATGGTCCACACAGCCATCCCCCCCCGCCCCCAGCCGTCACCTTCTCAACAAGGCAACTACTGGTCCTTCACAGACACACGAGTTTGGAACTCACATTGAGATTTTCCCCCTCCAACCATTTTGGAAAAAAAAAAATTATGGCCTGCAACTCTTCATAAACTGTATTTGTTTGTTTTTCTTGAAGAAAATATCCCTTCCTTGCCCTTTCCTTACTTAGTAACCTGGCTTACAACAGGCCATCATTTTTGTAGCACACTTTTATTTTATTTATTTATTTATTTGTTTATTTATTTATTTATTTGAGAGTGACAGAGAGAGAAAGAGGCGGGGGGGGGGGGAGTGGGCGTGCCAGGGCTTCTAGCCACTGCAAACAATTCCAGACGCGTGCGCCCCCTTGTGCATCTGGCTAACATGAGTCCTGAGGAATCGAGCCTTGAACAGGGGTCCTTAGGCTTCACAGGCAAGTGCTTAACCGCTAAGCCATCTCTCCAGCCCTGTAGCACACTTTTCAAAAACAATTATAACCTAGTCCCATCTTTCTAGGGCCTAGACCTGCTTACACAGCAGGAAGAATAAACCCACCAACGTTTACGTACCCCAGCCAATCATGGAACTATGTCCAGACTTCAGATAACCTGAGTTTTGATTTTTTTTTTTTTCTTAGCAGAATAATGTAAACTTAAAATGGGGAAAGATATTTAATATTTAATACTAAGCTTTAAGAAGAATCCTGCTATTGTTGCTATGTATCTTGATGCAGAGACTATGCTGATAATAAAAGAAGAAGGAAAATTTTTTTTTAGGTTATTTATTTGAGAGTCAGTGTGTGTATGTAGGTGTGTGTGTGTGTGTGTGTGTGTGTGTAGAGGTATGCCAGGACCTCTTACAGCTGGGATTAAAGGCATGTACCACCACACCTGGCTTTTTGTTGTTGTTGTTTGCTTGAGGCAGGGTCTTACTCTAGCCCAGGCTGACCTGAAACTCACCCTAGTCCCAGGCTGTTCTCAAACTCACAGCAATCCTCCTACTTCTGCCTCTTGAGTTCTGGGACCAAAGGCTTGCACCACCATGCCTGGCTCTTTAAATATATTTTGAAGACCAACGAAAGGCTGGGCATGTGGTTTAGTTGGTAGAGTGCTTGCCTAGCATGTTCTAACCTAGGGTTCCATCCTAGTACTGCTTAAATACAGGCATATTGGTGCACGCCTATAACCTCAGCACTCTAGAGGTAGGAGGATCAAGAGTTCAAGATCATCCTTCGCTACACAGTGAGTCCAAGGCCAGCCTAGGCTATCCAGGACCCTGTTTCAAGAAAGGGAAATGAGGGCTGGAGAGATGGCTTATTGGTTAAGGTGGTTTTCTGCAAAGCATAATGACCTGGGTTTGGTTACCCAATATTCATATAAAGCCAGATGCTCAAAGTGGCATATGCATCTGGAGTTCATTTGCTGCAGCTGTTGGTGCTGGCACATCATCTCCCTTTTTTGGTGTCTCTCTCTTCGGTCTCCCTCTGCTTGCAAAAAAAAATAATTTTTTAAGGGGAGGAATGAGAGTTTTCATCAGAGAAACATGCCCTTCACCGTGGATTTCTGGCATTGATTATGTCAAGGCTCCTGAGAATGTGCTAGGTTGCAGCTGCTCCACTGCACCCATGCTGTGTGTCCTCTGGTGCTTTCCAGAAGCCATAAGGATGCTAAGTGTCTGCCATGAGGTCCAGGAGACCAAGTCTGTGATTGCTGAGGAGGCAATGGGACTTTGGAGCCCTGGGTACCTAATGACCACAGCAGCATGAACGTTTTTGTTTCTTTCTTTTAGTTATTTATTTAACTTTATTTTTTTAATATTTTTTTTTATTTTGGCTTTTCAAGGTAGGGTCTCACTCTAGCTCAGGCTGACCTGGAATTCACTTGTAATCTCAGGCTGGCTTGAACTCACAGCGATCCTCCTACCTCTGTTTCCTGAGTGCTCAGATTAAAAGCCTCGGCCACCATGCCCTGCATGCCTGGTCTTTTTAAAGTTGTTGTTGTTTTGCTTTGTGCATTTGGCTTACGTGGTTCCTGGGGAATCGAACCTGGGTCCTTTAGTTTCGCAGGCAAATGCCTTAACGGCTAAGCCATTTCTCCAGCCCAAAGAAGTTTGCTATAGCTGCTGCTTTCTTTTAATTTTTTTTGTTCGTTTTTATTTATTTACTTGAGAGCGACAGACAGAGAGAAAGAGGGAGAGAGAGAGAGAGAGGGAATGGGCGCGCCAGGGCCTCTAGCCTCTGCAAACGAACTCCACACGCATGCGCCCCCTTGTGCATCTGGCTAGTGTGGGTCCTGGGGAATTGAACCTTGAACCAGGGTCCTTAGGCTTCACATGCAAGCGCTTAACCACTATGCCATCTCTCCAGCCCCTTGTTGTTTTGCTTGTGTGTGTGTGGTATGCATATATATGTGTGTTCACATGTATGGGGTGTGTGCGTGAACATACATGTGGAGGCCATTGGGTATCTTCCTTGATTGTTCTCCACCCTCTTTACTAAAGGAGGGTAGATACAAAGAAACAAGAAGCAGCGCTGGAGAGATGGCTTAGCAGTTAAGGCACTTGCTGAAAAGCCTAAGGACCCAGGTTCAATTCTCCAGGTCCCACCTAAGCCAGATGCATGCATGCCACATGCATCTGGAATTCATTTGCAATGGTTAGAGGCCCTGGTGTGCCCATTCTCATTCTCTCTCTCTCTCTCTCTGTCTCTCTCATTGGGTCTCGGTCTCCAATAAATAAAAATAAATTAAAAAGAAAAAGGAAATGAGACTACATAGTGAATTCCAGGACAGCCCGGGCTAGAGCAAGACTGTACCTCAGGAAAAAAAAAAAAAAAATAGATACACCTCCAAACCAAATGGGTTACCACCAACTGCTTTGGACCAGGGGTTTTTATACCGTTGGAGATGTATGTGAGGACTCCTGATAGGCTGATGAACTAGACAGAGGATTGGTTACTTTGAGCGTACACAGGGGTTCCTGATGGGCTGATGAACTAGACAGAGGATTGGTTACTTTGAGCAAACACAAGGGCTCCTGATGGGCTGATGAACTAGACAGAGGATTGGTTACTTTGAGCGTACACAGGGGTTCCTGATGGGCTGATGAACTAGACAGAGGATTGGTTACTTTGAGCAAACACAAGGGCTCCTGATGGGCTGATGAACTAGACAGAGGATTGGTTACTTTGAGGGAACACAGGGCCTCCTGATGGGCTGATGAACTAGACAGAGGATTGGTTACTTTGAGCCTACTTGAGGGTTGCCATTAGGGGTAAAAGAGAGATGACAGCCCTAACTGCTTCCCAAGGACATGATAGAAGGTCTGCTTGGCTTCACCCTGAGAACTGGCCTTCTGCCTCGTTATCAGCTGTGCGGAAGCCCTTTTCATTGATTTCTTTCACTTGAACCTGAACGGAACACCCTTCTTTAGATCTCAGTGGGACCTCCAAAATTCGTGAACAGTTTTGAGAGCAACAGAGCCTTTCTAGGATGGGCTTAGCTTAATAAGAGTCAAAGTGCCAGACACTCAAAAGTCACTGACACTCCCAAGCCACTGGCTCTCAGATTCTTAAGTCTGGCGAAGAATGACGAGGAGTGCAAATTTAGCACAGGAGTAAGTTCAACAGAAGTTTGTTAGAAAAACACAAAGCAAAAGTAAAGCAGAAACAACAGCTCCCAAGCAAGGAGCGGTCTCAAGTGGGTTTCCCCAGTCATTTTTTTTGTGGGGGGGGGGGCTAGCTCGAGATAAGGTCTCACTCTAGCTTTCAGACTAATCTGAAATTCACTGTGTAATCTCACTGTGGCCTCAAACTCACAGAAATCCTCCTATCTCAGCCTTCCAAGTGCTGGGATTAAAGGGTGTGTGCCAACATTCCTGGCTGCCCCAATCATTTTAAATATGAATTTATGGCCGAGTGTGGAGATTATTTGGAGATGTAAGATGGGATACTCTGGCTTCGAGTATACATTGAGGGGGTAATTATAAAAGGAAGCAACAGGGCACTGGGGAGAGGGTGGTGCAAGCCTTTAGTCCCAGCTCTCTGGACACTGAGGTAGGAGGATCACCAGAATTTGAGGCCAGCCTGGGCTACAGTGAGACCTTGCTTCAAATAAACAAACAAAAACCTTATAGACCACACTAAGCCAATGAAGGCTGCAACCCCCTAACCTAGATCATCTCAAAGGAGGGACAACAGACACTGAGGCATGGCAGCACCCAGGGACCTGTGTCCCCACACCATCGCTTGCTTGTGTCCCTGTCACTGCAGGCGGTAAGTTCCCAGCTCTGCTCTGAGTCTGCAGTGAAGTTCCATCCCCTAACGGAATAGGGCAAATGGAACGCTCGCTCTTCAGGAACCCCCTGCCTCTCTTAGCCTTGAACCTGCTCTGCAGCCTTCCAGCTTGGTGACTGGGTTCCTGACCGGCAGTCCCTGCACCCACATCAGCTCTGCTCTCACCTTCAATAAGGCCCCTCTGAGCCCCGTAGGCTCTTTAATTCTTTTTTAAAAAATATCTTGCTTAAAAAAATTTTTGCTTATTTGTTGGGGCCAGGCATGGTGGTACATGACTTTAATCTCAGCACTTGGGAGGCAGAGATAGGAGGATCACCATGAATTTGACCTGGAATTCACTATGTAGTCTCAGGGTGGCCTTGAACTCCTACCTCTGCCTCCCAAGTGCTGGGATTAAAGGTGTGTGACACAATATACATATATAATTTGTTTTGTTGTTGTTGTTGTTGTTTTTTGAGGGGAATTTACTATATAGTCTCAGGGTGTCCTTGAACTCACAGTGATCCTTCTACCTCTGCCTCCCAAGTACTGGGATTAAAGGCATGCACCATCGTGCCCAGCTTTTTCTGTTTGTTTGTTTGTTTGTTTGAGGTTGGGTTTCACTGTAGCCCAGGCTGACCTGGAATTCACTATGTAGTCTCAGGGCGGCCTCAAACTCACAATGATCCTCCTATCTCAGCTTCCAGAGTACTGGGATTAAAGGCATGTGTCACCACACCTGGCTATAAAAATATATGCTTTAAAAGTAGTGGATGGAAGCTGGAAAGATAACTTAGCAGTTAAGGTGCTTGCCTGCAATGCCAAAGGACCCATACTCGACTCTCCAGATCCCATGTAAGCCAGACACACAAAGGTGAGGCAAGTGCAAGGTAGCACATGCTCACTAGGTGGCACAAGCATCTGGAGTTGGATATCAGTGGCTGAGGCCCTGGTGCGCCAATTCTCTCACTCTCTCTCTCTCTCTAAAATAAAATAATAATTTTTTAAAAAAGGCCAAAGAGGTTGCTCAGTAGTTAAAGGTGCTTGCTTACAAAGCCATCTGTCCCAGTACTCACGTAAATTAATGAACAGGCCCTTGACTTTTTACCCCATCCTCAGTTCCTTCATGCAAGAACATCTTAACCCAATCAACCAGCAGGATGCAAAACTCCAAGTAGGCTTGACTGGGTGGAGTCGCAGACAGCTAATCATGTGGCAGCTTGGGGGTGGGGCTACAAGGGGGCGGGGCCTCATGTGGAGCTATAAGTGCTTGGAGAAAAGCCCCGGATGCGTGCTTGCGCCCTGGAGCTGTAGAACGAGTGTGTTCTTGCTGTACTGAGATTTGGAGCACCACCGCTGTCTGTGTACGGATAGGTAAGACCCTCCCCAGAGGCCCCTCTCTGCATTAGGGCACCCCACTGACCAGCCTAGCCAGAAATGCCACCAAGAATTTTGATTTCCGACTCTGCAGATGAATAGATTTGGCACTGCTTTTGACTCTAGATGCAGCTTGGCTTCCTCTCCGTCGGCTTTGTTACTTTATTTATTTATTTTATTGTTTGTTTGTTTTTCGAGGTAGGGTCTCCCTCTAGTCCAGGCTGACCTGGAATTCACTGTGGATTCTCAGGGTGGCCTTGAACTCACAGCTATCCTCCTACCTCTGTCTCACGAGTGCTGGGATTAAAGGAGTAGGCCACCACTACTGACTGTTACGTACTTAAAAAAAAAAAAAAAATCCAAGGTATGGTCTCACTCTAGCTCAGGCTGACCTAGAATTCCTATATAGTCCCAGGGTGGCCTTGAACTCTGGGCTATCCTCCTACCTCTGCCTCCCGAGTGCTGGGATTGAAAGCATGCGCCACCACACTTGGCTGCAAAAAAAAAAAAAAAAAAAAAAAAAAAAAAAAAAAAAAATTACTATTTATTTATTTTCAAGGAGAGAGAGAATGAGTGAGTATGGGCATGCCAGGGCCTCCTGCCACTCCAGACCCATGCGTCACTACTGGTGAATCCAACCAAGGTCATCAGACTGCAAACAAGCCATCTTTAAAGGCTTTGTTTACTTTGTTGTTTGTTACTTTGTTGAATTTTTTTGAGACTGTTCGGTTGCTGGGGATGGGCTAGAACTCTAGACTCTCCTGTGTACTTGTATTAACAGCATGAGCCACCACACCCTGGTTCATTTCAAAATGTTGCTTTTACTTTATTTTGAGATAGAATCTCACTGTGAAGTTCAGGGTACTCATGGCATGTCTCCTGCTTCAGTCGTCTAATTGCTAGAATTAGAGTTGTGAACCACCTTGAATTGTGCTTTGGTTTACATCAAACTAAAATTTCCTTTTTTAAAGAATATTTTCTTTATTAATTTTTATTTATTTATTTGAGAGAGAGAAAGAGGCAGAGAGGGAGAGAGAATTGGCACACCAGGGCCTCCAGCCACTGAAATTGAACTCCAGATGTGGACACCACCATTTGCACATTTGCACATGCATGATCTTGCATTGCCTTTTGTGTCTGGCTTACGTGGGTCCTGGGAAGTTGAACCTGGGTCTTCTGACTTTGTAGACAGGATTTTTAAAAATATTTTTTGAGAGAGAGAGAAAGAGAAGATTGATACACCAGGGCCTCCAGCCACTGAAATTGAACTCCAGACATATAGTATATGTCACCTTGTGCACATATGCAACCTTGCATCACCTTGTGTATCTGGAGTTTATTTGCAGTGGCTAGAAGTCCTGGCATGCCCATTTCTCTTCCCCCATCTCTTTCTGCCTCCTTCTCTGTCTCAAATAAATAATAATAAATTTAAAAATATTTTATGGCTGGACATGGTCACACATGACTTAAATCTCTGTGGATTAAAGCACTCGGGAAGTAGAGGTAGGAGGATGACCATGAGTTTGAGGCCACCCTGAGACTACATAGTGAATTCCAGATCAGCCTGAACTAGAGTGAAACCCTACCTCAAAAATAATTATGGGCTGGAGGGATGGCTTAGTGTTCAATGGTTAAGGCGCTAACCTGCAAAGCTGAAAAACCCAGGTCCAATTCCCCAGGACCCATGAAAGCCAGATGCACAAGGTGGCGCATGCTTCTGGAATTCATTTGCAATGGCTGAAGGCCCTGGCGAGCCCATTCTCTCTGTGTCTGTTTCTCTCTCTCTCTCTTTCAAATATAAATAAAAATAAAATATAAAAATACTTCAAAAATATTTCAAAAAATAAAAATAGCTGGGGTGGAGCTGGGGCTGAAGAGATGGCTTAGCGGTTAATGCGCTTGCCTGCAAAACCAAAGTGCCGGGCTCCCCCGGCAGGTAGTGCTAAGGAAGGACCAGGCCCGCTGGTTCCTCCCAAGGGGTTGAGGAAGAGGAAGAACGTCGGACGACTCAGACCCTCTCCTAGTCACCGGAGAAAAACCACACTGAGTCGGGAGTCTTGTCGAAGCAGGAACTCGATTTATTGCTATGAGCAGTAGTCTATATAATGTTGAGAACAAAGGCGGGGATTCTAGGATGTGGGGAGAGGTAAGGGCCAATAGTAAACTGTGACTATTGAAATGATATTTCCAACTCCTACGCGGAAGTAGCAGGCAAGAAGCCATTAGGCGTCTTGCTGAGTCCTAGCTGGCCAGAGACAGGTCGCCAAACTTTAGCTAGGCTCAGGAAGTTCCACTAGGCCTCGCGTCCGGGCCTCTCAAGGTCCAACACCAAAGGACCTCAGTTTGATTCCTCAGGACCCACATAAGCCAGATGTACAAGGTGGCACATGCATCTGGAGTTCATTTTCAGTGGCTGGAAGCCCTGGTGTGCCCATTCTCTCTCTCTCTCACTCTTTCTCTCTCTGCCTCTTTCCCTCTCAAATAAATAAATAAAATGTTAAATATTTTTTAAAAAGTTGGGGTGGGAGAGATGGCTTAGCGGTTAAGGCGCTTGCCTGCAAAGCCTGAGGATCTAAGTTTGATTCTCCAGGTCCCATGTAAACCAGATGCACACGGTGGTGCATGCATCTGGAGTTCATTTGCAGTGGCTAGAGGCCCTGGTGCACCCATTCTCTCTCTCTCTCTAATAAATAAAAGTAAATATTAATAAAAATGAGTTGAGGGCTGTGGAGGTGGCTTAGCAGTTAAGGCACTTGCCTACAAAGCCTTAGAACTCCTGTTCAAATCTCCAGGTCCCACATAACCAGACGCACAGTGATGCAAGCATGCAATGTCGCACATGTGCACAAGGGGGCACACACGTCTGGAGTTTGTTCACAGTGTCTGAAAGGCCCCGGTGCACCCATTCTCTCCCTCCCTCCCTCTCTCTCTCTCTCTTTTTCTCCCCCCCCCCAAAAAAAAAGCCGGGCATAGTGGCACACGCCTTTAATCCCAGCATTTGGGAGGCAGGAGCATCACCATGAGTTCGAGGCCAGCCTAAGACTACATAGTGAATTCCAGGTCAGCCTGGACTAGAGTGAAACTCTACCTCCAAAAACCAAAAAAAATTAAGAAAAACAAAACATTTAAAAAAAAAATGAAAAGGAGTTGGCTTCAGCAGTAATTTGTTTGACATGGGCTAGGCCTTGAGTTCAATCAATCCCCATTAGCAAATACACACTCAAAAGAGTATTCACATACTATATCATTTTGTTTGTTTCTTTTGTTCTTATCCTACTGTGCACCATGGTTGGCCTGAAACTTGCCATATAGATTAGACTGACCAACTTGTAGCAATCCTCCTATCTCTGCCTCCTAAGTATTAGGATTACAGAGAATGCCATCAAATAGGGCATATTTTTTTGCTCTTCGAGACAGTGTCTCTCTGTAGCCTAGCGTGTCTTGGAAATCAAGTTATTTCTGTGTCAAATAGCCCCCAGTGTGAGGGCTACAGGCGTGTGCCATTATGTCCAGTATCCATGTAATAATTTATTTTATTTTAAATTTATTGATTGATTTATTTGCATGTATGTGTATGGGTGTGCCCAGGTCTCTTGCCACTATAACCAAATGCATGTGTCTAGCTTTATGTGGGTGTTCAGGGAATTAAACCCAGGCTGGAAGGCTTTGCAAGCAAGCACCTTTAACCACCGAGCCACCTTCTTGACCCTCATGCAGTTTTTTGTTTTTGTTTTTCAAGGTAGGGTCTCGCTCTAGCCCAGGCTGACCTAGAATATGCTCTGTAGTCTCAGAGTGGCCTCAAAGTCACGGCAGTCTTTCTACCTCTGCCTCCTGAGTGCTGGGATTAAAGGCGTGTGCCACCAAGCCCTGGCTGTCATGCAGTATTTTATAGAAATAGAGTCCTCTCCACCAGGCATGGTAGCTCACACACACAACCCCAACACACCCGAGGGGCAGACAGGAGGGTCCCGATTGCCAGGGCATCCTGGGTAGATAGTGAGTTTCAGGCCAGCTCAGGCTATATAGACAATTCCACTCCATACACAAGGCCTTGTCTCAAACAAAACAAAACATTTATAGTGGTTCATACCTCTAATCCCAGCAATTAGGAGGCTGAGGTAGAAGGATCACTCAGTTCCAGGCTAGTTTAGGCTACAGAGTGATTTCCAGGTCATCCTAGGCTAGAGTGAAATGCTCCCTTAAAAAAAAAGTCGCACCCTCCTCCCCCGAAAAAGTCCTGGGCCTAGGGCTATGGCTCAGCAGCTAAAGGTGCTTGCTTGCAAAGCCTGCTAGTCAGGGCTTAATTCCACAGTGTACCCGTTTAAAGGCAGATGCACAAAGTGGCGCATGTGCCTGGAGTGCATTTGCAGTGGCAAGAGGCCCTCGCGTGCCTATATACCTCTTCCTCTCTTTCTCTCTCCTCTCTCACTCTCTCTCTCAAATAAGTATTTTTTTTTACAGTAAAACAAATCAAGTTTTTTTCAAAGCAATTTATTATACTTTACTCTGAAATGAAGATACCAATGTCAATTCATACAAAACCAGTTCCTTTATTGTCTAAAGTGATAATAATAATAATTCATGAAGGTCTTAAATGGATATGTGTTCCGTTAATGCCTGATATTTTAAGGCCACCTAGTAGTTGAATAACCTTGTCTCTGTTTGGGTCGTTAGGGTCTGAATGGGAAACGAATTTCAGCAATCACATTTCCTCAAGTTCTGTTTTCAGTGTAATGTTCAACACTCTTCACTGCTTTGGTGGCCACATGCTTCTTCCCCTGAAACGTCTCATGTTAGCCGCACTGTTGAAGTGTCCCAGCCCAACTTTCAATCACATGATATCTCTCAACAGTTTTCACAAGATCTTATTTAGGGCCCAACATAATGGTGTACACCTTTAATCCTAGCACTCAGGAGGTAGAGGTAAGAGGATCACCATGAGTTTCAGGCCACCCTGAGACTACAAAGTGAATCCCAGGTCAGCCTGAGGTAGAGCAAGACCCTACCTTGAAACCCCCCACCCCAAATTATTTTGGCCTGGAGAGATTGCTCAGTGGTTAAGGCATTTGCCTGCAAAGCCAAACGGCCAGAGTTCAATTCCCCAGTACCCATGTAAAGCCAGATGCACAAGGGGACACATGTGTCTAGAGTTCATTGGCAGTGGTGGTGGGAGGCCCTGGCATACCCATTCTCTCCCTCCCTCTCTCTCTTTCTCTAATCTATCTTATCTGCCTCTTTCACTCTCAAATAAATAATAAGTTAAAAATACTTATGTGCAGCCGGGCATGGTAGCACACGCCTTTAATCCCAGTACTTGGGAGGCAGAGGTAGGTAGAGCGCTGTGAATTCGAGGCCACCCTGAGACTACATCGTGAATTCCAGGTCAGCCTGAGCTAGAGTGAGACCCTACCTCGAAAAAAAAAAATTATTTGCAAGCAGAGAAAATTAGAGCTGACCCAACATACAAGGATGGGGTTCAGCTTTCAGGGTCCAATGAGCCCCCTTTCCAGTGGGAACAGGATCCAGGGGAGCAGGGGTTGAAACTGTATGACAGTGATGAGCCTGAGCCCAAGTTGGCACACATAGGAAGCTCACCGTGCTGCCAGTCTTGGGAGCCATGGTTTTGAGACCACCAGATACTGAGTGGATTGCGGTAAACTGAGGTCTCCACCATTGCCAGAGCAGTGACTGTGACCCTGAGTTGGTTCTCAGGATCGGGGAGAAGGGCTTCCTAAGCCTTGGCCTCAAAGGATGTCTCCCCTGGATTCTCACCCAGCAGATCTGTCAGGATGAACCTTGAGGCCCTCCCCACCCTCCTGGATTTGGCCGTGCAGAACCTGCTGAGGGATGAGGCCTTGGCCGTGTCCGCTCTGGAGGACCTGCCTGGGGAGCTCTTCCCACCGCTGTTCAAGGAGGCCTTCGCCTGCAGAAAGAGTAACATCCTGAGGGCCACAGTAGCAGCCTGGCCCTTCCCTTGCCTCCCTCTGGGGTCTCTGATGAAGACAGATGACCTGGAGACCTTAAAGGTTGCTCTCGATGGACTTGATGACCTGCTTAAGATGAAGGTTTGCCCCAGGTGAGCAAGGGCAGGTACTGGAGGAGAAAGGCCTTGGGATTTCAGCAAAGGGACAACTAGGGACAGGGAGAGTGGGCTCAAAGGGTAACCTATTACTGAGGCCTCAGCCTGGGCTGAATGTATTGGGGAAGGACTGTTAGGTGCAGGACTGATTAGAGAAGATACGGCTACAGCTGATGGAGCCTGAACCCCCACCCCCACCCCTCTCACAGGCACTGAAAGTGGGACCAGAAAGGATTCAAGGGGAGCAGAATGGAGGGAGGAAGGCAGAGGGCTATATAAGCAGCTCAGAAAAGGGTCTTTCCTCATGTTCCTGAGGCCAAGCAGCTGATCTTCAGTACTGAAAAACATAAAAATTTAGCCTGACTTGGTGGCACACATCTTTAATCTAGAACTCAGAGGCTGAGGTAGGAGGATCACTCACTTCCAGAACAGCCTGGGCTATATTGTGAGTTCCAGGTCAGCCTCCTCTAGACTGAGGCAGGCTCTGCCTCAGAAACACACACACTCAATTTCTTTAGGCAGAGCAGAGGAGGGGAGAGCAGACATGTTGGGTATGGAATAAACACAGACTACCAGTTGGGTCCTGGTCTGTATTCTGAGACTTCTCCCTGTTTGACCCACAGGAGGTGCAAACTACAAGTGCTGGATTTGCGGAATGTGCACCAGAACTTCTGGAAGGTCTGGGCTGGAGTTGAGAACGATGGCAGCTCAGCTCAGGTCGCACCTAAGCCATCCCTGCAGGACCTTCGGGTGAAGCGGCCCCTCTCCGTGCTGGCTGACCTCTACCTCAGGCTCCCCTTTCTGGAGGAACACCAAGCCTACCTGTTGCGGTGGGCCTGGCAGAGAAAAAGCTCCCTCCAGCTGCACTGTAAGAAGATGGAGATCTGGGCCTTGCCCGTCAACACTGTCGTGGAGATCCTGAAAATTTTCCAGCCAGACTCCATCGAGGAGTTGGAACTGAATGCGCTGTGGCAGCTGGAAACCCTGGCCTGGTTCGCACCTTACCTGGGCCAGATGACAAATCTGCGCAGATTCCTTCTCGCTGGAGTCTACAAGACTGTCCCCATTTGGGGAGAGCTTTCCCCAGAGATGGAGAACTGTGGCACCCAGTTCTTCTCTCAGTTCTCCAAACTCAGAAGACTCCAGGTTCTCTCCATGAACGGCGTCTACTTTCTCAAGGGTCACCTGAAAGAGGTGCTCAGGTAAGGAGGACAGAACTGTTCCTGCCTTCCAGAGTGACACCTTTATCTCTTTATCATTCCAGGAAGGCACACACTAGGCACACACTGTAACCCAGTCTCACCTGGAATTCACTGTGTAGCCCCAGGCTGGTCTCGAACTCAGAGATCGTGAACCTACAACCTCAGCCTCCGAAATGCTGGAACTAAAGACTTATGCCACCATTCCTGGCTTTTGTTTATCTTTTTCATAAAGATCCATGGGCACCTCTGTCTGCCACACACTATGGATTAACAGTGATGGAGATATTAGAATAGCTAAGCATTGCTAGGTGTGGTGGCGCACACCTTTAATCCCAGCACCTTGGAGGTAGGATCGCTGTGAGTTCGAGGATAGCCTGAGATGTCAGAACAAGCTCCATTCAGTCTGAGCTAGAGTGAGACCCTACCTCACTAAAAGTAAAAAAAAAAACAAAAAAAAACTAAGCACTGTCTTACTTCCATTCTATCTGAAAAATGGGTGTCTGGGGAGATGGCTGAATCGTTAAAGGTGCTTGCTTACAAAGTCTACCAGCCTG
The DNA here is from genome assembly GCA_036346955.1 of Dipus sagitta. Lineage (NCBI taxonomy): Eukaryota > Metazoa > Chordata > Mammalia > Rodentia > Dipodidae > Dipus > Dipus sagitta. The sequence goes on from CM070773.1 coordinate 125,536,731, forward strand.
GGTTCAATTCCCTGGCCTTTCACATAAAGCCCAACATGCATTCCAGTGCAGTGGCAAAAGACCCCAGTATACACATGCGCACACACCATCCTGGGTTTGACTTCCATCACATGGACAGAATGACCTTGGTCCAAGTGTTCAAGGTCAATCCCACAACTAACACCAACATCTTTTGCCAGAACTAACTTCTTTGTTTCTCTGTAGCTCTTTGAAGACCCCCTTGGAGATGCTGCAGATTACCCAGTGCAGTCTTTCACAAGCAGACTTGAATTATCTGTCCCAGTGCCCGGTCACCATCCAGCGTCTGAAACACCTGGACCTCAGTGGTGTTCTGTTATTCCACTTATGTGTAAGGCCCCTTCGAATCCTCCTAGAGACCGTCTCAGCCACTCTGGAGACCCTGAAATTGGAGGACTGTAGGATGGGAAACTCCCAGTTCCGTGTTCTGCTGCCTGTCCTGAGCCGATGCTCCCAGCTCACCACGATCAATTTCTTAGAAAACTACTTGTCTGTGCCTGTCCTGAAAGACCTGTTGCGCCACACCTTCAGTCTGAGACAGCTGGCCCTGGAAATGTACCCTGCCCCTCGGGAAGTCTATGATAGCATGGGTGATGTGGACTTGGAGCTGTTTGTCCATCTTTGCCCTCAGCTCATGGATACACTGAAGGCCATCAGGCAGCCCAAGTCAGCGTGCTTTGCTACCGCCCCCTGCCGGGAATGTCTGGAAAGATGGACCTATAACCAGGAAACCAAATTATGTATCTGTTGGAATTCTGGGCTCTGAGAAATGAGAGCCAGGGACCAGTAAGTGTCTCACCAAGAGGATGACTTCAGACACTGCCATGGTAATGCATGCCTTTAATTTGAGCACTTGGGAGGCAGAGGTAAGAGGATTGCTAAGTTTGAGACCAGCTTGGAACTACAGAGTGAGTTCCAGATTAGCCTGGGCTAGAGTGAGACCTTACCTTGAAAAAGTAAAGAAAACAAAATACACAGGCTGGAGAGATGGCTTGGCAGTTAAGGCACTTGCCTGGGAAGCCTAAGGACCCAGGTTCAATTCCCTAGTACCCACATAAACCAGATGCACAAGATGGCACATTCATCTGGAGTCCATTTGCAGTGGCTGGAGGTCCTGGTGTGCCCATTTTCTCTTTCTCTATCTGCCTCTTTCTCTCTCTCCCTCTAATAAAGAAAAATATATTAAAGAAAAAGAAAAACAATTCTTAGGTAGGTGTGATGGCCCTGCTTTTAATCCCAGCATTTGAGAGGCTATGATAGGAGGATTGCCAACCTGAGACTACAGGGTGATTCTAGGTCAGCCTGGGCTAACAAGAGATCATACCTCAGAAAGAAAGAAAGAAAGAAAGAAAGAAAGAAAGAAAGAAAGAAAGAAAGAAGAAAGAAGAGAAAGAAAGAAAGAAAGAAAGAGAAAGAAAGAAAGAAGAAAGAAAGGGAAAAAGAAAAAGATAAACCAGGTGTGGTGGTGCATGCCTTTAATTTGGGAAGCAGAGGTAGGAGGTTTGTCATGAGTTCGAGGCCACCCTGAGACTAGTGAATTCTAGATCAGCCTGAGCTAGAGAGAGACCCTACCTGGAAAGAAAATATAAAAAGAAGAAGAAATATATATATATATATATATATATATATATATATATGTATATATATATATATATATATATAATTTTTTTTTTTTTGGTTTCCCGGCCTTCCAAGTGCTGGGATTAAAGGTGTGTGCCACCATGCCAGGCCAAGACATACAAGGATGCTGACAGGACAGGCAGTTGAGGGGGTTCTGAATGGAGTTGGAGAGCAGTGGTGAGAATCTTGGAGAGTGTGTGCTCACCTCTGTCCTCCTTTCCCACTGTCGAGGTCAGAGTCCTGTGACTGTAGGAAAGCAAAGACACTCCACTGTCTGACCAGTGAGGTTGAAGCCCAAGAACGTTCAGAGTCAAAATAAACTGGAGCCATTCTGATCATTTCCTTCCGTTTGGGGCTCTTGTCTGGCATCTCTTAAGGTCTCATTTGTGTGCTGTGTGGGGCCTATGTACACCAACTTGCTGAACTAGAAGTGTGCCAGGCAGACTAGCTCTGCAATGAAACCGTTTCCATAATGCTGTCAGGATTGCAAGGCAGGATACTTGGTTGTGAGGGACCTTTGTGATGGATAATCTGTTGTTGTTGTTTTAATTCTATATTTATCTATTTATTTATTAGAGAGAGAAACAGAGACAGATAGTGAGAGAGAGTGAAAGAGAATGGGTGTGCCAGGACCTCTAGCCACTGCAAACAAACTTCAGATGCATACGCCACCTTGTTCATCTGGCTTAGTGGGTCTGGGGAATCAAACTGGGGTCCTTTGGCTTTGTAGGCAAGTGTCTTAACCATGAAGCCATCTCTCCAGCCAGATAATCTTCTTTTTTTTTTTTGTTTTGTTTTTTTTTTTCGAGGTAGGTTTTCACTCTAGCCCAGGCTGATTCACTCAGATTGCCTTTGAATTCAAGGGGATCCTCCTACCTCTGCCTCCAGAGAGCTGGGATTAAAGATTTATGCTACCAGGCCCAGCTCGGGATAATCTTGATTAATATCTTGATAGGGCTGGGCGTGGTGGTGCACACCTTTAATCCCAGCAAACGGGAGGCAGAGGTAGGAGGATTGCCGTGAGTTTGAGGCCATTCTGAGACTACATAGTGAATTCCAGATCAGCCTGGGCTACAGTGAGACCCTACCTCGAAAAAAAAAAAAAAATCTTGGTAGGACCTAGGGTCACCAGAAGCAAACTCTCATCTCTTCAGCTGTCCTCAGAGAGCTTGAACAGGTGAGAAGATCCGCTGGTGCCGGGACAGAATAGAGACGGGAAAGTGAGCAGATAGCAGTCATCACTCTGCCCCCTGACAGCAGACACAGCGTCACCATTTGCTTCATGCCACAGCCACGGTGCCTTCTTCATGATGGACTTGAACTGTAAGCCTTGCTGCCCTCAGTTGCTTCTTGTCAGGTCACATCAATGAGTCCAGGCTCTGTCCAGCTCTCCCTGGAGCCCCAGTTGGCCTAGAACTCAAGATCCTTTGACCATGATGTCCCACGTGCTGGGATTATAGGTGCGCCAGCAGACTCAGCTCGGAAGAGTTCTTTCACTTGCTTTGTTAGTGTTGTTTTGTTTTCCTTTGGTTTTGTTCAAGGTAGGGTCTCATTCTAGCCCAGGCTGACTTGGAACTCATTCTAGTTCCAGGATGCCCTTGATCCTCCTACCTTTGCCTCCAAGTGCTGGGATTAAAGGTGTGCACCACCATGCCTGGCTTTTTTTTTTTTTTTTTTTTCTGAGGTGGGGTTTCACTCTAGGCCAGGCTAACCTGGAATTCACTATGTAGTCTTAGGGTGGCCTCAAACCCGGCTTGGTCCCTAAATCTTGAGTGTACTTCATAATTTCATTTACATAAGGAAACTTTGTGTTAAGGACATTTTTTTTTTTTTTAAGTATGGATTCACTCTAGCCCAGGATAACCTGGAACTTACTTCCAGGCTGGCCTCAAACTCATGGCGATCCTCCTACCTCTTACTGGAATTGAAGTTTGGTTTTTGTTGTTGTTGTTGTTGTTGTTGTTTGTTTGTTTTGTTTTGATTTTTGTGGTTTTTCGAGGTAGGGTCTCGCTCTAGCCCAGGCTGACCTGGAATTCACAATGGAGTCTCAGGGTGGACTTGAACTCACAGCGATCCTCCTACCTCTGCCTCCCGAGTGCTGGGATTAAAGGCATGCGCCACCACACCCGGCTTGTTGGAGCTTCTTGATTCTCATCCTGCCTGACAGGTAGACTGGAACGCAGGGTGAGGGGTTTCGTTCCCTTCCCCTGAACCCTTAATCTGCCTCATCCCCAAGACACAAAACCAGAAGGCTGTGGTAGAGAATGTAGAACCCTGTGGGCCTGGATTGCAGAGCTCCCCGCGGATGAGCAGAGTAAACCTGGCCCCAGATACACAGGACAGACAAACAATGGAAGGACCAGGCCTAGTTCTGAAAGTAGAACTAATCAATAATTTTTGAAGCACGCTCTGCCCAAGCCGACTTGGAACTTCACTCTGTACCACTGCTTGGCCTCCTACTCAGAGATCTCAGCCTTCCTAGTGCTGGGGTGACAGGATGGGCTACCAGGCCTGGCTTCTGTTTTTAAAATCTACATTATACATACATACATACATACGTAGGCCAATTATTTTGCTTATCTGAATGCGTTTCCATAGAAATTTAGGAACATCTAGCAATAGCGATGCCATTTCATGAGGCTTAAGGTCCACTGAGATAATTACTGTTCCTAAAGCTGCTCCATTATGCTGGGCGTGGTGGCCCACATGACATGGGAGGATCCCTGTGAGTTCCAGGTCAGCCTGTACTAGAGCAAGATCCTACCTCAAAAACGGGGGGGGGGGTACAATATAATGTTGGAGCCGGGCGTGGTGGCGCACGCCTTTAATCCCAGCACTCCAGAGGTAGAGGTGGGAGGACCACCGTGAGTTCGAGGCCATCCTGAGACTACATAGAGAATTCCAGGTCAGTCTGAGCTAAAGTGAGACCCTACCTCAAAAAACAAAAAACAAAAATAAATAAATAAATAATAATGTTGGAGTGTTTTCATAAGACTTAATTAAAATTTTACTGTGACTTGTTCTAAACTTAATCAAACATGAAAGTTAATAAATTACATGAAAAAATCTTTATTGGTGTGTGTTTATGGATTTTCCACCGTCGTCCGCTACTGTAAATGAACACCAGATGCCTGTGCCACCTTCTTCCAGCTTTGTGTGGGGTAGCTGGAGAATTGGACCAGGGCTGTAGGCTTTGCAAGCAAGTGCTTTTAGTTAAAATATATATATATATATATATATATATGTTTACTCAAAAGGGAGAAAGAAGCTGACAGTGAGAGTGTATGGTTATGCCAGGCCTCCTGCTACCGCAAACTCCAGACACGTGCACCACTTTGTGCATCTGACTTAGTGTGGGTACTGGAAAATGGAACCCAGTCCATTAAAAAACTGAGCCAGGCGTGGTGGCTCACACCTTTAACCCCAGCACTCTTGAGACGGGTAGGAGGATTGCCATGAGTTTGAGGCCACTCTGAAACTACGTAGTGAATTCCGGGTCAGCCTGGACTACAGCGAGACCCTAACTCGAAAAAAACAACAAAAAATTGAACCCAGTCCAGTAGCTGTTGCAACCAAGTGCATTGACCCATCTTTCCAGCCCCACAAGCATGTGACCAACAAACAAAAAGTTTTTCCAAAAAAAAAAAAGGGGGGTCCTGGAGGAATGGCTTAGTGGTTAAGGCATTTACCTACAAAGCCAAAGGACCTGGGTTCAATTCCCCAGGACCCACATAAGCCAGATGCACAGGGGGCCGCATGCATCTGAACTTTGTTTGCAGTTGCTGGAGGCCCTGGCATACCCATTCTCACTCTGCCTTTCTCTCTCTCTCTCAAATAAATAAGTAAAAATTTTTAAAAAGTGGGCTGGAGAGATGGCTTAGCAGTTAAGCGCTTGCCTGTGAAGCCTAAGGACACCCGGTTCAAGGCTGGATTCCCCAGAACCCACGTTAGTCAGATGCACAAAAACAGAAAAAAGTTTATTATTACAGGCAAGGCATGACAAAGCTGATGGATCAGGGACACAGCCAGACTTGGAACTGTGACCCCGAAGGAGTGGCTTACAGGCTTTCTAAAGAAAAATCACAACCAGGTACTAGGAAAACAATGTACAGCCAGGGGAGGAGTGGGGTGACAGGTGGAGAAATACATTGTAACTATGTAACTATTGAAGGACTCAGGAACCAGATGGACGCCATGACAGGCTTCAGAGTCCTCAGTAGGCCTAAATTTCTGTTTCCCGGCAAGGTCTAAATTTTTATTTTCTGGTAAGGGTGGGTTTAACAGTTACTGGAAACTGATTACGCCATACATTCCTGTAGTCATAGATAAGTTCAATTCCCCTAGCCCCAGCCCGCCAACTTTGCCCGCCAAAATGCTAAGCCAACCAGAAGAGTACACTGTTTAAATCAACCAATCATGTGCCCATCCCCTTCTATGTTCAAATCCCTATAAAAAAAAAAAAACCCTACCCTCCCACTACTCGAGGCTCTTGTAGGGATCCACTGCTTTGGTGAAGTCAAGAGACTGGGTTTAAGCCCGAAATAAAGCTCCTTGCCCTTGCAAACATGTTTGGTTCTCCTTGGTGGTCACTGGGGGTGCCAAGAACTGGGCATAACAACTGTAATTAAGGAACTAGTTGTTTTTGGTTTTAGGGTGCTGGCAAATATAGAGGGTGTTCAGTGAGGGGATCTGACTTTTCATTGGTTGGCTCAGCTACAGGGAAATACCTTTAACAAAAGTACATGAACAATATGGAGAATGTTTAACAAAATGGAGTTCCTATGGTCAGCTTTCAAAATGCAGTTTGTATGGTTAGCATAGTCCTTTCAGTACCCACTTAAATCCAGATGTACAACACACGTACAAAGTGGTGCACACGTGTGGTGTTTGAGGTGCTTTAGGTCCTGGTGCACCCATTCTTGTTCTCTCTGCAAGTAAATGAAAAAAAAAAAGTACTCGCTTAAACTGAGTGTGGTTCTGGCGGCCTTTAATCCCAGCACTCTGGAAGCAGAGGTAGGAGGATCAGAGAGACCAGCCTGAGACTACATAATGAATTCCAGATCAGCCTGCACTAGAGTGAGACCTGATCTGTGTGTGTATGTCTGGGGGTGGGGGGGTTACAGCAAAATAAACAATTAGCAAAACAGAATCTACACAATGGGGAAAAATATGTGCAGAGCATAATCTACCAAAACATTTAAAAAATTTATTTATAGGCCTTTTATCCCAGCACTCAGGAGGCAGAGGTAGGAAGATTGCTGTGAGTTCAAGGCCACCCTGAGACTACATAATGAATTCCAGGTCAGCCTGGGCCACAGCAAGACCCTACCTCAAAAAAACAAAAGAAAAAAAATTATTTATTATTTATTTACTTATTGCTACTGCACACTCCAGACACGTGCCACTGGCTTTATGTGGACACTGGGGAATTGAACCTGGGCCATCAGGGTTTGCAATCAAGCACCTTTAACTGCAGAGCCATCTCACCAGCCCACAAAACATTTTTTTTTTTTCAAGAGAGAGTATCACTCTAGCCCAAGCTAACTTGGAACTCACTCTGTAGCCCTATGCTTGTCTTGAACTATAGGTACCCTCCTACCTCTTCCAGAGTGCTGGGTTTTAAGGTGTCTCCCATTACACAGGCCTCAAAGCATTATTTTCCCCCTGAAGTAGGTCCCCCTCCCCCTAGGTAGGGTTTTACTTTAGCCCAGGCTGACCTGGAATTCTCTGTTACAATGCTTGCCTAGCATTGCAGGGGCCTGAATTTGATGTCTCCACTAACAAATAAATAAATAAAGCCGGGCGTGGTGGCGCACGTATGTTTAGGAGGCAGAGGTAGGTGGATCGCGTGAGGTAGAGGCCACCCTGAGTCTACATAGTGAATTCCAGTTCCAGTTTAGCATGGGCTAGATCAAGACCCTACCTAGAAAAACCAAAATGAATAAATAAACAGCTGGGCTGGGAGATGACTTAGCCATTAAAGGCTCTTGCTTGCAAAGCATGCAAGCCTGGGTTCAATTCCCCAGTACCCATGTAAATCACAAAGTAGCACATGTATCTGGAGTTTGTTTGCTGTGGCAAGAGGAACACCTATATTCCCTCACTCTTTTTTTTTTTTTCTTCTGTTTTTTGTTTTTTCAAGGCTCTAGTCCAGGCTGACCTGGAATTCACTATGCAGTCCCAGGGTGGCCTCAAACTCCCAACAGTTCTCCTACCTTTGCCTCCCAAGTGCTGGGATTAAAGGCCTGTGCCACCACGCCCGGCTTTCACTCTCTTTCTCTCTGGGGGTAAAAAAAAAAAAAAAAGAGCCGGGCGTGGTGGCACAGGCCTTTAATCCCAGTCCTTGGAAGGCAGTGGTAGGAGGACTGCCGTGAGTTCCAGGTCAGCTTGGGCTAGAGTGACCCTACCTCGAAAAAAAAAAAAAAAGAAGAAGAAAGAAAAAGATGCTGGGTGTGGTAGTACACGCCTATACTCCTGGTATTCAGGAGGATGAAGTAGGAAGCTCTCAGATTCCAGGTGAGGCTGGGTGTGGTGGCGCTCGCCTTTAATCCCAGCACTGGCGAGATAAAGGTAGGAGGATTGCCATGAGTTGGAGGCCGCTTGAGTTCAAGGTGAGGCTGAGACTTCATAATGAATTCCAGGTCAGGCTGGTCTAGACCAAGACCTTACCTGGAAATATAGAACAAAACAAAATTCCGGGTGAGCTGCTTCGGACAAGGGCTCATTAAGTCTGGTGCGCAGCTTTATCGCCTGAATTTGAGGCCAGCTGGGGACTACAGAGTTTCAGATCAGCCTGAGCTAGAGTGACAGCCTGCTGGAGAAAAAAAAAAATACTCAGAACATAAACAAAATTTACAAGTCAGGAAGTAAAGTAGTCTTAGTGAGCTCCAGAAACAGAAGATTCACAAGGCTTCTCCGTAAGGTTATATAAATAGTGACAATTGGGTTTAAAGGCATGAGCCAGCACGCCCAACTGAAAATTTAAAAAAATATATATTCTTATTTATGTACATAAGCAGAGAGAAACAGAGAAATGGGTGAGCCAGGGCCTCCAGCCACTGCAAATGAACTTCAGATGCATGTGCCATTTGTGCATCTGGCTTTGCGTGGGTATTGGGGAATCAAACTCTGGTCATTAGGCTTTTCAGGCAACTGTCCCACTGAACCATCTCTCCAGCCTCCCCTCTCCCCCACCATTTTTTCTTTTTTATTAATAACTTCCATGATTATAAAAAATATCCCATGGTAATGCCCTCCTTCCCCCCACTGTCCCCTTTGAAACTCCATTCTCCATCATATCCCCTCCCCCTCTCAATCAGTCTCTCTTTTATTTTGATGTCATGATCTTTTCCTCCTCTTATGATGGTCTTGTGTAGGTAGTGTCAGGCACTGTGCGGTCATGGATATCCAGGCCATTTTGTGTCTGGGAGGAGCACATTGTAAGGAGTCCTACCCTTCCTTTGGCTCTTACATTCTTTCCACCACCTCTTTCACAATAGACCCTGAGCCTTGGAAGGTCTGATAGAGATATTGCAGTGCTGAGCACTCCTGTCACTTCTTTCCAACACCATGATGCCTTCTGAGTCATCCCAAGGTCACTGCCATCTGAAAAGAGAAGATTCTTTACCAAAAGTGAGAGTAGCATTAATATAAGGGTATGAACATTAAGAGAAGTGCTTACTGGGCAGTTTGATAAGCATAGTATATACATTTAGCCAGACAGCAGCAGACGTTACACCCCTAGGGCTCATGGCTACCCCTGTTTTAAGTTTTCAGTATCAGGGATGTGTTCCCTCCCATGAAGCAGGCCTCTAGTCCAGTTAGAGGGCAATTGGTTTCCACCATGACAAACATGCCACTATTGCACCCATTGGCTCATTTGGCCTGGCTGGCCAAATATAAGGCTAGCAGTGTCCACTGTTGAGTATCTTCACTGGTGATTTCTCTCTCTCCCATGGAACTGCATGCAGCATGGGTTCTTCCAGCTTTCTGTCAGCTGGTCTACATGGAAGAGGTTATAAGCTCAGTTCCAAAAAATATTTTTAAATACTGGTTAGAATTGCCGGGCTGAGCACTGTTTTTTTTGTGTTGACACATTCCTACTCCTATAGGTAATGCCAATAAACTCATTGCTTCACCAAACTGGACTGTGTTGGGCTTTTTTTTTTTTTTCTTTTTTTGGTTTGTTTGTTTTTTCGAGGTAGGGTCTCACTCTAGCCTAGGCTGACCTGGAATTCTCAGGATTGCCTCAAACTCACAGCGATCCGCCTACCTCTGCCTCCTGAGTGCTGGGATTAAAGGTATGCACCACCACGCCTGGCTGGAAGTTTTAAAAATTATTTTGGTTTTTTCAAGGTAGGGTCTCACTCTAGCCCAGGCTGACCTGGAACTCACTCTGTAGTCCCAGGCTGGCCTCACAGCGATTCTCTGTGCCTTCCAAGTACTGGGATTAAAGGTGTGTGCACCACACCCAGCCTTGTGTAGGAATTTTTACTTTGGTTGTTATCTATGCTATGTACATTATCAAAGGGTGAACAGATGTCTGTTCTAGTTGTCCCACCCAAAATTAACACAACAACCATACACTTAGTCCGGGGAGATGGCTGTGCAGTTAAAGGTGCTTTCTTGCAAAGCTTGCAGGCCTGTGTTCAATTTCCCAACAACCACATAAAGTCAGATGCGAAAAGCGGTCCAAGTGTCTCTATAGTATTTGCAAGGGGTGGGAAGAGACCCTAGTGTGCGCCTGGCAATGCTCAGCTAGTCTAATGTCTCCATCACTGTTAAATCCATAGTGTGTGGCAGACAGAGGTGCCCACGGATCTTTATGTAAGACATAAACAAAAGCCAGGAATGGTGGCATAAGTCTTTAGTTCCAGCACTTTGGAGGCTGAGGTTGGAGGTTCAGGATCTCTGAGTTCGAGACCAGCCTGGGGCTACACAGTGAGTTCCAGGTGAGCCTGGGCTACAGTGTGCACCTAGTGTGCGCCTTCCTGGAATGATAAAGAGATAAAGGTGTCACTCTGGAAGGCAGGAACAGCTTCGTCCTCTTTACCTGAGCACCTCTTTCAGGTGACCCTTGAGAAAGTAGACGCCGTTCATGGAGAGAACCTGGAGTCTTCTGAGTTTGGAGAACTGAGAGAAGAACTGGGTGCCACAGTTCTCCATCTCTGGGGAAAGCTCTCCCCAAATGGGGACAGTCTTGTAGACTCCAGCGAGAAGGAATCTGCGCAGATTTGTCATCTGGCCCAGGTAAGGTGCGAACCAGGCCAGGGTTTCCAGCTGCCACAGCGCATTCAGTTCCAACTCCTCGATGGAGTCTGGCTGGAAAATTTTCAGGATCTCCACGACAGTGTTGACGGGCAAGGCCCAGATCTCCATCTTCTTACAGTGCAGCTGGAGGGAGCTTCTTCTCTGCCAGGCCCACCGCAACAGGTAGGCTTGGTGTTCCTCCAGAAAGGGGAGCCTGAGGTAGAGGTCAGCCAGCACGGAGAGGGGCCGCTTCACCCGAAGGTCCTGCAGGGATGGCTTAGGTGCGACCTGAGCTGATGTGCCATCGTTCTCAACTCCAGCCCAGACCTTCCAGAAGTTCTGGTGCACATTCCGCAAATCCAGCACTTGTAGTTTGCACCTCCTGTGGGTCAAACAGGGAGAAGTCTCAGAATACAGACAAGGACCCAAGATATAGTCTGCCTTTATCTTATTCCATTTTATATGTATTATTGTTATTATTATTATTTTGGTGTTTCAAGGTAGGGTCTCGCTGTAGTCCAAGCTGACCTGGGATTCACTGTGTAGTCCCAGACTGGTCTCAAACTCATAGTTATCTTCCTGCTTCTGCCTCACAAGTGCTGGTATTAAAGGTGTGCGCCATCACGCCTTGTTCTATGCGTTTATTCTACACCCAACATGTCAGCTTTTCCCTCCTCTGCCTGTCTTAAGAATTTACATATATATATATATGTGTGTGTGTGTGTGTGTGTGTGTGTGTGTGTGTGTGTGTATAAAATATACGTGTGTATATATTGTGTTTTTTAATATTTATTTTATTTGCAAATAGAGACAGAGAGAAAATGGGTGCACCAGGGCCTCTAGCCTTTGCAAATGAACTCTAGATACATGAGTCACTTTGTACATCTGGCTTTACATGGGTACTGGGGAATGGAACTCAGGTCATTAGGGCCTTGTGCATTATTGCATACAGCTAGCACAGGGGGCACCTGAGATCTCAGGTGGGGGTCTGATGACCCTCTCCCATACTTTCTCTTGTGAGTTGTCCCAGCTTCTTTTGATAAAGTTGCTCACTGCTTTCAATGCAGAGGTATTTTGCCATATAATACCCTCCCACAGTGTCTGTCTAAATAAATCATACTTAGGAGAATCTGTGAAATGAGTGCTGTTACTTTTTGATATTAAAAACTTTGAGCTGGGGTGGTGGTGCACACCTTTAATCCCAGCACTCAGGACATGGATGACTGTGAGTTCAAAGCCACCCCGAGACAACATAGCAAATTCCAGGTCAGCCTGGGCTAGTGCCTGGAACTTTTTCTGTAGTCCTAAGCTGGCCTCCAACTCTCAGAGATACCCCTCCTGTATTAAAGGTGTGTTTTGTTTTGTTGTAGCTGGTTTTTTAAAAAATATTTATTTATTTTTATTTATTAGAGACAGAGAGAGGGAGAGAGAAACATGTAGAGAGGGTGAGAATGGGTGAGCCAGGGCCTCTAGCCACTGCAAATGAACTCCAGACAAATGCACCTCCATGTGCATCTAACTTACATGGGACCTGGAGAGTCGAACTGGGCCCTTAGGCTTTGCAGGCTTGTGCCATAACTGCTAAGCCATCTCTCCATCCCAGTAGCTGGGGTTTTTTGTTAGTTTAATATTTTAGTTTATTTGAGAAAGAGAGAGGCAGAGATGATGGGTGCATCAGGGCCTCTAGCCACTGCAAAGGAATTCTAGACGCATGTGCCACCTAGTGCAGCTGGCTTTACATGGGTACTGGGAATGAAACTGGGTCCTTTGGCTTTGCAGGCACCCCTTAGCCATAAAGCCATCACTCCAGACCATGTTTTGTTTTACAAGGTAGGGTCTAACTCTAATACAGGCTAACCTCAAATTCATTTGTAGTCTCAGGGTCGCCTTGAACTCACAACAATCCTCCTACCTCTGCCTCCAGAGTGCTGGGATTTAGGGTGCATACCACCATGCCTGGCCTGCCTATGAATCTTCAGTTCATACTATCAGGCAGCTGTGGTTTGCTGCCTCTCTCTCTCAAATACATAAGTAAATGAATAAGTATTTAAAAAATATAATCAGGGATGAAGAGATGGCTTAGTGGTTAAGGTACTTGCCTACAAAGCCAAAGGACCCAGGTTCGATTCCCCAGGACCCATGTAAGCCAGATGCACAAGGTGGCACATGCTACCAAAAAATAAATAAAAAAAGAAAAACTATGACATTTGGCTCCTTACTTTTTTTGTCTGTATGAGGAACACACTAAACACTTTCTGTCTCACACTCAAAAGTCTGAAGGATGGACTGGAGGGATGGCTTAGTGGTTAAGGCACTTGCCTATGAAGCCTAAGGACCCAGGTTCGATTCTCCAGGTCCCACATAAACCAGATGCACATGGTGGCGCATGCATCTGGAGTTTGTAGCAGCTAGAAGCCCTGGCAAATCCATTCTCTTTCTCTCTGTCTAATAAATATATAAAAATAAATTTAAAAAAAAAAAAGTCTGAAGGTGAAATCCTGGGATCATGGCGCCTGCAGTAGTCCCAGTTTCTCTGGAGGCTGAAGCAGGAAGCTTCTCTGTTGGAGGCATCACTATAAATTCAGTGTGGGCGAGGCCATGAGGAGCCCTTGTCATCATCAAGTCCTAATTCTTTCCCCTATGGCAGCAAATGTACTTAAGTCTGTGGCTGGAGGTTTGTGACTCCTTGAAAAGGTGGCTGTGATAAGCCGGGCGTGGTGGCGCATGCCTTTAATCCCAGCACTCAGGAGGCAGAGGTAGGAGGATCGCCGTGAGTTCAAGGCCACCCTGAGACTCCATAGTGAATTCCAGGTCAGCCTGGGCTAGAGTGAGACCCTACCTCGGAAAACCAAAAAAAAAAAAAAAAAAAAAAAAGAAAAGGTGGCTGTGAGTAGATAGGCCAATAAAAGGTTTAGAGGAGTGGTGGGCAAGCCCCAGGACCTGTAGCATCTGAAGGTTTACTTCCTGTTTGCTTGTTTGCTTTGGTCACGTTTAGGGAGCAGTTTATTTATTTATTTATTTTCAGTTGTGAAGATACTTTTAATGTGCAGAATTTCATATCAGGGTTACAAACAAAACTTTGAAATACTTTCAGTATTTGCAGTATTTATTTTTATTGATGACTTCCATGATTGTAAATAATATGGCATGGTAATTCCCTCCCTCCCCCCACTTTCCCCTTTGAAACTCCATTCTACATCATATCTCCTCTCCCTCTCAATCAGTCTCTCTCTTATTTTGATGTCATCGTCTTTTCCTCCTATTATGATGGTCTTGTGTAGGTAGTGTCAGGCACTGTGAGGTTATGGATATCCAGGCCATTTTGGGTCTGGAGGAGCACATTGTAAGGAGTCCTACCCTTCCTTTGGCTCTTACATTCTTTCCACCACCTCTTCTGCAATGGACCCTGAGCCTTGGAAGGTGTGATAGAGATACTGCAGTGCTGAGCACTTAGGGAGCAGTTTAAAAGGGACAATATGATAACTGCTATGTCTAGCTTCACATGAAGGGCCACAAAGGTGGGATCTTCAACTGAACAAGGTCCTCTTGTGATGAAGCTACCCACCTTCCCAGTTCCTGACCCCAAAGTCTTGATCCTCCCATCTCTGCCTCCCCAGTGCTGAAATTGCAGGCCACCACACTGGTTCAGTGTTTCAGCCCCTCTCGCATCAGAGGCAAAGCAAGGAGAATGTGGTATCAATCGAGGTTTGAAGCATGGTTTCAGCCCACAGACATCCTGTCTATTAATGTGTGACCTTTATAGTTGTGAGGACGAAACACAAATGGTTTTATTTGTTCCTGATAGTAGACAGAAAAAGATAGCCTGAAAAAAAATCATAGTAATAGGGCTGCGGAGATGGCTCAGCAGTTAAAGGTGCTTACTTGCAAAACTTGTGGCCAGGATTCAATTCCCCAGTACCCACATCAAGATAGATACAAAACGTGGTGCATGCCTCTGGTGTTCCTTTGCAGCGGCAAGAGAGCTTAGTATTCCTACGCTTGTGCATTTGTGACCTCACAGTGGTTCTCCTTACTCCCACAAGTCCTGCATAATTCTGAGCCCATTGGCATTTTGACATAGAGAAGGACAAAAAGGAAGATCATTGTGAGTTCAAGGCCACCGTGAGACTACGTAGTGAATTCCAGGTCAGCCTGAGCTAGAGTGAGACCATATCTCGAAAAAACAAAAACAAAAACAAAAGAAGAAGAAAGTTGAAAAACAGGGGGCTGGGATTAGGACTGTGTTGAATTCCTCAGTACCTGCTTAGCCAGATGCACAAAGTAGTGTGTGTCTGGAGTTTATTTGCAGCAGCAAGAGGCCCTGGCCAGCCCATACTCGATCTCTCTGTCTCTCTCAAATAGTTAAGTTTTGATTTTTTTTTTTTGTTTTCAAGCTAGAGTCTCATTCTAGCCCAGGCTGACCTGGAATTCACTATGTAGTCTCAGGGTGGCCTTGAATTTACGATGATCCTCCTACCTCAGCCACCCGAATGCTGGGATTAAAGGTGTGTGCCACCACACCCAGCCCTTGTTTGGTATTTTTTTTTTAATTATTTTTGTTTATTTGAGAGCCACAGAGAGAGAAAGGGGCAGATATATATAGCCAGGGTCTCCAGCCACTGCAGACAAACTCCAGATGCGTGCGGCCTCTTGTGCATCTGGCTAATGTGGGTTCTGGGGAATTGAGCCTCAAGCCAAGGCTTCACAGGCAAGCGCTTAACCGCTAAGCCATCTCTCCAGCCCTTGTTTTGTATTTTATGAGGTAGGGTCTCACTCTAGCCAGGGCTGACCTGGAACTCACTCTGTAGACTAGGCTGGCCTTGAACTAATGGTGATCCTCCTACATTAGCATCCTGAGTTCTGGGATTAAAAGTGAATGCTGAGCTGGAGAAATGGTTTTAGTAGTTAAGGCCCTTGGCTGCGAAACCTAAGGACCCAGGTTTGATTCCCTAGGACCCAGGTAAGCCAGATGCACAAGGCAGCATGTGCTTCTGGAGTTCATTTGCAGTGGTTGGAAGCCCTGGCACACTCCTTCTCTCCCTCTCTCTCTCTCTCTTTCTCTCTGCTTCTTTCTCTCTCTATCAAATAAATAATAATAATAATAAAGTGAATGCCGCCACATCAGGCTCAATTTTTTTTTTCTTAAAAAGGGGCTGGGGAGACTGTTCAGCCACTACAAGCCATTTGCTTGCAAAGCTTACCAGCTCATGTTTATTTCTCCAATACCCATGTAAAGCCATACCCACAAAGTGGTGCATATGTTGGAGGTTGTTTGCAGTGGTAACTGGTCCTGGTGTAGCCATATTCTCTCTCTCAAATACATTTAAAAAAAATGAAAAATGTGGGCTGGAGAGATGGCTTAGTGGTTAAGGCGCTTGCCTGCAAAGCCAAAGGACCTTGCTTTGATTCCTCAAGACCCATGTAAGCCAGATGCACAAGGTGGCACATGTATCTGGAATTCGTTTGCAGTGGCTGGAAGCCCTGGCGAGCCCATTCTCTCTCTTTCTCTCAGCCTCTTTCCCTCTCTCAAATAAATAAATAAAAATAAATTAAAACTTTGTTTTGTTTAAAAAAATTGAAATATGTTTAAAAGTATTTAAAAAATTAAGGGCTGGAGAAACAGATTAGTGGTTAGTCCATTTGCCTGCAAAGCCTGAGGAGCCAGGTTTGATTCCCTAGTACCTACCTTTTTGGAGTTCCTTCGCTGTGGCTAGAGGCCTTTGTAGGCCCGTTCTTTTTCTCTTTGATTCTTTCTCTCTCTCAAATAAATAAATAAAAATTGCTGGGGGTGGTGGCACACACCTTTAATCCTAGCACTGGGAGGCAGTAGGAGGAGGATCTGCCGCGAGTTCAAGGCCACCCTGAGACGACATAGTGAATTCTACGTCAGCCTGAGCTACAGTGAGACCGCAACTAGAAAAACAAACCAAAATAATAATAATAATAATAATAATAATGATAAATTAAATGAAGAAAGCCTTTATAAAAAAAAATTAAGGCCCCAAACCTCAAAAAAAAAAAAAAAAAACCTGCAAGAACAATCACTTCCCAGGTATGGTTGCCTTATGCCCATCATCCTAATACTGATGACATGAAGGCAGAAAATTTGGAAGTTTAAGGCAAGCCTTGGCTACATAGCTGAGTTCTAGGTCAGACCAGGTAATAAGAACCCCTATCTCTAAAAATGAGAGAGAATGCCAGGCATGGTGTCCGCCTTTAGTCCTAACATTCAGGAGGCTGCCGAAGGAGGATCACTGGGAGTTTGAGGCTAGCCTGGGCTACAATAAGTTCCAGGTCAGCCTTGGCTAGAGAGAGACTATGCCTCAGGAAAATAAAGCAACA
Source organism: Dipus sagitta (assembly GCA_036346955.1). Lineage (NCBI taxonomy): Eukaryota > Metazoa > Chordata > Mammalia > Rodentia > Dipodidae > Dipus > Dipus sagitta. The sequence continues at coordinate 125,553,960 of CM070773.1, forward strand.
ACAACAACAAAAAAAAATGGGGCTCAAGAGGAGACTGAGGTGGTAGAATGCTTACGTCGCACATGGGAAGCCCAGCACTCAATCCGGAGGATGGCATAAAGCAGGCATGGTGGGCCACCCCTATAACACCAGCCCTCCACGTGTCAGGCCAGGCCTCTATCACGGAATTGTATCCTCGTCCCTAATTTTCTTTTTTTTGTTTTTTGTTTTTGTTTTACGATGTAGGGTCTCACTCTAGCCCAGACTGATCTGGAATTCACTATGGAGTCTCAGAGTGGCCTCGAACTCACGGCGATCCTCCTACCTCTGCCTCCCGAGTGCTGGGATTAAAGGCGTGCGCCACCACGCCCGGCTTCGTCCCTAATTTTCTTTTTCTTTCTTTAAAAAATATTTATTTATTTATTTGCAAGTAGAGAGAATGAGAATGGGCACGTGAGGGCCTAGTGCTACTACAAACAAACCCAGACACGTGTGTCACTTTGTGCATCTGGCTTTATGTGGGTACTGGGAAATCGAACCCAGGCTGTCAGGTGTTGCAAGGAAATGACTCTAACCACTGAGCAATCTCTCTAGACCTAATTTGTTTGTTTGTTTGTTTGTTTGAGGTAGAGTCTAGCCCAGGCTGACCTGGAATTGACTATCATCTGAAGGTGGCCTCAAACTCACGGTCATCCTCTTACTTCTGCCTCCCAAGTGCTGGGATTAAAGGCGTGCACCACCACACCCAGCTTTCCAGCCGTAGCTTCTATAGCAATATGGTTATGCCAGGACACCTTACCCCTAGCAAAGGAACTCCAGATACATATACCACTTTGTACATCTATCTTTACTTAGGTACTGGGGAACTGAACTCAAGATGGCAGGTTTTTTTTTTTTTTTTTTTTTTTCTGGTTTTTTCGAGGTAGGGTCTCACTCTACCTCACCTGAAATTCACTGTGTAGTCTCAGGGTGGTCTCAAGCTCAAACTTCTACCTCTACCTCCCGAGCGCTGGGATTAAAGGTGTGCCCCACCACACCTGGCATAAAATGGCAGGTTTTGCAAGCAAGCCCCTTTTACTGCTGAGCCATGTCCTCAGCTCCCATTTATTGAATTAATTTTCTATTTCCATTATTATTAGGTTTTATTGAGGTAGAGTCTCATTCCAGTCCAGGCTGACCTGGAACTCAGTCTATAGCTCCTGGCTGGCCTCGAACTCACAATGATCCTCCTACCTCTGCCTTCCATTTGCTGGTGTACTGGATTAAAGGAATATGGCACCACGCTGAGCTTTTTTATTTTATTTTATTTTTTTTGAGGCAGAATCACACGCTGTAGCCCAGACAGGTTTAGAATCCATTAGGTAGCCTAGGCTGGAATCCAAGGCCAGATGGCAACCAGTCAATATCTGGATGGAGTGAGTGGTCAGGCCCTCCAGGTCTGAAAGGCAATGTAGATTGAAGCTATGGAAGCTGACAAATTGGACAGCAAGCAACATGGAGAACTGTGTCCCCATCACCAAGAAGGGGGACCTTGAGTCTTTTCTGTCAGGTTTCTTCCCACAGCTGTCATTTCTCAGGCAACCTTGAGATCCAGACAGCATGAATGGCCCTTCATAAAAGAGCATCATCATAAAAGGCTTGTGGACATGTTAAAGAGAGTCAGACACATAGGCCCGTAAGCCTGGCTCTTCAGGCCCTGAGGGAGGAGAATCAGAAATTCAAGGCCTACCTGCACACATCTGGCCACAACTGTCTGACTGTCTTGTCTCCCATGATTCCCTGCCTGAGCTCACCACTTCAGACAGACTAACTATGGTAGCGTGAATGAGGCAGTTGGATGTGTGGCCATATAGACTCAGGCGTTTATTAAACTTGAGCTTGTACCTCGAACCCCTAGCAGGCAGATCCCTGCTACAGGGGGCGTGTCCTTTGGAGAAGATCTTGGAGTCCAGCCCTAAGGTTTGTGGAGAGCAGTTCAGAGCTCCGGCTGTTAGATGTCTTCCTGCTTGGATCTATATGGATCTATATGGGTCTATGGTGCTTCCCTGGATCTGTGAGCCTGAAATAAACCCTTTTCTTCCATTAACAAAAAAAAATTCAGGCTGGAGAAATGGCTTAGCGGTTAAGCACTTGATTGTGAAGCCTAAGGACCCCGGTTCGAGGCTTGATTCTCCAGGACCCACATTAGCCAGATGCACAAGGGGGTGCACGCGTCTGGAGTTCGTTTGCAGTGGCAGGAGGCCCTGGCGCGCCCATTCTCTCTATATATGTATCTGCCTCTCTCTCTCTCTCTGTCCATCGCTTTCAAAATAAAAAATAAAAATTTAAAAAAAAATTCAAGGCCGACATGGAATGAGCTCATATAGCCTGCCTAGGCACATTAATAAAACCTTGTTTTAATAGAAAAAAACGAAGGTCGGGTGTGATGGTGTATGCCTTTAATCCCAGCACTCTGGAGGCTGAGGTTGGCAAGATTGCTGTGAGTTCGAGGCCAGCCTGAAACTAAATAGTAAATTTCAGGTCAGCCTGGGCTAGAATGAGACCCTGCCTCAAATCATCCCCCTCCAAAAAAAAAATCCCCCCCGAAATGAAATAAGGGTCTAGGGAAATATCTCAGTGATTATTTGCTTGGAAAGCCTACTGCCTGGGTTCATTTCTCCAACACCCATGTAAATCCAGACACAAAAATAATAGTAAAAGCTGGGCATGGGTTGCACATTCCTTCAATACCAGTACTCGGAGGCAAAGGTAGGAGTTTGAGGCTATCCTGAGACTACATGGTGAATCGAATTCTAGATCGGCCTGTGCTAGAGCGAGACCCTACTAAAAAAAAAAAAAAAAAAAAAAAAAATGGCAGGCTGGAGAGATTGCTTAGTGGTTAAGGCTTTTTGCTTACAAACCCTAAGAACTCATGTTTGAATCTCTAGGTCCCACGTAGCCAGACACATAGTGATGTAAGCATTTTTAAAACATTAAAAATAAATAAATATAAAGCCGGGCGTGGTGGCACACGCCTTTAATCCCAGCACGTGGGAGGCAGAGGTAGGAGGATCACCATGAGTTCAAGGCCACCCTGGGACTACACAGTGAATTCCAGGTCAGCCTGGACCAGAGTGAGACCCTACTTCAAAAAAGAAAGAAAAAAAAAACAAATAAATAAAAATAAATAAATATATATATGGCACAACAACTGGGTGATCATTTGCAGTGAGTGATAAGAGACCCATGTGAGCCAAACATACATAAAAAAAATTTTTTTTTTGAGGTAAAAGTCTCACTTTAGCCCGGGCTGACCTGAAACTCACTCTGTAGTCCCATGCCAGTTCTTGAATTCATGGTGACCCTCCTACCTCTGCCTCTTGAGTGCTGGGATTAAAGTCATGTGCCAACATGCCCAGCAATAAATAAGTTTTAAACAATCAGAAAAATTAAAAATGGGGCTGGAGAGATGGCTCAGCAATTAAAGGCATTTGCTTGCAAAGTCTAAAGGCCTGGGTTCAGTCCCCCCAGTACCCATGTAAAGCCCGAAATACAAGGTGGCAAATGTGTTTGTAGTTTGTTTATAGTGGCTAGAGGCCCTGGAGTGCCTTCTCTCTCTTTATTTGCCTCTTTTTTTTTTTTTTTTTTTTTTTTGAGGAATGGTCTTGCTCTAGCCCAGGCTGACCTGGAATTCATGGTATAGTCTCAGGGTGGCCTTGAACTCACAGACATCCTTCTACCTAGGCCTCTGGAGTGCTTGGATTAAAGGTATGTGCCACTACACCCAGCAATAACAATACTTTTATTTATTTATTTATTCGAGAGAGGGAGAGAGTGAGAATGGGCGCACCAGGGCCCCTAGCCACTGCAAAGGAACTCCAGATGCATGTGCCACCATGTGCTTCTGGGGCCTGGAGCATTGAACCTGGTTATCAGTTCTTTTGCATAGAGCTGTGCCTCAATCCTCAGATTCACAGTCAGGATTAATTGGGTGGGGACTCAAACCCTACCTCAGCATCCACCCTGCTGGGGGTATAAATGAGAAACACCAGCCCAGCTCATTCCTTCACTGAGAGGCTGTGAGAGGAGGATCCCTGGGAGTTTTAGGCCAGCCTGGGATAGAGTGAGATCCTGTCTCACGCAAAGCAAAGATCTATATAAATTTCAGAGGATTCACTGCCTAGCCCAGCTGGGATTCCAGAACCCTGCCATCAGAGTCCGGATCAGGTAAGACATCACAACCTCTCGGCTCATCAGCATAGTGAGTCTCTGCTGGAGACATTAGACCCCGAGGTGGCGCTGAGAATTTTAATTTCTGTCTTCCATTGAGTAGATTAAGGCTTTCTTTTAATTTTTTTAAAAAATTTCTTGCAAGCAGAGAGAGTTGGGCAAGCCCAGGGTCTTCCTGCTGCAGAGGAACATGCTGCTTGGTGCATCTGGCCTTATGTGGGTACTGGGGAATCGAACCCAGGCCATCAGACTTCTCAAGCAAGCACCTTTAACTACTTAAGCCATATCCCTAGCCCAGATTAAAAGGCTTTTTGACTCTAAATGAAGCTTTCCCTTCATTCACTCAAATGCCTTTTTTTTTTTTTTTTTTTTTTTTTTTTTTTTTTTTGGTTTTTAAGGTAGGGTCTCACTCTAGCCCAGGCTGACCTGGAATTCACTATGGAGTCTCAGGGTGGCCTTGAACTCACAGCGATCCTCCTACCTCTGCCTCCCGAGTGCTGGGATTAAAGGCGTGTGTCACCATGCCCGGCTTTTGTTACTGTTTTTTGAGGTAAGGTCTCTATCTAGCCCAGGCTGACCTGGCGCTCACAGCTATCCTAGTCTCCTGAGTGCTAGAATCAAAGGCGTGCACCACCATGCCTGGCTCTCCAGCCCTTTTTTGTTTTGTTTCTGTTTTTTTTGTTGTTGTTTTGTTTTCCCTGAGGGAGTTTGGCCTTGAACTCCTAGCCCAGGCTGACCTGGAATTCACTATGTAGTCTCTGGGTGGCCTCAGACTCATAGTGATCCTTTTACCTCTTCCTCCCAAGTACTGGGATTAAAGGTTTGCTCAACCACGCCTTGCTAGCCTTTTCTTTTTTAGACCTGGACTCCTGTGGCATTGAACTGATCCCTCTTCCTCAGACTCAAATTCCTAGGATTACTGGCGTGTTAACACACCCTAATGAATAGTGTTTTTTTATTGTTGCTGGTTCTCCCCCACACCCTTAGATCCCCCAACGCTGGGAACACTCTAGTCTTGGCTGACCTGGAACTCACTTTATACAGCCAGACTGGCCTTGAATTTATGACAATCTTCTTACCTCAGCCTCCCAAGTGCTAGGACTACAAGAGTACACCACCATGCCTAGATAGCCAGAGATTTTGCTGCTGTTTTTGTTTTTTTTTTTTTTTTTTCAAATTAAGGTCTCACTCTAGCCCAACCTGACCTGGAACTTACTCTGTAGCTCAGTATGTCTCAAATTAAAGGTGATCCTTCCTCGGCCTTCTAACATACTCAGCTTTGAATTTCTCCATAATAGTTTAGTGGTGGTTTTAGAAATAAACACATTTGCCGGGCATGGTGGCACACGCCTTTAATCCCAGCATTTGGGAGGCAGAGGTAGGATCTCCATGAGTTCGAGGCCACCCTGAGACTCCATAGTGAATTCCAGGTCAGCCTGGGCTAGAGTGAGACCCTACCTCAGAAAAACCTCAACAAACAAACAAAAAAAACCATTTATTTATGAAAGAAAGAGGGAGAAAGAATGAATTGACATGCCAAGCCTCTAGCTACTGCAAACACAAACTCCAGATGCATATGCCATCATTTGCACCTGGCTTATGTGGGTCCTGGGGAATCAAACCTGGATCTGAAGGTGCACGCAAGCACCTTAACCACTAAGCCATCTTTCCAATGCTGCCCCCCCCCCCCCCCCCGCCAGCCTTTTTTAAAGAAATTTTTATTTTCTAGGGAGGGTCTCCCTTGTCCAGGCTGATCTGGAATTCACTATGGAGTCTCAGGGTGGCCTCGAACTCATTCATGGTGATCCTCCTACCTTAGCTTCCCTTACCAAATGCTGGGATTAAAAGCCTGTGTCACCATACCCAGTTTGTTTTGTCTCCTCCCCCACCTTAAGTAGTCTCACCCTAGCCCAGGCTGACCTGGAACTCATTTTGTTTTCCCAGGCTGTCCTTGAACTCACAGTGATCCTACTACCTCTGCCTTCCCTCCCAACTGCTGGGATTAAAGGTGTGTGCTTCCATGCCTGGCCTTAATAGTAGTTTAGAAAGAGGACTGGGAAAAGGTATGGTAACCCAGGCGACTATTCTAAGGTGTTCTGGAAACTGAGGCAGTAGAGTTGCAAGTTAGGTCAGCCAGGGAAATTTCGTAAGAGCCTGTCTCAAGTTAAAATGAAAATAGGGGCTGTAGAGATGGCACAGCAGTTAAAGGGGCTTGCTCGCAAAGCCTGAGGGCTCACGTTCAGGTCCCCGGTACCCACATAAAGCCAGATGCACAGTAGTATCCTATGTGTGTGGAGTTTGTTTGCAGTGATAAGAGGCCCTGCTGTGTTCATTCTCTAGCTGCCTCTAAGAAATAAAATAAGCCAGGGATGGTAGTGCCTACCCTGAATACTGGGTACTGTGCTATCACCTCTGGAAAGGCAGAGGGACACATCCAGGTAGATGACCTGGAAAGGGAGCCTGGTGTGGGCAAAACAGACCCACTGAAGGTGGGTAGTGTTTCTTAGAACACCCACCAGTGCTAAGAAGGGGACGAGAAAGATCTTCCTCAATAAGAAATGGAGGAAATGAATCTCACTGGCAGAATACTTGCCTAGTATACCCTAAACCCTGGGTATAGTTGTTACTGAAATAACCCAGAAGCTTAACACTTTATGTAATATTTGAGTGATTATTTTGTTTTATTCTACCTTATTTTTTTCCTTTTTTTTTTTTTTTTTTCTAGGTAGGGTCTTTTTCTAGCCCAGGCTGACCTGGAATTCACTATGTAGTCTCAGGCTGTCCTTGAACTCACAGCGATCTTCCTACCTCTGCCTCCCCAGAGCTGGGATTAAAGATGTGAGCCACCATGCCCAGCTTGTTATTTTATATACTTTTTTTCTTTGAGGTAGGGTCTGACTCTAGTCCAGGCTGACCTGGAATTGACTATGTAATGTCAAGGTGGCCTGGAATTCACAGTGATCTTCCTATCTCTGCCTCCCTAGTGCTGGGGTTAAAAGCATGAGCCACCACACCCAGCTATTTTGTATTTTTGAAAAGAGTTTCACTACGTAGTTGCCTGGAACTCACTATGTAGACTACATTGTCCTCAAACTTGGTAATCCTCCTGTCTGTTTATTTATTCACTTGAGAGAAAATGGGTATGTCAGGGTCTCTAGCCACTACAAATGAACTCTAGACACATGTGTGCCAACATGTGCATCTGGCTTATGTGGGTTCTGGGGAATTGAACCTGAGTTCATAGGTTTCATAGGCAAGCACCTTAATCACTAAGCCATCTCTCCAACCCTTTATTTTTTTAAATATTATTTATTTTATTTTTGAGCAAAAGAGAGAGAGGCAGATAGAGAGAATGGGTGCTCCAGGGCCTCCAGCCATTGAGAATGTGCCACCTGGTACCTCTGGCTTACGTGGGTCCTGGAGAATCAAACTGGGGTCCTTAGGCTTCACAGGCAAGCGTCTTAACTGCTAAGCCATCTCTCCAGCCCAAGCCTTTATTTTTTTTATATTTTATTTTTATTTATTTATTTGAGAAAGAGGCAGAGACAGAATGGGTATACCAGGGCCTGTAGCCACTGCACACAAACTCTAGATGTGTGTCTGGCTTACATGGGTACTGGGGAATTGAACCTGTGTCCGTAGGCTTTATAGGCAAATGCCTTAACCACTAAGCCATCTCTCCAGCCCCGAGAACTGTTCTGTTTTTTTTTTTTTTTTTTTTTGGTTTTTCGAGGTAGGGTCTCACTCTAGCCCAGGCTGACCTGGAATTCACTATGGAGTCTCAGGGTGGCCTCGAACTCACGGTGATCCTCCTACCTCTGCCTCCCGAGTGCTGGGATTAAAGGCGTGCGCCACCACGCCCGGCGAGAACCGTTCTTTCAAAATATCACATAGAGGGCCATGCCAGTCTAACAGGATTCTTCCTGAGTAAGACAGATGCATTAGAAGCTCCCCCCTTGCTTGGACTGACTATTTTTCCAGCTATCATACTGATATATATACCTTAAAATTGTCCTTTAAGCCAGGCATGGTGACATACACCTTTAATTCCAGCTGTGAGTTCGAGGCCACCCTGAGACTGTATAGTGAATTCTAGATCAGCCTGGGCTAGAGCAAGACCCTACCTCCAAGGACAAAAAGAAAAAAGTTGTTTAAGTGATTTGTATTTGGTTTGGGGTATTTTTACGTGTTTGTCAGTAGGCTGTCTTATTGTATCTCCCAGGCTGGGGTTGAATTCTCAGTCCTACATCCCACTCCCAAGTTCTGGGATATAGAGAACACTGGCACCAGGCTCTATGCTTTTGAAAATTAAAATAAAGCCGTCTCTTTCACAGATTCTCCTCAGTGGTCTCAGCCAGGTTCGGTTACTGGGACAGAGAATGTTGGGGGGGGGGTAGTGATACTGCCGTTGGCTTCCCTTGAGGGCCTAGAATGGTCATCAGAGGGGTTCATCATAAAGAAATGGGGCTCAGCTTCCAGGATCCTGTGTTGAACTAGCTGGGACAATGATGACTCTGGGCCTAAGTTGGTATTTGTGGGAGGTTCACCATGCTGCCAATCATGGTGGCTTTGAGACCCTGAGATAGTAAATGGAATGGGGTAAACTGAGGTCTCTCCATTGTTGTCAGAGCAGTGACTATAGGATGGAAGAGACTTGTTGTCCCAAACCTTGGCATTAAAGAAGACTCTCCCTGGTTGCTTCCCCAGCATTCTCCCCGCATATCTATCAGGATGAACTTCCAGGTCCTGCCAACGCTTGTGCAGCTGGCAAAGGAGAGCCTGCTGATGAAGGAGAACTTGTCCGTCTCTGATCTGGAGGACCTGCCTGGGGAGCTCTACCCGTCACTCTTCAAGGAGGCCTTTGACAGAAGAAAACTGACCATTCTGAGGGCGATGGTGACAGTCTGGCCCTTCCCCGTCCTGCCCCTGGGCTCCCTGATGATGAGATTTGACTGGAAGACCATTGTGGCCGTGCTTGATGGACTTGATGATCTGCTTACAATGAAGGTTCGCTCCAGGTGAGTAAGGGCAGTTATTGTGGGGATTCCAGGGAAAGGACACCCCAGGACAGGGATAGTGGGTTCAAAGTGTGGATCAAAGGCTTCCATGGAATTTGGATAACAGCAGAATCCTGGGCCATTGCTGAGCCCACGTGAGAATAAGGAGTCAGCTTTGGTGGACTGCTGAGGGAACCTGACCCCACCGCCTACCAGAGGCCATCAGAAAGGGGACCAGGAAGGAGTGAAGCTGGGGCGTGTGCAGTGCAGGGAGGGAAGACAGGGCTACAGAGGCAGCTCTGGCAGAGCCCTTCCTGACAAGTCAGAAGCACACAGAGGCGCATGCATCTGGAGTTCATTTGTAGCAGCAAGAGGCCCTGGCGCACCGTTCTTCACTCTCCTCACGTACATACACAAAAATTTTATTGAGGTAGGATTTTACTGTAGCTGGAACTCACTGTAGTTTCAGGCTAACCTCAAACTCACGGTGATTCTTCTACCTCAGGCCTCAAAAAAGATTTTTTTTTCATTGTTGTTGGTTTTTCCCAGATAGGGTCTCACTCTAGTCCAGGCTGATCTGGAATTCACTATTGAGTGTCAGGTTGGCCTCAAACCCACAGTGATCCTCTTGTCTCTACCTCATGAGTGCTGAGATTAAAGGTGTGTGCTACCACACCTGTCAAAAAAATTTTTTTTAAATATTTTTATGGGCTGGAGAGATGGCTTAGCAGCTAAGCACTTGCCTGTGGAGCCTAAAGACCCTGGTTCCAGGCTCCATTCCCCAGGACCCACATTAGCCAGATGCACAAGGGGGCACTCACATCTGGAGTTCATCTGCAGTGTCTGGATGCCCTGGTGCACCCATTCTCTCTCTCTCTCTGTTGCTCTCAAATAAATAAACAAAAATAAACAAAAAATTATGTTTTTAAAGGGTGAGGGAGAGAATGGGTACGCTAGGGCCTTCACTGCAAACAAACTCCAGATGCATGTGCCCCCTTGTGCATCTGGCTTATATGGGTCCTGGAGAATCAAACTGGGATCCTTTAGCTTTGCAGGCCAACACCTTAACCACTAAGCCATCTCTCTAGCACCCACCTCCCTTTTTAAAGTTTTATTTACTTGAGAGAGTCAGAGACAGAGGGACAGACAGAATGTGCTTGCCAGGGCCTTCAGCTACTGCAAATGAACTCCAGACGCATGTACCACCTTGTGCATCTGGCTTATGTGGGTCCTGGGGAATTGAACCTGGGTCCTTTGTCTTTGCAGGCGAACACCTTAACTGCTAAGCCATCCCTCTAGCCCTAAAAATGTTTTTATTTATTAACTTGAGAGATGATGAGATGGACAGAGTATGGGCATGTCAGGGCCTCCTGTCACTGCAAATGAACTCCAAACACTGCATCTGGTTTTAAGTGATACTGGGGAATTGAACCCGGGCTTTCAGACTTTGAGAGAGAGAATGGGCATGCCAGGGCCTCCAGCCACTGCAAACAAATTCTAGATGCATGCGCCACCTTGTGCATCTGGCTAATGTGGGTTCTAGAGATAGAACTGAGGTCCTTTGGCTTTGTAGGAAAATGCCTTAATTTCTAAGCCTTCTCTCCAGCCCTTTTATTTATTTATAAGCAGAAAGAGAATAGAGGCAAGAGAAAGAATGGGCACACTGCAAATGGACTCCAGATGCGTGTGCCACTGTGCATCTGGGTACTGAGGAATTGAATCTGGGTCATCAGGCTTTGCAGGCAAGCACCTTAACTGCTGAGCAATCTCTGCAGCCCCCAATTTTTTGTTTTTTTCTCTTTGTTTTGTTTTTGTTTTTCGAGGTAGGGTCTCAATCTAGCCCAGGCTGACCTGGAATTCACTATGTAGTCTCAGGGTGGCTTTGAATTCACAGTGATCCTCCTACCTGTACCTCCTGAGTGCTGGGCTGGGATTAAAGGCGTGAGCCACCACACCCAGCTCTGCTTTTGGTTTTTGAGGCAGGGTCTCAATCTAGCCGACGCTGATTTGGAATTCACTATGTACACTTCAGGCAGGCCTCAAATTCACAGCAATCCTCCTACCTCTGCCTCCTGAGTGCTGGGATTACAGGCATGTGCCACCACTCCTGGCTTTTTTTGTTTGTTTGTTTGTTTGTTTGTTTTTAAGTATATTTATTTATTTGAGAGAAAGGCAGACAGAAAGAGAGAGAATGGGCATGTCAGGGATTCCAGCCATTGCAAATTAACTCTAGATGCATGCACCCTCTTGTGCATCTGGCTTTCGTGGGGCCTGGAGAGTCAAACCAGGATCCTTTGGCTTTGCAGGCAAGCACCTTAACCACTAAGCCATCTTTCCAGCCCTTATTTTTTGTTTTTCCAGGTAGGGTCTCACTCTAGCTCAGGCTGACCTGGAATTCGTCTCAGGGTGGTGGCCTCCAACTCGTAGCAATTCTCCTTTCTACCTCTGCCTCCCGAATGCTGGACTTAAAGGCATGTGTCACGACGCCTGGCTTAAAATATTTTTTAATATCTGAAGATTGCTTAGACAAAGCAAAGAAGGGAAATACATTTAAATGGAATAAAAGTAGACTCTGTGTTGGGTTCTTGCCTATATTCCAAGTCTTCTCCCCGTTTGACTCAACAGGAGGTGCAAACTACAGGTGCTGGATATGCGGACCATGTCCCAGAACTTCTGGATAGTGTGGGCGGGAACGGAGGAGGAGAGCAGCTTCGTAGAGGTCATAGCTGATAAGCGGACCTTAGTAAAGTGTCCACAATCTGGGGTGAAGCAGACCCTGAAGGTGTCAGCCTTACTTAGCCTCAAGTCCTGCCCTGAAGACATGGACAAAGCCTTCGCGTACCTATTGCGCTGGGCCACTCAGAGAAAAGATTCCGTACAGCTGCTCTGTGAGAAGATGGACATTTGGCCACTGTCTTACTGCAGTCTCTCAGAATATCTGGATGTTGTCCAGCTCGACTCTGTGGAGGAGTTAGAACTGAAAGGAGAGTGGGCTATGAAAAGCCTGGCTCATTTCGGAATTTACCTCCGTCAGATGAGAAATCTGAGCAAGTTCTTTCTCACTGCCGCTAAAGAGACTAAGCAGAGCTTCAAACCTCCTTCCTCAAAGTTGACCAGGCTGTATATTAACAAGTTTACCTCCCAGTTCTCCCATCTCGGCTGTCTCCGGCATCTGGGTCTCAATGGTGTGAACTTCCTCTGTGACCACCTGGAGAATGTGCTTGGGTAAGGAACTGTGGGAGGTGTTCTTGGCAATTTAGAAAAAGCCTTCCTTTTTTGGTTTTTCGAGGTACGGTTTCGCTCTAGCTCTGGCTGACCGGGAATTCACTATGGAGTCTCAGGGTGGCCTCGAACTCATGGCGATCCTCCTACCTCTGCCTCCTGAGTGCTGGGATTAAAGGCGCGCACCACCATAATACCCAGCTAAGTCTTCCTTTAAAAAATGTATTTTATTAACTTATTTTGGTTTTCCAGGTAGGGTCTCACTCTAGTCCAGGCTGATCTAGAATTCACTATGTAGTCTCAGATCCCAAGTGCTGGGATTAAAGGCATGAGCCACAATGCCTGGCTTATTTATTTATTTATTTATTTATTTGAGAGAGAAAAACAGAATGGGTTTGCCAGGGCCTCTATAGAGTCACTGCAAACAAACTTGAAATGCATGAGCCACCTTGTGCAGCTGGCTTTATGTGGGTACTTGGAAGTCGAACCCAGGTTGTTTGCCTTTGCAGGCGAGTTCCTTAACCGCTGAGCCATATCTACAGCCCAAGCCTTCCTTTTTATCTTATTTTGTTTTTTTTTTTAATTTATTAGAGAGAATGGGTGCACCGTGTGCATCTGGCTTATGTATGTGTTCTGGGGAATTGAACCTGGGTTCTTAGGCTTCACAGGCAAGTGCCTCAACTGCTAAGCCATTTCTCCAGCCCCAACCCTTCCTTTTTTGACACTAATCTTTAGTGGACACCTATGTCTTTTTGGGGGGTGGACAGTTTGGAGATTTATGTCTTACCAGCCACTATGGAGTCAACAGTGAGGGAGATACTAGGACATCTAACCAGTGACCGGCTTGTACTCTAGTCTTCCTGTGCTGTCACCTCCGTAAGGGCAGAGGGACGTATCATGGTAGTTAGTCGGGAAAGGGTCCCCCATGCTAGAGAGCCAGCAGTGGGCACAACAGATGCCACGGGGGTGGGCGGGAATTTCCTGCCCAGGAAGCCTGTCAGTGCCAGGGGGAGAAAAGGGCCCTGAAGGAGGGAAGGGCTCGCCCGCACAGGTGACCTCTGCCGGGGGCTCTGTGACCAGCACCAGCCTGATTCCCCATCTGGAAAGGCAGTTTAGAGCCCTGGATGGGAAATGTGTCACTGGAGGGATTTGAGGTTGAGGGGGTGAAGCCTGTGAACAGGACGTGGCAGGCGGGGGCAGTGGTCCTGCCGCCGGTGTGCCCAGGTGCATGGCTACAGGCCGGCTGGCTCGGTCCGCTCACCTCGTCAGGTCGGTGCTGTGGTTTCCGCTTGCCGGTGAGGACAGGAAGCTGCCCAGCTGTGCACTGGGCCAGTCCCACTGGGATGGTGAAAGACCCCAGCCTAGAGTGAGGAGACCCAGCAGTCTCCATCAGGCACCGTCCTGGGTCTTGACCTTCATCCTGTGGTCAGAATGACCTTGGGCCAACCTGTTGGCTCCTTTCTGGAGGTCATGTCCCATGATCCATAATCTCTCCACCAGTGTCCAGAACTAACTGTGTGCTCTCTCCCTAGGGGCCTGAAGACTCCCCTGGAGACCCTCTCACTCACTAATTGCTTACTTTCACCAGACGACTTCAGGTATCTGTCCGAGTGCCCAAGCATTGGTCAACTAAAACACCTGAACTTGAGTGGTGTCCAGTTTTCCTTTTTACCTCCTCATCCCTTCCCAGCACTGCTGGAACGAGTCACAGGCACTCTGCAGACCTTGGACTTGGAGGGCTGTGTGATTGGGGACTTCCAGGTCAGAACCCTCCTACCTGCCCTGAGCCGCTGCTCCCAGCTCACCAGGATCAATTTCTATGACAACCGCATCTCCTTGCCAGTCCTGAAGGACCTGCTGCTCCACACAGCCAATCTGAGCCAGCTGACCGTGGAGCTGTACCCAGCCCCAAAAGAGAGCTATCAAGAGGATGGTGTGTTACTCAGTGGGAGATTTGCCCAACACTGTTCTCAGCTCATGGATACACTGAGGGCTGTAAGGGAGCCTAAGACAGTCTTGTTTTCCAGCATTTCCTGCCTTTACTGTCATTCACGCTTGATCTGTGACCTGGATTCCCCTGAGTTTCTCTTTGGGCAGTAAATGAATTGGAGATGACTTCCACATACTGAGATACCAAAGCCAAGGTCAAGAGACTGAGCTCTTGGCTTCAATCACTGTTCAGTTGCCATGGGGGCAAAAGTGATGTATGTTGGCAAGATTTTTCTTAAGTTTTGCCTGGAGAATTGTGGGACCATGGAGACAGGTTTCTAATTGTGGACACTGGCAATACTGGTGAAATAAAAATATTTTTTAAAAATGATTGGGAACATTTTTTTTAAAATATTTTATTTATTTACTTGAGAGAGTGAGAATGCACATGTCAGGGTCTCCAGCCACTGCAAACCAACTCCAGACGCATGTGCCCCCTTGTGCATCTGGCTTACAAGGGTCCTGGGGAATCAAACCAGGGTCCTTTGGCTTTGCAGGCAAACATCTTAACCATTAAGCCATTTCTCCAGCTCTGGAAACATTTTTTTGTTTTGTTTTTATTTTTCAAGGTAGGATCTCACTATACCCCTGGCTGACCTGGATTTCACTATGTAGTTTTAAGATGGCCTTGAACTCACAATGATCCTCCTACCTCTGCCTCCCAAATGCTGGGATTAGAGGTGTGTGCCACCATGCCTGGCTGATTGGAAACATTTTGATTATACCCTTCTATTCATCTTGTGGGGCTATTCAGTAGGTCATGGGCAAAAAAGATTGTGAGCCTAAAGTGAGCAGCACAGGTTCACTGTCCAGCGGAGTTTTGGGAAGGGCAGGGATTGAAACCCTGGACCTTGGACATGTCAAAAGACTGTTAGCCTGACTCAAAGTAGGTAGCCACAGGCTTATCTGGAAGGATAACTGGCATGCTCAATAGATCTCTGAGGCATTACACTATGCACTTATGCCCTGGGATCTCATGGTTTCTTTTATTTGTTTATTTAAGAGATGAGGTGGGGAGAGAAATAGGGACACCAAGGCCTCTAGCCACTGCAAATGAATTCTATATACATGCCCCATTTTGTGCATCTGACCATATGTGGATATTGGGGAATTGAACCCAGGCCAGCATACTTTGCATCCAAGTGCCTTTAACCACTGAGCCATCTCCCCGTCACATCTCTCATGTTTTCTTGAGACGTTAAGATGCTAATACTGGCCATGCCCAGTGGTTCCAGCTGTGGAACCTGGCCTCTGGGACCTTTGAAAGAACTGAGGGGTCCCATGGAAGGTTACCCCAGCATGATGGGGAGCAGCACCGGGCACTGCCTCCTGTGGTCCTGCCCTAGGGAACAGAAGCCTCCCCCCCCACCCATGCCCACTGCCCCCAGTGGACAGAGAAGCAGGGGAGAGAACTGGGAAGGTGGACGATGACCAGGACAACAGGGCAAGTCTTTCTTTTTCCTTAGTGGCAGAGGACAAAGGTTTATTTTATTTGTAGTTTTGCGTGTGTGTGAGTGTGTGAGCATGCGTGCGCATGTGCCATGTTCTCTTACTGCTGCAAATAAATGCCTATCTGGCCTTGTGTGGGCGGCTGGGGAATTGAACTTGGGCTGACAAACTTTGTAAGTAAGCACCATTCACCACGACACCATCTTCCAAGTCCCAGGACTAGGATTTGAATATGTGTGTGTATACATATATGTGTATTTTGTTTGTTTTCAGGCAAGGTCTCATTCTGCAGCTCAGGCTGTCCTGTTGGATCTCACTCCCCTCCTGCTACCTCAGCCTCCTGCGTACTGTGATTATAGATGTGAGCCACCACACTTGGCTAGAGAATATATATGTATTATTGTAAGTATACTTATTGCTAAGCATGGAAGCTCACCCTCACAGTCCCAGCACTGGGGAGGCTGAGGTTAAGGTTGGAAAATTCAAGGCCAGGGAGGCTGAGTGGAGAGGACCTCAAGTTTGAAGCAAGATGGGCTACAAAGTGAGAACCGATGTCCTGTCAAAAAAAGCTTATGATGGGCTGGAGGGATGGCTTAGCAGTTAAGGCGCTAGACTGCAAAGCTAAAGAATCCAGGTTTGATTCCCCAGGACCCACATAAGCCAGATGCACAAGGTGGCACATGCTTCTGGAGTTTGTTTGCAGCAGCTGAAGGCCTTGACATGCCCATTCTCTCTCCCTCTCTTCCTCTTTCTCTCTCAAATAAAAATAAAATCTTTAAAAAAATAAGGCACATTTTAAAAAGTTCATGTTTATGTATACATATACCACAAACACCCCCCAAGCTGTTGAAGTGGACTATATAAGTTATATACATTTAATAAGACTTGATTGAACTCAATACCAAAGACATTCAAAAAGGAAAAGAAGCCAGGCTTGGTGGTGCACACTTTTAGTTCCAGCGCTTTGGGGGCAAATGAGGTAGCCTGGGACTGTGGAATGAGTTCCAGGTCAGTCTGGGCTACAGTGAGACCCTGACTTTAAAAACAAAACAATATGCAGGGCATGGTGACACACGCCTTCAATCCCAGCACTTGGGAGGCAGAGATAGGATCCCCATGAATTTGAGGCCACCCTGAGACTACAGAGTAAATTCCAGGTGAGTCCGAGTTAGAGTGAAGCCCTACCTCGAAAAACAATACAAAACAAAACAAAAAGTGTATTTAAAATTGGAGCCACCTTGGCCGGGGGGAAGCGAGTCAGGCCTGTCGTGACCACCACCACTGTCCCTTTACTATTGTAGTCAGGTTCGCATTGCTGGTAGAAATCACTTGACCAAGAGCAGCTTGTGGGAAAAAGAGGTTTATTTTTGGCTTACAGGCTCGAGGGGAAGCTCCACAATGGCAGGGGGAAACAATGGCATGAGCAGAGGGTGGACATTACCCCCTGACCAACATAAGGTGGACAATAGCAACAGGAGAATGTACCAAACACTGGCATGGGGAAACTGGCTATAACACCCATAAGCCCGCCCCCAACAATACACTGCCTCCAGGAGGCGTTACTTCCCAAATCTCCATCAGCCAGGAACCTAGCATTCAGAACACCTAAGTTTATGGGGGGGGGGGGGAGACACCTGAATCAAACCACCACATTCCGCCCCTGGCCCCCATAAACTGATAACCATACGTGATGTAAAATGCAATACATTCATCCAACTTTAAAAGTCCCCATAGTTTTTATCAATTCCAATGATGTTCATACATTCCCATAATCCAAGGTCTTTTAACTGAGCCATAATACCAAAAAATAACCTCAAAAAACCCATAATGGCACAGAATAAACATTCACACTGCAAAAGATGGCATTGGGCATAGCAAAGAAATATTCAATCAATATAAGATTTAAACAGGGCAAACAAACTCTGTAGCTCCAAGTCCAACAACTCTAGTCAATGATAAATCTCCAAGTCCGATAATTCTAACCAGCAACAAGTCTCTGGCATTCCAATTCCGCCCCTCCAGCTCGGCTACTCACAGTCCTGGGAAACTTCATCGGGCCGGCAGCTCCTTAGCAGCCGTCTCGTGGTCCCGGCATCTCCACTGGGTTTCCTCTGCAATCCACGGTTCATCCTCATGGCCCCATGGGGTCTCCATGCAGGCATCCAGCAAACCTGCTTCACACTGCCTGTGGCCGTTTCCAAACACAAGACTGTGTTGCCGGGACAGGAGCACAGGTCCTTCATTTTGGAAATGTCAAAGATGTGCCCTTTGGGTTTTAACCAGTCACCTTGGATGTAAATAAACTCAGTTCCTTTTGCTTGTTGAAACTAATCAAGAGGCCCTACGTAGACAAATCTCTGAACCCTTCCTTCCAGTGGCTCCCATGCTCAGTCACTGGTGACCCATGGCCCTTCGCAACAGCAGCAGCCCTGAGTGCTGGACCCACAGCTCCTAACAATGGACATCTGTTATGCACCTAAAACCATATTGGAAACTCCAGAAGAAGGAGCGCCCTCTGGAAGTCAGCAGGGACACTCTGAGAACTCCCATGAGCCAACAGGAGACTGTCAGTGATGGAAAGGACAAAGCTAGCCACGTGAAACCCACTCTTTCCTTCAGCCTCTCTTGTCAAAGCATCATCTCGAAGGCCTTTTGGGCTCCTTTCTCCAAATGTTCTGTGCAGTATGAGTGGGAAGAGTCCTGTGGAGAGCAGCTGCTGACCCATCTCTCCAGCCCGAGTTCTTTTTTTTTAATATTTTATTTATTTGAGACAGAGAGAGAGAGAAAGAAAGAGGCAGATAGAAAGAGAGAATGGGCCTGGCGTGGTGGCTTACACCCTTAATCCCAGCACTCGGGAGGCAGAGGTAGGAGGATCACCACAAGTTCGAGGCCACCCTGAGTCTACAGAGTGAATTCCAGGTTAGCCTGAGCTACAGTGAGACCCTACCTCAAAAAACCAAAAAAAAAAGAAAAAAAAAGAGAGAGAGAATGGGCACACCAGGGCCTCTAGCCACTGCAAACGAACTCCAGATGCGTGGACCCCCTTTTGCATCTGTCATACGTGGGTCCTGGGGAATCAAACCGAGGTCCTTAGACTCCACAAGCAAATGCCTTAACCACTAAGCCATTTCCTCAGCACCCCCCCTTTTGTTTGAGGCAGAGTCTCAACTCTATCCCAGGCTGTCCTAAAATTCACTCTGTAGCCCAGGATGGCCTTAGCCTCTAAGAACTAGAACTAAAGGCTTGAGCAATTATGTCAGGTGGTTTGGTTTTCTGTATTGTTCCTTTTTAAAAAATTATTTGCAGGGCTGGAGAGATGGCTTAGCGGTTAAGCGCTTGCCTGTGACGCCTAAGGACCCCGGTTCGAGGCTCGATTCCCCAGGACCCACGTTAGCCAGATGCACAAGGGGGCGCACACGTCTGGAGTTCGTTTGCAGTGGCTAGAGGCCCTAGTGTGCCCATTCTCTCTCTATCTGCCTCTTTCTCTCTCTCTCTGTCACTCTCAAATAAATAAATAAAAATGAACAAAAAAAAATTTAAGAAAATTATTTGCAAAGCCGAGCATGGTGGTGCATGCCTTTAATCCCAGCACTTGGGAGGCAGAGGATCACCACAAGTCGAGGCCACCCTGAGACTGCATAGTGAATTCCAGGTCAGCCTGGACCAGAGTGAGACCCTACCTCGAAAAAAAAAATAAAATATTTGCAAGGGGTGGGAGAAAGAGAGAGGGAAAGAAAGACAAATACACACACACACGCACAGAGAGAGAGAGAGAGAGAGAGAGAGAGAGAGAGAGAGAGAATGAGTATGCCAGGGCCTCTAGCCATGAACTCCAGATGCATGTGATACTTTCTGCATCTGACTTTAAATGGGTATTTGAGCATTGAACTCTGGTCATTAGGCTTTGCAAGCAAGCGCCTTAACCACCATTTCTTCAGCCACAGTTTGTTTTGTTTTTGTGTTTGCTATTTTGTTTTTGTTTTGATTTCTTCAGGGTAGTATCTCACTCTAGCCCAGGCTGACCTGGAATTCACTATGCAGTGTCAAACTGGCCTTGAACTCACAGCGATTCTCCTACCTTTGTGCCTCCCAAGTTCTGGGATTAAAGGTGTGCACCACCACACCCGGCATGTTTGCTTTTTTTTTTTTTTTTTTTTTTTTTTTTTTGGTTTTTGGAGGTAGGGTCTCACTCTGGCCCAGGCTGACCTGGAATTTACTATGCAGTCTCAGGGTGGCCTTGAACTCACGGTGATCCTCCTACCTTTGCCTCCCAAGTGCTGGGATTAAAGGCATGCTCCACCACATCCAGCTAGGTTTGCTTTTTTAATATTTAAAAAAATATTTTTATGTATTCAAAAGAATGAGAGAAAGAGGCAGATATATAGAGAGACTGGATTTACCAGAGCCTGTAGCCAGAGCAAACAAACTACAGACACAGCGCCACCTTGTGCACATCTGGCTTACATGGGTGCTGGGGAACTGCACCTGGGTCCTCGTGCTTCTCAGGCAAGCACTTTCACTGCTGAGCCATCTCTCCAGCCCTTATATTTGCTTTTGTTTTTGGTTTTTCTCCAGGAAGGGTTTCACTCCAGCCCAGGCTGACCTGAATGCGCTCTTCAGTCCCAGGCTGGCCTTAAACTCACAGATTCTCTTCTTCAGTTTTCTCAATGCTGGGATCAATAACATGGGCCACCATACAGGCTTTTTTTTTTTTTTTTTTTTGAGATAGTGTCTCACTCTGTAGTCCAGGCTGGCCTCTTGCCTCTGCCTACCCTGTGCTAGGTGTAGGCGTGAGCTGCCAAGTCTGTGATGCTTTTTATTTTCCTCTATTCTGTAACTTTCTGTCTCAGCCTTTTAAATCTCTTAATTATCATTCTAGTTTAATGAAAGGCTTTGATTTCACGATGATCCGGGATCCTAGTCTCATTAAGTGCTTTAAACCTTTTGACATTTGTGACAAACTTTCCAAAGATCAAATACTACATTAAGACATTTTGACCTTGAACTAACTTTGAGGGCCTCAAAACTTCTCAGGGGATTTATGAAACAGAGTTATTAAACTAATTAATCTTATTTTATTTGATGGAAAGCTTTGTCAAATAAGGAGTGATGTTTAAAAGCAGGCGTAGTGACGCATGCTGTAATCCTAGCACTTGGGAGGTAGAGGCAGGAAGATCAGTATTTCAGTACAGTGAGTTCAAGGGCTGTTTCAAAATAATGATGATGATGATGATGATGATAGTAGTCCAGCTACAGAGTGAGAATTCCAAGTCAGCTTGGGCTAGAGTGAGAACCTACCTTGAAAATAATAATAATAATAATGTATATTAATATTAAAGATCTTATTTATTTTGAGGGGATTTTTTTTTTTTTTTTTTTGGTTTTTTGAGGTAGGGTCTCACTCTAACTCAGGCTGACCTGGAATTCACTATGTAGTCTCAAGGTGGCCTTGAAGTCAAGATGATCCTCTTACCTCTGCCTCCCAAGTGCTGGGATTAAAGGTGTGCACCACCATGCCCAGCTTTAGAGGCAGATTTTTTAAAATATATTTTTGTTTATTTATTTGAGAGAGAGAGATACAGAAATAGGCAGGGAGAAAGAGAGAGAGAATGGGCACACCAGGGTATACACCTTGTGTATCTGGCTTACGTGGGTTCTGGGGAATCAAACCTGGGTCCTTTGGCTTTGCAGGCAAGCACCTTAACTGCTAAGCCATCTCTCCAGCCCAGATTTTTTTCTTTCTTTTTTGTTTTTTCAAGGTAGGGTCTCACTCTAGCTCAGGCTGACCTGGAATTCACTATGAAGTCTCCTGGTGGCATCGAACTCACAGTGATCCTCCTACTACCTCTGCCTCCCAAGTGCTGGGATTAAAGGCGTGCACCACTATGCTGGGCTCCAGATTTTTTAAAATTAATTAATTAATTTATTTGCAAGCAGAGAGAGGGAAAGAGAGAGAGGTAGAAGAAAGAAAGAGAGAGAATGGGCACACCAGGGCCTCTAGCCCCTGCAAATGAACTCCAGATGCATGTGTCCCTTGTGTATCTGGCTTACATGGGTCCTGGGGAATCAAACTGGATCCTTTGGCTTTGCAGGCAAATACCTTAACCGCTAAGCCATCTGTCCAGCCCCAGATTCTTTTTTTTTTTTTTTTTTTTTTTTTGAGGTAGGGTCTCACTCTAGCCCAGGCTGACCTGGAATTCATTCTGTATTCTCAGGGTGGCCTCCAACTTAGCGATCCTCCTACTACCTCTGCCTCCCCAGTGCTGGGATTAAAGACATGTGCCACCACCACACCTGGCTCTTCCCTCCCCCCCCCTTTTTTTTTTTTTTTTTTTTTTTTGCTTTTTTGAGGTAGGGTCTCACTCTAGCTCAGGATGACCTGGAAATCACTCTGTAGTCTCAGGGTGGCCTCGAACTCATGGCGATCCTCCTACCTCTGCCTCCCAAATGCTGGGATTAAAGGCATGTGCCACCATGCCCAGCTGCCCCCCTCCCACCGTTTTTTCATGGTAGGGTCTCACTCTGGCCCAGGCTGACCTGGAATTCACTAAGTAGTAGTCTCAGTCTGGCTTCAAACTCACAGCAATCCTTCTACCTATGCCTCTCAAGTGCTGAGTGCTGGGATTAAAGGCATGTGACACCCTGGCTTTTTTTTTTTTTTTTTTTTTTTTTTTTTTTTTTGAGGCAGGGTCTCACTCTCCCAGGTTGGCCTGGAACTCAAGGAGATCCTCCTACCTCAGCATCCCTAGGGCTGGCATTAAAGGCATGTGCCACAATGCTAGGCTCCTACAGTGCATTTGGGCAGACAGGATATTCTCTTTATTTGGCAGGTGACCCTTAACCTAATTGTCTTAAGTGTGACCAAGTGTTTCCAGGTGTCATGGAGATTTTTTCTTGAGATTAACAGGTTACTCTGGAGATGACTGTGCCTTTTGTGATGGGTTTATGCTCACCAGAGAGTCTTTACATTCAGAGACCCAAATCCCTTGGACATGTTGGTGACTATATTAGTGTCCCCCCCCTTTTTTTTTTTGAGACAGGTGACCTGGAACTCACTCTATAGCCTCCTACCTCAGCCTCCTGACTGCTGGGACTATAGGCATAAATCACCAACCTAGGTGTCTTGCCTCAGCCTCCAAAGTAGCTGGAACTTTTGGCATGAGCAGTATGCCTTGTTCTAACAGCCTTTTTTTTTTTCTTAAGTAGAAAAAAAAAAAAAAACCCTGGGCTGGAGAGATGACTCAGCTGTTAAGGCACTTGCTTACAAAGCCTAACTACCTGGGATCCATTCCCCAGGACCCATGTAAGCCATATGCACAAAGTGGCACATGCATGTGGAGTTCAATTGCAGTGGCTAGAGGCCCTGGCACACCCACATGCTTGTTCTCTCTCTGTATCTCTCTGCTTGCAAATAAACTAATAAAATATTTTTTTAAAAAAATTAAAAAGGGCTGGAGAGACGGCTTAGCAGTTAAGCATTTGCCTGTGAAGCCTGAGGACCCCAGTTCGAGGCTCGATTCCCCAGGACCCACGTTAGCCAGATGCACAAGGGGGCACATGCATCTGGAGTTTGTTTGCAGTGGCTGGAGGCCCTGGTGTGTCCATTCTCTCTGTCTATCTGCCTCTTTCTCTCTGTGTCTGTTGCTCTCAAATAAATAAATAAAAATGAACAAAAATATTTTTAAAAAAATGAAAAAAATAACTGGTAGTTTGATTCAGGTGTCCCCCATAAACCTAGGTGTTCTGAATGCTAGGTTCACAGTTGATGGAGATTTGGGAATTAACGCCTCTAGGAGGCAGTGTATTGTTAGGGGTGGGCTTATGGGTGTGATAGCCAGTGACCCCTTGCCAGTGTTTGGCACACTCTCCTGTTGCTATTGTCTACCTTATGTTGGCCAGGGGGTGATGTCCACCCTCTGCTCATGCCATCGTTTCCCCCTGCCATCATGGAGCTTCCCCTTGAGCCTGTAAGACAAAATAAACCTCTTTTCCCCCCACAAGCTGCCCTTGGTTGGGTGATTTCTGCCAGCAATGTGAACCTGGCTGCGACAGTAATACCTAGAAGTGGTGTCATTTGCTGCTAGACACCTGACTGTGTGGCTTTGGCCTTTTGGAGCTGATTTTCAAGAGGAATGTGGATGAATTTGAAACCTTGGCTTAAGAGACACCTTGCAGTGCTGTAGGTACAGCTTGATAGACTATTCTGGTCAGAGTTGCAAGACCTAAGTGCAGTAAGAACTATGGACTGTGAATTTTGGCTTATGAGGGTGAAAGGGAGCTTTGTTTGGACTGGCTCAGCAGTTCGTGTGAGAGGCTTGCTGTCATGCCCGTGTCCTGAGAACTTGTGCAGGGTTGCTTTGCGTAGAAGTGGACTGGTGTGTGCAGAGGGATATGGCACAGAAATAAATCTTTGGGCCAAAACTTCTGCCTGTTCAGCTGCAATTGTATGAGAGATTACAACCATTGAGATTGGGCCAGCTGACCTGCATTGGGATGACAGAAGAGTGTTGACTCTTATGAAGGAGACTGAATGTTCAAGGTGTGTCCTGTTCTTTAAAGTCTGCTTTATCCCCCCCTCCCCCGCCAGATTAACAAATTGGCACCCCACCTGGTATTATGGAGTATAAGAAATGCAGGAAAGAGAGGGACACTGAGTTTGCAACACGATCTTGTGTTTTGGAAATGGCCATGGGCGGTGTGAAGCAGGTTTGCTGGATGCCTGTATGGAGACTGGATGGAGCCGTGAGGATGGACCGTGGGTTGCAGTGCAGACCCAGTGGAGATGCCGGGACCACAAGATGGCTGCTAAGGAGAGCTGCCGGCCCTGGATGAAGTTTCCCAGGACTGTGTGAGTAGCCGAGCTGGAGGGGTGGAATTGGAACTCCAGGGTCTTGTTGGTTAGAATTATTGGACTTGGAGACTTGTCACTCACTGACTAGAGTTGTTGGACTTACAGCTACAGAGTTTGATGTTTGCCTTGTTTAAATCTTGTGTTGGTTGAGTATTTCTTTGCTATGCCCAGTGCCATCTTTTGCAGTGTGTTTATTCTATGCCATTATGGGTTTTGGGGGGGGATTTTTTGGTGTTTTGGCTCAGTTAAAAGACCTTGGACTATGGTCTTTACATCATTAGGACTGATAAAACATCATTAGGATTGATAAAAAAAATATGGGGACTTTTAAAGTTTTTAGTTATTTTGAATGCTAGGTTCCCAGCTAATGGAGATTTGGTAATTAATGCCTCCTGGAGGCAGTGTATTGTCGGGGGCTGGCTTTATGGCTATTATAGCCAGTTTCCCCATGCCAGTGTTTAGCACACTCTCCTGTTGCTATTGTCCACCTTATGTTGGTCAGGGAGTGATGTCCACCCTCTGCTCATGCCATCGTTTTCCCCTGCTATCATGGAGCTTCCCCTTTGAGCCTGTAAACCAAGCTTTTTCCCACAAGCTGCTCTTGGTTGGGTGATTTCTGCCATCAATGCGAACCTGACTACAACAATAACTTTTTATTTATAAGAAGAGAGGGGGAAAAGTAAAGAAAGAGGTGGAGAGGGAGAAGGAGAGAGAATAAGAATGGGCTCACCTGGGCCTCTAGCTGCTGCTACCAAACTTCAGATACATGCTCCACTTTGTGCATTTGGCTTTATGTGTGTGCTAGGGAATCAAACCTGGGTCGTTAGTCTTTAGAGGCAAGCACCTTAATCACTGAGCCATCACCCCAGTCTCCTAACATTTTTTTAAATTTAATTTATTTATTTGAGAAAGTGAGAGAGAGAGAGAGAGAATGGGTGCCCCAGGGCCTCTAGACACTGCAAACGAACTCCAGATACATGTGCCACCTTGTGCAGCTAGCTTATGTGGGTCCTGGGGAATCGAACCAAGGTCCTTTGGCTTTGCAGGCAAACACCTTAACCGTTAAGCCATCTCTCCAGCCCCTCCTAACAGCTTTTTAAAAAGTATTTTATTTGGGCTGGAGAGATGGCTTAGCCTAAGGACCCTGGTTCGAGGCTCGATTCCAGGGTGGCCTGGAACTCACAGTGATTCTCCTATCGCTACCTCCTGAGTGCTGGGATTAAAGGCATGCACCACCACGCCCGGCTAATTATTGTTTTTGTTGTTGAGGTAGAGTCCTGCTGTCCTGAAATTCACTTTGTAGTCTTGGGGTAGCCTCAAATTCACAGCTATCCTCCTACCTCTGCTTCCCCAGTGCTGGGATTAAAGACATGTGCCACCACACCCAACCTACGGTTTATTGGGCTTTTTAAAAAATTAGCTTACAAAATAGGTTTTTTTCCTCCGTTTTAAAAAAAAATTGTTTTTTTGAGGTAGGGTCTTACTGTAGCCCAGGCTGACCTGGAATTCATCATGTAGTCTTAAGGTGGCCTTGAACTCACAGCAATCCTCGTACCTCTGCCTCTGAGGTAGGGTCTTACTGTAGCCCAGGCTGACCTGGAATTCATCATGTAGTCTTAAGGTGGCCTTGAACTCACAGCAATCCTCCTACCTCTGCCTCCCAGGTGCAGAGGTATTTTTTTATATTTTTATAAATAAATATTTTTATTTATTTACTTGCAAGCAGAGACAGAATGGGAGCGCCAGGATCTCCAGCCACTGCAATTGAACCCCAATCTCATGCATCACTTTGTGCATCTGGCTGTATGTGGGCACTGGGGAATCCAACCCTTTAAGTCTTACAGGCAGGTCCCTTAACCACTGAGCCATCCCTCCAGCCTCCAAAGTAGGTTTTTATGTGTTTTTTGAAACTCATCTTCAGTTTTGGTTTACCCTTCCCCATCACCCTTCCTTTACCCTCTCTCCCCATCCCCATTATTTCCTCTGGCTAAAAACTTTTTTTATATTTATTTATTTTTGGATTTTTGAAGTAGGGTCTCGCTTAGTCAAGCTGACCTGGAATTCACTAAGTAGTCTCAGGGTGGCGTCAGACTCATGGAGATCCCCCTACCTCTGCCTCCCCAGACAGTGCTGAGATTAAAGGTGTGTGTCACCATGCCTAACCTATAACAGGTTTTTAAAATACCATTCAGTCCTGAATGCACTGGATCTAAAACACCACCAGATGGCGCGCAAGTCCTACAGTTTGGGAACTTAGGCTCCCTAGCAATGAACAGTTCCGCCCACACCCCTTCCCTTGCTGGCTGCTGGACAGCTGCACTTTAAAGGTGCTTGTTGAAGCTATGTCCCACACGCGTGTGCCCACTCCTCCCCACTGTCAGGAACAAAGGGCAAACAAGGGTGCAGTGTGTCCGTTTCTGTTAGGCATGAAGAAAGCAAGCTGCACTTACTGAGCTCAGTGTATGCCGCGCCCTGACTTGAGTCTTCTTGGTGCCTCCAAGTGACCCAAGGGCTGGGTATGCATCCTTTGATGTGAATTACAGGCTCACACCTCAAAGCCCTGCCCAACACCACCAGCCATGATAGCCTCAGCTGGGAGCTACCCCCTAGGGATCCTTTGTTTAGGAGCACTTTTCGTCTTTTTTTGTTTGTTTTTTGAGGTAGGGTCTCACCCTAGTGCAGGCTGACCTGTGATTCACTATGTAGTCCCAGGCTGACCTGGAACTCCCAGAAATCTTCCTACCTCTGCCTCCCCAGGGCAAGGTTTAAAGGCATGCGCCACCACACCTGGTGGACACTAGAGGCAGAGGTAGGAGGACTGCTGTTTGAGGTCACCCTGAGACTACATAGTGAATTCCAGGTCAGCCTTGACTAGGGTGAGACCCTACCTCAAAAAAATAAAATAAAATAAAATAAAATAAAATAAAAAACTAGCCCCCTCAGGGGGAAAAAAAAAAAAAGCTCCTGGGTAAGGCTGAGATTAAAGGCATGAGTCACCACATCTGACTTTTTTGTTTTTTTGAGGTAGGGTTTCACTCTGGCCCAGCCTGACCTGGAATTAACTATGTAGTCTCAGGGTGGCCTCAAACTCATGGCAATCCTCCTACCTCTGCTGGGATTAAAGGCATGAACCACCACGTCCGGCTTGATTTTTTTTTTTTTTAATATTTGCAGACCAATTATGAAAGAACACTGTGAACTCTATTCACACATTTATTTAACAATCAAAATTCCCCTAAATCCAATACCCATACAGAGAAATGCCTTACTTTAAAATTTTTGTAGTTGAGCTGGGGATATAGATCAAAGGTAGGATATTTATCTAGAATGTAAAAGGCCCTAGAGTACCTAGGTTCAATACCCACAATAGTAACAATAAAAACTTCTGTAGTGCAGTCAGGTCAGTCACTGAACTCAGTAGGCGGCGCCAGCTGCTGCAGATCCGAGGGGAGGTCAGATGATAGATGGCTGCTTAGGGTGGTTACTGTGGCCTGGCTACCTCAGCAGGGCTGGCTAAGGGCACTCCTGAAATATACTTCCTACTTGTAACTTTCAAATACATTACGGTGGCTGCCTAGCTAAAGCCTGTCTCTTCTCCTTTTTACTACAGCGGTTCGTGGTCCCCAGCATCTGGTTGCTTCCCTGGCCAACTTCTCGGTTCTTTCAGTGAAGTTATCCAGCATCCGCTCCTCCCTCTCAGCATGGTTCAGATAGATGGAGGTCAGCTCACGGGGTTGAGAGATGGAGGTGGCTCTGCACCCTTGTCTGTAGTCATGTCGGTCCCCAAGGCAGCCCCAATGACCACGGGGAATTCCACTCACACCAGCGAGAAGGAACACATTGGCCATGTCCTTACCACCATGTCTGCAGGGGCGTGCCCTCAAGTGCCTCGCCCCATGAACCCCCCCCCCCCCTGAGAAAGTCAGATTCCTAACCTTGACTATGGGTGACACAAGTCCATCAACTCTTCTGCCTAAAGTTTCTTCTCTTGAGACAGTGCTTGCTGCGTGAAACGGGCTTTTCTTCCTGACACCACGCTTCTGTGTTTATGATTCACCTCCATCCAGAGATTTCTGTTTTCAAGAGTCAGGAAGAAATCTTTTTTTTTTTTTTTAAGACTTTTCTTCTTTTTTTTTTAATTTTTATTTATTTACTTGAGAGAGAAAGGGAGAGAGAATAGATGTGGCAGGGCCTCTAGCCACTGCAAAAAAACTACAGATGCATGTGCCCCCTTGTGCATCTGGCTTACGTGGGTCCTGGCAAATCAAACCAAGGTTATTTGGCTTTGGAGGCAAATGCCTTAAACCTCTAAGCCATCTCCCCAGCCCAGGAAGATATCTTTTGATTTTTCTTTCTTTTTTTTTTTTTTTTTCCCCCCGAGGTAGGGTCTCACTCTAGCTCAGGCTGACCTGGAATTCACTATGTAGTCTCAAGGTGGCCTCAAACTCACACTGATCCTCCTACCTCTGCCTCCCGAGTGCTGGGATTAAAGGCGTGCGCCACCACGCCCAGCTCTTTCGATATTTCTGTACCCAGCTAGGCAGGGTTATAGTCCTGAGGCTGCCTGAGCTCAGGCTCATGGATAGCTCTTCTTTCATAGGGAGGACAGGGAATAATACTGAACCAGATTGTCTTGTGATGCCCTAACAGCACCACAGTCCTCCTCAGCTCATCCCGAAGCTGCTCCAGCCTCCTACGGTGCCCTGCTCCCTGGACCCGGTAGATCTCCCACGGGACAGAATACATCTCCAGGCTTAAGCGGCTCAGCCTGGCAGTGTGGCGCAGCAGGTGCTCCAAGCCCTCCACAGATACTGAGTTCTTTAAGTAGTTGAATGTGGTGAGCTGGACACAGCGGCACAGGGCAGGCAGAAGGGCACTCAGCTGAGAGTCCTCAATCCTACAGCCCTCCAAGTCTAGGGTCTGCAGGGTGGCTGCGACTCTCTCTAGCAGAACACGGAGCGGATCAGGACTGAAATGGGTCAGTTGGACACCACTCAGGTTTAGATGCTTCAGCTGATGGATGCTCGGACACTGGGACAGATCATCCAAGTCTGACTGCAAAAGCTGGCAGTCGGTAATTGACAGGGCGTCCAAGGGGGCCTTTAGGCACCTGGGAAAAGACCAAGAAGTTAGTTCTGGAGAGGGCTGAGTAGGAAAGACTAGGGAATGACCTCAAGGTAGAGGACCATTTAGCCCAAGCTCAAGGTCATTCTGACTATGTGACAAAGGACAATACCTAGGATGCTGCCTGTCAGAGTCTGCTCACTGTCAAGGTGGTGCACACCTTTAATCCCAGCACTCAGGAGGCTGAGGTAGGAGGATTGCTGCGTTCAAGGCCAGCCTTAGACTATATAGTGAATTCCAGGTCAGCTTAGGCTAGAGTGAGACCCTACCTTGGAAAAAAATAAACAACAAAACAAAAGAAATAAACAACTGGCATGATAGCGCATGCCTTTAATCCCAGGATTTGGGAGGCAGAGGTAGGAGGATCACTGGGAATTCGAGGCCACTCCGAGACTACATAGTAAATTCCAGGTTAGCCTGGGCCAAAGCAAGACCCTACCTCAAAAACCAATAAATAAATAAATAAATAAATAAATAAAATAACAAAAAGAAACCACAGTGCTGGCCACTTCAGGACAGGGCACAAACAGGAAGGACCAACACAGGCAAGATCTGCCAACAGCCTTAGTGTGCTGCCCACTGGTCTCACTGACCTCCTGCCTCCTCAGCACAGCCTGGGCCTCTTTTCACAGTGAACATTTATTTGCCCTCACCCTCAACCCCAATGTCACAGATTTCCCACCCACTCCTGGTCTCAAAACAGCTTTTCACAGATAGGAAATTAAGATTCTTCCATCCAGTGGGGGCGTGGTAGTGCACAGTAGGCAGAGGTAGGAGGATCACCGTGAGTTCGAGGCTACCATGAGGACTATATGGTGAATTCCAGGTCAGCCTGCAAGACCCTACCTCGAAAAACCAAAAAATAAATTCTCCCATCTAAGTACTAACTGGGCCCATCCCTACTTAGCTTCTGCAATCAGAGGTGGTCAGGCTGACATGGGCACAGACCAGATGCGGAATTAAGAGACAGGCTGGTGCTGGGCACTCAGCTGCTGAGCACAGAGGTCACCTGGGGAAGTGCAAGATGAGTCTCCCCTCCAGTGCCTTCTTCTCCCCCTCCTACCCCGCCCCCTCCCCTTAGCTTGGACTTGCCTCTTAAGGAGAAAACCACAACCCAGCCTCATTAGGTTTGATTTCCTTGGCTGAATTTCTAGCATGGTGGTCCCTCCTAATCTATCTACTCTAGCGTAGCTCTCTTACTCTACGTGAGAGCTTGTGTGATGCCTGGCTTCATGATGAAGCCATGAACGAGAGGTGCACTGACATTTGTGGTACTGGATCTCGGCTATATTCCCACGGCTGGCACTGCCCTGGTCTGTGGTGCAAATTCTCCTCTGTTCCTCACCTGAGCATCTGGGCCAGGCAGCCTTCGAGGAAGGAGGCAGAGGCCAAGAAGAGCTCTTGGAGGCAGCTCAGGTTGAGAAACTGAGAGGTGAACTGGGTGACAAACTGCTCCTTCTCCTCTGGGGAAATGGAGACAGGTACTTGGATGTGGGAGAGAAAGAACCTGCGAAGACTCTTCATCTGGCCCAGGTAGGGAGCAAAGGCAGCCAAGGTGGCCAGTTTCCAGGTGCACTGGACTTCTACCTCCTGCACGCAGCCCAGGTCCAGCAGGCCCAGGGCCTTTGTGGCTCTCTGGATGGTCACTGTTGAAATCTTCAACCTCTTACAGCTCAGCTGGAGCAAACCTTTTCTCTCCTCTGCCCACACAAAGATGTTGAAGAATGGATCCAAGACTCTCTGTGTGAGGTGCACGTCTACAAAGACCTGCAAGGGCTGCTTGGTCCCCATCCCTGGACGGGTCTGCTGGGCTTGCTTCCTACTCTTGGCCTCTGCTGAGCAGATATCTGCTGTATTTTCAGCCCATACCTTCCAGAAGTTCTGGTGCTCACTACGTAAATCTAGCACTTGCAGTTTGCACCTCCTGTGGATGAAGCAGGAGTCTCAGATTAATACAAGGACCCACTGGAAGACAGAGTCGTACTATACAGGCCAGAATGGCCTCACAATTGCAATCCTGGGCTGGAGATATTGTTTAGTGGTTAAGACATTTGCCTGCAAAGCCTAAGGACCCAGGTTAGATTCTCCAGTACCCAAGTAAGGCAGATCCACAGCAGTGGCTGGAGGCACTGGCACACCCATTCTCTCTATCTGCCTCTTCTTCTCTTTCTTTCTCCCTCTCTCTCAAATACATAAATAAAATATTTTAAAAATCAGCCAGGCATGGTGGCGCACACCTTTAATACAAGCACTTGGGAGGCAGAGGTAGGAGGATAACCAAGAGTTCGAGGCCACCGTGAGACTACATAGTGAATTCCAGGTCAGCCTGAGCTAGAGCGAGACCCTACCTCAAAAATTACAATCTTTCACCTGCCTCCAGAGTGCTAGCATTACTGGTGTACACACACCACCATGGCTGGTCTCCACCTGATTTTTTTTTTTTACTTCTCATCCACAACATTAACTCCCTCCCCCCACCTGCTCTCTTTTTGTCTTGCTTTCCTTCCCCTTAAACCCAGCCTGGTCCCACTTCCAGTACCTGTGGAGGAGGCAGTCAGGCTCCTTCAGCCACAACTCTAACTGTCCTAAACAATCACGCACACACCAAAGCCCTTTCCTAGATGACCTTAACAGCATCCCAGGCTTCTGTAATCCTCTCCACTTTTAACCTTCCCAAGCTTTCGGTCTCCCCGTTTGTACTCCGTTCTCCCTGACCCCAGCTATCTGTGCACTGGACTTTCAGGGCCTCCCAACCCAGGAAACTGGGTCTTCCTCACCTGGGACGAGTTTTCTCAGCAAGCAACAAGTCCAGCCCATCCAGGATGACTTGTAAAGTTTCCATGGGAACTACCTTGTCTTGTAAGGTTTCCATATGAACTGTCTTTGTCTTCATCAGGGCCCCCAGGGGAAGGCAGGGGAAGGGCCAGACCTGCACCATGGCCTTCAAGATGTCCGTCTGTCTGTTGACAAATGCTGCCTTGAACAGTCGTGGGAAGAGCTCCCCAGGCAGGTCCTCCAGGGCAGAAATGGCCAACGGCTCCTTCCTAAGCAGATTCTGCATGGCCAGCTCCAGGAGAGTGGGTGCAGCCTGGGGGCTCATCCTGACAGATCTTTAGGGAAAAGGCCCTGGGGAAACATCCAAGAAAAATGCATCTGCTTCTGGAGAGATGGCTTATCGGTTAAGGTGCTTGCCTGCAAAGCCCAAGATCCTAGCTTCAATTCCTGAGGACCCATGTAAGCCAGATGCACAAGGTGGTGCATGTGTCTGGAGTTTGTTTACAGCAGCTAGAGGCCCTAGCACATCCATTCTCTTTCTACCTGCCCCACCCCTCTCTCTCTTAAATAAGTAAACAATAAAAGGCAAAAAAAAAAAAAAAAAAAAAAAAGACATCTGTTCAGACACAGCCTAGTAAACCCCTTTTCTTTTTCTTTTTTGTTTTTGTTTTTCAAGGTAGAGTCTCGATTGAGCCCAGGCTGACCTGGAATTCACTATGGAGTGTCAGGGTGGCCTTGAACTCTGGGTGATCCTCCTACTTATGCCTCCCGAGTGCTGGGATTAAAGGTGTGCGCTACCATGACCGGCTTGAAACCTGTTTTGTAATTTAATTTTATTTTTTTCTCAACTTTTATTAACATCTTCCATGATTACAAAAGATATCCCATAGTAATACCCTCCCCTCCCCCCACTTTCCCCTTTGAAATTCTATTCTCCACCATATCCCCTTCTTCATCTCAGTCAGTCTTTTTTCACCCATCCTAGGAACCAGTTTAGGGTCACAGTCCTTGCCATAATATGAGGCTCCTTCCTGCTTCATCCACAGGAGGTGCAAACTGCAAGTGCTAGATTTGTGTAGTGGGCGTCAGAATTTCTGGAAGGTATGGGCTGGAAATACAGCAGATATCTGCTCAGCGGAGGCCAAGAATAATGGTTCTCAGTTTATCCAGCCATTTGCAAGCCCAATGCCCCTGAATTCTGCTCCCCTGGCCCCTGTTAGAGTCTAAGAGCTCTCTACTGGTCTCCCTCTCAATCCCCACTACCATTCTGACTATGCTAACCCACCCACCTTGGGGAGGGGCGAGTGGCCAGGAAAAAGTGGGAAGAGGAGGACTGAAAACCCTGGGGAGGAGAAAGGGGGAATCGGAGAAGATCTATCCTTATCCATTCTCTCCTGTCTGGGTTGAGTGCTGTGCTGTCCTTGGGGAACCGAGTGGCCTTGGGCGAGTGACCTAACCCTCATCAGTTCCCTCAGCAAATCCCTCACAGAGCTGGAGTCATGTGGTTGATGCCCACACTACCTTTGAGCAAAGCTTGGCACTGTGAGCTAAATTTCAATGTCCCTATTGGGCAGACATTTATAACTAGCACTTGGGAGCCAGAGGCCAGACAGCCCATGAGTGACACCAGCCTTATCTATGTATCAAGTTTGGGGCCTAAAAATAATAAGTTCTAGCCCAGTGTGGTGGCATATGCCCTTAATCCCAGCACTCAGAAGGCAGAGGTAGGAGGACTTGCCATGAGTTCAAGGCCACCCTGAGACTACAGAGTGAATTCTAGGTCAGCCTGGGATAGAGCAAGACCCTACCTAGGAAAAAAAAAAAAAGTTTACTGGGTGTGGTGGCATACACCTTTAATTCCAGCACTCAGGAGGCTGAAATAGGAGGATCATTTTGAAACAGAGAACTCTTTTTTTTTTGTTTTTTGGAGGTAGGGTCTTGCTCTAGATTGGGCTGACCTGGAATTAGTCTCACGTTGGCCTAGAACTGCTCTTGTTCTGAGTGCTACTAAGACATCAAGTCTTACAACAGCCTTGAAGTCGGTGCCACTATTGTTTCAACTTCACTATAACATTTTATGAAAATTCAGTTACAGCGGAGGAGGGGTAACTCAGTGGTACAAACTAAGAAAAATTGTACAATCTGATTGTGAGTTCATGTAAAAAGTCAAAGACCATACATTTCCTTCAGGGCTGGGCATAGTGGTGCATGCCTTTAATATCAGCACTTGGAAGTCTGAAGTAGGAGGATCACTGTGAGTTCAAGGCTACTATGGGCCTTCAGAGTAAATTCTAGGTCAGCCTGGGCTATAGCAAGATACTACCTTCAAAAATTTTTAAAAGATTAAAATTCCTTCAGGGTGGGGTGTGATGGCATACACCTTTAATCCCAGGAGGCAGAGGTTGGAGGATCACTTGTGGCTCAGTGGTTAAAGGCGTTTGCTTGCAAAGCCTGACAGCCAGGGCTCAATTCCTCAGTACATACACAACACCAGATGCACAAAGTGGCTCATACAGACCCATTCTCTCTCTCTCTCTCAAAGAATAAAAAAGATGTGAAAGCCCGGTTTGGTGGCACATGCCTTTAATCCCAGCACTCAGGAGGAAGAGATAGGAGGATCGCTGAGAGTTTGAGGCCACCGTGAGACTACATAGTGAGTTCCAGATCAGCCTGGGCTAGAGCGAGACTCTACCTCAAAAAAATAAAACAAGAAAAAAAAAAGATGTAAGAAAGAAAAGGGCTAGACCTGGAGAGATGGCTCAGCAGTTAAGGTGCTTGCCTAAAAAGCCAAAGGACCCATGTTTGACTCTCCAGATCCCACAAAAGCCAGACGCACAAAGGTCGCACATACCCACTAAGTGGGGCAAGCGTCTGGAGTTCAACTTCAGTGGCTGAGGGCCTGGCATGCTAATTTTCTCTCTCTACTCTCCCTCTCTCTAAAATTAAAAAAAAGGAAAGCACTAAACCGTGAGTGGAGGCGCATGCCTTTAATTCCAGCACTTGGGAGGCTGAGGTAAGAGTATCAACTTGAATTTGAGGTCACCTTGAGACTACACAGTGAATTCCAGGTCAGTGTGGGCTAGTTTGAGACCCTACTTCGAAAAAACCAAAAAAGGAAAAAAAAAAAAAAGTCTAGCCATATATTCTTATATTCTAGTGGTGGTGAAACTGCCTACTATACAGGAGGCCCTCAGTCCAATCCTCAGGACTGCACAAATGTCCTACTTAATTACAAAAATTTAAGGTTCCATCCCAGCTACGAGGGACTTACCTGACGCGCGCACGAGCTTGCCAGGCGGCTCTGACCTCCCGCAAGCCAGGCAGCGATCCCAAGCTGCAGCGTTCTAGATGGTTCCTCGGGAGTTTTTCTAGTCCTACTTCCAATCACTCCATCAATCAGAACACAGGATATGATTAGGTCTCCCCCGCCCCCCGCCAGCGCCCACCCACTTAATCCTCTACCGGGTGAATTCCAGGTCAGCCTGGGCCACAGCGAGGCCTTACCTCGAGCCCCTCCCCCTCCCCGCCCCCACAAATAAAAAAAGAAATTATAAACAATTTCATGAGCTGGGTGTTGTGACACGCACCTGAGTTCCCAGTGAAGGAGGAGAGGAGAAAGCTAGCTTCCTTTTTTGTTGTTTGTTGTTTTGTTTTGTTTTTAAGGCAGTATTTGTTAGAGAGCGAGGCCCAGAGAAAGAGGAGGGCTGCCACCCCACGCGCCCTCTCACCGTGACCCAAGAACGGCGGAAATGGACCTCGTGCCTGACGGAGACAGCCACAGCGCCCCCTGCTGCCCAGTCGGGAGCATGCTCCGTAGCAAGACGGTCCTCGATAGGCTGGCCCAGGGATCCGCCCCCAAGATACCAACCAATCAGGTCTTCCCCTTGCTTATAAAGGTTCCTGTCTTCCTCCCTCTCTCTGCTCTCTGTCTCTGGTTGTCCTGATGGGCTCTGTCTCACTTTCCTTGGGGTCCGCAGTGACGCAAGTGAATCTGGACTTGCCCAATTTGGGGGGTAGGGGAGAACATAACACTGTTTCTTGGTCTAAGGGAACTGTTTGTCTCTATAGTTTGGGATAACTTCTTACTTAGATTCCATACATGATTTTCCCCCTGGTTTCTTTCTTTCTTTTTTAAATTTTTAAGTGTTTATTTATTTGAGAGAGAGAGAGAGAGTCAAATAGAGAGAGAATGGGCATACCAGGGTCTTCAGCTATTGCAAACCATCCCCAGGAATATGAGCCACCTTGTGCAGCTGGTTTATGTGGGTCCTGGGGAATCGAATCTAGGCCCTTTGGCTTTGCAAGCAAGTGCCTTAACTGTTAAGTCATCTCTCCAGCCTCCCCTGGTTTCGTTTCCTTCCTTCCTTCCTTCCTTACTTTCTTTTGGTTTTCCAAGGTAGGGTTTTACTGTAGCCCAGGCTGACCTGGAATTCACTATGGAGTCTCAGGGTGGCCTTGAACTCATGGAGATCCTCCTACCTCTGCCCCCCCCCCAAGTGCTGGGATTAAAGGTGTGCGCCACCACGCCTGGCTCTGTGTAATTTCTTTGAAACTCAGGGTAACCATGAGTATAAATCTCTTCATTACTCATTTCTCCTTTGAATCTCCTAGTCTCTACTTTGATATCTACCCTCTTATTTTTTTCCTTGAGCCTCACCATTTGTCCTCTTAACTCCTGTAAAAACACATGGCAGATGCCATGCTGGTTTTTCCTAAGTCTCCCTGCACAAGCTCCTAGATTCCTACTGTCCATGTGTTTATGACTTTTTTTTTTTAGCTCTCCTTCCTAGATCCCAATCTCCCTTAAACAAACCCCACAATTTGTGATTTTTCCCTTAACAAACTTAATAATAATTTATCCTTTTTGAGTCTGTCTTTATTAATTCTGTTTGTTTGTTTGTTTGTTTGTTTGTGGTAGGTTCTCACTCTAGCCCAATCTGACCTGGAATTCATTATGTAGATGTACTATCAGGGTGACCTCCTACCTCTGCCTCCCAAGTGCTGGGATTAAAGGCATGCACTACCATGCTTGGGATCATCTTTATTAATTCTTTACTAAAGGTAGGACATAACCCAAATTTGGGGTTCATAAATTCTGGGACACCCTCCTGAACCCTCAAATCCTACATCACCAGCACTTGGAATCACAGGAGAATTAAGAGTCTCAGGATAGCCTAGGCTACAAAGATTCTGTCTCCACATGTCTGAGAGAACACTAGATTAGGTGGTTCACACTTATCACCCAAGCATTTGGGTAGCTGGGGCATAAGGATTGTGTGTTTGAGGCAGCCTGGATTACAGAGTAGACCCTGTCTCAACAAAAAGAAAACATACACACAAACAAACAAACAAACAAAAAACTACCAGATGGCTAGAGAGATAGCTTAGCAGTTAAGGCACTTGCCTACAAAGCCAAAGGACCCAGGTTCGATTCCCCAGTACCTAGGTAAGCCAGGTGCACAAGGTGGCACGTGCATCTGGAGTTTTATTGTAGTGGCTAGAGGCCCTGGTGCGCCCATTCTCTCTCTCTGTGTCTCTGCCTCTCTCTCTCAAAATAAGTAAATAAATAAAATACTTTAAAAAAAACAAACTACCAGAGGTGTGTGTGTAAGAGAGAGAGAAAGAGAAGAAAACTATTTTATGAAGGCAGTGATGCAAGTGGCCCTGGTGTGCCTATACTCTTACGTTCTCTCTCTCTCTCTCTCTCTCTCTCTCTCTCTATATATATATATATATATATATATATATATATATATATATATATATATATATCTGCTTACAAATAAATTATTTTTTAAAAAGAGAAGAAGAAAAAGCCGGGTGTGGTGTCACACGCCTTTAATCCCGGCACTCAGGAGACAGAGGTAGGAGGATCAATGAGTTTGTGTGTACCCTGAGACTACATAGTGAATTCCAGATCAGCCTGGGCTAGGGTGAGACTCTACCTCAAAAAAAAAAAAAAAAAAATAAGCTGAGCATGGTGATTTACACCTTTAATCCCGCACTCAGGGAGCGAGACCCTACCTCAGGGTGGGGGAGGGGGAAGAAAAAAAACATGCACACAAAACCCCACAAAATAAAAATGCTGCCTTACCTCTAGTCTCCAGCAGCAGGCTTTATAGGAAGGGTGGAAACAAAGGCACTCAGTCATTCCAGAGCTGTCTGGGCCCTGTGGTCAGATGGTCAGCCAAAATTCTGAGACTTGTGACCTCTGGGCCTCTCGTTATCACCCCTTGCTCCCTTCCCTCATTCTGGGCTCAGGCACTCCTTGAAATACCGTCTCAAAACTCTCTGCCAGGATCCACCATGAACTCCTCTAGGGGCATCTGGCTGGAAGGACCTAACATGCAACAAGAAAGCCATTGATAGCATGTACGGGCTAATCTATTGAGATGATATATTGTGCACATTCCTTTTTTTCATTCTTTCTTTCTTTTTTCTTTTTCTTTTAATTTGAGGTAGGGTCTCGCTCTAGCTCAGGCTGACCTGGAATTCACTGTATAGTCTCCGGCTGGCCTTGAACTCACGGCAATCCTCCTACCTCTGCTTTCCAAGTGCTGGGATTAAGGGTGTGCGCCACCATGCCTGGAGAGAGTACATTTTGATTCTGACAGCTTACCTCCTTGTCCCTGAACAATTTTCACGTTTCCCTGAAGTTGTCACTGATTAACTGTCTTCTGGTGCTTTGGACTCCACTGTCCTTCCTCACTGGCATGAAATCTGTTCCAGTTGGCTTGACCAGATTTCACCTTGAGGGGAATGAGGCAGCTGTCAAAGAGTTCATCTCAGTAAACTCTCCCCCACTGCTCCCCTTTTATTTATGTCAAATTTAAGCAACTAAGAGGTGTGGGAGTGACTCTTAGGCGAACCCCAAGGGAATGCATTCCCATTTCTTTTTCTTTTTTTTTCATTTTAATTTTGTTGTATTTAGTTATGAGAGAGAGAGAGAGAGAGAGAGAGAGAGAGGGAGGGAGAGAATGGGTACACCAGGACCTCCAGCCACTGCAAACAAACTCCAGACACATGCACCACCTTGTGAATCTGGCTTACATGAGTACTAGGGAATCGAACTGGGGTTATGGGGCTTCACAAGCAAGCACTTAACTGCTAAGCTATCTCCCCAGCCCCCCAAGTTTAATTTTGTTTGCCCTGTGAGCGATGTCCCAGTATGTTAAAATCATAGTCCTAGGTTCTTACAATGCTTCTGTACAATATCCACAGCAGATACAAACTTTCCCAAGGAGACTTCAGAATGCAGCCAGTAAGAACAGGCTACTGATAGAGTACCCTAGGAATTTAACCTTTAATCATCACACGCAGACCATCTTTAAGCTCAGACCATCTAGATTATGCTTAAGGTTTCTGGGTTTGCCTTCATCTTTTCCATTTTGGAACAGTCTAGTCATTTTATCTTAGGACAAAAATCTCATGTTACAGGGCTAGGAAGAATACTCTGTGGGTAAAGGCTCTTGCTTGCAAACCCTTGTGGCCTGGGTTTCAATTCCCCAGATGCACAGAATGGCGCATGCTTCTGGAATTTGTTTGCAGTGGCGAAGGCTCTACTGCATACCCCCCACCTCTCTGCTTGCAAGTTAACAAAATATTTTAAAAATTGCCAACCTATTAAAAGAGAGTCAAATACAAATTACCTTCACAACATAGAGCAGATTAAAATGACCTGTCCACATATTGTTAAGCTATAAAATTCTTGTCTGTTGCAAGTCCTAGACTGCGTCTTGGAGCTCCACACTGTGTCTTAATGCTTCTGAGTGCCGACCTTCGCGTGTGCTACCACACACAGGTTTATATGCTGCTTGGCGTTACCAAATTTCTGTTTTTTTCTCTTTTCATATTCTTACAATCCCTCAAAAACTCATGAGCGCAGACAGAAGAAGAGCCAGCAGATGGCTTTACTAAATAAAGAAACATAATAAAACATAAGCTGTCTGCAGCAGCGAGGGGTCCCACAGCATGGCTTGCCAAAACGCAGACCTTATTTAAGCTGGCCTCAAACTCATGGTGGGACTAAAGACGTGAGCCATGCACCTGTGCCTGGCTCCTTTATCGTGATTTTTAGAGTGAATTCCTTCTACTTATGCAGAACGAAAGTTGCTGACGATGGTAGTTTATACCTATAATCCTAGCACTTGGGTTTCTGAGGAAGAAGCACTTTGAGTTCAAGGCCAGCCCGCATTATAGAGTGAGAGCCTGACTCAAACAAAACAAAAAGTTTATTTATGGTGGCTCATATATATAATCCAAGCCCTTGGGAGGCTGAGGTAGGGAGACCATTTTGAGTTCAAGACCAGTCTTGGCTACAGAGTGTGTTCCAGATCAACTTCTGTCTCAAAATAGACAGAACAAAACAAAAATATAGTTTACTGCAAAACTTGCTGCTTGTGATAAAACTAAAAGAAGAAAGAAGATAAACAAGGAACAGCAAGAAATAAAGAAAACAAAACAGTAACTAGGCTTCATCATGTTTTGCCAGCTTTGAGCAGCTCATGTTGACTACTTTTTGTTTGGTTTTGTTTTTTGTTTTTTCAAGGTAGGGTCTCCATCCAACCCAAGCAGGCCTGGAATTTACTATGTAGTCTCAGGCTGTCCTCGAACTCACAAACTCATGACAATCCTCCTATCTCTGTCTCCTGAATGCTGGGAGTAAAGGCATGGGCTACCACTCCTGGCTACTTTAAAAGAAATTATTTATTTATAAGCAGAGAGATACAGACATACACATAGAGAGAGAGAGAAAGAAAGGGAGGTAAAGAGACTATGGCGCTCAAGGGCCCTGGCCACCGCCAACAAAGTCCGGATACATGAGTCACTTTGTGATTATGGCTGTATGTTGTTAATCTAGGTTGTTAGGCTTTGGAGGCAAGTACCTTCCCATTTAGCTGTCTCTCCAGATCATTTTCTTTTCCTTTTTTTTTTTTTTTTGTTTCTTTTTTGAGGTAGGGTCTCACACTAGCCCAGGCTGACCTGCAATTCACTATGTAATCTCAGGGCAGCCTTGGACTCACAGTGATCCTCCTACCTCTGCCTCCTGAGTGCTGGGATTAAAGGCGTGTGCTACCACTCCCGGCTATCCAGTTTATTATTTTTTTTTTCAAATATTCTTTAATTCCACAAACAATATAAAACAAGCACAACAGTTTTGCAGTACAGTTTCAAGGTGTATACAAATTAGAATACAGAGTTTTAACACTTGTGTAACTGACATTTTGGACTCTCCATATAAAATTTACAATTTCAGCCTTGTGTGGTGGTGCAGGCCTTTAATCCCAGCACTTGGGAGGCAGGAGGCAGAGGTAGGAGGATGGCTGTGAGTTCGAAGTCACCCTGAGACTACATAGTGAATTCCAGGTCAGCCTGGGCCAGAGTGAGACCCTACCTCAAAAACAACAACAACAAAAAAAAAATTACAGTTTTAAATATTAGCCAATCTGATAACTTTCTCGTAATATAAAAAAGATGAGATGCACATTTGTCACTAAACAAACTACATAAAATATTTAAAATAATCATTAAAAACTCAACATTAGAATTTATAAAGATTAGCTATAAAAATATATTGGCAGGTCACTCTTTTTTTTTCTTTTTGATGTAGGGCCTCACTCTGGCCCAGACTGACCTGGAATTCACTATGTAGTCTCAGGGTGGCCTCGAACTCATGGCGATCCTCCTACCTCTGCCTCCCAAGTGCTGGGATTAAAGGCGTGCCCACTACGCCCAGTGTCATTCTTTTTATAAAGATACCATTCACTACATTACAAAATAGTCCCTAGCATAAAACTCCCTCAACTAACTGTTTTCTCTCAGAACCTGACAACCCTTACATGAAGTTGATTATAAAATCCTCTTGGAAAGCTTTGGTATGCATTTTCAGAAGTTTTTTGTTTTTTTAAATATTTTCAGAGCTTTTGTAAACATTTCATTCTATTAAAGCACAAAAGAATAAGTAACAGGTATCCAATAGCATATAGGTTATAGAATCAAAAAAATTCAGTATATATTTGTAAAAATCACCTTTACCAGAGTAGACAAAAAAAAA
This sequence comes from Dipus sagitta, assembly GCA_036346955.1. NCBI lineage: Eukaryota > Metazoa > Chordata > Mammalia > Rodentia > Dipodidae > Dipus > Dipus sagitta. Next base: position 125,596,609 of record CM070773.1, read on the forward strand.
AAAAAACTATTTAAAAGTATAAAACTTTAAAACAGTTGTCTTCCCATTTTTCTGATAAAAAGTTACAAAGCCAGGCGTGGTGGCACACGCCTTTAATCCCAGCACTTGGGAGGCAGAGGTAGTAGGATTGCCATGAGTTTGAGGCCACCCTGAGACTACCAAGTGAATTCCAGGTCAGCCTGAGCTAGAGTGAGACCCTACCTTGAAAAACCAAAAAAAAAAAAAAAAAAAAAAAAAAAAGTTACAAAATCATCCCACTCCATTCATGTACCTTGCAAGCCTTTTAGGAAAAGACCTTAGAAACAGTTAACCCATTCTTAAAATCCTCTCAAGTTCAAAAACTTACTTTTTTTAAAAAAAGGTTTTATTTTTATTTATTTATGGGGGCGGGGGAAGAGTGAGAATGGGCGCACCAGGGCCTCTAGCCACTGCAAACAAACTCCAGACACACATGCCACCATGTGCATCTGGCTTACATGGGACCTGGAGAATAGAACTAGGGTCCTTACACTTTGCAGGCATGTGCCTTAACCACTAAGCCATCTCTCCAGCCCCCAACAAACTTACTTTTAAATACTCATCTAAAAGACTTCACAATACAACAGGTATACACAATCACACCACATACTTTATATATTTAGTAATGTATCAAGTTTTCTTTTACACTTGTAATTTCGAATTTATCGGTAGAAATAAGATCCATGTAACCACATACAACTGAAAAGGGCAAATCCCAAGAAACAGTAAGAAATGCAAATTTCTGGAGTAAATTAATACAAGTTAAAATCACCAAATTTCATCTTATATGCCGTTTATTTTTATTTTTATTTTTTGGTTTTTTGAGGTAGGGTTTCACTCTAGCTTAGGCTGACCTGGAATTCATTATGTAGTCTCAGGGTGGCCTGGAACTCACTGCGATCCTCCTACCTCTGCCTTCTGAATGCTGGGATTAAAGGCGTGCGCCATCACGCCTGGCCTTATATGCCATTTTTGTATTGAGTTAGAAAAGTTGAATTGCTGAAGTTCATTTCTTGCTTCTTGAGGATGTTTCTTGCTTACAAAGCCCCCAGTTGTGCCAGTAGCTTTTTAAGGCCATTTGCCACTTTATCCTGTGACCTAGTCTCTTGCATAAAGACATTTATTTACCTTTGCATTGCAAAAGTCTAAATAAAAATTAGCTTCACTTTTATAAAAGTTTATAAAACTCTACTAAAAAGAAATCCGTCCAATTTTTTACCCAGTCCACAAGTTATTTTCTTTTTAAAAAAATCAAACACTTTTTTTTTTTTTGAGATAGGGTCTCACTCTAGCCCAGGCTGACCTGGAATTCACTATGTTGTCTCGGGGTGGCCTTGAACTCATGGCAATCCTCCAACTTCTGCCTTCTGAGTGCTGGGATTAAAGGCGTGCACCACCATACCTGGCTTTAGAAAAATCAAACACTTTTATGAGAATAAAGATCCTTCAAAGTTTTTAACTCTTCTATGAGAGTTTTATTTTTATTTTCCAGGACTGCAACTCAATTTTCCAGGCATTTGACGTACTCTTTCTTCTTCCTTCATCATTCTCGAGCGGCTTCTCTGCTTTTCATCAACCTTAGTTCTCTTTTCAGTTGGGGGTCATTTGTCTTAGTTGCCTGAGAGTAAGAGTGACAGGCTACATCATCACCACAGCTTGTGGCGGCGAAGTGGCCGACGGTGTGGTGTGGAGCTGGTACGTCTGCACGTCTCCTGATGCAGTTTGCACAGCCACCTGGATGCTGGGCACAAGTATTTGCTGCCCATCAGAGCTCTGTGCATGCTGGAGAATCGTGCCTTGCTGAGGCTTGCCTGCGTTTGTCATGGTTAACGTCTGGAGTCCCTGTACTCGTCTGTGCCTGGACTGGCCAGCTGTCAGGCTCATTTGGGGCAATGACAATGTACTGTCCGCTGCTGCTCTGATAGATGGGGGTTGGAACAGACATAGAAGTAACAGCAGAAACTCCAGGATTTTCTCCATCTCCTTTTCTGCTTCGTGTTTCTTCAGAAGAGAGGTTTTTCAAAATTTTTCTGTAGCCAGGTGTGGTGGCGCACGCCTTTAATCCCAGCACTCAGGAGACGGAGGTAGCTGGGCTGCTGTGAGTCTGAGGTCACCCTGAGACTACATAGTGAATTCCAGGTCAGCCTGAGCTAGAGTGAGACCCTACCTTGGATAACCAAAAAAATAAAATAAAATAAAAATATTTTCTGTAAGAAGGGCGCCATGTAGGATCCTGTGAGCTTTCTGTGAGGAGCCTATGCTGTCAGATGAGTCCTGAGACTCCTCACTTTCTGATAAAGATGAAACCTGTTGGGCAATATGAGAAATAGGAGCTCCCTGACTCCCTGACCTGTTGAACCAGGCTGGGGTGCAGTCTTGGAAGTGTTACTCTGGTGGGAATCTTCCATGATCAACTGTGCCCCACAGTCCACTGCCGCCCCTAGGTGGATCTGAATTCACAATTCACTTCCCAGCCCCCCATCTCTGCGGGGACACGCAGGGTCACTTGAGAGCTAGCTGTCCTGGGCTGCTGTTCCTCCGCCATCGGGGCGCCAGTGACGGCATGACCGACCTATCCAGCTTATTGTTGTTGTTGTTACCATTTTGAAGCAGTCTTAATCTAGCCTAGGCTGACCTGGAACTCACTCTGTGGCCCAGGCTGGCCTTGAACTCACAGTGACCCTCCTACCTTAATCTCACAAGTGTTTGGGATTACAGGCCTGTGCCACCATGACCAGCCTAACTTTTTTTTTTTTTTTTTTTTTTTGGTTTTTCAAGGTAGGGTGTCACTCTAGCTCAGGCTGACCTGGAATTCACTCTGTAGTCTCAGGGTGGCCTCGAACTCACAGTGAGCCTTCTACCTCTGCCTCCTGAGTGCTGGGATTAAAGACGTGCGCCACCACGCCCAGCCTGACTACTTTTAATTGCATCAAGAAACTGCAGGTAGGACTACAGAGTGAGCTCCAGTTCAGCCTGGGCTGCAGTGAGACCCTACCTCGAAAAAAACCCAAAACAAAATTTAGAAGGGATTAAAGGTGCGGTGCTGTGGAAGGCAGAGGTAGGAGGATAGCTCTGAGTTCGAGGCCATCCTGAGAGTAATTCCAGGACAGCCTGGACTAAAGACCCTACCTCAAAAGAAAGACAGAAAACCTCTATTGTCCTTCCCTGACTGCAGGAGGCTCATGCCCTCTTCTTCTTCCTTTCTCCGTTTCACAATCACTGGTCCCCAGTGGCTGCCAGTTTAGTGTTGGGTGAAATAGCAGACTCTGAAGCCGGGCGTGGTGGCGCACACCTTTAATCCCAGCACTCGGGAGGCAGAGGTAGGAGGATCGCCGAGAGTTCAAGGCCACCCTGAGACTACAGAGTGGATTCCAGGTCAGCCTGAGCTAGAGTGAGACCCTACCTCGAAAAACCAAAAAAAAAAAAAAAAAAAAAAAAAAAAAAAAAAAAAAAAAGAAATAGCAGACTCTGCCTCTTAGTCTCAGGGTGGAGACAGAAAATGAAGCTGATGTCCTAAAGAAGCAAATTGTAACTAATTCCCTGAAGAATGCAAACAGGCTCATAGTAAAGGTACAAGGGCAAATAGGCTTAAGGTTGGGGTGTTGGGACATTGTGGAATACAGTTATGATATTTTATAAACTGTTTTTGTTTTATTTTTATTTATTTATTTGAAAGTGACAGACAAAAAGAGAAAGAGGCAGATAGAGAGAGAATGGGCGCCCCAGGGTCTCCAGCCACTGCAAACGAACTCCAGACGTGTGCGCCCCCTTGTGCATCTGACTAACACAGGTCCTGGGGAATCAAGCCTCGAACCGGGGTCCTTAGGCTTCACAGGCAAGTGCTTAACCGCTAAGCCATCTCTCCAGCCCTGATTTTTAATTTATTTATTTGCAAGGAGACAGAGAGAGAAAGAGAGAGAGAGAAAGAGAATGGGTACTCCAGGGCCTCCAGCCACTGCAAACGAACTCTAGATGCATGTGCCACTTTGTGCATCTGGCCCTATGTGGGTACTGGGGAATTGAACCCCGATCTTTAGGCTTTACAGTCAAGCATATTAACTGATAAGCCCATCTCTCTAGCCCTCCCTACAATTATAGGTTTTTTTTTTAAATATTTACTTATTTATTTGCAAGCCCAGAGAAAGATAGAGAGGAGACAGAGAATGGGTGTACCCGGGCCTCCAGATAATGCAAAGGAACTCTGGATGCATGTGCCACATTGTGCATGTGGCTCTGTGGGTACTGGGGAATCAAACCTGGGTCCTTAGGCTTTGTAGGCAAGTGCCTTACCCTCTGAGCTATCTCTCCAGCCCTATAGTTATGTTCTGAGACAGGATCTGGCTTTGAACTCTATGTAGCCAAGGATAACCTTCAATTTCCCAGCCTGCCTCCATCTCCCAAGATCTAGAATCATAGGCCTGTGCCATCATGCCTTGTTTATGCAGTACTGTGGATGGAACCCTGGCCTTATCCATGCTAGGCAAGCAATCTATCAACTGAGCTACATTCCCAGCCGGTTAAAAGCACACTTTTTGTTTTTCTTGTGGTACTGGAGATTGAACCTAGGGACTCGTGCATGCTAGGCAAATGCTCAATCACAGTAGTAGTTTTCCCCCTTAGGGTCTATGTCTCTTGAGATAAGCTTTTGGCCAGGTTTACAGTATCAGACATGAAGTCCTTCTTATGGAGTGGCCCTCAAGTCCAATCAGAGAGTGGTTGGTTACTTCTGTAGTGTTCATGCCCCTGTTGCACATCTTGCTCAGTGAAAAGCAGAAAGGGGTCCATCCTGAAGCCGTTGCCATAACCCGGGGAGCAGATGCAACCCCAGCTGGGACTGGTTTTCCTTTTCTCTCTGAGTAATCTTCCTTGGCCTCTTCCAAGGTCTTTTTAAACCCAGAGTCCCTTTGAAACCCAGAGTCCTGTTCTCTCTCATAGGCCCCCAGATATCTCAGGATAAGCTTGCATCCAAAGCTACTAGGGGTGCTGTGAAGCCATAAGTGGGTGCTGTGGAGGATCTCATTGGGGGGCCATGAGGTGAGGGAGGTGAGGCTAAGCGTCTTCAGGAACAGGGCTTACTAAGGCCTGATTTGATTGGCAGATGTGAGTAGGGTGTCACATAACAGGCCCAGGGGGCTTCCCAGTTCCATGAAGGAGCTAGGAGAACCAAGAACACCATTCAGAAGGGCCTCGGGCTTCCTGGCAGGGAGATCCTGGCATGCACACACCATGGGCAGCATGAGGCTATCTGGAGGTGGCCCTGAGGACCTTGACCTGAAGCTGGAGTTTTGCACAGAGAGAGGAATAAAACCTGGTGGAAAAATTCCCATAATGAGCAACGAGTAGGAAGATTCCTCCTGGGAAATTGGGGAGCTGGGTTTCCAGAATGCACGCAGTCAGGCTATGCCAGCAGGAAAGTAGGATTCAGGAGTAAATGGGGTCCAGTCTTCTGCTTCTTCCTCAGGGTCCTTTGAGATGCCTCATTTCTATTGTTTTTAAAAATATTTTATTTACTGGGGAGAGAGAGGCAGATAGAGACAGAGAATGGGTGCTCCAGGGCCTCTAGCCACTGCAAATGACACATGTGCTACCTTGTGCATCTGGCTTATGTGGGTCCTGGGGAATCGAACCTGAGTCCTTAGGTTTCATAGGCAAGTGCTTTAACCACTAAGCTACCTCTCCAGCCCTTTTTTATTGACTCTATTTTGTGTGTGTGTGTGTGTGTGTATGTGTATGTAGGTGTGCACATACCATGGCACACATGTGAAGGTCAGAAAGAGTTGTCTTGCTTCATTGTCTTTGAAGCAGGGTCTCTTACTGTTGCAAACGAGTCTGGCCCTGGAGCTTTGGATCTTCAGGGCTCCGCCTCCCGTTGTTGTGGGCCTGCTGGGATTACAGATGCATGAGCTACTTTGGCCACTTTGTGTCCAGCTCTGTGTGGGTACTGGAGAATTGAGCCCACACAGACAGGCTTTGCAAACAAGTCCCTTTAACCATTGAGCTAGCTCCCCAGCCCCTTTTGAGATGCTCCATTTCTCAGCTGAAGAAATCAAGGCCTGGGAAGGACATGTTCTAATGGGGTGACAAAATGATCAGGCCCCAAATGGTCACATCTTTATCCATTATGCCTGTGATGACGTGAGGTTCTGCTCAGAAGCAACTTGGTAGATGTGACAACTGGAAGACCATGGGCAGGATGATTATCCTGTGAGTCATGTGACCACAGTGGTTGTGGTGAGGAGAGGCAGAGGGCATGCAGACTCCACTGTTGGCGCTGGAGATAGCCGAGCCGAGTGTACCTTGGCAGCTGGGAAAGGCACAGGAAGAATTTATCCCAGGACCCTCCAGTAGGAAGGCAGCACCACAAACACTGTCCACAGATGGTGGTGTTTTATTTTCTTTCAAGGTAGGGTCTCGCTGTAGCCCAGGTTGACCTGGAATTCATTATGTCATTTCAGGGTGGTCACAAACTCAGGGAGATTCTCCTGCCTCTGTCTCTGCCTCCTGAGTGCTGGGATTAAAGGCGTGCGCCACCACGTCCACCTGATTATGATGTATTGTTACGGCAGCCATAGACAAGTAATACATCATTTTGCTGGGCTTCTCACACCCGCTGAACAGCCTCCCATTGCAGAGCCTCGCACATGCTCTTCCTGTGGTCCAAGCCACTCTTTCTCTTTCCCTCCTTGCCTGTTCTTTCTGCCTGCTGGCGTTGGCCTAAACATCCCTCCATTGGGAAAGCCTTCTTTGGCCTTACCTGGCAGCAGCAGAGTCCCCTAGTGAGGCTCCCATGGTACCATATGACTCTGGTACACTCCCATGATCTCCTCAAGATCTCTGGTCCTACAAGTCTGTTCCTCAGTACCTCTCTGAGCATTCTTTATTTATTGCTGTTGGACCAAGGACTCTGTGTGGTCAGCATCCAGCTCCGTCACAGCTCAGTGGAACGATTGCTGGGTGTTGGACAGGGAAGGGCAGCTCTGTTCCACCTCCCAGCAGTCTTCCAGAGCTCTTCTGGTATAATTTTTCCCCATCGCTCTTTTTTTTTTTCAAGGTAGGGTCTCGCTCTAGCCCAGGCTGACCTGGAATTCACTATGTAGTCTCAGAGTGGCCTTGAACTCACGTGATCCTACTACCAACTGCCTCCCGAGTGCTAGGGATTAAAGCATGAGCCACCACGTGCCCGGCCCCGTTCTTTTTTTTTTTTTATTAACAACTTCCATGATAAAAAAAATATCCATGGTAGATTCCCTTTTTTTTTTGGTTTTTCAAGGTAGGGTGTCACTCTAGCTCAGGCTGACCTGGAATTCCACTCTGTAGTCTCAGGGTGGCCTCGAACTCACAGTGAGCCTTCTACCTCTGCCTCCTGAGTGCTGGGATTAAAGACGTGCGCCACCACGCCCAGCCTGACTACTTTTAATTGCATCAAGAAACTGCAGGTAGGACTACAGAGTGAGCTCCAGTTCAGCCTGGGCTGCAGTGAGACCCTACCTCGAAAAAAACCCAAAACAAAATTTAGAAGGGATTAAAGGTGCGGTGCTGTGGAAGGCAGAGGTAGGAGGATAGCTCTGAGTTCGAGGCCATCCTGAGAGTAATTCCAGGACAGCCTGGACTAAAGACCCTACCTCAAAAGAAAGACAGAAAACCTCTATTGTCCTTCCCTGACTGCAGGAGGCTCATGCCCTCTTCTTCTTCTTTCTCCGTTTCACAATCACTGGTCCCCAGTGCTGCCAGTTTAGTGTTGGTGAAAAAAAAAAAATAAAAAAAAAAAAAAAGAAATAGCAGACTCTGAAGCCGGGCGTGGTGGCGCACACCTTTAATCCCAGCACTTGGGAGGCAGAGGTAGGAGGATCGCGAGAGTTCAAGGCCACCCTGAGACTACAGAGTGGATTCCAGGTCAGCCTGAGCTAGAGTGAGACCCTACCTCGAAAAACCAAAAAAAAAAAAAAAAAAAAAAAAAAAAAAAAAGAAATAGCAGACTCTGCCTCTTAGTCTCAGGGTGGAGACAGAAAATGAAGCTGATGTCCTAAAGAGCAAATTGTAACTAATTCCTGAAGAATGCAAACAGGCTCATAGTAAAGGTACAAGGGCAAACAGCTTAAGGTTGGGGTGTTGGGACATTGTGGAATACAGTTATGATATTTTATAAACTGTTTTTGTTTTATTTTTATTTATTTATTTGAAAGTGACAGACAAAAAGAGAAAGAGGCAGATAGAGAGAGAATGGGGGCGCCCCAGTGTCCTCCAGCCACTGCGAACGAACACGCACACGTGTGCGCCCCCTTGTGCATCTGACTAACACAGGTCCTGGGGAATCAAGCCTCGAACCGGGGTCCTTAGGCTTCACAGGCAAGTGTCTTAACTGCTATGCCATCTCTCCAGCCCTGATTTTTAATTTATTTATTTGCAAGGAGACAGAGAGAGAAAGAGAGAGAGAGAGAGAGAGAGAGAGAAAGAGAATGAGTACTCCAGGGCCTCCAGCCACTGCAAACGAACTCTAGATGCATGTGCCACTTTGTGCATCTGGCCCTATGTGGGTACTGGGGAATTGAACCCCGATCTTTAGCTTTACAGTCAAGCATATTAACTGATAAGCCCATCTCTCTAGCCCTCCCTACAATTATAGGTTTTTTTTTTAAATATTTACTTATTTATTTGCAAGCCCAGAGAAAGATAGAGAGGAGACAGAGAATGGGTGTACCCGGGCCTCCAGATAATGCAAAGGAACTCTGGATGCATGTGCCACATTGTGCATGTGGCTCTGTGGGTACTGGGGAATCGAACCTGAGTCCTTAGGTTTCATAGGCAAGTGCTTTAACCACTAAGCTACCTCTCCAGCCCTTTTTTATTGACTCTATTTTGTGTGTGTGTGTGTATGTGTATGTAGGTGTGCACATACCATGGCACACATGTGAAGGTCAGAAAGAGTTGTCTTGCTTCATTGTCTTTGAAGCAGGGTCTCTTACTGTTGCAAACGAGTCTGGCCCTGGAGCTTTGGATCTTCAGGGCTCCGCCTCCCGTTGTTGTGGGCCTGCTGGGATTACAGATGCATGAGCTACTTTGGCCACTTTGTGTCCACTCTGTGTGGGTACTGGAGATTGAACCTAGGGACTCGTGCATGCTAGGCAAATGCTCAATCACAGTAGTAGTTTTCCCCCTTAGGGTCTATGTCTCTTGAGAAAAGCTTTTGGCCAGGTTTACAGTATCAGACATGAAGTCCTTCTTATGGAGTGGCCCTCAAGTCCAATCAGAGAGTGGTTGGTTACTTCTGTAGTGTTCATGCCCCTGTTGCACATCTTGCTCAGTGAAAAGCAGAAAGGGGTCCATCCTGAAGCCGTTGCCATAACCCGGGGAGCAGATGCAACCCCAGCTGGGACTGGTTTTCCTTTTCTCTCTGAGTAATCTTCCTTGGCCTCTTCCAAGGTCTTTTTAAACCCAGAGTCCCTTTGAAACCCAGAGTCCTGTTCTCTCTCATAGGCCCCCAGATATCTCAGGATAAGCTTGCATCTAAAGCTACTAGGGGTGCTGTGAAGCCATAAGTGGGTGCTGTGGAGGATCTCATTGGGGGGCCATGAGGTGAGGGAGGTGAGGCTAAGCGTCTTCAGGAACAGGGCTTACTAAGGCCTGATTTGATTGGCAGATGTGAGTAGGGTTGTCACATAACAGGCCCCATGGGCTTCCCAGTTCCATGAAGGAGCTAGGAGAACCAAGAACACCATTCAGAAGGGCCTCGGGCTTCCTGGCAGGGAGATCCTGGCATGCACACACCATGGGCAGCATGAGGCTATCTGGAGGTGGCCCTGAGGACCTTGACCTGAAGCTGGAGTTTTGCACAGAGAGAGGAATAAAACCTGGTGGAAAAATTCCCATAATGAGCAACGAGTAGGAAGATTCCTCCTGGGAAATTGGGGAGCTGGGTTTCCAGAATGCACGCAGTCAGGGCTGATGCCAGCAGGAAAGTAGGATTCAGGAGTAAATGGGGGTCCAGTCTTCTGCTTCTTCCTCAGGGTCCTTTGAGATGCCTCATTTCTATTGTTTTTAAAAATATTTTATTTACTGGGGAGAGAGAGGCAGATATAGACAGAGAATGGGTGCTCCAGGGCCTCTAGCCACTGCAAATGACACATGTGCTACCTTGTGCATCTGGCTTATGTGGGTCCTGGGGAATCAAGCCTCGAACCGGGGTCCTTAGGCTTCACAGGCAAGTGTCTTAACTGCTATGCCATCTCTCCAGCCCTGATTTTTAATTTATTTATTTGCAAGCCCAGAGAAAGATAGAGAGGAGACAGAGAATGGGTGCTCCAGGGCCTCTAGCCACTGCAAATGACACATGTGCTACCTTGTGCATCTGGCTTATGTGGGTCCTGGGGAATCAAGCCTCGAACCGGGGTCCTTAGGCTTTGTAGGCAAGTGCCTTACCCTCTGAGCTATCTCTCCAGCCCTTGTTTTGAATTTTTTGAAGCAGAATCTCACTCTTGCCCAGGCTGACCTGGAATTCCACTCTGTAGTCTCAGGGTGGCCTCGAACTCACAGTGAGCCTTCTACCTCTGCCTCCTGAGTGCTGGGATTAAAGACGTGCGCCACCACGCCCAGCCTGACTACTTTTAATTGCATCAAGAAACTGCAGGTAGGACTACAGAGTGAGCTCCAGTTCAGCCTGGGCTGCAGTGAGACCCTACCTCGAAAAAAACCCAAAACAAAATTTAGAAGGGATTAAAGGTGCGGTGCTGTGGAAGGCAGAGGTAGGAGATCGCCATGAGTTTGAGGCCACCCTGAGACTACATAGTGAACTCCAGGTCAGCCTGGACTAGTGAGACCCTACCTTGGATAACCAAAAAAATAAAATAAAATAAAAATATTTTCTGTAAGAAGGGCGCCGTGTAGGATCCTGTGAGCTTTCTGTGTGGAGCCTATGCTGTCAGATGAGTCCTGAGACTCCTCACTTTCTGATAAAGATGAAACCTGTTGGGCAATATGAGAAATAGGAGCTCCCTGACTCCCTGACCTGTTGAACCAGGCTGGGGTGCAGTCTTGGAAGTGTTACTCTGGTGGGAATCTTCCATGATCAACTGTGCCCCACAGTCCACTGCCGCCCCTAGGTGGATCTGAATTCACAATTCACTTCCCAGCCCCCCATCTCTGCGGGGACACGCAGGGTCACTTGAGAGCTAGCTGTCCTGGGCTGCCGTTCCTCCACCATCGGGGCGCCAGTGACGGCATGACCGACCTATCCAGCTTATTGTTGTTGTTGTTACCATTTTGAAGCAGTCTTAATCTAGCCTAGGCTGACCTGGAACTCACTCTGTGGCCCAGGCTGGCCTTGAACTCACAGTGACCCTCCTACCTTAATCTCACAAGTGTTTGGGATTACAGGCCTGTGCCACCATGACCAGCCTAACTTTTTTTTTTTTTTTTTTTTTTTTTTTTGGTTTTTCAAGGTAGGGTGTCACTCTAGCTCAGGCTGACCTGGAATTCACTCTGTAGTCTCAGGGTGGCCTCGAACTCACAGTGAGCCTTCTACCTCTGCCTCCTGAGTGCTGGGATTAAAGACGTGCTGCCACCACGCCCAGCCTGACTTGACTACTTTTAATTGCATCAAGAAACTGCAGGTAGGACTACAGAGTGAGCTCCAGTTCAGCCTGAGCTGCAGTGAGACCCTACCCTCGAAAAAACCCAAAACAAAATTTAGAAGGGATTAAAGGTGCGGTGCTGTGGAAGGCAGAGGTAGGAGAGTGAGACCCTACCTCGAAAAAAACCCAAAACAAAATTTAGAAGGGATTAAAGGTGCGGTGCTGTGGAAGGCAGAGGTAGGAGGATAGCTCTGAGTTCGAGGCCATCCTGAGAGTAATTCCAGGACAGCCTGGACTAAAGACCCTACCTCAAAAAAAAAAAAAAAGAAATAGCAGACTCTGCCTCTTAGTCTCAGGGTGGAGACAGAAAATGAAGCTGATGTCCTAAAGAGCAAATTGTAACTAATTCCTGAAGAATGCAAACAGGCTCATAGTAAAGGTACAAGGGCAAACAGCTTAAGGTTGGGGTGTTGGGACATTGTGGAATACAGTTATGATATTTTATAAACTGTTTTTGTTTTATTTTTATTTATTTATTTGAAAGTGACAGACAAAAAGAGAAAGAGGCAGATAGAGACAGAGAATGGGTGCTCCAGGGCCTCTAGCCACTGCAAATGACACATGTGCTACCTTGTGCATCTGGCTTATGTGGGTCCTGGGGAATCGAACCTGGGTCCTTAGGCTTTGTAGGCAAGTGCCTTACCCACTGAAGCTATCTCTCCAGCCCTATAGTTATGTTCTGAGACAGGATCTGGCTTTGAACTCTATGTAGCCAAGGATAACCTTCAATTTCCCAGCCTGCCTCCATCTCCCAAGGTCTAGAATCATAGGCATGTGCCATCATGCCTGGTTTATGTAGTACTGTGGATGGAACTCTGGCCTCATCCATGCTAGGCAAGCAATCTATCAACTGAGCTACATTCCCAGCCGGTTAAAAGCACACTTTTTGTTTTTCTTGTGGTACTGGAGATTGAACCTAGGGACTCATGCATGCTAGGCAAATGCTCAATCACAATAGTAGTTTTCCCCCTTAGGGTCTATGTCTCTTGAGATAGGTTTTTGGCCAGGTTTACAGTATCAGGCATGAAGTCCTTCTTATGGAGTGGGCCTCAAATCCAATCAGAGAGTGGTTGGTTACTTCTGCAGTGTTCATGCCCCTGTTGCACAAGTGGGCACATCTTGCTCAGTGAAAAGCAGAAAGGGGTCCATCCTGAAGCTGTTGCCATAACCCGGGGAGCAGATGCAACCCCAGCTTGGACTGGTTTTCCTTTTCTCTCTGAGTAATCTTCCTTGGCCTCTTCCAAGGTCTTTTTAAACCCAGAGTCCCTTTGAAACCCAGAGTCCCGTTCTCTCTCATAGGACCCCAGATATCTCAGGATAAGCTTGCATCTAAAGCTACTAGGGGTGCTGTGAAGCCATAAGTGGGTGCTGTGGAGGATCTCATTGGGGGGCCATGAGGTGAGGGAGGTGAGGCTAAGCGTCTTCAGGAACAGGGCTTACTAAGGCCTGATTTGATTGGCAGATGTGAGTAGGGTTGTCACATAACAGGCTCAGGGAGCTTCTCAGTTCCATGAAGAAGTTAGGAGAACCAAGAACACCATTCAGAAGGGCCTCGGCTTCCTGGCAGGGAGATCCTGGCATGCACACACCATGGGCAGCATGAGGCTATCTGGAGGTGGCCTGAGGACCTTGACCTGAAGCTGGAGTTTTGCACAAAGAGAGGAATAAAACCTGGTGGAAAAATTCCCATAATGAGCAATGAGTGGGAAGATTCCTCCTGGAAATTGGGGAGCTGGGTTTCCAGAATGCACGCAGTCAGGCTATGCCAGCAGGAAAGTAGGATTCAGGAGTAAATGGGGTACAGTCTTCTGCTTCTTCCTCAGGGTCCTTTGAGATGCCTCATTTCTATTGTTTTTAAAAATATTTTATTTACTGGGGAGAGAGAGGCAGATAGAGACAGAGAATGGGTGCTCCAGGGCCTCTAGCCACTGCAAATGACACATGTGCTACCTTGTGCATCTGGCTTATGTGGGTCCTGGGGAATCGAATCTGAGTCCTTAGGTTTCATAGGCAAGTGCTTTAACCACTAAGCCACCTCTCCAGCCCTTTTTTATTGACTCTATTGTGTGTGTGTGTGTGTGTGTGTGTGTGTGTGTATGTAGGTGTGCACATACCATGGCATACATGTGAAGGTCAGAAAGAGTTGTCTTGCTTCATTGTCTCTGAAGCAGGGTCTCTTACTGTTGCAAATGAGTCCGGCCCTGGAGCTTTGGATCTTCAGGGCTCCGCCTCCCGTTGTTGTGGGCCTGCTGGGATTACAGATGCATGAGCTACTTTGGCCACTTTGTGTCCAGCTTTGTGTGGGTACTGGAGAATTGAGCCCACACAGACAGGCTTTGCAAACAAGTCCCTTTAACCATTGAGCTATCTCCCCAGCCCCTTTTGAGATGCTCCATTTCTCAGCTGAAGAAATCAAGGCCTGGGAAGGACATGTTCTAATGGGGTGACAAAGTGATCAGGCCCAAAATGGTCACATCTTTATCCATTAATGCCTGTGATGATGTGAGGTTCTGCTCAGAAGCAATTTGGTAGATGTGACAACTGGAAGACCATGGGCAGGATGATTATCCTATGAGCCATGTGACCACAGTGGTTGTGGTGAGGAGAGGCAGAGGGCATGCAGACTCCGCTGCTGGCGCTGGAGATAGCCGAGCCGAGTGTACCTTGGCAGCTGGGAAAGGCACAGGAAGAATTTATCCCAGGACCCTCCAGTAGGAAGGCAGCACCACAAACACTGTCCACAGATGGTGGTGTTTTATTTTCTTTCAAGGTAGGGTCTCGCTCTAGCCCAGGTTGACCTGGAATTCATTATGTCATTTCAGGGTGGTCACAAACTCAGGGAGATTCTCCTGCCTCTGCCTCTGCCTCCTGAGTGCTGGGATTAAAGGCGTGCGCCACCACGTCCACCTGATTATGTTGTATTGTTACGGCAGCCATAGACAAGTAATACATCATTTTGCTGGGCTTCTCACACCTGCTGAACAGCCTCCCATTGCAGAGCCTCGCACATGCTTTTCCTGTGGTCCAAGCCACTCTTTCTCTTTCCCTCCTTGCCTGTTCTTTCTGCCTGCTGGCGTTGGCCTAAACATCCCTCCATTGGGAAAGCCTTCTTTGGCCTTACCTGGCAGGAGCAGAGTCCCCTAGTGAGGCTCCCATGGTACCATATGACTCTGGTACACTCCCATGATCTCCTCAAGATCTCTGGTCCTACAAGTCTGTTCCTCAGTACCTCTCTGAGCATTCTTTATTTATTGCTGTTGGACCAAGACTCCATGTGGTCAGCATCCAGCTCCGTCACAGCTCAGTGGAACGATTGCTGGGTGTTGGACAGGGAAGGGCAGCTCTGTTCCACCTCCCAGCAGTCTTCCAGAGCTCTTCTGGTATAATTTTCCCCCATCGCTCTTTTTTTTTTCAAGGTAGGGTCTCGCTCTAGCCCAGGCTGACCTGGAATTCACTATGTAGTCTCAGAGTGGCCTTGAACTCACGGTGATCCTACTACCTCTGCCTCCCGAGTGCTGGGATTAAAGGCATGAGCCACCACGCCCGGCCCCTCTTTTTTTTTTTTTTTATTAACAACTTCCATGATTATAAAAAATATCCCATGGTAATTCCCTCCCTGCCCTGACTTTCCCCTTTGAAACTCCGTTCTCCATCATACCACCTCCCCCTCTCAATCAGTCTCTCTTTTATTTTGATGTCATCGTCTTTTCCTCCTATTATGATGGTCTTGTGTAGGTAGTGTCAGGCACTGTGAGGTCATGATATCCAGGCCATTTTGTGTCTGCAGGAGCACGTTGTAAGGAGTCGTACCCTTCCACTGGCTCTTACATTCTTTCCGCCACCTCTTCTGCAATGGACCCTGAGCAATGGAAGATGTGATAGAGATATTTCAGTGCTGAGCACTCCTCTGTCACTTCTTCTCAGCACCATGGTGCCTCCTGAGTCATCCCAAGGTCACTGCCATTTGAAAAGTGAAGCTTCTCTAACCAAAAGTGAGAGTAGTATTAATATATAGGTGTGAACATGAAGACAAGTGCTTACTATTCCCCCAGCTCTTGATACTCACCCCTCCCTTTTTCCTTCTGTCAGTCAATGTGTACTGAACCCTTGGTTTGTGCCAGCACCTAACTTCCGGTCAGGAGGGAAGACAGCATGTCTAAACAGACACTTGGAGGAACAAGGAAGGAACTGGAGGGACTTGGTTAGGTGTTGAGCTACCCAAGTGCCAGAGGCCCGAGGCCTGCAGGTATCCTGGGAAGAGGATGACACAAACCTAGGCTTCAAATGCTGAGCCACATCGTTTGCCTGCAGTGCAAGAAGCATCGTCCAAACACGCACAAGTCCACGAGCCAAGCACACGAAGGCCCCAGGGTTTCTACTGTCACTTCTGTGGAGAAGCACAGGGACAAGGGATTAGTGTGCACACGTGTGGGCAAATGCAAAACCCAGCTCTGTGTGCCACAGGCCACTCAGTTCATCCTCTTTACCTCATCTGTAAAACAGAAATTACCCTGATTATCCTGACCTCAGAACATGGTGGTGATGAGTCAATGAAATAATTAGTCCTAAGGGAGAGACCAGTTTCCTGTGCCCATTCAATTCTCAGTACTAAGTTCAAATCAATCTCTTTCTCTCTCTCTTTCTCTATTCGCTAGAATGTAGTACAGATATTTTAAAAAGCAAGGGAAGCCAGGCGTGGTGGTGCACCCTTTAATCCCAGCACTTGGGAGGCAGAGGTAGGAGATCGCCATGAGTTTGAGGCCACCCTGAGACTACCTAGTGAACTCCAGGTCAGCCTGGACTAGTGAGACCCTACCTCAAAAAAAAAAAAAAAAGAAAAAAAAAAAAAAAAGCAGGGGAAAGATGCATGGAAGAATAGTTTTATCTATTCATTGAATTTTCTGAAAAACAGAAAAATAATTTGTTTGGGTGGCAAATAAGCACATGTGAACACATCAGATGATCTAACAGAGCCAATTGTGTTGACACTGCTGGGATAGTGGGTGAATGGACGGATGGGAGGGACAGGATGGATGGATGGATGGACAGATGATGGATGGATGGAATGCATGAATAGATAGACAAATGGATAAATGGATGGGTTGGGTGGATGGATGGATGGGTGGATAGGATGGACAAAAGGGATAGAATGCAATGGATGGATGGAAGGACAGATGGATAGAATGGGTGGATGGGTGGAAGATGTATATATAGATGGATGAATGGATAGAATGAATGGATGGGTAGATGGACAGATGGATAGAATGATTAGGTAGGTGGACAGCAGATGGATGGATGGATGGATGTGTGGTGGGTGGATGCACAGGCAGATGGATGGATGGGATAGGATGGATGGATGCTGTTGCAGTCAGGTTCGCATTGCCGGCAGAAATCACCCAACCAAGAGAAACTTGTGGGAAAAAAAAGGTTTATTTTGGCTTACAGGCTTGAGGGGAAGCTCCACGATGGCAGGGGGAAATGATGGCATGAGCAGAGTGTGGACATCACCTCCTGGCCAACACCAGGTGAGCAGTAACAGGAACAGGAGAGTGTGCCAAACACTGGCAAGGGGACACTGGCTGTAACACCCATAAGCCTGCCCCCAACAATACACCACCTCCAGGAGGCGTTAATTCCCACATCTCCATCAGCTGGGAACCTGGCATTCAGAGCACCTAAGTTTATGGGGTCACCTGCATCAAGCCACCACATATGGATTGGATGGAATGGATTGATGCGTGCATGTATTACGAACAGAGCAGCAGAGGAAGGTGCTTACTCTCTGAAGGTGGCAGGAGGAATCGAAGGGAGACACTTTTCTCTTTGCCAGAGTGGGAGGTGCTGAGGTCTGGGAAAGACAGGGTGATCTGTGGACTGGGACTCGTCTGTCCACTTGGAGGGGGGTTTATGGGGCACAGCACAACAGAGACACAAAGGGTCAAAGAAGAGTTGCTCAAAGACTATAGGTTACTTACTAAGTCAAAGATTACTAAGCACCAAAAGTCTACAGCTCACTGTGTCTGCAGTCCTAGATACAGACAGCCAGGGTGGGGTCAGGGGCACATGACAGAGAATGATCTTCATGAGATGGGCTATAAACCAGGTGTGGTGGCACATGACTATAATCTCAGCACTTAGGAGGTAGCGACAGGAGGACCAGAAGTTCAAGGTCATTCTCAGTCACATAGAGAGTTCAATACTAGCCTGGGGTACATGAGATCCAGTCTCAAAATCAAACTAAACCCAACCAGCAAGGAAGACTGACAGGGCTGTAAATGTCATAACCTCAGAGTAGAAGAGGAGGAGCAGGAAAGTGTCATTCTTAGCCTGTGTCTGGTCACCAGGGCAGGTGGATTCCTGTCCTGGGTGAGAACAGAATCCATGTTCTTGGGTCAGGAAAGCCACCTTCATTCCAAGTCTCTTATCAGAAGGCTTTCTCCTCCCCACTCCCTAAAAAGATTTGAGAACACAGAGGCAGTAGGGAGATGCCCAATGTCTTTCCTTTTCCTAGGCCAGCACACATCTTCCCCAGGCCCTGCAACTAGAAGCCAGACTCCTGCCTTAACATCTGCTCCCCTCCCCCATTCCAGAGTCTCTGTGTCCTGGGTTTTGCTGATGCGTCCCCATGCACCAGATATCCCTTGAGAGTGCATACCAGGTGGTGAGAACTTGAGGGAATCTATGACCCCTCCGAACCTCAGTTTCCCCTCCTGTGAAATGGAGGGAATGGAATTTAAAAGCTTTTGTTTTCTCTGACGGTGCCAACCTGTCTTCTTCATATACCTGGTGTTTCATTATGGAGTAGAGAAGGCACCTGTGGGCCTGGGGCAAATGTACAATAAAGTACAGACCGTGAGTCCAAGAGCCCCTCCGGTGGGCCTCATTTAATACTCTGGGTACCTCCGCAGCTCAGTGCTGTCTGGCAAGTCCAGTGTGGTCGTGGGTCTTCAGCTGGTTCTGGCCTGGCTGCCATGGGCTCAGCTCTCAGAAGTGTGGGGTAGGGGCAAGGCGAGGGGGAGGGACAGGGATGGCGTACTCCCGCCTGGACAGAGCGCACAATGGTGGCACGGGGTAGGATGACGTGTAAATGCTTTCCTTCAGTCCATCCCTGGGTGCCTGCCACTTCTGCTTCAGCTGCTCCAGGAGTCCATAGTTTGTAGGCGGAGCTGCAAAAGAAGCCAGGTCAGAGTGACTTCAAAGGGGAATGAAGAACAGGTGGTGGGGGCCCTGCAGGGCACAGAGGCCAGAGATGGCACAAAAGAGGTCCTATCCATTACTCTTTTGTTTTGATTTATTTTGTAATTTTTCTTAGGAGGGAGATTGAGAATGGGCACAACAGGGCCTCAGCCACTGCAATCAAACTCCAGATGTGTGCACCACCTTGTGCGCATGTGCGACATTACATGCTTGCAGCATCACCTTGTGTGTCTGGCTTACGTGGGACTTGGAGAGCCGGACATGGGTCCTTAGGCTTCACAGGCAAGTGTCTTAACTGCTATGCCATCTCTCCAGCCCTTGTTTTGAATTTTTTGAAGCAGAATCTCACTCTTGCCCAGGCTGACCGGGACTACATTCTGTGGCCTAGCTGGCCTTGAATTCACGGAGATCCTTTCACCTTAGCCTCCCAAGTGCTGGGATCAGTGGCATGTGCCACCATGCCCAACCTTGTTTGTTCATTTGTTTCTTGTTTTTTTTTTCTTCTTATTTTTAAAAATAATCTTTATTTATTTATCTGAGAGACAAAGCCAGAGAGAATGGGCACGTCCGAACTCCAGACGCATGCAGCACCTTGTGCATCTGGCTTATGGTTCGATCTGGGGAATGGAACCTAGGTCCTTTGGTTTTGTAGGCAAGCGCCTTAACCGCTAAGCCATCCTCCCAGCCCTGTTTGTTTGCTTTTGAAACAGGGTCTCATGTAGCCCAGGCTGGTCTCAAACTCTGATGACCTTGAACTTCCGATCCTCTTGCTTCCTCCGCCCAAGTGCTGGGAATACAGTATGTGCCACCGCACTTAGTTTATGTGATGTGGGCATAGAGCTCAAGGATTCATACATGCTAGGCAAGCACTTTACCCGTGCCCAGCTCATCTAGCCCTCCTTTGCAGTAGCACACAACCCTGTATGAAAGTGTCTTACTAATCAGTCTTATCTTGCTTGTTTGTTAATGGTGCCTTAGCTGTCCCCCACTGGAGCACCAATGTCCTAAGAATTTGTCACCACTATGGTCCCTGGTACTACACCAAGGAATGCCTCCCCAGAAGGATTCAGCCCCTTGCAGAGAGAGTGCCTGGCAGGGAGCATGCAGCGACATTGCCACCTGTGCTCCAGGTAACCAGGGTGCCTGTATGAGGGTGTCATGACAGGATTAACCTTGATGTCAAGGGGAGAAGGCAGGCGGTAGCCCTGGGCAGAAACCAGGGCTCACTTCCCTATGACCTCATTTTCCTTGCTGACCAGAGTTCTTGTGTGGATCCTTGTCATTCATGAGATCGCACCGCAGCCCCATGCACTTGTACAGCCCTCACAGACCCACACAGGGACACTCCCAAATCGTCAAAGTACCAAGAAGGGGAAAGTCTGACTTCTCTGGCAGCCACAGCAACTTCTGTCTGTTCCAAGTGCGCAGGGCGGGCAAGCCTGGGTTATAATCATGCCGGTTGTAGTGGTCATCGTATGTGCTGATCAGGTAGCGGCGTGAGGGCTCCTGGTGGTGCGTGATCAGATGTTTGTATGGGAGCCCCTGAAAGGACACATAGGGGCCGCGTTACCTGTCAGAGAAAAGCATCTAGGATAGAGGCAGCTGTGCTGCTGATGCAAAGAAAGTCTCCACGGGCTGGCAGCAAGCCCTAAGGGCCACCAAACTGGAGACACAGTCAATCGTTTGTCCCACTTGGACACAGTCTATTTTCAATAACGTATCCCAGCTAGCTTTGTTCTGTACAAAAGACCCCCGGGGCCTATACAAATCCATTCATCCCCAGAATGGCAGATTAAAATTAAAGCCAGGGGACACTCGGCTGAATGGGTAGAGTCAGAGGCACCCAGGGTACACACTTGTGATCTGACATGACACCCTTTGAGCCATGCCTCATATTCCCATCAAGTACTGAGGGAAGAACCAGAGAAGGGGGCCATAGACTGCCTTCCCTCAGCAAGGGTTTATGGCTACTGTGGTTGGAAACAGGGGAGCGATTTCTTTGGCATGGAGTTATTTACAGGGAGAAGAGAGCTGTGTTCTCCTATCTCTGGGATGCTTGCCTGAATTGGTACTTTTCTTTCTTTTTTTTTTTAAATTTTCTTTTTGTTTATTTATTTATTTGAGAGTGACAGAGAGAAGGAGGCAGAGAGAGAGAGAGAGAGAGAGAGAGAGAATGGGCACGCCAGAGCTTCCAGCCTCTGTAAACGAACTCCAGATGAGTGCGCCTCCTTGTGCATCTGGCTAACGTGGGTCCTGGGGAATTGAGCCTCGAACCGGGGTCCTTAGGCTTCACAGGCAAGCGCTTAACCGCTAAGCCATCTCTCCAGCCCATGAATTGGTACTTTTCTTAAGGAAAGCCTCTTGGCCTGACCCCTGAAAGGAATTACCTAGGAAAATGGGCTCATTCGGGGGAGAGGATGTGGGTTTCTATGTCTGACATGGGCTGTAGACATGTTGCACCCCAGACTTCAGGTGGCAGTTACATAAATAAGTCAGCACACAATGCCAGTGGGTATGGGCTCAGACACGAAGCAAATTCCCATGATCAGCGCAGCCAGGGCCCGGGGATTGAATCCCAATGCGGCCAGTGAGCTGGAGGTCTTCCCACCCACAGAAGGCGGCCGCGCTGCAGGAGAGATCTCAATGGGGATTTTTAAAATTGCATTTTCTTTGGGTTCTGGGTGCAGCCCCGCAATTTTAATCAGAAATGATAAGGTGAAGAGCATGGAAACCATTGTCTTGGAAAGTTTTTCTCAGGAGCAGGGGCATGCGATGGCATGCATGGCCACAAGGGGCAGCAGAGGACCGTCAGGGCCAGGAGCAAGGCCTCTGTGATTACCAGAATTGCAAGTTTAGGATTGAATACTTTGAGTAATTTCAGAGGCCTCCAGGCTGTCTGGAGTGGGGGGTCTCTAGCTGTTAGGTATCAGGCTCCAGAGGTATTTAGGGCAAGGCAATATGGGCCTGGTGTCTGGGTTAGATAAGGAGGTAGATAATGGGAACTTTGGAATGGTTGATTTGAATATGAACATAGTTTACCATCTCTAGAAATTGTCTCTCCAGGATAAGATTAGCCAGCAAAACAGCATTAGATATAGAAAATTAGGGGTCTGGAGAGATCACTCAGTGGTTAAAGGTGCTTGCTTACAAAGTCTGTTGACCCGGATTTGATTTCCCAGCATCCAGATAAAGCCAGATGTACAAAGTGGTACATGGGTCTGGAGTTAGTTTGTGGTGAGAAAGGCCCGTGGTACACCCATTCTTTCTCTCTCTCCTTGCAAATACATAAACAATAACAACATTTTTATTGTACATGACTAATACAAATTAAAATATTTTATTTATTTGTCCCTCCACACAAACTCTAGATGTGTGCACCATTTTGTGCATCTGGCTTTATGTGGGTATTAGGGAATTGAACCTGGGCAGGCAGGTTTTGCAAGGAAATGGCTTTTAACCTTTGAGCAACCTTCCCAGCCCAATAATTTTATTTTTTTGTTTTTGTGAGATAGGGTCTTGCTCTAGCTCAGCCTAAAAAATTATTTTTAAATACAATATAAAAATTTTAAAACATGGGCTAACACTTGAGTAGGAGAAAGACTCAGGGAGCTGGGTATGGTGTTGTACACCTTTAAACCCAGCACTAGAGAGGCAGAGGTAGTAGGGTCACTGTGAGTTTGAGGTCAGTCTGAGACTACATAGTGAATTCCAGGGCTAGAGCAAGACCCTACATGGAAAAAAAACAAAAACTCAGGGAAAATGCCTTTGGACAGTTATAGCCGCACTGTGGAAGATCAGTTTGGAAAGCAGGTTCAGCATTTGCCTAAGGGAAGAGAGCAAGAATGTGGGACGGGGGGGGGGGGAGTGGTGGATGGGAGACAAGAAGGAAGTTGTCCTCGGACCTGGAATCAAAGGGAGCAGTGGTGGACGTGGTCACATGGGGACAGTGTTACAGCTATGTCCCTGGCACAGGAGCA
This sequence comes from Dipus sagitta, assembly GCA_036346955.1. Taxonomy (NCBI): domain Eukaryota; kingdom Metazoa; phylum Chordata; class Mammalia; order Rodentia; family Dipodidae; genus Dipus; species Dipus sagitta. Next base: position 125,619,428 of record CM070773.1, read on the forward strand.
GAATTGTTGGGAAAGAATGTCTGATGTGTGTTTTCTCTTTGCTGGGACAAAACACCAGACCAAGAACAGCATACAGAAGTAAAGGGTTTATTTTGGCTTACAATCTCCAGGGGAAGTTTCATTTGGGTGGGGAGCGCCTGGCAGGAAACAGCAAGACAGTGAAGTAGCCCACCAGCTGGGCATTGAGTATGAGCTTAGTCTCAGACACGTCATGCTATGGGCGACACTGTTCATTCAAACTACCACAGTGTGTGTTGGGGTTAGAAGAACTTAATTTTTTTGTTGTTGTTTTCTCGAGGTAGGGTTTCACTCTAGCCCAGGCTGACCTGGAATTCACTATGTAGTCTCAGGGTGGCCTTGAACTCATGGTGATCCTCCTACCTCTGCCTCCCAAGTGCTGGGATTAGGTGTGCACCACCACGTCTGGCTTTAATTTTTTTTTTTTTTTTTTTAAGCAGGCTCTCACTCTAGCCCAGGTTGACCTGGAACTCACTCTGTATCCCAGACTTGCTTCAAACTCATGGTGATCCTCCTACTTAAGCTGCCCAAGTGCTGGGGTTAAAGGAGTGTGCTACCATACTAAACTAGAATGTCTTAATTTTAACCAGACTGTGTGTTAAACCCTGAGTCTGGACTTGTTACTGGTCCAAAGTCCTATCAAATGCTCTACATTTGATCTGAGACACAAGGCCTAGAAGTGGTAACACATGTTCTAATATGTGCGAGCAGAGAGCTAAGAGCCTCACATGCATGGGTGGTTGGGGGTTTGGAGCATCAGGTCGTGGCTTCTAAATGTGACTTGCGGGCTGGAGAGATGGCTTAGCGGCTAAGTGCTTGCTTGTGAAGCCTAAGGATCCCAGTTCGAGGCTCATTTCCCCAGGACCAACATAAGCCAGATGCACAAGGGGCGCACGCATCTGGAGTTTGTTTGCAGTGGCTGGAGGCCCTGGTGTGCCCATTCTCTCTCTCTCTCTATCTGCCTCCTTCTCTCTCTCTGTCACTCTCAAATAAATAAATGTAAATGAACAAAAAAAATTTAATAAATGTGGCTTGCTTCCATTCTAGCCTCTGTGTCTTCTATGCACGCATTATAGCATTATAATGGTGAAGGTCACAAGCCTTGGTATGCTCTGGAGATGCCAGCAGAGTCTGGTAGTGTGGTCCAAGGATGGCAGCAGAGTTTGGGGATGTCAGTGCGGTTCAGGGATGCTGGAAGAGATCCTGGCTCTATTTTTCATGCCACAGATTCCCAAAGGGAGAAGATGAGCCGTCATCTCTGGTAGGTATCAATGTAAAACCCAACTCTGGCCTCGCCTCGAGGGAATAACAGGCAGTTTATTCTTGAGCCAAATGCAAGAGATCATGGCCCATTGTGGTGATTTGAATGTAAAAGGTCCCCCAGAGCCTCAGGTGTTTGTAAGTAAGCCTCATATTTAATCCCAGGACCCTTCCACCCCAGTCTTTGGGTGGTGGAGGCTTACTGGAGGAGGTGTGTCAGTAGGGCTGTAAAACTGTAAGCCAGAAATAAACCTTTTCCTTCCACAAGCTGCTTCTGGCCAGGTGTTTTGACCCAGCAACAAGAAGATAATTGCTATACCCAGGTAGCATGGATTCTGGTTGCCCCAAATAACATGTTGCAATTTGGAAACAGTTTAGTGAACTATTATATTTATAGACTTGAAACAGTTCAAGGCGTTTTGCAAACTCACCAGTGGGAACATCAGGTGGGCGGGTTACTGCAGAGCAGGGAAATCTCTTCTATAGGTCTCAGGTGGCATTCTTAGTTTGGGGGTTGGTGGAAGCTAGTTGTACGCTAAGTTGATGCATTTCAAATGGTTTTACCTGGTAGCCCGAAGGATGTTAGGTCAGGCACAGAAGCTGACAATTAAGGGGACTAAAGATGGTGCAAGACAACTTGGCTGAGGATCTGTAACATTCCAACTCCACAATCTGGAAAGTTTTGTTTCTTAAATATTTTTATTTATTTGAGGAAGAGAGAGAATGAATATGGGCACCCCAGGACCTCCTACCACTGCAAACAAACTCCAGATGCATGTGCCACTTTGTAATCTGACTTTATGTGGGTACTGGGGAATTGAACCCAGGCTGATAGGCTTTGTAAGCTAGCGCCTTTACCCACTGAGCCATCTCCCCAGCCCCAGGAAGTTGTAATCAGTCAATCAGTCTGGTAGAATTTCTTTTTCTTTCTTTCTTTCTTTTTTGTTTTTTGAGGTAGGGTCTCACTCTGGCCCAAGCTGACCTGGAATTCACTATGTAGTCTCAGGGTGGCCTCGAACTCAAGGCAATCCTCCTACCTCTGCCTCCCGAGTGCTGGGATTGAAGGTGTGTGCCACCATGCCCAGCTTGGTAGAATTTCTTGATCCGTTGGCCTTTGGGTTATGGACCCAACACACTTCCACTGTGAGCTACTAGATACAACTTTTAACATAGGTGTGACGTTTGTTTTTTAAATTTATTTATTTTTTCTGTCTGGGAACTTCAGTTTACAAGGGTGAGGGAGATAATATCACTCAAGGGGCGTGGTGGCACACACCTTTAATCCCAGCACTCAGGAGGCAGAGGAAGGAGGATCACCATGAGTTTGAGGCCACCCTGAGACTACATAGTGAGTTCCAGTTCAGCCTGGACTAGAGTGAGACCCTACCTCAAAAAAACAAAAACAAAACAAAAGATTAGTCAAGACACACCTTGAGGGCTGGAGAGATGGTTTAGCAGTTAGGGCAGTTGTCTGTAAACTCTAATGACCTGGGCTCACTTCCCTCCCCAGTACCCACATTAGAAAAAAAAAAAAAAAAAGCCAGACGCACAAAGTGGCACATGTGTCTGGAGTTTGTATGCAGTGGCTGGAGGCCCTGGCATGCCCATTCCCTCTGTCTATCTTTCTCTGCTTGCAATTAAAAAAACAAACAAACAAAAGAAAAACAGACACACCTTGACACAGTTACAGAAGAGCCACCTACCCCCTCCTGGTTCCCTCACCAACAAGCCATGCAGTTTGGAAGACACTCACTGCTGCTGTACCGGGAGGTGCCCACCTCTTGCGTCCCCTCCCATTCTGAAATGCTCCCATTCAGATCTCCAGCCTCGCATCCCCTTCCTGGTGAAGGGCTGGGTGGAGTGAGACAGGTTGTCTCCAAGAGCAGCAAGCCGGCAGAAGTCACTCAGAGTTCTCGCTTAGGATTCTCGGAGTGCGGAGGGACAGAGCAGGACTGTGCCCCATGGATGAGCAGCGACAAGCTGGATGTCCCCAGGGTGTCTGGTGGGTGGCATGCAGAGGGATTGATGTAAGGGGTGGCCCTCTGTGCTGTTTATTCCTACAGGGGCCAGGATCTCAGAGACCCTGGCATACGCTTACCTGCTAGTATATGTCTCTTACCTCAATTCTCCTTTTCCCGTACCACCTGGAGATCTGGTCCAGCCTGTGGCCTGGGAAGGGGACATACTCCTTTCTGTAAATGCACTGGGGAGTCTGCTCGGTGGCTCTGGTGAACTGGAAAAGATCAGATAGTCACAGAACCTCTGGCTCACTGCTTCTCACACTCCTTCCTGCATCCCTTCTCCTTCTGAGCCATCAGAAGATTGGCAGAGAAAAGATACACGGGGAGCTGGAGAGTTAGCTCAGCTGTTAAGGCGTTTGCCTGCCAAGCCTAAGGTCCCAAGTTCAATTTCCCACTATGCATGTAAAGCCAGATGCATAAGGTGCTGCATGTGTCTGGAGTTCGTTTGTAATGGCTGGAGGCCCTGGAGTGCTCATTCTCTATCTGCCTCTTTCTGTCTCACTCTCAAATAAATAAATATTTTTTAAAAAAGAAAAAATCCACTGGAATCTGGGACATCACACAAAACAGGAAGGTGAACTAAGGGCCTACAAGCCATCTGTGCCCGTGGAAAACTGTGACAGGCTCATCTGCTCGCTTTCTTATGTCATGCTTTCTAAGTGAGGTTCTTAGAACTGGATATGGTAAGCTATTAAATATCAACAACTTTCATGTTTTTGTTTAGACAGCCTCATTCCATAGCCAAAGCTAGTTTCAAACTCATGATCTTCCCATAAGCACTTCTTGAGTGTTGGGGTTACAGGTGTTCACCACCATGCTCAGGAATTTGCCTTTTTACTTATTTTATTTTACTTTATTTTTTTAAGGTACTCAAGCCCAGATTGACCTGGAACTCACTCTGTAGCCAAGTCTGCACTCCCCTATCACTTACTTTCTTTTTCTTTCTTTTTTTTTTTTATTCTTTTGGCATTGGGACAATTTAATTTTCACGTACAAAGCTTGATGGCCTGGGTTTGATTCCCCAGTATCCATCTAAAGCCAGATGAACAGTGGTGCATGCATCTGGAGTTCATTTGCAGCAGCTGGAGGCCCTGGTGTGCCCATTCTCATTCATTCTCTCTCTCCTCTCTCTCTCTCTCATAAATAAATAAATGAAAATTTAAAGAAATTGGAAAAGGAACAGAGCCAATAGTAAAAAAAAAAAAAAAAAAAAAAAAAACCAAAAGAAAACCAAACTAGACTTCATCAAAACGTGAAACTTCTCTGCATCGAAGCCCACTCTCCAGAGACTGAGAGACAGAACCGAGGTCAATGGTAGCACCCTCGTCTGCCATGCATGCCGCTTGGGGTTCAGCTGCCAACATTATCAAGGAAATCCTTGTCGACTACAGCAGAGATGTCAAGAAGAGGATTTCCCATCCCAAAGAGGACGTTCCCACTCAGCGGTGCCGGCTCCACCTTCAGCGTCTTGGGCTTGGGCTCCTCCTAAGCCGCTGCCTGCCATCTTCTCGCTCCCCACCTAGTTAGGCTCTACCGCGTGCCCTGCCCCCTCCCCTATTACTTTCTTGTTGCCCTTTCATTCCCACTAAACCCTTCTTCCTAACTAATCCCCCTTCTACTTTCATGTCTTAAAAAAAAATTTTTTTTTTTTTCGAGGTAGGGTCTTGCTGTAACCCAGGTCAGCCTGGAATTCACTATGTAGTCTCAGGTTGGCCTTGAACTCACAGCGATCCTCCTACCTGGGCATCCTGAGTGCTGGGATTAAAAACATGTGCCACCATACCCGACTCACATATTTTTTATTTATCTATTTGAGAGAGAGTGAGTATGGGTGTGCCAAGGCCTCTTGCTAGTGCAAATGAATTCCAGACACATGTGCCACTTTGTGCATCTGGCTTTATGTAGGTACTGGGGAATTGAACCCTTCACCACTGAGCCATCTCCCCAGCCCTCTCATGTCGTGTGTGTGTGTGTGTCCTACTGAGTTTACTCATATGGCAGCACATTTCAGAATTTCCTTCCTGGTAGAGGCTGAATAATGTATCATCTTTTGTTTACCTGTTCATGCGTCAATGGACACCTGGGAAGGAAGGAGAGAAGGAAAGGGAAAGGAAAGGAAAGAAAGAAGGAAAGGGAAAGGAAAAGAAGGAAGGAAGGAAAGAAAGGAAAGGAAGGAATAAAAGAAAGGAAAGGAAGAAAGGAAGGAAGGAAGGAAAGGAAAGAAGGAAGAAAGAAAGGAAGGAAGAAAGAAAAGTGGTGACTGCTAATTATCTCCGTGAAAATGATTTCTGATTGTCAGATGTCTCCATCAACCTTCGCTACAACCTTCCCCATTCTCCCCACATCAAAGCTGCCAGGTGTAGATTATCACCTTTCCCTTGCCCATTTCTCCCAAAGACCTGAGGATGTCTAGGTGAGGATTTGCCTTGCTGGCCACCAAGCAAGATGCTCAATTTCAAGTAGTCTGTTCAGGCAAAGTAACACCGAGAACTTATTTGTTCATTCAGAAAGTAAACAGTGAAAGATACAGACAGGACATGATTTTAGGACAGTGTGGGGCAGCAGCGGTACATCCACACACGCCATGGCAGGGGTGGCACACAGGCTCCAGCGTGTGCCACATGCTAGGCTGAGGGGCCAGGCCGGGAGAATAGATATTCTTCTTTTTCTTTTTCTTTTTCTTTTTTTTTTTTTCTTTTGGTTTTTCAAGGTAGAGTTTCGCTCTATCCCAGGCTAACCTGGAATTCACTATGTAGTCTCATGGTGGCCTCGAACTCACAGCGATCCTCCTACCTCTGCCTCCCGAGTGCTGGGATTAGAGGCGTGTGCCACCACGCCTGGCTTGATATTCTTTAAATTAAAGCGGAGAGGGATTGGGAATAGGAAATGTCCAGATGGCTAGAAGCCTTCAGTGGCGATAGCACTGAGAGAGACAATGACGTTGACCCCCGCCATGGCATTTTCAAGATATAACAGAGACCTTGACAACTGCCTGGCTGCATGTTCTCTACGTGGAATACAGACCCAGTGCTGTGTTCACAAGGATGTGAAAGTAGCAAGGGGCCTCACACCTGCCTCCCCTTCTCCGAACCCTTCGCCCGCTCTCGGCTCCTCCTCACCTTCCTTCTTTCTTCCACCCAGTTTCCGGTGAGCACACTGGTTGAATATTTCTTCTCAATGGCCCAGCTTGGAGTGGAGAATGGCTGTGGACTCCCCGCAGTCACAAACATAACGAAGATCTACCCAGTGTCCACTTGGCTTGGCAGATTCGGGAGGAGGAAGAAAGACGGGGGGTTTCTACGGTTTAGCTGCCTTTCTTTAACTCCTCGTGGGTCCTCTCAGCGCAGGGAGTGGATCACACTCAACTATGTGCAGGAAATACAAAAGGCTCAGAGAGTTCACTGCCCCCCGCTGTGGACAGTGATGTGATCTCAGATTCTCTACTGTTGACTGTCTCCATGGTGACAGACTCTGGGGACAAATATTCTCCCTAAGGGAATGGCTGATTCTGCAACCGTACAATTGAGCCCACAAAAGCCAAACCAAAAAGCATGACCACACAGGCAGCTGGCATTCTGTCTGGTATCACTCTGTGATGGTTTATGTTGACTGTTAACTTGACAGGATAGAATCACCAGTGAGGAATGCACAGGTTAGTTTAGCCTCTGTGTTTGTCCCACAGGGTGGTGGTTTGATTCAGGTGTCCCCCATAAACTTACGTGTTCTGGATACTAGGTTCCCCACCTGATGGCAATTGGAAATTAAAGCCTCCTGGAGGCAGTGTATTGTTGGGGGTGGGCTTTATGGATATTATAGCCAGTTTCCCCATGCCAGTGTTTGGCACACTCTCGTGTTCCTGTTGTCTACCTTACATGGGTCAGGAGGTGATGTCCACTCTCTGCTCATGCCATTGTTTCCGCTGCCATCGTGGTGCTTCCCCCTTGAGCATGTAAGCCAAAATAAATCTCTTTTTCTCACAAGCTGCTCTTGGTTGGGTGATTTCTACCAGCAATGCGAACCTCACTGCAACACAGAGGGATTATCTTTATTTATTTATTTATTTATTTATTTATTTATTTATTTATAGAGAATTGGCGTGCCAGAGTTTCAGCCGCTGCAATTGAACTCCAGACGCTTGCACTACCTAGCGTGCCTGTGTGGCCTTGCACTTGCCTCACCTTTGTGTGTCTGGCTTACGTGGGATCTGGAGAGAGATCAAACGTGGGTCTTTAGGCTTTGCAGGCAAGCACCTTAACCACTCAAACATCTCTTCAGTCCCAGAGGGATTATCTTGATTAGATTAACTAAGGTGGGAACTGTGGATGGCACCATCCCATGGACTGGGGTCCTGGACTGTATAAAAAGGAGAGAGCTCTTCTGGGGCCAGTTTTTAGAGGCACTCAGAATGGTCCAGCATTTGACATACCGTTGTAGGCTTTCCCACAATACAGCCTCTCACAAAACTAGGCTGTCCCAAACCCCTGGTAATAGAATTGTTTACCTGAACACCGAGAAGGTCGGGAAAGCACAAGAGTCAGCATGCGGCGTGTGCCCAGGCCGACGTCGAGGGGTTTGTGCTGTGATTCCTAAAGTCCTTACGAGATTGTCCAAAGCAAAAGAACATGTCAGCCGGGCCTATGGTGGTTCCATGTGTGCTAAATGTGTCCGTGACAGGATCAAGCGAGCTTTCCTTATTGAGGAGCAGAAAATCATCATGAAGGTGTTGAAGGCACAAGCACAGAGTCAGAAAGCTAAAAAAATATGAAGCTTATAAAAAAAGGGGGAGCACTGGCTGAGCAGCGGCAGTCCTCACTCTGCCTCCTCTCTGTGGGCTGGGTGTGAGCAGCTGCCTGAGCTCCCGCCACCACGCCTTCCCGCCATGATGGACCGTAGCCTGGGACTGTGATCCTCCTTTAAACTGATTTTTACCAGGCATTTTTTTTTTTTCCATCAAGGAGAAGCTGACTGATATGCACCCTCTGGCTGCAGTTTTACAACTGGAATAAGTGGAGCTCTTTCTTTGGGAGTCAGTTGAATTCTATTACTACTTAGTGCTGACATGTGAGAGTCATACTAAGACATTTACATGCATTCATGCACAGCAGCCTTTGAAGCAGATGCCATAAGTGTATATACTTTTGTTTTTCCAAGGTGGGGTCTTGCTCTGAGAGGGGAAACTGAGGCACATGAGACCACCACCAGAGACTGAGTGAAGAATCGGTTTATTTTCAAGCCCGCATGAGCCCAGGGGACGCTCCCGAAGCCTGGTCCCTGAGCTCTGATGGGTCAGAGCTGCTCTACTTCATCTTGGGCTATTCTCATTACTGTTAGTTCTCAGAGCTCAGAGCTCTGGCCTAGTGCCAGAGACCTTGAGTGTGTGATAGGCATGATTTACAGAAACAGGAGAATGGCTAGTTGGCAGACAGATGTCTACAGCTGAACTACGGAGATGGAAAGAAACATAAGATGATTTCCAATAGGAGCTTAGGAGCTGCAGTACAGATCATGGCCTTGAGACAGTACAAAGACGACAGTGTAAGCACACAAGTCCATAGACAGGACATAATAAATACAAAGGTCCTAGCAGTACAGGATATGACTTTGGGATAGGGGCTTCTAAATTTCCTTTCCCCATTTCCAACTCAGTCCCTTCTTTGATGTCTTTTAATTATTTTTGTTTATTTTATTTTTTTATTTATTTGAGAGCAACAGAGAAAGGGAGAGAGAAAGAGGCAGATAGATAGAGAATGGGTGCGCCAGGGCCTCCAGCCACCGCAAACAAACTCCAGATGCATGTGCCACCTTGTGCATCTGGCTTGCGTAGGTCCTGGGGAATTGAGCCTTGAACTAGGGTCCTTAGGCTTCACAGATAAGCGCTTAACCACTAAGCCATCTCTCCAGCCCCCTTTGTTGTCTTTTATAGAGAACCTTAAGAGACATCATTCATCTCAGTCTCACTGACATTAACCTTGTGGTAGCCCTGGGGAAGCAAGCGAAACTTTATAGCTTCTAGGCGGGAGGACACAAACCGAGTTAGGAGGTTTAGGATGCGAGGCTCAAACAATAACCCTAAGAGGATCACCATCAGTGGCCCAATCAGAGGCATGAACCATTTAGCCCATGACCAACAGCTGGAGTTTGCTAATTCTTCTTTTCTCCTAGCCACACTTTCTTTTAACTTCTGCACTCTGCCCGTGACAGCCCTGGATTTATTTGTATAAAAGCGGCATCCTTCACTTAAGAGTAGACATAGTTCTCCATTACCAGCTTTAAATAGATTTAGGCCTGTTTGGTCTTGTACAACCATGCTGGCTGGGGAATTTAGCTGTTTCTCTAAGTCTGACAATGACTCTGCTCTTTGGTCTACATCATCCACAGGTTTAGCGGACAGGGTATTATCAAAGTGTATAGAAGCGCCAGTCCCTGTTCCTATTCCTATGGTGATACCCATGCCAAGCAGCGAGGGAATACACTGTATCTCCCCTCTTGTCTTGTCCTGTGCTCCTGCTGGCATGGGGAGTGGCTGGTCTCCAGGTACAATATCGGTCTGAGGCATGATAAATGCCAGAGTGCAGAGTCTGGCCCATTAGGCTAGCAAACAGAAATGAGCATTTGTTCTACATGCTAAGTATAAACTTACCCATATGGTTTTGTTTTATACCAGGGTTTAGTTTGTTGACAGGAGTTGATATTTGTAACATTTTGACATCGATCCCCACCAAACTGTCCCATCTGGGTACCTTGGGCCCATATACGCCAAGGAGCTTTGACTGCCAAGTTAACATTTGTTAGCCTAGCTCCCTTGGTGGTCCCTGAATCCCAGTCATTTCTAGTGATGACGACCACAGGCCTGGCCAGGATAGCAATGGCATGAGACTTGTTCAAGAGATAGGCAGAGCCAGCAATCTTTTGCCAAGTCATTTAAGAGTTAGTGGATGCTACCTATGCGTCTAATGTAGGGATCTTCCCCCGTCTAATGTGGAGTATAATCCTGCTCTGGTAGATGAACACAGGGCCTTCAGGAGGCCTCTGGTTGAAGAACAGACAGCAGGTCAGTAAATTGAAAAGCATAGGGCCGCGGAAAGAATGTCAGAGTCACATGTTGGGTCATGATATGCAGAGACATTTAGCTTACCCATAACTGTGGGCTAACTCCACAATGCATGACCCGTATACCTCAACAAGGAGGGGCCAAGGGGAGGGGGTAGGTCACGGATGAGCCTAATAATGGTACCAAACTGACTGTATTTGCTGAATACAGAACTGACTAATAAAAAAAAAAAAAAAGAAAAGAAAAGCATAGGGCCCACAGCTCTTGGGACTAGGGTGGGATAATCACCAGAGATATAGACCCGTGAGGGGAAGTCTCAGGGTAAAGTGAATAAGTTTAGCTGGGCATGGTGGCACAGGCCTTTAATCCCAGCACTCAGGAGGCAGAGGTAGGTAGATTGTCTAGAGCCCGAAGCCACCCTGAGACTACATAGCAAGACCCTACCTCGAAAAGTCAAATAAATAAATAAAAATAAATACAATGAAACAAAACGAATAAGTTAGTGTCACAGTCAGCTTTATGTTGCTGGGATGAACCTCCAGACCAGACACAGTTCATGGGAGGAACAGAGTATATTTGAAGCTTACAGATCCAGGGGGAAGTTCCATAATGGTGGAAAAAGAGAGCACCCACCACCAGCACCCCGCACAGGCACACCCCAGGACCCTCAGGCAGAGCTCAAGCACTATGCACATCTTTAGACTGGAATTCAAATCTGTCCCCACGCCTTCAGGTTGGAACCCAGAATCTGCCCAGAGACACCTCCTCCAGTCAAGTAGCTGGAAATCAAAGAAAATTTAATAAAACTGAATCTATTGGGGGACATCGATTTAAATTATCACATTCTACCCCTGGCCCCCAACAGATTCACAACCATCTCACATCGTATATTGTATTCAGCCCACCAACTTAAGATAGTTCCAAAGTCCCAAATTGTCTTTTAGCTGTGAGTCCTATAAAATCAAAACAAGTTATATATTCTCAACATATAAAGACATTGAGTAAACATTGTTTTAAAATTTTTATTTATTTATTTGACAGAGAAAAAGAGAGAGAGAATGGGCATGCCAGGGCCTCCAGCCACTGCAAACGAACTCCAGATGCATGCACCACTTTGTGCATCTGGCTAATGTGGGTCCTGGGGAATTGAACTGTGGTTCTTTGGCTTTGCAGACAAGTGTCTTAACCACTAAGTGATCCCTCTAGCCCCAGAGTAAACATTTTTTTAAAATATTTTATTTATTTGAGAAAGAGAGGGATAGAGGGAGAGAGGGGGAGAGAGAGAGAGAATGAATGGACACACCAGGAACTCTAGCCAGTGAAAACAAACTACTCCAGATGCATGCACCACCTTGTGCATCTGGCTTACGTGGGTACTGGGGAATCAAACCTAGGTCCATAGGCCTCACAAGCAAGTGGCTTAACCGCTAAGCCATCTCTCCAGCCCCCAGAGTAAACATTTTTAATTACTATAAAGCATAACAAGGAGAGACTGGACCAATGCAAACTCAATAACCATCAGGCAGGTATCAAACATTTCCAGTTCAAGTCCAATATCCATAACCAATGAACCAGTGACCAGTGACAAGTCTCTGGATTTTTCCAATTCTGCCCCTCCAGCTGGGCTGAGTAGTCAGGGAAAACTTTCATCCTGAGCCAATAGCTCTATAATAAATAAATTTTTAAAAATTTAAGAAAATCATCTGTTGCCTCAGTGTGGTGGTGTACACCTATAATTCCCAGTATTCAGAAGACTGAGGCAGGAGGATAAGAAGTTCAAGGCCAGCTTGGATTACCCTTCAAAAATTGTCTTTTAATTACATTTTCCGCTTTTTGAATTTGATTCATGTGCACATACATGCATATATATCAATATACTACTTTTTTAAAAAATATTTTTTGTTTATTTTTATTCATTTATTTGAGAGTGACAGAGAGAGAAAGAGGCAGAGAGAGAGAGAGAGAGAATGGGCGCACCAGGGCCTCCAGCCACTGCAAACAAACTCCAGATGCGTGCGCCCCCTTGTGCATCTGGCTAACGTGGGTCCTAGGGAATTGAGCCTCAAACCAGGATCCTTAGGCTTCACAGGCAAGCACTTAACCACTAAGCCATCTCTCCAGCTCAATATAATACTTTTTATAGTTTTAATTTCTACCCCGTGAATTTTAAAATTACCATTTTTACTGCCCTAATTTTCAAATTTAGATTTTATCTCTTTGAATATAATAAGCAGACCTATGTTACAGTTTATATCTTTTTTCCTTTATCTTTTACCCCTTCCTTCCTTCTTTCCTTCCTTTCTTCCTTCCTTCCCTCCCTCCTTCCCTCCTCCCTTCCTCTCTTTCTTCTTTCCCTTACCTCTTTCTCTTTTCTTCTCTTTTTCGTTCCCTCCTTCCCTCCCTCTTCTTTGTTTCTTTTTCTTTTGTTTTGGTTTTTGAAGGTAGGCTCTCACTCTAGTCCATGCTGACCTGGAATTCACTATGTATGCAGTCTCAAGGTGGCTTCAAACTGATGCAGTCCTCCTGTCTCTCCCCTGAGTGCTGGGCTTAAAAACTTATTTTTTTTTTTTTGAAATGTAGCTCCAGGTGTTACCTTATCTGATTCAACCTTAGGCAGCAATTTGTAAGACAACCAGCTGCAATGAACAGATACAGGCTGGCAGCTTGCAGAAGGAACCAATTCAATGACTCTTTGTAAGATGGAGGGCAAAGATATCAGAGGCAAAGCTTGAATTATTGTTCATGTGCATTATAATTATTGTTCATGTGTGTTATAATTATTGTTCATGTGTGTTATAATTATTGTTCATGTGTGTTATAAACTTTACGACCTTCCTTGTTTTTTTGTTTTTTTTTTCAAGGTAGGGTCTCACTCTAGCCTAGGCTGACCTGGAATTCACTATGGAGTCTCAGGCTGGCCTTGAACTCAAGACAATCCTCCTACCTCTGCCTCCCGAGTGCTGGGACTAAAGGCGTGCGCCACCACACCCCACTGGCTTCTGGGTTCTTGATTTATGGATTGGAAGAATGAAATCCACAGGCCAGAGGATAAGGTTCAGAGAGATTTTATTATAGCTATGAGTTTTAGGTGGGAAAGCTTCCAGAGAAGGGGCACGTAAGCCTGGAATTTAAGAGGAGGAAGCAAGGCAGAGCTCCCGTCCAGAAAGGCATGAGAAGCCCACCCTGAGACATGGGTGTTTTGTTTTTTGTTTTTTTTTAATGGGAAGTGCCACTGGTCCCTGGTCTCTGTGTGAGAAAGATCAGGTCTCACAGGTCTCTGTAAAATGGGACAATGTTTCAAAAAGTCTTAGATAGGGATCAAGGTTTCTGTCATCTAGAAGGTTGTAAATTTAATCTAGAAATCTTTGCTAGAAGGTGTAACTTTCCAGGGAAGAAAGAGATGTCTTTTTGTTTTGTTTTTTGAGGTACAGTTTAGGGTTTCCCTGTAGCCCAGGCTGACCTGGAATTCACTATGTAGCCTCAAGGGGGCCTCAAACTCACAGTGATCCTCCTGCCTCTGCCTCCCTTGTGCTGGGATTAAAGGTGTGCACTACCACGCCTGGCGAGAGATGTCTTTTAAAAGGACACAAGGGGGCGTGGCGTGGTGGCGCACTCTTTCAATCCCAGCACTCGGGAGGCAGAGGTAGGAGGATCACCATGAGTTCAAGGCCATCCTGAGACTTCATAGTGAATTCCAGGTCAGCCTGAGCTACAGCAAGACCCTATCTCAGAACGCCTCCCCCCCCGAAAAAAAAGATATACAACATATATGGAATAATATATTTAATGTAACATTATTTGACAATAGTCTTAAAATAATACTATATATTTCCTATAGGTACATATGTACATGTAAATATATAGAGTAAATATTAGAATGTCACATTTAAAAATAGTAAAGCATGAACAGTGGAGATATTCAATTAAAAGAACAGATTTAAGGAGAGTTTGAGAATACCAGTTAGCCTCATCCCTAATATTTTAAGGTTTAACTTAAGAGGAAGATATATTCTGTGCCACTAATATAATTGAATTAAAATTATTTATTTTGCTCTGGATTTATTTATTTATTTGGTTTTCCGAGGTAGGGTCTCACACTAGCTCAGGCTGACCTGGAATTCACTATGAATTCTCAGGGTGGCCTGGAACTCAGGGCTGTCCTCCTACCTCTGCTTCCAGAGTGCTAGGATTAAAGGTGTGTGCCACCACGCCTGGCTTATTTATTTTTCCCTCTGAAGCAAGGTCTCACTAGGTAGCCCCAGACTGGCCTGGAACTCACAACAATCCTGGACCACCTCCCTCAGCCTCCTAAGTGCTGGCGCTAAAGGCATGTGTCACTACTCCCTGCTTTATTTATTACCTATTTAACACTGCTAAGGATGGAATCCAGAGCCTCAGCCGCTGCTGTACCACTGCTTCACTCCCTCAGCACTAAAGTACTTTTCTTCTTCTTCTTTTTAAAATTTACTTTCATTTATTTATTTTGAGAGAGAGAGAGAGAGAGAGAGGGAAATAAGCAGATTGGGGCAGGGGAGAGAATGGGCGTGCCAGGGCCTCCAGCTGCTATAGTCTGTTCAAACTCCAGATGGGTGCACCCCCCCCTGTGTATATGGCTTACGTGGGTCCTGGGGAATTGAACCTGAGTCCTTTGGCTTTGCAGGTAAGCTCCTTAACCACTAAGCTATCTCTCCAGCCCTTTTTCCTTTTCAAAAACTTTTTAAATTTATTTGCAAGCAGCGAGAGATAGAGACAGAGAGAATGGGAGCACCAGGGCCTCTAGCTGCTGCCAATGAACTCCAGATGCATGTGCCACTTTGTGCATCTGGCTTTATGTGAGAACTGGGGAATCAAATTTAGGTCGTCAAGCTTTGCAGACAAGCACCTTGACCACTGAACCATCTCTCCAGCACCCTAAAGTAAATTTTTTTAAAAAATAAACAATTTTATTTATTTATTTATTTGACAGAGGGAGAGGGGAGAGAGAGAGAAAGAGTGGGCGCACCAGGGCCTCCAGCCACTGCAAATCAACTCCAGACGTGTGCGCCCCCTTGTGCATCTGGCTAACATGGGTCCTGGGGAATCGAACCTGGGTCCTTTTTGGCTTTGCAGGCAAACACCTTAAGTGCTAAGCCATCCCTCCAGCCCCTAAAGTAAATTTTTAAAGAAAGTAATTTGGAATTTTCTGACTGTGAGTTGTAGTAAGCTCTGAAAAGGTTCACAAATATCTGCTGCCCCTCTCTGTCCCAGCAAGGTTAGGCTCGCTCATGTGACTACTCTGGCCAAAGAAAGGTAAACAGAAGCTATTTCTCCCAGAGCAAAATTTGGAGAGCATGTCAGGATTGCTATTTGCTTCCTGTCATGGGACTGGAGATGTTTCGCATAGGGCCTGCTTTGATATCCCACGCCCAGGGCATACAAATCTCAGTAGAGAAACACCTTGAGTCATGAGGGCCATGTAACGTGAGAATTAGACCTCTCATCTCATAAGCCCCTGGGACCATGAGGCCATTTATCATTACAGTCCACCTTGATCTATCTGTGCTAGCCCAGGGAGAGCTAGCCAGCTGGAGTAGTGCACAAAGAGACAAGGAAGAAAGGGTTAGAGTCTTGTCTGCCACTGACACTGAAAGGAGGGAAGGATGGAGAGCAACAGAGACAGATTTGGTTAAAATTTCAACTTTCCCTTGGTCCTTGTGTCTTAATTGCCTGCTGACCTAAGAAAGCCATCTGGGATGTGGCTCCTCATCCTGTTTCAGGTGACGCTTGCCCTGAGCTAGCTGGCACCGTTAGCTAGGGGAAGGGCTAGGAATTTACTGAAAAAACACTCAGTCTGGAGTGTCTAGGCTTAGAGGTTTGTGGGCTCCTACCTCCCCTAAGCAGGGTCAGCTGGCCACCTGTGCATCCAAAGAGGGGGTGACCAGTCTAGGTGGAAACTATAGTCAAGAAAATAAAGGACCCAGAGAGCCAAGTGCTTGATGTGTTCAACCTGACTCAGATCAGCTAGTAACTGGTAACTAACTATACACAGGAGATGACTCAAATAAGATCACAGGCTTAGTGTAGCCTTCATTTTAGCACTGAATGGAAGGGAAGGGAAGACAGGCACCTCTAGGTCAATAGCAGACCACACGGCCTTGGGTATTGAACCAATCATCTGGCTTTAAGCTAGACTGGACAGAGTCAGGAAATGAAGGTTATTCATCTCTCAGAGCCTCAGTTTGCTCATTTAGTTATTTTATTTTATTTTTTTTTAAAGATTTAAATTTTTTTTTTTATTTATTCATTAGAGACAGAGGGTGAGAGAGAGGAAGAGTGAGAATGGGCATGCCAGGGCCTCTAGCCACTGCAAACAAACTCCAGACGCATGTGCCACCATGTGCATCTGGCTTATATGGGACCTGGAGTATCAAACCAGGGTCCTTACATTTCGCAGGCACGTGCCTTAACCACTAAGCCATCTCTCTAGAACCTGTTTTATTTTTTGTTGTTGTTGTTGTTGTTTTTTGTTGTTTTGTTTTGTTTTGAGGTAGAGTCTCATTCCAGTCCAGGCTGACCTGGAATTCACTATGTAGTCTCAGGGTGGCCTCAAACTCTTGGTGATTCTCCTACCTCTGCCTCCCGAGTGCTGGGATTAAAGGTGTGTACCACCACACCCAGCTTCCAGCCCTATTTTGGTTTTTTTGAGATAGGGTCTCACGCTAGCCCTTGAACTCACTCTGTAGTCCCAGGCTGGCCTTGAACTCAGGGTGATCCTCCTATCTTTGTCTCCAGAATGCCCTGAAGTTTTCTCACTTATAAAGTGGATTTAAGACACCCACTTTGAATCTGGGTATGGTATATCACACCTGTTATCCTAGTTAGAACTCAGGAGGCCGAGGCAGGAGGATCACCACTAGTTCAAGACCAGCCTGGGCTATACAGCAAGTTCCAGGCCAGTCTGGGATCTAGAGGGCGACTGTGTATCAAAAGACCAACCCCTCCCCAGAAGAACAGCCAATTTGAAGTCAGATGTGGTGGCTTCAAAGGTGAGCTTACCCCTGCAAGCTCAGCACTCAGGTTGAGACAAGAGGATGGGCATAAGTATGAGGCAGCCTGGACTATATAATGAGTTCAAAGCTACTTTGGTCTACATGGCAAAACTTTGTTTCAAAACATCAAGAGAAAGGGGTGGGGGAGAGGAAGAAAGAAGAAGAAGAAAGATAGGAATGAAGGAAGAGAAGAAGAAAAGAAAAATACCTACTATGTAGGATTGCTGTGAGGAATACAAGTGATAAATGTAAACAGCTCAATACTATGCCGGAATGGAGTTGGCCCTCCTGAGTGGGTTGTAGGAAGGACCGCAATGAATGGGTTAAAGGAAAGAGGTTCAGGATTCCGTCCTGGTGGACCTAACCAGCCACTAAGTTCTCTCCCTCCATCTGCAGAAGGAAGTAGCCATGGAAACGAATCTCCTGCCCCAGGACGCCCCCAGCCCTGAGACTCCCCCAGCACCCCCCCCCCACGACCCCACTGGACATAGTCTTCCAGCAGCTTGTCAACTCCTCCTAGTGGGAGATCCAACCACCCATGTGTCCAGAATGTCAGCTGATGTCCCTTCAGTCTGCAGTGGCTGGGCTGAAACACCGAAAACCCGCCAGGCCTCACCTCAGAAGCCCATCCCAGAGAGGGTCATCCTCCTGAGAGTGCACTGCTCCCCAACAGCTGAGCGGCCACCATGATGCATGTTCTCAGTAGGCAGTTCAGAGGCATCTGCTGGTCAGTTGTGAATGGGTCAAGAAGCCACCTGGTGGGAATCCCCTCTGGCCATCTTTCAGCATAGACAGTGAAGTGAGAGCAAGTTAGGAGAACTCATGGTGAACTCACCGGCCCTTTGTGCAGTGGACTTGGAAGTTGGCCTATGGAAAACTGCCAATCCCCGAGGAGCAGATCTTCCCGAAGACCGAATGGGTCCAGTGTGGAAGTCTGGCCATCTCTTTTTCAAAGGAACGTTCACTCCCGAGGAGCAGATGGTCAACTTGTCCTTGACATCTCTTGTCACTTCCACGGACTTTGACCCGGGTTTCTACTTCACTTCTGTACTGGAGTAAGCATTCGTGCCCACCCAGCATCCAGACAGCCTTCTGCTGGGGCAGTATTCAACCCTTCCCCTACACTTCGTTCAAGCGCCGTGGGAGGCTGACCGCACAATCCGCTCCTAGGATGCTATGGACCTTGGATTGCACTGTGAGAAATTTCCAATCCCTTGGCTGTAAAAACCAGACCTACAGCTCAGAAAACCAGTAGAACCAGTACACTGCCATGGGATTTTTTTCTGGAGCTGCTGAGCAAGAGGTGCTTCCATAGAAGTGAACATGAGCATGAAATCGCTCAGGGTCACCGTGTCGAGAGGTGAAGGTGAAAGAGAGAAGGCAGAGGAAAGAAAATGGGACAAGCTCAGTCAGTGCTCGAGATTGTGGGTAAGACCATGTCTCTCTCTTTTCTTTCTTTTCTTTGTTTTTTTTTTTTTTTTTTTTTTTTTTTTGTCTTTTTTGAAGTAGGGTCTCACTCTAGCTAAAGCTGACTTGGAATTCACTATGTAGTCTCAGCCTCGAACTCACGGTGATCCTCCTAACTCTGCCTCCCAAGTGCTGGAATTAAAGGCGTGCGCCACCACACCCGGCTAAGGCCATGTCTCTTGTCATCCATAGAATTCATCTCTGACAAACTGGTCCATTTCCCGTCTGACCAGGGCAATCTGAGTTGCTTTTTTTATTATTTATTTTATTATTATTATTTATTTTTGAGGCAGGGTCTCACTCTAGCCCAAGCTGACCTGGGACCCACTCTGTAGCCCAGGTTGGCCTCAAACTCATGACACTCCTCTTACTTCTGCTTCCTGAGTGCTGAGATTATAGGCATGAGCCATCATGCCTGGCTGAGTTGGCTCTTTGTTTAAAACTAATAATTAGGGCTGGAGAAATGGCTTAGTGGTTAAGGTACTTGCCTGCAAAGCCAAAGGACCCAGGTTTGATTACTCAGGACCCATGTAAGCCAGATGCACAAGGTGGCACATATGTCTGGAGTTCATTTGCCGTAGCTGGTAGCCCTGGCACACCCATTCTCTCTCTCTCTCTCTGCCTCTTTTTTTTTGTCTCAAATAAATAAATAATTTATTTTTATTTTTTCAAGGTAGGGTCTCACTCTAGCCCAAGCTGTCCTGGAATTCACTATGTAGTCTCAGGGTGGCCTCGAACTTATGGTGATCCTCTTGCCTCTGCCTCCCAAGTGCTGGGATTAAAGTTATGTGTCACCACGCCTGGCCAAAATATTTAAAACTAATAATTATTTAATTTCAGAGAGAGGTGGGGAATGGGAATGCCGGATCCTTATACCTGTGCAAATAAACTCCAAATGCATGTGCCACTTTGTGCATCTGGCTTTATATGGTCACTGGGGAATCAAACCACAGGTCTTCAAGGTTTGTAAGCAAGTGCCTTTAACCACTTAGCCAACTCTCTGGCCTTTGGTTCTTTGTCTTAAAAATAAAAAGGAGGGCTGGAGCAATGGCTTAGTGGTTAAGGTGCTTGCCTGCCAAGCCTAAGGACCCATGTTTGACTCTCCAGATCCCATGTAAGCCAGATGCACAAAGATGAGGCAAGTGCAAGGTTGCACATGCCCACTAGGTGGTACAAGCATCTGGAGTTTGATTGCAGTGGCTGAGGACCTGGCATGCCAGTTCTCTCCCTCTCTCTAAAATAAAATAAAATAAAAAGCAAACTGGGCATGGTAGCATATGCCTTTAATCCCAGCACCCAGGTGGCAGAGGTAGGAGGATTGTCATGACTTTGAGACCACCCTGAGACTACATAGTGAATTCCAGGTCAACCTGGGCTAGAGTGAAACCCTACCTTGAAAAACCAAAATTAAATAAATAAATTAAAAAAAATAAAAATTAAAAGCAGTTCCCACTAACACATCTGTCCTTTGGCTCCCTCTAGAATTCCCACTATGGATATGGCTGAGTTTGATTAAGCTCAGCTTCTCTCCAACTCCTCCTTTTTCTCTTTCTTTCTTTCTTTTTTCTTTTTTCTTTTTTTCTTTTTTTCTTTTTTTGAGGTAGTGTCTCCCTCTAGCCCAGGCTGACCTGGAATTCACTATGTAGTCTCAGGCTGGCCTTGAACTCAGTGATCCTCCTACCCCTGCCTCCCGAGTGCTGGGATTAAATGTGTGGTGTCATCACGCCCGGCTCAACTGTCCTCCTTTAATACTTATGATGTTGCTTCAGGACCCTCAGCTGCAAGCTCAACATTGACTCCCAGAACTCACCGGCTGCCATGCTCAGTTAGCTCTCTCTCCCCAACCACCATAGGAAATATGTTGACTGCCACTGTCACATAACGTCCGGCACAAGCTAGCTGGGCACTCAAAGAAGGAGGCGTTCCCATCACCGCCGTCACTACCACTAGCAGCCTTGAGGAAAGCTCTCCCTTTTGCTGCGTCACAATGGAAAAACCAGTAAGGCGTACACCTTTAATCCCAGCACTTGGGAGGCACGGGGTAGGAGGATCGCCATGAGTTTGAGGGCACCCTGAGACTCCATAGTGAATTCCGGGTCAGCCTGGGCTAGAGTGAGACCCTACCAGCAAGATCAAACCCAGTGCACTGTATTCCCAAGGTGTAGCCCACCAGACATCCCTAGCACACAGTCTGAATCAGCCTAGACAGTTTGACTTCTAGTGAAGGAATGAGGCTACAAGCAGCTCTTTACACATGGATCCATTCCTGTAAATGGCCACTGAAGATGGTCAGCTCAGATTTTCCCAACAGTGAACATGGACAGAGAGCCCTACCCAACCCAGCTCTCCCAAACCTGCCTCCTTGTAATCTGCTCCATTCGTCTAGAACGATATTCATTGTTTGGGTCTAGAACCCGGACCCAGAAGGCTACCACCACTTCCACACTCCTTAGCCCCACGCAGTATGTAGGTCACAGAAAGCCACGCACAGAGACTAGATGGTGGCTTCTCGCAGGAAGGAAAGAACATCACAGCCCTTTGATAAACTGGGTAATCACACTCATGATTCTCCTGGAGCAAGGGATGCTTAAGAAACCCATGTCGAGGGTGTTAAGCACTCCGTGAAAGCCATCTTCCATATGGTGCCACGTCACAGGAACCCCCAGGTCCTCCAGCCTCTTCTTGTATAAGAGTGAATGGTCCCGGAGCAGATCGTATTCACAGCTCACGATGCAAGTTTCTGGGACCTGAGACAGTATGTCATCTTCCGCGAGCAGGGGCGAGCACGTCCAATCCCGAATGACGCTCGTCTGCAGGTAAATATCTTCATCCACAGGCCCGTGGGGTACAGGTTGGTAGCCTTGCTCCTTAAACCTTTCTGGGATGTTTTCTGAGCCCAACCACTTTCTGTACTTCTCCCAGACTTCTGGAGGCAAGTGGGTCCCCTTCTTGATGGCATCCTTCCAAGACGGGCTCATATCTAGGTGACAACACCAACAGTAAAAAGCAAAATCCCAAGTGAGCAGTGGGATGTTCTGGTTTTGTTGAAAGGAAGGGGACTGGAAATCCAGGGCTTGCAGGGCAGAGTAGATCAGAACCTGAGCCCTGAGGCGCGGGAGATCCGTCCGGTTCACAAACATTTGAGAGATCACACTGGCTACTGCTCCTCCCACGCTGTCACCACAGACCACGACTCGAGCTGGGTCCACTCCATACGTATGCAGGGACTTCAGGAAGTGGACAGTGGCCGCAGTGCAGTCAGTTCGAATCACTGGAAACTTGTATTTGGGCGCCTTGCGGTATCTAGAAAGAAAATGAGCAACATGGTTCGTGCGTAACACTCAGCAAAGCCAGAATAATCTTTTTCTTTAGTTTTTATTTATTTATTTGCAAGGAGAGAGAGAGAGAGAGAGAGAGAGAGAGGGGGAGGGAGGGAGGGAAGGAGGGAGGGAGAATGGGCACAACAAAGCCTCCAGCCACTGCAAACAAACTCCAGATGCATGCGCCACTTTGGGTACTGGGAAATTGAACCCAGGTCGCTAGGCTTTGCAGGCGAGCGCCTTAACCACTAAGCAATCTCTCCAGCCCCTAGAATGATCTTTATTCCAAATTTCTCCCTGAATTCCAAGCATAGGTAGAGGTAGATAAGAGGCCTAAACACAATGGTAGACCAAGTCCTCATGCCTGGCACTCAGGCAGCTACCATTCCCATTGTCTCAGAAATCAGAGGACTAGCCAGTGTCACAAGTGCCATGCCATTCCCATGGGTCAACAACTTAGACAGCACCAGTACCAGCCCCCTCCATCTGAACCTGCCTGCCGTGACTTCCCTGACACGCCTGACTTCCCTGACACGCCTGTTCCTTCCTCCTGTCTTGTGATTCTCTGTGTGGTGTGCATGCTGTTTGGGTTGTCTGTGTGTGTGTGTTTCTATATGTTCATGTGTATGTACACATATGTACACATGTACATGTGGATACCTATGTCAGGTATCTGTTTCAGTCATTTTAGCCCTGGCTGACTTTGAACTCATGCTCTTACTGAACCTGGAGCTCATTAATTCAGCTAGACTAGCTAGCCAAGAGGCCCCAGGGATCCTCTCCTGTCTCTGCCTCCCCAGCTCTGGGGTTACACGTGTCACTGCCACACCTAGCTTTTTTTGTTGCTTTTGTTTTTGTTTTTCGAAGTAGGGTCTCACTCTAGCCCAGGCTGACCTGGAATTCACTATGTAGTCTCAGGGTGTCCTCGAACTCACGGTGCTCCTCCTACCTCTGCCTCCCGAGTGCCGGGATTAAAGGTGTGCGCCACCACACCCGGCCACACGTAGCTTTTTACATAGATGGCTGGGATCTGAACGCAGGTCCTCGTGATTACACAGCAGGCACTTGACTGACAGCTACTCCCCAGCCCTGGGTTATCTTGCTGATGATGTCTGCATTTAACAGGAGGAGCTGCTACCTGTCTGCCAAGGGCACGGACCCTTCATTTACTGAATTGTTCTCTGCAGAAGCATGCCTTTGGGGAAGCTCCACCCCTATTCCCATGTAGTTCCCAAAAGACAGGCCTGAAAATGTGCCTCTATTAACACATCCCCAAGGGCTGCTTACACCAAGGAAGGAGCTCATGTTCTCTGTTCCATGATCTGGCCCTCTCTCCTTCTCTTCCTGCCTCTCCTCACTGGCTCCTCACAGCCCAGTCCTTCTCATGGTCTTCCCTCTACTCCCATCTGCCCTCTGCGTAATCTCCCCACCCCACACGTACAGACTGGGGCCAGCTGCCTGCATGGCCTGTGGTCCCCTTACTCACCCGACGGACAAGACCACAGAGTCACTATCCTTTGACAAATACAAGCATATGCTGTGGTGGGTTCCTGGAAAATAAAAGACCGTCACAGTCACAGGAAGTCCTCCTTGGCCAGTGCTCATGGCTGCCCTCATCTTAGGAACAAAACACCTCGGTTGGCTCTGAGTAGGTTTGACAAATTTGCTTCTAGATAAAGAACAAATATTCTTCCAGTTTCTCACTGTTTCTCCTCTACGGGCTGTCTGGACAACTTTCTCCAAATTTTTCATGCCCTCATCCACCCCATTATTTATTTATTTATTTATTTATTTATTTATTTAGAATGCATATGGGCACATCAGGGCCTCTTGCTGCTGCAAACAAACTCAAGACACCTGTAACACATTGTACACCTGGCTTTATGTGGGTACTGGAGAATGTAACCTGGGCAGGAGGGCTTTACAAGCAAGCACCTTTAACCACGGAGCCAGCTCCCCAGCCTTTCATTTTGAAGGACTCAGGAAGCCATAATAGGCCTTTAGAATCATCAATAGGCCTAAGTTTCTGCTTCCTGGCAAGGTCAGTTTCCTGATAAGGGGGAATAGATTGTCTGCACCATGCGTTCCTGTGGTCATAGATAAATTTGCTTAAAATAAATTTGTTTAAAGTTCCTCAAATACACATAGCCAATTACAATAAAGGTTACCTAATCTGCTTGGAATCCCCCTAGCCCCCTGCCCACCAGTATCCTAAGCCTATCAGAAAAATACAAGTGCAGTTACTGCTTAAATCTACCAAACATGTAACCATCCCCCTACTTCTCCCTACTTCTTTGTTCAAATCCCTATAAAAATCCCGCCCCCCCACCCCCCGCTGCTCAGGGCTCTTGTACGGATCCACTGCGCTGGTGAAGTTGAGTCCGAGCTTAAGCCCGAAATAAGCTCTTTGCTGTTGCATACATGTCAGACTCTCAGTGGTCTTTGGGGACTCTGTGATCTGGGCATAACAATTTCACCATGCATTAAAAATATCTGGGCTGGAGAGACGGCTTAGTGGTTAAGCGCTTGCCTGTGAAGCCTAAGGACCCCGGTTCGAGGCTCAGTTCCCCAGGACCCACGTTAGCCAGATGCACAAGGGGCGCACGCATCTGGAGTTCGTTTACAGAGGCTGAAAGCTCTGGCGCGCCCATTCTCTCCCTCCCTCTCTCTCTCTGCCTCCTTCTCTCTGTTGCTCTCAAATACATAAATAAACAAAAAATAAAAAAAAAAGATATAAAAAAAATATCTCACGGGGCTGGGGAGACGGTTCAGGAGTTAAAGGTGCTTGCTTCCTCAGGGTGAGGTGGTGCTCACCTTTTTTAATCCCAGCACTCGGAGGTTGAGGTAGGGAGGGGCATTGTGAGTTCAAGGCCAGCTGAGGCTGCAGAGTGAGTTCCAGGTCAGCCTGAGCTAAAGGGAGACCTTGCTTCAAAACATCCTGCCCCCCCACCCCCTGCCACAAAAATGGTGCTTGCGTGCAAAGACTGTTAGCTCGGATTCAATTCCCCAGCCACCCATGTGAAAGCCAGACGGGCATTCATTTGCAGTGGTAAGAGACCCTGCTGCACCCTCACCACAAATAAATAAATAAATAAATAAATAAATAAATAAATAAATAAATAAAAACTAATCATATATTAAATATATACATATGCATGGTTTTATACATATAAACACTCTCCATCACATATATATGTGTTTTTTCATCTAAAAAATAGTGTCTGGCAAGTTGTATAGTCCTCTCTGAGGCTCTGTTTCCTCTTTGGTACAATAGGAACAATGTTGCCATCTACCTCACAGCAGGGCTCAGGTTCAAACAAGATGACGTATACGCAGAGCTCCCACAGTGCAGGTCATGTACGAATGTATATTAATAAGTATTAGTTAATATTATTTATTGTTGTTGTCATTTGTCATACTGACCAAACTGAAATCCCTATTGACTAAGCCTCTTGTTCTCAATGGCTGCCCTAGGAACCTGTGTTCCCCACATGAGAAGACACTTCTAAAACCAAAGGAGGCAGAGGTAGGAGGATCACCCTGAGTTTGAGGCCACCCTGAAACTACGTAGTGAATTCCAGGTCAGCCTGAGCTAGAGTGAAATCCTACCTCGAAAAACCACACATACACACACAAAAGAAACTAAAACCAAAGGAAGATGTTCTCACCAGAACAAGGGTGGGGAGAATTATAATGAAACCATGTCCACTTTGATTAAAGTGGGATTAAAGGCATGTGCCCCCATGCCCGGCTCTTTCCTCTCTCCCTCTTTCCCTCCCTTCCTTCCTTCCTCCTTTCCTTCCTTCCTTCCTTTCCCCCTTCTTCCCTCCCTCCCTCCTTCCCTCCCTTCTTCTCTCCCTGCCTTTCTTTCTTTCTTTTTTTTTTTTTTTTGTTTCCTGAGGTAGCATCTCTCTCTAGTCCAGGGCTGGCCTCAAAGTCACAGGGATCCTCCTGCCTCTGTCTCCTCAGTTCATGTGACACCACATCCAGGTCTTGCCTTCCTTTTATTTATTTATTTATTTATTTATTTTGAGATAGAATCTTTCTATGTAGTTTAGGATGGCCTCAAACTTTATCCTCCTGCCTCTGCCTTCTGGGTGCTGGAGTCAGAGGCACAAGCTACCATGCCCAGTCCTTTTAGGAAGTTCCCTCAAATCTTGGGTCTTCCTATTTGTTTTTGTTTGTTTGTTTGTTTTTGGTTTTTCAAGGTAGAGTCTCTCTCTCTAGCCCATGCTGACCTGGAATTCACTATGTACTCTCAGGTTGGCCTTGAACTTAAAGTGATCCTCCTTACCACTGCCTCCTGAGTGCTGGGATTAAAGGCATGCACCACCACACCAGGCCAAACCAGAGTTTTTTTGAGATATGAAACAAAATGATGAATTTATTTATTTTCACTTAAAATATTTTTAATCCCAACTAAATTTAAGTGGTGACTATATGACAGGAACCAAATGCTTTTGTGTGTTAGTTGCTTCAAAATAGGTAATTCTGGAGAGTGATACCTTACTTCCCAAAAACAAAATAGGTAATTTTGGCCAGATGTGGTAGCACTAGCCTTTAATCCCAGCACTCGGGAGGCAGAGGTAGGAGAATCACTGTGAGTTGGAGGCCAGTTTGGGACTACAGAGTGAATACCAGTGAGACCCTATCTTGGAGAAAAAAAACAGGTAATTTTACATTATGTGAATTTTGCCTCAGTGAAGAATTTTTTTTACCTCAACGATCACATTTTTTTTAATCCAATAAACATATATACTCAGTCCTCTATATAGACTCCTCAGATTCAACTAACTGTGAACTTAAAATGTCCAAAAAATATTGTGTATGTACTGAACACAGACAAGCTTTTGTTCCTCTTCATTATTCCCTTCAAAAAGCAGTATAGCAATCATTTACATGCTGTTCATGTTGCATACGAATGTACACATACGCATATACAACCTTCTCGGGGAGACCGCCCAAATGATTTGGGGTCCACTAACTTCCCTGTCCACTAGGGACATGCCCATTCTCTCAAGCCCCTTTAGCAGGGTGCCAGGGAGGGAGGAAGTCTTACTCAAGCTCCCCAGGATGGCTCCGCCACCGTGGTAGAAGACGATGCCAGGCCTGAGGGTGCGGGAGGGCGCCTTGGGCTTGTATAGCTTCACAGGGATTGAGCCAAAGCAGAGATCCGTGACCACGACGTCTGGGTGTGTCCTGAGCGGTTGCAGGTCGTGCATAAAACTGGCAAACTGGGGTGCAGAACAGAGCCCCAGCTTCTCAAAAATGTCGCCCTGCCAGAGAGAAAAGACGAAATGGGTTGGGAAGGGTGTGTGTGTGGGTCCGCCTTGCATACCGCCTGGAGTCTGGCTGCCACATCTACCCTCTGCGGGGGCCAGAAAGGGTCATGGAAATAGCCAGTGCCCTCAGCATTCTCATGACCTCTTTATAAAACCACACTTAAACGGGCTGGACAGATGGCTTAGCCTTTAAGGCACATGCCTGCAAAACCTAAGGACCCAGGTTCACTTTCCCAGGACCCACGTAAGCCACATGCACGTGGTGGCGCGTGTGTCTGGAGTTTGTCTGCAGTGGCTGGAGGCCCTGGCGTGCCCATTTTCCCTCCCTTTCGCTCTCTTCTCTCCCTGTAATACATCAATAAAAAAATATTTATCAAAACAAACAACAACAAAAAAAAAACAAAACCCACACTTACCCAGGTCCATGTTGTCCAGCATCAGCCAGACCCCCTTGATTCACTCTTCCTGGACACTTTACGTGACAGATACAACAAAAACCAGACATCTGGCCACCCTCAAGACTCCTTCCTTGAGCTGCTTGCGCTACCTTGGGTCTGGACTTGCTTCTTTCCCCAGTCCTTGATCTCCTACACACTAGCTGTCTTATTTACTTATTATTTATTTATTTATTTATTTATTTATTTTGAAAAAGAAGAAAGGGGAAGTTCTCTTATCTTTCCATGTTAGTATTGGAATATTTTTTGGGGGGGGGAGCAGAAGATGTCTGTGGTGGTTTGGATGGAAAATGTACCTCACAAGGTAATTTGGATCCTATATAAATTCATCGGTTCCTTCCATTCTGTCTCCTGGAGAGTTAAGGGACCCTGAGGGGAACAAATCCTGTTTCACCGGCCCTGGTGGGCTTTCCTCTTAAAAGCACTGGCCTTGCTGTGAAGCAATCTGTAGCTTGTTTCCTGATGAGTGGGCTCAGTCACGGGTGAGACCCCCCCCCCCACCTCCAATATCATGAGACTTCAGAGCAGGACGCTGCCTAGGACTTTATCTCTCAGCTATCACTGAGTCCCAATCTAGCCGCATGACCCATAGCAGTTGCATAACGGGTTTTCAGACTAAAACAACACGCAGCAATGGTGGATGCTATGTAAGGAGAGCTCACCCTATGCCAGACATTGCGACATGCCCGCGGGACAGCTCACTTGCTGCGATCCCCACAGAACGCCTCCTAGTAGGAGTTGCTGTTTCCCTGTTTGTCAGGCCAGGAAACTAAGTCACAGCAACTGGAAAACTGGACGACAGGCTGTGAAAGTCAAACCCAGAAAAGCCACGGGTCCCAGTCAAAATGCTGATGGTCTCAGAACAGAGGACAAGAGGAATGGACAACACACCGGAGGAAGGACTGCCTGAAAGATGAGGATCCTCAGGGGAGGGGGGAGAGAGGACAAAAGGAGACACAGAATGGGGAAAGGATGTTCAAATACAAAAGTTCTCAGTAAACAAGATTTACTAAGCAACAAAAAATGCAGACTCAAGTTGAGAGTCTGTTGAATCAAGATTTCCCATTGAAAAGGAGCTTTCCATCACTTTATATTCTGTAAGAAACCTAACAAAAATATACTGTTTTCTCCTTTCAGGCAATTTTCTTGCCTGAATGATTAACTATTTATTTGAGAGAGAAAGAGGCAGATAGATAGATGAGAGAGTGAGAGAGAGAGAGAAAGTATAGGTGTGCCAGAGCCTCTAGCCATTGCAAATTAACTCCAGACACATGTGTCACCTTGTGCATCTGGCTTTACGTGGGTATTAGAGAACTGAACTTGGGTCCTTGGGCTTGGCAGGCAAGTGCCCCAATCACTGAGCCATCTCTCCAGACCCAATATTTGTTTGTTTATTTATTTATTATTTTGAGGTAGAGTCTTGTTCTAGCCCAGGCTGACCTGGAATTCACTAGGTAGTCTCAGGCTGACCTAGAACTCACAGCAATCCTCCTACCTCTGCCTCTCGAGTACTGGAATTAAAGGCATGCTCCACCACACCTGGCAACATTTTTTTTTTTTTTTTTTTTTTTTTTTTGGTTTTATAAGGTATGGTCTTACTCTAGCCCAGGCTGACCTGGAATTCACTATGTAGTCTCAGGGTGGCCTGGAACTCATGGCGATTTTCCTACCTCTGCCTCCCAAGTACTAGGATTAAAGGTGTGCACCACACCTGGCTTTTTCTTTCTTTTTTTTTTTGGTTAAAATATTTTTAATACTCAATTTCTGTCATCTCCCTCAAAAACTACTGTGGACCATGGGGGCAACATCTGCACAACTCTCTCCATGATCTATTTGCATGTATTTGAATAAATTACACAGACTGGGAACAGAAGGGCACTATATTACATAAGCACTTTCCCATTGTCTAAAGGCAAACAAGAGATGTTTTAAAAATCATATACTATGGCTTTGCTCATTTAAAAAATTTTTTTGTTTTGTTTATTTTTATTTACTTATTTGAGAGCAACAGAGAGAGAAAGAGGTAGAGAGAGAGAGAGAGAGAGAATAGGCTCTCCAGGGCCTCCAGCCATGGCAAGCAAACTTCAGATGTGTGCGCCCCCTTGTGCATCTGGCTACGTGGGTCCTGGGGAATCGAGCCTTGAACCGGGGTCCTTAGGCTTCATAGGCAAGCACTTAACCGCTAAGCCAACTCTCTAGCCCTTTTTAAAAAGTTTTATTTTATTTATTTATTTATTTTTGGTTTGTTTAGGCTTTGCTCATTTTTGGAGCTAATTTACTAACTTGCTTCCTGTTTCTCGGGCTTCTTGTGACTGTGGTCGCTGGGGCCCAGTGACTCATTCCTGCCTTCTAGCTTTACAGAGTGCTGAGGGCTAGGAAGAAAGGAGATGTGAGTCAGGCCAGGGGCAGAGCTGGGCAATTTCCTCCTGCTGAGCATTATAGTTTGTGTGTTGAGTGTCCCCCCACCCCCAGAAAGGACCACATAGGAAGACTTAATCCCCAGGGTGGAGCCTTTGAAAGGCTTAGTGGACCTCCCTAAGGATGTGCCCTGAAAGACACTTTTGGGGAAGGGCTGAGTGGAGAATAAGAATAAAGCAGGCAGGCATGGTGCACATTCCTTTAATCCCAGCAGGGATAGGAGGATGGCTGTGAGTTCCAGGCCAGCCTGGGACTGCAGAGTAAGTCTCAGGTCAACCTGGGCTAGAACAAGATGCTACCTCAAAAAAAAAAAAAAAACAGAAACAAAAATCTTTGCCGGGCATGGTGGTGCATGCTTTTAATCCCAGCATTTGGGAGGCTGAGGTAGGAGGATTGCTGTGAGTTCAAGGCCAACCTGAGACTACATAGTGAATTACATGTCAGCCTGGGCTACAGCAAGACCCTACCTCAAAACAATAACAACAAACCACCCCCTCCCAAGGCTGGAGAGATGGCTTAGTTAAGGTGTTAGCCTACAAAGCCAAAGGACCCAAGTTCAATTCCCCAATACCCATGTAAGCCAGATGTGCAAGGTAGTGCATGCATCTGGAGTTCATTTGCTGTGGCTGGAGGCCTTGGTGTGCCCATTCTCCCGCTCTCTCTCTCTCTATCTGCCTCTTTCTGTCTCTCTCTCTCAAATAAATAAAAATAAAATATTTTTAAAAACTTAAAGTATAATGATATACACAGACACACACACACACACACACACACGTATATTCATGTCATAATAAAATCCATTTTTGAAAGCAAACACCTTAAATTGCTGAGCCATCTCCCCAGCCTTGAAATCCATTTTTGTATGGTAACCAAATAAAATTAATTTAAGAAAAAGCATTGTAGGGCCTCAGCCCCTTCCTCTTGCTTGCTCTCTGACCATAGGGTGAGCAGTCTCACCCATCCATACACTCCCGTCATGAGGTGCTCCCACCCTATGCACCCAAAGTAATGGGGCCAACCAACATCACAGGTTGAATTACAATCTCCAAAACCCCAAGCCCAAATAAACCTTTTAGCTTTGCAAGCGGATGATCTCAGGTCGTATGTTATAGTAACTTGAAACTAACACAGTGGGAAAGCCTGTTGTTCTTTGAAATTCAGTGACTATTCACAGGTCCAGCTTCAGAAGCATAAAGGAGGCTGAGAACCACTTACTAGGGGTTGCTCAGGGGTGAGCAACCCCAGGCCACGTGACACTAGTGTTAATTCAGCTAGAAACTTCCTGTCTGTGATTTTCCTAACTTCTGTTCCTTAGCCCTCTGGAGGAGCGGACAAATCAAATGCAAACTCACCCACGTCATGGACAGCTGGAAAAGGCAAGTGAGAACCCTCAGCTTCACAGGGTGGCTGATGCCTTTGGGGATGTGTACTGTGAGAAAGTGGCTGCAGACCACCCAGAGGAACACCCCCACACAGAACACAGCGCAGGCTGCGGCCAGCAGCGCCAGGGCCAGTACCACCATGCTTCTTCCACCTCGGAGGAGGCCGAGTCTAATCTGTGCCGAGCACAGGCCATTGAGGACCCGGTTCCAGGAAGCAGCTCTCCTCGCTTATGTAACGCAAGCTCCTCTCTCCACCTCCCTGTTTCCCCAGACATTGGCTGAGCTCAGGTGATTCACAAAGCCTTGGGAGGGCACTGTTCTAGGGCCAGGAGAAAGTGGTTTCTACTGCCTCCTACACCTGGAAAGAGCTCTTGGGAACTCCCACTTAAATCCTGCCATTGCTACTAGGTATGGCCTTGGGTGCTTCTTACCATAGGCACCATAGAAACCTGTCTTCAGACGCATGGTCCACACCCTCGCTCCACTCCGGCCACATCTGCTGCTCCTTAGCCTGCCAAGTAGGCGCCAGGGACTGCACTTGCTATCTTCTGTATACACCACCCTCAATATCAGTTGTACTGTACCCTTCCTATTCTGCAGCTCACCCCTCAAGTGTCACCTTCTGATTTAAAATTGTAGCTCTTTGGGCTGGGGAGACGGCTCAGTGGTTAAGGTGCTTGTGTACAAAGCCTAATAGCCAGGGTTTGATTCCCTAGTACCTATGTAAAGCCAGCTGCACAAAGTGGCACATGTGTCTGGAGTTCATTTGCAGTGGCAAGAGGCTTTGGCGAGCCCATTTTTCCTCTCTCTCTCTTTCTCTCTCCTTACAAATAGAAATATTTTAAGCCAGGCATGGTGATGCAAGCCTTAATCCCAGCACTTAGGAGGCAGAAGTAGGAGGATCATTATGAGTTTGAGGCCAGCCTGGAACTACAGAGTGAGACTTTACTTCCAAACAAACAAGTTATATATATCTTGAAGCTCCTTACCCACTGGCATTCCCATGCCCCTCCCCTCCCCCTACCATTCCCAAGTAAAATGTGTCACCTGATTCATGAATTGTAGTATGTAATTTCTGAAAAGAGAAGTGTTTATTTTGGACAGTTTTGTGCCTAGAGGCTGGATCTAGTTCTCTGTCAGAGCAAATGTCTATTGCTTGCAGGGATTAATAAACAGGCTTGCCCTCTTCATTGTAAAACAGGAAACCTTGAGCTCACTATTTCTAGGTCAGGCCAGAGGCTGATGGCACTGCTCCTCATCTCCCCTAACAACAATGTCCTACATTAGTGGCATTAATGGTGGTGAGTCCTGCCTTCTGTCTCCTCACTGGTGGTCGAACATTGTACCTTCCAGGAGTAATCTGACGATGTCTTAAGGTGAGAGGTGACCACACTGTTAGCAATGCATGCATAGATGCCAAGGAGGTTTCTTGAATATCACCCCCCACCATCTCCACTCACACACGTTAGTTCCTACAACGCCGAGGTCCAGCCCAGCATGTCCACAGAGCTAAGGTTGAGAAACTCCAATGGCAGCTGCTTGGATTTGAATGCTGGCTCTGCTAAATGCCAGTATTCTTTGTTTTTAAAAAATCATTTATTTGTCTGAGACAGAACAGAGAGACAGAGAGAGAGAGAGAGAGGGAGGATGGGCGCACCAGGGCGTCCTGTTGCTGTAAAGGAACTTAATACTCACGCCTACTATGTGCATCTGGCTTTACGTGGGTACTGGGGAATTAAACCTGGACTGGTAGGCTTTGTAAGCGAGCACCTCTAACCACTGAGCCATCTCTCCAGCCTCAAAATGTCATTATTCTAATCAAGAGCAAGTTACCGACACTATGTAAACCTCAATTTTCAAGTGTGTATAAGTCGAATGAATGGGGCTCAGGTGATGGCTCGGCAGTTAAGAGGACTTTCCACTGAAGTATGAGGTCCCTCAGACCAGAGACTGCCAAGTTAACTCCCAGAGACCAGCAGGTTCAATGCCCCAGAACCCATCCCGGTCCATGGGTAGCTGGTGGTGGTGGTAGAGAGACCAGAGAGTTGGGGCTCCCTGAGGGTCAGCAACTTCTGGTTAAGGGAGAGAACTATGTGGATGAGTGATGAGAGATGGATGTTCAACAATCTTCCCTGTCCTCTGCACACACGCGCATGGGGAGTGCGCGTCTGCACACACGCGTGCATATGCCACACATCACACACACCACAGTACACCAAATCACATCACAAGCACCACCCATCACACACGACATACCACACATCACACACACCACAGTACACCAAATCACGTCACAAGCACCACACACGACATACCACACGTCACGCACACCACACTACACCAAATCACATCACAAGCACCACCCATCACACACGACATACCACACATCACACACACCACACTACACCAAATCACGTCACAAGCACCACACACGACATACCACACGTCACGCACACCACACGTCACACACCACCACACATATCATCTACATACATATACTCAAAAAGGAGAAGGGAGTGCTGAGACGATGGTTCAGCAGTTAAAGGTGCTTGTTTGCAAAGTCTGTCCTCTCAGGTTCAACTCCCCAGTACCCATTGTAAAGCCCAATGCAAAAAGTGGCGCATGCATCTAGAGTTTGTCTACAGCAGAAAGAAGCCCTGGTGCTCCCATTCTGACTCTCTCTCTCTCTCTCCTCACAAATAAATAAATAAAATTTTCCAAGGTAATCTTGGCTTTAGCTATGGCTAACCTGGAATTCACTAAGTAGTCTCAAGGTGGTCCTAATCTCATGGCAATCCTCCTATCTCTGCCTCCCAAGTGCTGGGATTAAAGGTATGTGCCACCATGCCTGGTTAGAATATTTTTTAAAATTACTTGGGGGCTGGAGAGATGGCTTAACAGTTAAGGTGTTTGCCTGCAAAGCCAAAGGACCCTGGTTCGATTCCCCAGGACCCACATAAGCCAGATGCACAAGGTGGTGCATGCGTCTGGAGTTTGTTTGCAGTGGCTAGAGGCCCTGGTGCACCCATTCTCTCTCTCTCAAATAAATAAATAAATAAATATTTAAAAATTACTATGAAAAAAATTACTATGGGGCTGAAGAGATGGCTCAACAGTTAAGGCACTTGCCTACAAAGCCTGAGGATCCCGGTTTGATTCCCCAGTATTCACATAAAACCAGATGTACAGGGTGCCCCATATGTTTGGAGTTGGTTTACAGTGGCTAGAGGCCCTGTAATACCCATTCTCTCTCAAATAAGTAAATAAATAAAATATTTTTTCAAACGGGTTTCTGGGTATGGTGGCTCATGCCTTTAATCCCAGTACTTGGGAGGTACAGGTAGGAGGATCACTGTAAGTTCAAGGACAGCCTGATCTACCAAATGAGTTCCAGGTTAGCTGGGGCTAGACTGAGACCCTGCTTCAAAAACAGAAAGAGGCCAGGATTGTGGCACACACCTTTAGTCCCAGCACTTGGGAGGCACAGGTAGGAGAATCCCCGTGAGTTCAAGACCAGCCTGAAATTATAGAGTGAGTTCCAAGTCAGCCTGGGCTAGTGTGGTACCCTACTTCAAAAAACAAAAAACAGATATATTGGTCTAACAACAATAATACTAATAATAATACCCAGGGGATTGTTGGCTGCACAAACACACCTGTAGATGTGAAGTGCTAGTGTGAAGGCTTACATGTGTTACACTCTACAGACGGTGGCAACAGTTACCGTCATATTATGTCCTGCTTTCTACACCTGTTCACTTCCCTCGTGGACATACAGGAAGGTAACTCTCTACAGACCTCTGCTGTAAGTGTTACCAGGGAACTGGTGTTCCCTTTTGTGGGTTCTTAGTATTGTGAATAAAATAATTTAGATGCAGACTCAGAAGGAAGCCTGAAAACAATTTTTTAAAAACTCCTAACTAAAAAAAGTTCAAGCCTAGAGGCATTCACTGGTGAATTTTATCAGACCTTCACAGAAGAAGTAATACCAATGCTTCTCAAACTTTTCCATAAAATAGAAAAGGAAGGAACAGTGCCAAACTCCTTCTACAAAGCCAGCATCACCCCGATACCAAAACCAGACAAAGGCAGAACAAAAAAGAAAATCTCAGGCCAATCTCCCTCATGAACATAGATGCAAAAATTCTCATAAAATATTGGCAAACAGAATACAAGAACATATCAAACAGAACATTTAATTCTACCAAGTAGGCTTTATCTCAGAAATGCAGGGATGGTTCAACATATGCAAGCTGATGAATGTAAAATACTATATAAATGGACTGAAGGACAAGAAAAATCACATGATCATCTCAATAGATGCATAAAAAGCATTTGACAAAATCCAACATCCCTTCATGGTAAAATGCCTAAAGAAACTGGGAATAGAAGGAACATATCTCAACATAATAAAGGCTATCTGTGGTGGTTTGATTCAGGTGTCCCCTATAAACTTAGGTGTTCTGAATGTTCATAGCTGATGGAGGCTTGGGAATTAATGCCTCCTGGAGGGAGTGTACTGTTGGGGTGGGCTTATGGGTATTATAGTCAGTTTCCCCTTGTTAGTGTTTGGCATACTCTCTTGTTCCTGTTATCTGCCTGATGTTGATGAGGAGTTAATGTCCACCCTATACTCATGCCATCATTTTCCCCTGTCATCATGGAGCTTCCCCTCAAGTCTGTAAACTAAAATAAACCTTTT
Organism: Dipus sagitta; assembly: GCA_036346955.1. Classification (NCBI taxonomy): domain Eukaryota; kingdom Metazoa; phylum Chordata; class Mammalia; order Rodentia; family Dipodidae; genus Dipus; species Dipus sagitta. Next base: position 125,655,832 of record CM070773.1, read on the forward strand.
TTTCCCACAAGATTCTCCTAGATGGGTGTTTTCTGCTAGCAATGAGAACTTGATTGCAACAGTAAAGTTGGTACCTAGAAGTGGTGTCATTGCTGCTAAAAACCGGACTGTGTGGCTTTGGCCTTTTGCAGCTGCTTTGCCAGAGGAATGTGGATGAATTTGAAACCTTGTTCTAAGAGATGGCTTGTAGTGCTATAAGTATAGCGTGATGGACTATTCTGGTCAGAGTTGAAAGACCTGAATACAGTAAGAACAATGGACTGTGAGGTGTGACTTATGAGGGTTTGCCTAGACTGGGCTAGAAGCAGATTGTGTGAGATATTTGCTGTTATGCCTGTGTCCTGAGAACTTGTGCAGGATTGCATTGCATAGAAATGGACTGGTATAAGCAGAGGGATATGCCACAGAAAAAATGAAATCTTTGGGACAAAACTGCTGCCTGTTCAGCTGCAATCGTATGAGAGATTACAACCACTGAGATTGGGCCAGCTGACCTGCATTGGGGCAACAGGAAGAATGTAGACTCTTTTGAAGAGGCCTGAATGCTGAAGGACTATCCTGTTCTTCAAAGTCTGCTTCATTTCCCCCAGATTAATAAATTGGTACCCTACCTGGTATTATAAAGTATGAGAAATACAGGAAAGAGAGGATTATTGAATTTGTAGCCTTGTCTTGTGTTTTGGAAATGGACATGGGCAGTGTGAAGCAGGTTTGCTGGATTGCCTGCATGGATACCCAATGGAGCTGTGAGGATGGACTGTGGCTTGCAGTGGAGACCCAGTGGAGATGCCAGAACCACGTGATGGCTGCCAGTCCTGGATGAAGTTTTCCAGGACTGTGAGTAGCCTAGCTGGAAGAACAGAATTGGAACTACACAGATTTATTGCTGGTTAGAATTATCGGACTTGGAGATTTGTAACTGTCTAGAATTGTTGGACTTGAAGCTATAGAGTTTGATCTTTTCCCTGTTTAAATCTTGTATTAGTTTTATATTTCTATTGCAGGGTTTCACTCTAGCTCAGGCTGACCTGGAATTCACTATGTATTCTCAGGGTGGCCTCGAACTCACATTGACTCTCCTATCTCTGCCACCCAAGTGCTGGGATTAAAGGTGTGTGCCACCACACCTGGCTCTAATTGAATATTTCTTTGCTGTGCTCAATGCCATCTTTTGCAGTGTGAGTGTTTATTCTGTGCCATTATGGGTTTGGGTTTTTTTTTTTTTTATGGCTCAGTTAAAAGATCTCAGACTATGGGAATGTTTCAGCGTCATTAAAATTGATAAAAATTACAGGGATTTAAAAAGTTGGACTGACTGCATTGCATTTTACATCATGGATTGTTATCTGTCTACAGGGGCCAGGGATAGAATGTGGTGGTTTGATTCAGGTGTTCCCCATAAACTTAGGTGTTCTGAATGTTAGGTTCCCAGTTGATGGAGATCTGGGAATTAACACCTCCTGGAGGCAGTGTATTGTTGGGGGTGGGTGTATGGGTATTATAGTTAGTTTCCCCTTGCCAGTGTTTGTTGCTATTGTCCACTGATGCCGATAAGGAGGTGATGTCCACCCTCTGCTCATGCCATCGTTTTCCGCTGCCATCATGGAGCTTTGCGTCAAGTCTGTAAGCCAAAACAAACCTTTTTTTCCTATGAGCTGCTCTTGATTGGGTGTTTTCTGCCAGTAATGCAAACCTGACTGCAACACTATTTATGACAAACCTACAGCCACCATAATGCTAAATGGGGAAAAACTTGAAGCTTTTCCATTAAAATCAGGAAGCAGACAAGGATATCCACTGTCCCCACTTTTATTTAATATAGTACTGGCAGTCTTAGCTATAGCAATAAGGCCAGAGACACACATAAAAGGGATACAAACTAGAAAGGAAGAGATCAAATTATCATTCGCATATGATATCATTCTATACATAAAGGACCCTAAAGACTCTACCAGCAAACTGCTAGAGCTGATAAACACTTTTATCAATGTAGCAGGATACAAAATAAACACACAGGAATCAGCAGCCTTTCTATATACTAACAACAACAATGGTGAAGATGAAATCAAGGAATCACTCCCATTCATAATTGCCTTAAAAAAAAAGTACCTAAGAATAAACCTTTACAGAAATAGGAAAAAAAAAAAAGAATTCTAAAACTCGTTTGGAAACACAAAAAGCCTTGAAAAACCAAAACAATTTTAAGCAACAAAAATAAGGCTGGCAATATATACTGTACCTGATTTTAAGCTATATTACAAAGCCATAGTAACAAAAACAGCATAGTACTGGCACAAAAACAGTTATGTAGCTCAGTGGAACAGAATATAGGACCTAGATGTATATCCAGGAAGATACAGCCATCTGGCTTTTGACAAAAGTTCCAAAAATATTCATTGGAGAAAAGATAGCCTGTTTTACAAATGGTGCTGGGAAAATCAAGAACAATTTTTAAAATTTTATTTATTTGAGAGAGAGGGAGGGAGGGAGAGACTGAGAGATTGGGAACACCAGGACCTCCAGCCACTACAAACAAACTCCAGACACATGTGCTACCTTGTGCATCTGGTTAATGTGGATACTGGGGAATTGAACTTGGGTCCTTAAGCTTCACAGGCAAGCGCCTTAACTGCTAATCCATCTCTTCAGCCTCAAAAGTTACACTTTCTGAGTGAGAACTCACTATGTAGATCTTGGAGGGGATGCAGTAGGTTGAAATACATTATCTAATTAAGGGAACAGCCTATTCCTCCCACCTGTTTACCATGTCTTTAGGTGAGGGCTGCTCTCTTGGGTGGGTGATCCCCAGGCTCAGTTGGATATTTGGCTCAGGCCGTCACATGTGAGTACATCCCACCACAGACAAGCTTTTTACCAGGAAGAAATAACTTTCCCTCAACAAAACTCCGACATTTCTAATCCTCCTCCCTTTCCCCAGGGAAAAGGAAAATGGGGTCCAAAGCTGATCAGGAGGGAGAGGTCCATTCTCAATGGTCCCCCCAGCCTGCAAATGCCTGTCTCTCCAACACAAGTGGATGGGATCCCAGGATGCCCTCTGGCCAGTGGAATGTGAGGGTCTACGTGGTCCTTTAGTGCCCAGCCACAGATCAACCAGACACTCCCTGTCTTTGGAAGGGAAGGGTTAGCCTTACCATGCCACATCCCTGTGGTCTATGCAGAGGGTAACAACACCCAGAGAGGACCCTGCCAGGAGCACCTATGCAAGGTGCTGTAGGTGTGCTGTATGAAATTATGAGGATGAAAGGTTGCTTGTTCTGGCAGCTGCCTTTCCTGGTGGGATTGCTACACAGCAGCCGGGAGGCTTGGATTCTGCAATACTAGCTTAACTCAGAGGGATTCTTAGAAACCTCTTTCTTCTTTGATCGCTGTGCACACGTCACAGGACCCGCCCCCTGCAAAGCCTCTCGTTCAGATACTCGCACTGTATGTCACTACCGTGGTCTGAGAAGAGAGAAAATGTCATGACAGGGACACAGACCAGAGTTCCCATGCCAGGTGCCTTTCCAGCTTCTACCCTCCAACTAGCATTGTGAAAATGGTGGTCTTCTCACCCTTCCTTTGCCTCAGCTGCTTCTTCTGTGTATCAGGTACCAGAACCAAGTCTCTTGCATGTAGTAATGTGTTACTGTGAGCTCCCATGAATTCCAGTTTAACTTGTTGATATGTAAATCTTGGATCACCCTTGACACGGCTGTTTCTCTGCCTCCCAGTTCTTCACTGTGGCCAATCCAGGTATCTGTCTCTTCTGAAACTACCTCCTGGTGACCATTTCTCTTTGGGACAGCAAGGTACCTCCTCTGTGGTTCACTATACTGACCTCCACACCCATGTGGACTTTGCAGATAGGCTGCAGGGACCATGGTGTCACAGTGTGACTCCACAGTACTCCTATCTGCTGTTCTAACCCACAAAGTAAAATTACCAGGACTGGAGAGATGGCTAAGTGGTTAAAGGTGCTTGCTTGCAAAGCCTATTGGCCCGGGTTCAATTCCCCAGCACCTATGTAAAGCCAGATGTAAAGTGACACATTGTGGCACACATGTGCCTAGCCCCAACATACAAACACACACAAATAAGTGAGTCAAAAAATATATAACTAGCCAGGTGTGGTGGTGCATGCCTTTAATCCCAGCACTCGGTAGGCAGAGGTAGGAGGATTGCTGTGAGTTCGAAGCCACCCTGAGACTACATAGTAAATTCCAGGTCAGCCTGGGCTAGAGTGAGACCCTGCCTTGAAAACAAGAAATGAAAAACAAAACAAAACAAAAGAGTTTTATATATATATATATATACACACACATATATCTCAACCCTCAACTATAAACCGGCATGAATAGATTCCCCTGGACTCTACTAAAGGGCTTGACTCACAGGTACCCTTCCCCAATTGTCCCCTTTCCTACTGGGCCTGTCAGGAATACCACCTTCTCTTGGGGGGTGTCTATGAGTGATACCTGCTTCTGCTTTGTGGAGTCGCCTTCTTGTCTCTCGTGTGCGTGACATCCATGAAGCTGACTCGCCTTCTGCTCAGGACTCTCCTAGCAAATGGCAGCCTTGATAAAGACCGGAACTGGCCAGTGTAAACCAGTCATCAGTGCAAGTTATAGGGGGCCTTATAACCCAACAAGGCGCCCCTCAAAGCTCCTTATTTTTCTCTTTTTATAAATATTTTATTTTTATTTATTTATTTATTTGAGAGAGAGAGAGAGAATGGATACACCACGGCCTCCAGCTGCTGCAAACGAATTCCAGATGCATATGCCACCTTGTGCATCTGGCTTACATGGGTTCTGGGAAACCAAACCTGGGCCCTTAGGCCTCACAGGCAAGCACCTTAACTGCCAAGCCATCCCGCCAGTCTGAAAAAAAGTCTCTGTTTTTTTTTTTTTTTGGTTTTTCGAGGTAGGGTCTCAGTGTAGCCCAGGCTGACCTGGAATTCACTATGTATTCTCAGGGTGGCCTCGAACTCTCGGGGATCCTCCTACCTCTGCCTCCCGAGTGCTGGGATTTAAGGCATGTGACACCATACCTGGCTTAAAGACCCTTATTTTTAGAGCTTGGGTGGCAGGTTAGCTGTGGACCATTTGCTCAGAGTTTTCTCTGTTAGCTGAAACTTTGTCATTGCATTAAAAATAAGGGCTTTATTTTTATTTTATTGATTTTATTTTATTGAGATGGGGAGGGGATATGATGGAGAATGGAGTTTCAAAGGGGAAAGTGGGGGGAGGGAGGGTATTACCATGAGATATTTTTTATAATCATGGAAGTTGTTAATAAAAATTTGAAAAAAAAAATAAATAAGGGCTTTAATGCAATGACAAAGTTTTAGCTAACAGAGAAAACACTGAGCAAATCGTCCACAGCTAACCTGCCATCCACGCTCCCAGGAGAAGCTTAGTAAATCAGGAACCAAGCTCAGCAGGAACTCCCAGAGGAGGATTGCTCAACAGGCCTGCAAGCCGGTGTTGGGTTAAATTGATTTCATCAGCTTATTGCTATAAAATATTTCTCTCTGTGTGTGTGTATGGTGCTGAGGATCAAACCCAGAACCTTACATTGTTAGGCAAGTATTATACCACTTAGACACACCTCCAGCCCTCAGATAATCTCTTTTAAAAATTACAAAGTAAACCGGGCGTGGTGGCGCATGTGTTTAATCCCAGCATTTGGGAGGCAGAGGTAGGAGGATCGCCATGAGACTACATAGTGAATTCCAGGTCAGCCTGAGCTAGAATGAAACTCTACCTTGAAAAACCAAAAAAATAAAAATGACGAAGTAATTCCTGTTCATTTTCATGTTGACTATGATGACCTTTTTCACATGAAGAGAAGCCTTAGCTTCAGGGTTCCTCTCTGCGTTTGGTAGTCATTTAAATTATACTTGAGGGCTAGAGAGATGACTTAGTGGTTAAGGAGCTTGCCTGCAAAGCCAAAGGACCAGGTTCGATTCCACAGGACCCACGTAAAACCAGATGCACAAGGTGATGCATGCGTCTGGAGTTCATTTGCACCAGGGCCTCCTGCCACTGCCAGGCTGTCAGGTTTTGTCAGCAAGTGTCTTTAACCACTGAGCCATGTCCCCAGCCCTTAAAGGATGGTCAGGTGATTTCTGGCCTTAGATTTGTTTATGTTTTAGCATACATTTATTGATTTGCATATGTTGAATCAACCTTGGAGGCCTGGGATGAAGCCAGCATGGTCACGGTGAATGAATTCATTCACATGTTCTTGAACACAATTTGTAAGAATTTTGGTGTCTATGTTCATCAGAAATGCTGGTATGTAACTTTCTTATTTTGTTGTGGTCTTATTCAGTTTTGGTATAGGGTAATATTGGATTTGCAGAATGAGTTTTGTAGGGTTCTTTCCCTTTCTTTTCTTATTAGCACATGTTAATTGCATATAATAATAGATTTCATTGTGACAGCAATCCTCCTATCTTTGCCTCCCAAGTGCTGGGATTAAAGGCATATGTCGGGCTGGGGGGATGGCTTAGCAGTTAAGGCATTTGCCTGCAAAGCCAAAGGACCCAGGTTCGATTCCCCAGGATCCAAGTTAACCAGATGCACCAGGGGGTGCATGCATCTGGAATTTGTTTGCAGTGGCTGGAGGTCCTGGCGTGCCCATTCTCTCAGTTTCTCTCCCTCTTTCTCTGTCAAATAAATAAATAAAAATAAAATATTTTTAAAAAGGCATATGTCACCATGCCTGGCATTATGACATATTTCCTACATGCAATATTTTTATCATATTCACCACCCCTTACCCTTTGCCTTTATATTAGACTATTCAATAAGAAATTTTCCTTAATGGAACCAGAAGAGATTTCTAAACAGACACATGTGCAAATTACATCACAGAAGCAAAAGCAATATGAAAAAGCAAAGCATCTTGGCTCCTTCAAAAGATAACATGATGAGAGTGGTGTTTTAATCCCAGCCTTTAATCCCAGCATTCAGTAGGTAGGGGGCTCACTGTGAGCTACAGAGTTCCAGGTCAGACTGGGCTAGATGGGGAACTAGTTGGGAAGAGGTAGGAGAGCCTTAGGAGTGGGAGGGAATACGAATAGGATTTATGTCTTTTGTGTTTAAAAAAGGAGACAGCACAAGGGGGAAATGGATGAAATATTATATTGCTTTTATTTCTTGTCTCTCAAAAACCAGATACTGAAAGTTCTGTCTACAAGGGTTGGGGTGAGGTTTGGCTAGTGGATTCTTGTCTTTCCTATGGCTGTGCTGGTGTTGAGCCTGAACTGGACAAGTATCTGAATCGGCCATAGTTATCTTCTACATATAGATAGCCAGTTTTTCCAGCACCTTTTGTTGAACAGGCTGTCTTTTCTCCAGTGAATATTTTTGGCATTTCTGTCAAAAATCAGATTGCTGTAGCTGCCTGGTTTAACATCCGTTAAGGCATTTGCCTGCAAAGCCAAAGGACCCAGGTTCAATTCCCCAGGACCCACGTTAGCACACACATGTGGAGTTCATTTGCAGTGGCTGGAGGCCCTGGTGTGCCCATTTTCTCTCTCTCTCTCCTCTTTCTCTGTCAAATAAATAAATAAATAAATAAATAAAAATATATAGCCAGGCATGGTGGTACATGCCTTTAATCCCAGCACTTGGGACGCAGAGGTAGGAGGATCGCTGAGAGTTCAAGGCCACCCTGAGACTACATAGTGAGTTCCAGGTCAGCCTGGACTAGTGTGAGACCCTGCCTCAAAAAACCAAAAAAAAAAAAAAAAAAAAAAAAAAAAAAAAAAAGAAAGAAAGAAAGAAAGAAAGAAAATAAAATTGTATATATAAAAGAAAAGTGATGCTGCAATCAGGGTCTCAGGATTCAGAATGGGCTCTCAGGTAGGATGACTTGGGGACAGTTTCACAAGGGACTGCACAGAGACACCCTGGTCCTTACAGCTGATAACGGAGGGGCTGTACCACAATGCTGGGGTTGGGGAGGGAGTGAAGAGTAGACTCCAGAGCTGTGTGGAGAAAGCTCCCAGCAGGCTTTGAACCTCATCTTGGGCATGCAGCTTACCCAGGACCATCCCCCAAGGCTTACTATCCAACACTCCACCATCCTTCACTCTCCGTAAGTTCCCGCTGCTCAGACCTTCCAGGAAAGCAGACGGCAAAGGCAGAGTCCATGCTGTCAGCTTCTGAGGATACAGAGCGGGTGACAAGCACACCCATGGGACAGAGGGGTGACATCCAGCCCCGGGCTTGATTTCTAGCTCCATATGCCTTATGCGATTTCTTTTTTTTTAATTAATTAATTTATTTGCAAGCAGAGAAATAGATACAGCACAGAGAGAGTGTGGGCCTGCCAGGGCCTCTAGCCACTGCAAATGAATTCCAGATGCATGTGTCACTGGCTTACGTGGGTACTGGGGAATCGAGCCTGGGGCATTAGCCTTTGCAGGTAAGTGCCTTAGTAGCTGAGCAATCTCTCCAGCCCCTTATGCTGTTTCTTAGTTAATAAGCTCAAGTACAGGTAAAAGTCTGGCTTATATTAGCATCCAGTTGCTGCTATAACAATTTGCCACTAACTCAGTGGCTTAAAGGGACACAACTTCATTCTTCACATTCTAGAAGTAAAACCCCAAATCTCAGTGTTGGAAGGGATGGTTCGTGGGTGTTCCTATTTGGTTCCTTTCCTTTTCAAGCTTCCAGAGGCCACTTTTAGTTTTTTGAGGTAGGGTCTTGCTCTAGCCCAGGCTGAGCTGGAATTCGCTATGTACTCTCAGGCTGGCCTTGAACTCACATTGACCCTCCTACTTCAGCCTCCCAAGTGCTGGGGTTGAAGGCGTGCGCCACCATGCCCAGCTGCAAGGCCTCTTTTGCTACTTGTCTCATGATCCCTTTCCTGAATTACTTGCTCTGTCATTGAACCTCCTCCTTGACCCTCCTGTCTCTCTCTTATAAGGACTCTAAGGTCACCCAAGGAATCTAAGATGGTATCTCCATCTCAAAATTTTTAGTTATTTTTTTTTTAATTTTTTTGTTTATTTTTATTTACTTATTTATTTGAGAGCAACAGACAGAGAGAGAAAGACAGAGAGAGAGAGAGAGAATGGGCGCGCCAGGGCCTCCAGCCACTGCAAACAAACTCCAGATGCGTGCGCCCCCTTGTGCATCTGGCTAACGTGGGTCCTGGGGAATTGAGCCTCGAACGGGGGTCCTTAGGCTTCACAGGCAAGCGCTTAACCACTAAGCCATCTCTCCAGCCCGAAATTTTTAGTTATTTTTGCAGAGTTCCCTTTGCCATGTAAGGTAACCTTCCAGTGTTCTGAGGGATTAGGATGTTTACATTGTGCCTACCATGTGAGACAATGGTGCCAGCCTTTTCAAACCCTTTTGTCATTGAGAAAGAGACACGAGCAATGCCATTGTTGACTCATTCATTTATTCCAAGTATTTGATTTTTGTTTTTGTTTGTTTGTTTGTTTTTCAAGGTAGGGTCACACTCTGGTCCAGTGGTCCAGGCTGACCTGGAATTAACTTTGTAGTCTCAGGGTGGCCTCAAACTCATGGTGATCCTCCTATATTCCAAGTATTTAAGGTCTTCACTCCCTAAGTAACTTTCTAGGGACAGACATCCCAGCGTTAGTCTTATCTGTCACAAGGATAGGTAAGTAAACTGAAGCCAATCCCTCCCTCCCCCACCGCACCCCCCCCCACTAATCCTCACACTAGCCTGATTATTACTTGATAAATTACAATGGCTCATTGTTAAATTCAAAGACGCAACCCCGGGACAAACAGAAATGCTTGAAAATCTACTTTAGTGGACAATCAAGGCTGGAAACTGACAGCTGATTTAAAGCAAGGAGTCTGTGTCTTTATGATACAAATCCCTTCTTACAATAATGTTTAGAAAATTATGAAAATTAGGGCCTGGGCATAGCTCAATGGTAGAATACATTAAATCATAACCTTCTATCCCTTGGCTTTATAGGTTCATGGGTATCTCATAATGCAAAATACATTCAGCCTAACTTCAAAAGTCCTCCTAGTCTTTAAGTTTCTAAAAGATGAGACTGTGTTGGTCTCATTTACTCAGCAAATGCAAGTTTTTTGTTTTTTTTTTTCTACTAGGCACTGGATAAATTAAGAATGCCTGACTTTGGCTGGAAATGGGTCAGTGGTTAAGGTACCTGCCTGCAAAGCCCAGTGACCTGTGTTCAATTCCACAGGACCCATGCAAAGCCAGATGCACAAAGTGGTGCATGCATCTGAAGTTTGTTTGCAGTGACTAGAGGCTCTGGTGTGCCCATTCTCATTTTGTCTCTGTCTCTTTTCTGTCTCTCTCTCTGCTTGCAAATGAGTAAATTAATAAATATCTTTAAAAAGAGAAGAATGCCTGACTTTTGCTACTCAAGTTGAATATTATTTACTGCCTTTGTATCTATGAGCTGTTTGTTTGCCTTGTATGCTTGTGGACTGCATTACTTACTTTTCTTGTTGCCGTGACAACAACCTGACAGAAACAACTTAAGGAAGGAGGGACTATTTTGGCTCGCGGTTTGGGCATATGGTGGGGAAGGCCGTGGTGGTAGGGTTTTGTAGTGTGGCAGGTTGCATCTTGCTAGGCCAGGAAAAGGAGGGCTGGAAGCAAAGTTAGTCTGGAACCCTTACGCCCTAAATCTGTCAGCGAGGCTGCCTATCCAGAAGTTCCACCATCTCCCCAGATGGCATCGCCAGGTGGGAACAAAGTGTTCGCATGCTTGACCTTGTGAGGGACATTTCACACTCAAACATTGATATTTCACCCTTGACCCCTGCAGGCTTCTGGTCACCTCATAATGCAAAATGCATGCAGTGCAACTTCAAAACACTCCTTAATTTTCCAGTTGCCACACTGATCAAAAGTCTCTTCTGAGATCCAAGACAGTCTGTTTCCTGTGAACCCCTGTACAGTAAAAAGAACCCAGGTAACATACTTCCAACACACAATGCCACAGGGCAAACATGCCCACTGCAAAAGGAAAGAACAGGAACACAGCAAGGAAAGACCAAACCAAAGCAACACTGAAACCCAGCAGGTGGGGAGGGAGGCCTGGAGAGATGGCTCAGCGGTTAAGGCACTTGCCTGCGAAGCCTAATGACCTGGGTTCAATCCCTCAGTACCCATGTAAACCAGATGCACAAAGCGGTGCATGCAGCCGGAGTTCACTTGCCGTGGCTGGAGACCCTGGCGCACCCGTTATCATTCTCTCTCTCCTTGTAAATAGATAAATTAAAAAAAAAATTAAAATGCAGCAGGGAAAATACCAAATCCTATCGTTCTGTGTCAAGCATATGGAACTTGTGGTAGCATCTGCTGGGTTCCAGCAAGCTCGGGTAATCCACAGCCCTGTCACCTGAAGCACACATAGGCTTTCTCTTGGTTGGCTCCACTCAAAGCCTGTAGCATTCCTCAGTAGATATCTCATGCTCCTGGTGTCTCCAGTATCCTGGGCTCTGTGTTGTGAATGACTTAAGCTCTACCTTCACAGAGTCATGTACAGCCTAGTCAAGAACTCCTCGAAGGGAATCTGGCCCTGCTATTCCTTGCCTTGGCTCAGCAGCTTTCTGGCATCTCAGTGAGCGTCTCCATGTCCAATAACTCTTGTCTTATACAGGCTGGCAGAACCATTCTTACATGGATGAGGGTGCCAAGTTTTGCTGTCACCTTGAGATATAACGTAGGCCCTTGGACCACAGCTGATGCAGCCTGGATGTTGAAAACGGTTTTCAAATGCTTATTGGTCACTTATATTTCTTCTTTTTAGAACTGTTTATTTAGCTCATTGGCCTGTGTGTTGATTGGATTATTTATTCATTTATTTAGAGTGTTTAATTTGTGCGGCTCTTTGTATATTCTAGATCCATTGTCTAATATATAGTTGACAATGGTTTTTTCCTCCATTCTGTAGGCTGCCTCTTCACCCTGGTGACTGTTTCCTTTGCTGTGCAGAAACGTTTTGTTTCCCCCCCCCAAATTTTCTCTATACTTTATTTATTTAACAGAGAGCTTGCCAGTGTCTCTAGCCACCGCAGAAGAACTCCAGAGGCATGTGCCACCATATGCATCTGGCTTACATGGGTTCTGAAAAGCCAAGCCTGGGTCCTTAGCCTTGGCAGGCAAGTGCCTTAACTGCTAAACACTATCTCTCCAGCTCCAGAAGCTGTTTAAAAATGTATTTTTATTTATTTGCAGAGAGAAAGAGAGAGAATGCTAGGGCCTCTAGCCACTGCAAACAAACTCTAGATTCATGCACCAGTTTGTACATCTGGCTTTACATGGATATTGGGGAATCAAACCCAGGTCATTAGACTCTACAGGCAAGCACCTTAACTGCTGAGCCATCTCTCCAGCCCCAGAAGCTTTTTAGTTTCATGTAATCCCACCTGTCAGTTCTTAGAATTATTTCCTGTTTAACTGGTGTCCTCTTCAGAAAATCCTTGCCTATGCATGTATCTAGAACTGCTTTCTTTACATTGTCTCTTAGCAGTTTCAGAGAAGCAGGGCTTACTTTAAGTAAGGTCTTTGGGGCTGCACACATACACACAATACAATTTAAAGAGAACAACATACTGATTTGGTAGACTAGCTAGCCAGTGACCTACTGGGATTACCTGTCCCTGCTCCCCCAGTGCTGGGATTTGGGGCTGCTGGTACACGCCACCATGGCCAGCATTGTAGGTGGGTTCTGGGGATCTGAACTCAGGTCCTCACTTTGCCCACTGAGCCAGCCCCTCAGCGTGGGCTTAGGATTTTAAGCCAGGGTAGTCTGTCTCCAGAGATCTGGGTGGCTTCCTGATCCAGTGGGGGCTTGCCCAGAAGCGCCCTGTGTGAATACATCTTCCCCCAGGCTGTGGCCCGCAGCATCCTCACTCCTAGCTAATCCGAGCTGACACACAGATGGTCTCTGACGAGGGCCAGCTAGGCACCGAGAAAGGCCAGCTGAGTGCCCAGGTCTCCTCCTACCCACCGTCATCCAGCCTGCCTGATTCACACTGTAAACTTTCAAGTATTTCCTCCCATCTGCGGTTGCTGTGCGACTACTCGTGGTGATGTGTTGATTAGTTCCTTGTCTCACTGCTCTGGCCAGATGCCCGACAGAGCAACTCACAGGAGGCGTGTTGGCTTTGGCGTGCAGTTTGAGAGGGTACAATCCATCATGGAAGGGGGGTCATAGCAGAGGGAGCACAAAGCAGACACGAAGCAGAGAGTGATGAATGCCAGGTCTTGGCTAACTCCTCTCTCCTGTGTATGTATGTGTGTGTGTGTGTGTGCATGGTGAATGCGCATATATGTGCTAATGGGATGCCTGTGGGCTTATTTGCAGTAGCTGAAGGAAAACCTCTGCTATCTCTCACTCATCTGCCTTTTTTTTTTTTTTTTTTTTAAGGAATCTCACTGATTCCCAAGCATCTGGTCTCTGCTTCCCACAGGACTGGAGTTACACACATGTGTGGCCACACCTGGCTGTTTATGTGAGTTCTGGAGAGTTGGGCTTGGGCGATCTCAGGCCCTTTAAGGCACTCATGCTTGTGGTAGGAAGTATACTTAACCACTGAACAATCTCTCCAGCCCCAGCTTTCTCCTGTTTCTGCAGACCAGGACCCCTTTTTCCCTCCCTCCCTCCCTCCCTCTCTCCCTTCCTCTCTCCCCCTCTCTCTCTTTCTTCTTTCTTTCCTTCGTGTTTCAAGGTAAGGGTCTCACTCCAGCCCAGGCTGACCTGGAATTCACTATGTAGTCTCAGGCTGGCCTTGAGCTCACAGTGATCCTCCTACGTCTGCCTCTCAAGTGCTGGGATTAAAGCCATGAGGCACTACACCTGGCTCCCTTTTTCTTTCTAACTAGGCTGTCTTCTGTTCTGATGTCGTCATTTTTTAAAATACTTTTTTCAAATATTTTTATTTATTTATTTCCAAGCAGAGAGAGAGAGATAGAAGAGAGACAGGCAGAGAGAATGGGCATGCCAGGGCCTCCAGCCACTGCAAACAGACTCCAGATGCACGTGCCACTTTGTGCACCCGGCATTATGTGGGTACTGGGGAATCAAACTTGGGTTGTTAGGCTTTCAGGCAAGCGCCTTAACCACTGACTAATCTCTCCAGCCTTGCTGTCATCATTTCCCCCCTCATATTATGCAGGTCTTGTATAGGTAGTATCAGCCATGCAATGTCCCAAATGCTAAGACCTTTCTAAGATGGCGTTCCAAAGCACTGTTCCCCATCCTTTGGCTCTTACGTTCTTTCAGAAACCTCTTCTGCATACCCTTGGAGGGTATGATCATGATGTCTCAGTTAGTGGTAAAAATTCAACTGTCACTTCTCAGCATTTTGATGAGTTTCGAGTCTCCCTGGTAGTTGCCACCATCTGAAAAGAAGCTTTTTCAAACAAAAGGGTAGCATTAATATGTGAGCATGAACACAAATATTTCAAGGGCAATTTGGTGGACATGATACATCCATTTAGCTACACAATAGTAGTAGCTTTCCACTCCCTCCCCAGGAGTTATGAGCCCCCCTTCCCCCCCCGCTCCAGCCATAGGCTTTTCGGAACCAGGCAGGAATTCCCTCCAGTGGAGCGGTCTTCAAATCCACTCAGAGAGCAGCTGGTTCTCCCCACAGGGGATAAGCCTCCAGTGCCGGTGGATGGTGGGTGACTTTTCTCCCCCAGCGGGCAGCTTAGCACTTCCCAGCTCTATGGCAGCAAGTCAACAGGGAGGAGGCTTGCAGCTCAGCCCCAGCTTGAGTTCTCAGTGTGCCACATAGGCCCAAGCATGAGGCGACTACAGCAATAGGGTCTTACCATCTAGTTCTGGTATGCAACCAAGAGCCTTGGCAATAGCCTGTATTGTTTTGGAGGTATCAAGGCCTCCTTGATCAATGGAGGTATCCCACCCTACCCCTGGCATTAAAGTTTTTCTTTAATAATCAGCAACATTATCCACTCCCATAGGGTACTTCTGCCCAGTGGAATGCTTTTGATGTCTTGTGGCCAATCCTTTCTTTTTTCCTAATATTTTTATTTATTTATTTATTTTTGCAAGCAGAGAGAGAGAGAGAATGAGAATGGGCATGCCAGAGCCCCTACAAACAAACTCCAGACACATGCGCCACCTTGTGATTTATGTGGGTACTGGGGAATCAAACCTAAGTCATTAGGCTTTGCAGGTAAGCACCTTAACTGCTGAGCCATCTCCCCAGCCCTCTTTTTTTAATATATAGAATATTTTTATGTATTTACTTGAGACAGAGAGAGAGAGAGAGAGAGAGAGAGAATAAGGCAGGCAGAACAAGTGAGCGAGAGTATGGGCACTCCAGGGCTTCTTGCCATTGCAAAAGAACTCCAGATGCATGTGTCACTTTGTGCATGTGGCTTTATATGGGTACTGGGGAACTGAACCTAGGCATTAGGCTTTGCAAACAGGTATCTTTAACCACAGAGCCATCTCTCTAGCCCCCATCTTTTCTTTTGATTCTTTGTCTCTTAAGTGGACTGGCCACTCTTTCCTAATTTCCACCATTATTAACTACAAGCTACACATGGCCCCTTCCTCTCAACACAGGCGTCACACAAGGGCCCCTCCCCTCTTCCTAAACAATCCTTTTTTTCAACATGCCATATAATGCACTTGCTGGCTGTATGACCCCACATACATCTGTCCCAATCAACAGATGTACCCTGTGTCCCCTGAAAAACATAGTCATATAGCTCATAGTAAATGTCTGGAAAAGAAAAGATAAGCCAGATGTGGTGGTGCACACCTTTAATCCCAGAACTCAGGAGGCAGGGGTAGGAGGATCATTGTGAGTTCAAGGCCACCCAGAGACTACATAGTGAATTCCTGGGCTACAGTGAAACCCTACCTCAGAAAAGAAAGAGAGAGAGAGAGGAAGGAAGGAAGGAAGGAAGGAAGGAAGGAAGGAAGGAAGGAGAAAGGAAAGATGACTAATGGATCTAGTCTTATCCCACTCCTATACCTCAGAGCCAGGGCAGGGCCTGATACACTGCAGGCATTCCACAAATACTTGCTGGATGGCTGGAAGGAGAAACAGATGAATGGTTTTGCTCTCATACTTGTAAATCTGCTTTCTGCCTGATTTTCTTACGTAAGCATTGGAGCAGAGCCCGGTGTACATTTCCCCTTACAGACATTTCCCAATGAGTTAGAGTCTCGCTGTAGCCCTGACTGAGCGAGAATTCACTATGTAGTCTCAGGCTGGCCTCGAACCCACAGTGATCCTCCTACCTCAGCCTCCCGAGTGCTGGGGTTCAAGGTGTGCACCACCACGCCCAGCTACTACGTTTTTTGTTTTGTTTTGGTTTTTGGTTTTTCAAGGTAAGGTTTCACTCTAGTCCAGGCTGACCTGGAATTTACCATGTAGTCTCAGGCTGGCCTCGAACTCACAGTGATCCTCCTACCTCTGCCTCCCGAGTGCTGGGATTAAAGCCATGCACCACCACGCCTGGCTACTTTGTGTTTTTGGTCATTTAATAACTATGAAAAGTTAACATGGCACACACACTAGATGGTATACGACATCAAAGCAGACACAGAAGATTATTCTATTCTTACATATATTACCAATCTGTAAGAAACCTACCCACATTTATGCAAGAGAATGAACTGGGGTGTAAGATGTAAAGGATAAATTAGGCCTTGAAAGGAACAAAGTAGGGAACCTCACTCCTTGTCCGCTGTCCTCCTTCCCATGGCAACAGCCAGACCGTCCTGGATTCATATCTGAACCTCACCAGCTAAGGACTCTGAGAAAGACCTTTACTCTGCCAAAGGTGGACAGTCATATTGGACCAGACCCAGGAAAGTCACGGAGCCAGGTGTGGTGGTGCACACCTCTAATCTTAGCACTTGGGAGGCAGAGGTCGGAGGATCACTGTGGGTTTGAGGCCAGCCTGAGACTACAGAGTGAATTCCAGGTCAGCCTGGGCTAGAGTGAGACCCTACCTCAAAATAACAACAAAAATCCCTCCCAAACAAACCAATAAACAACAACAACAGCAACAAAAAACAAAGGCAAGTCACTGAGGTAAACTATGTAAGCACGATTGCAGGGAAACATCACATACTATCCCCAAATATGCCACTTTGGCACAAAGAATATGCTGGGTTGAAGGCCAAAATAAAAGGCAGGGCTGGGGCGATGGCTCAGTGGTTGAAGGCCCTTGCTTGCAAAGCCTACAGACGCCCACATAAAGCCAGATGCACAATGTGCACTTGCATCTGGAGTTTGTGTGCAATGGCAGGCGGCCCTGGTGCGCCCATACTCTCTCTCCACCCCTCCTTGCAAATAGAAAAATAAAAATATTTTTTTAAAAAAGAAAAAGGAAGCTGAGTGTGGTGGCACACGCCCTTCATCACAGCACTCGGAGGCAGAAGTAGGAGGATCATTGTGAGTGTGAGGCCAGCCTGAGACTACATAGTGAATTCCAGGTCAGCCTTAGCTAGAGTGAGACCCTGCCTCAAAAAAAAAAAAAAAAAAAAAAAAAGGCAAATAAATAAAAGCTCTCTCCATTGCCTAGAAGAAAAATAATAAATTTTCCTTTGGGGAAGGTGTCCCACCACTTGTCTCAGACTGGGAAGGGTAGAGAAAGATAACACCAAACTCATCAGAGATTCGTCCTTGGGAATGGACAGGGGCCTGTCTTTGTGACAGTATATGTGATAGTATATTGGCACATAGCCAGTCACACCCTCCATGAGAGGCCATGAGGGATCACTGGGCTCTGGGGCCGAGTGCATACTATCCTGACTGACCTTGTGCTTCAAACACTATGAGCTCCAGTGTTTCTCCATGCTGGGCTTCCCAGGGAAACTCGTGACTCCCAAGTGCTAATGGAAGTGTTTAGAGTGCTCCCGTGAGATCGCTAACCTGTGTAGCGCTCCCAGGGCTGATGTCCCAACCAGCAGCCTAAAGCGTGAAGGCTGCCAACAGCCAGGCAAATGGCCTGGAAAACTGACCCTTCCCCAGATGACCCTTGAGATAACAGCAGCCCCTGTTGGTGTCATCACCTGCTGGCACCAACTGAACCTGTATCTAGGTCCTGCTGAGGAAATGAGCTGAGACTGGGGTGAGTCAACAGAACCAGGCGACTGTAGGCGATTTCTTCTGCACAGGAGCCCAGAGGTAGCAGCTTGCAGAATTTTTGTTAGAACAGTCCTGTGTACAGGGTTCAGGCGGAGTTTATGCAGATAATGGCTTAAACAACACAAAGTAGACAGCAATCTCCCTATCTCAGAAGCAGGTGACGTCTTTGGCTATCTTGAGGCCATAGATGAGTATTAGACCTCCCTAACAGCTGGAGAGCAGACACCACAAACGCTGTTCCCAGCATTCCCGGATCAGGCACAGGTGACCTTCTTATCCAAGCATAGTGTCAGCAGAACCACAACTGTGTTCTGCGAACAGAAAGCGACAGGCTAAAAACCACCTACAAGCCCCAGCCGACACTTGACCTCAGCCAGTGAGACCTTGAGCTGCCTACTAATGGGCAGGTTATATCCAGAGTTCTTCCCTACAGAAGCTTCAAGAAAGGGAATTTTTGCTCTTTTAAAGTGAAATCATCCTGGGGTAATTTATTTATGGCAGAGAAATAATACATGCTTTCAGTACTCAAAGTCAAATTCTGCCATTCTAAAAGCCTAAAGATGTGGCTGATAGACTTGAATTTGTACTTAGTGGTAGTCCGCTAGCAGTTCCCCAGCTGTGTGTGGAGAATAGTCTGTGAAGATCCAAGGAGAGGGGACAATGGGACTGGTTTTTGCTTTTGCAACCTGTTGGACAAACCACCGTACTATAGCCACCAAGAAGCTGCCCACTAGACAGAGTCACTTCTGAGGGGAACCTGCATCCTTTCTTCTTTTTTCTTTATTTTTTTCCTTTAGCCGGCACATAGAGATTTAGGTATCATTCATTCTGGCATTTCTGAATACAATTTGTTTTAGTTGACTCTTGTCTTCCCCTCCAATCATCAGCTTTCTTTTCCCCCAAATTCTCCTCTCCCTAGTTCCTTCTCTCCCCAAGTTCATTCTCCCCCTCTGTTTCCTTTCATCCTTCCCTCAACCCTCTTCCAGATCATCTCTCTTTTAAAAAATATGTTTATTGATAGCTTCCGTAAGTATAGGCAATAAAACCATGATTCCTTCCCTCCCCTCCCATTTCCCCTCTCAAGCCCACCCTCCATCAAAGCTCCTCCCCCTTCCAATTAGTTTTATTTTGATGTCATCATCTTTTCCTTCCCTATTTTGAAGGACTTATGTAGGTAGTTTCAGGCACTGTGAGGTCATGGATATCCAGGCCATTTTGTGTCTGAAGATTGCATTGTAAGCAGTCCTACCCTTCCTTTGGCTCCTACATTCTTCCCGCCACCTCTTCCTCAATTGATACTGCCAGCTCATCCCTTTACATTTGCTTTTGGTTCTGGTTCACCCTTTAGAGTCTTTATGCATATTTGATAAAGTTCCCCCTCGGGTGGTCACCCATGTAAGTCAGGAGTGACCACAGAAAAGGCCACATTGACTTGGTCTCTCTAGTATTATCTAGACAGAGTAAAATGACGAGAGACCACATTTCCCCACTCAGACAAGGTCGATGCATTTACTTTATTGTAAAAAGCAGGAAGGATGCCCCAGTGGTTGCTGTGATCTGTACATGGGCATTTTGGCAATGGCTGAATGATCATGGTGCCCCAGAAATGAAGCACACTGCCAGATTTGTAGGAAATCTTTGGATATATACAACAGTAAAAACCACCAGGTCCAGTGTCATAAACCCCTCACCCCAAGTCTGCGGGAGACAGGACCTGCATCTTTTTAGCAACTGAATGTTTAACTTTTGTTTGTTTGTTTGTTTTTGTTTTCCAAGGTAGGGTCTCACTGTAGCTCAGGCTGACCTGGAATTCACTATGTAGTCTCAGTGTGGCCTTGAACTCATAGAGATCCTCCTACCTCCTCTGCCTCCGAGTTCTGGGATTAAAGGCGTGTGCCACCACACCCTGATGAGTTTCGAGTCTCCCTGGTAGTTGCCACCATCTGAAAAGAAGCTTTTTCAAACAAAAGGGTAGCATTAATATGTGAGCATGAACACAAATATTTCAAGGGCAATTTGGTGGACATAATACATCCATTTAGCTACACAATAGTAGTAGCTTTCCACTCCCTCCCCAGGAGTTATGAGCCCCCCTTCCCCCCCCCCCCCCGCTCCAGCCATAGGCTTTCGGAACCAGGCAGGAATTCCCTCCAGTGGAGCGGTCTTCAAATCCACTCAGAGAGCAGCTGGTTCTCCCCACACGGGATAAGCCTCCAGTGCCGGTGGATGGTGGGTGACTTTTCTCCCCCAGCGGGCAGCTTAGCACTTCCCAGCTCTATGGCAGCAAGTCAACAGGGAGGAGGCTTGCAGCTCAGCCCCAGCTTGAGTTCTCAGTGTGCCACATAGGCCCAAGCATGAGGCGACTACAGCAATAGGGTCTTACCATCTAGTTCTGGTATGCAACCAAGAGCCTTGGCAATAGCCTGTATTGTTTTGGAGGTATCAAGGCCTCCTTGATCAATGGAGGTATCCCACCCTACCCCTGGCATTAAAGTTTTTCTTTAATAATCAGCAACATTATCCACTCCCATAGGGTACTTCTGCCCAGTGGAATGCTTTTGATGTCTTGTGGCCAATCCTTTCTTTTTTCCTAATATTTTTATTTATTTATTTATTTTTGCAAGCAGAGAGAGAGAGAGAATGAGAATGGGCATGCCAGAGCCCCTACAAACAAACTCCAGACACATGCGCCACCTTGTGATTTATGTGGGTACTGGGGAATCAAACCTAAGTCATTAGGCTTTGCAGGTAAGCACCTTAACTGCTGAGCCATCTCCCCAGCCCTCTTTTTTTAATATATAGAATATTTTTATGTATTTACTTGAGACAGACAGAGAGAGAGAGAGAGAGAGAGAATAAGGCAGGCAGAACAAGTGAGCGAGAGTATGGGCACTCCAGGGCTTCTTGCCATTGCAAAAGAACTCCAGATGCATGTGTCACTTTGTGCATGTGGCTTTATATGGGTACTGGGGAACTGAACCTAGGCATTAGGCTTTGCAAACAGGTATCTTTAACCACAGAGCCATCTCTCTAGCCCCCATCTTTTCTTTTTATTCTTTGTCTCTTAAGTGGACTGGCCACTCTTTCCTAATTTCCACCATTATTAACTACAAGCTACGCATGGCCCCTTCCTCTCAACACAGGCGTCACACAAGGGCCCCTCCCCTCTTCCTAAACAATCCTTTTTTTCAACATGCCATATAATGCACTTGCTGGCTGTATGACCCCACATACATCTGTCCCAATCAACAGATGTACCCTGTGTCCCCTGAAAAACATAGTCATATAGCTCATAGTAAATGTCTGGAAAAGAAAAGATAAGCCAGATGTGGTGGTGCACACCTTTAATCCTAGAACTCAGGAGGCGGGGGTAGGAGGATCATTGTGAGTTCAAGGCCACCCAGAGACTACATAGTGAATTCCTGGGCTACAGTGAAACCCTACCTCAGAAAAGAAAGAGAGAGAGAGAAGGAAGGAAGGAAGGAAGGAAGGAAGGAAGGAAGGAAGGAAAAGGAAAGATGACTAATGGATCTAGTCTTATCCCACTCCTATACCTCAGAGCCAGGGCAGGGCCTGATACACTGCAGGCATTCCACAAATACTTGCTGGATGGCTGGAAGGAGAAACAGATGAATGGTTTTGCTCTCATACTTGTAAATCTGCTTTCTGCCTGATTTTCTTACGTAAGCATTGGAGCAGAGCCCGGTGTACACTTCCCCTTACAGACATTTCCCAATGAGTTAGAGTCTCGCTGTAGCCCTGACTGAGCGAGAATTCACTATGTAGTCTCAGGCTGGCCTCGAACCCACAGTGATCCTCCTACCTCAGCCTCCCGAGTGCTGGGGTTCAAGGTGTGCACCACCACGCCCAGCTACTACGTTTTTTGTTTTGTTTTGGTTTTTGGTTTTTCAAGGTAAGGTTTCACTCTAGTCCAGGCTGACCTGGAATTTACCATGTAGTCTCAGGCTGGCCTCGAACTCACAGTGATCCTCCTACCTCTGCCTCCCGAGTGCTGGGATTAAAGCCATGCACCACCACGCCTGGCTACTTTGTGTTTTTGGTCATTTAATAACTATGAAAAGTTAACATGGCACACACACTAGATGGTATACGACATCAAAGCAGACACAGAAGATTATTCTATTCTTACATATATTACCAATCTGTAAGAAACCTACCCACATTTATGCAAGAGAATGAACTGGGGTGTAAGATGTAAAGGATAAATTAGGCCTTGAAAGGAACAAAGTAGGGAACCTCACTCCTTGTCCGCTGTCCTCCTTCCCATGGCAACAGCCAGACGTCCTGGATTCATATCTGAACCTCACCAGCTAAGGACTCTGAGAAAGACCTTTACTCTGCCAAAGGTGGACAGTCATATTGGACCAGACCCAGGAAAGTCACGGAGCCAGGTGTGGTGGTGCACACCTCTAATCTTAGCACTTGGGAGGCAGAGGTCGGAGGATCACTGTGGGTTTGAGGCCAGCCTGAGACTACAGAGTGAATTCCAGGTCAGCCTGGGCTAGAGTGAGACCCTACCTCAAAATAACAACAAAAATCCCTCCCAAACAAACCAATAAACAACAACAACAGCAACAAAAAACAAAGGCAAGTCACTGAGGTAAACTATGTAAGCACGATTGCAGGGAAACATCACATACTATCCCCAAATATGCCACTTTGGCACAAAGAATATGCTGGGTTGAAGGCCAAAATAAAAGGCAGGGCTGGGGCGATGGCTCAGTGGTTGAAGGCCCTTGCTTGCAAAGCCTACAGACGCCCACATAAAGCCAGATGCACAATGTGCACTTGCATCTGGAGTTTGTGTGCAATGGCAGGCGGCCCTGGTGCGCCCATACTCTCTCTCCACCCCTCCTTGCAAATAGAAAAATAAAAATATTTTTTTAAAAAAGAAAAAGGAAGCTGAGTGTGGTGGCACACGCCCTTCATCACAGCACTCGGAGGCAGAAGTAGGAGGATCATTGTGAGTGTGAGGCCAGCCTGAGACTACATAGTGAATTCCAGGTCAGCCTTAGCTAGAGTGAGACCCTGCCTCAAAAAAAAAAAAAAAAAAAAAAAAGGCAAATAAATAAAAGCTCTCTCCATTGCCTAGAAGAAAAATAATAAATTTTCCTTTGGGGAAGGTGTCCCACCACTTGTCTCAGACTGGGAAGGGTAGAGAAAGATAACACTAAACTCATCAGAGATTCGTCCTTGGGAATGGACAGGGGCCTGTCTTTGTGACAGTATATGTGATAGTATATTGGCACATAGCCAGTCACACCCTCCATGAGAGGCCATGAGGGACCACTGGGCTCTGGGGCTGAGTGCATACTATCCTGACTGACCTTGTGCTTCAAACACTGTGAGCTCTAGTGTTTCTCCATGCTGGGCTTCCCAGGGAAACTCGTGACTCCCAAGTGCAAATGGAAGTGTTTAGAGTGCTCCCGTGAGATCGCTAACCTGTGTAGCGCTCCCAGGGCTGATGTCCCAACCAGCAGCCTAAAGCGTGAAGGCTGCCAACAGCCAGGCAAATGGCCTGGAAAACTGACCCTTCCCCAGATGACCCTTGAGATAACAGCAGTCCCTGTTGGTGTCATCACCTGCTGGCACCAACTGAACCTGTATCTAGGTCCTGCTGAGGAAATGAGCTGAGACTGGGGTGAGTCAACAGAACCAGGCGACTGTAGGCGATTTCTTCTGCACAGGAGCCCAGAGGTAGCAGCTTGCAGAATTTTTGTTAGAACAGTCCTGTGTACAGGGTTCAGGCAGAGTTAATGCAGATAATGGCTTAAACAACACAAAGTAGACAGCAATCTCCCTATCTCAGAAGCAGGTGACGTCTTTGGCTATCTTGAGGCCATAGATGAGTATTAGACCTCCCTAACAGCTGGAGAGCAGACACCACAAACGCTGTTCCCAGCATTCCCGGATCAGGCACAGGTGACCTTCTTATCCAAGCATAGTGTCAGCAGAACCACAACTGTGTTCTGCGAACAGAAAGCAATAGGCTAAAAACCACCTACAAGCCCCAGCCAACACTTGACCTCAGCCAGTGAGACCTTGAGCTGCCTACTAACGGGCAGGTTATATCCAGAGTTCTTCCCTACAGAAGCTTCAAGAAAGGGAATTTTTGCTCTTTTAAAGTGAAATCATCCTGGGGTAATTTGTTTATGGCAGAGAAATAATACGTGTTTTCAGTACTCAAAGTCAAATTCTGCCATTCTAAAAGCCTAAAGATGTGGCTGATAGACTTGAATTTGTACTTAGTGGTAGTCCGCTAGCAGTTCCCCAGCTGCGTGTGGAGAACAGTCTGCGAAGATCCAAGGAGAGGGGACAATGGGACTGGTTTTTGCTTTTGTAACCTGTTGGGCAAACCACCGTACTATAGCCACCAAGAAGCTGCCCACTAGACAGAGTCCATTTCTGAGGGGAACCTGCATCCTTTCTTCTTTTTTCTTTATTTTTTCTCTTTTAGCCGGCACACAGAGATTTAGGTATCATTCATTCTGGCGTTTCTGAATACAATTTGTTTTAGTTGACTCTTGTCTTCCCCTCCAATCATCAGCTTTCTTTTCCCCCAAATTCTCCTCTCCCTAGTTTCTTCTCTCCCCAAGTTCATTCTCCCCCTCTGTTTCCTTTCATCCTTCCCTCAACCCTCTTCCAGATCATCTCTCTTTTTAAAAAATATGTTTATTGATAGCTTCCGTAAGTATAGGCAATAAAACCATGATTCCTTCCCTCCCCTCCCATTTCCCCTCTCAAGCCCACCCTCCATCAAAGCTCCTCCCCCTTCCAATTAGTTTTATTTTGATGTCATCATCTTTTCTTCCTATTTTGAAGGACTTATGTAGGTAGTTTCAGGCACTGTGAGGTCATGGATATCCAGGCCATTTTGTGTCTGAAAGATTGCATTGTAAGCAGTCCTACCCTTCCTTTGGCTCCTACATTCTTCCCGCCACCTCTTCCTCAATTGATACTGCCAGCTCATCCCTTTACATTTGCTTTTGGTTCTGGTTCACCCTTTAGAGTCTTTATGCATATTTGATAAAGTTCCCCCTCGGGTGGTCACCCATGTAAGTCAGGAGTGACCACAGAAAAGGCCACATTGACTTGGTCTCTCTAGTATTATCTAGACAGAGTAAAATGACGAGAGACCACATTTCCCCACTCAGACAAGGTCGATGCATTTACTTTATTGTAAAAAGCAGGAAGGATGCCCCAGTGGTTGCTGTGATCTGTACATGGGCATTTTGGCAATGGCTGAATGATCATGGTGCCCCAGAAATGAAGCACACTGCCAGATTTGTAGGAAATCTTTGGATATATACAACAGTAAAAACCACCAGGTCCAGTGTCATAAACCCCTCACCCCAAGTCTGCGGGAGACAGGACCTGCATCTTTTTAGCAACTGAATGTTTAACTTTTGTTTGTTTGTTTGTTTTTGTTTTCCAAGGTAGGGTCTCACTGTAGCTCAGGCTGACCTGGAATTCACTATGTAGTCTCAGTGTGGCCTTGAACTCATAGAGATCCTCCTACCTCTGCCTCCGGAGTTCTGGGATTAAAGGCGTGTGCCACCACACCCTGCTGAATGTTTAACTTTTTAAAAATTTATTTATTTATTTACTTAAGAGAGAGAGGGAGGGGAGGGAGAGAGAGAGAGAACGAGCATACCAGAGCCTCTAACCACTGCAAATAAACTCCAGGCGCATGTACCACCTTGTGCATCTGGCTCGCATGGGTCCTGGGGAATCGAGCCTGAGTCCTGAGGCTTTGCAGGCAAATGCCTTAGCCACGAAGCCATATCCCCGGCCCCAAATGTTTAACTTTTAACGTTAATTGATTGATTATTTGAGACTGGCTCTCACTATGACGACAAACCTGACCTTGCACTTGGGATTCTCCTACTTCCGTTTCCTCCCAAGGAACTCTGATCACAAGGAAGGGCTGCCCGGTCCAGCTCCACCCCCACGCTTTCCATCTTTCTCCAACCTCACACTAAAGCGTCTGGGGCTATTCCGAGACCTACTTTACATAGGAAAGGGGAGAGCTCTGAACGGATAGTGATTCTGAGGAATGACAGTGCTGCAGTGGCTCCTGAAGTCAAGGGGGCGGGCCTTGTTGCGGTCAGGTGATAGAAGAACATCTAACCTCAAGTGGGTTTCTTGGCCCACAGACACACTTGTTGGTTATGGTACTCCTACTGGGGTGTAGTATCAACTGGGAAACTCAGAACCCTACACACCAGTTCTCTGACCGCAAACTGCGGGTCACTGTGGCAGGAGGCCATCTGCCTTCCCATCCCCACTGCTGGAAATGAGTCTATGGCCTGAAAATGACCACACGGTCCAAAGTGCACTGGCCAGGTCGTGTTCACTGCTGCAGAAGGGCACCTAGCCATGGCGAGTTCAGGCAGGTAAAGCGCCCCAGCGGGGAGTATGCTGGGCTTTAATCTCCTAACGCGGGGGTCCCGGGTCCCACTCTGATGACTCAGTGCTCCACTTCACACTCTAAAAGCCGGTGGCTGAAATATCGAAATGGCGTCATTTCTAAGAATGGAAGCTTTAGGGACTTTTTACCAAATGCAGAAATAGAAGCTTTTGCCGGGCGTGGTGGCGCACGCCTTTAGCCCCAGCACTCGGGAGGCAGAGGTAGGACATCACCAAGAGTTGGAGGCCACCCTGAGACGACATAGAAACAGAAGGTTTGGTCTCAAGGAATATTAACTCTTTTGGTCTTGTGGATGGCTGAGTCTTGGTCTCAGGAATGGCTGACTCAAGAAGAGGGACTTGGGCTGGAGAGATGGCTTAGCCGTTAAGGCGCTTGCCTGCAAAGCCTAAGAACCCAGGTTCGATTTCCCAGTACTCATGTAAGCCAGATGTACAAGGGGGCACATGCGTCTGGAGTTCATTTGCAGTGGCTAGAGGCCCTGGTGTGTCCATTCTCTCTTTCGCTATCTGCCTCTTTCTCTCTCTCTGTCAAATAAATAATAAAATAAAATAAAATAAAGAAATATTGTTTAAAGAAGAGGGACTTCCCACAGAATGTCGTCCTTCCAGAATTGAGTTTATCTATCTTTTTTTTGTAATTGTTTTATGGTGGGGGTGGGGAGAATTGAGGCATCAGGGCCTGCAGCCACCGCAATTAAACTCCAAACACATGCGCCACCTTGTGCTCATGTGCGACCTTTTTTTTTTTTTTTAACACATGTCAACCTTGCGTGCTTGCATCACCTTGTGCATCTGGCTTACATGGGACCTGGAGAGTCAAACATGGGTCCTTAGGCTTCACAAGCAAGTGCCTCAAACACTAAGTTATCTCTCCAGCCCAAGTTTCTCTATCTTTCAATCCTTTGCCAAAAAAGATAGCATCCCTCCACCACCGATTTCTTATACAACACTGATAAAGAATGAAGCAAAGGTGCGTCCTACAAGGGCCTTCAGAGCTCAAGACAATCACGGAAGACTTCAAAGAAGGAGCAGTCACACCTTGATTTCATTCACCCATCTGGAGTGTTCCGAAGTCTGATAGGCCCTGGGGAACGGCTGTAGATGATCCTGATGTTACTCAGATAGTGACGGCAGCCGCAGCTGCCCCCCAGCTGTGGCATCTTCTCTGAATCCATGTCCAGCACCAGGCCCTTGGCGAGTAGCTGCTTACCTGCCAGCTGCCTTTTCTCCACACCGAGTAAGAACCAAGGTATTTGCCTCCGAGTGGCCAACAGCACACGTCTGCAGCCTCGTTGGCTTTCTGGCCTAATTTGCCTCACAAAAACCCGTGATCATGACAGTCCTCCAGTCTTCAGTCTGGCCTGTTACATTGACGACCGTATGCTATTTATATCTTATGAACAGAAAGACACTGCAGGGCTCAGTTTCCAACTAGAAGCCAGACACAAACAGAGACTCACAGATTCAAGGTGCAGCAACTACTCCTGGCAAGAACCAGATTTTTTTAAAATAACTTTTATTTTATTTTATTTTATTTTATTTTGGAGGTGGCAGATATGCACCAAGGCCTTCAGCTACTGCAAATAAACTCCCGACACATGTGCCACCTTGTGTATCTGGTTTCTGTGGGTCCCAAGGAATCGAACCTGGGTCCTTTGGCTTTGCAGGCAAACACCTTAACTGCTAAGCCATCCTTCTAGCCCCCAGATTTTTTTAAAGCATGCACCACTCCTAAGCACTTTAAAAAAAATCTTTACTTATTTATTTGAGAGAGAGAGAAAGAGAGAATAGGCACATCAGGGCCTCCTGCCACAACAAATGAGCTCCAGATGCATGCACCACTTTGTGCATCTGGCTTTATGTGGGTACTGGGGAATCAAACACAGGCAATAAAGTGCCTTTAACCACTGAGCAATCCCTCCAGCCCCAGATCTATCTATGTATCTATTTATTGTTGTTTTGAGGCAGGGTCTCACTCTAGCCCAGGTTGACCTGGAACTCACAGTAGTCCTCCTACCTCAGCCTCCTATGTGCTAGGATTAAAGGCATGAACCATCATGCCCAGCTTAGTCGCCAGACTTTATACTGGAGCACATAACCTGTAAATAGACAGCCTTGGGTGTGCCATGAGAAAGCACCTGTCTCTGCTGTAAACCTGGCTGAACAACTGCAAGAAGTTGCTGGCCCCAGTGTGATGTCTGCCAACTGCTGCAGGGCTCAGATGCTGAGGGAGACGTTCGCAGCAGGACCACAGCTGGAGACAATGTGTGTGGCAGGAGTCCTGGAACTGCAGGAGTCTCAAGGAGGAGCTCTAAAACCAGGAAGAGAACCCTGCATCCTTCCCTGTATTTCTCCAGCACTGCCACTGAGGAAACTCAGCAATGTTCCAAGCATTGAGGAAGAATCATATCAAAGGAATGTCAGGGGCTGGAGAGATGGCTTCGCAGTTAAGGCGCATGCATACGAAACCTAAGGACCCAGGTTCGATTCTCCAAGTCCCAAGTAAGCCTGATGCACATGGTGTCACATGCGTCTGAAGTTTGTTTGCAGTGGCTAGAAGCCCTGGCACACCATTCTTACTCTCTCCCCCCCCCCTTCTCTCTCTGACTGTAATAAATAAATAAATCTTTAAAAAAGGGAATGTCAGGATCTTTGAAATGGGTCTGAGACTTAAAATATATTATTTATTTGTAAACAGAGAGATAAAGACAGAGAGAGAGAGGGAGAGAGAGAGAAGGGGCATGCCAGGACCTCTAGCCACTACAAATGAACTCCAGATGCACACACCACCTTGTTTATCTGGCTTACGTGGGTTCTTAGGCTTTACAGGCAAGTGTCTTAACTGTTGAGCCATCTCTCCAGCCCATGTCTGAGACTTTTATCCTGCTTACAAGCTCACAGGTTAGACTGCCCCAGTTTCATGGATGCACTCAGAATACATGAAGCACCAGGCTCAAATTCAAAAATTCTCTTAACGCGTAGCAGAGCATGCAGAGTGGACTTCGTACTGGCTGCCATTGGCCTCCATCTCTTCCCACCCCCATCCTGGTCCTAGGGGAAGGACACAGAGAAGTCCTGGGAATGGTGCACATAGGTGTTCAGCATCACGGCTGCGGAGCTCAAACCTCCAGCATACTTGTTCTTGGGACACTGTACAGCAAGCATGCTTGCTTTCTGCTCCAAGGAAGAGAAACGGGAGGCAGGCTGCAGTGCACAGGTGAAGGTCAGAGGACATCTCTGCGTGTTGCCCTCACTTTCCACCTTGTTTGAGACCAGGTCTCTCTTGTTGCTCTGCAGAGCCAGCGCCAGGCTGGCCAGCCCACAGGCTCTAGGATTCTCTGTCTTCCCAAGGTGTTTACTGTCCTTGAAAAGATCATCTGGCTGGGCGTGGTGGCGCCCGCCTTTAATTCCAGCACTCCGGAGGCAGAGGTAGGAGGATTGCTGTGAGTTCGAGGCCACCTGAGACTACACATGGTGAATTCCAGGTCAGCCTGGGCTGGAGTGAGACTCTACCTCGAAAAACCAAAAGAAAGAAAAGAAAAGATAGTCTGGGCATGGGGGAGATGGCTTAGAGATTAA
Source organism: Dipus sagitta (assembly GCA_036346955.1). Lineage (NCBI taxonomy): Eukaryota > Metazoa > Chordata > Mammalia > Rodentia > Dipodidae > Dipus > Dipus sagitta. Next base: position 125,685,987 of record CM070773.1, read on the forward strand.
AGGCACTTTCTTGCAAAGCCTGCTAGCCTGGGTTTGATTCCCCAGTACCCCCTCCCACACACACACACACCAAAAGTAAAAGTGAAGAACGCCCTTGATCTTGTAAGGGGGGATCTGGTTTTCCATGATCTCTTCTGCCCTAAAACCTGACAGAAGGCTGCACATGAGGTTGCTAGGTGCCTAAACACTTGGCATGGGATCCGTTCTCTTCCTCCCTAAGGGAGTCCTCACAGCCCCCACCGTGCTGGAAGCCAGAAATGTCACCTGGACACCTGGTGTGGGGGCTGAACTGACCAGCTCAGTCCCCATCCGGTCAATTCACATAAAACACCCCAATCAGAGACACCAGGCAGTCCTTTCCATTTCTAGAACCCCACCTGCCTGACAGCAGGGGCCCCGCCTTCTTTCCTTCTCTTAAACTGTGTACTAAACTCTTTCTAAACTTCACCCTCTGAACTCTGTGGATTTCACTCATTGAATTCATAAGATAAGACTGACTCCGTAGAAGTTTTGTGTGAGTGTCTGGCACCCTAACTCCCAAGTTAAAGCCCAACCAGGAGCTAAGAAATGTTCCCTCACTTAAAGACTCCCCAAATTCCCATATCCAGGTGTATTGGTTTATGCCTTTAATCCCAGTACTCTGGAAGCTGAGGTAGGAGGATCACCAAGAGTTTGAGGTCTGCCTCAGCTACAGAGTGAATTCCAGGTCAGCCTGGGCTAGAGTGAGATCCTGCTTACAAAAGAAGAAGAAGAAGGGGGAGGAAGAGGAGGATCCCAGTGTGGTGGTACACACTTTTAATCCCAACATTTGGGAGGCAGAGGTAGGAGGATCACTGTCTGAGGCCAGCCTGGAACTAAAGAGTGAGTTCCAGGTCAGCCTGAGATAGAGTGAGATCCTACCTCAGAAGAAAAACCACAAAACAAAAATAAGTAAATAAAGCCAGATCCACAAAGTGGTGCATGCATCTGGAGTTTGTTTGCAATGGCAAGAGGCCCTGGAATGTCCATACTTTCTATCTATCTATCTATCTATCTATCTATCTATCTATCTATCATCTAATAAATAATATATGAACACTGCACCCCCTGAAAACCTGAAAAATATAGCCACATACTTCACAGTAAATGTCTGGAAAAGAAAAAATAAAAGATAAACAAGGTATGGTGACACATGCCTTTAATCCCAGCACTTGAGAGACAGAGGTAGGAGGATCACCATCAGTTCAAGGCCAGCCTGATACTACATAGTGAATTCCAGATCAGCTTGGGCTGGAGAGTGAGACTCTACCTTGAAAAACCAAAATAAATAAATTAAATTCAATTAAATAAAAAACCATCACCACCACCACCAACAACAACAACAAAGAAACTACTCACTTTTGGTTAAAGAAGCTTCTCTCTATTTATTTATCTACTTACTTACTTGTTTACTTATTTGAGAGAGAGAATGGGTGTTCTAGGACCTTTTGCCACTGCTAATGAATTCCAGATGAATGTGCCACTTTGTGCATCTGGCTTTACATGGGTACTGGGGAATTGAACTCAGACCAGCAGGCTTTGCAAATAAGTGCCTTTAACCACTGAGCAATCTCTCTAGCCCAGGAGCTTCTCTTTTCAGATGGTGACCACTGAGGTAACTCAAAACTCACCTAGTGCTGAGAAGAAGTGACAGGAGAGTGTTCAACACTAAGTGAGACATCTCTATCACACCCCCCAAGGCTCAGGGACCATTGCAGAAGAGGTGGTCAAAAGAATGTAAGAGCCAAAGCAAGGGAAGAACTGTTTACAACACTGTCTTCCAGACACAAAGTAGCCTTCCTTGATATTCATCACCTCACAGAGGCTGACCCTACCTACACAAGACCTGCATAATAGGAGGAAAAAAACAACGGTGACATCAAAATAGAAAAGAGTCTAATTGGAAAGAAAAAGAGGTTCAGAGGAGGGAGGATTTAGAAGAAAGACCTGGGATCATGGGAGGGCATATGATCATGGTATATTGTTTATACTTAAGGACGTTTTCAAAACAAAAGCCAAAAATAGGAAAGGAAGAAGTCAAATTATCATTATTTGCAGGTGATATGATTCTATACATAAGAGAACCTAAAATCTCTAACAGAAAACTGTTAGAGCTGGTAAACACTTTCAGCAAAGTAGCAAGATACAAAATTCAACACATAGAAATCAGTGACTGTTCTATATACCAATAACAAAGGTGCTGAGGATGAAATCGAGGGAACACTCCCATTCATAATTGGCTCACCAAAATATATCTTGGAATAAAGCTAACATAGGAAGAGAAGGGTCTCTAAATGAAACCTTTAAACCATTCAAGAGAGAAATTGAAGGAGACCCTAAGAAATGGAAAGACATCCCATGTTCATGGATTGGAGGAATCAACATTGTGGAAATGTCTCTTACCAAAAGCAATCTACAGATTTAATGCAATCCCCATCAAAATTTCAAGGTTGGGCCGGGCATGGTGGTGCACACCTTTAATCCCAGCACTCGGGAGGCAGAGGTAGGAGGATCACTGTGAGTTCAAGGCCACCCCGAGACTATATAGTGAATCCCAGGTCAGCCTGGGCTAGAGTGAGACCCTACCTCAAAAAAAAAATCAATGTTGTGCTGGAGAGATGGCTTAGTGGTTAAGGTGCTTGCCTGCGAAGCCTAAGGACCCACTTTAGCCAGATACACAAAGGTGAGGCAAGTGCAAGGTTGCACATGCCCACTAGGTGGTGCAATGTCTGGAGTTCAATTGCAGTGGCCGAGGACCTGGCGTGACAATTCTCTCTCTCTCTCTCTCTGTCTCTTTCTCTTGCTCTGTCTAAAAAAATTCCAATGTGAAAAGAACATTGTTCAGTGGTAGGGGGGATGTGAGAGGGTAATATAATTATGGTATATTATCTATATTTATGGAAATTGTCAATAAAAACACCCACATGGGTGTTTGTGCAAAGCTCTCAGCTGAGACCAACAGCAGAAGGGGCAGCACCAGCTGGGTGAAAACAATGGAGGCCAGGGCTGGAGAGATGGCTTAGAGGTTAAGGCACTTGCCTGTGAAACCCAAGGACCCAGGTTCGATTCCCCAGTACCCACGTAAGCCAGATACACAAGGTGGCGCATGTGTCTGGAGTTTGTTTGCAGTGGCTAGAGGCCCTGGCACGTCAATTCTCTCTCTGCCTCTTTATCTCTCTTGCTCTGAAATAAATAAAATTTATTTAAAAAAATGTAGTCCGACAACAGTGGCATGGTGTCCTTGGTGGCAGTAGCTTCACATGGCTGGCTGTGCAGCCTGAGGAGTTCCCCCCCCCCGCCCCGTACCCACCCAGGTATAGTAAGGAACTTAATGCCGGATTTATGTTGCAGAAAAGAATTTTGGAACAACTAAGCATGAAGCAAGTCGGAGTTCTGAGAGGTTTTTGGTTTTAAATTTATTTTAGATGTTGACAATTTTATACATACATAGAATGTATTTTGATCCTTTTCACCCTCCCCTCCCATTAGAGGTGAGTTCTCATGAATAGATGACTGGTTGCCCATTATTACCCAAGCGTTGTCTTTGTGTATACTTATTATCTAAAAGAGAAAGGTAAAAGAAAATATTTTGAAAAAACAAAAACAAAACCTGGAACACTCAACAGTGAGTTTAGATTTCAAGGCTCCCTTATACTGCCATCTACTGGGACAAAGACTTCCCTGCACCTCAGGTGCTCCACTTTCCTCCAGGTACCCCCAGGAGTCTGAACCATACTGTGCCTCCTTAGAACTTTTTTGTTGTTGTTGTTGTTTATTTGTTTATTTTGTTTTGTTTTACAGGGTAGGGTCTCCCTCAAGCCCAGGTTGACCTGGAATTCACTATGTAGTCTCAAGGTGACCTTAAACTCACTGCAGTCCTCCTACCTCTGCCTCCCTAGTACTGGGAATAAAGGCGTGCACCACCACGGCCGGTTTAGAACAGTTCTAAAGGACACTCATGGGCAAGCGGAACTTCTACTGAGTCAGGGCCTTCCGGTTCCTTGTCTTATCATATCCTCAGAACATAACAATAAAGTTTAGAAAGATTTTATATTTTATTTATTCATGTACTTACTTGGTTTTTAGAGGTAGGCTCTCACTCTAGCTCAGTCTGACCTGGAATTCACTATGTAGTCTCAGGGTGGCCTCGAACTCACAGCGATCCTCCTACCTCTGCCTCCTGAGTGCTGGGATTAAAGGCGTGCGCCACCGTGCCTGGTTCATATTTTGTTTATCTTTATTATTTTTATGTATTATTTATTAGATAGATAGATAAGGAAGGAAGGAAGGAAGGAATTAATTATAGGTATTCCAGACCCTCTTGCCATTACAAACAAACTCCACTTTGTGCATCTGGCTTTATTTATATACTTTTGTTTTGTGGGGTTTTTTTCCCCCCCTTGAGGTGGAGTCTCACTCTATCTCAGGCTGACCTGGAACTCTGTAGTTTCAGGCTGGCTTCAAACTCAGTGATTCTCCTACTTTTGTCTCCCCAGTGCTGGGATTGTGCATCTGGCTTTAAATGAGTACTGGGGAATTGAACCCAAGCTGACAGGCTTTGTAATCAAGTGTCTTTAACCACTGAGCAATCTCCTCAGCTCTAGAAAAATTTTGTTATAGAGCTTAAGAGAAAGAAAGAAGGCAGAGCTCCTCCTGAAGGCACATGGGGTTCCCAGGAACTGGGAAAGCCTACCTCCAGGTCGGGGTCTCCCCTGATTGAGGTCTGGTACTGGATGGAGGCTGAGCTGGTCAGTCCAGTCCTCACACCAGGTGTCCAGGCTCTTCTTCCGGCATTTCTGGCTTCCAGCAAGGTGGAGGCCGAGAGGACTGCTTTAGGGAAGGAAAGGTCAGGAAAAACCAGATCCATGCCATATGTTTAGGCACCTGGCAATCTCGTGCGCAGCTTCCTGTCAGGTTTTCAAGGGTTCACATGGCGGCAGTGTCTTCAGTCTCTCACCAAATGAGAAGCTGTAGAGCCCTCCTGTTGAAAGATGGAAACACCAGCTTTGGAGAGACTGTCGCACAGGGTGCTGTGGACTTCCCATTCCGATCATAAAGGGGAATAACCGGAGTGAGCACACCTTATTCTGAGCCATTATTGGGCATGCCAAAAAAGTAACTTTCTTTTTTATTTTTATTCATTTCTTTTCTGAGGCAGGGTCTCTCTCTCTCTCTCTCTAGCCCAGGCTGACATGGAACTTACTGTGTAGTTCCAAGCTGGCCTCAGACTCACAGCAATACCCCTACCTCTGCCTCCAGAGTGCTGGGATTAAAGGTGTGCACCATCGTGCCTGGCCAAGAAGTAATTTTCTTTTTACTGTTTGAAAAAAGAGAGTATGCCTTAAAAGGGACTCCAGAGGAGGTGCATTTGCCTTATGTTACATAAGTTATCAATAAGAAAAGTTGCTCTGGAGAAAAGGACATTTTCTTCCTAGGATCTACTTACACGAGATATTAAAAAAAATAAGTTAAATGGGGGGGTGTGTGTGGCACCTTAACCAAACCGTCATTCAATGAGAATCCAAAAGCAGTAGTACAAGGCAATTTAAATGAAAGAAAAAAATGAGGTTGCAAGTCTAACTTGGCAAGGTTTTTTTAAAAAATATTTTTATTCATTTATTTGAAAGAGAAGGTAAGAAAGTAGTAGGGGGTAGGGGACAGAGAGAAGGGGTGCACCAGGGCCTCTAGCCACTACAAATGAACTGCAGATGCATGCTGGCTTATGTGGGCCCTTGAGAATCAAACCTAGGTCCTTTGGCTTTGAAGGTAAGCACCTTAACCATTAAGCCATCTCTCCAGCCCAAGGTTGTTTGTTTGTTTGTTTCTTTTTTTTTTCTTTCCCAAGGTTGTTTCTTAATATAGGCAAGATCCCTTCTACATGAGCCTACAAGCTTTGCAAAAGACAGTATATGGAGGATAAAGGGGAATGATAGGAAAGTCTTATTTCTACAGAAAAAAAAGATAACTTTTTTTCTTTTTTTAAAACATTTTTATGGACAATTTTCATACATGTACATAAATGTAGTTTGATAATTTCTTCCCATTACTTTCTATTAACCCCCCTTACCCCAGCTACTCTTTCTACTGAACCCCTTCCTCTTTCCAACTAACTCCTCTTCCTCTTAGATGTCTTTTTTGTTTTGTTTTGTTTTCGTTTTTTTTGAGGTAGGGTCTCACTGTAGCTCAGGCTGACCTGGAGTTCACTCTGTAGTCTCAGGGTGGCCTCGAAATCATGGCTTATGGGGCTCCTCCTACCTCTATCTCCCAAGTGCTGGGATTAAAGGCATGTGTCACCACTTCTGACAGATATCTTTTTTTTTTTCTTCCCTCCTTCCCATCTATGACAGAATGTTGATGTGCCAAATATTGTGCAGGTCGTTTGCAGACAAGGATAACCCCTGTGCCGTACTGAACGCAATGACCACTTCACGTCTGGAACACGGTGTTCCACAGCACTCCTCCCCATCCTCTGGTTCTTACCTCCTCTCTGCTGTGTTCCCTGAGCCTTGAGGGGTGTGATGGAGATACTGCAACTGGTGCTGAGCATTCAACAGCACTCCGATGAGTTTTGAATCTTCCCAGTATTTGCCCTTGTTTGCAAAAAAAATCTTTTCTGACCAGAGATGGAAGCAGCACTAATCTATGAGCAGACACATAGATACTTAGAGGGCAACTTGATAGAAATAGCATGTCTATTTTGTCCATTTAAACAACAGAAGTAGCCTCGTTCCCAGGGCCTATGACCTTCCCAGCCATAGACTTTTGACTAAGTGTTCTTCACCATGCAGGAATTTCCTCCTTTGGAGTGGGTCTCAAATCTAATGAGAGAGTCATTTGGTTACCTACTGTTATAATATGGTTCGCATTGCTGGTGGAAATCACCCAACCAAGAGCAGCTTGTGGGGAAAAAGAGGTTTATTTTGGCTTATAAGCTTGAGGGGGAGGGGAAGCACCATGATGGCAGGGGAAACGATGGCATGAGCAGAGGGTGGACATCACCCCCTGGCCCACATAAGGTGGACAATAGCAACAGGAGAGTGTGCCAAACACTGGCATGGGGAAACTGGCTATAACACCCATAAGCCCGCCCTCAACCATACACTCCTTCCAGGAGGCATTGATTCCCAAATCTCTATCAGCTGGGAAGCTAGCATTCAGAACACCTAAGTTTATGGGGGACACCTGAATCAAACCACCACACCCCCATAATAGTCATGCCACTATTGCACAAATGCCTGGCTAAAAGATAAGAGGTTTTATCAGATAAAGAGTTGGCTATCTCAGTGTGTTCGTGATGTGAGATGTGTGGTTTATTGAGGTTAGTTCCTCCAGGTTGTTATTCCACAGCTGATTTGGCTCAACAGTATCTCTCTTGGGTGACTGTCTTATAGGTAACAGATGGCTTAGGACATTGGTGGATCAGTCCTTATAATGATACTCCCTGGGCATTTGACCTAAGAATGGGATATGAAAAACTCTATAGAAATTCTTTTGTTTGTTTTATTTTGTTTTTTCGAGGTAGGGTCTCACTCTGGTCCAGGCTGAGGCTGACCTGGAAATAACTATGGAGTCTCAGGGTGTCCTCGAACTCTTGGCGATCCTCCTAACTCTGCCTCCTGAGTGCTGGGATTAAAAGCATGCTGCACCACCACACCCGGCTCTGTATAGCAATTCTTATTTGTAGCACCTTGATGCTCATTGAACACCAGGTCTGTTGACCTGGAAACAGAAAAATGCAAAATAATAATAATAATCATCATCATCCAACCCCTTCCTCCCCTCAAAAAAAAAAAAAAAAGCCTAGAAAATAAAACTCACCAACAATTCCTTAAAGGATCTCAGATGAACCCCGAAGAGGAATGCCAGTGGTAGGGGGGAACCCAGCTTGATGTTATAGTCTGCACAGCCTGAGAGACCTCCACCCAGGTGTGGTCAGGATTAAAAAAAAATTGCATCTATGTATTTGAGAGAGAGATGGAGGGGGGAATAGAGATGAGAACGGGCACTACAGAGCTTCCTGCTGCTGCAGATCAACTCCAGATGCATATGCCACTTTGTGTATCCAGGTTTACGTGGGTACTGAGGAACTGAACCCAGCCAGCAGGCTTTACAAGCAAGTGCCTTTAACCACCAAGTCATCTGTTGTCATGAGTTGTCAAGATTTTGATTTATATCACAAAACAGAATTTCAAGATGAATCACTGTGATGTGGATTTGGAATTTACTAAGCAAAGGAAAGTGCACATGCAAGAAGAATTGAGCCTAGGGATTAAGAAAGTGAGATACATTTAAGGGTCCTAGTAGTAGCTATGAATAGGAATTTACTCCATGCTCTGAATATTGGTTTAAAGGTTTTTGAAGTTACATTTTTCTTTTTAGAAAAAATTTTTTTTAAAATATTTATTATTTATTTATTAAGAGACAATAGGCACATCAGGGTCTCTAGCCACTGCAAACAAACTCCAGACACATGGGCCACCTTGTGCACCTGGCTTACATGGGTACTGGGAAATTGAACCTGGATCCTTAGGCTTCGCAGGCAAGCACCTTAACTGCTAAGCCATCTCTCCAGCTCTAAGTTACATTTTTTCAAAGAGATAATCTATGCCTAAAGATCAGTGAAATGTTCTATTACACCACTTCCTTTTGTGCGTGTTTGTGGTGTGTGGATATGTTCATATTGTGAGGGGGCACATGTGTAGTGTGTCACAGCTTTCTTCTCATCGCTGGGACAAAACACCCAAACCACCCAGCTGATGGAAGGAAAGGGGTTTCATCATGACAGGGGAAGCACAGCAGGCTGAGAGCACGGTGTCACATCTCCACAGCACCGGGATGGAAGTAGTCTGAGAACTGGGCTTGGAGCTGGACAGTATTACCCCAAAGCCCTTGGTGGTAGTTTGAATGTATGCCCCCCCCATAAACTTGGGTGTTATTAAAATTGAGTTTATAGCTTCTAACCCAAGCAGGCAGACCCCTGCTACAGGGGATCATGTCACTGGGGCCAGATCTGAATTCCAGCCTAGGGTATGCAGAGAAGTGTGAGCTCTGGGAGTGCTGCTGCTGTAGGTTCATGCTTGCTTGTCTATGGTACCGGCTGTTTGGTTGTCTCTCTCTGCTTGGATCTGTGAAAGGGGGCCGGCTTCTTCCACCATTATGGAACTTATCCTGGATCTGTGAGCCTGAAATAAATTCCTTCCTCTTCTAAACTTCGCCTGGCTTGAAAGTTCATCCCAGCAACGTGGGGCTGACTACAACACACTCACACCTCTTTTAGCGAGATTCCACCTCCCAAAGATCACACAACATTCCCAAAATTACCTCTAGATGAGGACCAAGTACTGAAGACACACAAGCCTCTGAAGGGCATGCCATTGGAACTGCCGCAGGGAGCATCTACACACATGGGTATGCAAGCCTATGGTGGCCAGAGGTCCATGCCAGCTGTCTTCCTAGGTTGCTTTCCACTTTATTCTTTGAGACAGTCTCTCTCCCTGAGCTTGGAACTCACCAATTCATCCCATCGGGATGGTCCTCTTGTAAGAGTCACAGAGCTCTTCGCCCATCTTCCTCTCTTCCCTCACCTACGGGGGCCATTTTCTAACCAGGCTTGGAATTCTGCAGCTACCTCCTGTTATGGTAATTGAGATTTCAAAGAGAATTGTCCTCCTCCCCCTCCTCACATGCAACAGATTAGGTCTGAGAGCTTAGAAGAGCCCTTGCCTACTATTATGATACTAGACTAAGCCTTTCTGCCCAGGAGCAGAGAAGAGAAGCAACTTCCTGCCAGCTGCCCCCTGCTAACTCGAGATGAAGATGAAGTTCAGAGTCTTCCTTCCCCAGAAGACTTCAACAGAGGGTGCAGACAACCCGGCTACTGCGGGTTCCAGGCAGCCCTACTCCACCCCCACCCCACACAGTGCGGTGCAGGGTCTCCCCTTTCCTTTCTTTCCTCCAAAGGGCTTAAAATCCTCTCTCCCCTTCTACCTGGGGGTTTGGAGTCCCTTTTCCCCTTGCTCCATACCCCACTGCTCTCTTACCTGGTGTTTTTGAGCACAAAAAATTGTCTAGGTCCTCTAACGTGAGCCCCTAACCTGACACTCCTCCTGTGTTAGAAGTCTCTTTAAAGACACAGCTCAAGGAGGCTGAAGAGTATCTTACAGTTAAGATGCTTGCCTGCAAAGCCTAACAACCCAGGTTTGATTCACTAGGACCCACATAAGTCAGATGCACAAGGTAGCACATGTGTCTTGAGTTTGTTTGCCGTGGCTGGAGGCCCTGGTGTACCCATTCTCTAGCTCTCTTTCTTTCTTTCTTTCTTTCTTTCTTTCTTTCTTTCTTCCTTCCTTCCTTCCTTCCTTCCTTCCTTCCTTCCTTCCTTCCTTTCTCTCTCTTGCTCTCAAATAAATAAATAACACTTTTGAAAAAAAACACAGCTCAAGATGTAGCTCAGTAGTAGAGCATTCGTTTATCATGAGTAGTGCCTTGGATTCAATCCCCAGTAAGAAAAACAAAAACAAAGAAAAAAAGGAGACACTGGAGAGATGGCTCAGCAGTTAAGGTGCTTTAGTGTAAAGCCTAACAACTTGGGTTGATTTCACATTCTATCTCTCTCGCTGTCTCTCAAATAAATAAAAATTAAAAAATATCTTTAAATTATTTTATTTATTATTTATTTATTTGAGTGTGTGTGTGTGTGTGAGAGAGAGAGAGAGAGAGAGAGAGAGAGAGAGGGGGGGGGGAGAATGGGCGTGCCAGAGCCTCTAGCCACTATAAATGAACTCTAGATGCATGCACCACCTTGTGCATCTGGCTTATGTTGGTACTGGGGAATTAAACCTGGTGTTTTACAAGCAAGTGCCTTTACCGAATATTTTATTTATTTATTAGAGGGAGAGAGAGAGAAAAAAAAAAAAGAGAGAGAGAGAGAGAGAGAGAGAGGGCATGGGCATGCAGGGCCCCTAGCCACTGTAAATGAACTCCAGATGCATGTCTCACTCTAGTCACTACGTAGTTCCAGGCTGGCCTTGAACTCACAGTGATACTCCTACCTCTGCCCACTCCCTCCCACCCCCAGTGCTGGAATTAAAGGCATGCACCATCACACCTGGCTCTTCTTTTTTTTTTTTTAAGAATTTATTTTTATTTTATTTTTTAGAGAGAACAAGCAAGAGAGAGAGATAGAGGGAGAGAGAGAATTGGCATGCCAGGGCCTCAGCCACTGCAATCAAATGCCAGATGCTTGTGCCACCTAGTGGGCATAAGTGACCTTGCGCTTGCCTAGCCTTTGTGCATCTGGTCTACCTGGGATTTGGAGAGTAGAACATAGGTCCTTAGGCTTCACAGGCAAGCATCTTAACCACTAAACCATCTCTTCAGCCCATGTTCATATTTTTTAAATGCATGAATGAATAACCAGATAAATGGGTGAATCTTTATGCAAAAAGACAGATTTCTGGATGGAAAGGTGGATGTCCAAATTTGCCTATATGAAAAGGCCACTTTCTCCGGTCAGATGAGGGTTCCCTACTGCAGCCTGGTGGGGGAAATAGCCATGACTGTTCTATAGTTGAAGGTGTCATGATGCTCCCTCTCTTTGCCAAGTCAAGTATGAATGTGCCCCATCTACAGGACCCACCCTTGTCCAAGTGTGCTTTCCCCTGCCAAAAGCCACGAGGAGCTTTCCTTTGCCCCAAGTTGCCACTCTGTCTTGAGGGTTTGGTAGATATTTGCTAAGCACCTCTACAAGGTAGAGAACAAGAGACTCAGATCCTGCCCTGATGGGTCTGCTAGTCAGAGGAGAGAGCTGAACAATGAATGGGAATAAGGAAGTGGTATCAGATGTGGATAACACAAAGCAAAGTAGATATGATAGAGGCTCCAGGTTATAGCACCTCAATGTTTCTAGTAAAAGTTCTCTAAGAAGATAAGATTGCACCCACGTTCAACAATCCAGCCCAGCAGAGCTGGGAAGGAACATTCTAGTCAAGCTATAAAGTGAGGTGAGGAGAATGAGGCACAGGTCTCAGGTTCCCAAAAACAAGACACAAAAACTTCAGTCATCAAGACAAGTATTACTGCATGTCAGTGAAATGCTTTTACAATATTAATGTCAAAAAAAAAATCAATGAGTAGGGCTGGGGATGGTTCAGTGGTTAAAGGCACTTTCTTGGAAAGCCTGCTGGCCTGGGTTCAATTCCCCAGGAACCACAAAAAACCATATGCACAGAGTAGTACATGCATCTGGAGTTCCTTTGCAGCATGGTAAGAGGCCCTAGTGCTCCCATGCTCATTCTGTCGCTCTCCCTGCTTATGAATAAATAGAGAAAAATATTTTTTAAAAATATGTAATAGTGTATCAAAGTTCATATGAAGAGCTACGCAGTGCACCACAGAGCTGACTTCCTGAGCCACTACCTGGAAAGAACCTGGCCCTCACTAGCCCACAGGCCTCTGTTTTCTCATGAGGAGAGGGAAGTAGACTTAGGTAATGCCATGCTGGGGACGGTCCACCGTAGTTTATGCATGGGCCCATGTCTTCCAGATGCACCTGGAGACCCCCAAGCCCCACTGTTCTCCAGAACTGCATGAAATGATAAAGCTATAAGATCTGCCTTCTATACAACCTCCGGGTACCAATACTGCATTAGTCATTCTGTTTGCTGCTATGAGAAAATACCTGAGTATCTGTGTCAACTTCTGGGCGGAGGGGGGGGGGGCGGTGGCATTGTTCAATGTATCAGAGGTTCGATGTTTCAGAGGTTGGGAGGGCATGGCAGGTCAGAGCAGCTCACATCATGTTGTCCTGGAAGCAGTGAGAGCAAATGCCCATGTTCTCGGGCTTTCCTCCACTCCCTTTGAATGACAATGGGGACTCAGCTCTTGACATGATGCCACTCATTTAAAGCACTTCTTATGGGCTGGGGAGATGGCTCAGCAGCTATGGCCCTTGCTTATGAAGCCTGCCAGACAGAGCCTTTATTCCTCAGTACCTATGTAAAGCCAGATGCACCCAGTAGTACATGCATCTTGAGTTCGTTTGCAGGGCCATGCCCCTACCGCCTCTCTCTTTCTCTCTCTCTGTCTCACAAACAAATAAATAACAGTATTTAAAAAAAAAACACATAAACTTGCTGGGTGTGGTGGCACATGCCTTTAATCCCAGCACTCGGGAGGCAGAGGTAGGAGGATCACTGTGAGTTCAAGGCAATCCTGAGACTACATAGTGAATTCCAGGTCAGCCTGGGCTTGAGGGAGACCCTACCTCAAAAAGCCAAAAACAAAAAAACAAAAAAAAAAAACCATAAACTACATCTACCCCACTAATTAATCTTTTCACAACGCAGAGTACTAACCACCTTACAATCACAGCATAATTAATCTCTTCACAACGCAGAGTACTAACCACCTTACAATCACAGCATAATTAATCTCTTCAGAAACACCTTCACAGTGATATACAATTTCTCCTAGGCATCCCTCAGTCTAATCAAGTTGACAAAATTAAGACTCAGAGCCACCTATGGTGACGTGCTATCTGTCACACCAGCACTTGGGAGGCTGACCCAGAGGATCACACATTCCAAGCCAGCTTGCACTGCATGGGAAAGACACCGTCAAGTACCCCGACAGGCAATTGGATGGGTTACTGGAAGTGTGAGCAGACGCTGTCACTCATGAATTCTTTGTCGTCAGCTTTGATGGAAGAGAGCTTCATTTTTCTCTTCCCGCCTAACGACAGCAGCACGAACGCGGCGCATGAATAAAATGCACGCTCACTATGTCATGGCTTCTGTTGCTGAGGAGGTCCTGATGCAGCCTAAGCATCTGAGCTCATGGTCCTGCTTGGATGCTGTGGAGGTGTGTGGCTGTCACCTACTCTGAGGTCCGAATGGGAAAGATCTACAGTAGAGTTCAGTCCAGTTGTAGGCACAACGCAGTTGCTAAGGACATTGGTTTCTTTATATATATATATATATATATATATATATATATATATATATATGGCTAACGTGGGTCCTGGGGAATCGAACCTGGGTCCTTTGGCTTTGTAGGCAAATGCCTTAATGACTAAGCCATCTCTCCAGTCCTGCATTAATTTTTTTAATATTTTATTTTTATTTATTTATTTGGAAGAGAGAGATACAGAAATAGGGAGGAAGAAAGAGAGAGAGAGAGATCTTGCCTCAATATATATATATATATATATATATATATATATATATATATATATATGTATATTAAGGCAAGCTCAACAGACTGGCCTTGTGTGTATGTGTGTGTATGAGAGAGAGAATTGGCATGCCAGGGCCTCCAGCTACTGTAAGCAAATTCCAGACACTTGTGCCACCTTGTGCACATGTGCAACCTTGCACATGCATCATCTTGTGAGTCTGGCTTACATGGGATCTGGGGAGTCGAACATGCGTCCTATGGCTTTGCAAGCAAGAGCCTTAACTGCTAAGCCATTTCTCTAGCCCTCTTTTTCAAAATTTTATTTATTTATTTATTTGAGTGTGTGTGTATGTGTAGGAGTGAAGGAGGAGGGACCTTTGGTTTTAGACATTCCTGTGGTAATGGTGGTGGTGGAAAGTTTGGGCCAGGATCACTAAATAACTTTAGGGGAAGAGCTGATGGATACGGAAGTGGACATAGATTTGGAGATGGCTGTAGTAGGTGTGGAGACAGACCTGGAGGTAGCCCTGGTAATGGAGGAGGAAGAGGAGGATGTGGTGGTGGATGTGGCAACCAGGGTGGGCCCTGCAGAGGTGGTTATGATAGCTATGGAGGAGGAAACTATGGAAGTGGAAATTACAATGATTTTGAAGACTATAACTAGTGGCTTTCATACACACACACACACACACACACACACACACACACAATTTATTTGAGAGAGAGAGAGGCAGAGGCAGAGAGAGAGAGAGAGAGAGAGAATGGGCACACCAGGGCCTCTAGCTGCTGCAAACGGACTCCAGATGCATGTGCCCCCCTTGTGTGTCTTACGTGGGCCCTGGGGAATTAAACCCGGGTCCTTAGGCTTAGCAGGCATACCTTAACTTCTAAGCCATTTCCCCAGCCCACTAGTGGCTTTCTAACTATGGTCCAATGAAGAGTGGAAACTTTGGTGGTAGCAGGAACATGGGGGACCACAGGGTGGAGGAAGCTATATTCCAGGAGGCAGCAGGGTAAGTAGGGGAGCTGATTCGGAGCTTCTTCCTCACTGCCATGGACTTCAGTGTATCAATAGGAGAGGATGGGAGCCCAGAGGAAACAGAACAGCTTCCGGTAATGTTAAGGAAACTCTATCTCAGGCATGAGTAAATATGTGGTGATATGGCAGAAGACCCCAAAGCAGATATAGGCAGCCATTTTGTGGCTGGATTGCATTATTTGATAACATTACTTACTGTGGAGGAAGGATGATAAAAAGCAATGCCTTTAAGCCAGTTTCTTAGCTTTTTAATTACTGGTTTTTTTTAAAGTAACTTTAAATTTTATTTTTATTTTGAATTTACTTATTACAGAGAAAGAGGGGGGATAGAGAGAGGGAGAGAATGGGCAAGTACCAGGGCCTCTTGCCACTGCCAACGAACTCCAGATGCATGTGCTACCATGTACATCTTGCTTATATGGGTCCTGGGGAATCAAATCTCGGTCCTTTGACTTTGCAGTCAAGTGCTTTAACTGCTAAGCCATCTCTTCAGCCCTAATTGTTGTTTATTTCTCTTTTTTTAAGATTTATTTTTATTTATTTATTTGAGACAGAGAGAGGGGTTGAAGGGAGAGAGAAAGAGAATGGGTGCACCAGGGCCTCTAGCCACTGAAAACAAATTCAAGACGCATGTGCTACCATGTGCATATGGCTTACATGGGACCTGGAAAATCGAATCTGGGTCCTTAGGCTTTGCAGGCAAATGCCTTAACCACTAAGCCATTTTTCCAGCCCTGTTCTTTCTTTCTGATGGTCTTTGTAAAAGTGTACAAGCATTCCTTCTTTTATAATGTTAAATTTGTAAGTTTCAAGTGACATATGAAACGTTTTTCAAGATTTTTCTTAAAGTTTTAAAAATCTATTAGACAGGACCATGGTGTAATAAGACATAATGTTTTTCCTTTCATTGTTTTGTTTTGTTTTGTTTTGCAAGGTAAGGTCTCTCTCTAGTCCAGGCTGACCTGGAATTTACAATGTAGTCTCAGGGTGGCCTCAAACTCACAACGATCCTTCCACCTCAGCCTTCCAAGTGCTGGGATTAATGGCATACACCACCATACCCAGCTCATTAAAAAAAAAAAATTAAGAGTGTGTCTAGAGTTAAGAAGCTGTTGTACATTTATGACTTAATGAAATAATTCTAAAAGAAAATAAAAAGAAAGAGGACAAGTTATTATGTGGCCTTTACACAAATGCACATCCCAGAGATGTACATTGAGACCCTGCAAACAAAGTGGTATTCACAATTTTGGGTTCACCTAATGGGACCAATATTAATTGGAGGACACTGGTTGCTGAAATATCAAATGAGTTTTACTGGCTGACTGGTTTTATGCCATATGGTTCTCAAGTGTCGATGAAACCCCTCCGATAGTCTGAACTTCTTCTGTAACTGCTTCTTGTTCTAGGTCCCACTTGAACGAGCAGACATGATGTAGGAACTTTGTGACTGGATTGAAATAGCCGTTACATCTGTTGTCCATGTTGTCTGCCAAATGCACAAAGTGAACTTACTCATGGGAGGTGGAGCACACACAGGGACTTATCTTTTGGGGAACATCTCCCCACTGCTCACGTACATTCAAACTACCATAATACTATACCCAGCAAAGCTATCTGGAGAGATGACTCAGTAGCTAAGGTACTTGCTTGCAAAGCCTAATAATCCAGGACTGATTCCCCAGTACCCATGTAAAGCCAGATGCACAAAGTGGCACATGGATCTGGAGATTGTTTGCAGCACCTAGAGGCCCTGGCACACACATTCTCTCTGTTTCTCTCTTTGTCTCTCTGCTTGCAAATAAATAAAAATATTTTTAAAAATTTAAATACAAGTTTAAAAAAAAAAGCAGGGTATGGGGCTGGAGAGATGGCTTAGAAGTCAAGGTATTTGCCTGTGAAGCCTAAGGACCCCAGTTTGAGGCTCATTTCCCCAGGACCCATGTAAGCCAGATGCACAAGGGGGCGCACACATCTGGAGTTCATTTGCAGTGGCTAGAGGCCCTGGTACACCCATTCTCTCTGTCTTTCTTTTTTTCTCTCTCTCTCTCTCTCTAATAAATAAATAAAACAAAATATTTAAAAATAGGCTAAAGGATTAAATGTTCACTAATCTAGCTCTATAGGAAATACTTGACAGTAATTTTTGGAATGAAGAGAAGAAATGTCATGCATGAGGCCACAAGAAAGAATAAAACACATTTAAATGATAGTTAATATAAGAGAGAAATATAAAAACACCAAACACTATAAAGTCAATAGGAATGAAGAAGTCAGGCATACCTTTTAATAACAACTTTGATTATTAATGGACTCAATTATCTGATCAAAAGATACAAACTCATAGAATGGAGTAAAAGACAGGATCCTTCTGTTTGTTGCCTCCAAGAAACTCCTCCATAAAAGTCATGAAAGACAGATGTTACCACCTTAGGGCAAAAGGATGGAAAATGGTATTCTGAGGAAATCAGCCTAGGAAACAAGTGAGCGTTGCTGTTCTAATAGGCGGCAGGACAGCCTTCAAGCCAGCATTAGTTACAAGAGATAAAGAAAGACACTTAATTCTCTGCATAATGTCCCACTTTGAGTATCTGTCTTTCTGTGGGATCCTGGGAAACAAACCCAGACCATCAGGCTTTGCGAGAAAGTGCCTTCAACTGTTGAGCCATATCTCTAGTCCCTGGATACTTTATTCTGATTAAGGGAAGGATCCAACAAGAGGACCTTATAATTCTAAACATACATGCACTGAGTGCAGGTGGACTCTATCTTGAATTCTGATCACAATGGGATTAAACTACAGCTCATTAGTAAGAAAGACTATAGAACATGCACGAACTCATGAAAATTAAAATACACAGTTGGACTGGAGAAATGGCTCAGCGGTTCAGGTGTTTGCCTAAAAAGCCTAAGGACCTGAGTTCAGTTTCCAGGACCCACATAAAGCCAGATATATAAGGTGGTGCATGTGTCTGGAGTTCATTTGTAATAGCTGGAGGCCTTGGAGCACCCATTCTCTCTATATATATGTCTCTTTCTCTCTCTCTTGAATAAATATAATATTAAAAAATACACTACTGAATGAGGAATGGGTCATTGAGAAAACCAAGAAGGAAAAAAAAAAACATTGTTTCTTTATTTAAGAAAAAAGATTTTATTTTTATTTATTTATCAGAGATAGAGGGAGAGAGATAGAGTGAGAATGGGCACACCAGGGCCTCTAGCCACTGCAAACGAACTCCAGATGCATGTGCCACCATGTGCATCTAGCTTATGTGGGACATGGAGAATCGAACCTGGGTTCTTAGGCTTCACAGGCACGTGTCTTAACTGCTAAGCCATCTCCCCAGCCCCAAAACAGTCTTTAAATCAGATGATAATAAAAACATGACCTACCAAAGCCTATGGGATGCAATGAAGGTGGTCTATGAGGCAAGAGCCTTTGTTGTGTTACCTCAGAAAGGCAGAGGCAGGCTCCGGATGTGCTGCCAAGGACAGCTTCAGCGGATGGAGCCCTGGGGCTGGGCTTGGTAGCTTGGTTGGTGGCCTGGCACAGTCATGGCAGGTGGATGGTAGTCTGGCATTGAAGATGCAGAAAGGGAAGTGTCTGTGGGTGCAGACCCTGAATTTCTTACTTTGCAGTTAAAAAGTGTGCTCATAGGCAATTTACTTAATATCTCTCAGCATTAGCTACTCCAGTGGAGGGCAGACCCATATATATATATATATATAGGTTTTTTGAGGTACGGTCTCACTCTAGCCCAGGCTGACCTGGAATTCACTAAGTTGTCTCAGGGTGGCCTCGAACTCACTGCGATCCTCCTACCTCTGCCTCCGGAGTGCTGGGATTAAAGGCGCGCGCCACCATGCTCAGCTAAAAAAAAAAAAAATATATATATATATATATATATATATATATATATTATTATTTATAAAGAGAAGAAGAGAGAGAGAGAGAGAGAGAGAGAGAATGGGCATACTAAGCTGGGTGTGGTGGCACGCACCTTTAATCCCAGCACTCAGGAGACAGAGGTAGGAGGATTGCTGTGAGTTTGAAGCCAACCTGAGACTACATAGTGAATTCCAGGTCAGCCTAGCCTAAATCAATACCCACCTCAAAAAATAAAAATAAAAATAAAAAGAGAGAGAGAGAGAAATGGGCATGCCAGGGCCTCCCGCCTCTGCAAACTCCAGACGCATCCACCTCTCTGTGCATCTGTTTTTCTTTTTTTTTTTCTTTTTTGATTATCATTTATTTTTGTTGTTGTTGTTTTTGTTTTTTTTCGAGGTAGGGTCTCACCATAGTCCAGGCTGACCTGGAATTCACTATGTAGTCTCAGGATAGCCTCAAAGTCACAGTAATCCTCCTACCTCTGTCTCCCAAGTGCTGGGACTAAAGGCGTGTGCCACCATGCCTGGCTTTTTATTCATTTTTTATTGACAACTTCCATAATTGTAAACAATATCCCATGGTAATTCTCTCCCTCCCCCCACTTTCCCCTTTGAAACTCCACTCTCCATCATGTCTCCTCCCCCTCTCAATCAGTCTCTCTCTCTTTTTTTTAAAAAGATTTTTTGTTTGTTTATTTTTATTTATTTATTTGAGAGTGACAGAGAGAAGGAGGCAGAGAGAGAGAGAGAGAGAGAGAATGGGCGCGCCAGAGCTTCCAGCCACTGAAAAAGAACTCCAGATGCATGCGCCCCCTTGTGCATCTGGCTAACGTGGGTCCAGGGGAATTGAGCCTCGAACTGGGGTCCTTAGGCTTCACAGGCAAGCGCTTAACTGCTAAGCCAACTCTCCAGCCCTCAGTCTCTGTTTTATTTTGTTGTCATCATCTTTTCCTTGTATTATGATGGTCTTGTGTAGGTAGTGTCAGGCACTGTGAGGTCATGGATATCCAGGCCATTTTGTGTCTGGAGGAGCACGTTGTAAGGAGTCCTACCCTTCCTTTGGCTCTTACATTCTTTCCGCCACCTCTTCGGCAATGGACCCTAAGCCTTGGAAGGTGTGATAGAGATATTGCAGTGCTGAGCACTCCTCTGTTACTTCTTCTCAGCACCATGGTGCCTTCTGAGTCATCCCAAGGTCACTGCCATCTGAAAAGAGAAGGTTCTCTACCAAAAGTGAGAGTAGCATTAATATATGGGTATGAACATTAAGAGAAGTTATGCATCTGGTTTTATGTGGGTCCTGCGGCATTGAACCCAGGCCATCAGGCTTCTTCATAAGCAAGCATCTTTAACTGCTGAGCCATCTCTCCAGCCCCACAGACCCTTTTGTAACAGTGATGCTCTAGACAGTAAAACACGAGAATACAGAACATAAAAGTCCAGGCTAAAACAAGGAGCCACTATGAAGCATGTTTGTCATGATAGGCGAATGAGGCCAGCGAGTGGAGAGCGGAGAGGAGGGATTGGGGTAGGGGGAGCCGCCCCACACCCCTTACTCTGTTCTTCTTGGCACACATACACGACCTCTCTAATCTCTGATTTTTATACTTGAAAGAAGAGCACAGGGCACCTGATAATACTTTGGCAAGTTTCCCCAATCTTTCAGGGACCTGACTGTGGCTTGGCATCACGTCTCAGACAACCCTCTCTCCACAGATGACCCTCTCCCAATCAGGTTGGTGACTCTGCAGGTGGTGTGATGAAAAACAAACTTACTCTGAGACAAAGTGTCGGGGCTCTGCCCCTACTGCCCAGGAGTCTCTCCAGATAGGGATCTGAGGCAATCACTTTATAACAGGACGCTTCCCAAGTGCCAGAGCTGCCTCTGAGTTGGGAGTCAGGGCCTTAGGGCCATCCTGCCAGCTATAAGCTGACTGAGTCCTGTGGCTGGGAAAGTTTTAGGAGATTTTCCATGGGCACAAGTTTTTCTCACCCAGTGTGAAGGAACAAGAACGCTATGATTCCCTCGTTGGAGACCCTCCTTATTGTGGGGTGCCTCCTGGCCCTGGGAATCAACCTGTGGGTGCTGGTGCAGTACTTCCTCACCATAGATGTTCCTGCTGCCATTACTCACCCAGTGAAGTTTTGGATCCTGGGATACTTCTTCCAACTGTCAATAACCTGGGCAAGTTTCTTTATTCTTATTTATTATTTATTTGTACATGTGTCTGGGTGTGATGTGGGTACAAGTGTGTGGGCTCATGTGTGCCATGGCACATGTATGAAGGTCAGAGGACAACTTTTGGGTTGGTCCTCGTGTTCTACCTCATTTGAGGCAGAGTCTCTCTCTCTCTTTCTCTTCAGGCAAGTGCGTTGACCACTGAGCCATCTCTCCAGCCCCTTCTCTCTCTCTATTGATTGCTACATTCATCTTGAGCTTCTGGGAAAGTCTCCTGTCTCCGCCTCCCATCTCATTGTCAGTGTGCTCAGATTAGAGAAGCCCACCATGGCGTCTGGCTTTTGTGTGAGACCTGGGGATTGAACCTGGGTATTTAGGCTTAAGTAGCAATTGCTTTATCCACTGAACCGCCGTCCCAATCCCCTTGAGTCTTTTTGTTTGTTTAAGGGGGGGTTGTTATTTGTTAATTTATTTGCCTGTGCACCAAGACCATCTTCCCAGTCCTTAGAAAACATTTTAACAATGAATGGTAAGTTTTTGGAGAAATAAAAAGGGCAGTTAAAATGGATTTAGGATCTTTCTGTGACAAAAGAAGATAGTCTATGGGGGAAGCTATAGAAGGTAAGTATTATGACCATTTTTAAAAAATATTTTTATTTATTCATTTGAGAGAGGGAAAGAGGGAGAGAGAGAGAGAGAGAGAGAGAGAGAGAGAGAATGGGTGTGCCAGGGCTTCCAGCCACTGCAAATGAACTCCAGATGCATGCACCAGCTTGTGCAGCTGGCTTACGTGGGTCCTGGGAAATCGAACTGAGGTCCTTTGGCTTTGCAGGCAAGCATCTTAACCTCTAAGCCATCTCTCCAGCCCTATGACCAGTTTTGAAAGCAATAGATCCCCTCTGAGCTTTAGGCAGGCATAAATAGCTTAGAAATTAGAGCACCAGACGTTCTGATTCCACAAGCCAGTGGCTTAAAACTATCAAAGAATTGACAAGCACAGACACAAAGAAGGGTAAATTCAGAACAATTATTTTAAGAGAGTATTTCAGAAGTAGAAATAGGGAGAAAATCTCCCAAACTGCGAAGCTGGGATGGATCCTGAGCAGGGAATTACATGGCAACTTGGATCAGGTTTTCTTGGCCAGGAGTTGTGGCACACGTCTTTAAACCCAGCACTAGAGGTAGGAGGATCACCATGAGTTCGAGGACACCCTGAGACTACATACTGAATTCTAGGTCAGCTGGGCTAAAGCAAGACCCTACCCTGAAAAAAACAAAAAAGGAAGAAAAGAAAAAATAAGAGGACAGATGCTATTCCTATGGGGAGATAAGTAGCCTTACTCCCTGATGTTTCTTTTTATCCTAAGTATGGTGAGAGAGAGAATGAGCAGCCTGGGCAAGATAGCAGGGCCAGGACACCCTGATATATATATGTTTGGTTTTACAAGGTAGGGTCTCACTCTAGCCCAGGCTGATCTGTAATTCACTATGTAGTCTCAGGGTGGCCTTGAACTTACTGTGATCCTCCTACCTCTGCCTCCCAAGTGCAGGGATCAAAGGTGTGTGCCACTATGCCCAACTTTTTTGTTGCTGTTGTTTATAATTTTTTTTTTTTTTTTTTTTTGGTTTTTCGAGGTAGGGTCTCACTCTAGTTCAGGCTGACCTGGAATTCACTATGTCGTCTCAGGGTGGCCTCGGACTCATGGCGATCCTCCTACCTCTGCCTCCCAAGTGCTGGGATTAAAGGTATGCGCCACCACGCCCAGCCAAATATTTTTATTTGTATTTATTTATGAGAGAGAGAGAGAGAGAACATGGGTGCACCATGTCCTCCAGCCCACATATGCACCACCTTGTACATATGGCTTATGTGTGTCCTGGGGAATGGACCCTGGGTCCTTTGGCTTTGCAGGCAAATGCCTTAACCATTAAACCATTTCTCCAGCCCACACCCGGCTTTTTAAAAAAGCATTTATTCATTTATTTGCGTGTGCATGCCTATGCAAGCACACCATGTCGCATGTGTGGAGGTCAGAAGACAACTTCAAAGGTGCCTGTGCTCCTCCTACTTTGAGATAGGATATCTTGCTGCTGCGAAACAACACCCATCAAGCTTTACATAGGCGGCTGAGGAATTGAACCCATGCCCACAGGCTTTGCAAAAAACACAGTTTCTTTAACCACTGGACCATCTCCCTAACTCCACCCTGATTTTTGACCATGTGACCTATGCAGTGCCTTTTCCTATTCCCTAACACAAGAGACCCAAGTCAAGTACACCAGGTAGCAGGGCCTTATCTCTAGTTAGAGACTTCTCCCCTTAAAAGTTTATAAAAGTGAGGGCTGGGCTGGAGAGATGGCTTAGCGGTTAAACACTTGCCTGTGAAGCCTAAGGACCCCGGTTCAAGGCTCGATTCCCCAGGACCCACATTAGCCAGATGCACAAGGGGGTGCATGAGTCTGGAGTTCGTTTGCAGTGGCTGGAGGCTCTGGTGCGCCTATTCTCTCTCTCTCTCTCTCTCTCTTTCTCTCTCTCTCTCTCTCTGCCTCTTTCTCTGTCTGTCGCTCTTAAATAAATAAATAAAAATAAACAAATTTTTTTTTTAAAAAGTGAGGGCATTCCTTTGTGAGGGGAGCTTAGCTGTTATCTCAGCTTCTCCTGCTGTGGTAGCCAGCTTTAATGAGGAACATTTCACCTGGAATCGCTATCAGTGCCTCTCTACCGAACATGTCAAAGACATTTCTTCAATTTATCCAACACAAATGGGAGCTTTGTCTCAAGTCCTCATTTGAGACTGGCATCAGAATGGGCAACACTGGCTGGGCGGAAGGAATGGAGAAGACTGGAAGACAACCAATTCTGTTGTTCCCTCCTTCTTCCTCTTCACAGGGGACTGTACTTGAGAAGCTGAGAATTTGCTCCATGCCCGGCTTTATCTCCTTTCTACAAAGCTTATTTAAACCCACAAAGGACCCCAAAGTGGTGGTACAAGATCTGCGTTTTGGCACAATCCCTGTGAGGCTCTTCCAGCCCAGGAGAGCATGCCCTGGCCTTCGGCGAGGCATTATCTACTATCACGGAGGAGGAGCGGTGCTTGGCAGTCTGGGTAAGAGCTTCGCTATAACGCAGCAGGAGAGGGGCCTCGGGGCACACATTGCTTCATTCGCTGTATTAGTCACTTTTCTCACTGCCATGTCCCAAGACCTGACAGGATGCAGCTTCAGGGAGTGTTGTAGCGATCACCTTCCCGTTGCTGGGACCAAAACACCTGACCAGAAGCAGTTTGCAGAAGGAAAAGGGGTTTACTTCAGCTCACAGTTTTGAGGGGCAGTTTCATGGCAGGGAAAGCATGGCAGAGCAGACAGCAGAGTGTCACATCAGCTGGGTCAAAGCAGCAAGATTGAATGAGTGGGCTGGAGAGATGGCTTAGCAGTTAAGCGCTTGCCTGTGAAGCCTAAGGACCCCGGTTCAAGGCTCGATTCCCCAGGACCCACGTTAGCCAGATGCACAAGGGGGTGCACGTGTCTAGAGTTCGTCTGCAGTGGCTGGAGGCCCTGGTGCGCCTGTTCTCTCTCTCTATCTGCCTCTCTCTCTCTCTATCTGCCTCTCTCTCTCTCTCTCTGTCACTCTCAAATAAATAAATAAAAATGAACAAAAAAATATTAAAAAAAAAAGTGAATGAGCGACTGAGGTTGGAGCTGGGCCCCATCACCCCTCGGCCCACCCTCAGCAACCCTCCTCCTCCAGCAAGGCTCCATCTTCCGAAGGCCCCCACAACTTTCCCAAATTGCTACCGGTTGGGGATCAAGCATTCAAAACACATGAGCATATGGGGGTCATTAAATTTAAACCACCGCAGGGAGGAAGGTTTTAGTTTGGTTTACAGTCCAAGGGGTAAGCCCAGTACGGTGGAGAGGGGATGGCGCAGGAGCAGGAGGAGGCTGTGCACCTTGCAGCCATGGTGGAGAAGCAGACGGCTGGGAACGCTCATCCTCCACCAGCTCTCTCCTCTTGGGACAGTCGGGAGCCCAGCCCAAGGAATGCTGCTGCCCACAGTTCATGTGTCTTCCTACCTCAATGAACCCAATCTAGAAAATCTCTCACTGACATGCCCAGAGCTCTGTTCCCAAGCTGATTCTAAATTCCACCGAGTTCCCAGGATCACCCACGGCACTCTTATGAAGACCTCTGGTGAGGGAGCCAAAGCAAGCAACGGTTGGCGGAGGTTCTTCTGTGAAGGACAAATAAAGGCTGAGGGTCACACCAGTTGACGAGGTTGCTACCTCCATTGCAATGCAGTAGAAGACACCCAGATGATCCTCTAAAACAGTTTTTATTGTACAAGCTTTACCAGGGAGACAGCATGACCCCGAGCCTCCTCCCTATCTATGCAGCTGCACCCTGCTTGTACGCAGTCTGGCTAGTGCAGCCGTAGACTCAAACACTCCCGAACACACAGCTTGCTGTTCTTTTTGATCACTCATTTATTGCTAAGGAATTTTCTGTTTGGGCCCACCAATTGTGTAACCGTAGAAACCTGTAACCCACCAATAGTATAATGGATTCAAGATGCTGTCAGAAGGCTGGAGAGATGGCTTAGCGGTTAAGCGCTTGCCTGTGAAGCCTAAGGACCCCGGTTCAAGGCTCGATTCCCCAGGACCCACGTTAGCCAGATGCACAAGGGGGCACACGCATCTGGAGTTCGTTTGCAGTGGCTGGAAGCCCTG
Organism: Dipus sagitta; assembly: GCA_036346955.1. Classification (NCBI taxonomy): domain Eukaryota; kingdom Metazoa; phylum Chordata; class Mammalia; order Rodentia; family Dipodidae; genus Dipus; species Dipus sagitta. The sequence continues at coordinate 125,712,017 of CM070773.1, forward strand.
GCGCGCCCATTCTCTCTCTCTCTCTCTCTCTCTCTCTCTGTATCTGTCTTTCTCTCTGTGTCTGTCACTCTCAAATAAATAAATAAACAAGTGAACAAAAAAAATTTTTTTTTTAAAGATGCTGTCAGACTGCCCACCATACTGTCTATAAAAGCCCTGTGCTCTCCCCTGAGTCCATGTGGACATTAATAACTGTTCTGATTCTCCACTCTATCTCTGGGGCCATCTCTGTGTGACTCCGATTCCCGTAACAGCAACATTCTTCCTATAATGCGGTGTCTCTGCCCTCGTGGGGGCAGAGCTGGCCCCACAGCGTTTTTAGGCGCTGAATATGGTGCTGTCCTTCCTTTCCCACTTATAGTCACCATTCCCTCCTGTTTGTCCTTCAGTGACTCCAAAAATCATTCGTTTCCCTCAGCTCTGCTGGGTCATCTTTTTTAAAATTTTAATTATTTTTTTTATTGACAACTTCCATGATTGTAAACAATATCCCATGGTAATTCCCTCCCTCCCCCCACTTTCCCCTTTCAAACTCCATTCTCCATCATATCCCCTCCCCATCAGTCTCTCTCTTATTTTGATGTCATGAGCTTTTTCCTCCTATTATGATGGTCTTGGGTAGGTAGTGTCAGGCGCTGTGAGGACATGGATATCCAGGCCATTTTGTGTCTGGAGGAGCACATTGTAAGGAGTCCTACCCTTCTTTTGGCTCTTACGTTCTTTCCACCACCTCTTCTGCAATGGAGCCTGAGCCTTGAAGATGTGGTAGACATGTTTCAGTGCTGAGCACTCCTCTGTCACTTCTTCTCAGCACCACGGTGCCTTCTGAGTCATCCCAAGGTCGCTGCCATCTGAAAAGAGAAGGTTCTCAATCCAAAAGTGAGGATTCTGCTGGGTCATCTTGATACAAATCTGCCTTTCTTTGTCCACCCCTGACAGCCATGCCACCTGATAGGGGCCCCCAAGACTCCACTTCCCAGCAGCCTGGCTGGTGGCTGGTCCTCTTCCCACACCAGAGCGATCTTTAAACATGCACTTCAGAGCTACAGAGTGTTGTGTTTCAGTCTCTTCTGGTCCTCTCAATGATACCTCCAACCCAATCACCTGCACCTCTTGCTGCCCTGTGCCATAGACACACTGATGGCCTGCTTGCCCACGGGTCTTCAGAACAGGTTCCTGGCTTGGTTTCAGAAGATATCTCCATCCTGACTTGGCATAGCTGACTACCCCGTTATCTTCGGCTCTTCTCATAAATGGCCCTCTAACAGTAATCTCTCCCCACCCCCCCGCATCTTATCTAAAGACTCTCCCTGCCACACCGAGGTCAGACCGTAGAGCCCTATATCGGCTCCTGACATTCTGACATCTTTTTTTTCTCATGCTCTTATCCATCCATATATTTTATTTATTTATTTATTTATTTATTTATTTATTTATTTAAGAGAGAGAGAGAGAAAGAGGCAGATAGAGAGGGCATGCCAGGGCCTTTAGCTGCTGTAAACAAACTCCCGACACATGCGCCCCCTTGTGCATCTGGCTTATGTGGGTCCTGGGGAATCAAATCTGGGTCCTTTGGCTTCATAGGCAAGCACCTTAACCACTAAGCCATCTTTCCAGCACCCTGACATCTTTTTTGTTAATTGTCTTTGTAGCACATATTACAAAACTTACTTTGTGCCCCTATATAGTTCCTTGTGTGATTTTCTTTTAATTTTTATTTATTTATTTATTTTTCTTCTTTTTTACTTTTTTTTTTTTTTTTTTTTTTGGTCTTTCGAGGTAGGGTCTCACTCTAGTCCAGGCTGACCTGGAATTAGCTATGTAGTCTCAGGGTGGCCTCAAACTGTTGGCGATCCTCCTACCTCTGCCTTCCGAATGCTGGGGTTAAAGGTGTATACCACCATGTCCAGCTTTATTTTTATTTTTATTTTTATTTTTTCTCTAGCTGTTGCCACTTAGAATGAGAACTGAGAATACAGGAAAACAACAACCCTATCTTGTATTTGTCACTGGATGTCTGGTGTCTGGCCACTTGTGTTTTTTGAAATGTATAGACACATGAATAAGTGGATAAAAATGCTCAAAGAAATGGATGGATGGATGGATGGATAGATGGATGAATGTATGCCTGTCTGAGTTTCCCCATATGCGTATGCAAATTTGGCCTGCTCCCCTGCTAGAACCTCCCTGGGATAAGGGTTACTTATTGCCACCTGGTGGTGGGATGATCCACAGTTGTCCCATAGCTGAGGTTGTTGCCATGGCGCCCTCTCTCATTCACAAGTCCCGTATGAGTCTGCCTGGTCTATAGAACGCACCCTTGTTCATGAGCACTTTGTACTTTCAAAAGCCTGCGGAAGGTCCCACCCAGAATTGCCCCGTTGTCTCTGTTGAAGTACATTGTCATTGTCAAAGGCAAAAACAAGGATGGCTCACCGGATACTACAGAACGTCGACTTAGCCTCACTGTCCTTCCAGGCTCAGGGACATGCTGGGGAATAAGACCCAGTCTTCCCCCTCTTGGGCCTGTCAGTCAAAGGGGGAGGCTGGGCCATGCAGGAGAACTCACGTCAGGAGGTGGGTTCAGAAGTGCTTCACACGGGATGGGCTGGGCTGGAAAGTGACAGAAGCAGTGATCTCGGTTCTGTTTACCAGTCAAAGCCTCTCCAAGAAGGTAAAGTTGGAGGCCAGGCCCAGGGGAGAAGAGGCCAGCGCTGCAGAGCTCGGGGAGAGCGCTGTGAGCCGGGCTGGGGACCTGGGTGAGGCCAGGGAGGTATGGGCCTCAGGCTCCAAAACAAGAGACACCACAAACACAGACATCAGGACAAAGATACTCTCTTTGGTGGAGTATCAAAGAGATACTAAGAGGAACTGGGGAGATGGCTTAGTGGTTAAGGTGCTTGCTGCAAAGCCAAATAACCCAGGTTCGATTCCCTAGGACCCACATAAACCAGATGCATAAGGTGAATCTTCTGGAGTTTGTTTGCAGTGGTTGGAGGCCCTGGCATGCCCATTCTCTCTTTCTCACTCTCTCTCTCTCTCTCTCTATGCCTCTCTCTCAAATAAATAAAAATAATTTTTTTTTTAAAAAGAGATACTAGCTGGGTGTGGTGGCATATGCCTTTAATCCCAGCACTTGGGAGGCAGAGGTAGGAGGATCGTTGTGAGTTCAAGGCCACCCTGAGACTACAGAGTGAATTCCAGGTCAGCCTAAACTAGAGTGAAACCCTACCTCGAAAAACCAAAAAAAAAAAAAAGATGCTAAGGGAAAAAAAGTATAAAAATCCATATGATGAAGCCAGGTGTGGTGGTGCACACCTTTAATCCCAGCACTCAGGAGTCAGAGGTAGGAGGATCGCCGTGAGTTCGAGGCCACCCTGAGACTACATAGTGAATTCCAGGTCAGCCTGGGCCAGAGTGAGACCCTACCTTGGAAAACCAAAAACGAAAAAAAAAAAAAAAAAAAAAAAAAAACCATATGAAAGCAGGAGTCAGCAGGGCCCAGAAACATGAGAGTATAAAGTAGAAGCCTAATTTAATTGAAAAAAATTGCAATATAGATATATGCAAATTTTTTCTTTTTATTTAGAATATTATTTGTTTTTATCTATTCATTTGAGAAAGAAAGAGAAAGACACTACAGGCATGCCATGGCTTCCAGCCATGCAAATAAACTCCAGATGCATGTGCCACCTTGTACATCTGGACTACGTGGGTTCTAGGGAATCAAACCTGGGCTGTCAGGTTTTGCAAAGGAACACCTTTAACAGCTGAACTGTCTCCCCAGTTCACATGCAAATTTTTTTTTTTTTTTTGAAGTAAGGTCTTACTCTAGCCCAGGCTGACCTGGAATTCACTGTGTAGTCTCAGGGTGGACTCGAACTCACAGCAATCCTCCTACCTCTGCCTCCCAAGTGCTGGGATTAAAGGAAGGCATGCGCCACCATGCCCAGCTTCACATGCAATTTTTTTAAAGACACAGTCTGATATAGCCCAGGCTGATTGCCAACTTGCTGTGTAGCTGAGGATGACCTTGAACTAATCATCCTGCCTCTACCTCCCAAGTATCGGGATTACCAGCATGCGCCCACCAGGTTGGTTTAATATATGAAACTATTCCTAGGATAACACTCCAAATGTGCCTAGACTCGACTTTGCTCATTTCAGTTCCCCCATTTTTTCCTGTCCTCAGTTTTCCCACTGTAAAATTAAACTATGCCAAAGGCGAGCCTCAAAGTCAGATATCTGACTTTGCCCTGCACAGAGCTGGCTGGGGTTGTTACTTCAAAACAGGCAAGAATGTAGGAACAGAGAGATGTCACCTCCATGTCCACCAGAGCAGCTGCTGTCCCTGGGGCTGTGGTGGGGGGTGCTGTGTCCTCCTTAGTTGCCACACCATGCCTGGTCTCTTTTTTTTATTTTATTTTAATTATTAACAATGTCCATGATGTAAACACTATCCCATGGTAATGCCCTCCCTCCCCCCACTTTCCTCTTCGAAACTCCATTCTCCATATATCCCCTCCTCCTCCCCCTCTCACTCAGTCTCTCTTTTCTTTTGATGTCATGATCTTTTCCTCCTACCACGATGGTCTTGTGTAGGTCGTGTCACATGCCTGGTCTTTTCTTACAGATTGTTACCACAACCTGTGCAGTGACCTGGCCCTGAAGACCGACTCAGTGTTACTACTAGTAGGGTGAGTGGCCTCAGACAGCTATCGGTTTATCCACAATGCAGGGGGACACCCAGAGGGTGGTGCTACTGTATCATTGTAGTCCTAAGAGATGGGCCCTGTCCCCAGAGACCCTCATGCATATGTGCCCACGGATATGAGCCCAGCACCATCCAAACAGAAGAAGCCTGGAAAACGGCCCTTCGCTGGAGAGTGCATGGGAGCCGAGGCAGATACTAGGTCGCATCATTGCTGTCTTATTCTCCTGCTGCAACTATTGTAAATGTGAGTGAATCAAGGAAGGAAGGAAGGAAGGAAGGAAGGAAGGAAGGAAGGAAGGAAGGAAGGAAGGAAGGAAGGAAAGAAGGAAAGATTTGTTGTTGTTGTTGTTGTTTTGAGGTAGGGTCTCACTCTAGCTCAGGCTGACCTGGAATTCACTCTGTAGTCTCAGGGTGGCCTCGAACTCGCAGCGATCCTCCTACCTCTGCCTCCCGAGTGCTGGGATTAAAGGCGTGCCCCACCACGCCTGGCTCTGGAAAGATTTTTTGGTTCAAGATTCCAGAGTCTTCAGTCCATGATCAGCTTGCTACACTGCTATGGGCCCGTGGCAAGGCAGAATATCACCACAGTAGGACACAATAGAGCACACTTCCCAGGAAACAGAGGGCATCAGGGAGGACAGGGATAAGATGCCCTCCCCAGGTATACCCCCAGGGATCTATATTACCCAACTAGGACCGTCTCCCACTACACCTCAGTATTGTCATCAAATTATGAATCCATCAGTAGATTATCTCACTGATAATGTGAGAACACCCATGATCCAGCTCACAGATTGGATCTGCCAGCTGGGAAACCAACTCTTCGACACATAGGTTTGTTTGTTTTATTTCTTTTGTCGATAATTTTCATACATGTACATAATGTGTTTTGATCATAATCCCCTCCCATTACCCTTCTTTGTGTCCTGTCCCCTTCCCCCTCTCCACTGAACCCCTTCTTCTTTCTAACTAGTCCCCCACTACTCTGTTGTCTTTTTTGCCCTATTATCCATGACGAAATGCTGAGGGGTTCAGTCTTGCATGGATCTTATGCAGGCAACAACAGTGGCTGTGTGGACAATGCGCGCAATGGCCTCTTCCTGTCTAGAAGACAGGGATCCAAGACACTCTTCCCTAATATGGCTCTTACATTCCATCTGCTCCCTCTTCCACAGTGTTCCCTGAGCCTTGGAGGGCGTAACAGAGTTGTCTCATTTAGCACTGAGCACTCAACAGTCACTTATTCTTAGCCCTTTGATGAGATTTGAGTTTTCCAGTAGTCACCACTGTCTACAAAAAGAAGCTTCTCTCACCAAAGGCGAGAGCAGCACTAATCGATGGGCATAAACATAAGTATTTAGAGGACAATTTGACTGGCACAACATAGCAACAGCAGTAGCTTTACTGGTAGGCCCTATGGCCTTCCCTTGACAAATCTTGATGGAACCCTTCACAACCCAGTAACTAGCACTTTGCATGTCTGTATATCAGCATTATGTGGGTGGTGCTTAAGTTTGCCACCAGGTGAACAAGTAATTGAGTCCCCTTAGACCACGGGACACATTAGACTTTGAGTGTCTGGGAAACTCACAGTGGTGAAATGACTCCTTGGGAGGAGAAGTTGCTAAGGTGTCCCATGTCAGCAGTGTCCCAGCAGTACTTGTTCTCTCAAGGGAGAGTCTTTCCAACGGATTTGCAAAATTTCCCTGGAAGTTGTGATGGGTGAGATCTGGCCTGTACTTGAGATGCCCTCAAAGCTTCTCTCCTGTGACTCAGTGTAAACAAAATACTTGATTTTTTAAAATACACATTTTTATTTATTTATCTGCAAGCAGAGAGAAACATAGAGAAGAGAGACAGAGAAACAGAGAGAGTGGGCACACTAAGGCCTCTGGCTGTAGCAAACAAACCCCAGATCCATGTGTCACTTTGTGCATCTGGCTTCACATAGACACTGGGAAATTGAACTAGGGTCATTAGGCTTTACAGGCAAATGTCTTAACCGCTGAGCCATCTTTCCAGCTCTTGATTTGTTTGTAAAGGTGTTTAACTGTTGTTGTTTTTTTTTTTTCTGTTGTTGTTTGGTTTTCCAAGCTAGGGTTTCACTCTAGTCCAGGCTAACCTGGAATTCACTATATAGTCTCAGGGTGGCCTCGAACTCACAGTGACCTCCTACCTCTGCCTCTCAAGTGCTGGGATTAAAGATGTATGCCACCATGCCTGACTTTAACTCTTTTAACTACTAAACTTTTCTTGTCTATAATTTTTCTGTTCAAACTATACATTTTCAAATCTTTTCTGCTCCATTATTTGCTTCCAATTCTTACTATGAACCTAAAGAAATCAGTGGTAACAATATCACATTCCTTAGCCCCAAACCATCACCTTAAACTCAGCCTCTGACAGTCTCAAAGGCATGGTCAAAATGTAGGCAATGTGACAGAAATGACCTCCAGTCCAAGTCCCAGTAGAGTCCTTGTCCTAGCTGAAACCTCATGAGAACTACTGCTTTTCTCTCTATTGCTATTGTCCTGCTGGCTTATAAGACTGCACACAGTTTCCGCCCACACAAGCACCCAAATCTCTGTTATGGTCCACTTGGAAGATTCTGGGTTTTCTCTCCTCTCTTCTCTCTTCTTTGGATGAAGGCAAGCTCACCTTGACTCCAGTCTTGATTTTTCCTCATCTACTGACAGACAGTCAGATCTGCCATACCTTTAGTTCTCTCTTTTTTTATTCATAATATTTTTTATGACCCCTCTCTTCCATCTCCATTTCCCTGAGGGCCCTCCTCAGTGGGGTTATTGGTGTTCACTGTGGGGTAATTAGAGTTTCTACGTTTCGATTCAGAGTATTTCTACTCACCCTGTAGCTCTTTCAATTTTCCAGCCTCCTCTTCCAAAACAATCCCTGAGCCTTGGCAGCTGTGTAAGCAGGTTTTCTTCTTTTGTTTTTAATATTTTTATTTATTTTTTTGCCATCAGAGAGAGTCAGACATAGATAGACAGAGATTAGGCAAGCCAGGGCTTCCAGCCACTGCAAACAAACTCCAGATGCATGTGCCACTTTGTGCATCTGGATTTACGTGGGTACTGGGGAATCAAACCTGGGTCATTAGGCTCTGTAGGCAAGCGCCTTAACTGCTGAACCATGTCTCTAGCCCAGCAGTTTGTTTTTTGTCTGTCATATTCAGACTGTTTTCAAAGCCAATAGAGTTCACATTTTTGGTGTTGTTGTTTTTTGTTTTTCGAGGTAGGGTCTCACTCTAGCCTACGCTGACCTAGAATTCACTGTGTACTCTCAGGCTGGCCTCGAACTCAGAAATCCTCCTGCCTCTGCCTTCTGAGTGCTGGGATTAAAGGCGTGCACCACGATGCCCAGCTAGTGTTCACTTAAAACGAAACATTGTATTTATTTACTTATTTATGTAAGGGGAGGAGAGAGAGAATGCAAATGGGCATGCCAGGGCCTCCACCCACTCACTGCAAAAGAACTCCAGATGCATGTGCCACCTTGAGCATCTGGCTTACATGGATACTGGAGAATTGAACCTGGGTCCTTAGGCTTCACAGGCAAGAGCCTTATTTGCTAAGCCCCTAGAGTTCTTTTTTTTTTTTTTTTAACATTTTATTTATTTGAGAAAGAGAGGGGCAGACAATGTGTGCACAAGAGGGAGAGAGAGAGAGAGAGAGAGAGAATGAATATGGCCGTGCCACTGCCTAGGCCAACAAGCTCCTTTAACTGCTGAGCCATCTCTCCAGCCCCCATTTTTTTTTTTTTTTTTTTTTTTTTGAGGCAGGGTCTCAGTACAGCCTAAGCTGGCCTTGAGCTCACAACAATCCTCCTACCTTAGCCTCCGGAATAATGGGATTATGGGCATGGGCCACCATGCTGGTCTGCTAATAGCATTCAACTTGCATGATCTTGCAAGGTTCTTTGTAGTGACATTGTGGGTGGCAGCATCTCTCTGATGTGTGAATCAGAGTATAGTTTGAACAAACAATCCTAGGCACTGTGACTTTCTGTAGGTCCCTAAGTCCACATAGGAAAAAAATAAAGATAACCATCTTCACTTGTACAGTCATTCTGAGGATCGAATCACATAGACACCTTGGGCCAGAAAAGGATGGAAAAAGGATGCAGTTCATGGCCTCCGGCCATCCCTCTGCCTGTCCCTGTACTGCGTCCCCCCTTTCCTCCTCAGGTACCGCAAGCTTCCTGACCACCATCACCCTTCCGTGTCCCGGGACTGTCTGAACGCCTCCATCCACTTCCTGAAGGCCCTGAGCACTTACGGTGTGGACCCTTTCCGCGTTGTGGCCTGCGGAGACAGCCTTGGAGGTGGGCTTGCTGTCAAAATTACCCAGGACTTGCTGTGCAGACCAGATCTTCCCCAGATTCGGGCTCAGGTCCTGATTTATGCGCTGCTACAGTTGTTGAATTATCAGTTACCATCGCATCAGCTGAACCAGAATGTCCCGTTCCTCACCAGGAATTTCATGATGAACTGTATCTGTAGATACCTGGACATCGACCCCTCCTGGCAAGACACCATGTTGAAAGGCGGCTTCATAGCCCCGGAAACGTGGAAGAAGTACAGGAAATGGCTCAGTTCTGACAACATTCCCAAAAAGTTCAGGAACAAAACACAGGAACCCAAGTTTCCTGCACCTTTCAATGAGACTGCTCATCTGGAAACCATCTGTATTTGGGATGAATATTGTTCACCTCTCCTAGTTGATGACAAGGTCATCGCTCGGCTTCCCGAGGCCTTCCTGGTGAGCTGTGAGAACGACATCCTCCGTGACCACACCTTGCTCTATAAGAAACGCCTGGAAGACCAGGGCGTCCCTGTGACCTGGTACCACGTGGAGGATGGCTTTCACGGGTGCATCATTCTGCTTGACAAGAAGCCTTTCTCCTTTCCTTGCTCACAGAACATTATGGATGCTGTGGTCAGTTACATAAAGGGCATATGAAGGTCTGGGTGTGTAAATGAGTGGTTAGAGCGATTGTCTAGCCCTGGGATTAATGCACAGCTGCGAGAGAATAAACAAAGACAGGGAACATGGCAGCTTTCTTGTGCCCTGGAAAGATGGAGGGAAATAGGGTGCTACTACTACTGGGACTGGGGCTTTTTATTTTTTCAACTTTTCCTTTTATTCCTTCAGTGTACAAAATAGCTTCATTATGACATTTTTTTGTTTGTTTATTTTATTTATTTATTTGAGAACTATAGGCAGAGAGAGAGAGAGAAAAAGAGGCAGGGAGAGAGAGAGAGAGAATAGGTGCACCAGGGCCTCCAGCCACTGCAAACGAACTCCAGATGTGTGCACCCCCTTGTGCATCTGGCTAACGTGGGTCCTGGGGAATCGAGCCTCAAACCGGGGTCCTTAGGCTTCGCAGGCAAGCACTTAACCACTAAGCCATCTCTCTAGCCCATGACATTTTTTTCATACATGACTATCTTGTCTTTTTTCATTTACACATTATCCTCTCTTGTTCCCCTCCCTTTCACCAAGTCCCATTCTTCCCCCTAAATATCCCCCTTCTAGTTTCATGTCTCGTGTGTGTGTGTGTGTGTGTGTGTGCACGCACACGCATGTGTTAACAATTTTGTTAAAAATCAGATGGCTGTACCTATATGGGTTAATTTGGGGGAGCTTTATTTTATTTTTTCTATTTTTTTGAGGTAGGGTCTCATTGTAGCCCAGGCTGAACTGGAATTCACTATGTAGTCTCAAGCTGACTTTGAACTCACAGTGATCCTCCTACCACTGCCTCCTGCGAGCTGGGATTAAAGGCATGCGCCACCATGCCCAGCTATTTTTTTTTTAATTATTTGTTGTTTATTGAAACAAGACCTTGCTATGTAGTCCTGGCTGACCTGAAATTCACTCTAGCCTGGGCTGGCTTCAAACTGACACCCCTCCCCCACCCAGTCCCCAGCACCTCCAACTACCCACCCAGTGCTGAGACTATAGGCATGGACCACTAAGCCCAACTTGGATTTTCTGTCCTATTTACTAACATGTCTGATTTTGTGCTCTACCAGGCTGTCTGTCCATGTATGATCATCTCGTTCTGCCTGCTCAGGGTTCTTCTCAGTTATTCAGAGTCCTGTGTGCTTCTATATCAATTTTATAATTGTCTTTCCTATTGCTGTGAAGAATGTCATTGGAATTTTGATTGGAATTGCATTGACTCTGTAGGTCACTTTCATTAAGATAGCTACTTTTACAATATTAATTTTGCTGATCTGTGAGCATGGGATGTTTTTCCATTTCTAATGTATTCTTCAAATTCTTGACTTTTTCTTCAATATTTTAAAGTTTTCACTGAAGAAGTCATTCATATCCTTGCATATCCTTGTTTTATTTATTTTTTAAAATAATTTTTATTTTATTATTTATTTATATGCAAGGAGAGAAAGACAGAGAGAGAGAGAGAGAGAGAGAGAGAGAGAGAGAGAGGAGACAGAGAGAGAATTGGTCTGCCAGGGCCTCTAGCCACTGCAAACAAACTCCAGATGCATGTGCCCCCCTTGTATATTTGGCTTATGTGGGTACTGAGAATCAAACCTGGGTCCTTTGGCTTCATAGGCAAGTGCCTTAACTGTTAAGCCATCTCTCTAGCCCTCCTTGTTTTTCGTTGTTTTTTTTTTTTTTTTTTTTTTTTTTTTGAGGCTATTGTGAATATTTTCCTGATTTCTTTCTCAGTATGTTTGTTGTTGTTATATAGAAAAGCTATTGATTTTTGCACATTGATCTTGTGTCCTGCTACCTTGATGAAAGTATTTATTGGATTTGAGAGTTTTCTGGTGAAGTCTTCAAGATCTTTTAAATATAGGACCAAGAAGATTATGATAATCATATATTGTCTATATGTACAGAAATTGTCAATAGAAAGTTAAGAGAAATAAGTAAATATAGGACCATATCATCTTCAAATAGGGATAATTTTACTACTTTCTTTCCAATTTGGTTCCTATTCCTTTGATGTTTTTATCTTGCCTTACTGCTCAAAGACTTCAAGTACTATAATGAATAAGAATTAAAAGGGATGCTTATCTCATTTCTGACTTAAAAGGAAATTATGGACTGGAGAGATGGCTCAGAGGTTAAGGCACTTGCCTGCAAAGCCTAAGGACCTGAGTTCAATTCCCCAGTACCCACATAATGCCAGATGTACAAAGTGGTACATGCATCTGGATTTCTTTGGCGGTTGCTAGAAGGCCTGACACACCCATTCACTCTCTTTCTATCTGAATCTCCCCCCAAACAAACAAACAAATAAATAAATAAAATATTTAAAGGAAATTATTTTGGCTTTCCTCCATTTACTATAATGTTGGCTACAGGTTTACACATGTCCAGCCCTTATTATGTTGAAGTATGGTCTTTGTACTCACAGTTTCTTGGGGATTTTTAATCATGAACGGATGGGGAACTTTTGTCAAAGGCTTTGTTACACCTGTTGAAGTGGTCATGTGATTTCTGGCCCAAATCTATGTTTTTTTTTTTTTTTTAATTTCTGAAATGTTTATTGCTAATGTGATCTCCCAAGTCTACTTATATGCTATCTTATATTTTTTGATTTGTATGTGTTTAACCCTTCATGTATTCCTAGAGTGAAGCCAGCTTGATTGTGATACTGTAGGATCTTTCTGTTTGTTTGTTTGTTTTGTTTTTTAAGGTCTCACTCTGGCTCAGGTTGACCTGAAATTCACTATATAGTCTCAGGGTAGCCTCAAACTCACAGCCATCCTCCTACTTCTGCCTCCCTAGTACCATGACTAAAGGTGTGCACCCCCACACCCAGCTTTAATGTGTTCTTAAATCCAGTTTGCCAGTAGTTAGAAGAAATTTTATGCATGTTCATTGGGAAAATTTGTCTCTAGTCTTCTGTTTTTGTTTTCTGTTTATCTGGTTCTGGCATCAGGATAATAGTGGCTTTGTAGGGTGTTTGGTAGCATTCTTTCCCTTTCTATTTTATGAAGTAACTTGAGAAACTGTAATTGGGATTAATTCTTTTTTTTTAATTTAATTTATTTATTTATTTGAAAGTGACAGACAGAGAGAGAGAGAGAGAGGCAGATAGAGAGAGAGAATGGGCACTCCAGGGCCTCCAGCCACTGCAAACAAACTCCAGATGCGTGCGCCCCCTTGTGCATCCAGCTAACGTGGGTCCTGGGGAATTAAGCCTCGAACCGGGGTCCTTAGGTGTCACAGGTAAGCGCTTAACCACTAAGCCATCTCTCCAGCCCTGGGATTAATTCTTTAAAGGTCTTAAAGAACTTGGTGGGCTGGGGAGGTGGCTCAGGGGTTAGAGGCACTTGCTTGCAGAGCCTGTCAGCCTGAGTTTGATTCCCCAGTACCCATGTAAAGCCAGATGCACAATGTGACACAAGTGTATGGAGTTTGGTTGCAGTGGCAAGAGGCCTTGACATGCCCATACTTTCTTCTTCTCTAAAATAAATATTAAAAAATAATAATTTGGCAGTGACTCCATTTGAACCTGGGTTTTTCTTCACTGAGAAATGAGTTATTATGACTACTCATTGTTCATTTCAGACCTGTTTAAGTTGTTTATATCCACTTGGTTAATTTTTCGTTTTTTGGTTTTTGAAGGTAGGGTCTCCCTGTAGCCCAGGCTGACCTGTATTTCACTACTGTAGTCTCAGGCTGGCCTTGAACTCACAATGATCCTCTTTTCTCTGCCTCCTGAGTGCTGGGATTAAAGGTATGCATCACCACACCCGGCTGTAATTTTTTTTTAATTTAATCAGCTACATTTTGAGTCACTGAGTTGAGATTCCCAGTATCCATGTAAAACCCAGGTATGGTGGCCCCACAGCAGGATCCCTAGGGATCTCTGGCTAGTTAATGGAGCCAAATTGGTAAGCTTTAGGATCATTGTAAAATCTTTTACTGTCTTTGTGGTGGTTTGATTCAGGTGTCCCCCATAAATTTAAGTGTTCTGAATGCTAGGCTCCCAGCTGATGAAGATTTGGATATTAACGCCTCCTGGAGGAAGTGTATTGTTGGGGGCAGGTTTATGGGTGTTGTAGACAGTTTTCCCATGCCAGTGTTTGGCACACTGTCCTGTTGCTATGGTCCACCTTATGTTGGTCAGGGGTGATGTCCACACTCTGCTCATGCCATTGTTTTCCCCTGCCATCATGGAGCTTCCCCTCTAGTCAGTAAGACAAAATAAACCCTTTTTGTTCCAAAGCTGCTCTTGGTTGGGTGACTTCTGCCAGTAATGCGAACCAGACTGCAACAGTAAAATTGGTACAGAAGTGGGATTGCTGCTAAACACCTGGTTTTGGCCTTTTGGAGCTGATTTTCAAGAGGAATGTGGAAGGATTTGAAACCTTGGCCTAAGAGATGCCTTGCAGTGCTGTAAGTACAGCTTGATAGACTATTCTGGTCAGAGTCAAAAGACCTGAATGCAGTGAGAACTATGGACTATGAGGTTTGGCTTGTGAGGATGAGAAAGGGCTTTGCCTGGACTGGGCTAGAAGCAGTTTGTGTGAGAGGCTTGCTGTTATGCTCATGTCCTGAGAAATTGTGCAGGGTTGCATTGCAAAATTAAATCTTTGGGTGAAACTGCAGCCTGTTCAGCTGCAATTGAGACATTACAACCATTGAGATTGGGCCAGCTGACCTGCACTGGGACAACAGGAAGATTGTAGACTCTTTTGAAGGGGTGCTCAAGGTGCTCAAGGTGCTCAAGGAGTGTCCTATTCTTCAAAGTCTGTTTTATTGCCCTCTGGCTTAACAAATTGGCACTCTACCTGGTATTATGGAATATAAGAAATGCAAGAAAGAGAGAGTCATTGAATTTGCAACACAGTCTTGTGTTTTGGAAATGGCCATGAGCAGTGTGTAGCAGGTTTGCTGGATGACTGCATGGAGACCCGATGGAGCCAGGAGGATGAACAGTTGGTTGCAGTGGGGACCCAGTGGAGATGCCAGGACAACAAGATGCTTGCTAAGGAAAGCTGCCAGCCTGATGAAATTTTCCAGGATTGTGAGTAGCCTAGATGGAGGGGCAGAACTGGGAGCTACAGAGTTTGATGTTTGCTCTGCTTAAATCTTGTATTAGTTGAATATGTCTTTGATATGCCCAGTGCTATCTTTTGCAGTGTGAGTGTTTATTCTGTGTCATTATGGGCTTTGGTGGGGTGGGGGAGAGATCTTTTGGTATTATGGCTCAGTTAATAGACCTTGGATTATGGGGATGTTTGAGTATCATTGGGATTGCTATCTTTTAAAGTTGGATGAATAGATTGCATTTTATCTCATGTATGGTTATCAGATTATGTAGGCCAAGGGCAGAATGTGGTGATTTGATTCAGGTGTCCCTCATAAACTTAGGTGTTCTGAATGCTAAGTTCCCAGCTGATAGAGATTTAGAAATTAATGCCTCTTGGAGGCAGTGTATTTTGGGGGGCAGGCTTATGGGAATTATAGCCAGTTTCTACTTGCCAGTGTTTGGCACACTCTCCTGTTGCTATTGTCCACCTTATGTTGGCAAGGGGGTGATGCCTACCCTCTGCTCATGCCACCGTTTTCCCCTGCCACCATGGAGCTTCCCCCTTGAGCCTATAAGCCAAAATAAACCCCTTTTTTTTCCCAAAAAGCTCCTCTTGGTTGGGTGATTTCTGATAGCAATGTGAACCTGACTGTAACAGTCTTTTTTTTATTAATAATTTAAAAATGTTTCATTTATTTATATATTTAAAGAGAGAAAGAAAGAGGCAGAGAGAGAGAGAGAGAGAGAATTGACATGCCAAAGCCTCCAACCACTGTAATCAAACTCCAGACGCATGCTCCACCTTGTGCACATGTGTAACCTTGTGTGCATGTGTGACCTTGCGTGCTTGCATCACCTTATGCATCTGGCTTACGTGGGAGCTGGGGAATCGAACATGGGTCTTTAGGCCTCACAGGCAAGCACCTTAACCACTAAGCTGTCTCTCCAGCCCCATCTTTCTCTTTTTATTGAGTCAGCCTCTTATCATTCATCCTCTATGTATGAGCTTCCTTTAAGTATCTTTGGAACACTGGCTTGGACGTCCTGAGTGCTTGCGTTTGTGCTTGTCGTCAAGTCCTTATGTTTCCTTGTTTTCAGAAGATCCTCTTTTTGATATGGTATTTGTGGTTGGAAGGTTTTTTTTTTTTTTTTTTTTCTCAGAGCTTAAAATATATCATTACAGAATCTCCTACTGTCTAGGATTTCTTTTATTTATTTATTTTTTGTTTGTTTATTTTTATTTATTTGAGAGCAACAGAGAAAGAGGGAGAGAGAGAGAGAGAGAGAGAGAGAGAGAGAGAGAGAATGGGCACGCCAGGGCTTCCAGCCACTGCAAACGAACTCCAGATGCATGAGCCCCCCTTGTGCATCTGGCTAACGTGGGTCCTGGGGAATCAAGCCTCAAACCAGGGTCCTTAGGCTTCATAGGCAAGCACTTAACGGCTAAGCCATCTCTCCAGCCCCTGTTTAGGATTTCTGCTGAGAGGTCTAATGCTATTTTGTCTGATGGGTTTGTTTTTATAACTGAGGTGACAGATTTTTCCTTTGTGGTTTGAATGTTGTTTCTTTGCTCTGTAATCTTAGCATGTTAACTCTGTGTCATGGAAAGGGTCCTCTCTGGTCATATTTATTTGAGTTTTTAAATGGGTTTTGTGCTTAGGTATTCATATCTCTCCCTAAATTTAAGAAGTTTTCTGTCATAATGTCATTGTACGGGTTTTCTTTTCCTTTACTTTGTATCTCAGCTCCTTTTTTAAAAATCAATTAATTATTTATTTATTTGAGAGCAACAGACAGAGGGAGAAAGAGGCAGAGAGAGAGACAGAGAGAGAATGGGCACTCCAGGGCCTCCAACGGCTGCAAATGAACTCCAGATGCGTGCACCCTCTTGTGCATCTGGCTGACATGGGTCCTGAGGAATCAAGCCTCGAACCAGGGTCCTTAGGCTTCATAGGCAAGCGCTTAACCGCTAAGCCATCTCTCCAGCCCTCAGCTCCTTCCTACACTCCCTCAATTATTATATTTGGTCCCTTGAGAGGGGTTCTTAAATCTTGTGTTTATGGGTCTGAAGAGATGTCTTAGTGGTTAAGGCACTTCCTGGCAAAGCTAAAAGACCCAGGTTCAATTCTCCAGTTCCCTTGTAAAGCCAGATGCACAAGGTGGCACATTCGTCTGGAGTTCATTTGCAGTGGCTGGAGGTTCTGGTGCGCCTTCTCATTCTCTTTCTCTCTCTGTCTGCCTTTCTCTGTCCCTCTCAAATAAACAAGGAAAATAAAATATTTATAAAAAACATGTGTTTAAACCGGGCGCGGTGGCACATGCCTTTAATCCCAGCACTCGGGAGGCAGAGGTAGGTGGATCACTGTGAGTTCAAGGCCACCCTGAGATTGTGTAGTGAGTTCCAGGTCAGCCTGGACTAGAGTGAGACCCTACCTCGAAAAATCAAAAAAAAAAAAAAAAAAAAAAAAAAACTTGTGTTTATGCCTAATTGTTTTTAAAATTCATGCTTCACAGATCTAAAAACATGACCCTCCTTATTGCATAATAAATGATTGTCCTTACTGGTTTATTGTACCAAATAGCCTCTCAATAATTATTTATTTGTCTTGTAGATATAGCAATAAATAAGCAATTGTTTGTCCACCAAGAATCATGTGAAGGGGCTGGAGAGATGGCTCAACAGTTAAGGAACTTCTCTGCAAAGCCTAATGACCCAGGTTCGATTCCTCAGTACCCATGTAAAGTCAGATGTACAAAGTAGTACATACATCTGGAGTTTGTTTGCAGTGGCAGGAGGCCCTGGTGCATCCACTGCCCCTCCCCCCCGCCTCTCTCTCTCTATTTGTCTCTCCTTTTCTCTCTCAAATTAATGGACATGCCAGGGCCTTAGATGCATGTGTCACCTTGTGCATTTGGCTTATGTGGGTACTGGGGAATAGAACCTGGGTCCTTGGGCTTTGCAGGCAAGTTCCTTAACTGTTAAACCATCTCTCGAGCCCAAAATATTTTTTAAAAATATTTATGTACTTATGAGCAGAGACTCAGAGAGAATGGGTGTGCCAGGGCCTCTTGCCACCATAAATGAACACCAGATATATGTGCCACTTTGTACATCTAATTTAATGTGGGTACTGGGAATTGACCCTGGGTGCCTGGGCTTTGCAATTGCCTTAACTGCTGAGCCATCTTCCCAACCCTATAATAGTGATTTTGATTTTGCCTTCCATACCTGAGGTGTTTTTCTTCTGCTAGATCTCATCTATTGTTGATGCTTGTGACTGTATTTCATTTGATGTACTCAGTCCTTCTTTACCAACTTATCTACGTGTGTTTTCTTTTTTTCTTGTTGAATTGTTCATGATTGTGCTTGACTTTCTAAACTGTGTGGCTGAGTTTCCTATCCAGATCTTGAAGTGATTGCCATATCCCATTCCCCTGCTTGTTCATATACATTTTGAGATCATTAGCCGTTTTGCAGTTAGGCTTTTGAATTATTTCCTTGGCACCTTAATCACTTCAATATCTTTGGGATCATGTGTTAGGAAGTTATGGCATTTGGGAGGAGTCAGGTTGTTTTGCTTTTTCATGCATTTTTTTTTTGTTTCAATTTGTGCTTCTTTAGGGATAAATATCTCTCCTGATTTTATTTGATGAGCAGCCTTTCTTGAGAACTGTCTGAATTACCTTCCTGTTGCTAGAACAAAATACCTGACCAAAATCAGTATAGGGAGGAGGAGTTTATTTCGGATTACAGTTCCAAGCCGCAGTCCACCGTGATGGGGAAGGCGTGGTGGCGGGAGCTGAGGCAGCTGCTCACATTCAGGCCACAGCGAGGAAGCAGAGTGATGGAGGATGCTGCTCAGCCAGCGCTCTCCTTTTACATGGTCCTGGACCCCAGCCGTGGAAGAGTGGTGACCAGTTAAGGTGGGCTTTCTCACCTCAATTAACCTAATCAAAGTAATCCCTCAGAAGTAATTCCAGGTCCTGTCAGGTTGATAATTAGTATAAATTATCACAAGGATTTGATCCCCAGAACCACACAGAGAGCAGAAAAGAAGCCACTGTAATAGCAGCAACACCAAAGAAGACATAGAAATACACTTAAAATGGATTAAAATCAGGCACTATACCAACAATGACCATAAAAAAGCAAATAAAAAACAATGTAAAGTAAATTATGTAGTAAAAAATTATTTTGCTTTCCCATTCTAAGACTATTCTAATGTTTAATTACACTAGTAAAATGGCTTACTCTTCATGGTATTGTGGTTTTCACATACTTAACTGTTTTATAAACTTGTTTATTATAGAGTACTATACAAGATATAATTATATCTCAAAATTATTTTGTATGAAAATATACTTAGAAAAGTGGTTTTGGAGCCACTGTCTTATTCTTGGTAAGTTTCTATGTGAAAAAAAGAAAAGAAAAGAAAAAGAAAAATTCAGTTCATTCTTGGGTGTAAAAGTCCATTGTGAAGAATTCCAGTTATTTTTTGTATAAGAGTGCATAACTGTAGACATTCTAGACATCTGTATAGTCTTCTAATCGCACAAGGAAAGTATGTTAGCCCTCCAGATTGAAAATGTATGTGACTTCTTAGACAACTGAAGTGTTAGATTCACAACCATTCAATATGTTGGCAGCTGATCATACTGACTTCTAACAAAGTTAGTGTATAAGGTTATATTTGATAATGCCTTAGGACAAGTGGGTGCTGCTTCACGAAACTTCATTGTATAACCCGTTTTATTTGTGTATCATTACACTGGTGCTACTGATTAATGGTTGTATTTTTGTTGTTTTTATTTTAAGTTGGCCTTAGGTTTATGGGGCATGTGAATGGTTGAGTGTAATGATTTTATTGATTCTTTTTTTGTTGTTGTTTTGTTTTTCAAGGTAGGATCTCACTCTAGCCCAGGCTGACCTGCAATTCACTCTGTAGTCTCAGGGTGGCCTCGAACTCACAGTGACCCTCCTACCTCTGCCTCCCGAGTGCTGGGATTAAAGGCGTGCACCACCACACCCAGCAATGTATGATGATCTTAAATATTAGGACTTTTATAGCAGATAATACTATTTTGTGGATTTTAAAAGTCTCAAAACAGGGCTAGAGAGATGGCTTAGCAGTTAAGGCACTTAACTGCAAAGCCAAAGGACCCAGGTTCTATTCCCCATGACTCACGTAAGCCAGATGCACAAGGGGGCGCACACATCTGGAGTTCATTTGCAGTAGCTGGAGGCCCTGGTGCACCCATTCTCTCTCTCTATATATATAATCTGCCTATTTCTCTCTCAAATAAATAAATAAAAATATATTTTAAAAGTCTCAAAACAGTTGTAAGTTAATATTACTAAGTACATATTATAATTCCCAACCATATGCAGAAAACAGGACAAATACAGTATTATAGTAGATTAATATGCTAACCAAAATTAATGATTTGGTGCAGTTTGTTTTAGGTGCTATTGTAGACGGGGGAATGTGAGTTCATTAAAAGTCAGAGCTATGACCGTGGTCCTGATTTTGCAATTGTGTTAGGTCTTTCATTCATGTTGGGATTAGTCTATCTGCAACTCAAAGAAAGTCTTGTTGCCTTATTACATTAAAGCTTCATTTAAAGCATTGTGAGCCGGGCGTGGTGGCGCACGCCTTTAATCCCAGCACTCGGGAGGCAGAGGTAGGAGGATCGCCGAGAGTTCGAGGCCACCCTGAGACTACAGAGTGAATTCCAGGTCAGCCTGAGCTAGAGTGAGACCCTACCTCGAAAAACCAAAAAAAAAAAAAAAAAAGCATTGTGAAAAACTAATTGTAGTAAAGGCAGCAAATGAGTAAAATAAAAGAAGGGGGCAGAGGAAGGGGAAACAAGAAGATGGAGGGAAAGTAAGAACAAGGCAAGTTAAAGAAAAGGAAGGAAAGAGAAGAAGAAAGGAAAGGGATGATGGGAAGAAGGCAGAAACAAGCAAGGGATTAAAATCCTGAGTGGTGTGGTGGCGGGAGGCAGAGGTAGGAGGATCAGTGTGAGTCCAAGGCCACCCTGAGACAACATAGTGAATTCCAGGTTAGCCTGGGCTAGAGCAAGACCCTACCTTGAAAATACAAAAAAAAAAAAAAAAAAAATCTTGATTGTATAATAAAGAAAAATATATAAGTGCAATTATAAATAAATAAGAGCAACAAAAATCAAAACAATTTGTAGTGTTTATTCACATATCTTAATTATACATAATGCTTCCTTATATTTTCATGCATGTGTATGAATGTCATATAATCATATTCACCCCATTATCCTCTCTTGTCCCCTTCCCACTCCCAGTGGCCATGCTTTTCATGTCTTCTTTTTTCTTTGATGACCTAGTGAGTTTTATCAGGTTTGCTTCCAGGAACACAAGTGAGGCATTGTTGATGAGAGCCCCGCACCTTACCAGTGGCTATGCCACTGAAGAAAATGTCCCCTCCCCCGCCACCATGAGCTGTGGACAGATCCTCAGGGAGAGGAGGGGCCTCATGCGCTCCTCCTTCCTTCAGGAAGTATAATGACATAAATGCATGGAAATGCCGTAAAGAAAGCCATTACTTTATATGCTAAGTTAAGAATTAATTTTCGAAGGCGGGGCAGATGGTTCAGTGGTTAAAGCACTTGCCTACAAAGCCTAATGACTAGGATTTGAGTCCCAAGGACCCACGTGTAGCGAGATGCACAAAGTTGCACATACACCTGGAGTTCATTTGTAGTAGCTGGAGGTCCTGGCACACCCATTCTCTCTGTCTCTCCTCTCTCTCTCTCTCTCTCTCTCTCTCTCCTTGCAAATAAATACGAACATTTTAAAAATTAATTTCCTAGCCAGGCATGGTGGAACACGCTTTTAATCGTAGCACTCAGGAGGCCGAAGTAGGAAGATTACTGTGACTTCCAGGACAGCCTGGGCTAGAGTGAGACCCTAACTTGAAAAAAAAAAAAATCAAATTTTTTAAAAAGTCAGCTATTGACATGATATGCTGTCTAGAAAGAAAGAGAGAGGAGCACTGTGAATTGAAGGCCAGCTTGGAACTACAAAGAGAGTTGCAGGTCAGCCTGGGTTACAGTGAGACCCTACCTCGAAAAAAACAAAAATAAAATAAAATAAGGTACACTTTTCCTGGGAATGGTGGTGCATGCTCTTAATCCCAGCACTCTGGAGGCAGAGGTAGGAGGGCCTCAACAAAAAAAGGGGGGCTGGAGAGATAGCTCAGCAGTTAAGGAACTTACCTGTAAAGCCTAAGGACCCAAGTATGATTCCTCAGTACCAACATAGGGCCAGATGCACTAAGTGGGGCATACATCTGGCATTCATCCGCAGTGTCGAGAAGCCCTGACACTTCCATATTCACTCTTTGTGTCTGCCTCTTTCTGTCTCCCTCCCTCCCTCCCTCCCTCCCTTCTCTCTCTCTCTCTCTTTCTCAAGTAAATAAAGAAAATTTGAGTTGGGCGTGGCGGTGCATGCCTTTAATCCCAGCAGAGGTAGGAGGATTGCCATGAGTTGGAGTCCATCCTGAGACTACATAATGAGTTCCAGGTCAGCCTGGGCTAGTGTGAAACCCTACCTCAAAAAATAAAAAACAAACAAAAAAAATTAAAAATAAGTTAAAAAAAAGATAATCAGCCAGTTAACCCCACAGCCCAGATTTGTATATAAACTATGTAAGCAGCTGCCTACACTTACCCTTGGAGGTAACATGGTATTGTAAAAAGAGGATTAGAGCAGGAGTCATATCCTGGGAGCAATATATACTAGATATACTCTCTCTCTCTCTCTCTCTCTCTCTCTCTCTCTATATATATATATATATATATATATATATATATATATATATATATAATACTAGACTCTTCCCATATGCAACATTAGGAAAATTAAAAACCTGTCTCAAGGCTGGAGAGATGGCTTAGCGATTAAGGTGTTTGCCTGAGAAGCCAAAGGACCCAAGTTCGAGCCCCCAGGACCCACGTTAGCCAGATGCACAAGGGGGCACACGCATCTGGAGTTTGTTTGGAGTGGCTGGAGGCTCTGGCGCACCCATTCTTTCTCTCTCTCTCTCCCTCTTTCTCTGTCAAATAAATAAATAAATAAAAATAAAATATTTTTTTAAAAAAGGAAAAAAATCAGCTCTTGTCTGACATGCCTACTTCTGTATTTGAGCATGTGGACCTGTATATTAGTTGTGTTTGCATTGCTGTTACCAAATACCTGACAGAAACCACTGCAGGGAGGAAAGAATGATGTGGGCTCACGGTGTCAGAGGGTCCCACTGCATCATGGTGGAAAAGCATAGAGCAGCTTAGTTCAAGGTGGCATGAACGCATGGTGGACGCTATTCATGTACCTTGAACCAGAAAGCTAAGAGAGCGAGACAGGAAGTCATCAGAATGATACCCACCCCCACAGGACCGTCTGGTTAGTACTTCCTCCAGATAGTTGCCACCCACTAACAGCTCCACAGCCTTCCAAAATTGTGCAGCCAGCTGGAGATGAAGCATTCACATTTTGAGCATGTGGGGAAGAGGGTGCACTTCATTTACAAACCGAAAGAGCAGCCACCGTTCATCTGATAAGGAAAATACAGAAGAGACAGATTCTCTCTCAAAAAAAGAAATAAAATATTTTTAAAAAAGCTTGAGGGGGGCAAGCTGGGCATGGTGGCTTTCATCCCAGCACTTGGGAGGCAGAGGTTGGAGGATCACCAGGAGTTCGAGGCCACCCTGAGACTACATAGTGAATTCCAGGTCAGCCTGGGCCAGAGTGAGATCCTACCTCAAAAAAAAAAAGTTTGATGGGGGGACCGGAGAAATGGCTTAGTGGTTAAGGAGCTTGGTTGTGAAGCCTAAAGACCCATGTCTCACTCCAGGTCCCACATAAGCCAAATGCACAAGGTGACGCAAGCGTGCAAGGTTGCATGTGTGCACAAGGTGGCACATGTGTCTGGAGTTCAATTGCAGTGGCTGGAGGCCCTGGCATGCCAATTATTTCTCTCTCTGTCTCGTTCATAAAACAGAAAAAAAGTACAAAAAAAAAAAAAAAAAAAAGCTCAAGAGAAGGTTTTATTTTGCACACAGTTTCAGAGTTTTGATCATTACACAGGAGGGAGCATAGTAGTTCACATCCATTTTTAGTTTTTATTAGCACATACTAATTCTACATAATAACAAGTTTCATCATGATATTTCATACATTTATTTAAGTATTTTGATCATTTTTATCCCATTACTTCCTAATGCTCCTCCCAACTCCTACCTGGTCCCCTTTTCTTTCCAACTAGTCCCTCTTCTACTTTGTGTGTGTATGTGTGTGTAAAAGTTCAAAAGTGGCCTGGTTGAGAGGCAATTTTCTTATAAACAAACTTCTCAGGCAAACCAAAGACCATGTGAGTTGGGCTTCAACCAGTGATGGACACCAGAACAAGGAGTCATCCCTTCTCCAGCATGGACAATGTTTTGTCACCATAGATACAGATTCATCCGCGACTGTGACTGGATGACAGCATTTCTTCTGTACAGAACACTTCAAGAAAATGCTATTGGGATTTACTTCTCTGAGTGAGGATGGTGATGAGCGTTGTTAGGTGTGACTTGAGACTGGATGGAAACAGACATTGTGAGTATTGTTGAGCATGCGGGCAGCAAATATTTAGTGCTGTCTGTCTCTTCCTTCCAACCTTGGCCACTCAGCAAAGTGCTTTGCTATTAGCAGAGGCCATCTTTGGCTTTCCTTACCTAGCGGACCATAGTTGCTATCATATGCCCTTGATTTTTAAAATTATGTATAGTGGTTTTTTGAGGTTGGGTCTCACTCTAGCCCAGGCTGACCTGCAATTCACTCTGTAGTTTCAGGGTGGCCTTGAACTCACAGTGATCCTCCTATCTCTGCCTCCCAAGTTCTGGGATTAAAGGCACATACCACCATGCCTGGCTCTAAAATAATATTTTTATTTATTGTTTATTTGAGAGAGAGAAAAAAAAATGGGCACACAAGGGCCTTCTGACAAGTGAACTCCAGACACATGTGTCACTTTGCATGTCTGGCTTTACATGGGTACTGGGAAATTGAACCCTGGCGGTCAGAGTTTACAAGCAAGCGCCTTTAACTGCTGAGCTATCTCTCCATCTCTGCCCTTGATATTTTAAATTTTTTCTTTTCTTTTTTAAAATTCATTTTTATTTGTGAGCAAGAGAGAGGCAGAGAGAGGGAGAAAGAGGGGGAGAAAGAGAATGGGCGTGCCAGGGCATCCAGCCACTCCAGATGCATGTGCCACCTTGTGCATCTGGGGAATCCAACCTGGGTCCTTCAGCTTTGCAGGCAAGCGCCTTAACTGCTAAGCCATCTCTCCAGCCAGCCTCTTAAGTTTCTTTTCTTTCTTTCTCTCGGTTTTTTTTTTTTTTTTTTTTTTTTTTTGAGGTAGGGTTTCACTCTAGCTCGGGCTGACCTGGAATTCACTATGTAGTCTCAGGATGGACTCCAACTCTTGGCAATCCTCCTACCTCTGCCTCCCTAGTGCTGGGGTTAAAGGCGTGTGCCACCATGCTCTTCTCCTTAGTTGTGTTTGCTTTTGTTTTTCCTGCGGGAAGTTTCATTTGTTTTTAACGTGCTTGTTTATTTGTTTGTTTATGAATCTTGTAGTGCTGGGGATTTAACTGAGGACCTCGGTATGGTGACCTCCACCCCCGAGATCTCAGATGCCCTTTATGTAACTGACCACAGCATTTGCAACAGTCTGTGAGCAAGGGAAAAAGAAATACTTCTTGTCAAACAGAATGATGCAGCCGTGAAAGCCATCCTCCACGTGGTACCAGGTCACAGGGACGCCCTGGTCTTCCAGACGTTTCTTATACAGCAAGGTGTCATCGCGGAGGATGTCGCGATCAAGACTCAGCAAGAACGTCTTTGGAAGCTGGGCCATGACCTTGTCATCGGCTAGGAGGGGTGAGATTTTTGCATCAAAAACATGCCTGGTTTCCAGATAGGCAGCCTCATTAAAAGGCCCAAGAATCTCGGATTTCCAGCCTTGACTCCTGAACCTTGGGGGGATGTTGTCAGAGCTGAGCCACTTCCTGTACTTCTTCCAGGCTTCTGGGGGGATGCAAGCACCTTTTAACATGGCGTCTTTCCAGGAGAGATCGATGGCCAGGTAATTACACACACAGTGTATCAAGAAGTCCAGAGAGAGGAACGGGGCGTTTGGGTTCTGCTGATAAGACGGTAACTGGAAATTGACACCTTGAAGGATTGGGTAAATCAGCACCTGAGCACAGAACTGGGGAAGGTCTTGCCTGTCTAATAAGGCCTGGACGACCAGGGCTGCAGCCCCAGCTCCAATGCTATCTCCACAGGCCACCACCCGGCAGGGGTCCACCCCATAGGTTTGCAGGGCCTCCAGGAAGTGGATGGAGGCATTCAGGCAGTCCTGGGGAATGACAGGATAATGGTGGTCAGGAAGCTTGCGGTACCTAGGAAGAAAAGAGAAAAAAAAAATACTGCACACTGGACACACACACACAGGTCAATGGAAGTTATTTGAGTAGTATCATTTATTCCCAGAGGAGATGGAACCTGACCGAACCCTCAGAATGGTCCTGAGAAATAAAGGTGGTTATTGTTATCATTTTCTATGTGAATTTGAAAAATCTCCCCAGCGTCAGAGGGGCTGGGACTCCCCATTCAAACCCGGGCTTTGATTCCCACCCACCGACAAACCCCACCCAGGACTGTGCAAGTCAAAAGCTACTTGCATTACAAGTAAGGTAACAACCAGGCATGGTGGCGCACACCTTTAATCTCAGCACTCAGGAGGCAGAGGTAGGAGGATCACTATGAGCTAGAGGCTGCCCTGAGATGACAGTGAATTCCAGGTTAGCCTGGGCTGGAATGAGACCCTGCCTCAAAAAAAGAAGAGAAAAGGGCTGGAGAGATGGCTTAGTGGTTAAGCGCTTGCCTGTGAAGCCTAAGGACCTTGACTCGATTCCCCAGCACCCATGTTAGCCAGATGCACAAGGAGGTGCATGCTTCTGGAGTTTGTTTGCAGTGGCTGGAGGCCCTGGCGCGCCCATTCTCTCTCTCTCTCTCTCTCTCTCTCTCTCTGTCACTCTCAAATAAATAAATAAAAATAACAAAAAAAATTTTAAAAAAAAGAAGAGGAAGAAGGAAGAGGGGGAGGGGGTGAGGGGAAGAGGAGAAGGAGAAATAGTGAAACAATTGACAGAGTAGGAGATTTTAAAAAAAGGCAATGGTTTGTGCCACTGCTTGTTAGTAAACGTGGGGGGGCTAAGGTTAAGGTCAAGGTAAAGATGTTTTAGCCAGACAGAAAACAGAGGAGAGGAGAAGAGATGAGTGAAGGGAAGAGGAGAGGAGAGGAGAGGAGAGGAGAGGAGAGGAGAGGAGAGGAGAGGAGAGGAGAGGAGAGGAGAGGAGAGGAGAGGAGAGAGCCAGGAGGCAAGTGACAGAAAGTAGAGGAAAGGAAGGGAGATGGTTTCCCCATGTTTCAGTCTTTCTCAGGCATCTCCTGCCAGGCACTGCCCACCGCAGCCTTCTCATAGCCCAAAGCGCCTTCTCCGGCTGAACAAAGTCACCAGCGACTGCGTCACAACTGCTCAGGCCTGTGGGCAAGGTCTTTGCAATTCCCCATAAAGCACCCGTGCAGGCCGTGAGGAGGCCTGCGGTACCTAAGGAGGGAATTGCAAACAGTGCACAGGTGTGCACAGGCACCGGAGGGGTGTGCCTACTGCCACGCTGTCTGAGAATGTGGGGTTTTGCTTGTTTGGTTGATTTTTCTAGGAAGGGTCTCACTCTAGCCCAGGCCACTTGGGATTTGCGATGTAGGCTCAGGGTGGCCTCCAACTCACAGCAATTCTCCTACCTCTGCCACCTGAGTGCTGGGATTAAAGGTGTGCGCCACCACACCCGGCTTGAGAACATGTTTTTTTTATTGTCCCCCAAGACCTTTGAGATTCATATTCCAAAAATGGGAGTTTCCATTGCAGCCAAGGGAATGAGGTGCAAGGATACTAGAAAGACATTGCCCTCTTCATGCCACTACAGAAAGAGCAGAGATGCGTAAGTGACTTGCCCTACTCACAAAGGCTGCACTGTCTACCTGGCCTGGGGTATGCCAAGGTATAAGAGGGGGCAGCCTTTGACCTCCCCACTTCCTTCTCTAAACTGGGTACTGCTGACTCGTGATTTCTTGGAGCAAGAAACAGAATCAGAGTGCGCAGCTCCCTCTGTCCTCCATCCAACACAAAGACCCCTTTTGTTTTTAAAGTACCAGAGTTGGGTCATAAGTCACCCTCCACATGGATCCTTCTGTATCTGGTAGGTATGTATTTAACACTGACCACCTTCAAACTCATGACCCTCAACAATGACCATGACCTTGACTTCAGCAAGCCTTTATTGCTACATCATCTTTTTCTACTTAGTGCCAGCCAGCCCACTGGTTCCTGGGCCCATCACTCATTTCCTTTCCTCTCCTCTCTTTTCTTTTCTTTTCTCTTCTCTTCTCTTCTCTTCTTTTTTCCTTTCTTTCTTTCTTTCTTTCTTTCTTTCTTTCTTCTTTCTTTCTTTCTTTCTTTTTTTCTTTTGTTCTTAGGCAAGGCCAATGGGCTGGCTTTTGTTTTTTCCTAATGCAAGAGAGCAAGAGTGAGAGCAAAAGAGAGAGAGAGAGAGAGAGAATTGGAAGGCCTCTAGGCCCTGTAATCAAACTCCAGACGCGTGTGCCACCTAGTGGGCATGTGCAACCTTGATCTTGTGTCACTTTGTGCATCTGGCTTACATGGGGCCTGGAGAGTTGAGTATGGGTCCTTTGCAGGCAAGTGCTTTAACTGCTAAGCCATCTCCCCAGCACTTCTTTTCTTTTTTAAATTATTATTTTATTTATTTATTTGCAAGGAGAAAGAGGGAATGAGAATGGGCACTCCAGGGCTCCTAGCCACCACAAATGAACTCCAGATGAGCCACTCTGGGCATATGGCTTATGTAGGTACTAGAGAACTGAACCTGGTTCATTAGGCTTTGCAGGCAAGTGCCTTAACTGTTAAGCCTTCTCTCCAGCCCTTCCTTTCCACTTAATATTATTTTGCTGTGTTTCTGGGTATTCATAGAAACCAGTCTGCTGATTTTCCTTATTTTTAACGTCTTTTTTTATTTTTTAAAAAGCTATCAGGCTTGATATGAGTTGTTGTAAAGTGTTACCGAGCTTTGCACTACGTATGTTCCCCTTCATCTTCTGCTTCACTTACTGAGTGGCCCTGTGAAACCCCCCAGCAAGGCAGGGCCATGTTTCCTCATAGCCACGGCACTGTCGTGGTCAGCTCCATGTTGCTGGGATACCAAGTTACAAGCAAATCTATTGGGAGACAGCCATTCAAACTCCCACAGGCACCATTCCAGGCTTCTGCTGTTTCGAAGAGCACTGTGCATGTGCCAGAAAAATCTCTGGGCTCATTGCCCTTGTCACTGGTCTCCAACTGTCCAGGGACTACCATCCCCATCCCATGACAAAGCCGGTGATTGTCACAGGCCACTTACCCCACTGACAGCACCACCGAGTCTGTCTCTCGGGCCAGGAAACTACACAGGTTGTGGTAACAATCTGCAAGACAAAACCAGACCAAACGTGGCCCATGAGGAAGGCCTAGAACCTCCCAGCAGAGCCCTAACATCCTCCCTGAACTCTGATCCCCACCTCCTTTGAAATGACTCTGGATCGTTTCTCCAGGCAAAACCAGCCATCATGCCCAGTCTCATGAATGTCAGGGCCCTAGGGGACCCTGTAGCTCATCTACATCAATTAATTTTACAGTGGGGAAACAAGGACCAGAAAAGCTTGGGGATCTGACACGGACAAAGCCAAGTTCAGGGAGTTTGGGGTGACGGTCTGGAAATATTAATAACTGCACGTAGTTTACACTGACTAGGAAAGACACAGTGGCTGGACGGAGCATTCATTAGGAGCGTGTTCCGTGTGAAGTTCCAGCAGGCAGGTACACGAAGGTGAACTGAGCAGTGCGTTCTGGCACAGCATGAAGCACAGAGCCTGACAAACATAGTTCCAGCCTTGGACCTGTCCGGCCCTGGTTGCCAACACCCAGAAGTCCTGGGCAGTCTGTGCACATTCTCTGCCCCAACTGCCCAGCTCTGATGAATCAGCATCTCTGGAGAGGGAGCTCAGCACCAGGGTTCTTATTTTATTTTATTTATTTTTATTTTGTTATTATTATTATTTTTTTGATTTTCCAAGGGACGGTCTCCCTCTAGCCCAGGCTGACCTGGAATTCACTATGGAGTCTCAGGGTGGCCTCAAACTCAAGACAATCCTCCTACCTCTGCCTCCGGAGTGCTGTGATTAAAAGCATGTGCCAGCTAAGCACCAGGATTTTCTAAATATCACCAAGTAATTTCAGGTTGATGGGAGATTGCGAGGTGGGCACACACACCGTTGAAATGAAATAGCAGGCGTGGAGGCTGACACGTGGATATCAGCTGAGCCCGATGGTCAGAGCCTGTGTTAAGGCTCTGCACAAGTAGGCATCAGCCCACAGCACGACGGCATCATTTGTGGGCCGTGCATGTACGCGCATGCACGTGTGTGTGTGTGTGTGTTTGCACAAGCGTGGGCGTGTATGCATGCGGGGGGGGGCGGTGCAGGCATGCATGTCAGAGAATAACTTTGAGTGTTGGTGCTCGCCTTCCACCTTGTTTGAAGCCAGAGTCTCTCCTTCTCATTGCCAGCCTCTGGGTTAGCCAGGCTAGCTTGCCTGTAAGCTTCCAGGAAATTCTCCTGCCTCCGCCTCTTTTCTTGCCATAGATACACTGGAATTAGAAGTGCCCGCCACAGAGTCCAGCTTCTACTTTCATATGAAACTTAATGCTTTTTGTCATATATTTTTTTAATTTTTATTTATTTATTAGAGACAGAGAGAGTGAGAATGAGCACGCCAGGGCCACTACAAATGAACTCCAGAGGCATGCGCCACCATGTGCATCTGGCTTACGTGGGACCTGGAGAATCGACCAGGGATCCTTAGGCTTCGCAGGCATGTGCCTTAGCCGCTAAGCCATCTCTCCAGCCCTTTTTATCATAATTTTTTGTGTTAGTATTTTATTCTAATGTTACACTAACATGCAAGATTATTTGTCTCTGTGACCGAGTTTCTGGAGTCCCTGGTTTTGGAGCCTGAGGGACATGCCTCACTGGCTCCACCCAGGTCCCCAGCCCGACTTAGAACGCTCTTCCCCAGCCCTACAGTGCTGGGTTCTCCTCACCCCCTGACTTGCAACCTTCCCTTCTTGGAGAGACCATCTGGAGAGCAGGACTGAGGTAAACTGAGTAATTCTCCTGTTATTCACGTCTGATCCCACCTCCTGGCTTGTGTTCTCCGGCGTGGCCCAGCCTCCTCCTCCTTTGACTGATAGGCCCCAAATGTAGAGACTGGGTTTTGCTTGTTCTGTGAGTGTCTGCTGAGTCACCCCTGTTTCTACCTTTGGAGATGTCATCACCCCTCAGTAGAGCCTTGCTACTTGGGGTGGGGGCTTCCAGGGGTTCCTGAGAGTGAAAAGTGATCCTGGGCAAGAGTGAGTCTGGTAGCTGGGACATACTCCCAGTTAACTAGTGAACCAGAGAGGGCACCATAGCAACATTTTCAGTACATTTTCAGAACAGCCAGGGATATTTCCACCACCAGGTGGCAGTAAGTAACCCTCATCCGGGATGGAAGGGCAGCGGAGGAGTAAGATTTCCCATGTATCCATCCATGCAGTTACACATCCATTCATCCATTCATCCATTCATCCATTCGTTCCTTTGCAAAGCCGTCCTTTCACTTAATTCATCACCCACCCATCCATTTATCCATGCATTTACGCAGTCATTCAAGAATCTAAAAACAAGGCTGGAGAGATGGCTTAGCAGTTAAGGCACTTGCTTGTGAAGACTAAGAACTCATGTTCGACTCTCCGGGTCCCATGTAAGACAGACACACAGTGACGCAAGCATGCAGTGTCGCACATGCGCACAAGGGAGCACACATGTCTGGAGTTCCATTGCAGTGGCTAGAAGCCCTGGCATGCCAATTCTCTCTCTCTCTCTCATAAAAAAGGCCAGTCTGTTGGTCTTGCCTCAAAAATATGTAAATAAATAAAAATCTAATAACATTAGGCCAAGCACCACAGATATAGGATTTCAGACAACACCGGTCTTCCCTGCCCTCTTGGAGTTCTCAATCTTACAGTAAACAAGGAAATACAAGGGGACCAAGAGAAGCTAAGATTTTGGCAAGTGCCACTAAAATAGTTAGCAAGGAAGATATCAAGGATGCAGGGGTCTAGCCTTAGAATGAGGGAAATTCTGTAGATAATATGTTGGGAGAGGTCACAGTGGGAGGGCCATTTGTGATAAGAGAGGCGAGTCAGTCATGCCAAATCAGTCTAAGGGGACATCGTTTGAGGCTGCGCAGGTAGCTTGAGGACTAGGAGGGATGAGCTCAGTATGTCTGCTGTGAAGACTGCAGAATGGGCTACAAAGACCCAGGGGATGGGATGAGAGAGGTCCCTGAGAGGCACAGGAGAGACTGAAGTGTACCAGCGTTTAACAGTGAACTAGATTTTAAGATCCCTCTGGGAGTTGGGTAGATGGCTCATTAGATAAAGCACTTCCTGCACAAGCATAAGGACCAGAGTTGGGTACTCAAGTGGGCCACCATTCCCCAACTGGATGGGCATGCTGACCCACCTATAATCCCAGTACTTGGGAGATGGAGACAGGGGATCTTTAGGGCAAGCTGACTGGTTAGACGAGCTGAATTGGCAAGCTCTGGGTTTAGTGGAGAACGGCCGAGGAAGATGTTCAACATCAACCTATGGCCTCCATGCAATGTGCACCCACACTCACATTCAAGTGTGCCCACACTCATACACACACGTGCACGTATCTCCTCCTCTCTCCCCACCACACACTTCTGTGGTATAGGACGAAGAAAAACTCAAGTGTTGAGAAGTGGAGCAGAGGACTAGTACTGGATGAAGGAACGCATGAGGTTGGCACCCATGTGGAACAGACAGGATGGGCAGGGAGTGGAAGGAAGGAGCTACATACAGTGCTTGACAGCATGTGACATTGCTGTCCCCACCTGAACTAAGACTTACAGAAAGCATTTCCAAAGAAACTGTACCCATCACTGACTCACGTGACCCTCAGCCTCCATTTGGCTTCCCTAGAAGGATCTCCACCTGCTTCTGGCTTTGACCACCTCCCTTCCAGGAGGTCCTGATGAGAAAGTGGGTGAAGCTGAGCAGATCTTGAGAACCCCTCCTCTCCCGTGCCACAGGGATGCCTCTTACCCAGGCCTCCAAACACTGCTCCTCCTCCGTGGTAGAAGACGATGCCTCGCCGAAGGCCACAGGATGCTGCCTTGGGCTGGAACAGCCTCACAGGAATTGTGCCAAAATGCAGGTCCTTTACCAACACACCAGGGTTCTTCTTTACTATGACTTTGTCTTGTATAAAACAGAAAAAGTGGGGCATGGAGCAAATTCTCAGCTTCTCAAGTATATTCCCCTGTGGAGAGGAGGGAGGAGAGAGACAGGGTTGGCGGCTTTCAGGCTCCTCCATTGCTTCCACTCAGCGGCTCCCGCCCGTTCTGCTGCCTGTCCCTACCAAGGACTTTTCACAAAGCTCCCAGTTGGGTGAGATTGACCCAGTTTCCCCTAAGATGGGTGAGTATTTGGAGCTGGTCACGAAGCTCCAGTAAGTGGAGATATGAACCACAAGGGAAGAGGAGCCATTTCTCTTTGTCAGAAAGACTTTCCCAGGAGCCTCTGTAGAAAACACCAGTGGTCCAAACTTGGCTCTATGCTGCCAGCTCTCAGCTCGTGCCCACCATTCTACATACCATATAATAATGTGGTAAATGTGTGTTTTCTTGTTTATTCCTTTACCCATTCCCTCAAAATTGTGAGGAAAGCCACTATTTCTAGTGGTCCCAGGTCCACTTTATGACTCATGCAATGCCCTCCATCCCACACAGTCCATAGAAAAGCCAAGGGCTGGCCCAGAGCCTACCACAGACTCTGCCCCCACTGCACAGCCTTTGCAGCTCTAAGACCTGTGCATGTGCATGCATGCGTATGTGTGTGCATGCATGAGAGAGACAGAGAGAGAGAGAGAGAGAGAGAGAGGACTTTTGGAGGTCAGAGATATGCTTGGGTGTTATTCTTCAGTGACTATCCACTTTTTTTTTTTTTTTTTTTTTTGAGACAATGTCCCTAATCCTTGGCCTGGAGCTCAACAACTAGGCTAGACTTGCTGACCAGCA
Source organism: Dipus sagitta (assembly GCA_036346955.1). Taxonomy (NCBI): domain Eukaryota; kingdom Metazoa; phylum Chordata; class Mammalia; order Rodentia; family Dipodidae; genus Dipus; species Dipus sagitta. The sequence continues at coordinate 125,746,116 of CM070773.1, forward strand.
AACTCCTAGGATCCTCCTGTCTCCCCCCTCCCAATCACTGTGATTACACATGTCTGTCACCATGTCTGAGTTTTCACAGGTCCTCACATTTGCAAGTCAAACACTTCACAGACTGAGCCCCTGGGACTGTGTGACACTGGTTTTTTTTGTTTTTGTTTGTTTGTTTGTTTGTTTTGTTTTTGTTTGCTTTGGTTTTTCAAGGTAGGGTCTCACTCTAGCCCAGGCTGACCTGAAATTCACTGTAGACAGTGGCCCTAAACTCAGGGTGATCCTTCTACCTCAGCCTCCCAAGTGCTGGGATTAAAGGCATGAGCTACCATGCCTGGATGGCTTCTCTTTCTTTTCTTTCTTTTTTTAAAAAAAAATTTAAGATTTATTTTTATTTATTTATTAGATTTTTTGTTTATTTTTATTTATTTATTTGACAGCGACAGACAGAGAGAGAGGGAAAGAGAGAAAGAGAGAGAGAGAGAGAGAATGGGTGCACCAGGGCCTCCAGCCACACTGCAAACAAACTCCAGATGCATGTGCCACCTTGTGCATCTGGATTACATGGGTCCTGGGGAATCGAACCTGGATCCTTAGGCTTCGCAGGCATATACCTTAACCACTAAGCAATCTCTCCAGCCCTCTCTTCTTTCTTTTTTCTTTTTTTTTTTATGGGGAGGGTATGATACTCTTAAGTGTAGTGAAAGTGACAGGGATAGAGGCCCACCAGTAAACCTGATATAAAGGTCACATTAGCTTCCTGATGGGGCAAAAGGTGGGACTAACTCCAATTATGTCACAGTGGTGAGTAGGTCCACTTTGGGCTGACCTCTGTACCCACTGAGGTTGGGGCTGAATCAGTGAGCTCAGATGCTTATTTCTCAACAGGTTCATGGACAGTAAGGTAAGCTATGGGTGTGTGAGGCATGGGGGCGGACTCTCCCTAGAATGCTAGCTAGATATGGACCTGACACATGGTCTCTCATCTCACTGGGGCAAAAATCAATGACTTTAGACCTTCAAGGCTTCACATAGTCTTCAAACACAACCGCCCTAATGCCATTTCCTTTCCATTCTCTCCTTGCCTATTCCACTTACACTGAATTCCATGCCAGTCCCCAGATACCTCTGTGCCTTTTCCCTCACCTCCTACAGCAGCTGGCTTGGGTGTCACCTCACGGAACCCAGCACTTTTGCTTTCCTCTTACCTTTGCCTCCCCAGAGCCCTCTCCCATTCAGACACTGTTTTGAGAGAAGGTACAAGCAGAGGTGTCCAAGTTTTTGATATGACGTTGACATTGGCCGATGTGTCGGCGTGCATTCATAGCCATCCTGGGATACACGGGGCCTGTGAGGCACAGGTTAGACATGCCCATGAAGTGTGTTCATTATTCCCCACCAGAAGGGAAACTCAGAAGAGGTGTCTGTCCCCTGCATTCACCACTCTTCTTTCAGAGTCTTTATTGGCACCTGCTCAAAGGATGGGCTCAGGGCCTGGCATGCCAAGTGATATAAGCCCTCCAGGTGTGCCCACATAGTGGGAATGTTGTAAGCTGTACACATGGCACAGTGGATGACCTCTTTGTATCTACTGGAAAATAAGGAAAGGAGGATTTTTTTTTCTCTCCTTTCCTGGGATATACTGAGGATAGTGGGTTGCAAGGGTGTTGTCTTGGGAGCAGGCTGACATAGCCCTGATCTCTTAACGCTCACTTCCACATTTCTCTCCCAGCTCCATGTCCCATACTTAGCACAGTGGCCTGTACCACATAGGTGCCTGACCCATGTTTATTGATGCAAGTCTCCGTCAGTGACTAAACACTGAAGCGGTCAACCCAGACACACTTCCAACGTGAAACATGAAACCCACAAGATCTTCCAACAGCTAAGAAAGCTAACTGTAACTGCCTGCTCCTGCTGACAGCAGCAAACTTGCTTATCCGTTGTTAGAGAATCAAAAATCTAAGCAGTGAAGTGTGGTGACACGTGCCTATAATCGTAGGACTCAGAAAGCTGAGGCAACAACCCTAAACAGGAAATCTCTGTCACCCCCGTCAAAGCTCAGTGAACATCAAGGAAGAAGGGGTGTGTGATGATTTCTATTGATTGTCAACTTGATAGGAGTTAGAACTACCTTGGAGACAAACCTCTGAGAGTGTCTATTAGGGAGTTTCTAGGTTAAGTTAATTGAGGAGAGAAGAGCCACCCTAAATGTGAGCAGCACCTCTCTATGGGCTAATAACCTGGACCAAATCAAAAGGAGGAAGAGGGCTGGAGAGATGGCTTAGTGGTTAAGGCGCTTCAACTCTCCAGGTCCCTCGTTAGCCAGACACACAAAGGTGAGGCAAGTGCAAGGTCACACATGCCCACTAGGTGACACAAGCGTCTGGCTTTCAATTGCAGTGGCCTAGGTCCTGGTGCATGAATTCTCTCTCTCTCTCTCTCTCTGCTTCCTGACTGCAGATGCCATGTGACCAACTGCCTCCATCCCACCATGACAGAGCGCATGTCCTCAAACGGTAAGCCAAAAGAAGCCCTGCCCCTGTATGTGGCTTCTTGCAGGGATTTTGTCATACCAAGGAGAAAAATAACTCAGGGTTAAGAGACTGTCAGAACTGGCTGATTGGAAGAAGTGTTGGGGAGCACTGTCTTCTAGACGTGGTTGTTGGACTCATGTGCTCACAGCAGCTGTGGCACCCGCACAAGATCCAGCCCATCAACATTCTTTCACGGGTCAGGGAGGGACACATGAGGTCCCATCTTTCCCTGTGGAGCTGTTGACAACTAACGGTTGCTGGGGGAGGGAGAGACGCTTCCTTCAGTGGTGTAGCCGCTGGTACATTGCCCATGCTTCAGTAACTAATCATCCACCCATACTCATACAAGCAACCCTCATTAAACTTATTGTGTGTGGATCACAGAAAAAAAAAAAAAGAAAGAAATCTGAGTGTGGTGGTGCACATCTTTAATCCCAGCACTTGGGAGGCAGAGGTAGGAGGATCGCTGTGAGTTCCAGGTCAGTCTTGACTAGAGTGAGACCTACCTACCTTGAAAAAAAAAAAACAATAAAAAAATAAATACAATAAGGTAATACAAAATAGAAGGGAGACAAGTTGGGGAGAAGAGTGGGAGGGGACAAGAGAAAGTAATGAGAATGAACATGATTGAAATACATTATAAACTTGTATGAAATTTGTCATAACACAAGAGGATTGCAAGTCCAGAACAGCATGGGCTATACAGTAAGAACACGAATCAAAAAAGAAAAAAGGGCTGGAGAGATGGCTTAGCAGTTAAGGGGCTTGTCTGCAAAGCCAAAGGACCCAGGCTCAATTCCCCAGTACACACATAAAGCCAGATGCACAAGATGGCACATGCATTTGGAGTTTGCAGTGGCTAGAGGTCCCGGGATGCCCATTCTCTCTCTCTCTTTCTCTATCTGATTATTTCTCTCTGTGTGTCTCTCTCAAATAAATAAATAAAATATTTTTTTTAAAGAAAAAAGAGCGATGACTCAGCAGTTAAAGGCTCTTGCTTGCAAAGTCTGCCAGCCTGGGTTCGATTCCCCAGTCAGTACTCAAGTAAAGCCAGATGCACAAAGTGCTGCATAAACATCTGTGGTTTGTTTGGAGCAGCAAGAGGCCCTGGTGTGCCCATTCTCTCTCCTGTCTCTCTTTCTCTACAAATAAATTTTCAAAAATTTTAAGGGCTGGGGAAATGGTTCAAGTGGTTAGAGGTGCTTGCTTGTAAAGCCTGATGACCTGGGTTTGATTCCCCACTACCCATGTAAGACCAGATGCATAAGGTGGTGCATGTGTCTGGAATTCATTTGCAGTGGCATTCTCTGCCTCTGCCTTACCATTTCTCTATCTCATAAATAAATAAAACAATGAGAAAGGGGAAAAAAAAAACCCTGAAAAGGAGCCCACTTTATAGATGAGAACAAGCTCTAGAGAGGTTCATAAACCCATCCTGAGCCACTCAGCTGTGACTGGCAGCTTTGGGGTTTGGCTGGTTAATGTGGTATCTATCCATGTTACCTAGTGCCCTCAGCTTTCCAGACAGGATTGGATCCCGGGAATTAACGACTTCTTCAGTCTGTCTTCAATGTGTAAAGCTAGGCGGGTTTCTTCTATTTTCTCTCAGCTGGGATGATTTTGCTTGTTTATTCCTCAAAGAAAAATGGTGTCATCACCACTACATAGGATAAGAGTTCAGCAGGCCTGTAGGCCATGGCTCAGATGGTAAAATGTTTGTCGCACAAGCATAAGGACAAGAGTTTGAACCCCCAGAACCCACATAAATGTTGGGTGAGCGGGCGACCCACCTGTAATCCCAGCACTTGGGAGGTGGGAACAAGGGACCCTCTGGACAAGCTGGCTACATGAGCCAAGCCAGCGAGCTCTGGATTCACGTGACGGTCCCTGTCTCACACATGTGCATCCACCCATAAGTGAACACACATATGCATACCACACATACATACATGTGCCAGAAAGGTAAGAACTCATGCAGTGGCAACGCAATGCATAGCAGTTGTTTCATTTTGTTGCTGATGAACTTTCCAGGAGGTCATTACCCCGGGCCTTGCTAGTTTTTTTCTTCCTGTACGAACTGACACTCAAACGACTCTTAAGGGCAGCCTGCTGCACAGGGCCTTGAAATCTACTGGTCTTCACGAACCCAGAGCAAACTCCATGTGCCCTCATCCACTCTTCCAGAGCTGCGCTGTTCAGTCTAAGTGTTCATCAGTGTGCGTAGCCTCTAACCACGAGATGCTGGTAGAATTTCTCCAGCCGGGACCAACATAATGTCTTTCAACATTCAAATGTCCTCTGGAGTACAAGACAGAGCCATTCCTTGTTGAGAACCACTGGTGTGCACCTTGGCACCTCTGTCCCTCCTCCACAGGCTGAGGCCTAACAGGGATTCCCATGTAGAACTTGACCCCACCCCTAAGAACACAGTTCCTTCCTTGCTTGGGGCAGCTCAGCCTAATGCTTGTGAAAGCCAGACTGCCTGGACCAGACCTTCAATCTGCATTTCACCAGGTCATGACTTTGGACCAGTCACTTCATCTTCACCAGAGGTGGACAGTGAGATTGTGCCAGGCTCAGGGAGCTCAGTGAGGTAAAATGTGCAAACACGACTATAGTAGAACACAACATGCCACCCCCAATATGCCACTTTGTTTAGGGTTGTTTTTAATTTTTATTTGAGACAGAGGGAGAGAGGGGGGAGAGAGAGAGAGAGAGAGAGAGAGAGAATATGGGTAGGCCAGGACCTCTAGCCACTGCAAATGCACTCCAGAAGCATGCACCACCTTGGGCATCTGGCATACGTGGCACCTGGAGAATTGAACCTGGGTCCTTAGGCTTCACAGGCAAGCACTTTAGCCGCTAAGCCATCTCTCCAGCCCGATTGTTTCGGATTTTAAAAACAATTCTATTGATTTGAAAAAGAAAGCTGGGGGCTGGGAGAGGACAGTTTAGGCACGCTAGGAGCTCTTGCCACTGCAAACAAACTCCAGAGGCGTGTGCCACTTTGTACATCTGGCTCGACATGCGTACTGGGGAATTGAACCCAGCCCAGCAGGCTTTTCCAGCAAGCATCTGTAACCACTGAACAATCTCTCCAGCTCCTACTTTTTTTGTTGTTGTTGTTGTTGTTCAAGGTAGGGTTTCACTGTAGCCCAGGATGGCCAGGAATTCACTATTCAGTATGTAATCTCAGGGTGGCCTCGAACTCATGGCGATCCTCCCACCTCTGCCTCCTGAGTGTTGGGATTAAAGGTGTGCACCACCAGGCCTGGCTTCCCTACCTTGTTTTTATAGTGAGTTGAAGGCAAGAAACGCCAAGTGAAAAAGCAAGCAAGATCAAGTTCCCTTTAAGAAGGGTTCCCTTTAGCCTGTCTAAAACCAGGATGGGCAGAGCAGATATATCTGGACTAAAAGCTGATAAACAATTCTTATTGTCCATATGTCCTCCATATTGTTGTCAGCTTGTCATTACTAGGACAAAATGCCTGACTAGAATCAGCTGATAGGAGGAAAGGGTTTATTTCAGGCTTGCAGTTTTGAGGGGAAGTTTCGCCATGGGGGAAGCACGGTACCACCGGTGTAACACACACCTGGGTGGAGGTAGTCGGTCTGGGCTTGGAGCTAGACTACATTACCCCAGATCCCATCCCTAGCAACATATGTTACCCCAAAGCTCATCCCTAGCAACACACCTCCTCCAGTAAGACTCCACCCCCAAATTGTCACCAGCTGGGGACTGAGTATGAGGTTTATATCACAAACATATGAGGTTATGGGGACACTTTACATTCAAATTATCACACCCCGTAGACTGACTTTCTCATAGTAAATGCCTTTATCTTCTCATTTATCTACAACTTCATTATTCTTTGTCTAAATTGTAGATAAGCCCTCGGGTGTATCTGCTCTCGATACTTGGTATACATTAATAGGATACCACATAAAATGTTTAATATCATATAAAATTAATCTCCAGTAATCTCTTGAAGCCAGACACCTGTGGCACTTTTTAATGCCTGGCTTTTACATGGAAAGTGCATTTAACTCTTGGGCCATCTCCCCAGCCTCCAGAGCCCTAGCACGGATCCTAAGAGGGTAATACAAGATTCTTTTGTCCTGCGTAACATTTTGTCCATGAGTATATGGGGGACGTCTGATTCAAATCACCGCACTGAGTGTCCCCCATTGTGCCACAGTTGTCTCAGAACAAAGCAGGTCTGCTTACTAGACTGCACCCTGGAAAGGGGTGAATGCAATTAACTTCCTCTCTGCGCATGGCTATCTTCCTCTCCCCAAAACCTAGGGGAGTCCGTTCAGCAGCCTTTCTACAGTACTGTTGACTTCCATGAGCTGCATTTGTTTAAGTGTTTCATACCCTGAAACCACACGAAAAGTAAACGCGGCCATCACCCTAAAAAAGTTCCACTTATCACCCCCTAGTCTCCTCCAACCCTCCCTGGGAAACCACCCATCCCTTTTCTGTCATGACAGAATTCAGTTTCAAGGGGCTGAGGAGATGGCTCAGCAGTTTAAGCTGCTTGTTTGCAGAGCCTGATGGACTGAGTTCAATTTCCCAGGACCCACATAAAGCCAGATGCACAAGGCGACACATGCATACGGAGTTCATTTGCTGCAACAAGAGGCCCTGGTGTGCCCATTCTCTCTCATCTCTCTCTCTATTTCTTTCTGTCTCCTTATAAATTAAAATATTTAAAACTAAGTTATTTGCAAGGGGGTAGAGAGAGAGAGAGAATGAATATGAAAATGGACACTCCAGGGCCTCTTGCCACTGCAAACGAGCTCCAGATACTTGTGCCACTTTGTGCATCTGGCTTTATGTGGGTACTGGGAAATTAAACCCCAGTCATCAGGTTTTGAACACATTCTTTAACCACTGAGCCATCTCTCCAGCCCTAAAAATATATTTTTAAGTAAAAAATCCAGGTATAGTGGTACACATTTTTAATCCCAGCATTTGGAAGGCTGAGGTAGGAGGATGACCATGAGTTCAAGGATCTGAGACTACACAGTAAATTCCAGATCAGCCTGGGCTAGAACAAGACCATACCTTGAAAAAAAAGGGTGGGGGGAATTATGGGGTATGAAAAGAGAAATGGCCCAGCAGAATTAACAACATGGCTGGTGAGGGCTGCCAGCAGGGACAATATTTCTCTTATATATAGACATGTTATGTTAGAATAGCAGTGATCCAGGCCCAAGCCTAGGGCCTCATTGCTTTTCCCAGAATGGAGCCCAGCATGGTAGCACACACCTTTAATCCCCCTGCATAACATTTTGAAAGACTAACTTTGAATAGGAACTACCCTTTCCAGTGGAATATTAATACCCATTGTGGTTCACGTATCAGATCCCCACACACCTGACTGAAGGCTCTCTTCCTATCAAAGAACAATAGAATGTGTTTTACCCAGTTGGTTATAGACTAATAGTCTCACACTGCCTGCCAGCGTAGGGCCGCTGTGATGGTTAAACTCGATTGTCAACTTAACAAGACCTAGAATGACCAAAGAAATGAGCCTCTGGGTTACCTTGAATAGATTGAGATAGGAGGACCCACCTTAACTGTGGGGAGCACCATTCCGTGGGGTGGGAATTGTGGATTGAAGAAAGGGAGAGTGGGCCAAGCACAAGTATTCGCCAGACTTGTGACCGGCTGTCGCATGATTTCCCCACCAGGATGGACTGTGAGCCAAGGTAAAGCCTTTCTCCCTTAAGTTGTTTCTGTCAGGCATTTTGTCATAGCAATGAGAAAATGAACACCACCACCATTCATGACCCCTGCCCCCATTTCTAGTATCTGAAGACATCAAATTCTTTCTCATCAGAACTCGACTCCAGGGGTCTCTTCCCTACGGACTGTTCTCGTGACCTGAGAGGACACTCAGCTCATTTGATGGCCATTGTCATTAACGAGCCCTTAGCGCAGTACCTGGCATCTCCTCCCTGACCGATGCCTGTCAGGCAGTGCTGTTAGGTGACATGGCCCTTTGCCAGGTTATTTTCTTGAGGCTGAGCTTCTGTCTCCCCTGGCAGCGCATGGGCACTGAAAAGTAAAACTCACCCATGTCAAAATCAGCTGGAAGATGTAGTGCAGAATCCGAAATTTCACTGGGTGGGTGATGGTAGGTGGGACGCGAGTAGTGAGGAGCTCCTTCACTAGAACCCACAGGCTGACCCCCAAGACCAGGAGCCACCCGGAAGCAAGGAGGATTGCCAATAAGAGAACCATGGTGCTCGAGGGTGCTCCAGGTACCGAGTGAACGAGGAAGACCGGTCCCTTGGGAAAGCCTCCTGGAACTGTCTCCTCCACACACCCAAGCACCTTATAACTTGTAGGGTGGCTCCAAGGCCTGACACCCCTCCCCTTCAGGCTGTTCTGGAGCGTGGAAAGCATCCCCATGTGATGCTGGAGTGGTTGCGTCAGATCTCCACCTGCAGCGGCTCCTGCCCAGTGGCAGCGAAGCCCTGGCACTTTGTCCCCAGGGCAGGGCTGGGCTTCATCACAACACCTGGAAAGTCACCAGCCTGGTTAGGAGGACAGCAGTGAGGAAGCAGTTCCTGAGAGGTGATGTCTAAAGCCATGGCCAGACCACTGGGAGATTTGGGAAACTTGTAGATGTCATGTCAGGTACCCTGGGGCTCTTATCTCGGGAATTAAATCAGAGATTTGAGAGTGGGTCCACGTGTCAAGTAAGACTAGGTAAAGAACATAGACGTAAGGGACAGCTATCCACATACAATCCTCTCCTCCCACTGGGCTAATCTGCTCAGCATGAGAAATCAGCTTCCCCATTGCTCCTCATCTTAGCACTTATTTTCTGTTTTCATTTTTATTTTTTAATCTTTTAAAATATGTTATTTATTTCTCAATTTTTATTAACATCTTCCATGATTATAAAAAATATCCCATGGTAATACCCTCCCTCCCCCCACTTTCCCCTTTGAAGTTCCATTCTCCATCATATCCCCTCCCTATCTCAATCAGTCTCTCTCTTATTTTGATGTCATCATCTTTTCCTCCTCTTATGATGGTCTTGTGTAGGTAGTGTCAGGCACTGTGAGGTCATGGATATCCAGGCCATTTTGTGTCTGGAGGAGCATGTTGTAAGGAGTCCTACCCTTCCTTTGGCTCTTACATTCTTTCTGCCACCTCTTCCACATTAGACCCTGAGCCTTGGAAGGTGTGATCGAGATATTACTCAGTACTCCGGTCACTTCTTTCCAACACCATGATACCTTCTGAGTCGTCCCAAGGTCACTGCCATCTGAAAAGAGAAGATTCTCTACCCAAAGTGAGAGTAGCATTAATATAAGGGTATAAATATTAAGAGAAGTGTTTACTGGGCAGTTTGATCAGCATAGTATATATATTTATCCAGACATCAACAGACGTTACACCCCTAGGGCTCATGACCCCTGTTTTAAGTTTTCAGTATCAGGGATGTATTCCCTCCCATGGAGTGGGCCTCCAGGCCAATTAGAGGGCAGTTGGTTTCCACCATGACAGATGTGCCACTATTGCACCTGTTGGCTCATTTGACCTGGCTGGCCAAATATAAGGCTTGCAGTGTCCACTGTTGAGTATCTTCACTTTCTCTTTCTGGTATCTCTTTCTCCCATTGAACTGCATGTAGAATGGCTTCTTTCAGTTTTCTGTCAGCTGGTCTACATGGAGGAGGTTATCAGCTCAGTTCCAGCAGGATTTCTCAGTGGCTTTGCAGCCCAAGTATGTGAAGTCTTCAGCAATAGGGTCTTACCATCTATTCCTGGTGCGAAGCCAAGGGCCTCGGCAATGGCCTATAATGTTTTGAAGGCATCAGGGACCTCCCTGGCCTTATTTATTTTTTTGAGAGAGAGACAGAGAAAGAGGGAAAAGGAGAGAGAGAGAGGGAGGGAGGGAGAGAATGAGCACGCCAGGGCCTCAAGCTGCTGCAATCGAACTCCAGATGCATGCACCACTTTGTGTATCTGGCTTACGTGGGTCCTGGGTAATCGAACCTGGGTCCTTTGACTGTGAAGGTAAACACCTTAACCACTAAACCATCTCTCCAGCCCTTAGCTCTTATTTTCTATGTTCTCAGATGTACATCTAGGGCATGGCTGATGCCATCAAAAATTACCTAAATTTTGTGAGATAGTTATAAAAAATACTTGCTCTCTGAGAATATTTTTCATATAGAAACCAAAAAATGCAGATTACTTTCTCTCACCTCCTTTATTGCGTTCTCAAGATCAGGCCATCATCAAGCTGCCATGGCCACCCTAGGGCTAGGTACCACGCAACCAGGGACCTTACCTGTGTCTCTGGGCCTGATGCTGGGCCTGCAGACTCAGGCTGGCATTTCTATCCTCTGTGGAAGCACAATAACGATTCCTGCTAATGATTCTTTCCTGCTTGTCTGTCTCTCTGGATCAGCCCACTGGTCTCACTCCTATTTTTGGGAACTATGATAAACAAACTGTCTTTCAATGAAATAAATCATCTTCTGATATGGTGGCCTCACTGAATCTCAGACTGTTTATTAATACACCATATTATATTTATTTATTTATTTATTTTTGGTTTTTTGAGGCGAGGTCTTGCTCTAGCCCAGGATGACCTGGAATTCACTATATAGTCTCAAGCTGACCTTAAACTCATGGTGATCCACCTACTTCTGCCTCCCAAGTGCTGGGATTAAAGGCATGTGCGCCACCATGCCCAGCAATACACCATATTTTAAAACACTAAGGGGTTAGTGCTGTAGCACCACTGTGTTATTGGTTTTGAGAGTGATAGAGCCCCTCTGGATGGGCATAGCTATGGGTTAGAACACAGGACATTTAATAGTCACCCTAATTCTCCAAGCCAGTGGCTCTCAAGTTTATTGTCTTAAGACTCTCTCTCTCTCTCTCCCTCTCTCTCTCTCTCTCTCTCTCTCTCTCTCTCACACACACACACACACACACACACACACACAAATAGCAAGTACAGACACACAGAAGGGCAAGTTAAGAAAGATGTAATTTAGGAAAATGAAGCAGAAAGTAAAATAGAAAAGCTACCAAGCAGGGAGGAGTCCCAAGTGGACAATCTTCATGACTGATGACTTGGATTGGGTTTCTGAGGTGTAAATTAGTCAAGTTGGGATGAGCTTGGTTATGTTTAAGTGTCTATGGAAGACCTTGATCAGTTGTCTGCCAGAGGGGGAAAAAGGCCTGTGAAAAATTGCCTTGAAGGAGGAAGAACCAGGAAGCTGTTGCCGGTTGCCGTATTGGGTCCGGTTGAAATTCAGAGTGGAGTTGCCTTTTCTCTGTGTCCTTTTAGGCCTGTGTCCCTAACCAACTCCCTCCAAAAGGAGGCTACCCTGCTCCTGACCTCTGTCACGTGATGAGAATGTGCCTAAAAGGCCTGAAGCTCTGCCTTTAATCCCTTGTGACAACAATAGCAAATTTCCCTTACCAGTCTTTTTATTTTAGTTTTTACAAAATATTTTATTTTTATTTATTTATTTGAGAAAGAGAAAGATGCAGGCAGGGGGGGTGCAGATGGGCATGCCAGGGCCTCCAGGCCGCTGCAAATGAACTCCAGACACATGCGCCACCTTGTGCATCTGGCTTACATGGGTCCTGGAAAATCGAACCGAAGTCCTTTGGCTTTGCAGGCAAGCACCTAAACCTCTAAACCATCTCTCCAGCCCTTATTTTAGTGTTTTTTTTTTTAATTGAGAATTTAGTACATGAATCCTCCCTTGTCCACTTTCCCCCACCTCCATTCCACCGAACTCTCTCATCTTTCCAAGTAGTCCCTCTTCTATTCTGATAACTCATTCCTTCCCCCCTCCTCCATGATCTACATTGAAATGTTGATGGACTCAATATTGTGCAGGACTTATTGAGGTAGCGACATCCACTGTGAGGTCATGAGTGCACGTCATGTCTTGTCTGGAAGATAGAATCCCAAAGCACTCCTCCCCACACTGTGGCTCTTACAGTCTTTCCATTCATTCTTCCGTCACATTCCCTGAGTCTTGGAGAACGTGAAAGAGGAGTCTCGTTTAGCACTAAGCTCTCAACAGCCTCTTGTTTTCTGCACTCTGGTGAGTTTTGAGTCTCCCAGTACCCACAGTCATCTCCAAACAGAAGCTTCTCTGGAAAGCAATGAGGACAACCCTAATACATGTTTTGCCACCTCTTCTGCAATGTCCCCTGAGCTCTCTGGCCAGCTTTCTAATCTAACATGAAAGCGTCCCTCTGGGGATAGAGAAGAAAATGGTTGAAGAGAGACAGGCCACCTTGTGATAGTTTCTTCCATAAATACTGGACAATCATCTACTCCAAACCGAGCACATTTATAGCCACTGTGGACACAGTGACCATCCTGGTGGAGGATGGAGGAGCTGTGTGTCCAGCGATGGGCACTTGTGTAGCTGTACCCTCTGAATGGAAACATTCCCTTGTGGAAGGAGGAGAGAGGTTAGTCAACTTTCCAGGCTCAGGAAGCTTCAGAAAGTTAAGACCCACAAGGCTTCTCCAACGTTCCATAAACACTAGTAATTGCTGGGTAAGAGCTGGTTGAGCTGGCTACAAGTTAGGTAGGGAGCTCCAGGGGCACAGCTTGAGTGAGCTGTCACCTGTGCTGAAGTGGGCTTTTTGGTCATTCAGCTGTTATTGAGCTCTCCATGATCCTGAGAGTAACCCCACACTTATTCTCCTGTGAGTTACCCCACCAAACTCACTGGTTCACTAAGTCAGACTTGGGTGGAATCATTTCTTTGGTCTGTCATTGGTGCCCTATTTGGAGTGAACAGATGTTTGCTCGCTGTATTAGTCAAGGCTCTCTAGAGGAACACAGTGGATAGAATGAATTGGCATTAAAAAGGGAATTTATTCGATTATCTTACTGCCATCCAATAATAGCTGTCTGAAGGTTTGAGAGTCGAGAAACCGGCAGCTGCTCAGTCCACGTGGCTGGAGGCCTCCACAGTTCCAATCCAGCACTGAAGGCCTGTGGGATGCCTGGAGAGCCACTGGTCTTCAGTCCACGTTAGAAGGCTGAAGAAACTTGGTTCCAGTGTTGACGAAGGAGAGAGCTGAACAGGAAAGATACGTGCAGGAGGGAATGGAGGGCGGGGGAAGACAGCCAGGTAAAAGGCACTGACCAGTGAGTAGAAGGAACTGTGACCTCTCAGAGCTTCTATATCTATAACCCACCGCTGGGAGGGCTGTCCACTCTGGAGGAAGGACTTCCTCTTCAGTTAATCCTTCCAGGAAGCAACCTCACAGACCCGTCCCCCGACCCCCAGGAAGGTCCATGGATTCCTAACAGGATCCAGTTGACAACAGAACATCACGCTCACAAATCCCTAGGGAAAGTCACACAACACAATCGGCACCCAAATAGGTACTTGGCAGAACCAAAGATGAGCTGGAGAGGAGTGCTTGCAGGGCCCCAGAAACAGGTGACAAGATATGCAACCGAGGCTGATCTGACTGAGGGAAAAGATCCTTAGGAACAACCCTGAGATGGCTCCCTGTCACCACGTAGCATGGGAGGATGTGTCTCCTTGCCGTAGAGGCAGTTGCATGCTCCCTGTGCTGGGTGAAGAGATGTGTGAGCAAGGCAGAGCCATCTGAGAGTGGAGTCTTCTTGAAGGGAATCGCAAGGTGACCATCTTCTTCTGTACGGTATGGGGGTCATACATCCTTGAGCCTCATGAGTATGGGGATGTCCCCCAGATGGCTAATGGGCTAGAGAACATCCCATGATCCCTTAAAGTAGTGCATATGGGACACGATGACAGGCAGTCTGTGGCAGATGGGGTGTGGCCTTTTCTATGGGCCATAAGACACATAACTGAGATGGAGCTCTTTGCCCAGAAAGAACCCGACTCTGTAAGGGAGGAATTGTGATGGGAGAAAGACAGGGAGCATGTAATTCTTGCATTAGCCTCTGGTTTGGCATAAAAAGGCAGAGAAGAGAGAGAGAGAGAGAGAGAGAGAGAAGTGCTGACTTGCTGCTCTTACAGCTATCGGGATGCAAGGGAAAAGAAGTACAAAGTTTAGATCTTGGGAAGACCCAGAATTCAGCATGCATAAAGGAACCTTAATAATGAACCACTGCAAGAGACTATGATAGGGAACATTCTTAACCTGAACTGCTTGAATTGAGAAAAAGTTTTGAAGGGCTGCAGAGATGACTCAGTGGTCAAGGCACTTGCCTGCAAAAGACTAACAACCTGGGTTCAGTTCCCCAGTGTCCACACACACAAAGCACCAGATGCACAAAGTGGAGCGTGCATCTTGAGTTCATTTGCCGCAACTAGAAGCCCTGCATGCCCATTCTCTCTCTCTCTCTCTTTTCTTAGAAATAAATAAATGAATGAAAAAAGTTTTGCACATGGAATGAAGGAGCCTTTCACAGGGTGGTTTGTGAGGCCATGGGACATGAGGGTGAATGGGATCTGTCTCAGTGCTGTGGAAGCAGAGAAACAGTAATAGAACCCCTCTTTCCTCCTTGAGACATGGCCTGAGGTGATAGACAGGAAAAGTCTCTGATAGATGGTCTCAAATAAACCAGTGGGGACCCTTGTTTATTGACTGCTGAGGTACCCATGAATATCAGGGATTGGACAGTAGAAGATGGGCAGGCATTACTGAAGGAAATCGTCATGAAAGAGGCAGTGTTTGATACCCAAGTTCATGAAACCAGGTAAGACTATAGTCACAGGAGAGTTAATAGGAAGTTGATTAGGCAGGGACCTTGTACCTGGTATGAGGTATGAGGTTTTAATGAGTTTGCTAATCCTCATAGTGGGGTGTATGATCTTTACAAGCTAGAAAAGGCTTTGGTACATCTGAATGATATGGCAAAAAGCAAATACACTCGCTTATAAATCAGGCTATAAGGTGCTCATGCAGAAATGACTGTGTGGGAGAAAGAGAAAGAGAGAGAATGAGACCATGGGTCCTATCCAGGTTACTTGAAGGCAAATGTGGCAAGACTTGTGTTGAACTAGAGGTCCTGAGGGGAAAAGTGACAGAAAGCTAAATGCTGTGCTAATGAGCTTCTGGAAGGCTTTAAGCCCCAACAACCCATCATATAAGACGTAAATGATAAAACAGTGCAGGTGAAAATGATTAAGCTGCTCTTAGGGATAGGAAGTTATCCCCTCAAAGTATGCCAGGTATATTTTTCCTCTATAAGAAAGTATACTAAAAGCAGAGATTGTTTGACCAGCCCAGGGGCCTCTCAGCAGCCAGGTATGGCTGACAGGAGAAACAAGAGCAGCTGGGCATGGTGGCACACACCTTTAATCCCAGCACTCGGGAGGCAGAAGTAGGAGGATGGATCTCAATGAGTTCAAGGCCTCCCTGAGACCACAGAGTGAATTCTAGGTCAGCCTGGGCTAGAGCAAGACCCTACTTTGAGAAACCAAAAAGAAAAAAGGAAAGGAAGAGAAAAAACAAGGGTTATGCTCTTAGTCTGAAGTCTGTAAGAACCAGGAATTAATCTCTGGTGGTAGGCGTCGCAGGCTAGATTGCGGAACTGCACCCCCTTGTACCTGAGCCAGGCTGAGCAGCGCAAGGCAGCCTGACAAAGACCATCAGAGGTAGAGAGAGGCATCGAGCCCCTATGCTCAGACAGAAGTGAGGAAACTAATCAGGAGACATCTAATCTCCTACCTCCAAGGCTCAAGGAACGTCATGGAAAAGGGGGCAGAAAGAATGGTAAGAGCAGGAGGAAGGGGTGGAGTGTCATGTGACCATTTCCTCCAAACTGAATCACTCCCTCCTGGAGGGAGGAGAAGAAGCTCTCGCAATGCACAGGGTTCAGATAGCTCAGAAAGGCGCAAGAGTCACAAGGCCCCTCACCAAGGTTCTGTAAGCAGTAACCAATGCAGACTAGTTGAGCAGGAGCTCCTGGGGCTGTGGGCTTTTTGGTGATACAGTTGCCTTTAATTCACCCATGTTCCCGTAAGTAACCGCGATCACCTTGCTGGGAGGAAGTTCCACACCGCTTGACTCAGATGACACTCCGGGAGCCACAGAGGCTGTGGAGAGTGGGAGGTGAAGAAGGCCTCTGGTCCTTCGAGGTGGCTGGGGGGAGGGGCTCTTCTGCTTCTGCACATGGCAGGAGTGGAAGTAGAGACTTCGGGAAGACGGGAAGGCACAAGATAAGAGAGTGAAGTTATAACTCAAGGCTGCCTCGGGTCAGGCAGTAGGGCCTCTCTCTGTGTTCTAATAGTAGCGGCACCCCCACTCCCACCTCCACCAACTCAGGGATAAGTGAATACAGTCAACATAAGAAGCAAGAAGAGGGCTGGAGAGATGGCTTTGTGGCTAAGGCGCTTGCCTGTGAAGCCCAAGGACTCATGTTCGAATCTCCAGGTCCCACGTGAGCCAGATGCCCAGTGACACAAGCGCGCAAGGTCACACCACATGCACACAAGGGGGCGCACACAGCTGGAGCAACTGGAGTTCTATTACAGTGGCTGGAGGCCCTGGTGTACCAGTTCTGTCTCTCTCACTCTTGCATAAAGCAAAGGCACTCTGTTGGGCTTGCCTTAAAAAAAAATTAAAATTAAAAAAAAAAGCAGGAAGAGGGCTGGGTAGATGGCTCAGTGGGTAAGAGCACGTGCAGTAAGCATGAGGGCCTGAGCCCACCTGAGTTTGATTCCCCAGGATGCAAGTAAACATGTGGGCATGACCACACCTCTGTAGCCCTAGGCCTGTGGGGAGTGGAGACCAGAGAATTGGTGGGCTTATGAAACCACGGCTCCACGTCAGAGAGAGAGACTCACTCTGACTCATGGAATTTGAAAATGAGCACTAAGAGAAAGATACCAACATTCTCTGCGGGCATACATGCATGGGCTTCTGCATTAATACATGTATACACCACACACACACACACACACACCACATGCAAAATAAATAACTACACACAAATTATTTAATATTTAAAAAAATACAAAGACAGGAAAAACGTACTAACAATCACCAGGGATTCACTCAGTAGGCATATAACTATGGTATGCCAGGAAAAAAAAAAACAGGATATTCTAAGCCTTTTAAGGAGTTTCCAATATTCATAAGAGAAAAAAAAAATGTCCCAGGTCTAATCCCTAAAGCATTCAATGTTAACATAGTGGAAACATGTCCTCTCACCCAGTTCCCAAACCTGCCCCTCACCAAATCCGAGTCCTTTGAAGAAGAGGCCAGGTCATACCTCTGTATCTTGTATGAAAGTGTAATTTTAATTTTTATGCGTTTATTTTTAGAAACAAGACCTTGCTTTGTTGTCCAGGCTGACCTTGTACTCCACACCGCCCTGGCTTAGCCTCCTAACTGGGTACCCCATCCGGGTGCAAGTATGTGCTTTAGATCTTTCCCACAAGCCCCCCACTAATGTATCTGGAGTCATTGACAACACTGCCTCTGGGCAGGAGAAAAGGCAGTGCTCACATCTGCCAGGAATCCCCAGTTCTGAATGGACATTGATTCAGAGGACTAGCCTTGCTACTGTGACTCTTGAAGACAGAGATGATAGGCACTTCCTGTTGTCTGGTGACAGACTAGTCTCGTCTCAGTTCAACCCATGGTCAGTTCGATGCTTGTTTCTGTTGGCCCTCCTGTTGGAATGTGTAATGCAATGGATGTAAGAGGAAGTAGGCACAATGTACAGTGGCTCTCTGAGCATGGGGTTTTAAAAATATTTTTATTTGTTTGTTTTCAAGCAGAAACAGACAGAGCAAGAGCGAAAATAAGAGAGAGTCGCTGTGGTGGGAGGGGTCGCACCATCCTTCCCTTCCAGGATAGAAGTGGTACAAAAGGGCTGGAGAGATGGCTCAGCGGTTAAGCTGCTTGCCTGTGAAGCCTAAGGACCCCTGGTTCGAGGCTCGATTCCCCAGGACCCACGTTAGCCAGATGCACAAGGGAGGCACACGCGTCTGGAGTTCGTTTGCAGTGTCTGGAGGCCCTGGCGCGCCCATTCTCTCTCTCTCTCTCTCTCTCTCCCTTTGTCTGTTGCTCTCAAATAAATAAAAATAAACAAAAAAAATTAAAAAAAAAGAAGTGGTACAAAAGGGCTGGGAAGACTGCTCAGCAGTTAAAGGCGTCTTCTTGCAAAGCCTGCTGGCCCGGGTTTCATTCCCACATAAAACCAAATATGCTAAGTAGCTCATGTGCAAGGTAGGGTCTCGCTCTAGCCCAAGCTGACCTAGAATTCACTCTGTATTCTCAGGGTAGCTTCGAACTCACAGAGATCTTCCTACCTCTGCCTCCCGAGGGCTGGGAGTAAAGGCATGTGCCACCACACCCAGCTCTCGCAACTAACTTTTAAAAGTGGTACTGCTTGGCACAGGGCACTGCAGGGACCAAGGCCACCATGGAGTACAAACACCCATCCTACCCTGACTTAATTCACCTGACCAGATCACGCAGATGTATGTTGGAGAATGACTGTTCATCATAGTAAAATGACTCAAGCAGTGACTCCAAATGAAGCTGCTCCCAGCACCAGTGTGCTTCCTGGAGCAGGTAAACACAGCACCTGGCACTCAGCAAGAAGTCACATGCCTGCTTGAGGCTTTGTACTCCACATCCGACAGCGAAGACAGAAGCCATCTCCTCGACCCAGCAGACTTCTGGTCTTGCCTCAGCACATAGTATAATCCTCAGACATCTTGTATGTTTTTTTTAATATTTATTTATTTATTTTTAAGCAGAGAGACTGAGAAAGAGAGAAAGAGAGAGAGAGAAGAAACGAGAATGGGAGCTCCAGGACCTTCAGCCACTGCAAATGAACTCCAGATGCATGTGCCACTTTGTGCATCTGGTTCTGTGTGAGTCCCGGGGAATTGAACCCTGAGTGTTAGGCTTTGCAAACATGTTTTGACATTTCAGACAGAATCACAATCATTAGCCGTGGTGATACATCTGCTTACTATATATTCATGAACATAGGTAGTGTGGATGGAGAGAGATCAACCAGCACATCTCTCAAGGGACAGCTACTGTGGCAAGGTTTCTGGTACATCAACAATGAGAACAGTATTGAGAAATCCCCATTATGACAAGAGACAAGTGTGTACCATTCCCAAGCAAAATGCTCAACCCGTGCTCTTTAGACCTTTTTGAATTAGGCATTATGCCTGTGTGGTGGCTATTTCTGTCCCACTATTAAGAAACCCGGATCCTGATTGCCTGTTTGAGAGTAAGAAGAAGACATATCACAAATTCTCCCAGCTGTAGACACTGCATAGGGGTCCTATGATATAAAGCTAGCCAGCCAGGACACTCATTGGATGTTCCATTACCTGGTGTGCTCCAAATGATATTGGCACCACTAGAAGTATGATAATTGTGATGGCTGCTTTCTTTACGGGGACCCCATGTACATCCGTTGGACTTCCTTTGTGTGAACCCACATAGAAACTTGTGGTCTCTCCTAATACAGTGCCTTTTATGCCTCCTAAGATTGCAGAGCCTCACTTAAGGCCTTTGAATGTTAAAGGAGCACTTCCTTGGCACTAAAATACATCTAAGCCAGCCCCAGCTCACCGCCAGGGCTGTATGAATGATAGCAGCTCCTTCAATGTCCTTCTGGGAGCCAAAATCCGTGCGATTGTTAATACTTCCTTCTGGCTATACCCAGATCAGTGCTTCAGGGGGAAAAATACAAAAACCAATTCTATCAATTATTTTCTTTTTTTTGTTTGTTTGTTTTGTTTTGTTTTTCGAGGTAGGGTCTCACTCTAGCCCAGGCTGACCTGGAATTCACTATGGAGTCTCAGGGTGGACTCGAACTCACGGCGATCCTCCTACCTCTGCCTCCCAAGTGCTGGGATTAAAGGCGTGCGCCACCACGCCTGGCTCTTATCAATTATTTTCTTGCTGAGAAAAAAAAAATACCTTATAAAATCAATTTTAGAGAGGAACAGTTTATTTTGGCTTGGCTGTAGGAAATGAGGCAGCTGGTCACATTCAGTCCACAGAGAGGACAAAGAGAGTGATGAATACTGCTACTCAGCCAGCTCTCTCCTTATTATACAGTCCAGCACCCCAGCCCACAGACTGGTGCTGCCCACAGTTAAGATGGGTCTTCCCACTTGAATTAGCCTAATCCCTTTGAGACATGCCCAGAAGTTTACCGAATCCACATAATCCCTCACAAGTGATTCCAGGTCCTGTCATGCTGACAATCAATATGAACCTTCACTGTTATGGAGCAAGAGCTGAGGACCATGGGACAAGATGAGAGAATTCAAGTGTTCATATTTAAGCTCCAGTAGTCAGGGCAACAAAGAAGAAGCAATATTCTGGGCTGGAGAGATGGATTAGCAGTTAAGGTGCTTGCCCGTAAAGCCTAATGACCAGAGTTTGATTCTCCAGTACCCATATAAAGCCAGATGCACAGGGTGGCACATGAATCTTTGAGTTCCTTTGCAGTGGCTGGAGGCCCTGGTGCACCCATTCTCTCCATCTCACCTCTCTGTCTCCCTTTGCTAGGCATGGTGGCACATACCTTTAATTCTACCATCCAGAAGGCAGAAGTAAGAGGATCACTGTAAGTTCAAGGCCAGCCTGAGACATAGTGAATTCTAGATCAGCCTGGGCTAGCGTGAGAATCTACCTTGAAAAACAAAAACAAAACAAAAAAGAGAAAGAAACAATATTCTAAATAGAAAAAAAAAAAAAGAATTTTGAACCAAACAAAGAGGTAGTGGACTTCTGAGTATGATGGCAGCATGGTAACCATGCCAAGACAGCCTAGGGTGGGAAAAAAGGGAGAAAAACAGCAAAATACATTCTTCTACAGAAAAGTGAAGGTGTATAAGTTATTATCAATCACAGAAGAGAAGAAGGAGAGACTCAGATCTAGACAGGAGGAAACTGGCCAGAATCCTGATAAGGCCACACGCCCTGCCCACCTACCTGGCCAGCACAGAGCCTCAGGAGCAGACACCAGGTGGAGGGATTTTCCGCTCACATCAGCCAAGTAAAGAAATCTGAAGGGGAAGACACCAGGCACCAGCCGGGCAGCTATTGAAGGAGAACACAGACAGGACCAGCTGAACAGCTCGTGTGCAACTCCAGGCGTCATCCACAGCCTCCCATCCCCCCGCTGCCAGTGCCACAGCAGACCACCAAAGAACTCACTCAGCCCCCACAACAGCCAATCAGAACAGCAGATCCACAGCGTACCAGAGAGGGGTCAAGGTGGGCACTCAGCATTGGTGAGATTGGAAGCCATCCCAAAAGATAACAGGGCCTATTTGCACAAAGGCAGGTGCATACACCTGCACTGGACGTGCTAATCTCCTAATGTCAGGGCAGGTTATGTGTTACATAGTCTCTGTTTGGCTAAGTTGTATTTTTTTGTTGGCTATTGCTGCCTTAGATGCTTCCTGGTTTTTTAAAAATAATTATTTTATTTTATTTTTGAGAGAGGGGGAGAAAGAGGCAGAGAGAGAATGGGCACGCCAGGGCCTTTCAGCCACTGTGAACAAACTCCAGATGCATGCGCCTGCTTGTGCGCATGTGCAATGTTGCACTGTTGCACCACTTTTGCATCTGGCTATACATGGGACATGGAGATTCGAACAAGCATTCTTAGGCTTCACAGGCAAGTGCCTTAACTGCTAAGCCATCTCTCCAGCCCAAATGCTTGCTGATTTATAGGACCTTTGTCTTTTTCTTCTGTCATTATTGGAGGCAGGGTCTGACTTGGCCGCAGGCTAACCTGGAACCCATTTCAGACCAGAAGTGTCAGCCTCCTAGTTGACAGGCTTAAAGGTGTGGGGCAACACACACCCTTAGGGACTTTGGCTTTATTAGATTGTCTGTCTGGTTTAATCCCCACTCTTGCATACATACTGTGTGCTGGTTTTGATTGAATGTGTATATTGCTCAGTTGAATTTTAGAATTTGCCAGTAAATTGCTCCAACCAGTCAACTAGAATACTTGAATAGCAGGCAAACTCAACACTTCGGGCCACTTCTGCTTCTTCTCTTGGAGTATAAGAGCTATACCTGACACCTTAAACTCCTACCCTGAAGATATATAAAGTTGGATTTACATGGCTAAGAACACTGCAGATAAATAGAAAACCAAAGCATCAAATTAACTCAAGACGCAAGTCTCTGCATTATAACACAAGAAACACAAAAACTCAAGGCAATATAATCCCACCAAAAATTATAAATCCACCAGAAATGACCCCCATTGAGACTGTTTTAGATGAAATGCTTGAAAAAGATTTCCAAAAACAAAATGATTATATCGATGCTCAAAGAAATCAAAGAAGGAATCAAGAAAGCTCCTGAAGGAATCCCAAGAGAACACAGGAAATCAACTTAATAAAATAAGGAGGTCAATACAAGATATGAGTAAGTAAATAGAAATAATGAAAAAAAAAAACAATCAAAAATAGGAGAAATGAGAAACAAAATAAGTCAAATAGAAAATTCTGTAGAAAGTTTCACCAGTAAAATGGATGAAGGAGAGGACAGAATATCTAAACTAGAAGACCAGGTAGCAGATCTACTACAGTCCAACAAAGAGAAAGACAAACTAATAGGAAGGCATGAGTGGGAATTTCAAGGCATTTGGGACACTATGAAGATATCAAACATAAGAATTCAGGGCATAGTAGGAGAGGAATTTAATTCCAAAGGCATAAGCAGGTATTTTCAATAAAATCATAGAAGAAAACTTCCCCCAAATAGGGAAAGTGAGGGCAACGCAGATACAGGAAGCCTATAGAATGCCAAACAGACAAAATCATGAAAGAACCTCTGCCGTCATATTGTAATTAAACTACAAAATACACAAGCCAAAGAAAATATATTGAAATCAATTAGAGAGAAAAGTCAAGACAGATACAAAGGCAAGCCCATTAGGATTACAGCAGATTACTCAACACAAACTTTAAAAGCCAGAAGGGCTTAAATGATGTAATCCAAGCTCTGAAAGATAACAACTGTCAACCAAGATTACTTTATCCAGCAAAGCTATTCATCCAAATTGATAGAGAAATAAGGATATTCTACAACAAAAAGAGGCTAAAGGAAAATATGAACACTAAGCCAGCTCTACAGAAAATTTTTGAAAGGATCTTCCATGCTGAACAGAAAGAAAGCAGACACATAAGGAACCTGGAAATAAACAAACCATGCTCGAATAATAGCTAATACAAGAGAGTAAAGGAAAAACTAGAAGAACTATGAAACAAGAGAATGGCAAGAATAAATACACATCTTTCAATAATAACCTCTAATACCAACAGCCTCATGCCCCAACCAAAAGACGCAGGTTTGCAGACTGGGTTAAAAAGCAGGATCTGCCAGGCATGGTGGTGCACACCTTTATTCCCAGCACTTGGGAGGCACAGGTAGGAGGATCACCATGAATTCGAGGCCACCCTGAGACTACATAGTGAATTGCAGGTCAGTCTGGGCTAGAGTGAGACCCTACCTCAGAAAACCAAAAAAAAAAATAAATAAATAAACAAACAAACAAAGGCAGGATCCTTTGATTTGTTGCCTCCAAGAAACTCACCTTTCCATAAAAGATGGACACTATCTTAGGGTGAAAGGTTGGAAAATGGTATTTCAAGCAAGTGAGCCTAAAAAGCAAGCAAGTATTGCTATCCTTACGTCTGACAGGGGTAGACTTCAAACCAACATTAGTTAGGATAAAGAAGGTTATTTTATATTGATTAAAGGAACACTCCAACAGGAGGACTTTACAATTCTAAACTATATGCACCTAATATGGGGGCTCCCAATCTCATCAAACACTATTAGAATTAAGGTCGGCAATATCACCAAACACAGTTGTAGTGGGGTGTGACTTCAATATCTCGCTCATATCAATTAACAGATCATCACAGCAAAAAAAAAAAAAAAAAAAACAGAGAAGCATGTGGATTAAATAATGAGGTAATAGAACAAATGGACTTAACAGATATCTACATAACATTTCACCCAAATGCTACAGAATACACATTCATTTTAGCAGCATATAAAACATTCTCTAAAATATACCATATTTTGGGACATAAAGCAAACCTTAACAAAGACAGGAAATTGAGATAATTCCTTGTACTCTATCTGATCAAAATGGGATTAAACTACAAATCAACAGCAAGAAAAGCTATAGAGCATACACAAAATCATGGAAACTAAACAATAGACTACTAAATTATGAATGGGTTAATGAAGAAACCAAAAAGGAAATAAAAAATCCATAGACTTAAATGACAATGATAACACAACATATCAAAATCTTTGGGACACAATGAAGGCAGGAAGGGGGAAATTTATAGCTTTAAGTGCCTATATTAAGAAATCAGAAGGCCAGGCATGGTGGTGCACACCTTTAATCACAGCACTCGGGAGGCAGAGGTAGGAGGACTGCTGAGAGTTCAAGGCCACCCTGAGACTACATAGCAAATTCCAGATCAGCCTAAGCTAGTGTGAGACCCTACCTCAGAAAACCAAAAAGGAAAAAAAAAGAAAAGAAAAGAAATTAGAAAGCTTGCAAGTAAACAACTAGATAACTAAATGCTTTACCTTAAGGCCTTGGAAAAAGAAGAACAAGGCAAACCAGAAATCAGTAGATGGGAAGAAATAATAAAGATTAGGGCAGAAATTAATGAAATAGAAACCAAAAACTCAATACAAAGAACCAATGAAACCGAGTTGGTGCTTTGAAAGGATAAACAAGATTGATAAACCCTTAGCAAACCTGACAAAAAGAGAGAGAGAAGAGACACAAATTAATAAAATTAGAGATGAAAAGGCATCATTACAACAGATACCAAGGAAATTCAGAAAATCATAAGGACATACTTTCAGAACATATACTCCATTAAGTTTGAAGTGAAGAATTTCTACAATGGAACCTTTAAAATACTCAAGACAGATATTGCAGAAGACACTAGGAAATGGAAAGACATCTCTTGTTCTTGGATTGGAAGAATCAATATTGTGAAAATGGCAATCGTATCAAAAGCAATCTACACATGCAATGCAATTCCCATCAAAATTCCAATGGCATTCTTCATGGAAATAGAAAAACCAATCCTAAAATTCATTTGGAAGCACAAAAAACCTCGAATATCTACAACAATCTTAAGCAACAAAAATAAGGCTGGTGGTATCACCATACCTGATTTTAACCTATATTATAGAATTTTCAGTGCCAGGGATAGGATACCTTCCAGTGAGTTGTTGGCCAGGAAGGTCCCTGATGCCCCCTAAAACATTACAGGCCATTGCCAAGGCTCTTGGTTTCCTACCAAGAATAGATGGTAAGACCCTATTGCTGAAGACTCTACATGCTTAGGCTTCAAGGTCACTGAGAAATCCTGCTGGAACTGAGCTGAAAACCTCTCTGTGTAGACCAGCTGACAGAAAGCTGGAAAAAGCAATGCTGGGGCTGGAGAAATGGCTTAGTGGTTAAGGTATTTGCCTATAAAGCCAAATGACCCAGATTCAATTCCCCAGGTCCCATGTAAGCCAAATGCACAAGGTGGTGCATGCATCTGGAGTCCGTTTGCAGTGGCTGGAGGCCCTGGTGTGCCCATTCTCCATGCCCATCTTTCTCTCTCTCTCTCCCTCCCTCTCCCTCTGAAATAAATAAATAAATAAAATATATTTTTTAAAAATTTAAAAAGCTATGCTGCATGTAGCTCTATGGGACAGAGAGAACTCATCAGTGGAAATAAACAACAGTGGACAATGCAAGCCTTAAGTTGGGCCAGCTAGGCCAAATGAGCCAATGGGTGCAATAGTGATATGTCTGTTATGGGAGAAACCAACTGCTCTCTAACTGGACTACAGGCCTGCTCTACAGCAGGGAATACATGCCTGACACTAAAAAACCTATAATGGGAGAAGTTATGAGCCCTAGGGGTGTAACACCTGCGGGTGTCTGGATAAATACATATATTATGCACATCAAACTGCCCAGTAAGCACTTCTCTTAATGTTCATAACCATATATTAATGCTACTCTCACTTTTGGTTAGAGAAGCTTCTCTTGTCAGATGGCAGTGACCTCTGCGATGACTCAGAAGGCACCATAGTGCTGAGAAGAAGTGACAGAGGAGTGCTCAGCACTGAAACATCTCTATCATACCTTCCAAGGCTCAGGGTCCATTGTGGAAGAAGGTGGCCAAAGAATGTAAGAGCCAAGGGAAGGGTAGGACTGCTTACAGTGCAATCTTCCAGACACAAAATGGCCTGGTTATCCATGACCTCACAGTGCCTGACACTACCTACACAAGACCCTCATAGTAGCAGGAAAAGATGATGACATCAAAATTAAAGAGAGACTGATAGAGATGGGGAGGGGATGAGATGGAGAGTGGAGTTGTGGAGGGGAAAGTGAGGAGGGAGGGAATTATCATGGTCAATTGTCTATAATTATGGAAGTTGTCAATAATTAACAAAATGTTAAAAACAGAAGTAGCCTAACATCTAAACGAAAGGACAGACACAGGAGATCTACTCAGAGAAAATTACAAAGCATTACCCCACTCCAGTTCTATGTCTCTAGAAGGAGAAGAACCCTACTCTGCCAGCACAAGGTAAACCAGAGAGTGTCACAAAGTAGACAATAGCAAACAGCAGTCTTCGCTCGGGGAGAAGCTGGTCCTTAGCAGCACTAAACCGGTAGGGGGCTGTGGTCTGACTGGAACTCTTTCCTAAGAAGCAAACTTCAGGTATGAAATGTCTCAGCAAGCTCTACCCTATAACCAGGAGCCATCTTGACTAGGGTTCTATTATTAGGGAGTAAACTATTCTGGGGACCAAATGATGGTGTGTTTATGTATTAAAATTCTATTTTTAGCCGCGAGTGGTGGTGCATGCCTTTAATCCCAGCACTCGGGAGGCAGAGGTAGGAGGATTGCCATGAGTTCGAGGCCACCCTGAGACTACATAGTGAATTCCAGGTCAGCCTGGGCTAGAGTGAGACCCTACCTCAAAAACAAAAAAAAAAAAAAAAAAAAAAAAAAAAAATCTTTTTTTTTAAGTAGGACAATCAAAATTCAGGATCCCCATGCAAAAATTTGGTAACCTCATCCTGATCTCATTTGCTAGTCTAGGGCCCCAAAAGAAGCCGGTCCCAAACAGGAAAATGGCAGAATTAGGCTGAACTCCCTGATCCCTAGTAACCTTGCATTTCTACCCTGCATTCATATATATATATATAATTTATTTGTGAGGTGAGAGAGAGAATGGGCATCTCAGAGCTTTGGACGTATGAACCACTTTGTGCATCTGGCTTTATGTTGCTACTGGGTATTGGGGAATTGAACCCAGGTGGCAGGCTTTGCAAGCAAGCGCCTTTAACTGCTGAAACATCTCCCTAGCCCTGAATTCCTTTTTTTTTTTAACTGAAAACCTCCATACATAAATAATCCTCTCCACCACCCTCTATTGTCCCTGCTCCTGTACCCCCATTCTACTGAGCTCCCCTGCTTTCCAACTAGTCCCTCTTTTTTGTTTTTGAAGTAGGGTCTTGCTCTATCCCAGGCTGACCTAGAACCTAGAATTCACTATGTAGTCTCAGGCTGGCCTTGCACCCTACCTCTGTCTCCCAAGTGCTGGGATTAAAAGCATGTGCCACCACACCCAGCCCTCTTCTATTTTTGGTGTCTTTTTTTTTTTTTATTTTTTGCCCTCCTCCATTATCCACGACAACATGTTAATGGTCCCAATATTATGTGGAGGTATCTACAGCCACTGCCTACATTCTTAAATGACAATGAGTCCACAGGCTGAGAAGTTTTGGGGTCCCTCCTTTCCAACACTGTGTGTGTCTTGGGCTTCACTCCTCCCCATTGTCTCCCTATAAAACCTTCAGGGGTTGGAAGATGGCTCAGCAGTTAAAGGCACTTACTTGCAAGGCCTGCAAGCCCAGGTTCAATTCCCCAATACCCATGTAAAGGCCAGATGTACAAAGTGGTTCATTTGTCATGGGAGAAGGCCCTGGTGCACCCATATTCTCTCTCTCTCCTTGCAAATAAATAATATCTTTTAAAAAGACCTTCAGGGTCAAAAGCAATTCTTGGCTAAGAAGCAAAAGTAAAATTGTTATATCCCACAGTGGATTCAGATGAAAATCAGTAATAAAATCATGTACAACTTTTAAAGGGAGACACAGGAGACAAATCGAACTGGGTCTATAAGGATATTTAGGAGGCATCATGCATGTGGACACTGTTCAAAACACAGAGGAAAATGCCACCACTGCCCATGTTTGTTAGGAATCTGATTTTCCTCCTTGTCTCTCTGCCCCCCACTTGCAGATTGTGTACACAGAAATAAATATGTGGAACCCTCTGGTTAGAAGAAAAAAAAATCAGGTTATGTAATAACTTAATGATTTGTTATTTTGATTGTTTATGGTGCTGATATCAAACCTGGGACTTTGTGCACACTAGGCAAGTATTCTATCACTGTATACATTGGCGCTTAACTGATCTCTTTTCTTTCTTTCTTTCTCCTTCCATCCTTCCTTCCTTCCTTCCTTCCTTCCTTTCTTTCTTTTTTTTTTTCTTTCTTTCTTTCCTTTCTGATACAAGATCTCAATATATATGTAGTCCAGGCTGGCCTTGAACTCATGATCCTCTTGCTTTAGGTTCTTGAATGCTTAGTATATACCATTAAGCCTGAATAACAGAAACTTTTGTTTGTTTGTTTGTGTGTTTTTGAGGTAGGGTCTTGCTCTAGCCCAAGCTGACCTGGAATTCACTCTGTAGTCTCAGGCTGGCCTCGAACTCACAGCAATCCTCCTACCTTGGCCTCCCAAGTGCTAGAATTCAAGGCATGCACCACCACACCTGGCCAAGCCTGAGTAACAAAAGTTTTAAAAAAGAAACTCATTTGGGGGACTGGAGAGGTGGCTTAGCAGGCTAAGCAGTGAGGTCAAAGGACCCAGGTTCAATTCCCTAGTACCCACATAAAGCCAGGTACACAAGGTGGCACATGCGTCTGGAGTTCGTTTATAGTGGCTAGAGGCCCTGGCGCCCCCATTCTTTCATTCTATCTGCCTCTTTCTCTCTCTCAAATAAGTAAATAATTTTTTTTTTTAAAGAAACTCATTTGGGGTTAGGGAGATTGCCCAGTAGGTGAAGCGCTCACTTCTGAAGCTGGAGTGATCTCCACACCCCTGTAAAAGGCCGGAAGCTGCGTGGGCTGTGCCACCCCAGCATGCGGACACTGACCGTGAGGCGGGAGGCAGACCGAAAACCTCCCGGGCAGAGAATGCAGAGAGAACCCTTGCCTCCACTGACGCAGGCAAGCCAACCCAAAAGCTATCCTCTGACCTCTGCATACGCACCGTGGCACACACACACCCGCGTTCACTCACACACACTTGAACATGGACACACACAAATAAATAATTTTTAAATATTTTCTTAACAAGAACACATTTGCGAAGACTCATTTTGTCTCTAGAATTACACATGACTGCTAAAATTTGTTGATTTCTCTTTCACTCAACAATGGTCTTCTCTGATCCTGATACCTGTTTCCAGTTAGCAAATGATACAAGTAACTGTTAACCAGCTGGAACATTTATGATTTTTCCTTCTCTGTAAATATTATGTTTGGTTTTCATTGCTTCTATTACTCTCTAATGCCTTTGTGATTTTCACAAATTTTTTTTTCTGATTATTGTCAATGAAAGCATTGACTTAGCTTTTCCATGTAAGGTTTCCTGGAGCCTACTGTCTCTGTCACAACTTTCAACTCTGTCACTGCAACAGAAAAGCAGCTGCAGACAATGCATGTATGCCAAGTGTGGCTGTTTTAATAAAACTTTATTTACAAAAGCATGTGGTTAGCTTTGATCCTAAGCTACCGCACACGAAAATCCTTACCAATCTTTTCTTTTCTTTTTCTAAATAATTTATTTATTTTTGTTTCTTTTTCAAAAAAAATATTTATAAAGTTTTAAAAAATATTTTATTTTATTTATTTATTTGAGAGGAGAAAGAATCAGATAGACAGAAAGAGAACAGGTGTGTCAGGGACTCTAGCCCTGCAAATGAGCTCCAGACACATGTACCACCTTGTACATCTGCCTTACATGGGTCCTGGAGAATCGAACCTGGGTCCTTTGGCTTTGCAGGCAAGTGCCTTAACCACTAAGCCATGTCTCCGGCCCTTTCATTTTTTAATTTTTTTAAAGTTTTAAAAAATATTTTTTAATTTTTTTAAAGTTTTAAAAAATATTTTATTTATTTATTTGAAAGAGAGAAAGAAACAAATATAGAGAGAGTATTTTTTCTTTATTTCTTTTTTCTTTTTTGGTTTTTCCAGGTAGGATGTTGCTTAAGCCCAGGCTGATCTGAAATTCACTATGTATTCTCAGGCTGGCCTTGAACTCATGGCGATCCTCCTACCTCTGCCTCCCAAGTGCTAGGACTAGAGGTATGTGCCACCATGCCTGGCTTATTTATTTATTTTTGCACATGTATATATGTGTCTGAGGCCCTCTTGCCCCTGCAAATTAATGCCAGAGACTTGAGGCCCTTTTTGTGTCTGGTTTATATAGTTTGTTTGGGAATTGAACCCTGAGCTGTCAGGCTTTGCAAGCAAATGCCTTTAACCACTGAGCCATCTCTCCAACCCAAAATACATTATAGGTTTTTAAATTAAATTTTATTTATTTATTTGAGAGAGAGGAAGAGAAAGAATCAGATATATAGAGAGAGAATGGGTGTGCCAGGGCCTCTAGCTGCTGCAAGCAAACTCCAGATGCATGTGCCACCTTGTGCATCTGGCTTATATGGGTGCTAGGGAATTGAACCTTGGTCCTTAGGCTTTGCGGGCAAGCACCTTAACCACTGTGCTATCTCCTCAGTCCTATATTATAGTTTGAGACAGACTTCCTTCTACTATGGGAAACTTTTGGGTTTGTCCTTTTAAGGCTGCTCTTGGTCGGGTTATTTCTGCCAGCAAAGTGAACCTGACTGCAACACAAGCCACAGAGAAATGGCCGTGCTCAGCTCTGACTTGAGGCGCCGGGCACCATATAAAAACATTGTGGAGTAAATAAAGCCCTGCTGAGAGCAACAAACCCTTAACCTGTCTGGCCAGATATGTGGGACACGGTTCAGCCTGCATAAAGCACCTCCCTGTGCGGTTGAGCTGAGAGTCATTATAGCCAGTCACAGCTGTGACCCACCACAACCCCACATACAGTTGATTCATAAACTAAAAGACTTAAAAAGAAAAGTGAAAAGAGTGTCCATTCTGTGCCCCACAGAGCACATGCATCCTGGGATAGCTATGAATGCAGACAAGGCATTTGTGGATAACAACATCAGGTCACAATGTAACATGGTTGAAAACCTTTGAAAAGCACCTACAATCTAAGTATCTTGGAAATTTTGACCCACATTTTTGCATTAAAAAAATTAAAACTGTGTATCTGTGTATATATGTGGTTTTGTTGTCTATCTTCATTAATTTAAAAAAAAAAGGGCTGGAGGGATGGCTTACTGGTTAAGGCATTTGCCTGCAAAGCCAAAGAATCCAGGACCCACATTAGCCAGATGCACAAGGGGGCACATGTGTCTGGAGTTCATTTGCAGTGGCTGGAGGCACTGGAGCGCCCATTCTCTCTCTCTGTCTCCCTCTTTCTCTGTCAAATAAATAAATAAATAAAAATAAAAATGCTTTAAAAAATCTTTTAAAAAAATGAAAAAACAGACTTCCGGTTAAGATGGCGGCGTAGGTACCACGCCAAAGCAGCCTAGGGGGGAAAAGCCAATAAAAAACGCAGCAAAAAAAAAAAAGAAAGAAAAAAGAAAAAAGAAAAAAACAAAGCCAGACATGATGGCACACTCTTTTAATTCCAGCATTCTGGAGGCAGAGGTAGGAGGATCGCTGAGAGTTTGAGGCCACCCTGAGACTACATAGTGAGTTCCAGGTCAGCTGGGCTAGAGGGAGACCCTACCTTGAAAAACAACAACAATAGCAACAAAAATCAAACGACAAACAAATAAAACACCCTCAATGGAAATCCTCACCAATAGACTAGATTTAGAAAAAGGCCTGGGCTGGGGAGATGGTTCAGTGGCTTGCTTGTAAAGCCTGCTGGCCCAGTTCAATTCCCCAATACCCTTGTAAAGCCAGAAGCACAAAGTGGCACATGCATCTGGGGTTTGTTTGCAATGGCAAGAGGTCCTGGCATGTCCATTCTTTCTCTCTGCGTCTTCCCAAATAAGTAAATAAAAATATTATAAAAAGGAAGAAGAATGTCTGGGCTTGAAAATAAGATATTTTAGTTGCCACATTCAAACATTTATAATGAAAAACATAGAAACAACTCATAAAATCAGTGTGGTATCATTAGGAGACCACACAATATATACTTGATATAAACAAGGGAGTAGAGATACAAGGTAAGAGCACAGAAAACCTACTTAATGAAGTAATAGGCAATTTAGGGCTGGAGAGATGGCTTAGCGGTTAGGGCACTTGCCTGCAAAGCCAAAGGACCCAGGTTCAATTTCCCAGGACCCACATAAGTCAGATGCACAAAGTAGCACATGAGTCTGGAGTTTGTTTGCAGTGGCTGAAGGCTTGGCATGCCCATTCTCTCTCGATTCTCTCTCTCTCAAATAAATAAAATAAATTTTAAAAAATTAAAAAAGAAAATTCATCCAAATTTGGGGGAAGACATAGACATCTGGATAGAGAAGGCATTAGAAACCCCAAAAAGATATGACCAGAAAAGAAACTCCCCACTTTATGTGGTAGCTAAATTGCAAACAGAACAGAATAAAGACTATTGAAGCCCTGGGGCAATGGCTCAACAGGTAAAGGCACCTGCTTGCAAAGACTGCCGGCTGGGTTTCAATTCCCCAGTACCTACATCAAGCCAGATGCACAAAGTGGTGCATGCGTCTGGAGTTCATTTGCAGTGCAGGAAGCCCTGGTGTGCCCTCTCTCTCATAAATAAGTAAAAATGTTTAAAAAAGAATAATGAAACTTTCAAACACCTCATCCCCCTATAAATCCAAACTGATGAGGCTAACAGCAGGCTTCTCCACAGGAAGTGTGAAGGACGGAAGAGCCCTGAGTGATATCTTCCTAGCTATGAATGAACATAAGTGCCGGCCCAGGTTACTGGATCCACAGAGTTATCCTTCAGCAAAGGACAGCATCAACTACGGGAACTCATGACTACTAAGCCACTACTGCAGGACATACTGAAGAAGAAGAAAGACAAGCCGCTATCACCACAGCATGATGCCGAAGGTGAAACGTTGGCTGGGTGTGCTGGTGCACGCCTTCAATCTCAGCACTCGAGAGGCAGAGGTAGGAGCATCCCCAAGAGTTCAAGGCCAGCCTGGGCTTTAGAGTGAGCTCCAGGTCAGCCTGGGCTACAGCGAGACCCACCTCAAAGAAACCAACAAACAACAATACATGTCAATAGAAAGTAGATTCCAAACAAGAATTATTTAAGAGTCAAATGTGGCTAATTCAGTAAACTTTCAAATATCTATGATAGAGAAGGAGGAAAGAAATGAATATAGAGGGCTATAGAGAGATGGCTTAGAGGTTAAGGCTCTTGCTTGCAAAGCCAAAAGACCCAGGTTCGACTCCCCAGGAACCACATAAGCCAGATGCAAAAGGGGGCGCATGCATCTGGAGTTTGTTTGCAGTGGCTGGAGGCCCTGGCACGCCCATTCTCTCTTACTTTCTACCTGCGTATTTCTGTATCTCCCTCTCAAAAAAATAAATAAAAATAAAATATTTTTTAAATAAATGAATATAGATTATTCAAAATCACCAGAAGACAAACAAAATGATAGGAATTTGTATATACCTCTCAATAATAAACTTGAATGTATGTGGCCTTATTCACTAATTATAAGTTGGAAACTGAAGCTGAGGATGGTGGACATTGTTGGAGATCAATTCCGTAGCAGGAGTCCAGTGGCCATCTGGACTACACCCTTCTGTCCTGCATAGCAGGGGGAAGGGAGAAAGCTCTCTCAAGTGAACACTTCCAAGTGTTCCCAGGTGACCCGCTGACCCCATGCGATGAAGTCCAAAAAGTTTCTCAATATTTTTCCCATACAAGTCACACTGCTTTCTAAGTTTAAGTCACAATAATCTTGTTTTTAGGTCATAATGCTCTTGGTTTTGCTCTTGTTTAAGTTATTGCTAAATCCCCAATGTATAATGACGTAAGACACAGACAAAGAAGTGATTGCATCTTCATTTGTATCTTAATGGACCTCTCACATGTAAGCTTGTTGATCATTTTCTTATATGCCACTTTTTGTTGTTGTTGTTTTTGCTTTTGTTTTTCAAGGTAGGGTTTTGCTCTAGCCCAGGCTGACCTGGAATTCATATGTAGTCTTGGGCTGGCCTCAAACTCACAGTGATCCTCCTACCTCTGCCTCCCAAATGTGGGGAATAAGCACTACGCCTGGCAGAGAGAGAAAGAGAATGGGCTCACCAGGGCCTCTAGCCCCTGCAAATGAGCTCCAGACACATTCACCACTTCGTGCATCTGGTTTTACATGGGTACTAGGGAAATGAATCCAGGTGGCTGGGCTTTGCAGGCCAGTCCTTTAACTGCTGAGCCATCTCTCCAACCCTTTTTAAATTTTTAAAAATTAAATCCTTTTTAATTTTTTAAAATTTTTATCTATTTTATTTATTTGAGAGACACACAGATAGGATGGGTACACCAGGGCCTCCAGCCACTGGAAACAAACTCCAGACACATAGGCCACCTTGTGCATCTGGCTTATGTGGGTCCTGGGAAATCGAACCTGGGTCATTTGGCTTTGCACACAAGCACCTTAACAGCTAAGCCATCTCTCCAGCCCTCTCCAACCCTTTTTTAACAATTTTTATTTAGGGCTGGAGAGATGGATCAGCACTTAAAGCGCTTGCATGCAAAGCCTAAGGACTCATGTTGGGCTCTCCATGTCCCACATAAACCAGATGCACAGTGACACAAGTGCGCAAGGCCGCACATGCACACAAGGGGGATGTCCACGTCTGGAGTTCAATTGCAATGGCTGGAGGTCCTGGTGTGCCAATTCTCTCTCTCTCGGTTCTCTGTCTCGCATAAAAAAGGCAGTGTTTTGGGTTTGCCTTAAAAATATTATTTATTTATTTGCAAGCAGAGAGAGACAGAAGAGAGACAGAATGGGTATGTCAGGACTTCTAACTGCTGCAAATGAACTCGAGATGAATGCACCAGCTTTGCATCAAGCTTTACACAGGGCAATGGGGAACAAAACCCAGATCGTTAGGCTTTGCAGACAACCACCTTAACTGCTGAGCCATCTCTCCAGCCCCTTACATGCCTCTTAATAAAAACACTGTGCTGCTGGCCTGGAGATATGGCTTAGTGGTTAAGGCATTTGCCTGCAAAGCCAAAGGACACAGCTTCGATTCCCTAGGACCCACGTAAGACAGATGCACAAGGTGGCACATGTATCTGGAGTTTGTTTCAAAGTGGCTGAAGGCCCTGGCATACCCTTTCTCTCTCTCTCTCTCTCCCAAATAAATAAACAAAATATTTTTTGAAAGAAACACTGTGCTGGGGCTGAGAGGCAGAGGCATTACCCAGTAATGTTCTCTCCCCAGCTGGCCTTTCTGCTCCAAGTCTGATGTGTCTTCAATGAATTGGGGCCACTTCTCTTTTTCCCATGCTGTCATGCCTGTACTCATAGCACTCAGAAGGCAGACGCAGGAGGAAATGAAGTTTGAGGCCAGCTTTGGCTCTGTCACAAGACATTAACTGAAGAAAGAGCGATTCAGATTGGGCTAAGATGTAGCTCAGTAGTAGTATTCTTGCCTAACATGCACAATGCCATAGATTTAATATCAATACAAAGGAAGAGAGGGAGGGAAAGAAGGAGAGAGGGAATAGGGAGGAAGGAAGGAAGGACTGATTCAGACTGTCTGGGTTAAAACAAAACCCAACAGGTTGCTATATGCAAGAAACTCACCAGGTGTGGTGGCACAAGCATTTAATCACAGCACTTGAGAGGCTAAGGTAGGAGGACTGGTGTGAGTTCAAGTCCAGACTGAGATTACAGTGAATTCCAGGTCAGCCTGGGATAGAGCAAGATCCTACCTCAAAGAACCAAAACAAAAAGAAAAAAGAAAGAAACCCACTTCACTAGCAAAGACATACACTAACATGAAATAATGGAAATAATATTCTAAGCAAAAGGACTCTGAAAGCAAGCAGAAGTCACTATAGCTATATCCAAGAAAACAAACTTCTAACCAAAATCAGTAAGAGACAAAGAAAGTCACTGTGTATTGACAAGGGAAGTAATCTATCAGTTACATACATTATTGTCATCATCAGAGGCAGGGTCTCACTTTAGACCAGGATGACTTGGAACTAACTATGTAGCCTAGTACTGGCTGCCCTCAAACTCATGGAAATCCTCCTACCTCAGCCTCCCAAATCCATCCTGGGATTAAAGGAACAAGCCATCATCCACAACTAAAAGCACCTTTTTGTTTTGTTTTGTTTTTGTTTTTTCGAGGAAGGGTCTCACTCTAGCTCAGACTGACTGAAATTCACTATTTAGTCTCAGGGTGGCCTTGAACTCATGGTGATCCTCCTACCTCTGCCTCCTGAGTGCTGGGATTAAAGGTATGCACCACCATGCCTGGCTTTTTTCACCTATTTTTATAAAACACTAAAGAACTTAAAAACAAGAGACAAGTTCCGATACAATCATAGTAGGTGACTTCAGTACCTGAATGTCACTAATCAACCATCCAGAGGAGGGAAAAAGGAACAAGGAAAGCTCCGTGTTAAATTACACACTAAATTAAATGGACTTCGTTCAAAGGGTTCTATAAGTCGGCAAGTATAGAATTGTTGTGTGTGAGTTTCTGTTGATATGAGTCAAGGGAGCTCTTTGATCATTTGCTGTGGGACATTTCTGCTTACACAGGTCAAGAAAGAATTTAGTGTTATGATCTGAATGATTCATAAGCCAACATCACAGGTCTATAGTCAAATCATTATGACAATTGCTTTATTGCTTTGCCTGTCCTGTCCCTTACAATAAGTATGTCCTCCTTGCCTTCTGTAGTCGAGTGCTCACTGGGCCCTGGCCCTTCTGGGGTCCAATTAGACCCCTTACATTTATTTCCCAATGGACTGACTTCTATCAAGGGATAGCAGAAATCTTCATTCACAGGTGGCCATCTTTAGATCCATCATTCAGCCAATCAAATAAACTATGAGTCCCTTTCCCAACTGCAAGTGGCAATAGCAAATACATCATCTTTGCTCAGTGGACTTATCTCAATAAACTCAGGCTGGGGAGATGACACAGAGATTAAAGGTGCTTGCTTGCAAAGCCTATGGCCAGGGTTTGATTACCCAGTATCCACGTAAAGCCAGATGCACAAAGTGGCACATGCATCTAGAGTTCGTTTGCAGTGGCTAGAGATCCTGGTGTGCCCATTCTCTCTCTCTCTCTTTCTCTCTCTCTCAAATAAATAAAAATAATATGTTTAAAAAGTTCATCTTGGGCTAGAGTGAAGGCTTAGTGGTTAAGGCACTTGCCTGAGAAGCCTAAGGACCCAGATTTGATTCCCCAGTACCCAGGTAAGCCAGATGCACAAGGTGCCACTTGCGTCTAGAGTTTGTTTGCAATGGCTAGAGGTCCTGGTGTGCCCGTTCCCTCTATCTGTCTCTTTCACTCTCTCTTTAATTAATTAATTAATTAATTTGAAAAAATTTTAAAACCTCATCTTTATCTAATTCTATGTTCCTTTCCCCATTATCCCACACTCTTAAAATCCATTCCCATGCACGTTCACAGATCTCTGCCTATAAAAGATAAAGAACTTTTTCAGAAGTATGGTGCACCCTCATGGATTTTGCTGTATACCTCTGCTCTAGGAATCTGCTGAGACTTTGTTAATGGCTACAGGAATAGATGACCTGGGGAGGGGAAAATATCCATATAAGAATTCACCTCTAAAAGTGTCCTTTCCTTTGGCTAAAAATCATCCGGGTATTGTGGTAGAGATTTGAATGAAACTAAAGTTCCTCTCCCCGGGTTTTGCTGAGCAGCTTTTCCATACCCTCATAGTCTAAGTATGTAAAGTCTTACTCTTATCAGGCCTTGACACAGATCTGCCCTGTGTCACTGTGTCCTGTCCTGAGTCAGCCTTATAAGCCTTATAAGAACAAACCATGGATAAAACCCTCCCTCTGAGCGAACATCTTATTGCTTTGCTTCTATAGGCCATGTATCACTTCCTGCCTGCACCCCCAGTCATGTAACCCAAAAGTTTAACCACCAATAGTGTAAAGAACTCAGGATGACGTCAGACTGCCTGCCATACTGTTTATAAAACCCCTGAGCTATCAGAGCTCAGCACTCAGGCTTTGAAAATTATTCCCTGAGTCTATGGCAACGTGAATAAATTTTCTGATTCTCTATCTCTGGGGCCAGTTCTATGTGACTCAGTTTCTCATAATATTTTGGTAGTACATGCCTTTAGTCTCAGCAATTCAAAGGCTGAGTTATGAGGATCACTGAGACTTTGAGGCAAGCCTGGAGCTACAGAATGAGTTCCAGGTCAGTCTGGGCTAGATTGAGATCTGCCTTGAAAAAATAACAACTAAATAAACAAATGTGGGCTGGAGAGATGGCTTAGCACTTAAGACGCTTGCCTGCACAGCCTAAGGACATAGGTTCTCTCTGTCTCTAACTACCTCTTTCTCTCTCTCTCTCTCTCAAATAAATAAATAATAAAATATTTTTAAATATATATATTATTTTATTTATTTATATGTAAGAGTGAAAGAGAGAGACAGAAAAGAGAGAGAGAGAATGGGCACACTAGGGCCTCTAGCTACTGCAAAAAACCAAAAACACTCCAGATGCATGCACCTTCATGTGCATCTGGCTTATGTGGGTTCTGGGGAATCGAACCTGGGTCTGGGTCCTTAGGCTTTACAGGCAAGCACCTTAACCACTAAGCCACCTCTCCAGACCAATAAAATATTTTTTAAACTTTCTTTTCAAATTATTTTTATTTTTACTTACTTGAGAGACAGAAAGAGGCAGACAGAGAGAGAGAGAGAGAGGAGAGAAAATGGGCATGACAGGGCCTCCAACCACTCCAAACAAACTCTAGACGTATGTGCCACCTTGTGTATCTGGCTTACGTGGGTCCTGGGGAATTGAACCTGGGTCCTTTGGCTTTGTAGGGAAGCGCCTTAACTACTAATCAGTCCCTCCAAGCCAACAATATATATATATTTTTTTTTTCACTTTTGGTTTTTTGAGGTAGGGTCTCGCTGTAGCCCAGCCTGACCTGGAATTCACTATGGAGTCTCAGGGTGGCCTTGAACTCACAGCGATCCTCCTACCTCTGCCTCCCAAGTGCTGGGATTAAAGGCGTGCGCCACCACGCCCAGCCCAATAAAATATTTTAAAAAACAAAATAAATAGATAAATAAATGTGCTCTCTGTGTGAGCCTGCTCCAGTGGGATAAGGACCACGAAAGTACTCCTCTGGCGCTGCCACTGTCCCTCTGCACTGCCCAGCTGCTCAGCTGTTTGAGAGAGTGGTCTGGCAAAAAGAGGTTGGCCGAGGGAGCCTCATAGGAGGGCCAAGTAGGTGGCCGCTTCTCTAGGTGGAGCTCTGAGCCCTTGCCTATCCCATCCCATTGCCTCATTGACTCAAAGTGTCCTTCCTTTCATCTCATTGATATGGTTCCTGGTGACCATGGCCATGTGGGCCTAACTGCACCAAGGGACCTCACATTAAGCATCTGTGATACTGTTCACACAGTCTTTCTGTCCATCATCTTTGCAATGCAGGCCTGACATATGCGAGAGAGTTCCTGTCTGCCTGTTTTTCCTTCTTGAGCTGTGACTGAACTGCACATTCCCAGCAATTCCCGAGGTTCAATTTCCCAGAACCCACGTAAGCCAGATGAACATGGTGGTGCATGCTTCTGGAGTTCATTTGCAGCTGCTGAAGGCCATTGTGTGCCTATTCTCTCTCTCTATCTGCCTCTCTCTCTCCCTCTCTCTCTCCCTCTCTCTTTCTCAAATAAATAAAATAGTTTTTAAAAATATTTTTAAAAAAGATTTCTTCACTCTTTTTTGTCTTTCCTGTGCATCTTTTGGCTTTGCCTTCAATAAAAATAGGAACACATCACCTTTGGTTACAAAACGGCTTTGCCCAAGTGGGACCTTTCTTGAAGCTTTACGGGCTTTGAGTTTTGTCTTTTTTCCCCTCAACTCTCAACAGGAGAAGGAACAAAGAAAAGGAGCCTGATCCAGGACACCCTGCTAGAGATGAATCCAGAGCCAGTATGGGGACATCATCTTGAGGCCCTGACTCGCTTCTCGACAACCACTGTGTCCCTGGGTAAATTTGATGGCTAACAAATTATTATTTGGAAGTTTTCACAGGCCAGTGATCAGTATGGACCCTTGAGTTATCTGACAGAGTTTTGGTAACAGAAGACAGGAGGAGTAGGTGGATTAGGGATGCCTCCTGCAATGGGTCAACTACAGTTCTGAGATATCATCTGATCTCCGAAGCTGGAAGATTCTGTCTATGTTAGCTCATACCTTTTCTGGGAGATTGAGCAAGTCTCAGTCCCAACTGAAGGCTGATCAAGGATGTCTGAGTATAAACCCTCAAAGGAGACCAGAGAAAAGAACTGCACGTAATTCCCTGTCTTAGCTGTTAGCAAGTTAAAGTTGGGGAATTAAGGATACAAACTTCTTGCAAATCTGTATTCAGGTAAAAGAGTTCCAGAGGGAAGTAAGTGTGCGTGCATCTGTGTCTGCTATTTGTTTGCTCATTTGTTCTGTGAGTTTCAATATATATATATATATTTTTTTTTTTTTGCTATTTGTGTGTACGTATGTGTGTACGCATGGGTGTGCCATGCTATGGTGAGCATGTGGAGCCCCAGGGCTTTGAGGTGTCTGTGCTCTACCTTCCTTGTGACAAGGTCCCCTGTCCCCGCTGCAAACTACTAGACTGCAAATGAGTGTTCGACTAGCTGGCCCGGAGCTTCACATTCTCCTGCTCCGCTTTCGTTGTCATGGGTGTGTTGGGATCACAGATGCGTACATGCGTACCATGTTGCATCTTGCTTACTGTGGGTGCTGGGAATTGAACCCAGGGATAAGAATTTACCCCTAGTGATCAGAAGATGGTTGGGCACATAAAAACGTCTATGTCAGAATCTTCTCCGGACACCTTAATCCACTCAGTACAGGACATGATTTCATCCTACAAATGACCCTTTCTTCTCCTCAAGTACAAAGTCTAACTCCATGGCTTTGCCATATTACAGAAAAGAGGACCCAAGAGCCAAAGAACCCCAGTGACCCTGCAAGAGTTTACTCCTGGGACTCTGGACTAGAACTCACAGGAAAGCTAACAAAGTCAAACAGAGAAGTAGAGCCACAGTAAACACTGTGGTGACTCAACTCTCATCAAAGTGCTGAGAAAACGTGACAGTGGAGTGTTCAGCACTAAGTGAGACATCTCTCTCATACCCTCCAAGGCTCAGGGACCATTGTGGAAGAGGTTGGAAACTGTCCAGAGCCTCTTAATGTTAAGTGCAATCGACAGACTGTTTGGGCTATCACTCCACAAGCAATACTTAAGGAAGACAACATTACAAAACTCCTGTATCCTGAGAATATCTGGTTCAAGTTTGTCAGGGAATAGCTGCACC
Source organism: Dipus sagitta (assembly GCA_036346955.1). Classification (NCBI taxonomy): domain Eukaryota; kingdom Metazoa; phylum Chordata; class Mammalia; order Rodentia; family Dipodidae; genus Dipus; species Dipus sagitta. The sequence continues at coordinate 125,788,410 of CM070773.1, forward strand.
CTCAATTTGTATTTGGCTCAATGTTTGGGATGCACAGAGTCCAGATTCCCTCTCATCTGAATGTTTAAAGACTTGTGAAGTGACTCTGGACGCTTTAGACAGTGACCAGATATTCAGATCACCAGTTACTGACCCCTCATTTGATCTAATCCAAAAAGCTTTGTCTTGAACTCACACTTCAACCTACATAATTCTGCTCTATCTGCTGGCTCAAGAAATTAAACTTTGGACCAGCTCATTAATATTGTCATCCATAAAGGAAACTAGATGTAAATAGACATGTTACGTGAAATGACCAGAGGCTGAAGAGAGACACCTTCATGGGTCCATCACAGTGGTTGAAGAGAGGTGTGTCATGGGAAAGTTGCCAAAAGCCAAAATGGTATTACCACGTAGTGGAACAGTGCTGGGAGATCCTTTGTCCTGAATCTCCCCTGGTGTGTGGGATGTGTGTGTATGAGTACGTGTGTGTGTGTGTGTTTCTTGGGAATGGTGGTACTGATGATTTGACCCTGGTTATCTTTTCAAGGATGGTAAATACCACTGGAGATAGCTAGCAACTTACTCTTGGAGAAGAAGGCAAGTCTGTTTACTGTCCAGTATGATGAACATAGGTGAGAGGTTAAGCAGATGTAGTATTCGTAAAATAAAAATAAAAATCCAAGTTCTGATATTCTGGACTGTGATGCAAGCCTCCAGCATGTTCCAGCCTCCTGAGTGTCTGTGTGTCCTTCCCCTGGGACCTGAGGGTTAAGGAGAATAATGCCAGTACGATCTGGTGCCTCCTGGACTCTAAGAGCATCCCTGAAACTGGGTCAGTCTCACCTATTAATTTGCAGGTAGGATAAAAATCCCAGACCCACTGGGAGGTCCTAGACATGGTTGTCCTTTGTGACTTCTGTGTTAACGCTTGTCACTGGAAAGAACTAAAAAAGCCTTGGAAGGGATAGGGTTCTCTTCCCAATTCTTGTGGTCCTCTTGCCAGATGTAAGGAAAACGTTCAGAGGTGAGCTTGAAAGCAAGGAGCAGAGAGACATCTCTGGCAAGGGCAGGCTTAGAACCGGCAGCCTGAGAGGGGCATGCCACACTTCTGCAGTCCTGGAACTCTGGTGGCTGATGGCGGTGGGGGGGGGCGGGGAGTATGTACTTTTATTATTTGTTTTCATACTGGCGAAAGAGGAAGGGAAAAGTGAGGGAGGGGGAGAAGCAAGCTGATTTTGTTGCTGTTCAAGGCTGCAGGCTGTGAGTAATCTCTGGGCAGACTGTTCGAGGTTGTGGGGCCGCTTGTAACTTCCAAGCTGACTTTTGGTGTCAAGGGCTGGCTTATTTACTGTTTGTTAACCTCCTCACCAGGCATGTGCAGTTCATGGGTCTCTGTCACTGGGCACCTGCAACAGATGGTTTCTCCAACTTGAGGGGCCTGCTGTGGATGGCCCCCAGGGTCTGGCTCTTGCAGCGCTCAGCAGACATCACTGAGGGGTGTCAGCAGTCTCCCTTGGAACCATTCAACCAGGTTTGAGCAAAGAAACAACAGGGCGCTCTTCCCGCCACACACCCAGCGCCCGATGGCATGTTGTGCCCTCGGCCATGGCCATACACTCTGACGTACAATTTGACCCGGGAATAGTGGCTGTTTCTTGTATCCATGAACCCTTGTTGTTCTCTGACTCCTGTCTGGACTCTGAGCACCCCAGCCTTTCCAGCACCTGCAACTTTCTGACCATATGAAATGGTCAGTGTAGGGGAGTTGACCAGAGTGGGGCTTGGGGGTCTGTCATGATCAAAATCTGAGCATGCTCTTCTAAGGCACAAAGAAGGACAGACATAGCCCTGAGACAAGACGGCACAGGTGTGCTGTTGGCCCTGCCATTCACAGGCAGATGCTATCGTCCTTTGTGACTGATATGGGGGAAAGGGCATCGAGGACATGAGTGGCTGCTTGTTAAGTGCCAGGCACTGTTTACCTGTCCCACTAAAGACAGCGCAGCTGGGGAGCAGCTGTGGCTGAGGTCACTCACTGAGTAAATTTAGTATCCTCCACAGTCATTCCCCAAGTCCATCTGGCTTCTGAACATTCCAGATGGGTGAATTAAACCGGACCGTGCTAAGTGCTTCTTCCCAGGCTCTCGTGGCGGCCTTCCCCTCTGCAGCGTTCCTCGAGATCCAATGTTGGTTCTGCTTTACTGCTTGGCAGGGAAGGAAGGTACGGGGTCTCCCACATGGCCCCTCCTGCCACAGTGACTGTCACCCCGTGGTCAGAGAGCCAGTGAGGATTTCTGTGCAGTTCCAGCATTCTGACATAGGGACATGAGAAACATGGGGAGGGGGCATCTAAGGCAAGACTGTTATCTGGCTAAAATGAAGTCCCACAAATTCAGTGTTGATTTGGAATCTGCTTCTAGAGACTTCTGGAGAAGCTGACTGTCTCCTTTTCTTCTGTGCATACCCCATCTGGAAAATGGCTTGCCGACCCCTTTTGTCAAAGGTTGCATGGAAAATGACAATGCATGCTTGAAGCAAAAAATGCAAAGCCAGGGAGCCTGGTCTGGTCTCTACTGCAATCCAGAGGTTTCTGAGCTATGAACTGACTCACGCTGTGGACACAGGGTGAGAAGTCATGGCTCTCCACTCTGATGATTCCAGTTAGGTGTTTGACTACCAGACTACTTCCTGTTATATAGATGAAGCAATTCTGTCATGGCCGTACAGCCACTGAATTCTTAGGACAGCTTGAGAAATAATGAATCAGTAGAGTTCTGTGGGCTGAGGCATCCTCAATACAAGAACATTCCTGAATGCCCTTGGTGGTAGATCTGTCTACCTTCTTTCTGATGAGCAAATATTTCCCACAGGACGTTCTACTCTATGATTGCATTAGCCTGATTGAAGTCAGGAAACCCGTTTCAATGGAATGAACAACTGCAGTCCCATTCGTCCTACCAGGCGAGCATTGTGAGGATTCTAGCAGAGGCTTTGTTTGTGTATTTCTCAATATAATAGGGGCTAAATCGCTTCTGGTCCTTCTCATGAAAGGGGTTACTTGGGATATTGGATTTGTAGATTACACAAGAGAACTCTAATGTAGCAGTCCTATTTATTTATTTATTTTTTACTCCTTTCTGAAAATAATGCTTAGGAAGCTTTAGTATCTCAACTTTATATAATATAGATCCTAGGCTGGAGAGATGGATTAGCAGTTAAGGCACTTGCAAGCCAGAGGACCCAGGTTTGCTTCCCCAGGACCCATGTAAGCCAGATGCACAAGGTGGCACATGCGTCTGGTGTTTGTTTGTAGCAGCTGAAGGTCTTAGTGTGCCCATTCTCTGTCTCTCTACCTCTTTCTTTCTCTATTTCTCTCTCAAATAAGTTATATATCTCCCCACTGAGTCCATGTCTTTATCTACAATCCACTGAAGCTATTGGAACCACGTTCAGTCTGGGTAAAGCAATGCACTATATCTGGGCTGCCCAGTACACACACCATGTAAAATAGTTGTACTATGTCCATCAACTGATTTTACCCTTCTTGGGCAACATACTTAAGACCCATGTTTGGCTGGGTGTGGTAGGTCATTCCTATAATTCCAGTACTCAGGAGGCTGAGGTAGGAGGATTTCCATGAGTTTGAGGCCATCCTAGGTTACAGAGTGATTTCCAGGTCAGCCTGGACTAGAGTGAGACCCTGCAACAACAACAAAAAAAAAACAACTAAAAGATCTGTGTATTAATAACTTCATACTACCGAGCCATATACTTAAAAATGGAGAAAATTTTTTTTTAAATGTCAGGCTGGAGGAATGGCTTAGCAGTTAAGGCACTTGCCTGCAAAGCCAAAGGACCCAGGTTCAATTCCCCAGGACCCACGTAAGTCAGATGCACAAGGTGGCGCATGCATCTGGAGTTCGTTTGCAGCTACTGGAGGCTCTGGTATACTCACTCTCTCCCTACCTCTCTCTCTCTCTCTCTTTCTCTCTGTCAAATACAAATTTTTTTTAAAAAAAGTCCTCTTACACATATTGTGGTTAGGGCTCTCCCAGAACAAATGGAAGACAACTATGAGCACTACTAACCTTGGGCCTGGAATGTACCCTATAACTTGGAATGTACGCATAGCCAGCTGGTGGTACATTTCTATATAGGGGAGGCAAAAGGGGCTGAAAGGTGCAGAGGAATGCACAGAGAGTATGAAAGGGAAAACACCGCTACACTCACTACGCTAGGGGGCTCCACCTGGGGAGATGAATCCGCAGGGCTCATGCCAGGCCGTACAATTACATAATTACCCTACCTCTTTGTCAAGAACCCTGCAGCAATATGACTTTTTTTTTTTTTTTTTTTTTTTTTTTACTTTTTCAAGGTAGGATCTCACTCTAGCCCTCTAGCCTGGCTGACCTGGAATTCACCATGTAGTCTCAGGCTGTCCTTGAACTCACAGCAATTCTCCTACCTCTGCCTCCCAAGTGCTGGGATTAAAGGTGTGCACCACCACACCTGGCTTTTTTTTTTTTTTTTTTTTTTTTTTGAGGAAGGGTCTCATTCTAGCCTAGGCTGACCTGGAGCTCATCTGTAGCCCAGGCTGGCCTTGGACTCCTGGCAATCCTCCCACTTAGGCCAGGATTAAAGGCATGCACCACCATGGCCTATGACTCGTATTTTAATTCATATATTATCAATGTCTAAATTCTTGTGATGCCTAAAGATGTTTCTTTTTTCCTGGTATTAGAGTGTCCTTTTCTCTATGATCAGGTTTATGGGTATAATGAGCCTAACAAGCAGTTTTTCAAAAAATATTTTATTTATTTGTTTGAGAGGGAGAAACTTGGAGAAAGGGGGGGAGAGAGAGAGAGAAGAGCACACCAGGGCCTCTGGCCACTGCAAACAAACTTGACACTTGTGCCATTTTGTGCATCTGGCTTTATGTGGGCACTGGGGAATCAAACCAGTATTATTTAAATAAATAATGTCTTATTTATTTAACATGTAGTTTTAATTGGATCCTGAGAAAGATAGGAATGGACTTTCAGTACACCAAAGCAAGGCTATTAGGGCGTCATAGTCCCCAGCCACAGAAGGATAAGTTTCTTGCATTAGTAAGGGAGCCTCCAACAGGCTAAACTCAAACACAAGGCCCCATCATTATACGTTGGGATCCCTCTTTCTGAATTAATACTTTCCAGTGAGAAACTCAGTGAGTCTATGGATGAAACTTCCATAATAATCCACCAAGTTCCACAGTGAAATTCTATATCTGAGTTCCTTCAATACCCTGCCGGTGGCTGGAAGAACTGAGAGGATCTTTTAGGGCTGTCATGGAAACGTTCAGTTTCTCAACTGTCATTTGAGCAGAGAGGCAAATGCTTAAGTTGTTTCTTTTTTCCTGTAAGTGTTTAAGTGCGCTCGGAAGTCTGTCCCACAGCGCAGTTCTTATCCTCATGCCTGTCACAACTGTCCGCTACAAAAGCCACTTGGCCTCTCAAGCTGTTGGTTTGGTTGAGACTTTATCTAAATTAACCACCAGGGATTATTGGATTAATCGTGATGCTTCTGTCTGGCATATGTTACTAGGATCTTAGTTCCACCTTATAAAGAATTCACCCTTGCTCTTAAAATCCAAGGCATGATTAGGCTCATCCCTAAAACCATGTTCATGTTTATTCTGTCCCCTGGGTATCACTGCTCAACTGACGCCATGCCATTGTGCTGGTATGAATGTAAAATGTCCTCCTATAGGCTCATGTGGTTGATCACTTGGTTTCCCCAACAAAGTGATGCTATTTGGGAATGTGTTGGAACCTTGAGGAGGAGGAGCCTTGCTGGAGGAGGTGTGCCGCTGGGGGTGAGCCTTGAGGTATATTACAGCTCAGCCCCACGTGGTTTTTCTCTCTCTACTTCTGCTTTGCTCATGTGACAGTGTGACTCTGGCTTTCTGCTCTTGCCCTGCTTTCCCCGCCACGAGAGGCTCTACACTCTGGAACTGTAAGCCACATCAATCCCTTCTCCTTCCAGTAGTGCTTCTGGTTTGGTATTTTACCAATAACAAGAATGTAGCTGATATAGCCAGTTATGTTCAAGCAAGAGGAAGAAACCACACAGTAATTTGAACAGATAAAATCTAATTTTAAAAAAAAGCTCAAGGAGGCAAACTTCTGTAAGGGCTTTGTGAGGTTTCAAGAATACTTTTCTTGGGCTGGAGAGATGGCTTAGCGGTTAAGCGCTTGCTTGTGAAGCCTAAGGACCCTGGGTCAAGGCTCGATTCTCCAGGACCCACGTTAGCCAGATGCACAAGGGGGCGCACGCGTTTGGAATTTGTTTGCAGTGGCTGGAAGCCCTGGAGCACCCATTCTCTCTCCCTCTCTCTCTATCTGCCTCTTTCTCTCTGTCTGTCGCTCTCAAATAAATAAATAAAATTTTAAAAAAGTATACTTTTCTTGACAATTTTCATACATGTACATAATGAATTTTGATCATAACCCCCTCCCTCTACCTTCAAAAAGAACTTTTGAAGTAAAACAGAGGATTGAAGCAACAGGTCCGTAGCTGGAACATAGCGAGAGCCCCAAGGCAGGCAGGAAGCACAGCTACAAAGACTCGACGCCATCCCAGGTTTGCCATCTTGGCTTCATTGAAAGGGATGTGTCCATGGCTCACTGGATTTCAGACACACAGACGAGTGTTGGTAAGCTCTCTGCCGGTCGAATCTCTGCAGTGCAAGTGAGGTCCTCCTTGAGGAGATGCTGCCAAGCAATAGAAGGGGTGACAAGGGAAGTGGCTCATGGGGGGGGGGGGTAACTTCTCAAAGAGGCATCTATGAAACAGGTCTAGGGGAAAGTGCTAGATGTGAGAAGCCACATGCTCCTTGAACCTGAGCAGAGAGCAATAGAAACAGAAAAAAAGAGGGGGACAGGGAGAAACTCATCCTCTCGTGACCCTCTACTGCCTCCCTGCTAACAAGGCTTTTTTTCCTTTGATATACGTATAATTTATTAAAGATGAAAGCAAATTTGCATGCTAAAAATGATTAGGGATAGGTAGAGACACATATCTACTAATTTTAATTTTTAAATTATATTTAATTTATTTATTTATTTGAGAGAGAGAAAGAGGTAGAAAGAGTGAGAGAGAGAATGGGCACACCAGGGCCTCCAGCCACTGCAAACAAACTCCAGATGCATGTGTCTCCTTGTGCATCTGGCTTATGTGAGTCCTGGGGAATCAAACCATGGTCCTTTGGCTTTGCAGGCAAACGCCATGACCACTAAGTCATCTTCTCCAGCCCTACTCTTAAATTTTTCTTTCTTTTTTGGGGGCAGATGGGAGGTTTTGAGGTAGGGTCTCACTCTACCCTAGGCTGACCTGGAATTCATTATGTAGTCTTAGGGTGGCCTTGAACTCATGGTGATCCTGCGACCTCTGCTTCCCAAGTGCTGGGACTAAAAGCGTGTGCCACCACACGTGGCCCTAATTTTAAATTTTTCTATCAAATATTTTCTTATTGCACTTATAGTTTTTCATTGTAAAACATGACAAATATAGATAATTTTAAAGGAAGTATATAGAATAATCAAGAATTATTATAAGATGTAACCCAGGTGAAGGAACTGATGCACTGTTATCCTACCCAGGAGCTCTCTTATTCTTACTGGCAGCTTTTTGTTTTGTTTTGTCTTGTTTTTAAAGGTAGGGTCTCACTCTGGCTCAGGCTGACCTGGAATTCACTATGTAGTCTCAGGGTGGCCTCGAACTCATGGTGATCCTCCTACCTCTGCCTCCTGAGTGCTGAGATTAAAGGCATGCGCCACCACGCCCAACTTTACTGGCAATTTTTATACATACAGACAATATACCATGATCATAGTCCCCTCCAACTACCCTCTCTTTACCTCCTCGTGAATCTTCCCTCCACTGAATTCCTTCTTTCCAACTAGTTTTTCTTCTATTGTCATATATCCATTCTTTTCCTCCTATTATGCAGGTCTTATGTAGGTAGCGTCAGCCACTTTGAGGCCATAAATACCATGGCCACTTTGCTGATAAAACTTCTTAACATTGTGCCAGATGACAAGTGAAAAACATGTAAAAGACCCATGTCTATTTTTTAAACTTTTTTATTCACAGCTTCCATAATTATAGACAGTAAGCCATGATAACTTCCTCCCCACTCCCACTTTCCCCCTCACAAATACACCCTCCATTATATCCCCTCCACCTCTCAATTAGTTGCTCTTTTATTTTGATATCATCATCTTTTCCTCCCATTATGAAGATCTTGTGTAGGTAGTGCCAGGCACTGCAAGATCATCGATATCCAGGCCATTTTGTGTCTGGAAGATTGCACTGTAAGCAGTCATACCCTTCCTTTGGCTCTTACCTTCTTTTGGCCACCTCTTCCACAATGGACCAAGCCTTGGAAGGTGTGATAAGAGATGTTTCAGTGCTGAACACTCCATTTTTTTCTCAGCACTGTGGTGCCTTCTGAGTCATCACAGTGGTCACCACCATCTGAAAAGAGAAGTTTCTGTAACCAAAAGTGAAAGTAGTATTAATATATGGGTATAAACATTAAGAAAAGTGCATGCAGGGCAGCTTGGTGGGCATAATATATGCACTTAGCCAGACACCAGCAGGCATTACTCCCCTATGGCTCATGATCTCCCCTGCCGTAGGCTTTTGACTAGGTTTTCAGTACCAGGCATGTATTCCCTCCTGTGGAGTGGGGTCTCCAGTCCAATTCAACAGTGGTTGGTTTCCCCCATAACAGACATGCCACTATCGCACCAACTGGCACATTTGGGCTATCTGGCCAATCTTAAGGTTTGCAGTGTCCACTGCTGTTTATCACTGTTGATGGCTTCTCTCTCCTATAGGGCTGCATGCATAGCTTTTTCCAGCTTTCTGTCAGCTGGTCCACAGGGAGGAGGTTTTCAGCTCAGCACCAGCTTGATTTCTCAGTGACTTTACACCCCAAGCACATGGAGTCTTCAGCAATAGGATCTTACCATCTATTTCTGGTGGGAAACCAAGAGCCCCGGCAATAGTCTGTACTATTTTGGGAACATCAGGGACCTCCCTGGCCAACAACTCACTTGAAGGTATCCCATCTCTGGCACCGAAATTTTTTAGTAACAATTTATGGCTTCTGGGTTCACCAATATCTAAAGAAGTAGGTTTTCATACAGCTTATCCGTAACACCTTAAATTTTGATTAACCTTTCTCCCACCCTTCCTTTACTGAATCCCTTCCCCTGACCTCACTTAGGCCATTATGCTTACATATATACAGTACCCTCCCCTTAAGTCGTCCCCTCTCCTCCTTCCCTTATGTCCCCTTTCTAGCTTGCTGACCTCTGCTACTTACTTTTACTCCAACTCACATACAAGTCTAAATATGTATAGCTTAGATCCACATATAAGAGAGAACATGCAGCATTTGGCTTTCTGGGCCTGGGTTATCTCAGTATAATTCTTTCCAAATCCATCCATTTCCCTGGAAATTTCATTTTCCTTTACCACTGAGTAGAACTCCATTGTATCAATGTACCACATCTTCATTATCCATTAATCAGTTAGGGACATTTAGGCTGGTTCCATTCCTTAGCTATTGTGAATAGAGCTGTAATAAACTTGGATGAGCAAGTATCTCTAAGGTAGTGAGTAGAATCTTTAGAATATATGCCAAGGAGTGGTATAGCTGGGTCATATGGTAATCTATTTTTAGCAGTATTAGGACATCCAACACTGATTTCCATAATGGCTGTGCCAGATTACATTCCCATCTTGCCAGCATTTATTGTCATTTGTTTTCTTGATGATAGCCATTCTGACAGTAGTGAGATGGAATCTCAAAGTAATATTAATTTGCATTTCCCTTATGGCTAAGGGTGTAGAACATGTTTTTAGGTGTTTAATAAGCCATCTGTATTTCTGCTTTTGTGAACTCTTTATTTAGTTTCATAGCCCATTTTTTATTGGGTTGTTTGAATCCATATTGTTTAGTTTTTTGAGTTATTTGTATATCTTGGATGTTAAACCTCTGTCAGATGTATAGCTGGGAAAGATTTTCTCCCATTCCGTTGGCTTCCTCTTTGTTTTATGCACAGTGGTGTTTGCTGTACAAAAGCTTTTTAGTTTCATGAGGTCCAGGTGGTTGATTAGTGGTTTTACTTCCTGAGCAACTAGGCTTATAGTCAGAAAGTCATTGCCTAAGCCAATATGTTGAAGTGTTTCTCCTACTTTTTCCTCTAGCCTTTTCAGGTCTGATAGTAAGGTCTTTGATCCATTTGGACTTGGTTCTTGTTCATAGAGATAGATAAGTATCTATATTCATATTTTGACATATAGATATCCAATTTTCCCAGAACCAATTGTTAAAGAAGTTGTCTTTTCTCCAGTGAATATTTGTGGCATTTTTCATATTATTTATTTATTTATTTGAGAAAGAGAAAGAGGAAGATAGAGACAGAATGGGCTTGCCAGGGCCTCTAGCTACTGCAAATGAACTCCAGACACATGTGTCACCTTTGTGCATCTGGCTTATGTAGGTACTGAGGAATTGAACCTGGGTCCTTAGGCTTTGCAGACAAGAATCTTAACTGCTAATTCACCTCTCCAGCCCATTTTTGGAATTTTTGTCAGAAATGAGAAAGCTGTAGCTGATTGGGTTTAAATCTGGTTCCTGTATTCTGTTCCATTGGTCTGTTTTTGTGCCATTACCATGCTGTTTTTGTTACTATGGTTCTGTAATGTATCTTAAAATCAGGCATAATAATTTATTGCTCAGAATTGTTTAAGCTATTTGAGGATTTCTGTGCTTCCAAATGAATTTTAGGATTGCTTTTTCTATTTCAGTGAAGAATACCATTGGAATTTTGATGGAGATTGCATTAAATGTGTAGGTTATTTCTGGTAAGTTTGACATTTTTACAATATTGATTCTTCCAATCCAAGAACATGGGATATCTTTCTATTTCTAGTGCCTTCTGCAATTTCTCTCTTGAGTGTTTCAAAGTTTTCATTGTAGAGATCCTTCACTTCCTTGGTCAGGTTTAGTCCAAGGTACTTTTATTTATTTATTTTTTTGAGGCAATTGTGAATGGGAGTATTTCCGTGATTTCATTCTTAGCATATTTGTTGTTAGTATATAGGAAGGCTACTGATTTCTGTGTGTTAATTTTGTATCCTGCTATGTTGCTAAAAGCATTTATCAGCTCTAACAGTTTGCTGGTAGAGTCTTTAGGGTCCCTTATATATAGAATACCATCTGCAAGTAATGATAACTTGACCTCTTCCTTTCCAATTTGTGTTCCTCTTACTTATTTCTCTTGCCTTATTGATATAGCTAAGACTTCCAGTACTATATTAAATAAAAGTGAGGACAGTGGACACTTTTGTCTCATTCATGATTTTGGTGGGAATGCTTCAAGTTTTTCTCCATTTAGTATAATATTGGCTATAGATTTGTCATAAGTAGCCTTTATTATGTCAAAATATGTTCCTTCTATTCCCAGTTTCTTTAAGACTTTTACCATGAAGAGATGTTGGATTTTGTCAAATACCTTTTCAGTATCTATTGAGATGATCATGTGATTTTTGTCCTTCAGTCCATTTATATAGTGTATTACATTTATCAATTTGCATACATTGAATCATATCTGAATCTCTGGGGTAAAATCTCTGGGATATTTCTGATACATTCTCGCATTCTGTTTGCCAGTATTTTGTGATAATTTTTGCATCTGTGTTCATGAGGGAGCTTGGTCTGTAATTTTATTTATTTTTTTTGTTTGTTCTCTTTGTCTGGTTTTGGTATTAGAGTAATGCTGGCTTCATAGAAGGAGTTTGGTAATATTCCTTCCTTTTCTATTTTTGGAAATTTTTGAGAAGCATTGGTATTAATTCTTCCATGAAGATCTGATAGAATTCACCAGTGAATCCATCTGGGCCTGGACTGTTTTTAGTTGGGAGATTTTTTTGTAACTGTTTTGATTTCAGTGCTTGTTATCAGTTTGTTTAGATGGTTTAGCTCATCTTGATTTAATTTTGGAACATCATATAAATCTAGGAAATCATGCATTTCTTCCAGATTTTCAAACTTAGTGGGTATATATTCTTAAGATACAGCCTAGGATTTTCTGAATTTTATTGGTATCTGTTGTAATGGCACCTTTTATCTCTAATATAATTAATTTGTGTCTCTTCTCTATTTCTTTTGTTCGGATTTGCTAAGGGTTTATCAATCTTGTTTATCCTTTCAAAGAACCAGTTCTCTGTTTCATTGATTCTTTGTATTTTTTTTTGCATCTATTTCATTAAATTCCACACTAATCCTTATTATCTCTTCCTATCTATTGATTTTTGGTTTGCTTTGTCCTTCTTTTTCTGAGGCTTTAGCATGAATCATTAAGTTGTTTACTTGTGACCTTTCTAATTTCATTTTTTGTGTTATTTCATTTTATTTATTTAAGAGCGACAAAGAGGGAGAGAGAGAGAGAGAATGGACATGCCAGGGCCTTCAGCCACTGCAAACAAAGTCCAGATGCATGCAACACCTTGTGTACCTGGCTTATGTGGGTACTGGGGAATCAAATCTGGGTCCATAGGCTTCATGGGCAAGCAGCTTAACTTTAATCTTTCGCATCTATCTCTTCAGACCCTTCTAACTTCTTTCTTTTTCTTCTTCTTCTTCTTTTTTTTTTGTTTTTGTTTTTGTTTTTGTTTTTGCTTTTCAAGGTAGGGTCTCTTACTAGCCCAGGCTGACCTGGAATTCACTATGTAGTCTCAGGGTGGCTCTTGAACTCATGACGATCCTCCTAACTCTGCCTCCCCAGTACTGGGATTAAAGGCATGCTCTACCATGCCTGGCTATTCTTTTTTTTTTTTTTAGTTCTAATTTCTTAATATAAGCATTTAAAGCTATAAATTTCCCTCTTAGGACTACCTTCATTGTGTCCCACAAGTTTTGGTATGTTATCATAATCATTTGTTTTTCTATGAATTTTTTTATTTCCTTCTTGATTTCAATGACCTATTCATCATTCAGAAGTGTACTGTTTAGTTACTATGATTTTGTATATGCTTTAAAGTTTTTCTTGCTGTTGATTTGTAGCTTAATCCCATTGTGATCAGATAGAGTACAAGGAATTATCTCAACTTTCCTATATTTGTTAAGATTTGCTTTGTGTCCTGGTATAGGGTCTATTTTAGAGAATGTTCCATGTGCTGCTGAAAAGAATGTGTATTCTGCAGCATTTGGATAAAATGATCTGTAGATATCTGTTAGGTCCATTTGTTCTATTATGTCATTTAATCCAGATGCTTTTCTTTTTATTTTTTGCCAAGATGACCTGTCAATTGATGAGAGTGGAGTATTGAAAAGTCACCCACTACAATTGTGCTTGGTGCTACCTGTGACCTCAAGTCTAGTATGAAATTGGGAGCACACATATTAGGTGCATATATGTTTAGAATTGTAATATCCTCCTGCTGAATTGTTCCTTTAATCAGTATAAAGTGACCTTCCTTCTTTATCTTCCCTAACTAATGTTGGTTTGAATTACATCCTGTAGCACCTGCTTGTTCCTTAGTCCCGTTTAATTAAAATACCATTTTTTATCCTTCCACCCTAAGATGGTGTCTGTCTTTTATGAAGAGGTGAGTTTCTCAGAAAGCAACAAACAGAAGGATTCTGCCTTTTAATCCAGTCTGCAAGCCTGTATCTTTTGGTTAGGGCATTGAGACCATTGATATTAAAGAGTTATTATTGAAAGGTGTGTTCTTGCCATTCTTCTTGCTTTGTAGTGAGTCCTGTTTTTCCTTTACTCTCCTGTATTAACTTACTTGCATATGTTTTTTTTCCCCTGCTTTCTCATGTGTGTGCTTTTCTTTCTCGTCAGCATGAAAGATCCCTTCAAGTATTTTCTGTAGAGCTTCTTAGTGATCATATATTGCTTTAGCCTGTTTTTGTTGTGGAAAGTCCTTATTTTTTGTCAGTTATGATGGATAGCTTTGCTGAATATAGTAATATTGGCTGACAGTTGTTATCTTTCAGAACTTGGAATACTTCATTTCAAGCCCTTCTGCCTTTTAAAGTTTGTGCTGATAATCTGCTGTTATCCTGATGGACTTGCCTTTGTATGTGACTTGATTTTTCTCTCTAACTGCTTTCAGTATATTTTCTTTGGTTTGTGGGTTTTTCAGTTTAATTACAATATGATTGTGAATAACTCTTTCCCAGCAAACTTCCAGAGCTGTGGCTGGAGCTGATTCTTGCTGCTTGTGTGGTTGCTAGTACCTGTGAGTCTCTCCTCTTTCTCTCTTTGGATTAATAATTCCTTACTCACCTTCACTTTTTTCAGTAGAAGAGTGTATTATGCTGTTTTCTGCCTTCCTCACACCACAGGCTGCTTTGGCTTGGCTATTATCCCATGTATATTTTATGCAGCACACATAAAGAGAAGATTTTCAGTGAGAGTCAGTACATGGATACCTGGTACTGATGTCTCATTGGACACAGGCAAAGTAGAAAGAAAGAGACGAATTCCACGGAATGTTCAAAACAAGCACCATGCTGAAATTTCTAAGGGTTCTATAATCTTGGAAAGAGTTTGCTATCCCTTCCAGGGTAAAAGAGAAATTTCTGGACCTTAGTCCACTGAGCAAAATGTTTGATGGGACTCTTTCGTATTTTCCACATAACACATAATGTTGATTTGTGATAGTGAAGGTAGTTCTGTTGTACAAAGTCTCAGCAACACTGAATTATCAGATATTGAACCATGGCTTCTCAGGAAAATGTAGAGTTAGTTTAGATTCCCTTACATTTTTGCCACATGTACATCAAAAATGGCCAATAAGGGCTGGAGAGATAGCCTAGCAGTTAAGGCGCTTGCCTGCCAAGCCTATGGACTCCTATTCTACTCTCCAGGTCCCACGTAAACCAGACGCACAAGGTGACACAAACACACAAGGTCACACATGTGCACAAGATGGCACATGCGTCTGGAGTTCAACGGCAGTGGCTGGAGGTCCTGGCACACCAATTCTCTCTCATTGTCTTGCTCTCTCTGATAAAAAAATATTTTCAAAAATGGCCAATATAATTATCTAATGATGATCTCACTGTGTATGTTATTGAGTGTGGTTTGCATGTGTATATACACATTTGCATGTAGGTGGGCATGCATACATGTGTGCATGCATGCATATGGGAAAGCTAGAGGTCCATTGACATTTCTCCACTTTATTTATTGAAACAGGATCTTCCTCTCTCACTTGAATCCAGAGCTTGCCAATTGGGCTAGTCTAACTAGCCACCTTGCTCCAGAAATTGCCTATCTCCACCTCCCAAGTGCTGGGATTACAGGTGGGCTGCCACACCTGTCCAGAATTTACATGGGTTCTGGGGACCAGAACTCAGGTCCTCATGCTTGTGCAGCAAATGTTTTACCCACTGAGCCACTGCAACAGCCCCAAATCACCTAGATTGCTGTATGTTGCTTTTAAAAGATTCATTATTTACTCTGTGCTATGGATTCCTTATCACTGACTCACAGCATGATAACAGGCATTCTGGTTACTCAGTTTTCCAGTATTCTAGTTACGCTTTCTGAAATTTCATGAGCACAGTCCATGATCTGCACTTCTATCTATGTACCAGTCTTCTGAGCTCAGAATCACCCATTAAACTCTAGTTGCAACATTCTAGTTGCCAAAATTTTTTCACATTTCACCTGCATTGCCAGTTCCAATGAGCTAAGACCCACATGGTCAGATTTAGTCCCAGCAATAACCTCACTCCTGGTAGTGCCAATTTTCTATGCTAGTTATTCTTCTTTTTTTTTTTTTTTCTTTTTGGTTTTTTGAGGTAGGATCTTGCTCTAGCCCAGGCTGGCCTGGAATTCACTATGTAGTCTCAGGCTGGCTTTGAACTCACAATGATCCACTCATCTCTGCCTCCCATGTGCTGGGATTAAAAGCACGTGCCACCACACCTGGCAGTGTGTTAGTTACTCTTGAATTGCAGTAAACAAATATCTGACAGAATCAACTTAAGAAAGGTTGTTTTACTTGGACTCTGTGTGGCATGGCAGAGGGTCTGTTTACTTCATGGCAGACCAGGAAGCAAAAAGAATGATGCAGGAAGCTTCCATGAATAATATAACCCCAAGAACCTTCCCTCAGTGACCTACTTTCTTCACATACACCTAACTTCCTGATGGTTTCCACAGCCTTCCGAGATAGGGCCGCCAACTAGGGAAGAAGCACTGGAACATGAGCTTGGGAAGGACATTTCTGATTCCAAGCATAGTGAGCATCAGTCAGGTGAAGCAGATATAGGTTCTGAAAATACACATGAGTTCATGAGTAAATAGCCAAGGTTTTAAAATATAAAGCCTTATTCCATCAATTCCTCTTCCTCAGTTAATACCTGTGGCCTTCTGGCCACACTTCTTACAAGGAAGTGATGGAGGTAGGCCATTGGAAATGAGCCACCAGGAGTCCTTGAGAGTTAGGCCTTGATTTCCTTTTTATTATTATTAAATTATTATATTTATTAAGGGAACCAAAGGAAGCAAAATGAATACACCCACATGGTCTGAGCACCCATGTGGCGGGCCTGGGAGAACTAGAAAAAGAAAGAGAGGAAGGAAAAGAAAGTTAAAAACAGCTTCTGCCATGTGGGGGGGGGGCAGGAGAAGGTAGAGAGCCCATGTGGGAGTAGGGGCCAGGGCTGAGATGAGGGAAAATTCAACAGAAGCTGGAGGGCTTGTCCTCTTACACACATCTATTTATAACCTTATTGTGGTGAGTTTCACCTTCTTCCTCAGGTGAGCCAGAGAGACAGCTGACTGGTCTGGGCTAGAGGCTGGCTCAGGAAGAGGCCAGCCATGATGCCAAGTTCTGGAGTCTAAGCTTGACCAACCACAATGTCAGTATTAGCTTCGAATTCTAGAAGAAGTGACCCAGGTATGGAAAAACAGGTCTAGGGAACTAGGAAAGAGATAAGAAATCAGATCATCCTTTGATCTCTAACAAGTGCAGACCTGCCTTCCTTTTCAGGGGCCCAGTCACCCTAACTGCCTAACAAAGCTACCTGACTCCCTCTCATTCTCTCCTCTCTTAATAAGACACTCTAACTGCTGTTAGAGGGCACTGACTGATCAGTCTTTACTGCTTCCAGCTGAATAGGGCCATATAGTAATTATAACTAGAGTCTCTCCTCCAGAGAGGGGGGCTATCTAAGAGACCCCAAAAGGGTGTTGATGGAGTGCAGGAAGACAGTCCTGGAAGAAAATGTTGGGGAGAAAGAATAAAGGCAAGGAGTTATGGGGAAGTGGGCACACAGCAAACTGGTCACCTTTAGGGTTTCCATTCTTATAGACTTGGAGAGCATTCGAGGGACCCCAGGGAGATGGAGTTAGATTGTCTCAGGACCATCTGGGTGTGAGATGACTAGGTTCCTCTCCCAGAACTGTTCACTGAATGGCATAGTAGTGTCTGACATGGTCTGAATCTGTTCCTATATGGTTTGTAAAACAGATGAGTTATTAGCAAAGTTATTACAGCATTTAACCTTGAAAATGGCAAATATATTTTTGTATGATAGACTTCCTCATCACTGGGACCTCAATATTTAGAAGGAAGATTTCCTTAGCTGCATCATTTAAAGCCTTTTGAGTTAATGTCATATGACATCTGTTTTTAATTTTTTGTTTATTTATCCATTTTGAGAGAGAGAGAGAAATATAAAGAGAATGGGCACACCAGGGCCTCCAGTCACTGCAAACAAAGTCCAGATGCATGCAACCCCCTTGTGTATCTGGCTTACATGGGTATGGGGGAATCAAACCTAGGTCCTTAGGCTTCACAGGAAAATGCCTCAACTGTTAAGCCATCTCTCCAGTCCACATATAACATCTTTTAAGCCAATAGATGGAATGAAGACTGAGACTAGGGCTGGAGAGATGGGTTGGCAGTTGGTGTGCTTGCCTGCAAAGCCCATGGACCCAGGTTTGATTCCCCAATACCCATGTAAAGCAGATGCACATGGTGGCACATGTGTCTGGAGTTCATTTCCAGTGTCTAGAAGCCCTGGAGTGCCCATTCTCTCTCTGTCTGTACACACACACATATATGTATATATTTATATATATGTATATATTTATATATATGTATATATGTATTTTATATATGTATCTATGTGTATATATACATATATATGCATATATATCCATATATGTCTTTCTCTCTCAAATAAATAAATAAAAATAATAAATAATAAAAATAATATACATTATTTTTTATTTGGTTTTTCATGGTAGAGCTTCACTGTAGCCCAGGCTGACCTGGAATTCACTATGTAGTCTTAGCGTGGTCTTGAACTCATGGTGATACTCTTACCTCTACCTCCCAAGTGCTGGGATTAAAGGCGTGCGTTGCCATGCCCAGCTAATAAAATATTTTTTTAAAAAAAGACTGAGACAAAATGATCATATCATTGAAAAGCATTCTTAGTCTATTGGTGGTTTGAAACCAGTAAGTTGACTGGGCACTCTAAGGTTTTTGTTTATCACCTTTGTATCCAAGGAAATCCCAGTGTGTAATTTTTTAATCCATCCTAGGGGTATGCTCTGATTTTTATATAAGACATCACAAGTCACTGGGTCAGACTCCAAGCAATCAGAGTCTGATGGTTAGAAGGGAAATTTTGCTTTTATCTTTTGACCATTTGTCTCTACATTCTCCTCCAAATGCCAAAGGGACCAGCAAGGTCAACTCATTGACAAGAGATAAAGGTCTTTTCCCTCTTGAAACTACTTCAGAGCTGAGAAACTGAATTGGACCCTAGTTGGCATTGCTGATATGTCACAGTCATAGAACCTTAAGTCATTAAAAAAAACAAAACTTGAGCCACATTTTGAAGAGGGGACGCCATGGCTATTTTAGGGGGTTAAAGGAACGACTGTGACATTCCTTGGAGAATAACATGAGCTCAGTGGTGGGAGACAGGTGGTGTGGGTGGTAGTGGTTGCTATCCCTAAGACAATACCATTGGGAGCTTAATGGCATGTCATCTGGAAGATATTCATTTACTATATGGTTAAGTAAGCAAGGACTGAGGACAGAAGAGAATTAAGAACAACAAATGGGCTACAAGCACTCAGAGAATCCAAATCCATCTGGAAAATCTACCTAGGAGCTATCTCAGCCAGGGATCAGAACTAAATTTTGATTAGACCTTCAAGTATGTTGATGTTTTCTTTGATTTTTGAAAGATTTTTCTTCTACCCTTCTTGAACTATTGACCAGAAGCAACAGGCCTCATTAAAGAGGATGCCTACATACAGTTTTTGTCGGAGAATACCTAGGGCCCTCTAGTGTTGAAGGACTACTCCTGCAAGAAAGTTAAGGCTGTGATGTGTCTCTGTAGTACATATTGTGGCTTCCCAGGTAGATTGTGGGAAAAGAGAGATAGCTACTATGATCCTTATTTCTTTTACAAAATTTATTTATTTATTTATTTATTTATTTATTTATTTATTTGATAAAAGGAGAAAGAGAGAGAGTGAATGGGTATGCCAGGGGCTCCAATCACTGTAAACAAACTCCTCATGCACTCACCACCTTATGCAATTAACCTTACATACTGGAGAATCGAACCTGGGTCCTTCGGCTTTTCAGCCACGTGCCTTAACCACTAAGCCATATATCTAGCCCATGATCCTTATTTCTACAGATGAGACATCCATGGGCCAAAAGAATTCCTTAGGAATGGATCAGAGGCTGGGGAGATGGCTCAGCAGTTAAGAATATCCTGAGTTCAACACTCCAGGGCCTACATAACAGCTGCATGTGGCCATGCATGCCTTCAACCCTAGTCTTGAGGAGGCTGGAGACAGGAGAATCCTTGGGGCTTGCTGATCGGTCAACTTAAAAAAAAAAAAAAAAAGCCTTTAATCCCAGCACTTGGGAGACAGAGGTAGGAGGATTGCTGTGAGTACAAGGCCACCCTGAGACTACATAGTGAATTCCAGGTCAGCCTGGGCTAGAGTGAGACCCTACCTTGAAAAAAAAAAAAACAAAACACCAGTTTTAGATTCAGTGAGGGACTTGATCCCAAGGAAATACACAGATGACGGATAGAGGAAGACATCTGATGTTCTCTCCTGGTGTCTGTGGTAGTTTGAATTTATGTCCCCCAATATATTCAAATGTTTTATTAAAGCTTGTAACTTAGATTTCCAGCTGTCTTGCTGGAAGAGGTGTCACTGTGGGCAGATCCTGGGGTCCAGCTCTAAGGCGTTACTGGGGCAGATCTGAATCTCAGATTAAAGGTTTGCAGAGTGCTTGAGCTCAGCCTGCGTTCCCAGTGTACGGTTGTTTTTGGTGGGGCTGGTGGTGGTTTCTTTTCTCTGTGTGGTTCTGAGCAAAGGTAGGAAGTATAAGAGACTAGTATCGAAGCAATATTTGAAACATCTTAAACAATTTTAAATTTATAAATGGTAGATATTAAGAAATTAACTAATTTTGAAACTTAGTTATCAGGTTTAAAGGTTTTTGTAAGTTCTTAGCATAGAAAGCTTACAGTTTTTGCTTTCTTAGTCCAGTGATCAAAAGGTCTGACTTAGCTTCAGAGGAACTAATGGAGGTATGTTAGGCTGAAAAAGTTTAAAGTTTGATTATTTTTACAGACACAATAAATTTTATACAATTAGGTTCAGTTTTGTGGGATGTTTGGAATAAGTTCATAGCAAACAAATAAAGGTTTTACTTAACAGGAAAACTTATTTGAGTAGAACGCTTAAGGAACCTTATTGTTGTAAACAGGTGTTTATGCAACAAAATACAGGTTTTATCAGATGGAAAACATACAAGCTCAGCATTTGGATATGACTTAGTTATCTTAATCAGATACTTTTACAACACTTTAAATCTATCAGCACATATTATTTATTTTATGTCTTTGTTCAGGATCAGGAAGGATTTTTTTTTTTTTTTTTTTTTTTTTTTTTTGGTTTTTCGAGGTAGGGTCTCACCCTGGCTCAGGCTGACCTGGAATTCACTATGTAGTCTCAGGGTGGCCTTGAACTCTCGGCGATCCTCCTACCTCTGCCTCCCGAGTGCTGGGATTAAAGGAGTGTGCCACCACGCCTGGCTAGGAAGGATTTTTTTTAATGTTACCAGTGACAAAGGAAATTGGGTCTGTATTCTAATGACCTGCAAGTCTAATGTCAGTGGAGAGAGGCCCCAACTTTTTGGAAGAAGGAGGACAGGGTCAAGTCTTTCAAGCTGAAGGGAGAGTGAAAGGGGGAGTCTCTATTCCTGTTGACTTTTAGGCCTTGGAGAACCATCACAAGGGGCCCAGATAGATGGAGTTAGTTTGCTATAGGGCCCTCTGAGGTGAACTGGTGGAACTGTAAAGGTTCAGATGGCCATTTATATCAATCTTGCAAGAAGAAACTCAAGATGATTTTCAGTACAGGTCATAAGCTGTAAAACAAATTATGGTCTTGAAACAGTACAAAAACTACAGTGTCAGTACAAAACTATGCAGAATGGAACATTACCAATAAAAAAGTCTATTACAATACAGGACATAACTTAGGGTCTTTTACGTTTTCTAACCCCAATTTTTATCTCAATATAAGGCAGGGTGCTATAAATAAACTTACCAACTTATTACAGAGAGTTAAGTTTGAATTAGATAAGCAATTAAGGTGAGAGAAATGCAGAGAAACAACTTTTTATGTTAACCCATCTTATCTTAACTGAAAACAGCTTAACTGAAGACACACTTAGGCAGAATTCACTTCAGAGAGAGGACGAGAGCTTTCACCCAGACTTCATGTATGGAGTTCCCAAACACTGACTGTGCCAGAGTTTCACATCCTTGACATTCTCTGAATTTTGTTGTGCTTGCAGAGGAAAGAGATTTATGGTCTGTGAGGGTCATAAGACATTCCTTTCTGTCAAATAAGATAGGTTTCTGCCTCCTGAGACAAGGTAGATATATTGTTTAAAAAAGGACCAGGCCTGGAGTCAGTTCCTATTTGTGTAACTTTAGTTGTATATGGTTACAAGATTTTTTGTTATCTATTAGCTATCATAAAAGAATCTTCCTTGCAGCAGTTTCAGAAGAGGGAAGTGTAATATCTATTGTTTCACTGAAAATCTTAGGTGCATCCACACATTTTCATATATACATTGATTATACTCCATCTAGAATGATATAGGCTAGGAATATAGGAAATATAATAACATTTTTCAATAATTTAATTCAACAGAAAGCATGTATACCATGTCTTAACATTGATAAGTATAGGTGAAACATATCAATATATTTGTGTTTTCTCAGTAAACCCAAATTAATCATTTCTCTACAAATTTAAGTCATAAACATTCAAAAGGCATTGTTACAGGCAGGATCAAACTCTGGAATATAAACATGTAATAAGCATGAACAAGCATAAAGTCAGAAATATATCATAAACCTGGTTTTAGTAATTTGACATTATCTTAAAATATATCTATAAGCATCAGAACGCTTAATGACCATAAGCTTTGGAACAATTAGTGACCATGAATTTAGTTGCACATAAAGACAGACTACATGAAACACAGAACACATGACATGACATGACATGATTGGCCAGCATTAGACATGATAAAGAACATAAAACACAAAGAGACTTTTCTCAAGATTTTAGTTTTGCTTGTTCTTTAAGAAGACGCTAGCATGTAAGAGACCTGTATGCCCTCTGGGAAGGCAAGTCCTATTGATTCTACCTGGAACCATAAAGAACAATCCATGTGGCCATTTTTTTTTATTTTTTAAATGTTATTCATTTGACAGAGACAGAGAGTATGGGGATGTCAGAGCCTCTAGCCACTGCAAACAAACTCCAGATTCATGTGCCATGTGAGGAACTGAACCCAGGCTGTCAGGCTTGCAAGCAAGGGCCTGAGCCATCTCTCCAGCCCCCCTGTTTTTGTTTCTATTTTCTTTTTTTCTCAGTTTTTGTTAACATTTTCCATGATAATAAAAAATATCCCATGGTAATATCCTCCCTCCCCCCATTTTCCCCTTTGAAATTCCATTCTCCATCATATCCCCTCCCTATCTCAATCAGTCTCTCTTTTATTTTGATGTCATCATCTTTTCCTCCTCTTATGATGGTCTTGTGTAGGTAGTGTCAGACACTATGAGGTCATGGATATCCAGGCCATTTTATGTCTGGAGGGAGCACGTTGTAAGGAGTCCTACCCTTCCTTTGGCTCTTACATTCTTTCCGCCACCTCTTCCGCATTAGACCCTGAGCCTTGGAAGGTGTGACCGAGATGTTACTTGGTACTCCAGTCACTTCTTTCCAGCACTATGATACCTTCTGAGTCATCCCAAGGTCACTGCCATCTGAAAAGAGAAGATTCTCTACCAAAAGTGAGAGTAGCATTAATATAAGGGTATAAATATTAAGAAAAGTGCTTACTGGGAAGTTTGATAAGCATAGTATATACATTTTTCCAGACATCAGCAGATGTCACACCCCTAGGGCTCATGACTACCCCTGTTTTAAGTTTTCAGTATCAGGGATGTATTCCCCCCCATGGAGCAGGCCTCCAGACCAATTGGAGGGCAGTTGGTTTCCACCATGACAGATGTGCCACTATTGCACCCATTGGCTCATTTGGCCTGGCTGGCCAATTATAAGGTTTGCAGTGTCCACTGTTGAGTATCTTCACTGGTGGTATCTCTTTCTCCCATTGAACTACATGTAGAATGGCTTCTTCAAGCTTTCTCTCAGCTGGTCTACACAGAGGAGGTTATCAGCTCAGTTCCAGCAGAATTTCTCAGTGGCCTTGCATGCGGCCATTTTTTATGGCAGGTAAAGGAATTTCCACACAAGAGAGAACAGAGTCTCCAACTCATCATGTGGCTACTGATCACAGGGAAAGCAAATCATGTTAGAAAGCTTCAAGGTACAACAAGAGGCACAGGGAAATCAGTGGAATCTGAAGAATGGGCTGGAGGCCATTTTCAAAGGCCAGTTTTATAGCTGTACTTTGAACAGAAACAGGTTGAGCAAACTTAACTGCAGTTTAGCATTACACTGAGAGAGAGAGAGAGAGAGAGAGAGAGAGAGAGATAGGTTGGATACCAGAAATTGTATGGGATTTGGGTTTGGGCCTGGGAAGGCAGCCACCATAACAACAGGGCAATAGTTGCCCTTAGTTTTAATTTTAAAACTGACTTTTTTCCTTTCTTTCTTTTTCTTTTTTATTATTATTATTTATTATTATTATTATTATTTTGGTTTTGTGAGGTAGGATCTCACTCTGGTCCAGGCTGACCTGGAATTCACTATGGAGTCTCAGGGTGGCCTCAAACTCATGGTGATCCTCATACCTCTGCCTCCCACACTGGGATTCTTTTTTGTTTTGTTTTGCTTTTTTACTAGCCATTATCCACAGGCAAGGACCTCCCTAGGTGTCTGTGTTTGTTTATTTTATCTAGCTGTGAGGCAGTTGTTGGTTTACTGTGGTTGTCCTCCCTCCACTGCAGGTTTTTTTTTTTTTTTTTTCCTTGCAGGAATAGGGAAGGCAAGGAAAGAGAAATTAGGTATCCATATGTGGAAGACATTATGGAAGCCCAGTAAAGACAGGAGTTGTTTTTTTCTTTGTTGTTGTTGTTGTTTTTTTGTTTGGTTTTTTTGTTGTTGTTGTTTTTGTTTTGTTTTTTAAGAAGGCAGGGTTTGTATTTGATTTGGTGGGATGGCTTGAATTTTGTGTGAAAAGGAGAGGCCCTGGCAAGTCATGGCTGGCTAACAGAACTATGTGTAAGAGATAGAGTTTTAGGAGGGGCAGGAACAGGAGAAGGAACTTCATGTACCTTTTGCTGTACCATTTTCTGTATCCTTGGAAAAAGTTATCAGGACCAATGAAAACGTTGAAATCCAAAATACCAAGTTCAGGCCAGCATTGGCCATTGTCTAGATAATATTGTGTTCAAATTTGGACAGAAAGTTGGAATAATTTAGCAGGCAGGAGCTCAGGAAGTTCAAGCTTCTTTAAAGTAGTGTTGAGACATGCCAATGGAGTGTCTTTTAGAACCAATAATTTAGAGCCCATTTTGGAGGACAAGGGCTAGACTGGCCAATCCCACCACTAGGGATGTCTCCCAGGCTTAGGGAGGGTAAATGAAACCCAAAGATTAGGAGAAAGCATCCCCACACTCATAATGCTTGGGGTGTCCAGTGGAATGGTACATGGGAGGCTTCTGGAGGTTCCAATTGTCCACAAACTGAAAAGTGAGAAACTCCCAGAGTTTCTAATGTCTGAAGTAGGGGTGCCTCCACCACAGACCGAGAGCTGTAATCTGATGAGGGTGTGGATGCAGCAGATCACACAGCGAAGAGGCTTTTATCTGGAGTTCAAAAGTCTGGTGTGGGGGGGGAAGAAGAGAGAGATATAACCCAGTGGATTACCCAAAGGTCTTTCAGAGACTTGGCAGAGCTCAGAGAGGGATTTTGGACATTCACCAGGGAGCAGCCCTGTTCAGAATTCCTCAGTCTCCACAGACAGGTCACCAAGCTCATGCAATCTGAGGGTCAGAATGAGAGGGAAAAGAGAAGGAGAAAGCTGTCACATGTCAAGCTGGGTTTGACACAGAGCACCAACAAAGCTGCCTGCACCATGAGGCCAAACGGAACTTGTGCTGCTCACGTAGACAAAAGCCACAAAAGACCAGAGGCCTCAGGTCAGACTGGTGACCATTTAGTCCAAATAATGAACCCAGTGGGTGTCTGTGCTCCCAAGGGAGTGTTACACGGGCAGGGAGGTGGGGAAGAGGAGAGAGAAAGAAAAAGAGAGAGCATGTGGCCCAAAAGCCCCAGAGGGTGCCGATCCGAGTCACGGCACCAACTGTAAGGACCGTGTAAGAAGAAAGCAAGAAAGAACACAGGACTTGATCTTACAGACAGACTGTTTATTGAGAGGTAGAGCGAGGGGCAGCAGCCTTCCCATGGGATGAAGGCTGAAGCACTGAGTCAGGGTGGGGTTCAAACTTATAAGGAGGATCCTAAGGCAAAGAGGCTGAATCAGCTGCAGGTCAAGAGAAGCAGATAAGGCACCAAAGATATTTGCTCAGAATAGGCTTTTTAGCAGAATTGACTAGGGAGGACTGGATGTCTCCATTCTTTACATCTTTGTAATCTTAAGGTTAGTTACTAATTCTTTAATTTCCTCTAGTTTACAGGGAAGGCTGTTAACTCTTCAGTAAGCACTTCATGCCTGAAGCCTTAAAGGACATTGAAGCCTTTAAGGAAAATTATTAGGGTCCTTTACAGTAATTGTGACAGGAGTGGCTGTGAATGAGTGCTGAGGAATGGAGGCATCCCAAACTTTGGGTGGGAAATTGTTGGGCATAGAGGTCTAGAGGTTGATTATACAGAGGGCCCCTGAGGCTACAGGTGGCTCTCTGGAATATTACCAGGAATCCCTGGGACTCATTGCCAAGAATGCCATAAGAGCCTCTGGAATCTTAGAGGGTCTTAATGGCGATGAAACTTAGACATAGTGTCTCTATCAAAGAAGAATGAGGTAACTAGGTTAGACCGGAAAGGAATGAGTTGAAAAGGAATGAGGTTAAAGGGGGTGTCAACCAGGCTCCCCAGAGCTTGCCACCAATAATGGTGAAGAAGGATTAGGAGAGTGAGCCTGAGAAGATGGTCAGGCTGAGTACGATGACCTCCTACCCAAAAAGAATGTAGTATTGGTCCCTGCCATGTTTACAACTTAGACTCATCCACAGAGATGGAGAATATGGAAGCATTACAGCCTCAGGGCCCCATCAGTCCTCAGAAAGACGCGGACCTCTGTTGCAATTACTTTCTTACTGCTGCAACAAACACCTGACAAGAAGCTGGCTCACTTCCATAGATTTATAGCAGAGACACACCACCAAACAGCCAGAACTCAAACCGTTCTGAACACATCTAATAGGGCTGGATTTACAATTCACCCCCGCAGGGACACACCTCCTCCCCAGCAGGGCTCAGCCCACTGGACACTCAAGTTAGAAACTCAGTCTTAAAAATACTTTGGGCTATGGGGGACATACACATTCAAACCATCAAGCCCTCTTTCCTTGTTGAGCTCTCAAAATCCAGTAAAAAGGTTAGGGGAATGTGTCTTCAAATTTGGTATGAGCCTGCAGTCC
The DNA here is from genome assembly GCA_036346955.1 of Dipus sagitta. Lineage (NCBI taxonomy): Eukaryota > Metazoa > Chordata > Mammalia > Rodentia > Dipodidae > Dipus > Dipus sagitta. The sequence continues at coordinate 125,815,621 of CM070773.1, forward strand.
ATGACAGAAGCTGACCTTCCCTCACAAAACAGAGAGATATTCTTACTTACAGTGTCATAGTCCACACGAGAGAATTACAGGCCACCACGCTTTTGAATACAATTGAAAGTCCTTTTTATTAAGCCAGTGACTGAGAGGGGCTCACGACAGAAAATGTTCTCAGTGCAGAAGCTCAGGGGTACAACATTTTTAAAGGCAAAAGACCATAAAAATTACAAAGACATTGGTGCCAGTTGTAGGTCAGGGCATCTTTGAAATTGCAGGCATTCCACTCCCTATCCTGAAGTTATCTTGAGTTTAAATACCTGAGCCATATTCCTGGGTCATGGGAAGTCTTGAGAGTATTTACAAAGCAGACATGGCCCTCTGGGGGAGTTAGGGGGCTTGCAACTGAAAGGTCCCCTAACAGATAAGTGTTAGTTTAGCTATTTTATTTCCCCCAATAAATGGAGTCAGGACCTAGTTAGGGCAGAATGGCATAATCTTGGCTATTTGAACAGTGGCTCTTGCTTTGCAGATTGGACAAAGCCCTAACAAAAGTTTATAGCCTAGTGGTTTTGCACACTAACGGCTGAAATGTATTGGCTGGACACAATGACAGCAAGAAAGAGTTCCCTTCGACTGAATATAGTGGTCACTAGAAGGTGCTATAGAGTTTCCTGTGATTGACAGGGAAGAGGCAACCACCAAAGCCATTAATTGGGCTTTTCCTTTCCCTCTTTCTTTTCCCTTTTGGTTCGCCTCCCTCTCAAGGTGTCCTCCAAGTTATTAAAGGATCTTGAAGCTCATATCTAACATAATAGAGAAACAATCACTAGTCACAGAAATTACTGGGACATGTTGGCCCTGGAACAGGGTTTAGCACAGAGGAAATTCGTTTAGGGTTGCAAATAATTTCCCAAACCATAACCTGATAAGGTCACCCAAGGGGCACAGGAGCCATGCAAACCCTCTGTCTCAAAGATCTAATCAAGCCGGGCGTGGTGGTGCACACCTTTGATCCCAGCACTCGGGAGGCAGAGGTAGGAGGATCGCCATGAGTTTGAGGCCACCCTGAGACTACCTAGTGAATTCCAGGTCAGCCTGGGCTAGAGTGAGACCCTACCTCAAACCGACCCCCCCCCAAAAAAAAGATCTAGTCGAAACCTAAGACTCCTACCTGGGAAAACAAGTCAACAAAGGAAATGGTGCTGTCACATCCCTGTCCCCTCTCCCTCCCCATTATCCTCCCTGCTTGTCCCCTCCTTTAAATATCCAGATCAGATGTTTCTGGGCGCAGCAGCCTCTAACCCCCAGAATGGAGCTGGCCATCCTTCCCTGGTCACTTCCGGCCAATAAAGAATAGCCTGTTGAGGTCGTATATTCTCTCTCTTTATTTCCATATTGCTGTGGTAAGCTCAACCCTGACTCTGATCCAATAGTAGCAGCAACAGATTTTGTACCAGCCTTAGCTCACAGCATAGGAAAAACGGAAAGGGGATCAACTAAAAAATGTACACTTAATTTTTCGTTTGTTTATTACAATATTAGTATGCTTGTGTATAGTTTCAGCTAGCTTAAACTGAAAGAGAGCAAGTGTTTTGGAAGATCCTCTGTTATTTCTTATAATTGATTATAGTTAATTGGTTCAACAATAGCCATAGAGGTAAAAGAATAGCATACTTTGGGTATTTTTATGCCATCTTTCTTTTGAGAAAAAGGTCAGGCTAGAGAATAATGTAGTACTTAAAATTGTCCTGTGGTGGCCATACTATTTTTTAAATATTTGAGAAGATAATGTGACCAATCTCTCTCTCTCTCTCTCTCTTTCTCATAGAGAAAATTAGTTTCTTTTGTGAGCTTTGGGAGTCTAATTTCCCCAGTGTTTTAGTAGATAGGCGAGGGGGGTCCCTTGTGGAACTTTGGAAGTACTTGGGAATGTGAGACCCATAGCTTTAAATTCTCACCAGTGGATCCCCAACCAACCTTAGGAACTATGTTTGAAAACTATGCAATCAAACTCTTATTCAACGGGGCCCTAAATTGTACTGGGACACTTGAGATGCAGGGCTTTAAGTTCTCACCAATGGGGCCCCAAACAAGCTTGGGAACTATGGAATTAAACTCTTACTGGTAAGGACTGCTTCCCAGGGCTAACAGATTTGAGTCCTTACTGACGGGCTCTCTAAACCTATTCCAGTGGTCAGAGAACAGGGCCTCTAAAAGCCTGTCTGCATAGTATCTTTTTAGTCACACATTTGGGTTTTGAGCATGCCCCTATCTGAAGCAATATTGACAACATGGAACCTTGAGAGTAACATAAATGTTAATCAAAAACCGCTGGTCATGGGGGCACACAGGTTTAATCCCAGCACTCAGGAGGCAGAGGTAGGAGGATCGCCACCCTGAGACTACCAAGTGAATTGCAGGTCAGCCTGGGCTAGAGTGAGACCCTACCTCGAAAAAAAAAAAAAAAAAAACGTTGGAACTCTGTAAATAATTATATGTGATATAGAATAGAGGAATCTACAGGTAAAACTTTTGTAAACAGGTACAGACCAAAAAAGTACCAGATGAGTATAACTGTTGGCAAATTTCTCTATCCACTGAGCAATCTGTTTGATCTGAATTTATCATCCTTAACATAGAAACTTATATGTAGAACATCCTCCCCCATTTTTGTTTTTCAATTAGAAGCAAAGCAGGAAGTATGAAGCATTTATTAGCAAGTGTCTCCAACCATTGAGAAATCTGTTTAGCTTCCAGATAGAAAATGTTTGTTTGGAGGTTTTTTTTCTTTTTTATTTTTGGTTTTGCAAAGCAGGGTCTCACTGTATCCCAGGCTGACGTGGAATTCACTCTGTAGTCTCAGGCTGGCCTCGAACTCACAGCAGCCCTCATACCTCTGCCTCCCAAGTGCTGGGATTGTATCTGGAGTTTGAGAGATTTTTCAGGTTGATAAATATCTTGGCTTGGTTTACCTACTTGATCAAGGAATCTTATCTGACAGAGGTGACTTTGGGTAATCAGAGACGAGAAAGAAAGTGTGAAGTAGCCCTTCCCTTGTGCTGCTTTCCCTGTCCCCATCGTTCACCCCAGGGCCAGTCTGGTCTATGAGGGTCACTGGGAAACAGGTATTGACTTAAGATTTTCTTAGATCTGAGATGCGGGGGTCAGGGGGACTTAATCCTGAATGCACAGCCAACAAGTTCGTTATTGTTTTGAAAGGCAGCACATGACAATCTATCAATTGTAATCAAGAGCAAGGAAAAAAGGACAGAACAGAGAACTGAGCATTTTAGCCATCGTAGCATACCAAACCTGGAGGCACCTGACCAGGAGAGATAAAGGAATGGTTAGTCTCTTATAATAATAACTAGTTCAAGCAAGATTAAGAGGGTTTTTTTGTGTGTGTAGGTTTACATATGGTCTGAATCTACAGCACATGTGTCTGGCTTTTATGTAGGGCTGGCATCTAGTATGCAAGTGGCACATACATAGGCCAGGCACAGGGTATTGGACCTTATCTTGGTGTGTGTCAGGGTGGGGGTGTGATAAGAGACACCTCCTTTGATCTGTCTCCCCATCACCTGAAAGTTCCTGGCAACCACCAGGGACTAGGGGGGAGCTCTAATCAGGTGTGTCTAGGCTTCCTGATGCCTTGTCTCTTCTCAGCTCTGACTGAAGGCCATCTTTTGTTTACCCAGGGACTGGAAAAATTGAATGTAAATTTTAGACAGCTGAGAACGGTTGGCTATAGACTTATCTGGGCTTATTAAGCTGATAAGATCTGGGTTTAGCCTAAAAATCTTAGCTTTGTCTAAAGGGATTGATTTTAGATGAGTCTTTCTAGATTTCTTTATAATACTCCTAACTATATCTTCACACTTTGTGACACTCGCATTGACCTTCCAATCTCAAGTACCCTTCAAACATCTTTCTTAACAACATTCTGTGTATCCACCATTGAAAATTCCCTTTCAAATCATCCTTCAACAATCTCTGCACTGGAGAGATGGCTTAGCAGTTAAGGTGTTTGCCTGCAAAGCCAAAGGATACTGGTTCGATTCTCCAGGACTCACATAAGCCAGATGCACAAAGGGGACAAGGGGCCACATGCATCTGGAGTTCATTTGCAGTGGCTGGAGGCCCTGGCCATTCTCTCCCTCTCTCTCTCTCTCTCTCTCTCTCTCTCTAATAAATAAATAAAATATATTTTTTAAAAATCTCATCTCATCTTCCATAAACTTAGCCATCTTTCTTATGTGACTATTAAGAGAGAAAGTACTTAGTGACTTTTCTGGTTACTAATTGACAGAGAAGCAAGTAGTCTAACATCAAAGAGCTAATCATCCTATTACTGGAAATCTACAGAGAAACATCCTTATCATAAAAACTTAGAATTTCCTTATTATTGTTTATGTCAGCAAAGATCTCTCTACTTTAAATTAACATGAAACATTACAGCCGTAATTTAAAGGGAAATAACTGTAAAAAGATAAGAGGAAAGAGGGAAATATGTGTGTGTGTGTGTGTATGTGTGTGTATATATATATATATATATATATATATTCTCATTTGTTTGTTTTTATTATCTCTGCCTTTTGGGATCTGTGCTATTAAAACTCTTCTTTGGCCGGGCATGGTGGCACACACCTTTAATCCCAGCACTCGGGAGGCAGAGGTAGGAGGATCACCATCAGTTCAAGGCCACCCTGAGACTACAGAGTGAATTCCAGATCAGCCTGGACTAGAATGAGACTCTACCTTGAAAAAAAAAAAAAAAAAACAAAAAGGATGTCTGAAAACCTTCTTTGATATGAGATAGTCTAGAAAAAAAAAAATAACAACAAATCATGAATATTAAGAATTGTTTGTGCCAGGCATGGCGGCTCACGCCTTTAATCCCAGCACTTGGGAGGCAGAGGTGTTAGGATTGCCGTGAGGTCGAGACCCTTACTTGAAAAAAAAAGAGTCGTTATTGCAGGTTGATAGTGTCACCTTTGTAGATCAGGAACATAGCAACCCCTGGTGTTTGACACGGGGTTCCAGAATTTTGCCTGCCAGAACCTTGGAAGCTGAAATCTTGGAGTCGGCTTGGTGGCTCCGCCCTTTTTGGCATATCTGGTTGCCTTTTTATTTTCATGTTTAGCTGCTATTGGAGTTGAATAATCCTGTATAAAACTACTTACTTATTATGGGGGCTGGAGAAACAGCTTAGCGGTTAAGGAGTATGCCTGTGAAGCCTAAGCACACAGGTTCAATTCCTTAGGACCCACATAAACCAGATGCACAAGCGGCACATGCATCTGGAGTTCATTTGCAGTGGTTGGAGGCCCTGGTGTGCCCATTCTCTCTCTCTCTTCTCTCTCCTCTCTCTACCTCTCTCTCTCTCCTTGCAAATAAATAAAAATATGCCTGATGTGGTGGTGCACACCTTTAATGCCAGTGCTCAGGAGGCAGAGGTAGGAGGATCGCCATGAGTTCAAGGCTACCCTGAGACAACATAGTTAATTCCAGGTCAGCCTGGACCAGAGTGAGACCCTGCCTCAACAAACCAAAAAAGAAGAAGAAGAGGAGGAGGAGGAGGAAGAGGAGGAGGAAAAAGAAGTTGTTATTAGGCTGGCTAGATGACTGAGGAGTTAAGGTGCTTGCCCATATAACCCAGAACATGCAATGTCGCACATGCACCACAAGGGGTGCATGCATCCAGAGTTCATTCTCAGTGGCTGAAAGCCTCCCCATTCTCTCTCTCTGCCACTACCTCTCTCTCTCTCTCAAACAAACAAAAACAAAAATTTAAGAAATCATTAAGTTAGGGTAAAGAAGAAGAACCAATTGGCCCATCTGGGACAATCACATAGCAGTTGCCATCTTGGATTCCAGAAGTCCACATGGTGATCACCATCTCGGATTATGAAGGTCCACATGTTAGACACCATTTTGAATTATGGGAAACAGCACATGATGGGTGCCATTGTGAATTGACTATGTGATTGCTGGATGCCTGCTCCATGGGAGGGAATACATCCCTGACACTGAAAACCTACAACAGGGATAGCTATGAGCTCTAGGGGTGTAACATCTGCTGCTGTCTGGCTCAATGTATATACTATGCTCATCAAACAGCCCAGTAAGCACTTCTCTTAATGTTCATACCCTTATATTAATGCTACTCTCACTTTTTTGTTAGAAAACTTTCTCTTTTCAGATGGCAGTGACTTTGGGATGACTCAGAAGGCACCATGGTGCTGAGAAGAAGTGACAGAGGAGTGCTCAGCACTACAATATCTCTATCACACCTTCCAAGGCTCAGGGTCCATTGCAGAAGAGGTGGTGGAAAGAATGTAAGAGCCAAAGGAAGGGGAGGACTCCTTACAATGTGCTCCTCCAGACACAAAATAGCCTGGATATCCATGACCTTACAGCACCTGACACTACCTACACAAGACCATCATAAAAGGATGATGACATCAAAATAAAAGAGAGATTGATTGAGAGGGGGAGGAGATATGATGGACAGTGGAGTTTCAAAAGGGGAAGTGGGGGGGAGGGAGGGAATTACCATGGGATATTGTTTACAAACATGGAAGTTGTTAATTATAATTTTTTTTAAAAAATGTAGACCTTAGATTTTTTTTAAAAAAGGGCTGGAGGGATGGTTTAGTGGTTAAGGCATTTGCCTACAAAGCCAAAGGACCCAGGTTTGATTCCCCAGGACCCACGTTAGGCGGATGCACAAGGGAGCGCACACATCTGGAGTCATTTACAGTGGCTGGAGGCCCTGGCATGCCCATTCTCTCTCTCTTCTCTCCTTCTCTCTCTCTCCCTCTTTCTCTGTCAAATAAATAAATACATAAATAAATAAATAAATAAATAAAATATTTTTTAAAAAAACAGCCGGGCTTGGTGGCTCACACCTTTAATCCCAGCACTGAGGAGGCAGAAGCAGGAGGATTGCCATGAGTTCAAGGCCACCCTGAGACTACATAGTGAATTCCAGGTAGCCTGAGTTAGAGTGAGACCCTGCCTTAGGGGAAAAAAAAAACATATGAGGGATGGAAGTATGGCTTAGCAGTTAATGAACTTGCCTCCAAAGTCAAAGAACCTATGTTTCATTTCCCAGGACCCATGTAAGCCAGGCACACAAAGTGGTACGTATGTCTGGAATTCATTTGCAGTGGCTGAAGGCCCTGGTGTGCCCATTCTCCCTCTCGGTCCCTCCTTCTTTCTCACTCAAATAAAACTAAGCATTTTTTTTAAAAATCATGAGAAGAATTTAAAAACAAACAAACGTGCACTTCCAAAGAGATTAAATGTGAAAACAGTAATAAAAAGTGTCCCTAGGCTGGAGAGATGGCTTAGCAGTTAAGGCTTTTGAATGCAAAGCCAAAGGACCCAACTTCAACTCCCCAGGACCCACATAAGCCAGACGCACAAGGTGGTGCATGCATCTGGAATTTGTTTGCAGCAGTCAGAGGTCCTAACACGCCCATTCTCTATCTGCCTTGTTCTCTCTTCCTCTCTCTCTCTCTCTTTCTCTCAAATAAATAAAGTTTAAAATTAAGTAAATAAATAAATTTTGAAAAATAGTGTCCCTTCCCACCCTGGCATGGCTACCATGGTGGGAGAGAAGAATAATCTTCCCAGTGTGGAGACCCACATGTGTTCCTCCTGTTGCAGCTCTGGTGAAGATTGCTCCCTCCGTGGACCCAGAAAAGATAGACTCAGAGTTCAAGCGCAGCACACCTGGACACACCTACGCCAGGTATCCCAGACAATCAGCCTGGGCTCAGAGGAGGAGTCCACCCATACCTGGGAAAGGTGCACACACAAGAGAGATCTGACTGGGTGAGATGGGCAAACATTGACTCCTGCAACTGAAGCATGCAAGGTGAGCAGAGGTAGGTAAGGCCAGTAGGGATAGGTGTGGGGAGGGTGTGATGTAAGATCATCCTAAGATCCCTCCCTTAAGAGCCTTCCCTTTCTGCCTAGGCCAAAAACTATCTGCCTGACCTGCTGCCCCACATTATCGCTCTGGAATCTGGTCCCAGCACATGGGAACAGGCAGGGGCAGCTGTAGCACCTTTAGGATGGTTCCAGACTCACAGCACAGGATGAGCAGGAAAGGGAGCAGAGTCAGGTCTCTAACTTAAAATTTACACTTAATTTTTAATTATGTATTTATTTATTTATTTTAGGGGGAGAAAGAAATAAAGAGATAGATCAATAGATAGATAGATGATAGATATGATAGATAGATAGATAGATAGATAGATAGATAGATAGATAGATAGATAGATAGATAGATAGATAGATAGATAGATAGATAGATAGATAGATAGATAGATAGATAGATAGATAGATAGATAGATAGATAGATAGATAGATAGATAGATAGATAGATAGATAGATAGATAGATAGATAGATAGATAGATAGATAGATAGATAGATAGATAGATAGATAGATAGATAGATAGATAGATAGATAGATAGATAGATAGATAGATAGATAGATAGATAGATAGATAGATAGATAGATAGATAGATAGATAGATAGATAGATAGATAGATAGATAGATAGATAGATAGATAGATAGATAGATAGATAGATAGATAGATAGATAGATAGATAGATAGATAGATAGATAGATAGATAGATAGATAGATAGATAGATAGATAGATAGATAGATAGATAGATAGATAGATAGATAGATAGATAGATAGATAGATAGATAGATAGATAGATAGATAGATAGATAGATAGATAGATAGATAGATAGATAGATAGATAGATAGATAGATAGATAGATAGATAGATAGATAGATAGATAGATAGATAGATAGATAGATAGATAGATAGATAGATAGATAGATAGATAGATAGATAGATAGATAGATAGATAGATAGATAGATAGATAGATAGATAGATAGATAGATAGATAGATAGATAGATAGATAGATAGATAGATAGATAGATAGATAGATAGATAGATAGATAGATAGATAGATAGATAGATAGATAGATAGATAGATAGATAGATAGATAGATAGATAGATAGATAGATAGATAGATAGATAGATAGATAGATAGATAGATAGATAGATAGATAGATAGATAGATAGATAGATAGATAGATAGATAGATAGATAGATAGATAGATAGATAGATAGATAGATAGATAGATAGATAGATAGATAGATAGATAGATAGATAGATAGATAGATAGATAGATAGATAGATAGATAGATAGATAGATAGATAGATAGATAGATAGATAGATAGATAGATAGATAGATAGATAGATAGATAGATAGATAGATAGATAGATAGATAGATAGATAGATAGATAGATAGATAGATAGATAGATAGATAGATAGATAGATAGATAGATAGATAGATAGATAGATAGATAGATAGATAGATAGATAGATAGATAGATAGATAGATAGATAGATAGATAGATAGATAGATAGATAGATAGATAGATAGATAGATAGATAGATAGATAGATAGATAGATAGATAGATAGATAGATAGATAGATAGATAGATAGATAGATAGATAGATAGATAGATAGATAGATAGATAGATAGATAGATAGATAGATAGATAGATAGATAGATAGATAGATAGATAGATAGATAGATAGATAGATAGATAGATAGATAGATAGATAGATAGATAGATAGATAGATAGATAGATAGATAGATAGATAGATAGATAGATAGATAGATAGATAGATAGATAGATAGATAGATAGATAGATAGACAGTGACCTTGCAGGTGATTGGATAGAAGAAGATGAGGGGAGGTAGGAATAGAGTTGTTAACTGGATGAATGTCTGGTGGCTGAGGAGGCAGAGCTTGAGGAATGGCTTGTGTGTTCACACAGGAAGGCTCATCAAGGTTGTCCTCTGGAGCTATTTAAGGGAGATGGGCACATTTGACATCCCTCTCATAGCCTAGGGTCCTGTGACAAGGCCAAGAAGGCTTGGGTATAAGCAATCTTAGAGTCCTTTCCCAAATTACTAATTTAATAAGATCTAATTTTAGGACACAATTCTAGTTCACCATACTACGAAACAGCCAGCATTCACGATCTGGGAATGGGTATAAAGACTGCCAAACTTTGTTAGAACCTAAAATGAGTGTTTTTTTTTTTTTTTTTTCTTTATGAGAGTCTAAAGATCAAACCTAGACCAATTTTTTGAGACTACATCCTGTGGTGGTTTGAATGTAAAGTGTCCCCCATAGCCTCCTGTGTTTGTGATTAAGCCTTATACTTAATCCCTAGCTGGTGGGGCCTTCGGGAAGTGGAGCCTGGCTGGAGGAGGTGTGTCTCTAGGGGTGGGCCTTGAAGTTTGTTAGTCCAGCCCTACTGGGTGTTCAGAGGTTGCCCATTCTTGCTGCTCCTACCCTGCTGCTGGTGTATGAAGATGTGAGCTGGATGCCTGCTCTGCCATGCTTTCTCCACTGTCACGAAACTTCCCCTCATAACTCTTAGCTTGAAATAAACCTTTTCCTCCCATCAGCTGCTTCTGGTTGATGTTTTGTCCCAATGAGACATCCCATGGGTGATCACAGGGGATAGAGAACATGAGCCTCATCAAGGGTCCTGCTGGAGGAATATTGTAATTATCTTCTCATTACTGGATAAAACACCTGACCAAAAGCAGCTAGGAGGAAAGTTTTTATTTTGGCTTACAGTCTCAAGAGGAAGCTTTGTGATGGCAAAGGGAAAAAAATGGGATGAGCAGAGGCTGGACATTACTTCTGCCACAGCAGGTGGAAAACAACAGCAAGAAAGTGAAACAATCCCTGGCAAGGAGCAGCATGCTGTAACACTCCTGATTCTGCCCTCACCAATAACCTCCTCCAGCAAGGCTCCACCTTCCAAATTGGGGGCATCTTACTTAAACTACACAAGATGCAATGTTCACCCGGAAGGAATCTCATAGGGCAGTGACCTCCCCGTTGTCAGAGGTGATGCCAGTCTCACTACACTGACTCCTGAGGTGTATCTTAATTCTAGACTTCCCTGAGGAAAAATACCTTTTCAGCCTATGGAGGTAAAACCCAGTTTCACTCTGGGGATAAACCTATCCAGCTGATCAGGCTGGATCACCCTTGAAGGGCCACTCACAAATCAGTTGTGAGAGAAATGGGGACTCACTGCTAATGAGAAAGAGAAAATTGGGTTACCCATATTTCTCTCATATCAGGAAGAATGACTAGAAAATCCCCACCAGCTAGGGACTAAGTATAAGGCTTAATCACAAACGCACGAGGCTATGGGGGACACTTTACATTCAAACCACCACAGGATGTAGTCTCAAAAAACTGATCTAAGTTTGATCTTTAGATTCTCAAAAAGAAAAAAAATAGTAGACACTGTAGTGACTTGAATTAGGTGTTCCCCCAACAATCTCATGTGACACCAATGCTTGGTTCCCAGCTGATGGCAAATTAGGAGATGAAGCTTTGCTAGAGGAGGTGTGTTTTGGGGGATCAGCTTAGGGGTGGGATTGGCTTAGGGGTAGTATCACCAGCTTCCAGTTACTAGAATCCAGCTCACTCTCCTGCTGCTGTTTGCCACCTGCTGTGGCAGAGGTGATGTCCAGCCTCTGCTCATGCCATGCTTTCCCCTGCCAATATGGAATGTCCCCTCAAGACTGTAAGCCAAAACAAATACTTTCTTTCTACCAGCTCCTTTTTGTCAGGTGTTTGTCCCAGCAACACAAAGGTAACTGCAAAAGGCACAAACATGTTGGGCATGGTGTAGCATGCCTTGAATCCCAGCACTTGGGGGCCCAAGGTAGGAGGATCACTGTGAGTTCAAAGTCAGCCTGAGACTACATAGTGAATTCTAGGTCAGCCTGGACTAGAGTAAGACCCTATCTTGATATATATGTATAGATATCATCCACCACACATTCTGTTCCCTCCCCCTTTGAAGCGCAGCAGCAAGTACTGGGATGGAAAAGAGATATGTGTGGGTTGCAATATGTGTGGCTTTGCTCTGAACAAGCAGTCATTGCCAACTACACCTCACATTGAGTGTGAGAAGCCTCTAGGAAGACAAGTAGCTCCTTTTTTTTTTTTTTTTTTTTTTTGGACTATAGAAGCTGTCCTTTTGCCATTAGCTTCAGGTCCCACCAAAGCGAAGCCTTGGCCAAAGTCCTTCAATTACACATGGGAAATAAGGTGTTGTAGTCACCTTCCCATTTCTGGGACAAAATTACTGGGCCAGGAAGCAGCTGATAGGATTTATTTGGGCTTACAGTGTTGAGGGGAAAGCATGGCACAAGCAGAGGCTGGAAAACAGAAGCAAGAGAGTGAGCCAATCTGTGGCAAGGAGGGGACTGGCTACAATACCACAAAGCCCATCTCCAATGACACATCGCTTCCAGCAAGTCTCCACCTCCCAAACCGCCATCAGCTGGGGACCAAACATTCAAAACAATGTTTCTAACCCGCTGAGAGGCTACTCTTAGTTCACCAGGGACGCTTGGTAGTGACAGAATCGAATATGCCTGACTCATCAGGTCTTCTTGAGGATTCTGTACATCGTCCAGAGGCTCTCTATTTCTTGTCTCCCCCCTTAGAAAATTCAGTTCCTTCAGCCTGCCCACTATAGTCCATCCTCAAAAATTGGAAAAAGTCTGATCCTGACAACCTAAAGAAAAAGAGGTTAATATTTTACCGTAACACCGTATGTCAGTTATTTTTCTCCTTGTTGGGATGAAATTGAAATACCTGACCAGAATCAGCTTAAGGAAGGAAATGGTCTGCTTTGGGCTTACATTTCCAAGGTTCTGTCCAAAATGGTAGGAAAGCATGGCAGGAGTGGGGAGTGAGGCATCACAGCCTCAGATCATCAGGGAGGAAGTAGAGTGAGAGCTATGAGTCCTGCCACTCAGCTAGCTTTTGCTTTTTCACTTTATTTTTTGTGTTTATTTGTTCATTTATTAGAGAAAAAGAGAGAGAGAGATTGTATGTGGGCATTCCGGGGTCTCCTGCTACTACTGTAAATGAACTCCAGATGCATGTGTCACTTTGTGCTTCTGGCTTTACATGGTCCTGGGGACTTGAACCCAGGCTGTCAGACTTTGTGAGCAAGCACATTTAACTGCTGAGCTCTCTCTACAGCCCAGCTTTCTCCTTTTTATATAGTCCAGGATCCTCAGCCCATGGAATGGTGGCACTCACAGTTATGATGGGTCTCGCCATCTCGATTAATCTAATCTAGAAAATCCCTAACAGACATACCAAGAGATTTGTTTCCATGGTGATTCTATATCCTGTAAAACTGACAACCAGAGGTTAACCACCACCCACGGGCCCTAACACAGCCTGGAGAAGTTTGGTCAAAGAATGGAACAATCTGTACTTGGTTTTGATCAGTTGTACACTTGGTTGGAAACAAAGGCTCTAGGAGGAAGCTGAGAGACATTCCAACCTACTATTTGCTCAAAATCCTGTTGACCTTCTACCCAGGTCAGAAACCTTCTGCTTGGGATTACTACACTCTAGAAAAGACCCATAGATGCAAAACAATGACAGAAAGTCTGGAAATAATGAAAAATTGCATTAAGAGGCCTGTTAACTAAGATAAGGTCAGGGAAAGAGAGATTACTCAAGGAAGGGGAAAATAATCCTACCCTGTTTCTCAACAGGCTTCTAGAAGTCTTTGGAAATTCAAGCCTGCTTCATCTGGCCTTCCCTTTATGCTGTTTATCTCTTAAACCTAAGTCTATATAACAAGCTTTATTGTACTCGGCTCCATGTCGCTGCAATGAACTTGCAGACACAGTTTGTGGGAAGAAGGGATTTATTTTAAGCTTACAGATCCAGGAAAAGTTCTGTCAATGGTGAAAGAAGCTACTTGCTTCCATACACCCAAGACTAGAGACACAACTACAGCAGGCAAACAGCAGGAGCCGCAGACGGCATGAACGCAGCCAGAGCTCAGACTGCTCTCTCAATACTTCTGGGCTGGAATTCAGCTCTCCCCAGCAACAAACCCTCTCCAGCAGGCTGCTGGAAACTTAAACAGGAAGCTTAAATACCTGAGGCTATGAGGGACATACAGTTCACATTCAAACCACAACAAGCTTCTTTTCTTCTTCCCCTACCCCACCCCCACTTCCTCCCCTGGCAGGGTCTCCTGTGTGTAACCCAGGCTGACCTGGAACTTTCAGACTGGCCTGGCCTGAAACTCATGACATCCTCCTACCTTTGCCTCCCATGTGCTGAGATTAAAGGTGCAAGCCAACGCTTCCAGCTGTGTGTTTGTTTCCTTTTTATTTTTGTTGAGGCAAACCCAAAAGGCTCGCCCCCCCCCTTTTTTTTAATGAGAGGGCGACAGCAAGAGTGAGCGCATGTGAGAGAAAGAGAGAGAGAGAGAGAATTGGCATACCAGGGTGTCCTGCCACTGCAAACAAATTCCAGACACATGTACCACCTCGTGCATCTGGCTTACATGGATACTGGGGAATTGAACCTGGGTCTTTAGGCTTCATAGCCAAGCACCTTAAACCCCTGTGGCATGTCTCCAGCCCTACTTTTTCATTTTTTTATATTTTTATTTATTTATTTGAGAGAGATAAAGAGGCAGAGATCTTATTCTTTTTAATAATATTTTTACTTATTTGCAAGGAGAGAGAGAATGAATGGGCATGCTGGGGCCTCCTGCCATTGTAAACAAACACCAGATTCCATGTGCCACTTTGTGCATCTGGCTTTATGTAGGTACTGAGAAATCAAACCCAGGCTGTTAGGCCTTGAAAGCAAGTTCCTTTAGCCCCTGAGCAACCTCACCAGCCCCACAAGTTTAATATCTTGATATTTGTTGCTTCTATTGTGCCTTTCCTATGTCTCAAAGACACAAAGATGTAAGCTTTTTATTATAACTATATCACGTGTTATGATGGTTTGAATGTGAATGCATGACCCTCTCCCCTCCATATCTTTGATAGGAGACAGAAACTGGATTGGCAGTCAGGGTAACAGAACCCCAAAAGTGATTTTTTTTTCCTTGACCAAAAGCAGGAAATGTCACTAAAGCTACAGAAACCTGGATGTTCCATCCTCCAAGAAAGACTTTTTAGATTAAGCTTGTACCCTTGCCAGTTAACAGAAACTCGGATCCTTATTTTAGATTACTGGAAAAGCTATAAAATGTGGTCTTTGTCCATACCTAGTCTTCCTCACATAGCCACTCCTCACAGAAAACCAAAATCTGAGTCTCTCATGGTGCTTATCAAACCCCTTCTTTCCTCCCTGGGCAAGGGCTCCACCTTGCTTCCTTCTCCTATGTTCTAGGCTTAAGCCTTCCTTCTCTTCTTCCTCCTAAAGTTTTAAGCTACATATAAAATAATGTATTTCTGAACCTTATCCTTTGGTCTGTGGATTTCATTGTTTGAATTCACAGGACAAGGATCTAAGAACAACCCAAATTATCAATGCATTGGCATACAAGAAACTCAAAGTTCCCCTATCAGTTTCAGGGATTTTTATTTTAAAATATTTCATTTACTTATTTATTTATGAGAGCTAGAGAGAGGCAGATAGAGAGAGAATTGGTGTGCCAGGGCCTCAAGCTACTAAAATCAAACTCCAGATGCATGCACCACCTTGTGCATCTGGCTTACATAGGTACTGGTGAATCAAACCTGGGTCCTTAGGTTTTGCAGGTAAGTACCTTAACCACTAGGCAATTTCTCCAGCCCCTAGGAATTTTTGATTAAGATTGAGCTTGTCCCTTGATTACCTACCTGAGGTAAAAGACACCACATGCTGAAGACACCACATGCTGCCAACACAGAACACTGAGAGATCTGGCGGGAATCTGGAAGGAAGCCAGTTCTCAGATAGTGCTGGAAAGCTCTACATGAGCTGCTGGTGGGGGGGCAGGGTGGGGAACAGTCAGCAGCATTGTGTGCTAACAGGAGACACTGCTATAGGAAAACAGGGTGGGGAACAGTCAGCAGCATTGTGTGCTAACAGGAGACACTGCTATAGGAAAACAACCAGCCTGACAAAACGCACACACTTGTACAATAGTGGCACTCAGCCTAGGTGGGTCACCTGTGGCTCTGATTGGCTAAGAGATCTGCTCAGTGGAAAGGAACTGGAACTGGAAACCGAGTCAGAACCCTATGGAGATCAAGTTCATGGATTCCAAAAGAGAAGCTCCCACTAGTCTTTGGCCAAAAGAGAGGCTACACCCATCAGAATTCTTAATTATCAATGCTTATCCCATTTAACCTATGCTGACCTAATTCTCCATTGGAGAATTGTTGAACTGAGGCTATCCCTCCCATATCAGCAAAGGCCCAGATGAAACCACAGAGGAATTGGTGAGATTGAGAAAGAGTGCTGCTTTAATGGCAAGTCTGACATCCAGCATGAGGGTGATAGAGACAGACACTGAGGATACTAAAAATGCACCAAAATAGAAATCCAGGGCTGGGGAGATGGCTTAGAGGTTAAGGCATTTGCCTGCAAAGCCAAAGGATCTCGGTTTGACTCTCCAGGACCCACATAAGCCAGATGTACAAGGGAGTGCATGCATCTAGAGTTTGTCTGCAGTGGCTGGAGGCCTGGCATAGCCCATTCTCTCTCTCTTTCTCTCTCTCTCCTCTCCCTCTTTCCCTCTCTCAAATAAATAAAATAATTTTTTTTTTAAAAAAAGAAGGAAATCCAGAAGCTGCTGAGAACACAGCACTAAAGCAGATTTAAAACACACCCACCATGGCTCAGGGAATTTTGCAGCAGAGGGGCAGAGAGATTGTAAGAGCCAAAGGGAAAGACGATCCAGAAGCATTGCCCCCACCCCCACCGCCACCTTACAATGACTGACTGCTGCTCTCACATCTCATAAATCTACAACCCCATGGTGAATACCAGCAATCCCACTGAGAAGGGCCCTCAGCAGAATTGAGGCAGGGAGGAGGCAAATGATGCTGCCAACACATGATATGTCCATACGAAGTTTCTACTTAATTAAAAAAAAAAAAAAAGATTGAGCTTGCAACTTGAGTCTGCTGAGGAAGAGGTGTCCCTGGTGGTGGATCTTAAATCTGGCGCCAAGGTATATCAAGAGAGGTTTGTTGAGCTCTGGCTATTTGTGTTAGCTGGCTGCTGGTGCTTACTGGTATTGGTTTCTCCTCTTCTCTTCTCTTCTCTCTTCTCTCTTCTTTTTCTTCTTCTTCTTCCTCTCTCTCTCTCTCTCTCTCTCTCTCTCCCCTTTCTCTCTCTCTCTCTCTTGCAGATGCTAGAGTGAGCCAACTTCTTCCACTGTGACAGAACTCCCGCTGGATTCTGTAAGCTTGAAATAAACTCTTTCCTCCCATAAACTGCTTCTGGTTGGGTATTTGTCCCAGCAATGAAAAGTAACTGCAACATTTGTGCTCATGATAGTTTCTATGTAAAATTTCATGCTTACAAAAGCATAGGGGAAAAATGAATCTGCCCCCTAGAATTTCTGAAAATAACTCAGTATCAAAACCTGTGGTCGAGTGGGCATGGTAGTGCATGCCTTTAATCCTAGCACTTGGGAAGCAGAGGTAGGAGGATCACCATGAGTTCAAGGCCACCCTGAGACTACATAGTGAATTCCAGGTCAGCCTGGGCTAGAGTGAAACCCTACCTCAAAAAAAAAAAAAAAAAAAAAACTGTGGCCACTTGACTTCCACATATTGCACAACAAAATAACTATTCCTGGGCTGGAGAGATGGCTTAGTGGTTAAGGCATTTGCCTACAAAGCTTAAGGACGCAGGCTCCATTCCTCTGTACCTAAGTAAGCCAGATGTGCAAGGTGGCACATGCTTCTGCAGTTTGTTTGCAGTAGCTAGAGGCCCTGGCATGCCCATTCTCTCTCTCTCTCTCTCTCTCTCATAAATAAAAATAAGTAAAAATTAACACCAGAAATTACTATTCCTGGCATGCTTAATGTAAGGCATGTGCATGTGACTATAAACATTTTAAGATGAATTTAACTTGTAATTATAGCTTGTAGGAATAGGAGCTATTGCCTGTCTGCTTGTGCTCTCATCTTACAGAAAGAAATAAAATTGATTCAGGTACAATATGGTTTTGCTACAACCGTCTGTTGTTTGTTCCCTATCTGGGATGAACAGGTGTGTCTTCACATCTCTCCAGGGAAAAAGTTTCACTCAACAGATAAGAACAAGTGTATGACAAGACCTGATGGCCCTAACACAGGAGGACCTGCTTAATGCTGAAAGAGGAATGCTGTGTTGAGTCAGTAAGTCAGCACAACTTTAGAACAGTATTGAAAACTAACTAAGCTTCTCCTCATCTTTGTCTCTTTTGTAAGAAAGCCACAATGGTTGATCATCTTGGGTAATACATGGTCATGAGTTTCCTGGCCCTTGCCATTTGGGGGAGTCATAGGTTATAATCAGATTAATTTTGTTTGGAACTTATATTTTCAATTTACTTGTGAAATTTATGTCTCCTAGGGTACAACAGTTCCAAACTAAACTGCTGTAATTAAGACATTGTAGTCAATTCCTACTACAGAAGCTTCAGAATTTGAGAGTTTCATTATCCCTCGTAGGCCAGAACTATATCCCTCCACAATACAGAGGAAATGGATCAACCACCTTCAATTCCCCAAAAAGTTTTCCAAGACCTTGGCTCAAGGAGGGAAAGAAGGCAGTAGGATAAGATGGAAGATAATGAGGCCAGAAGAAAATTAGTGTTTAAAAAATTAATTGGCAAAGAGGAAGGCTGGAAAACATGCAAATACATCCAGGCCAAGGCCAATGGAAGCTACCATTGGTGCAGACACAGAGGCACTGCCGGCGCATGTTCATTATAATGCTAAAATGTGTGTCCTTGCAATGGATGTTTAAGACGCTAATGTGGTAGAAGAAGTTTACCATAGAAATCAGGCCCAGATGATCCTCTAAAACAATTTCTATTGTGCAAGCTTTACCAGGGAGACAGCATGACCCCGAGCCTCCTCCCTATCTCTGTAGCTGCACCCTGTTTCTATGTTATCTGGTTAGTGCCGCCATAGGCACAAACACCTCTGAACAAACAGCCTTCTGTTCTACATTGGTACTTTCTTATCACTAATTTATTGCTAAGGAATTTTCTGTTTGTGTCCTCAAATCATCTAACCTTAGAAACATGTAACTACCAATAGTATAGAAAATTCAAGATGGTGTCAAACTGCCTACTATATTGTCTATAAAACAAAAGCAAAAACACACAAACAAAAAAAACAAGCTATCAGAACTCAGTTCTTAGGCTTTGGAAATTATTCCCCTGAGTTCATATCGACATGAATAAATTTCCTGATTCTCCACTCTATCTGTGGTATGAGTTCTGTGAGTCTTAGTTTCCCATATCAGCTTGGTGCATTGGCCAGGAAACTCCCATGTGCCCACAGATCAAACTAGCCCCTTGGGCCACCATCACTGCAGAGCTTGGCTATGGCCAGGAGCAGCCTGAGGACACCTGGTCGGCACCACCCAGTGTCTTTGCTCGGGATCCAGACTCCATGGGCCATGGCCTGTGCTATCAGAACATGCTCTGCCTGGCAGACCTAACAAGGAGAATGGACAAATCATCTGGGACTCCAGAAATCAAGTGGCACACTCCGAGGTGCTCAGTTAATCAAGCCCATCAAGTTGATGGAAAAGAGAGATTGATCGCCTCTCTGCAGTCATTGTGACTGCTCTGTGAGGCCACCTCAGTGGGAGGTACCTTTCTGGGGTCTGTTATGAATGAGGGTGACTGTGATGGGGTTGTTTGTGGCTCCGTGGCTGAAAGGTCTTGGAGTCTGATTGGGCCCTAATCTGGGGTTCTGTGGGATCCTCATAAGGCTTATGCCAGCCCTTCTTGGAGGGCATCTGATGTTGGGGTTACTACAGTCATCGCAGTGCTAAGAGGCACCCAGTACCCTGCAAAGGGAGTGGCCAGGTGGGAGAAGGGAGTTCTGTCCTGCGCAGCTCCTGCTCAGGAGGTCTTTGTCTTCCTTGTAGGATGCGGAGGCCAAGGCACAGACCTCTCTTGGGCTTATGCTGCCCCCAGGGGAATTCTGATGATCTGTTTTCTTGGTTTCCCTGCCTTACAGAGTCAGGGGTGCTGCAGGCACAGGGAAAACCAGGGTCCTGGCCCCATCAAGATGATGGGTGAGTCCCAAGTTGCTGTGGACAGATGGGGACTTCGTATAAGAAATTTATAACTGGTTTTAGGTTTACTATATCTCTCTATGGTTTTATGGAACTGCTAACAGAAAACAGCCTCAAGATTTATGTTTAGATTAAAATACTGAGTTTGTTAGAAAATTTCTGGTAATGTTCTAGCCTGCTTTCCTATTTTTAAAAATGTGTTTCAGAAAAGTTATAAGAACAAAGGTTCCAAAAATCAGTAAATAATAAAATCTATATGTGTATTTTGGGTAAATATAAATCAAGTCTGCTCTACTATTATATAAAGAGTTATTTCAAAGAGCTCTTAATGAAATTTTTAAAAACTTAAATGGTTATGTTAAAAAGTCTTGTGGTAGAGAGTATTCTGAGACATTGTATCTCCCATAGATACTGGCTGATACATTTATAATCCCACTGAGGAGGGGCTGCAATGAGATGGGAATTAGGAAAAAAAAAAAACTATAATAAAATATAAGGGAATGAGACCAACATGTGATTTGTTCATACAGTAAAAATGGTTTTTAAAGAAAATTTTTGCTGGTAGTTATAATGAGATGAACTGCTTAAAAAGATCAACTAGAAAAGGAAATTTTAAATGTTGGATGTTAAATGTTTGATAAAAAGAGATTGTGCTGGGCGTGGTGGTGCACACCTTTAATCCCAGCACTCGGGAGGCAGAGGTAGGAGGATCACCGTGAGTTCAAAGCCACCCTGAGACTACATAGTGAATTCCAGGTCAGCCTGAGCTAGAGTGAGACCCTACCTCAAAAGAGAAAAAAAGAGAGAGAGAGATTGTTACAGAATGTTACATAGAATGTAAGGTAAAAGTAAGTGAATAAAAGGTACAAGTAAGTTTAAACAAAAGGTTTAAAAAGTAGATAAACTAAGTCTTAAAGTGCTTAATCAGATTACAGACTCTTTGGGAAATATAAGATGACTATTGGACTTGCCTAGGGCTTTTATTAGACTAAGAAAGGATAATCATGTCTGGATGCAGGATGTCATGGTATTCAGGCTGTAAATTTATGTCACCATGCCTTAAGATACACAAGTTAAAACTTCAACTCACTGATGCTAATTTGTTCTTGATAGTGGTTGTAAAAGACTGACTTTAGAGTGATCAACCTCTAACAGCTGTCAGTAACAGCTTTTAACAATAGAACAGCTTTCTGTTCTACATTTGTACTTTCTTATCACTAATTTATTGCTAAGGAATTTTCTGTTTGTGCCCCAAAATCATGTAACCTTAGAAACTGTAACCCACCAATAGTATAACGAATTCAAGATGATGTCAGACTGCCTGCCATACTGTCCTATAAAACCCCGAGCTGTCAGAGGTCAGTACTCAAGCCTTGAAAGTTATTCCCCTGAGTTCATGTTGACATGAATAAGTTTTCTGATTCTCCTACTCTATCTCTGGTGCTGGTTCTGTGAACCTTAGTTTCCAGATCACTAATGAGACATATGACTCATGAAGTACTATGCAGAACTTACTTGTAACAAACAGAGCAGACTCAAGAAAACCAATGCAAGGCAAATGCGCCGGGCTAAAAAGGGAGTCAGAAAGCTGTGCTATGTGACATAAAAGCCCCAGTCCTTTTGTGCAGTGAGGCTTTTTAGCATCTAAACTTTTGTCTTGTTCTAGCTCACTTCCTCCCTTGAAATTATATTTTACACACACGAAAAATTGTCTTTGCTACTGCTGTAATTCTTCGTTGTAAAACACAAAACCCTTTTTAACTCCAACAAAAATGTCTGCCAAATCTCAAACTGTGATATCCACCAATACCAGGGTTTGAGATTTGGCTAGGTTCCATGAGGCAAAGATATCTCAAAAAAGCTTTGTTGGGGCTGGAGAGATGGCTTAGCGGTTAAGACACTTGCCTTGTGAAGGTTAAGGACCCATTGTTTGACTCTCCAGATCCCACATAAACAGAATAACAAAGGTGAGGCAAGCACAAGATTTCACATGCACACTAGGTGGCACAAGCACCTAGAGTTTAATTGCAGTGGCTTGAGGCCCTGGAGTGCCAAATCTGTATCACTCCTCTTTCTCTCTCTCTCTCTCTCTCTCTCTCTCTCTCTCTCTGTCGCTCTCTCTCTCTCTCTCTCTCTCTCTCTCAAAAAAGAATTTTTTTTTTAAGCTCTTGTTCTTTGAGCCTGGTGGAGTTTCAAAAACAAAACAAAACAAAGCTGCTGGTTTGTTTTTCTCATTCTTTTTTTTTTTTTTTCAAAGTAGGGTCTCACTCTAGCTCAGGCTGACCTGGAATTTACTATGTAGTCTCAGAGTGGCCCTCAAACTCATGGCGATCCTCCTACCTTTGCCTCCTGAGTGCTGGGATGAAAGGCATGCGCCACCATGCCCGACTCTGGGTTTTTGTTTTTTGTTTTTTGTTTTTTGTTTTTTATTCTAATGGACTTTGAGTCCATCAGAGGAAAGATATACCATCATAAAAGAAAGACTAGAAGGTGGTGCAGAGACCCCTGCAGTGTGATCAATTAGGAGTGATATGACAAAAGAAGGGAGAGATACATGGAGATAATGGGTTCTGACCTAATGAATGGTTTAATCCATTGATGGATTCAGCATTTGAATAAAGTATTGGAAGGTGATAGAACTTTGAAAGGAGGAGTCTAGTGGAAACTGTGGGTCACGGAAGTGTGTTTTGGGGGGGGATCTTTAATTTGCCCTTACCCCTTCCTGATGCCCTTTCACTCCTTTCCTGTCTGCCATGATAGCAACTGCTTACCATACCCTCCCTGACATGATGTTCTGAAACCTTGGAGACCATGGGCAAAATAAATCCTATCTCCGTAGGTTGTTTAGCCAGATATTTTGTCACAGTGATGGAAGTGTAACTAAATTCTCAAGTGGTAAAGACAGAGATTCTCTTCTAGCAAATGGCAACCTCTCTGCATACCAGTGTCCTCACTTGTGAGTGATGGAATATGGTCTCCTGAAGAAATATTGAGTCTTTGCAAAGAGAACAACTGTCCACACTGGCCTGGATTCCTGGGCAGCAGACATGGTGATTCATGGGTTACATGCCACCCTTTGTAATACAAAGGCATGCCATTTTTCTGTGTAACAGATTTAATCATTATATAATACACACACATTGTGCCATGGTTTCTGTTGCTCAGGGATGTGGATATACCAGGTGCAGATTCTGGGCTCATGATCCTAGAGGGGTTCCATAAAGGTGTTGGAGCAGCCACCTTTTGTGAAGCTATTGTTTTGTTCAATGTGCCTGTCAAAATACCGTCTAAACATTTGCATTTGTACTTGTACATTACTGTCGCTATAAGTTTCACTCAGTCATAGTGTTACAGGAAACTGAGGCTGACAGAACCAGCACCAGAGTGAGGTGGAGAATCAGTTTATTTTCATACCAGCATGGACCCAGGGGCATCTCTTCCAAAGCCTGGACCCTGATTCTTGGTGCTTTAGAGATTATATACCTGTCTTGCACTAGTCTCATTATTGTAAAGTCTCAGGGCTCAGAGCCCCAGCCAGAGATCTTGAGTATGAGATAGGCAAGTCTTACAGAAACAGAAAAATGGTTAGTTTAGCAGACAGATGCCAGCAACTATGCTATGGAGATAAAAAGGAAACACAAGATGATTTACAGTATAAGACAGAAGCAGTGGTACAGATCATAGACTTGAAACAATAAAAAAATAAATAAAAACCTACAGTGTTGGCATAACCAGCACAAAAAGGCTGTTATATGGTACAGGACATGACCAATACAAAAGTCTATACAGTACTGGACATAACTTTGGGGAAGGGGCTTCTGAAGGGTTAATGAGTTTCCTTGAAACTAGAGGGAACTGAAGGGTTAATGACTGTCCTTGAAACTAGGAGGTCTTGGGAACATCAGAGGTATTCAGTCCCAGAGAAGTCTGACATGTCCCCTGATTGATAAACTTCCCTTAACTCAGAAGTTCTTGAGGGAACAGAAATCATCTGGAGCATTCTGCCATAGACAATCTTGCTGAAACTGCTTATTTTGATTCTTTCAGAACATGTCCACAAATAGCAATTTCTTATCAACTTCGCTTAGACCTCCACCTGGTCAAGTCTGTTTTCTTCAGGATCCTCCTTATTGAAAGGTTAATAGCCTTCCCTGAAAACTAAAAGAACTAAAGAGTTAATAACTATCCCTAAAGCTCACAGGCAATAAAACAACAACAGGGGGTATTTGGCTTCATTAAGTTTGATACCTTCCCTGATTGTTACACTCCCCTTAGCCTAGATGGCCTTGAAGGACCAGGGACCATCTGAGTATCTTCCCTTAGACACTCCTGGCTGAAGAAGCCTATTCTGAACAAGGACACAAACAGCTACATTTTTTTTTTTAATCAACTGCACCTGGTACAGTCTGTTTGTCTTAGGATCCTCCTTATAAAATTGCACCCTTAGCCTGGCTCAGTGCTTCAGCCTTCATCCGATGGGAAAGTTGCTGCCGATTGCTGTTTCTCTCATAAACAGTCTGTCTGTAGAGATCAAGTCTGGTTCTCTTTTGCTTTTCTCTTACACTTTCCTTACAGTCTGGTGCTGTGACTCGGATCAGAGGCATCCAGGGCTTTCGGGCCACGCTCTTCCCTTCTCTTTCTCTGTCCTCTCCATCTCCCCACCAATGTTTCACCCCTCAGGGGAACAAAAACTCACTGTGCTTGCTACTCTAAACTAAACAGCCTCCTGTGACCTAAAACCTCCAGTCTTTCCAGCTTGATACCTGGGGCTTCTTCCTTTCTTCTTCTTTCACCCTCTCCCACTGGACCCTTGAACTCCAGACTAGAGGCCTCTCACCGTGTGATCCACTGCATCCACACCCTCATCAAATTACAACTTCAGGACAAGGTATTTGCTCTTGGTCTATGGTGGAGGTGCCCCACCCCAGACCTTAGAAACTCCAGGTTTCTCACTTTTGGGGGCCATGGACTATCAGAGACTCAAGGAGCCTCCCACAAATCGTTCCACTGGACACTCCAAGAATTATGAGTGCAAGGACACTCCCTCCTAGCTCTTGGGTTTTGTTTGCCCTCCCTAAGCCTGGGATATGTCCCTGGTAGCAGGATTGGCCACTCTAGTCCTTGTCCTCTGAAATGGGTTCTAAATTATCTGTTCCAGAAGACTCCATTGGCATGTTTCAACACTAATTTAAAGGAAGTCAAACTTCCTAAGCTCCTGCCTGCCAAATTACTCTGGCTCGCTGTACAAATTTGGCCACAATTGGAGAATGGAGTTTCAAAGGGGCAAGTGGGGGGAGGGAGGGTATTACCATGGGATATTTTTTATAATCATGAAAGTTGTTAATTAAAAATTTTTGGAAAAACTTTGGCCACAATATTGCTTAGATAATGGCCTACTACTGGCCTAAATTTAGTACTCTTGATTTTAATATTCGTACTGATCTTGAAAACCTTCTCAGAAAACATGGCAAGTGGTCCAAGCTTCCTTACCTACCTTCAAGGCTTCTTTGCCCTCCATTCCCACCCTTCCCTTTGTACTTCTTGTTCTACCTTCCAAATTCTCCTCTGTCACCAAAAACCCTCAGAAATCCTGCCTGCTTCTAAAACTCCTCTTACACACAGTTCTGCCATCTGGCTATGACTTGCCAGAGTCTCTACCTCTCATTCCAAATCAAGCCACTAAATCAAATACAAACTCTGCCCTCCTAAAGAAACTCCTGTCTTTACTGGGCCTCTGTAACTTCTAAATATCTTCTAATTTTCTCTCCTTGTTAAAAGTTAAAATCAGTAGACAGCTTTTAGGGTTTTTCCTTTTTTTTCCCCCTTTCCCCCTTCTTTTCATTATAAGCTACCAAAAAAGAAAAAATGTCAACTTAAAATTCAAACCACTGGTTGTTGCCCTGTTAAATCCTCACCAATTTAAAACCTAACTAAAATCTTAAAAGGATGTCTCTCTGTGTTTCATGTTGTCATGTCTAATGTTGGCCAACCATGCCATGTCATATGTTCTATGTTTAATGTAGTCTGTCCTTATGTATGACTAAATTTATGGTTATTAACTATTCCAATGCTTATGGTCATTAAATGTTCTGATGCTCATATATTTTAAGATGACATTAAATTATTAAAACCAGGTTTACAATATAGTTAAAATAATTAACCTCTATGTTTTTGACAATGTGCTTGTTCATTCTTAACACAATAATAGACATATTTGTATACCGCGTTCTAATCCTGCTTCTGCAGAAAGAGATGTGTTTTTGGATCATAAAAGACTTTATAAGGTAAAAAATTGTTGTAAGGTGTGTTATTTAAAAGTTATCAAAATGATATGGAAAGGTTATGGGACTTAAACTGAAGAAGGTTTGGGTTGCCTCTGGCAAAATGGATTAACTTAAAAGTTTTCATTCTTCGTATTTTTCTCACCTTCACTGTTCATATAGTTCAGACTTTAATCTTTGAAATAAGTTGATAAATTTATTTATATTGCCATGTTTCAAATCAAAGTTAAGTTAAACTATACCTATATTTCCTACTGTTAAACTCTCACTACTGAAAAAAAAAAACCTAAATGTTTAACAAAATCAAGATTCATTTTTAATGAGTTTTTGTTTGTCTATTTAAGCCTTATCTAAATGTAACATAAAAATCAAAAATATGAAATTTGTATAACTGACTTTCTAAATATAAAAAAGGGCTGGATAGATGGCTTAGCAGTTAAAGCACTTGCCTGCAAAGCCAAAGGACCCAGGTCCAACTCCCCAGGACCCATGTAAGCCAGATGCACAAGGGGGTGCACACATCTGGAGTTCCATTGCAGTGGCTAGAGGCCCTGGTGCACCCATTCATTCTCTTTCTCTTTCTCTCTTTCTGTCTCTCCAATAAATAAATAAATAAATAATAAATATTTTTAAATATAAAAAAGAGGAGAGCCAAGGGGGACTGCTGACCCAGCAAAATGGGAATACAGACAGTCAGAATCCAGACAGCCTATTTATAATGAACCATAGGGACAAAAATAACACAAAAACAGAAGTTTAAAAAAAAACCTTAAATGATCATTTAAAAGTCTTATGGTAAGTAAATTTTTGTTGGTAGTTATGCGATGACCTGACTAAGGAAGGCAAACTGAAGACGAAACTTTAAATGTTGGTAAATGTTTGATGAAAAAGATTGTTACAGAGTGGTTACATAGATTATAAGGGAAAAGTATGTAAATGAAGGTATGAGTAAAGTATGTAGCTAAAGGTATGAGTAAAATATGTAGCTGAAAGTATGAGTAAAGTATGTGGATGAAGGTATGAGTAAGCTTAAACAGAAGGTTAAAGACAAAGTCTTAAAGTTCTTGATTAGATTACAGAGTCCTTGAGATATATAAGATGACTGTTAACTTAGGGCTTATATCAGACTAACAAAGGATGGTCCTGGCTGGTAGCAGGATGCTATAGTATTCAAGTGGCAAATGTAAAAACTTTAACTCATTGATATTAATCTGGTCATGATAATGGTTATGAAAAAGTGGCTTTAAAGTTCTCAACCAACTATGTTGCTATGTTCCTCTATTTGTCAACCTTTTACTATTTAATAAGATTATTATATCTTAAAAAACAAACAAACAACAATAACAACAAAACATGGTAGCCTTAAGATGGTTCTTATCTTGTTCATACTGTTTTACTAGGTGATTATCACTGAGATTATTGTCTAAGTCTTAAAAAAGGTGATTCAGTCATTGTAACTTTGTTCTTATGGAAACTGAGAAAACTCCTCCTGTCATAGGAAAGCCTACAATATACAAACAATGTTAATATAGTTTTTCTAGGCTTCATCTATTCTACCAGTCATAAATATTGCCTTATGTTAAACTTATAAAGTGGTTAAATGATTAAAGGTAGTTGATGAAGAAATCATTGTATGTCTATCATAATGTCTCTAACATATGTTAGAATCAGACTAATTTAACTCAAAAATTACCAGGTTTGGCTTTATTCTTAAGCTATGTATACTCATTCTCAATCAAGATTTTATTTAAATAATTGTCTCATTTCTTGCATCTTACAGTCATTGCTTATAGATATATTGACACTTAAGACATGTTCCCTGCTCTAGACAAATAATTTCAAATGCTGCTGTTCTGTTTCCAGTTTGTGGGGTAATTGGTACCCACACAGGTATCTAAACTAATCAAAGATGTTACCAAATGCAAATGCTAAAACTTTATGCTGTCTTACTTGACATGTTCTGCCTGTACTTATAACTATGACATATTTAAAGAATAAGATGTGCCTACCTTCTAAAAAGCTGTTTCTATGTATTTCTGTTGCCTTAGTTGTTTACATAGTTCAAACAATTCTCTATAATAAGGTGATAATTTTATTTATAATGTCATACCTCATATTACAATAAAAGTTAAAGGCCTCTGGCCCAAAGTTATATCTTGCACTGTAATAAACTTCCATGCTAATTATGTTGCTATACTACATAGTCTTTTGTACTGACACTGTGGTTTTTGTACTGTTTCAAGGCCATAGTTTGTATTACAGCTTCTGGCCAGAACTAAAATTACCTTGTGTTTCTTTTTAACTCCATACCACAGCTACAGATACCTCTCTACTAATTAACCATTTTTTCAGGCTCTGGAAAAGATCCCTCTGGACTCATGCTGATGTGAAAATAAACTGATTCTCCACTCCATCTCTGGTGCCAGTTATGTAAGCTTTAGTTTCCCAAATCAATATTAAAGTTAACAAGATCAAGATATTTTAACTAGTTTTGTTTTTTTTTTAACTCTACCTAAATATGACATAAAAATATTAACTGGGCTGGAGAGATGGCTTAGCAGTTAAGGCATTTGCCTACAAAGGTTCAATTCTCCAGGACCCATATAAGCCAGATACACAAGGGGCACATGCTTTTGGAGTTTGTGTGCAGTGACTGGAGGCCCTGGAGAGCCCATTCTCTCTCTGTCTGTCAAACAAATAAATAAAATGTATTTCAAAAAAATCAAAATTAAGTCTTTATTTGGTTACATAAGACACCTGTTTACAATTGGTTTCTTAAATGTTATGCTCTTACGTGTTTTCCTATTGGGAAAAACTTATTTATTTAGCTTCTTTTATTGTTTGCTTGTTTTTGTTTTTGTCCTGTGATTTTTGAGGTAGGGGGTTCTCTGTAGCCCAGGCTGACCCGGAATTCACTATATAGTTCAGGGTGGCCTTGAACTCTTGGCAACCCTCCTACCTCTGCCTCCTGAATGCTGGGATTAAAAGCGTGTGCTACCACACCTGACTTTTTATTTACTATACACTTATTCTAATAAATAAAACTGAGTCTAATTATATAAAATTATATTTCATTGTATTATATAACCAGTACAATTCTATAAAACACAATTTCATTATGTTTATAAAATAAACAACAGATAATAAGAAATTATCAAGACTAATCAAAGTCCTAGCCTTTCAGCCCAACATACGTTCATTAGTTCTCCTAAAGACAAGACTTTTTGATCTTTGAATCAAATAAGTAAAGACCTTAAACCTTTAATATTAAAGACTTACACAAAAAGAAAACTTTAAGCCTAAATTTCAAAATTAGTTAACCCCTTAATCTCTGTCATATTTAAATTTACAATAATTTAAGATATTTCAAATATTGCTTCAATACTAATCTCTTATACTTCCTACCTTACCTAAACCAAATCTTTATATTTCCACAAATTCCAATTAACCTACCATCCAAGTTAACAACTCCTTCCTTACCCATCTCCTATATTATTGTTATTTTTCTACCTTAAATATAATGTTCATGTCACCTGTACATATCATGTCACATGCAAGAAAATTCATACATTAATAATAACCAGATCATAATGGCTAATAGATTTGATATGATCTAGACATTTCTTTCCTAATGGCTCTGATAACTATCAACCTCCTGAAGAACTGCCTCCTTGCCTGTTCATAAGATTGGCATGGAATCAAAGCCTACTATGTACACAAACTACAAATTGAAGCTTGGCAAATGGAAAACTAAAAGCTAAATCTCCCAAAATCCATACCTGTGTGACTATGGACTACAATGATTGTGGAAAGGTAAATGTTACCAATCCAGAGCCAATAATATTTTGGGCTATAATAGCCTTTTTAATGGTCAATAATATTATTTCTGTACATGTGAACTGACATTTGTCTGTGACTAACTAAAATATCTATTGCTATAAGTTAAGAAATCCCACAGCTTTACTTAACTTCAAGTTAAACCTATCCTGTCTGTGACATGTAATTTATTTCCCTAATCATGATAATGTTCACCCTCTCTTGTGGTCCTTGCATACTGAGATGCCTCACTGAATTCCTCCTGGACAGAATACATGCCTTCACAGTGAATCACTGAATTCTTCATGGCCACTGAATATCAGCTCCTGAACATCCAACTTCCAAAGGACTACATGGGACACCCCAAGAGATCGACTGTCCCCCCCCCTAGCAGAAAGCAGTATAAGAGTTCGCCATCCCTGTTCCATGCAATCCTCCCCAAAATATCCCACTCACCCCGAGTTCTCTCCAATTTCTTTTATCCTTTCAGAGTCTGGGCTGAAGGGTTATTAGCCTTCCCTGAAAACTAAAGGGAACTAAAAATTAATAACTATCCCTAAAGCTTGTGGGGAATAGAGAAACAACAGGCAGCATTGGGCCTCATTAAGTTTGTCACCTTCCTGATAGATGGGCTCCCCTTAGTCTAGGTGGCCTTGAAGGACAAGAGACAATCTGAGTCTCCTCCCTTAGACATTCCTGGCTGAAGAAGCCTGTTCTGAACAAGGACACAAACAGCTACAATTTTCTTATCAACTGCACCTGGTACAGTCTGTTTTTCTTAGGATCCTCCTTATAAACTTGCACCCTAGCCTGGCTCAGTGCTTCAGCCTTCATGCCATGGGAAAGCAGCTGCCCCTCGCTGTTTTCTCTAAATAAACAGTCTGTCTGTAGAGATCAAGTCCCGGTGTTCTCTTTTGCTTTTCTCTTACACTTTCCTTACATTTATAAGCTTGAACCCCAGCCTAGCTCAGTGTGTCAGCCTCTATCCGGCAGGAGGCTGTGACCCCTCGCTGTGCTTCAATAAACGGTCTCTGTCTGTTAAGATCAAGTCTGATTTGCTTTTCTCTTTCAATTTCCTTACAGCTTCTAAATCTCCTTACCCCAATTTCCATCTCAATAGGGTGAAATTTATTTTGCAACGTGAGGTGTGCAAAACTCCTAACTCATCAAATTCCTGAAACTGACTTTTGCTAGGGCATATCGGCTGCACTTGACTCAGCCACAGATGGAGGAAAATAATCGTACTTTTATATTACCCCTTCCAAGACTCAGGAAACACTGTGAAGGAGGTAGTATGAAGAATGTAAGAGCCAGGCATGGTAGTGCATGCCTTTTATCCCAGCACTCGGGAGGCTGAGGTAGAATGATCACTGTGAGTTCAAGGCCAGGCTGAGACTGCATGGTGAATTCCGCTAGAGCAAGACCCTACCTTGGAAAACCAAAAAAGAAGGAGGAGGAGGAGGAAAAGCTAAAGGGAAGGATGGAGTGCTGTGTGGCTATTTCCTCCAAACTGAAACCTTCTCTCCTGAAAGGGAGACTCATTAAGGTTCAGAAAGTAAACAAAATGCATAAGTCTCAAGAAGCACCTGAAACGAAGATTCACAAGGCCCCTTCCCTGAAGTTATATAACCAGCAACAGTTGCTGAGGAGAGACTCTCCAACCTGTTGAGATGTCTCCAAATCATTCAGTGAGCTCCAGGAGTGCAGTTTTCAGTTATGCTGGGATGGGCTTCTCACTAAGAGTTGGGTGAAACCATGTGATCTTAGTCTGTAGTTGGTACCCAGTCTGGAATAGACATATGTTTGTTCATGTCTCCCCATTACATTATGATCCTGTTTTGGCTCAAGTCATGTCTGTAAAACTCCATGTGTGCTGGAGGAGCCTGCTGTGTGAGCACCTGGGGCCAAGAATCAGAAAGTTTATCTTCTTTTTTTTTTAATTTTTTTATTTATCATTTTAATTTATTTATTTGAGGTGACAGACAGAGAGAGAGAGAGAGAATGGGCGCGCCAGGGCCTCCAGCCACTGCAAACGAACTCCAGACATGTGCGCCCCCTTGTGCATCTGGCTAACGTGGGTCCTGGGGAATCGAGCCTCAAACCAGGGTGCTTAGGCTTCACAGGCAAGCGCTTAACCACTAAGCCATCTCTCCAGCCCCAGAAAGTTTATCTTCTATGATGACTCGCCAGCCTCCTTTACTTACAAACCTTTGGCTCCAATGGTTAAAACAATTGCTTAGAGTTTCCAATGCCATTTTCACAGAACAGACAGAAAAATGCAAATTTAGAAATAAGAGATGGGCTAGGAAGATGGCAGCTAAAGGCACTTGCTACAAAATCTGCCATCCTGGATTTCATTCCCCTGTACCCATGTAAAGCCACATGGACAAAGTGACTCATGTGTCTGGAGTTTGTTTGTAGTGGCAAGAGGCCCTGGTGCACCCATATGCACACACACACACACACACACACTTTCTCTTGCTCTCTCTCTCTCTCTCTCTCTTTCCTTCCCTGCTCCCCTTATTTAGAAATAAGAAACAGTAAGCTTATAGTTGGAAAATACTCAAATACTAATCAACAGCAGACCCATTATAAAGCTCTGGTATGTTCTTTCAATGAAATGGTATAAAAGAATGCTCACTAATGAGCCAACATAAGGAACATGACAGCATCTAACACACATGGCTTTGAACAGTGGAAGTCATGCATAAAAAAATACTCTATGCATGATTCCATTTATAAAATCCACAAACCAGCAAAACAAGTATTGGCTGTTCAGAGGCCAGCTCCTTTGGGTAAGCATGTAACTAGGGGTGATAGTGACAAGGAAAAGGTGGTATGGGGTGCCAGGGACATTCTACATCCTGATTTGGGGACAAGTTACTTGGTGTGCTCATTTCGTGACGATTCCTCAGCTTTATCACTTATGACTTATGTTCACTTTACTCACACATATGTGCACATACACTTATTACATATAATTAAAGACATACTTTAAGTGAATGGGTATCCGCATAGCCAGGTATTGCATCATGGCAGAGAAAGTAGAGGCAACATAAATGCCCATCCATGAATCAAAAGGTAAAGAAAGTGTAGGCTGAGGATGTAGCTCAGTTGTGGAGTATTTGCCTAGAATGGAAAAAAAGTCCTGGGTTTCATCCTCAGCACCTACAGAAATTTAGGGAGGCAGACCAGGAAATGTGGCAAGGAAACCCTATCACATGTTGCAACACAGATCAAGTTTAAGGATAGTACTCTTGGAAGCACAAGACAGTTACAAAAAGAAAAATATTGCAAAATTCCACTCACAGGGTTATTTAAAGTAGTTATGTTCCTCTTTTTTTTTTTTTTTTTTTTTTCCAAGGGAAGCCATGGCTGACCTGGAATTGACTATGTAGTGTCAGGGTGGCCTTGAACTCACAGCGACCCCCCCCACCTCTGCCTCCTGAGTGCTGGGATTAAAGATGTGTGCCACCACGCCTGGCACTCTCTTTGGGCCTCTCTTAAATAAATAAGTATGTTATATACAAAAAAAATAAAATAAATGGTACCGATGGTAAATTTATGTGGTTTTAATGACAACTAGATAACTCACATGAGAAGAATAGCCTACACCCTGTTTCTACCAAACCTTTTCTAGATTCTGAATGTGCATTCTGAATAAAACTCCATCCCTTGGAGCCTGCCATGGTGCATCTAGTGGGCTCCCAGATACACTTGTCTTGGCCAAAAAAAAACTCAAGAGCCAGCTGCCGACCCACATAATCTGCCCATCTGCCAGGTTCTAGGACCTGGAGCCTACCTCCTTGAGGCAGCACCGGAATTCACACAGCCTCTGATTCTCTGCCTGAAAATGCCTCCAAAAGCTGGTTCAGGAACAATTTCTTCCCACATTGCTCTCTTCCACAAGAGAAAAAAAAATGGTCAGAAGCATTTTGGAAAACAGCCTTGTGCTGAGCTCCCCGCGTGCCAGGGCCTCCTCTGCGTTCTGAGACCTTCTCCCAGTAGGAGCTCTCAGCTCTCCACCTTCCATGCTGGGAGACAGCAGAGAACCTTCTGCAGCCAGAAGAGGCGGCAGCATTAGCATCCACGCGGCTGAGACCCAGCGATGCTCTCAACCCCTGGAGACTCTGCAGCTGCCGGTGTCCTGGACTGAAGCACTAACCAGGGGGAGGGCAGAGAACCAAGGAGCCGGGAATGGGGGGTGCTTTGCCTGCCTTAGCCAGACTGTGGGGCAGAAGGGATCCCCATCTCCTATGTCAGGCCCCAGGGGTCTGTGCAACTCAAGTGAGACTTCTCTTGCACACGCCCAGGGGCTGGAGTGCTATGAGGGTCCCTTCCTGTGATCTTTGGGAGCCCACCTTGCGAATCACTTATGGTGGGCCAGGTGAGCTTCTCTGATTCCTAAGTTCCTTGAGGAACAGGTTCCCCTGGCTCCCATCTGCTGACTTGGGTGGCTATCTGAGGGCACACAGGTCACACCACTGTGTCAGGTGTAATCTGCAAGAGCAGGGCGGAGGTGGCAGCCTGGAAAACTGGGTCAGGTGCTGCTCACATAAACTGGCTGCTAGGGACAGCTCCGGACAGTGAGGACCTCGGGGCCATGGCTGTCCTGTGGCTGGGACTCCTGGGGGGGCTGCTCACCTTTTCCCTGGGACTCTTCGTGTGGGCTGTCGTCAGACACTTTGTCACTGCGGAAGTCCCCGCCACCATACAGCATCGGTTCAGGCTCAGGTTTTTGCATTGTGTGGTGCTGTACGTGTTTGCTTGGGTGAGTCTGCCTCTGGGCCCCTCCACGGGTCGGGGCGCCCTCTGCATCTCAGTCCTCCTTCTTCTTTTGACCCGGGAAGCTAAGGCTCAGAGAACTAGCTCCAGCGCCGGAGTGGGGAATCAGTTTATTTTCACGCCAGAGTGGGCCCAGGGAAATCTCTTCCAAAGGTTAGACCCCAGCTCTGACGGCTCAGAGTTTATATACCTTATTTTGGAATATTCATCGTAATTCAGAGAGCTCCAGCAATAGAAAAAAAAATAATAACTAGTGGGCCGATGTCTGCAGCTGCAGCATGGAGATAAAAAGAAGCCTGAGACGATTTACAATTCAGATCATGGCCTTGAAACAACACAAAAACGATAGCGGGACTGGAGAGATGGCTTAGCAGTTAAGGCACTTGCCAGAAAAGTCAAAAGACACAGGTTTGATTCCCCAGGACCCACATAAGCCGGGTGCACAAGGTGGCACCTGTGTCTGGAATTCGTTTGCACGGGCTAGATGCCCTGGTGCAGCCGTTCTCGTTCTCTCTCTCTCTCTCTCTCTCTCTCTCTCTCTCAAACAAATAAATATAAATATAATTTTTTTAAAAAAAACTGCAGTGTCAGTCAGCACAAAAGGCTATGCAGTACGGGACATAACTTTGGGGCAGGGGCTTCTGAATTTCCTTATTGCAATTTCCATGTCAATCCGCCTTTTGATGTCATTTGTAGAGAACTTTAAAGAAACCACTCATCTCTATATCACTGATATTAACCCTGTGGTAGCCCTGAGAAGCATCTGAAACTTTATAGCTTCTAGGCAGGAGGAGACAAACCCAGTTAGGAGGTTTAGATATCCTGGGTCTGGTAAGGCAAGGAGTCTGATTTCTTTCATGGCTTTTGGTGGCATTTGCACAACACATGGGCATTTTCCAGTACAACAGGCTTGCTAGAACACAGATTGTTACAAAAAAAAAAAAAAAAAAAAAAGATATCCCTTCCAACCATGTTTTCTGTCATTATGTAAAGTATGTTTTATTGACAGAAGGAGTGTTAATATCATTTACAATCATCTGACTGCTGAAACATACCCAGCGATCTGACTTCACAGTCGGGGCCCGTGGGTATCCAGCCTGACCCATGGAAAAAGGCAAAGGGTTATAAGAATATTCATAGTTATGTCCTCTGTAACTATATTAAACATAGCTGTGGCTAATCTTTCTAGCAAATTCCAGTTCTGTGGGGCCATTGCCCCCAACCCTATTTGTAACACCAGTAGCAGGACCTTTCCCAGTGCTAGGTGGATGGGTTGGTATTGTGACCAAGACCCAAAAGTGTTCCATACAGAATTCCTCGGACTTCTGCCATGTGTAGACCAGTTGGCCTCCAGGTTTGCAACTGGAGCAGGGCTGCAGATTCCTCCAGCTTCAGCCGAGCTTAGCTTGACCAGCCTCCCATGTGGTCAAAGCAGGCCAGTGGTGTGGAGGATGATTGGGAGGGGTCCCGGGGTCTCCAATCGCTGTCCACCTGGCTGACCAGGAGGGGCAGCTGTCTTCGCTCTGGAGTGATGAATCCAGGCCTCTACGCCCGTAGCTTTCAAAGCTGCGGCAGTGGTTGGAAGCACAGTCCAGGGTCCCTTCCAGGTGGGCTTGACGGGTGTCTTGTGGCAATCCTTCTTCTACATAAAGTGCTCTGGTTTGTGAGCGTGCACAGGATTATTTAAAGGTAAAGAAAGTCTTGTTAGCATCAACCTACATATCTCAGCTGTGGAGGTGGCTAGGAGCTGTGGCTGAGTGTGGATTCCTAACTTTTCCACTTCCCTCCTGTCTCCTGAGATCTTTATCAGAGGAGGGGGCCTGCCACGCAGAATCTCGTAGGGTGAGAGCCTGATGTCAGCTCGGGGAGAGCATCTTACCCTCAGAAGAACATGGGTAATAAGTAGTCCAGGGTAACTGGGTCTCCTGACAGAATTTACTTATGACCTGTTCTAGAGTCCAGTTTATTGCCTTCTCTTTCAATATTTTACTTTTATTTATTTATTTATTTTGACAGAGAAAGAGGCAGAGAGAGAGAGAATGGGTGCACCAGGGCTTCCAGCCACTGCAAACGAACTCCAGATGCGTGTGCCCCCTTGTGCATCTGGCTAACGTGGGTCTTGGGGAATCGAACCTGGGTCCTTTGGCTTTGCAGACAAATGCCTTAATCACTAAGCCATCCCTCCAGCCCTTGCCTTCTCTTTTAATTTTTTTAAAATTTGAGACAGAGATAGAGAAAGAGAGAGAGAATGGTTGTGCCAGGGCCTCTAGCCACTGCAAAGGAACTCCAGACACATGTGCTACCTTGTGCATATGGCTTACTTGGGACCTGGAAAATCAAACCTGGGTCCTTAGTCTTCATAGGCAAATGCCTTAACCACTAAGCCATCTCTTCAGCCCTAGAGTCCAGTTTATGCACTGGACTGAATTCTGAGGTCAATAAGGCTGTGTACAGGTTCCATTTCATTTCATCCTTAGTGCCTTGCTGAGTCCTTAGGTGACTTCCTTTTCTGTCCATCAAGGCAATTACAGCTTGTAGAACTTTGGCATATAGCCTTTAACACATACTCAGTTTATCAGCTTTTTTTTTTTTTTTTTTTTTTTTGTTAAGAGAACAATAGCTCCTAGTGTTCTTAAGCAGGGTTGGGGAGGCATCCAGCCACTACTGAGCCCAACTATTTAGACAGATAGGCTATTGGTTGTTGCCATGGCCCGAAGCTTTGGGTCAGGACTCCTAGTATCATTTTTTTTTTCATGAATACATTGAATTCCCAAGTTACATTAGGAAGTAGGGGTGTGTATTAAGTCCCAAAGTGGGGGCCTCTAATAAGGCCTTTTTTTTTTTTTTTTTTTTTTTTTGGTTTTTCGAGGTAGGGTCTCACTCTAGTCCAGGCTGACCTGGAACTCAGTATTAGTCTCAGGGTGGCCTGAAACTCATGGCGATCCACCTACCTCTGCCTCCCAAGTTCTGGGATTAAAGGTGTGCGCCCAGCATGCCTGGCTCTAATAAGGCCTTTTTTAAGAGTTAAAAGTGTTTTCTGTTGCTGTGGACCCCACTCAAAGTTGTTTTTTTTATTCTCTCTCTCTCTGTCCCCTTTGTGACTTTATAGAGGGGTTTGACTATTAGTGAATAGTTAGGTATCCAAATGCAACGGAAGCCAACTGTCATGGGCAAATATGGGCTGACTTACAGGTGGCAGGCCGAGGCAGAAGTCTTGAGTTAATGTAAGAACTTAGTACTGCAAGCCAGCATCAGACAGGGGAGCCTATCAGTCTGAATCTTTGTTTACATTATAATATTTTGTGGTCATATTTTCTTACTGGGTGTTTAAGATGATGCAGGCAGCCAAAATTAATAATGTATTGTGTTTTTAGGGGTCAATAATGGCTCCACAAGAGGGACTTTTAGGGATCTGTGAAGAGCTCTATGACTCAGCATCGTCATCCGCTGGGATAAGTCAAAGCTGTGCTGACCAAGTGGCCCTCCCTCTTTTGGGAAGCCTGGAGGGCTGGTTTTCCTCTGATGTGACCCTCCTGTTGCAGATACACTGACTTGGAGTTCATCTTCGGGTCTCCAGGTCTTCCTTGATCAAGAAGACAGCAAGCGCCCCATCATCTCCTGTGGCCTTTTGACCTTTTCTGACCTCAGCTGTCCTTTTCAACTGTGATGTTTCCAGTTGACTTTGGCTTCTACATATGGCTGTTAATCACGCAGAGAGACCGTACACACCTGATTCGCAAAACAGACTCAGTTAAATAAATACAGAACCTATCTGGTTAACAAAGTAGATCTGGTCAGAGGATGACACAAGTAGAAATCATTCTGATTGATGCTTAAAGTTTAGTTGTCAGATGACAGTATAAGCCATATCAGGAACATAGAAAGCAGACACTTTTAAATATCTGTCAGTATAGGCCGGGCATGTTAGTGGCCCTGGACACACTATCTTACCAACAATTTTAAATGAATTGATTTGATCTAGAAATTATGTGTCAGGAAAAGACAAGGACAGTATAAAATCTTGGCATCTATGTTTGAAAACATCTTTGGCTAATCTGTATACCTATGTAGGTACCAATTATCTCCAAAAAAAGCTGGAAGCAGAACAGCAGAGTTTAAGATCAATTCTCTTCAGTGAAGATCATTTGGACATGAGGTTGTATCCTAGAGTAGGGAACATGTGTAAGTATCAATACACCTGTGAGCAAGGACCTTAAGATCCAAAAAAAAAAGAGAGACAATTGCTTAAGTAAAGCCTTGACTGAGACTGCTTATATACAGATTAAGAATAAAGCCAAACCTGGTCATTGTTGAGCTTATCCAGCCCGATTTAAGCATACATTAGAGAATTATGACAGACAAAGTAATCTTGTAAGCAAGTATCTTTAACCACTGAACATTTGTTTCTTTTTCTTTGTTTGTTTGTTTGTTTGTTTGTTTGTTTGTTTTTCAAGTTAGATCTTGCCCTAGCCCAGGCTGACCTGGAATTCACTATGTAGTCTCAGGCTGGCCTCTAACTCACATGATCTCCTACCTCTGCCTCCTGAGTGCTGGGATTAAAGGCATGTGCACCACACTTGGCACCACTGAACATTTTATAGCTTAACATAAACCACCATTTGTGACTGTTAGAATATATGAAGCTTATATACCAATATTATTTCTTTTTTCATTTTTAACTTTTATCTATTTGAGAGAGAAAAAGGCAGAGACAGGGAAAGTGGGAGAGAGACAGAGAGAGAACGGGTGTACCAGAGCATCCAGCCACTGCCAACAAACTCCAGATGCATGAGCCACCTTGTACATCTGGCTTATGTGGGTCCTGGGGAATAAAACCTGTGTTCTTCAGCTTTGCAGGCAAGCACCATAACCACTAAGCAATTTCTCCAGTCCCCAACATTATTTCTATACAGCAGGTTTTCTTAGGACACGGGAAGCTTCCTCAGAATAAAGTCATAATGACTAAATCACTTTTCTTAAGACTTAGATGATAACCTCAATGATAACCACCCAGCACAAGTGTGAACAAGACAGGAACCATCTCAGTGACAGGTTTTTGGTGGGGTTTTTTTTGTTTGTTTTTTGTGGTTTTTTTTTTAGATATAATGACCTTATGATAGAAAAATAAATACTGGAGCTGGAGAGGTGACTCAGCACTTTAG
This sequence comes from Dipus sagitta, assembly GCA_036346955.1. Taxonomy (NCBI): domain Eukaryota; kingdom Metazoa; phylum Chordata; class Mammalia; order Rodentia; family Dipodidae; genus Dipus; species Dipus sagitta. The sequence goes on from CM070773.1 coordinate 125,855,825, forward strand.
GTGCTTGCCTGAGAAGCCTAAGGACCCAGGTTCAATTCCTCAGTACCCATTTAAACCAGATGAACAAGGTGGCGCATGTGTCTGGAGGTCATCATTTGTAGTGGCTAGAAGCCCTGGCATGCCCATTTGTTCTCTCTGTCTCTCTCTCTCTCTTTCTGCCTCTTTCTCCCACTCTGTCTTAAATAAATACAAATATTAAAAAATAAAATATTCTTAAGAAAGCAATTAAATACTAATAATAATCCTTAATGTTAAGATTTAGTAGTTCCAGTAGTAAAAAGATTAATAGAGGAACATAGATAACTTGGTTGAGCACTCTAAAGTCAGTCTTTTATAACCATTATCATGAACAGATTAACATCAGTGAGTTGAAGTTTTAACATTGATATTTTAAGGCAGAGTGACATAAATTTACAATGTGAATACCATCCTGCATCTAGACAAGAGCATTCTTTCTTTTAGTCTGATAAGAGCCCTAGTCAAGTCCAATAGACATCTGATATTCCCCAAAGAGTCTGTAATATGATCAAGCACTTTAAGACTTAGTTTATCTATTTTTTTTTTTTGTCCAGTAAAAATCTTATCTGATAGAGATGTCACCAGGTCACAAAAGAGGAGAGAAAACAGAGACTTACATATTATTTTTTTTATAATTTTTTGTTCATTTTTATTTATTTATTTGAGAGCAACAGACAGAGAGAGAAAGAGGCAGGCAGAGAGAGAGAGAGAGAGAATGGGCATGCCAGGGCCTCCAGCCACTGCAAACAAACTCCAGATGCGTGCGCCCCCTTGTGCATCTGGCTAACGTGGGTCCTGGGGAACTGAGCTTGGACCAGGGTCCTTAGGCTTCACAGTCAAGCACTTAATCGCTAAGCCATCTCTCCAGCCCAGATTTATATTTTTTTAAACTCTTGTTGCTGTTTAAATTTGTTCCTTTCTGTGTATCATATCCATGTCTTTAAATTTTAAACTTTCTGTTTAAATTTATTACCATATACTTTTACTTTATGATTTATGAACCACTCAGTAATAATCTCTCTCTTTTTAAATACAATTTAACATACAACAATTAAAGTTTTTTCTAATTTGTCCTTTTAGCCAGTCTATCTCATTATAATTATTAATAAAAACTTTCATCAAAGACCATTTTTATTATATAAACAAATTACATATTTGTTCCATTCCCTTGTTAATCTTATTATTTTAATTTATATCCCACTGAGTACCCTCCTTAGTGGGGTTATGAATGTAGATTTTATCATTTGTTGATTTGGGAACCTCTATTCTTATAAGTTTTCTGAAACACATTTTTTAAAGTATGGAAGCATGTTAGAACATTATTTGAAATTTTAGAAATTTTCTGACAAACTCAATATTGAGTATTTTTTAATCTAAGCATAAATCTTTAGGCTGTTGTCTATTAGTAGTTCCACAGAACTTTAGAGAGATAAAATAAACTTTAAAATAGTTACAAATTTCTTGTAAAAAGTTCCCATCTGTCCACAGCAACTCAGGAACTCACTCATCAGCCCGGGGTCAGGACCCTAAGATTCTCCATGCCTGCAATTCCATTGGCTCTGCAAGGCAGGGAAGCCAAGGGAGCCAAGCCATCAAGGATAGTCCCAGGGGTGGGCTCTGGTTTTATGAGCAATTGGGGCCCCACACCCTCCAATGGAAGAGGGAGGTGTAGAGAGGACAGAGCAGCATCCACGGGGGCAGCTGGAACTCTGGAGATATCGCAATGGGAGCACCATTCAGCCTTCTCCAGTCCCTAGTGTCCACCTGGGATCAGACCTACTGTGTAACTTTTCCTGATGAACCCCCAGCCAGTGGGGAACACCACAGTGAGAGCTGCATTGCAGCCTGTCCTCTTCCCCCAGCCCCCCGCCCCCCAGTCTCTCCAAGGTCAGTTTGTACAGAGCAAGGGAGACAAAATAAACTTTGAAACAGATTTTTCACGGAGCCAAAAGCCACAGAAGGACAATGGAGCTCCTGCATTAGCATAGAGCCAAAAGCAATTTTAGTATGAGAACCCCCCTCCCCAGATCTGGCCCAAGCATCTCATCTACATTAAGCTCAGAGGCCTTTGTAAAAAGTTGCACAGAGATTTCCACCTTACTTTGCCTCCTTCCATTGTTTAACCCCTTCCTCAGTGTCAGGCCGCCCGAGAGTGGTCGAATTCCCCCGTAGCCCAAACAGCACTGTCTCCCTCCACCCCCTTCCCATGGCCTTGGGTCTAGCCATTCTCAAACCTACCAGCCAGTATCTCATTACTGGGGAGCGTGTTTGGAGGCAACTGTGTGTGGGAGGCAATCTCTGTTATTGAAGCTTCTGGTCTGACTGTAGTTGAGGGTGTGTGTGTGTGTGTGTGTGTGTGTGTGTGTGTGTTTCCCCTCAAGGCTCCAGGGCAGCTTCCTGACCTCTCTGTTTTACAACTTTTTAGGAGTAGGAGAATGGTGCATGTTTCCCTGTCTATAATCCTAGTTACTTTCAGAGTTCTCTCTGGGGACCACTTAACATTAAAGCTCGTCAACCTAATTCACAGGTCTTTCACTTTTGTGATATCATCTTAATATCATAACCTCCTGTATATCCCTCATAAAGTTAGTGATCATACACTCCAGAACAGTGGACTTGCTGACATTCCACCCTGCATCTGTGCCCCAAAAGAGAGACAACGACCTCCTGAGCAGGAGCTGCGCAGGGCAGAACTCACTTCACCCACCTGGCCACTCCGTTTGCAGGGAATTAGATGCCTCTTAGCATTTCTGGAACTGTATTAAGCCCCAATGTCAGGTCCCCTCAAAAGAGGGCCAGCATAAGCCTTATGAGGATCTCTATAGAACCACAGGTTAGGGCCCACGCTGACTCCTTAGCCTTCAGCCACGGAGCCACAAACACTCACACCACAGTCACACTCATTCACACAGACTCTAGACATGTACCTCTCACTCAGGCCCTAACTGAGCAGTCACCTTGACTGCCATTGATTTCAGATGGCCACCTCCCACTGAAGTGGCCTAACACAGCAGTCACAGTAACTGCAGAGATGTGATCAGTCTCTCTCTTCCATCAATTTTATGGGTCTGACTGAGCATCACAGGATGTCTTACTGGATTTCTGGAGTCCCAGAGAATTTGTCCATTCTCCTCGTTAGGTCTGCCGGGCAGAGCATGGTCTGATAGCACAGGCCCATGGAGTTTGACTCCCGAGCAAAGAGGCTGGATAGCATCTATCCGGTGTCCTCGAGCCACTCCTGGTCACAGCCAAGCTCCGCAGTGTCAGTGGCACAAGGGTACAGCCTGATCTGTGGGCACAGGGCACACAGGAGTTTCCCAGCCAATGCACCAAGCTGATATGGGAAATTAAGTCTCACAAAACCAGTACCAGAGACTGAGTGGAGAATTAGTTTATCATCATGCCAGCATGGGCCTAGGGAAATCTCTTCCAAAGCTTGGACCCTGAGCTCTGATAGCTCAGGGTTTATATACCTTATCTTGGGCTATTCATTACTGTTCGTTCTCAGAGCTCAGAGACCCAGCCTAATGTCAGAGACCTCGAGTATGTGATAGCCAAGTCTTACAAAAAACAGAAAAAAAAAAAAATAGTTAACTAATGACCAGATGTCTGCAGCTGTGCTGTGGAGATAAAAAGAAGCATAAGATGATTTACAATAGGAGCTGCAATACAGATCATGGCCTTGAAACTGTACAAAAACTATAGTGTCAATCAGCACAGCAGACTATGCAGTACAGGACATAACCAATACAAAAGTCTATGCAATACAGGACATAACTTTGGGACAGCTGTTTCTAAATTTCCTTACCCTAATTTCCATCTCTCTTTCACTTCCTATCCCTCTCTCTGTTCCTTAAGACTGACTTGACTACACTGTGGTATCTGCTATTATTTCTTTCCCATTCTTCCTTCCCTCCTTTTTTTCACACCTTGCCTTCCTTGTTTCCTTGCTTCTTTCATCTTTGCTCCCTCCTCTTCCTCCATCCCTCCTTCCTCTGACACTATATCTTGATTCCCCCCCCCACACACACATTCTTTATCATATTTATTTGTTTACTTGCATGCTGTGCTTGTTTTAGGTGCACATACAAAATTTCATCATGGCATCTTCAGATATAGGTGTCACTATACCATTTTCTCATTCATTCCTCTCTACCACTGTCCTCCTCATGACCAGGTCCCCCATCAATTGGTTTCCTTTTGTCCCTCAGATAGGCCCCCTTCTGCTCTCCTATTACATGCATTTTCCACCTCACTTAACATTTCTTCCTCCCCTATCATGATTTTCTTGCTAGTTTCATGACCTATAAACATACACATACAAGTATATACACACACACACACACACACTTATATATATATATGTATATATAGACATATATATATATATATATATATATATATATATATATATATATTCTGACATTTAAGTTCCACCTATGAAAATAAACTTGCATTAATTGTCTTTCCAAGTCTGCCTTATTTTGCATACCATAATGATTTCTAGTTTCATCAGTATTTCTGGAAAATGCCAAGACTGCATTTTTCTTTATGGCAGTATAAAATTCCATTGTCTATATGTGTATTACCTCTTATTTATTCATTCCTCTGTTTTTGGACCTCTGGGCTGGACTCATTTGCCGCCTATTGTGAATAGACAGGTGGTACATGGATGTCCAAGGTTCACTTGAAATCCTCTGGCTTCATATCCAAGAGTGGATTAGTTGGGTTATATGGTAGTTCTATTTTGAAGGGTTTTTTTTTTTTTTTTTTTGAGGTAGGGTCTCACTGTAGCCCAGGCTGACCTGGAATTCACTATGTAGTCTCAGGGTGGCCTTGAACTCTTGGCAATCCTCCTACCTCTGCCTCCTAAGTGCTGGAATTAAAGGCATGTGCCACCATGCCCAGCCTATTTTTAAAAACCAATTTGTTGTATAGAATGTTTTTTATTTCTTTTTGTGCAGATATCGATATTTAAACTCATGTAGGTGGTTATCTTTATACTTGTAAACTAAGAAATGCCAGTGTTTTCAGCTGGTCGGTGTGACAGAGCAGTGAAAGTCAGGAGTGTGGTGATGGGAACTCTGAAGGAACTGACTAGTCCTGCTTTGCCCCGAAAGTGTCATCAATTTAGTTGCAGTGTTAACTTCTCAAGTGTCATAACTTTTATATTGAAACACCAAATCAACACATCAGAGCTCCAAAAATACTGGGAAAGTATGGAACTAAGAACAAGCACATTTGGTTTATAGCAAGTGAATGGATAACTTATTAAATGCTTTGAACCATAAAACATACTAATAAATACAGGAAACCTGGCTACCTTCATCATTATGATAAAAGTCTTGATGTGCAGGGAGCAGCAAAGTATTTCCCAAAAACAATACTGTTTAACATTAAAGAAATTTAATGTATTTGTTGAATCAAGGCTGTTGGATGCTACATTTGGGGCAATTAAGACTCTAAGTGACAAACATCTGAACCACCCTTGAATTTTAAAAACCAGGTTTTATCTTCTAAGTTGACTGTCTTACCCAGCTTATCAAATAACCTGTCTATGAGTTATAAAACATGCTGCTTAACAAAATTAGACATTTGATTCACCAATTGAGTGCTTTGTTTTTGCATCATGGCACAGAAACTTTAAAATTATGAGTATTAACTGTGTATTTTCACAGATGTGATTTGTTTTACACAATTATGAGATTATGAAAATTTGTGCGTAAGACTGAATTGAATAAACTAAGTGAGAAATATAAGTGGGCCTTTAAATATGTTCTTGGCAATAACAATAAAGGATTTTTTTTTAAAAGCAGTAGAAAATTAAAAACAAAAATGGGCTGAAGAGATGGCTCAGCAGTTAAGAGCTTGCCTGTGAAGCCTAAGGACCCTGGTTCAAGGCTCGATTCTCAGGATCCATGTAAGCCAGATGCACAAGGTGGCGCATGCATTGGAGTTCATTTGCAGTGGCTGGAGGTCCTGGTGCACCCATTCTCTCTCTCTCTCTCTCTCTCAGTCTGCCTCTTTCTCTCTCTGTCTGTCACTCTCAAATAATAAACAAAAAATTTTTTTTAAAGCAGTAGATGACATGTGGTAAAGGGTTAATAGGTTTGAAAATGCAGCAAGTATGTAATTTCTGTGCTTTGGGGATTTTTTGTTTTTTTCTTACTATAGGCAGTGTACCAGTTCTAGAGCAGTGAGCAAGTGAAGTGCATAATTACTGACTCCTCATGCCAGCCCTCTGTCTTTCCTGTTTCTACTATATAAGTGCTTCTCTGGATGGCAAGCTGTCTCAAGCAGCAGCTGCAGTATGGGGGAGGTGGGGAAGTATAAGCTAGTTTGGGGCCCCAGAACTACAAACAAGGGCTTCAGATATCCAAGGGGCCCAGAAACACCAAGATCTTTCCAATCTCAGTGTTCTCCTTCAAGAGTAGTCCACAAGGTAAGTCCTACTAGTGACAGCTTCTGCTGGTGCTCGCAGGAGACACGGAGAGAGTCTAGACTTGGCTCGCAGAGTGTGTTCTGGTTTTTCCAGCCCAGAACCCCAAGGACATGCTTCCCATGAGGATCTGAAGATGAAGCAACCCAATGATTAATGTCCATGTGCTTCCAGAAGACATAGACAAGGAAAAGATACGGAGTTTAAGGAGAAAGACTAACCTGGAAAGACCCTATGGCCCAGAAATTAAGAGCGACTCTTGATATCAAACATTGATCTGGGCTGGAGGGATGCCTTAGCAGTTAAGGTGCTTGCCTGCAAAGGCAAAGGACCCAGGTTCAATTCCCCAGAACCCATGTAAGCCTAGATATACAAGATGTATACAAGATGTGTCTGGAGTTCGTTTGCAGTAGCTGGAGGCCCTGACATACCCATTCTCTCTCTCTCCCTCTCTTCTCCCTCAAATAAATAAATAAATAAAAATAATTGAAAAAAAAATGGGTCTGAGCCCAAAATGCCATAGGTACTAACTTTGTGACATCCTGCTTTAAAAAAAAAAAACTTTTCTATTGAAACTTCTATAATTATAGACAATAGACCATAATTCCCTCCCCTCCCCCCTTTCCTTCACAAATCCACTCTCCATCAGATTTCCTCCCTCCCTCTCTCAATTAGTCTCTCTTTTATTTTGATGTCATCATCTTTTCCTCCTATTATGAGGGTCTTCACTGTGAGGTCAAGTATATTAAGGTCAATTTCTGTCTGAACAATTGCATTGTATACAGTCCTACTCTTCCTTTGGCTCTTACAGTCTTTCTGCCACCTCTTCTGCAACGGACCCTGAGCCTTGGAGGGTATGATAGAGATGTTTCAGTGCTGAACACTACTCTGTCATTTCTCAGCACTATGGTGCCTTTTGAGTCATCCCAGAGGTCACCGCCATCTGAAAAGAGAAGCTTCTCTAACCAAAAGTGAGAGTAGCATCAATATGTGGGTATGAACATTAAGAAAAGTGCTTACAGAGCAGGAGATACACCCCTAGGGCGCATGACTTCCCAACCATAGGCTTTTTCTAGTTGAAAACTTCCATATTATATACAATAAAACATGATAATTCCCTCCCCCCTCACCTTCCCCTTCACAATTCCACTCTCCATCATATCACCTTCCCCATCTCAATCAGTCTCTCCTTTATTTTGGTGTCATCATCTTTTCTCCTATTATGCTGTAACCACTAAGCCATTTCCCGGTTCCTTTTCCCTCTATTACGATGGTGTAGGTATTGCCAGACACTGTGAGGTCATGGATATCCAGGCTATTTTGTGTCTGGAAGAGGGCAAAATGTAAATAGTCCTATCCTTCCTTTGGCTCTTACGTTCTTTTCACCACCTCTTCTACAATGGACCCTGAGCCAGGGAAGGTGTGATAGAGATGTTTCAGTGCTGAGCACTCCTCTGTCACTTCTTCTCAGCACTATGCTGCCTTTTGAGTCATCTCAGAGGTCACTGCCATTTGAAAAGAGAAGCTTCTCTAACCAAAAGTGAGAATAGCATTAACATATGGGTATGAGTATCAAGAGAAATGATTACCAGAAAGTTTGGTGAGCACAGTATATGCATTTAGCCAGGCACCAGAAGGTGTTACACCCGTAGGGCTCAAGACTTCCCCTATCATAGGTTTTCAGTATCAGACATGTATTGCCTTCCATGGAGCAGGCCTCCAGCCCAGTTACAGAGTGGTTGGTTTTCCCCATAACAGACATTCCACTATTGCACTTGTTGGCTCATTTGACCTGGCTGGCCAAATTTAAACCTTGCAGAGTCCACTGTTGTTTATCTCCACTGATGACTTCTCTCTCTTCCCCATTGAACTGCATGCAGTGTAGCTTTTCCCAGTTTTCTGTCAGCTGGTTTACAGGGAGGAGGTTTTCAGTTCAGCTCCAGCAGGATTTCTCAGTGACCTTGTAGCCCAAGCATGTGGAATCTTCAGAAATAGGGTCTTACCATCTATTTCTGGTGGGAAACCAAGAGCCTCGGCAATGGTCTGTACTATTTTGGGAACATCAAGGACCTCCTTGGCCAACAACTCACTGGAAGGTATCCCATCTCTAACATTGAGACTTTTCTAATGACAATCTATGGCTTCTGGGTGCACCATTATCAAAAACATAGGTTTCCATATGACTTATTCATACCCTCTTAGATTTTGATTAACCCTCCCCCTACCCTTCCTTTACTCAATCTCTTCCCCTGACCTAAGTTAGGCCTTTCCCCTCCCAGTAATCTGTTCTTCTACTCACACATATACAATTCAATCCCATTAAATCCTCCACTCTTCTCCCTCTCTTATAGCTCCTTTATAGCTTACTGGCTCTACTACTAAGTTTTTGGGGTTTTTTTTGGGGGGGGGGTTCAAGGTAGGGTCTCACTCTAGCCCAGGCTGACCTGGAATTCACTATGGAGTCTCAGGGTAGCCTCGAACTCACAGCCATCCTCCTACCTCTGCCTCTCAGTGCTGGGATTAAAGACATGCACCACCACGCCTGGCTCTACTACCAAGTTTTATGTCAACTCACATACAAGTCCAAACATTTGTAGCTAAGATCCTCATATGAGAGAGAACATGTAGCATTTGGCTTTATGGGTCTCAGCTACTTCACTAAGTATAATCCTTTCCAGGTCCATTTATTTCCCTGCAAATTTCATAATTTTATTTTTCTTTACTACTGAATAGAACTCCATTGTAGAAACGTACCACACCTTCATTATATACTCATAAGTTGAGGGACATCTAGGCTGGTTCCATTTCCTAGCTATTGTGAGTAGAGCATCAATAAACGTGCATGTGCTAGTATTTCTAAGGTAGTGGGACAAGTCCTTACAATATATGCCGAGGAGTGATATAGCTGGGTCATACGGTAAATTTATTTTTAGGTATCTCAGGAACCTCCACACTGATTTCCACAATGACTGTACCAGATTGCATTCCCACCAATAGTGTAGAAGTGTTCCTCTTTTTCTGCATCCTCACCAGCATTTATTGTCATTTGTTTTCTTGAAAATAGCCATTCTGATAGGCGTGACATGGAATCTCAAAGTAGTTTTAAGTTGCATTTCCCTGATGGCTAATGATATAGAACATTTTTTAAGTGTTTATATACCACCTGTATTTCTTCTTTTGAGAGCTCTCTATTTAGTTCCATAGCCAATGTTTAAATTGGGTTGTTTGATTTCTTATTATTTAGTTTTTTGAATTATTTGTATATCCTAGATATTAATCCTCTGTCAGATGTATAGCTGGCAAAGATTTTCTCCCATTCTGTAGGTTGTTTTTTTGCTGTATTCACAGTGTCCTTTGCTATACAAAATCTTTGTAATTTCATGAGGTCCCAGTGGTTGATCAGTGGTTTTATTTCCTGAGCTACTGGGGTTATATTCAGGAGTAGTTGCCTATGGGAATATGTTGAAGGGTTTCCCCTACTTTTTCCTCTACCAGTTTCAGTTTCGGGTCTGATATTAAGGTCTTTGATCTATCTGGACTTAATTCTGGTGCATGGACAGAGATAAAGATCTATTTTCATCCTTCTACATATAGATATCCAGTTTCCCCAGCACCATTTGTTGAAGAGGCTATCTTTTCTCTAGTGAGTATTTTTGGCATTTTTGTCAAAGAATAGGTGCCTGTAGCTGCCTAGACTTACATCTGGATCCTCTATTCTGTTCCATTGATCTACATGTCTGTTTTTTGCCAATACCATGCTGTTTTTGTTACTATGGCTCTGTAATATAGGATAAAATCAGGTATGGTGATACCACCAGCCTTATTTTTGTTGCTCAAAATTATTTTAGATATTTGAGGTTTTTTTATTCTTCCAAACGAATTTTAGGATTTTTATTTATTTCCATGAAGAATGCCATTGGAATTTTGTTGGGAATTGCATTAAATATGTAGATTGTGTTTGGTAAGATTGACATTTTCACAGTGATTCTTCTAATCCAAGAACATGGGTTGTCTTTCCATTTCCTAGTGTCTTCTGCAATTTCTGTGTTCAGTGTTTTAAAGTTTTCATTGTAGCGATCCTTCACTTCCTTGGTTAGATTTATTCCAAGGTTCTTTATATTTTCTTTTGATATAATTGTGAATGGAAGTGATTCCCTGATTTCATCCTCAGCATGTTTGTTGTTAGTATATAGAAAGGCTACAAATTTCTCTGTGTTTATTTTCTATCCTGCTATGTTGCTAAAAGTGTTTATCAGCTCAGTTTGCTGGTAGTCTTTAGTTCTTTTACATAAAGAATCATGTAATCTGGAAGTGATGATAATGTCACCTCTTCCTTTCTAAATTTTATCCATTTTATGTGTGTCTCTTGCGGTTGCAGTCAGGTTTGCATGGTTGGTAGAACTCACCCAACCAAGAGCAGCTCATGGGAAAAAAAGAGGTCTACTTTGGCTTACAGGCTCAAGAGGAAGCTCCACGATGTCATGAGCAGAGGGTGGACATCACCCCCTGGCCAACATAAAGTGCACCATAGCAACAGGAGAGTGTACCAAATGCTGGCATGGGGAAACTGGCTATAACACCCATAAACCTGCCCCCAACAATACACTGCCCCCAGGAGGCTTTAATTTCCAATTACCATCAGTTAGGGAACCTAGCATCCAGAACACCTAAGTTTATGGGGGAACACCTGAATCAAATCACCACATTCTGCCCCTGGCCCCCATAAACTGATAACCATACATGATGTAAAATACAATGCATTAAGTCCAACTTTAAAAGTCCCCATAGTTTGTACCAATTCCAATGATGTTCATACATTCCCACAGTACAAGATCTTTTAACTGAGCCATAATACCAAAAAATCCACCCCCCCCCCCCGCAAAAAAAAAAAAAAACATAATGGCACAGAATAAACATTCACACTCCAAAATGATGGCATTGGGCATAGCAAAGAAGTACTCAAGCAATACATCATTTAAACAGGGCAAATACCAAACTCTGTAGCTCCAAGTCCAACAACTCCAGCCAGTGACAAGTCTCCAAGTCTGATAATTCTAGCCAGCAACAAGTCTCTGGAGTTCCCATTCTTCCCCTCCAGCTAGGCTACTCACAGTCCTGGAAAACTTCATCCATGGCTGGAAGCTCTCCTTAGCAGCCATCTCGTGGTCCTGGCATCTCCACCGGGTCTCCACTGCAATCCATGGTTCGTCCTCATGGCTCCATTGGGTCTCCATGCAGGCATCTAGCAAACCTGCTTCACATTACCCATGGTTATTTACAAAACACAAGACCATGTTGCAAACTCAATGACCCTCTCTTTCCTGCATTTCTTATACTCCATAATACCAGGTAGGGTGCCAATTTGTTAATCCAGGAGAGAATAAAGCAGACTTGGAAGAATAGGACACTCCTTGAGCACCCAGGCCCTTCAAAAGAGTCTACGTTCTTCCCATTGCCCCAGTGCAGGTCAGCTGGCCCAGTCTCAAATGTAATCTCTCAATTGCAGCTGAACAGGCAGCAATTTACCGAAAGATTTCATTTTATTCTGTGCCATATGCCTCTGCTCATACCAGTTCATTTCTATGCAAAGCAACCCTGCACAACTACTCAGGACTCGGGCATAACAGCAAGTCTCACACAAACTGCTAGCCCAGTCCAAGCAAAGCTCTTTCTCACCCTAATAAGCCAAACCTCACAGTCCATAGTTCTTATTGCATTCAGGTCTTTCAACTCTGACCAGAATAGTCCATCAAGCTGTACTTACAGCACTGCAAGGCATCTCTTAGGCCAAGGTTTCAAATCCTTCCACATTCCTCTTGAAAATCAGCTCCAAAAGGCCAAAGCCACACAGTCAGGTGTCTAGCAGCAATCCCACTCCTCAGTACCACTTTACTGTTGTAGTCAGGTTCGCATTGCTGGTAGAAATCACCCAACCAAGAGCAGTTTGTGGGAAAAAGAGGTTTATTTTGGCTTACAGGCTTGAGGAGAAGCTCCACGATGGCAGGGAAAACAATGGCATGGCCAGAGGGTGGACATCACCCCATGGCCCACATAATGTGGACAACAGGAACAGGAGAGTGTGCCAAACACTGGCAAGGGGAAGCTGGCTATAACACCCATAAGTCCGTCCCCCAAAATACACTGCCTCCAAGAGGCATTAATTCCCAAATCAGCTGGGAACCTTGCATTCAGAACACTTGAGTTTATGGGAGACACCTGAATCAAACCACCACACTTGCCTTACTGCTATACCTAAGACTTCCAGTACTATATTAGATAAAAGTGGGGACAATGGACACCCTTTTCTTATTCCTGATTTTAGTGGAAAGTTTCAAGTTTTTCCCTATCGAGTATTATGTTGGCTATAAGTCTGTCATAAATAGCCTTTATTATATTCAGATATATTCCTTCTATTCCCAGTTTCTGTAGGACTTTTATCATGAAGGGATGTTAGATTTTCTCAAATGCCTTTTCTCCAACTATTGAGGTAATCAGATGATTTTTTTGTCCTTCAGTCTATTTATATAGCGTATACATTTATCAATTTATGTATGTTGAACCATCTCACATTTCTGGGATAAAGCCTACTTGGTCAGGGTGAATGATCTTTTTGATATATTCTTGTACTCTACTTGCCAATATTTTGTTGAGAATTTTTGTATCTAAGTCCATGAGGGAGCTTGGTCTGTAATTTTCTTTGTTCTGGCTTTGTCTAGTTTTGGTATCAGGGTGAAGCTGGCTTCATAGAAGGAGTTTGGTAGAATTCTTTCCTTTTCTATTTTATGGAAAAGCTTGAGAAGCAATGAATATATCTGGGCCTTAAATTTATTAGTTGGGAGATTTTTTTTTTTATAAGTGTTTGGATCTTTGTACTTGTGAAAGGTATACTTAAGTGATTAATCTCATCTTGATTTAATTTTGGTGGTCACATAAATCCAGAAAACCATCCATTTTCTTGCTGTTGATTTGTAGTTTAATCCCATTGTGATCAGATAGAGTGTGAGCAATTATTTCAATTGTCTTGTATTTGTTAAGTTTTGCCTCGTGTCCTAATATTTTGTGTCTATTTTAGAGAATGTTTCAAATGCTACTGAAAAGAATGTGTATTCTGCAGCATTTGGGTGAAATGTTCTATAGATATCTGTTAGGTCCATTTTTTTCTAGGACCTTATTTAATCCAGATGTTTCTCTGTTTATTTTTTTACCTGGATAACCTGTCAATTGATGACAGTGGGGTGTTGAAGTCACCCACTACAACTGTGTTCAGTGTTTTCTGTGACCTTAATTCCAATAGTGTTTGTTTGATGAAATTGGGAGCCACCATGTTAGGTGCATATATGTTTATAATTGTAATGTCCTCCTGTTGGAGTGTTACCTTAATAATTATAAACTGACCTTCTTTATCTTTCTTAACTTTTATGGTTTGAAGTCTATCCTGTCAGATATTAGCAACACCTATTTGTTTTCTAGGCCCATTTGCTTGAAATGTTGTTTTCCATCCTTTCACCCTAAGATTGTGTCTGTCTTTTAGGGAAAAGTGATTGTCTTAGAGGCAACAAATAGAATGATCCTGATTTAAAACCCAGTCTGCAAACCTGTGTTTTTTAGTTGGGGCATTGAAGCCATTGATATTTAGAGTTATTATTGAAAAGTGTGTGTTTATTCTTGTCATTCCTCTTGTTTTGTAGTTCTTCTAATTTTTCCTTTACTCTTTTGTATTAATTATTATTTGGGTATAGTTTATTGTTTTCTTATGTGTGTGCTTTTTTTTTCCCTCTTCTGCATGGAAGATCCTTCTAAGTATTTTCTGTAGGGCTGGTTTAGTGTTCATATAATCCTTTAGCCTATTTTTGTTGTAGAATGTCCTTATTTCTCCATCTATTTGAATGGATAGCTTTGCTGGATAAAGTAATCTTGGTTTACACTTGTTATCTTTCAGAACCTGCAATACATCATTCCAAGCCCTTCTTACTTTTATAGCTTGTGTTGAGTAATCTGCTATTTATCCTGACAGCCTTGTCTTTGTATGTGACTTGATTTTTCTCTCTAATTGCTTTCAATAATTTTGTTTGGTTTGTGTGTTTTGTATGTTTTGTACTTTAATTATAATATGATAGTGAGAGGTTCTTTCCTTATTTTTTCTGTCTGACATTCTGAAGGCTTTCTGTATCTGTATTGGTATAACTTTCCCAACTTGGGGGAAGTTTTCACCTATAGGTTTGTTGAAAATACCTGTTATGCCTTTGGAGTGAAATTCTCTTTCAACTATGCCAATTCTTATGTTTGATATCTTCATAGTGTCCCAAATTGAAATTCTCATTCATGACTTACTATTAGTTTGTCTTTCTCTTTGTTGGGCTGTATTGGATCTGCTACCTGGTCTTCTAGTTTAGATATTCTGTCCTGTCCCTGATCCATTCTACTGGTGAGAGTTTCTACAGAGTTTTCTATGTGAATTACTCTGGTTTTAATTTCTAATATTTCTGATTTGCATTTTTTCATTAGTTCTATTTCCTTATTCATGTCTTGTATTAACCTCCTTATTTCATTAAGTTGGTTTCCTGTGTTCTCCTTCAGGAGTTGGTTTTCTTCTTTGATTTTTTTTGAGCATAGATATAATCATTTTTTTTAATCTTTGTCAGACATTTCATCTAAAACAGTCTCACTACAGGTCATTTCTCATGGGTTTATAATTTTTGGTGGAATTATATTGTCTTGATTTTCTGTGTTTCTTGTATCTTAATGCAGAGATTTTTGCATCTTGAGTTAATTTGATGCTTGGGTTTTCTAATTATCTGCAGTGTTCTTAGCCATGTAAATCTGACTTTATATACCTTCAGGGTAGAAGTTTAAGATGCCAAGTGTATGTAGCTCTTATACTCCAAGAGAAAGAGCAGAAGTGATCCCTATGTGTTGAGTTTGCCTGCTATTCAAGTATTGTAGTAGACTGGGTAGAGCAATTTACTGGAAAATTCTAAAATTCAACTGAGCAATATACACATTCAATCAAAACCAGCACAGAATATTTATGCAAGAGTGGGGGATTAAGCCAGACAGATAATCTAATAAAGCCAAAGTCCCTAAGGGTGTATGTTGCCCCACACCCTTAATCCTGTCAACTGGGAGGTTGAGATTTCTGGTCTGAAATAGGTTCCAGGTCAGCCTGGGGCCTAGTCAAACCCTTCCTCCAATAATGACAGAAGAGAAAGACAAAGGCCCTATAAATCAGGAAGCATCAAAGGCAACAATAGTCGACACCAAAATGCAGCTTATTTGAGAATGGAAAAGCCAACCAAGAATATATCACACATAACCTGTCCTGACATGGGAAGAGAGATCAGCACTTCCAGTGCAGGCCTATGTACCTGGCTTTGTGTAAGGAGGCCCTGTTACCATATGGAATGGCCTCCAATCTCACCAGTGTTGAGTGCCCACCTCATTCCCTCTCTGTTGTGCTGTAGATGTGGTGTTCTAATCAGCTGTGCTGGGTGCTGTACAGCCAGGAGGGTGTGTGAGTTCTCTGGTGGTTCATAGCACTGGCAGTTGGGGGACAGGAGGCTGGGCAGGATGCCTGGAGTTGTCCCCGAGCTGCTCAGCTTGTCCTGTTTGTGTTCTCCCTTACCAGCTGCTCAGCTGGTCTCTGCTGTCTTCCCCTTCAGGTTTCCTGACTTTGCAAAGAGGCCAATGTGAGTGGAAAATCCTTCCACCTAGTTTCTGCTCCTGTAGCTCCGCACTGGCTGGGCAGGCACACAGACCAGGACCCTAAGTGCCTAGGCAGGATTCGGGCCAATTTCCTCCTTTCTAGAGGATCTGAGTCTCTCCCTCTCTGCTGTGTTGGATAATAATTTATATACCTTCAGTTTTCTTTACAATAGTGTATTTTGCTGATTTTCTGCTTATTTCCCACCCTAGGCTGTTTTGCCATGGGTACTATGCCACCATCTTACCGGAGACCTCTGCCATATGCTTTTGATGAGGTTTTTGGTACCAGGCATGTATTCCCTCCCATGTGGCAGGCCTCCATAGAGAACAGTTGGTGTCCCCCTTAACAGACACGCCAGTATTGCACCCATTCAGTTATTAACCTGGATGACCAAACTTAAGGCTTACGGTGTCCACTGTTTTCACTGCTGATCACTTCTCTCTCCCATAGGGCTGCATGCAGTGTAGCTTTTTCCAGCTTTCTATCAGCTGGTCTGCAGGTAGGTTTTCAGCTCAGTTCCAGCTTGATTTCTCAGTGACCCTGCAGCCAAAGCAGATCTCATGCTTTTGACCCATTTATTCTCTCCTCTCAAAAGTGAGGATAGCAAGGGAGACTCTTAGGCCAGGCATGGTGGCACATCCTCATAATCCCAGCAGATGAGAGGTAGCTGAAGGAGGATTAAGAGTTGAAGGTCAGCCTTACAGTGAGTTTGAGGCCAACCTAAGCTACATGTAATCCTCCCTTTAAAAAAAAAAAAGTAGCTGGGCGTGGTGGCTCATGCCTTTAATCCCAGCACTTGGGAGGCAGAAGTAGGAGGATCACTATGAGTTCAAGGCCACCCTAAAACTACATAGTGAATTCCAGCTCAGCCTGAGCTAGAGTAAGACCCTACCTCAAAAAAACAAACAAATAAAAAAGAAAGCAAGAGAAAAAGAAAGAAGGGGATATTTTCTATAGGCATACTGTAAATAAGGGTTAACTAAGAAAAGCATAGAAAATAATATAGCCCAGAGCTGGCTACTTAGAAAAACCTCCATCCAAGCAGATTATTAGCAGTGAGTTATTGAGTCCCTAAAGGAAAAGATACCACATTGCTAAAAGTTGCTATAGTTTGGATGGTTGCTATGAGTGATTTCTGCCCTACTAAAAGATAGAAAGAGCTGGTCAGTATAGCTCAATGGTAGAGTGCTTGCCTAGTATGTGGGAGGCTGTGGGCTTGATCCCTAGTTCTACATGTACTTTTCTCTCTCTCACACATATAGAGAGAGATATAGATATTGATGATATAGATATGTGTGTATGTATGTATGCTATGCTACATAAAAAAATTGAAATAATGTAACAAAAACATTGTTAAAAACCTTTTAAAGGCATTTTGGCATCTATCTGAGGTTTGAACCACATGAATTCTGAAATGAACATTCAAATTGAGCATGATGACTCATGCCTTTAATCCTAGCACTCAGGAGCCTAAGGTAGGAAGACCACCATTAGTTTGAAGTCAGGCTGGTTCTGAGTCAGCCTAAGCTACAGAGAGACCCTGTCTCAACAAACTATATATATATATATATATATATATATATATATATATATATATATATATTATATTTTATAATTTTTATATTTTAAATTATATATATATATAATTTTTATTATTTGCAAACATAGAAAGAGAATGGGTATGCCAGGGCCTAGTGCCACTGCAAATGAACTCCAAGCACATGCACCACTCTGTGCTTCTGGCCTTATAACCTAGCCATCAGGCTTTGCAACCAAACATCCTTAACCACTGGCCCATCTCTTCAGCCCTATATATAATACATTTACAATACAGTGAAATTCATATCTACAATATCAATGATCTTATCTTCTACTCCACCCCTGTCCTAATTCCCCACTGTGAAAACTGTGAACTCCATCTTGGAAAAATCAAGTCTGCACAAAACAATGAAATGTTGTGTGACACAAGTGAGGCTTAGAGAGGTTTAATATCGGCTGCATTGTTCAAAATTCGTGTGTTTGGGGGCTGGAGAGATGGCTCAGCAGTTAAAAGCACTTGCTTGTAAGGCCTGAAGGTCCGGGGTTCAATTCCCTAGTACCCACGTTAAGCCAGATTCACAAAGTGGCACATATGACTGAAGTTTGATTGCAGGAGGCCCTGGCACACCCATAATCACTTTGTCTCTCTTTCTCTGTGTGTGTGTGTCTGTGTCTACCTCATTGTCTCTCTCAAACAGATATTTTTAATGTGTGTTAGTGCTAGTGTATATGTGTTTGTGTTAGTGTATATGTGTTTGTGTTAGTGTATATGTGTTAGTGTATATGTGTTAGTGTTAGTGCTTATGTGTTAGTGTTAGTGTGTGTGTGTGTGTGTGTGTGCAGGTGCATGTGCTTATTGGCTAAAGGTTGATGTTGATGTCTTCTACAGTCACTTACCATGCTGTGTTTTTGTTTGTTTGTTCGTTTGTCTTTGGTTTTTTGAGAGAGGACCTTGCTCTAGCCCAGACTGACCTGGAATTCACTATGTAGACTCAGGGTGGCCTTGAACTCACAGTTACCCTCCTGCCTCTGCCTCTGAGTGCTGGGATTAAAGGCGTGCACCACCACGCCCGGCTTCCATGCTGCGTTTTGAGACAGCGCTTCTCACTGAACCTGGAGTTTATCAACTCAGCTGTACTGGCTGGCCAGCGAGCCCCAAGGGTCCTCCTGTCTCTGCTTCCCCAGTGCTGGTGCACACCGCTATACCCAGCTTTTGTTTGTTGACAGTTTCAAACATGAACATACTATAATTTGATCCTCATCCCCTCTCATTACCTTCCTTCCCTCCTTCCTCCACTCCAATGAACCCCTTCTTCTTTCCAACTAATACCTTTTCTATAGTGATAGCTTTCCTTTTCCCCTCCATTATCCATGTCAAGATGTTGATGCATGTCTTGTGGCAGTAATGACAGCAACAGTTGTTACCAGGTCCTGGCACACCCACCCATTCTCTCTCTCTCCTCTCTCTCTCTCTCCTTCTCAGATAAATAATTAAAAATAAAAATGTGAAAAAGTATTTATTGGTAATTTGTATCTCATTTTGAGAATTCTCTGTTCAGTTCTACAGTTCATTTTTGATTGGGTTATTTGATTTTTTTTGTGTCCTTTAAAAATTGTTTTTATTGACAACCTCCATTCATATACACAATGTACCATGATTAATTTTTTATTGTTTACTTTTTGGAGTTCTTTGTATATTCTAGATATGAATCTTCTATCAGATATATAGCTGTTCACACAGATTTTTAGATGGGTGCTGGGGACCCAAGCTCAAGTTGTCAGGTCTATGCAGCAAGCATTATAACCACTGAGCTATCTTCCCAGCCCGTGTGAAAAAAAAATATTTTAACATTTACTGTTAGAGATGGTAGAGACCAAGATATGAGTGAGATGGGATCTTTCTGTGCCAAGGACACTTGTGGGTGACCATACCCTTTCCATAATGTCTTGGGTGACATCAAAAAGTTTGAGCAGTGTACTGAAAGTCTTCAATGAAGAAGCAGCCATCACTATCAAGAGGAGGAGGAGGAGGAACAGGAGAGCTTCCTTAAGAAAATGATCCCTGAGCTTAAATATATAAGTCATTTTAGGCCATCTACCTGAGTCATATAAGAAAGGCTCCCATGAAAAGTGGGAAATGGCAATGAACAAAAACAATACGGAGAATTTACATTTGATGAGAGGGCAGATGAAGCCACCTGTGACAGAAAAAAAAAAAAAGTGTCTTTACGTCAGAGCATTCGGGAGCTGAACTGGCCAAGGTTCAGACTGGCTCAGCACAGAAGCCTGGGGTCTGAGTGGGCGGCAGGTCACAGCCACCTTGAAGGTGAACTCACTCTCTTCTAACTCAAGCAGAGAAATCATTCTTTAGAGTCCCCTTTGTGGAGCGTCTCCGTGGAGGGAACACATTGGAGCACTCCGCACAGGACGCAGAACAAGCACATTCAAACAAGAGGTAGGGCTGACACTTGCTGGGACACACTGGTGAGGCCGTCTCCAATGGTGCCTTCCTCCTCATCTTTAAACCTTTTCCATGGACATTTAGGCATGTGATATCAAAGCTCAACGACGATGTAGCAGTTTTCTTGTCATTGCTGGGACAAAACACCTGTTCCGAAGCAGCTTATGGGAGGAAAGAGTTTACTTCAGGTTTATAGTTTTGAGGGGAAGTTTCATCTTGATGGAGGAAGCATGGCAGAGTAGGCAACCAACTCATATCTTTCTACATCGTGAGAGAGAGAGAGAGAAACAAACCAGCTCTGAACACCCAGATAGCTGGATTATAAAATCCCAAGGCCTACTCCCAGTGACACACCTCCTCCAGCAAGGCTCTGCCTCCCAAAGGATCCACCAGATGGCCACCAAGTATGAGGCTTAATCACAAACACATGAGGCTGTGGGGGACACTTCATATTCAAGCCACCACAGATGATAATGCGCACTGCCTTCCAGTTTGTTGACGACAGGACTCAGACTTGAGCGCACATTTATTCAATTCCAAACCCAAGCTCTTTCCAGTTCATTAGCTGAGAACATAAGTTCTACATCTTAATGAACAACTCTAAGCAAGTCATGTGGACATTGGCATGCCTCAGTTTCCCCATCTGTAAAATGGAGTGGATAATTGTGCATGACTTAGAAGAGTGTGGAGGTTTGATTCAGGTGTCCCTTATAAACTTATGTGTTCTGAGTGCTTGATCCCCAGCTAAAGGAAATTTGGGAATTTGCACCTTGTTGGTGGTGTGTTGTGGGGGGCGGTGGGCTTATGGGTGTCACAGCCTGCTTCCCCTTGCCAGCGTTTGGTACACTCTCTTGGCTGCTGTTGTCCACCTGATGTTGACAAGGAGGTGATGTCCAGCCTCTGCCCATGCCACATTTTCCCCCTGCCATCCTGAAGCTTCCCCTCAAGTCTGTAAGCCAACATAAACCCTCTCCTCCCATAAGCTTCTTTTTGATGGGTGCTTTCTGTCAGCAACATGAAGGTAACTGCAACAAAGAGTTAAGAAAATTAATAAGGGCTGGAGGGATGGCTTAGTGGCTAAGGTATTTGCCTGCAAAGTCAAAGGACCCAGGTTGGATTTCCCCAGGACCCACATAAGCCAGATGCACATGGTGGCACATGCTTCTGGAGTTCGTTTGCAATGACTGAAGGCCCTGGCACACCCATTCTGTACCCATAGGTCACCCCATCCCACCCATGTCACACCCCCTCCATTACCTCTCTCCTGTTCCTGTGCCAAGCCAGCACTCAAGGGCCCTTTCGATTCTGGAAGGATCATTTCAGTCTCTACACACTCTGGCACATACTCATTCACAGTTAACCACCCAGGCAGCCAAGTAAACTCCAGGCCCCTCTGGCCCACACACCCCCACACCCCAGTGCCTTTCCCTGCGCTGTTCCCTGGCCAGGAGGAAATAAACTCACTCCAGCTACTGCTGCTAATAAATAAATAAATAAATAAATAAGAGTATTGATGGCAGCACATAGTTTAGTCATGGGTGACTTGGCCATGTCCTTTAGTCCCCCTTCTTTTTGTTTAAATAAAATGGATTTTTTATAGATCATGTGTCCTTTTTCATCTAAAATATGTTTCGTTTTGTTTTTAATTTTTCAAGGCACAGTCTCCCTCTAGCCCAGGCTGACCTGCAATTCACTATGGAGTCTCAGATTTGCCTAAACTCACAGTGATCCTCCTACCTCTGCCTCCCAAGTGCTGGGATTAAAGTTATGACAAGCCTAACATATGTCTTTTTAAACTGAAAACATACTTGGTATTTGTAATTTTATCTCTTTTTACTGAATGGTCCCATTTTGGGAATTTTTTTTATGAGAGTGTGAGAGAGAATTGGCATGCCAGAGCCTTCAGCCACTGCAATCGAACTCCAGACACATGTGCCACCTTGTGCACATGTGTAACCTTGCATGCTTGCATCATATTATGCATCTGGCTTTTGTGGGACCTGGAGAGTTGAACACAGGTCCTTAGGCTTCACAGGCAAGCACCTTAATTGCTAAGCCATCTCTCCAACCCAATGGTCCCTTTTTGTATTTCTCTGTCAAATAAATAAATATTTTTTAAAAAAAAAAAGACAGAGATGGATGCGTTCTCGTTCTAACAATATGAGTGCTCACTTGTGAGCCAATGTTACCCTATCAGCAGTATAGTCAATATACATATATCCTTAGCCACAAAGACCACTATAAAGAGCAAATAAATTCTGTAGCTCTTAAATGTGTTCTTTGTCAGTTGAAAAATTATTTTCTTGATTATTTCCTTTATAGCATCAAGTAATCATAAAGATAGGGCAGCAGCTACTAGAGGTTTGAAGCAACACATTCTTGTTTGTCTCTGGGAAGACTCTAACACTGAGGGAGGGCAGGTAGGAACAATTGTGACTTCATGTGAGGGTCTTGTGAGCCTCCCTTCCTCCACCCATTAGGAAGTTGTCAATAACTCTATTACATTTGCTATAGACATTGTGTCACTGTATTGCTTTTGCTTCAAAGTTGCAGTTGCTAGCTGGCCAAAGTATTTTTTACCTCAAGATGGCTTTATGTTATGTACAGTAGGGTGGGGGGTGTCATACAACACTCCCCCCACCAGGTGAGGGCAATTGTCTGTGAGGGAGGATGATTATTATAATTATCTTGGTTTTCTTATAATAACAGATATGTTTATTATTACATAGTCACTAGTTTGGTTTTCAATACCACTTGAACATGTATATCGTCCTAGAGACAATCTGGTTCTTTAGTGCTTCTTACTTGACACACATTACCGTAAAGCCATTATAAATTATTGAGGAGGTATTTAGTTTTAAAAAATAGCCAAGTGTCAGGTGTGTTGGCACACACCTTTGATCCCAGCACTTGGGAGGCAGAGGTAGGAGGATCACTGTGAGTTCGAGGCCACCCTGAGACTACATAGTGAATTCCAGGTGCAGCCTGAACTAGAGTGAGACCCTACCTCAAAAAACCAAAATTAAAAAAAAAAAAATTTAAGCCAAGTGTAGTGGTTACACCTTTAATCCCAGCACTCAGAAGGCAGAGGTAGGAGGATCACTGTGAGTTCAAGGCCACCCTGGAATTATAGAGTAAGATCCAGGCCAGCCTGGGCAAGAGTAAGACCCTATCTTGTTTAAGGAAAAGGTTTAGAGGAGATTTTGAAATGAAGAAGCAGGTGGACATCTGTAGCAGACAGCTGCAGGTCGCTGAGATGAACCTCCAGGCCAGGCACAGTTATAAAGGAAGGAATATTTATTTGAAGCTTACATAACCAGGAGCAATTCCATAATGGCAGAAGTTGGCCCACTCTTATAGGACCAAATGGTGGGGGGGTAGCCATAGCACACTTCAGGAACTCCAGGCACTTTGCATATCTTTAGACTGGAATTTCAAATCCACCACCACACTTTAGGGCTGGACCTTAAGATCTACCCAGCCACGTGGCTGGAAATCCAAGAAGTTAATAAAACTGAATCTAATGGGGGACATCCATTTAAACTACCACAACATCTCCAGCAGGAAGTAGAGTTTTATACATTTCAGCAGTCCTAGAACTCTGGAACATGAGGAGCCACTGTAGCTTTATGCAGAGGGCTTTTATCTAAAGGTAGAGTTGTGCTAGCAGAAAGAGGGAGGGAGGGGGGATGAGGGAGTGGTGGAAACAAACTTCTTTCTTTCGAAGTTGGCCAGGTGTCCAGCTGCCCTGGGTCATAAGTCAATAGGCTGCCTTCTTTTGAGATAGCCAGGGCAGTTTGATGATCTCTAGACAGAATCCTTGGGTCCAGGAGTTATCTGCTGAATTCCCAAAAACATTTTTCTCTCAATAAAGAGATTTATGGACCTTGCTGTCTCCTTCATTCCAGACTCCTACATATGTATGAGATCTGGGAAGAAGAGCTAGGTCTTACTACTACTTCCTGCTGAAAGTTAGGCTTGGAGTCTGGAGTGATTAAAGAAGCAGGATTGCTTTGATTTCGTCCTGGGTAGTGGATCAGATGATGGCATTACGATGTTCTAGAAGAAATTTCTGTAAAAAAAAAAAAATTATAAGACAAGGCAAAGATGTAAGCAGGAGTATAATTAGGATGAAGGGTGTAAGTGTACCAAGCAGCCAAGTTAGGAGAGATCCAAGACCCTATCCAGAGACATTAGTTTGTTGTTGAATTTTGTCTACCTGGTCCCTGAGCTGCTGAGCTCCATCTTGAGCCAGTTGGGACTTGTGAAAAGCAGCATTGTTCCTGAGGGAAAATGCATGCTCCCCCATTTGCCGTTGTCAGAAGATGGAGCCCACAGTGGTTCTGAAGCAAGAAATCAAGTCGACCTTGAATGTAGCTGATCTGATCTGAGATTTCTGTTTGACTTTCAGACAGCTACCATGATAGAGTGGGTACTTCACAAATAGACACTCTGAGTCCAGTTGCGCCTGTAAAGATACCTAATGTTGTGATCAAGGGGATAAGCAAATGCACCTCTTTTTAAAATATTTTATTTATTTATTTATTTATTTGAGAGAGAGAGACAGAAAGAGAGAGAGAGGAGGGGTGCACCAGGGCCTTTAGCCACTGCAAACGAACTCCAGACGCTTGGTCCACCTTGTGCAACTGGCTTTATGTGGGTACTAGGGCAATCACACTTGGGTTCTTTGCCTTTGCAGGAAAGTGCCTTAACCACTAAGCAATCTCTCCAGCCTCATTACATCTCTTTTTGATCTTATGTTAGTAGTTAGGAGGATTGGATGGGGGAGTTAGGAAGTGTAAGGGATGTGGCAGGGAAAAGTTGAGGGTGTATGTGTAGTTTTTGACCTGTGGTGAAATGGAGAGAGCGTCATAGAGGCAGGCAGGAATTGGCATAGTCCTAGGGGATAGTGATAGTGTGGACAGTGAGTCAGAGGAAGGAGGTATAGGCACTGGGTGCGCACAAAGAGGCCTGTCATACTGTGAGGCAGTGCCAGAGTTTCAAGTAAGAGTAGGCATTTCTGGAACTACTTGGAATTGGGGCTGTTGAAACAAACTGAATATAAGTAAACAGATAAAAGATTGACATGTTATTGGAAAGTGGAAAAATACATTGGAGGAAATGAACAAGGTCTCATGTATAGATGTATGTCTATTAGCCCAGAACACCACCAGAAATGTGAAGTTAGGAATTTAGAAACCATGGAAACAATTTTCACTGGGCCCACAGTATTTCTTTAATGTTAATCAGGGTGCTGGCAGGACTCAGAGTGAAGAAAGAAAGTGGGAGGGGGCTCCAAAACACCTAGAAAGAGGAGAGGAGTGCCTTTAGGAGAGGAGTAAATGGGGACTGGGGAAGGTTAGTGCTCTGCATGGTGGAGTGTAAGGCCCATGCTGTGTGGGTTGTCTGAATGCTATTTTACACAGGGATGAGAAATCATGTTGGAGCTATGATGCCCAAATCCTAGTGAGGTGGGCTTTTGATCTCTCAGGTGTGTTAGTTCCAAGGGAGGGGCTGTTTCCTCTCATCCATGTGAGAAAGGGCTTAGGAATTACCATAATAGAAGATGTTAGTGTTAGGATCCCAGAATGGAGTCTAGGTTTACTTTTTGGAAGTGGGTAGAGGCAACTCTGAAACCTCAATCTCCTCTTTCCATTTTGGGGGGGGGGAGGTGCTCAAGTGACACTCCAGCATCTTTGGTTATACACATAAGGACAGAAAACAGGGGGAAGAGGCTGCTAAGAAGCCTGGGGGCACAGTGGTCCCCTGAGAAGGAGCAATGTTGGGGGCCCTTTTGTGGAGGACTTTGGGACCTGCATCTGTCAGGACAAAGAAATTTGCATGTGGAGAGGGGAGTTTCCAAAGCTCTTCCAAGAACAAAAATTACAATGAGTAAATTGACTTGCATAAGACTTAGATGATAACCTCAGTGAAGACCACCTAGCAGAACCAGCTGTAAACAAGACAGGAACCACCTCAAAGTTATGGTATCTTTAGACATAATAAACTTTATAATATAAAATTAAATACTAATGAGCAAACCTTGATCTTAAGACTCTGTTTTTCCAGTCGTTTCCAGTACTGGCAGATAGAGAACCATAACTCTAAAGTCAGTTAGGTTTTTAATTTTTGTTTTGATTTGTTTTGTTGTTGTTGTTTTTGTTTTGTTTTGTTTTTAACAACCATTAACATGAACTGATTACCATCAGTAAGCTGAAGTCTTAACCTTGACATCTTGAGGCATGGTGACATAATTTATAACCTAGATACTATGACATAACTGGTTAACAAACATATTTTTTAGACAGAAACATCAAGATGTTATCATTTTTGTAATTATCTTAACTAATAACTTTTTGAAGTACCTGTTATCCTTCTATTAAAATTGATTAATTACAAGTATATCCAAATGTTACTAAGTTGCATTCAAATCTATGTGCTTCCTATTAAGTTTTTTGTTTGTTTGTTTTGTTTTGTTTTGCTTTTCGAGGCAGGGTCTCACTCTAGCTCAGGCTGACCTGGAATTCACTATGTAGTCTCAGGGTGGCCCTGGAACTCTTGGCGATCCTCCTACCTCTGCCTCCCAAGTGCTGGGATTAAAGGACACAGCACTTGCGGGCTAGACAGGTGATTTCTTCTCATGCCCCTAGCCTGGAATCAACCTCCTGTCTTACTTTTCCTGATTGGCCCCCAACTGCCGAAGAGCACAGCAGGGTCAAAGAGTCCAGAGGCACTGCAGGCTGGCACAAACTTCAGTCTCCCCAGCCCCTGCCCAAGAGACTTGCATGGTTCCCCCATAGTACCACTCTCAGGCCCCAGAGCAGTCAGGCCATTGTACAGACCAAGCCTGTGAGGGAGGAGCCTCACAGTACATCTCTGGACCTCTGGTCATGCATAAACCCCTTGAGGTCGTTTTTAAAAAATAAAACAAAATTAAACCTCAGGCTGGAGATATGGCTTAGTGGTTAAGGCATTTGCCTGCAAAGCCTAAGGACCCAGGTTCGATTTCCCCAGTATCCACATAAGCCAGATGCACAAGGTGGCACCCGCATCTGAATTTGTTTGCAGTAGCTAGAGGCCCTGGCACGCCCGTTCTCTCTCTCTCTCTGCCTTTCTCCCCCCCCCCCCACACACACACAATAAATGAGTAAGTAAAAGTTAAAGGAGGGGCTTATCCTCCTTCCCCTTCGTTTGCCCACGCCTCAGTTTCCTCCACTTTCACGCCACATGCAGTTACTTACAAGGTCAGGAGTGCCACTAGCCGGCACCGCACCATCCTGTAGTGCCTGGGAGGACGAGAAATGAAAGCGTAACACACAAAATACACTTTAAAGGAGACCCAGGGGACTTACTGGAGTGAAGCCCTGTCCTGACTTTCCTGGCAGCTTTTATTGATTGAGTTTCAGGAAGTAAACGCTCTGGGAACTCTAGACGTAAGGCAGATTCACGAGTTCACATCAGCTCAGATCACAAGTTATTGACATGGTTTATCAGAAAACATTTGGAGAAGCTGATGAGTCCCTTGAATTCTAGGAGCCCCACCCTAGGTGCACAGTGTTCCATGTCCCAGGCTTAGCCTGTGCAAAGATTAACCTGTTACAATTTACCTTGATGTCTGCAAATGTGGCCCACAGACCCAGGAGTATAGTGTCAGCAATTTTATCAATTTTTGTAATCGGCGGTTTTGCATACGTGAACTTAATGTGATTTGAACATAATCACTTTTCAGTACCTTTGTTTATCTACCCATCCCCCTTTCACTGAATTCCTTCTTTCCAACTAGACCCTCTTCTATTTTGATAACTTTTTTCTCCCTCTTTCATCATCCATGTTAAAATGTTTGTTTTGTTTTGTTTGGGGGGGGGAAGGAGGACCCAAGGTAGGAAGGATCTCGCTCTAGCCCAGGCTGACCTGGAATTCACTATGTAGTCGTGGCCTCCAACTCATGGCGATCCTCCTACCTCTGCCTCCCGAGTGCTGGGATTAAAGGCGTGAGCCACCACGCCCGGCTTATCTGTATCTTTTATTCTTCCATTTTATTCTAGTCTATTGATAAATGTGGAAAGGCAATAGCATCCCACGTGAGTTTTGGTAGGGAAAAATAATCAAATCATAGAAACATCATCATTAAATCTGGGCTTTTAAAGAAGAAAAATCAGAAAACCCACATCTCATCTGAACAGAGCCCACAGCCTGTTGTGTGCCCGTGAGCCCCCTGTACACCCGGGAGGCAGACAAGAAATGCTGAACACATGCTGGCCATGGTTAGTGGGGGCACCACGCACATGCCGGTGCGACGGTCCCCAATAGCTCACTTTCCCTCTTTTCCCTCCAACAGGGGAGTATACTGGAGAAGCTGAGGATTTGCTCCACACCCAGATTGCTCCAGTTTTTACAGGACATGGGGACCATTAAGAAGGACCCAAAATTAGTGGTGACCAACATGCGCTTTGGGTCCATCCCTGTGAGGCTATACCAGCCCAAGGCGGCTTCCTGCAAAGCCCGGCGGGGCATCATCTTTTTCCACGGAGGGGGCGCGATATGTGGCAGCCTGGGTAAGAGCTCCTCCGCGGGGCGGCAGGGCGAGGTCCTCGCGGCGGGCGGAATCTCGCGTGTGTCCCCGCGAAGACCTCCAGGAGAGAGGGAGCGCACGCGAGCAGAAGCTGGAGCTCGCTCCGGGGGCCGTGGGCTGCGGGCTGCGGGCTCCCCGCTCCCCAGGGCGGTGCGCTGGAAGCCGCCACGGCACGTTGGCTCCGCGAGTGGACATGGAGCCGGGGCAGGAACACCCCGGGGCGCTGTCCTGGCCCGGGCTGTGACTCCTGCCTCGCTTCCCAGCTCTCCCGTGGCCCTCGTGGCCCCTCCTTTCCGGGCCCCGGTGTCTCGGGGCCCCCGCTGTGCCGCGCCCTGGCTGCCCTGTCCCGCAGACGCGCAGGCCGCTTCCCTGCGGGTCTCTGCCCTGCTGGCCCGCGCTCAAGAGACCCCCCGCAGCCTGGCCTGGCTCCCCTCAAATAGCCCTCCCCTAAAGTGACACCCCTGCCACTCTGAGGACAGACCCGGGACCTCGGTCACGATCTCTGAGAGAACCCTTTTTAAATGTCTTCGTGGCACGTGTCACAATCTGAACTTATCGTGGTCCCCGTATGCTCCCCTATTTACTGTGTGTCTCCCCCGTAGCAGTGGAAGCCGCGAGAACTCAGGGGAAACCTGCGTTGCATGTGTCAATGCATCCCCCTGTGTCTGGCTTACTTTTAGTTTTGGAATGAATGCATAAATCAATAGATGGTTGGATGAACAATTATATCAAATGGTGGGTTTGCAAATGAACAAATGGATGGATGGATGGGGAATGGACAGAGATGGACACTTGTGCAAAGGCTGACCACGTCCCTTTGAGAGCTTCCCTGGGATGAGGGTTACGTACTGCCACCTAGTGGTCGAAATATCCGCGGCTGTTCAGCAGCTGAAGGTTGAGGGGCCCGCTCTCATTCACAAGTTAGCTGTGAACATTTTCCTGCCTCAAAACAGGTAAAAGGTGAGGACTGATTCAAAAGTTGTCCTCGAGCCGGGAGTGGTGGCTCATGCCTTTAATCCTACTCGGGAGGCAGAGGTAGGAAGATCACCATGAGTTCAAGGCCACCCTGAGAATACATAGTGAATTCCAGGTCAGCCTGGGCTACAGTGAGACCCTACCTCAAAAAAAAATAAAATAAAATAAAATAAAACTTGTCTTTGGACTTCCATATGCACACATGCACACGCATGCACACACATACACAATAAATAAATAAAATAAATATATCAATAAATATTTTAGAACCAACCAGTATCTTATGTTCAATTAAAAGAAAAAAAGGAGAAGGAAGAAAAGAAAGAAAGAAGGAGAGGCTGGAGCGGTGGAGAGATGGCTTAATGGCTAAGGCACTTACCTGCAAAGCCAGAGGACCCAGGTTCGATTCCCCAGGACCCACATAAGTCAGATACACAAGATGGCACATGCATCTGGAGTTCATTTCCAGCCATTGGAGGCCCTGACACTCCCATTCTGTCTCTCTCTTTCTCTCTCTCTCTCTCTCTCTTTCTCTCTCTTTCTCTCTCCCTCTCTCTCTCTCTCTCTCTCTCTACCTCTCTCTCACACACACACAAATATAAAAATAAAAATATTATTTTTAGAAAAATAGGAGGGCCTGGAAAGAATGCCCAGCGGTTAAGGCACTTGCCTGCAAAGCCTAATGCCCCAGGTTTGATTCCCCAGTACCCACATAAAGCAAGATGCACAAAGTGGCACATGTGTCTGGAGTTTGCAGCAGCTGGAGGCTCTGGTGTGCCTATTCTCTCTGTCTATCTCTCTCTCTCTCTCTGATTGCAAATAAATAAAAATACTTTTAAAAAGAAAGAAGGAAGCTGGGTGTGGTGGCACATGCCTTTAATCCCAACACTCAAGAGGCAGAGGTAGGAGGATTGTTGTGAGTTTGAGACCAACCTGACACTATATAGTGAATTTCAGGTCAGCCTGGGCTAGAGTGAGAACCTACCTTAAAAAAAAATAAATAAAATAAAAAGAAAGAACAGAAGGAAGGAAGAAGGGAAAGAGGGAGGGAGGGAGGGAAGGAAGGAAGGAGGGAGGGAGGGAAGGAGACAAAGAAGGAAGGGGAGGAAGAAGGGAAGAAGGGAGGCAGAAAGGGAGAAAGGAACTTTCCCAAGCCCTCTCCTCAGAGATGTTGATCCAGAGAGTTTTGGCAGCCTGGGCAGATGATGGGCAAGAGTGCCCAGTCCTTCCATACATTAGCAGCCAGAGCTAAACAGGGCTAAATCATGGGAACAGAGGGCCATCTGGCTAGTACTGTGCCCAATCAATAGTGGGCCAGGATATGCTACTTCCTAACCTTAATGAGCCAGCCTCCTAGAACTGCAGATCTCCTGCCTACTGACTGACATGTCCCACCCATCCGTCATTTACTTCCGCATAAGTAGAGCTATGGGATACTGTCAACACTCCAAGGCTGTCATTCCACGCATTCCCACTCTTGGCTTTGCCCATTTTAGATCTACAAACCTGCCAGGTCCTCAGTTTACCCCACTTTAGAATTCAGTGTTGCTATAGGAAAACCCTAAGTTCTACTCAAGTCTCAATACCTGAGAGATTTAGGGTGCTGTCTGGTTTTCCCCAGAAGAGCTAACCTGGACCACCTCGGAGGAAGAGAGAGGATGGCACTCCATGCCACCATAGAGGCTGCTGCCCCTGGGGCTGTGGTGGGAAGGGACCTCGTGGTCTACGGGCCGCTTCCAGCTGGGTCTTCTCTTACAGATAGTTACCACAGCCTGTGCAGTGTCCTGTCCCGGGAGACAGACTCGGTGGTGCTGTCAGTGGGGTGAGTGGTCTGAGACAGTTGGTGGCTTGTCCATCAAAGGGCTGGATTGAAGGAGTGGGTTTTGATGACTATAGACCACAGAAGTGGCCATGACCTCAGAGACTCTTTGCACATGCACCCACAGACACCCACTTGAATAGAGACGCCCAGAAAGAGGCCCACAGCCCAGGATGGCACAGATACGCTGTTTCGGAGTGACTAGGAAGTGGCAGCCCCTGGCTTGCATAGAGCACGCCATAGCCATACGATAAACGACCTGGAGGCGCACATAGGACATGGAGGAACCCAGGTGGTATAAGGTCATAAGTGACCCGGTTTTCAAAACGTAAATGAGGGCTGATAGTGTCTTTGTGAAATGAAGTTTAATGAAAATCAAAAGATTTCCATGTAGCTTCTTCAAGATGTGTGTGGTGTGCAAAGTGACTAGTGTTGGCATCACGGTAGCCCAGTGGACAGTCCTTTGCCCAAAACAACCAGGGCACCAGGACATTCAAATTGCCCCATCTGCCAACAAAATAAACTTCAGAAGGAATTTTGATGAAAAAGACCTTATTATTAGCATTACTCTCAGTGCTAAGAGCATTCAAAGTGCTTTGAACAGTGCTTAACACATGTCCAGAACCAGAGAAAGAGAAGTTCCCTGAATCTGACTCAGTGTAACTGGCCATAGTTCCATTTGCTTTTTTCCCAGTCTTCGCTGCCTGTTCTACTTCCCAAACCAACAGCTTTTAGCTTGCACCATCTTGTGTGAGCTGTGCTCATCTATGGGAGGCATACATGCACTTGAATGGAGAATGTTGGTCTCCCTGACTCTGGTCAGGCCCCTCAGACCCACATGGGAAACCTGGGGATAAGCATCTTTATGCGGGAAGATCATTCTGAGGGTGTGGTCAGGTCTGGTCTTCTCTGGAAGGAGAGGATGCTGCTCTCGTTGTCTCCAGTGACCTGTGTGCACCCCACATCTGGTACCAATTTTATTGCTGCAGTCAGGTTTGCATTGCTGGCAGAAATCACTCAACCAAGAGCAGATTTTTTTGGGGGGGGGAGGGTTTATTTTGGCTTACAGACTTGAGGGGAAGCTCCATGATGGCAGGGGGAAATGATGGCATGAGCAGAGGGTGGACATCACCCCTTGGTCAACATAAGGTGGACAATAGCAGCAGAAGAGTGTGCCAAACACTGGCATGGGAAACTGGCTATCACACCCATAAGCCTGCCCCCAACAATACACTGCCTCCAGGAGGAAATAATTCTCAAATCTCTATCAGCTGAGAACCTAGCATTCAGAACACCTAAGTTCATGGGGGACACCTGAATCAAACCACCACATTCCACCCCTGGCCCCCATAAACTGATAACCACCCATGATGTAAACGTGTGCTGTCTTCCTCTTTCTTCCGCAGGTACCGCAAGCTTCCTGACTACCATCATCCTGTCATTACCCAGGACTGCCTGAATGCCTCCATCCACTTCCTGAAGACCCTGCAAACCTATGGGGTGGACCCCTCCCGGGTGGTGATCTGTGGAGAAAGCGCTGGAGGTGGGGCTGCGGCTGTTGTGATGCAGGCTTTGCTCAACATACCCAATCTCCCCCAGCTCCGCGCTCAGGTCCTGATTTGTCCACCCCTGCAGGCTATCAATTTCTTCCTGCCATCATTTCAGCAGCACCAAAACGTCCCATTCCTCACTAAAGACATAATGATGTTTGCTGTGTGTAAATATCTGGCCATTGACCGCTCCTGGGAAGACGCCATATTGAAAGGTGCTGGTATACCCCCAGATACCTGGAAGAAGTACAAGAAGTGGCTCAGCTCTGAAAATATCCCCCAAAGATTCAGGACTCAGGGCCTACAACCTGAGTTACCTGGACCTTTTAATGAGGCTGCTTATCTAGAAACCAGACATGTTTTAGATGTAGAAAATGCACCCCTCCTAGCCGACGACAAGGTCATCGCTCGGCTTCCCGAGGCCTTCCTGGTGAGCTGTGAGAACGACATCCTCCGTGACCACACCTTGCTCTATAAGAAACGCCTGGAAGACCAGGGCGTCCCTGTGACCTGGTACCACGTGGAGGATGGCTTTCACTGGGTGCATACTGTTATTTGACAAGAAGCCTTTCTGTTTCCCCTCCTCCCTGAGAGCTATGAATGCTGTGGTCAGTTACATAAATGGTATTTGATGGTGACTCTGGGCACTGTGTGGATGGCCAGTGCCAAAGCTGAGACCTTCCTGAGTTCTATTTCACTGAAGAAGGAGACAACGAAGCTCGGTGTGGTCCGGGAAGGATGAGGTGTAGGCGACAATGGCTGACTTCCTGGTCAAGAATATACCCGATCCGTGTCTTTCCTTCCCAGGCCAACAATGCCCAGTCCCGCGTCTAGCAACATTCCCTACTATTGTCTTTCAGGTAAAATAAAGACCAAAGTAAGGGGGAAAAAGAGCCTGTAACTTTTTCTTGAGGGGCTTCAGGAGATGGCTCAGCAGGTAAGGACACTTGATGTGTAAGCACGTGGACCTTAGTTTGATTCCCAGCACTCACTCAAAAAGTCAGGTATGGTCATTCATGCCTGTAACTCCGGTACTGATGCTCACGGTTTCAGAGGGTTCTCGGCTCACCATGTAAAGGAAGGCAGCATGTTGGAGCTCAGAGCAGTTGGAAGCACATGGAAGATACTCCTTACATGGCCTTGAAAGGACTGCCTGTAACAATATACTTCTGCCAACCAAGCCCCACTTCCTAAAGGTTTCACAGCCTTCAAATTCATGCCACAAGGACTGGAGATGTAGCACAGTAGATGGAGTGCTTGCCTAGAATGCACGAAGCTCCTGCACTGTGTAACAGTTAAGGTGGTGGCACATGCCTGTGACCCCAGCACTTGGGACGTAAATACAGAATCATCAGAAGTTGAAGGTCATCCTTGGCTACACAGGAAGTTCAAGTCCAACCTAGGCCATGTGAGAACCTGTCTCAAAGCAGAAAAACAGGGAGCTAAGGAGATAACTCAGTGGTTCTGCCAACCCAGGTTCAATTCCCCAGACTGGCATTCATTTTCAGTGACAAGAGATCTGTGTGTGTGTGTGTGCGTGTGTGTGCAAGCACACGTGCGTGTGCACGTGCGCATACACACACACACACATGCACATACACACACACACTAAATAAATAAAATTTTTAAAGAAAAATAAACAAAATAGTGATATAAGCTGGGAACCAAAAGCATTTCACGAAGGGACATTTCACATTCAAACCATAACAAGTGTGTGGTCAGCCATTAACACAGTTAAAAGAACTCTAAAAAATATAGGAATCTTGGGCTGGGAAGATGGTTCTGTGTTTAAAGGTACTTGCTTGCAAAGGCTGCCATACACCCACAGAAAGCCACATGCAGAGTGGTACATGTGTCTGGAGCTCGTTTGCAGTGGCAAAGGGCCCCAGCATTTTTCTCTCTCTCCTATCTTCTCACTCTCTCTCAAATAAAAATATTTATTTTTACATATTTTATTTATTTATTTGAGAGAGGGAGAGAGAAGAAGATGGGGGAGATGGTTGTACCAGGGCCTCTAACCACTGCAAACAGATTCCAGATACATGCACCACCTTGGGCATCTGGCTTCCATGGGTACTAGGGAATCGAAACTGGATCCTTAGGCTTTACAGGCAAGCACCTTAACCCCTAAGCCCTAAAAATATTTTTAAGTAACATATAATAATCACAAATGTAGATGCAGTTATGATGTCCATGGATGAGAGAGGAAGATGAAGAGGAATATTACCTTGGAGCAGGATTTGAGCAGGCTGGCAACTTGTTTAGGAGAGTGTAGCTGGAACCCTATGTTTTGTGGTCCAGCAGTCAAAGCTGGTCAACTAGTCAGCTGTCTTCTCCTGGGCAAGCTCTGGAGCTGAGTCTTAGAAAGTACATGCTCTTTCTGTCATTATTCCTTTCTTATACTCAAGAATCCTGTCCTGGCTGTGGGAGAGATGGCACCATCTAAGAGTCTCTCATCTAGACATCTATGGTGTGCTATCTAATAGAATCTCTTCCATGCAAGATGTAATAAGCCTCTCTGCTGACAACATAACTACTTCTTTGGTGGGCCCTTCCATCCTTGGGGTTGTAAGGACTGGAGTAAGATCTGTTAGCATGGACAAGATCTTCTTTCTCTCCTTACTCTCTGAGGAATACAGCTCTCCGTCAGGAGTGACGCTCTGCATCATGCCCTGAAGGTGGATAAGACTTCCTTTGGATGCATAGCAGTTAGTGTTGGCAGAAGGATCCTGGACGCAGAAAGGAAATTGGCAGCTGAAATACATGTCTGCTACCCTGAGGACTGATGTGAAACCCTCTCAATGGGTGGCCTCCCTTCTTACCCCATCTGCTGTGTACGTGCTAGTGTGGTTTGACAGGGAAGGACGTCACCTTGCGGGTTGAGTTTGGGTCTCAGCTGGTGACAGGCTGTCAGTGGGCAGTGGTGAAAACGAGGTTTTCTAAGGAGAGAAGCTGTGTTTCCATTCCTTTCCTGTGGTATTGTAACACACAGTCACAAACATGGTAACATTAAAACCACACACATGTAGCCTCTTGGACTGGAGAGACAGATGGCTCAGTGTTAGGTGTGCTTCCTGCACACGCATGAGAGGCTGGAGGGGGCCTGAGACTACCTACGTTCAAATCTCCAGATCCCACGTAAATAGCTGGGCAAGGCCACATGGGCCTGCACCCTCAGTCCCACAGGAAGCACAGGCCCGAGACTGTTCAGAGCCAGGCAAGCTCTGGAATCAGGCTCTCAAAGTCAGACTCTTAAACAAGACCAGGTGGAAGAGCTATAGAGCCGGACACCATGTTCCTCTCTGGCCAAAGCAAATGAGCAACCCCCGCTGCAGGCAAAGGTATATACAGGTGTATACACCACACCCAGCGATGCCTTAGGGCTGGAATCCAGGATCTGCCCCTGGGGACAACTCCTTCATCCAGGGGGCTAGAGATCCAAGTTATAAGCTTTAATAAAACACCTGAGTCTATGGGGAACATACATTCAAACTACCACACTCCCATAACAGATATGCCCCCATTGTACCAGTTTGTCTATTTGGTCTGGTTGGATAGCCATATAACTTACAGAGACCACAGCCAGTTAACCTTGATGATGAGCCAGGCGTGGTGGTGCACACCTTTAATCCCAGCATTCAGGAGGCAGAGGTAGGAGGATCGCCATGAGTTTGAGTCCACCCTGAGATTACAGAGTGAATTCCAGGTCAGCCTGGGCTATGCACAAAGTAGTACATGCATCTGGAGTTCATTTGCAGTAGCAGGAGGCCCTGACATGCCCATTCTTTCCTTCTTTCTCTCTCTCTCTCTCTCATAAATAAATGAAAACTATTTAAAATTTAAAAATACATCACTTGGGAGTTAGAGATAGGAGGATCGCCATGAGTTTGAGGCCACCCTGAGACTACATAGTGAATTCCAGGTCAGCCCAGAGTAAGACCCTAACTTGGAAAAAAAAAAATTTAAATAAAATCTATTGCTCTTTTACCTTGTTTTTCCTGGGACAGAGTCACTCACTACACCTGGAGAAGCCCTTTTTTTTTTTTTTTTGGTTAGACAGGCTGAGCATGGAGGTCCAGCAATTCTGCTATCTCTGTACCCACCAGCACTGGGATACACAGGCATGCATGGACATGCCTGGCTTTTTATAGTGGGTGCTGGGGGTCAGAGTCTGATCTTTGTGCTTGCACAGCAAGCATGCTTACCCACTGAGCCACCTCTCCAGACACATATATTCCTGTAAATAATCTGGCTATTTGTCCTGAAAACCTGAGTGAAGTTGAATACAACAGTAACAGACTTGTTTATTAAGGCAGAGGAAATTTCAAGACTGAAATATTAAGGTTGTGCTGTAGTTATTACTCACTGCTTTCAGCCAGGTTTATGGTAGAAATAGAGAGCTTTTAGCATAGTAGAGAGGAGAGATTTGAAAAACATGCAGTTTGGCCAGAAAAACAAACAAACAAACAACGTGCTTACTGTGGGCAAAGAAGACACTAATAAAGCAGTTGAAAATGTTAAAGGGATTGACACCATTTGGGGCTGGAGAAATGGCTCAGCTTTCAAAAAGCACTTGCTTGCAAAGTCTGATGGCCCAGGTTCAATAACTTGGGTTCAATTCCCTAGTTTACAAGTAAAGACAAATGCACGAAGTGGCACGTGCATCTGGAGTCTGTTTGCAATGACAAGAGGCCCTGACATATATAGTCATTCTCTCTCTCTCTCTCTCTCTCTCTTTCATTCCTTGAAAATAAATAAAAATTTTCAAAAATGAAAGTTCAGTACCATTAAAGAAAAGCTGCACACTGTGCAATGGGACAATAGAAAAGGTGCATTGACGGCAATCAACGGTTCTCCAGGGTTGAAAATTCAAATACATTTGAAAGACTATCCTTTACAAAAAAGATAGAGGAAACCTTCTGGAAACAGTTGGGAAAGTGTTATTCTTGGTTCTGCTTCCCAGCCACTTGGAGCCTGCTGGCAGCTGTGGTCCCACAGGGCATGACTTCTTGAACTGGCAGGAGACCTCGGTATTGCCCATATGTTAATGGTTTTTCAGTCATTCAGAATGCAAGAGTGATAAATGCCCATCAGTATGACAAGAAAAGAGAGTCACCAGGCATGGTGGCGCACTCCTTTAATCCCAGCACTCAGGAGGCAGTGGTAGGAAGATCGCCATGAGTTCGAGGCCACCCTGAGACTACATAGTGAATTCCAGGTCAGCCTGGGCTAGAGTGAGACCCTACCTAAAAAAAGAAAAGCCCGGCATGGTGGCGCATGTCTTTAATGTCAGCACTCCAGAGGCAGATGTAGGAGGATCACCATGAGCTCAAGGCCACCTTGAGACTACATAGTGAATTCCAGAGCAGTCTGAGCTAGAATGAGACCCTACCCCAAAAAAACAAAAAAGAAAGAAAGAAGAGAGGAAGGAGAAGAGAAGAGAAGAGAAGAGAAGAGAAGAGAGAGAGGAGGGGAGGGGAGGGGAGGGGAGGGGAGGGGAGGGGAGGGGAGGGGAGGGGAGGGGAGGGGAGGGGAAGGGAAGGGGAGGGAAGGGAAGGGAAAGGAAAGGAAAGGAAAGGAAAGGAAAGGAAAGGAAAGGAAAGGAAAGGAAAGGAAAGGAAAGGAAAGGAAAGGAAAGGAAAGGAAAGGAAAGGAAAGGAAAGGAAGCCAACTGCCTAGCAGGAGACAAGTCATCTCCACCACACTCACCAGAGCCCAGGAAACATTACAGAGGAAGTGGCAGATTAAATATGAGTTCTGCTCTCACTACTGGCCTGAGAACCTCCTTCAGGGACCTTGTGATAGACACTAAGAGACTCAAAATTCATCAAAGGCTGCTAAAAGCTCAACATTAAAGGAGGCATAATATACCTTCTAAAACGGAGCATTGCAGAAGACAGGGCAGAGAGAATGCAGGAGTCACAAGGTAAAAAGGTGTATTCAGACATTGCTTCCCCCGACCCCAGAGACTGACTGGTGCATTCATGACCCCACAGTGAATACCAATAACCCCACTAAGGAGAATCCTCAGTGGAATGGGGTTGGGGGAGAGGGAACATAAGAGAATAACCCGATGGGGATATGAGTAATATGCAATATGTTCACACAATAAAGTTCTCAATTTTTTATCAAAGATGAAATGTGCCCTATGTGTACATTGTATTTTGAAATAATGCCAAATGATGTTAGCAAAACATCAATAAATATCTATTTATTTAACTGAGGCTTTGAAATACATTTAAAAAAGAAAAGTCAATTGACTTCTGGTTAAGATGGCAGCGTAGGAACCATGCCAAAGCAGCCTAGGGGAGAAGAAGCCAAAAAAAATTTTTAAAAAATACACTCTTCTACTAAAAAGTGAGGTGTATAAGAAACTATCAACTGCGGCAGAGAAGTAGGAGAGATCCAGAGTGTCTAGAGCCCACAGAAGCAGACAGAAGTGGCTCCGGCAGCGGCAGAACCAGGTCCGTGTGGCCACAGACCTAAGGCTCAGGCTGAGCCACAGGAAAAGCCAGGTGAAGAGACTTTCCACTCACACCTGAGCTCCTCACAAACTCGAGGAACGTGACGGGAGGAGGGCAGGGAAGAACGGAGGGCTCCTGAGGAAGAGGATCGCGAGGACCAGCAGGAGAACTTCAGCCACCATCCACAGCCTCCCCTCCCCCAACTGCCAGCGCAAGCACCAGAGACCTGGGGAAGGGAGCTCACTACACTGCACACGGCACAGGCGATCAGAGCAGCAATCCAGCGACAGCCACCCAGCCAGCCTACCTGAGCACACAGCACAGCAAAGTGGGACCCAAGCAGGAACGCAGCATAATTGAGACCAAAACCATCCCCAAAAGTAACTGGGATTACACCAGGTCAGTACCCACCAAATAAGCCTGGTATATAGGCTTGAACTGGAAGTGCTAATTGCACCTTCCATGTCATGAGTAAATTATATGTTAAATCTGATGGATGGTCAGATTTGCCATTCTTAAATAAGCTATATTTGGGGCTTGTCGTTTGTGGCTTCCTGATTTATAGTGCCTTTGTTTCCTCTTCTGTCGTTCATTAGGGAAGGGTCTCACTTAGTTACAAGCTGACTTGGAACCCTCAACAGACCAGAAATCTTAGCCTCCTAGTTGACAGGATTAAGGGTGTGGGGCAACACACATCCTAAGGGACTGTGACTTTGTTAGAGGATCTGTTTGTCATAATACCTACTCTTGCATCAATACTCTGTGCTGTTTTTCATTGAATGTGTACATTGTTTAGTTGAATTTTAGAATCTGCCTGTATTTTGTTCCACTCAGCCTACTTGAATACTCTCATAGCAGGCAAACCCAACATCTAGGGTCACTTTTGTAGTTACTCTGAGAGTCTTAAGAGCCGCACCTAGCACCTTAAGTTCCTACCATTAAGACATATAACATCAGCTTGATTGATACATCTAGTAATACTGCAGCTAATTAGAAAATCCAAGCATTAAATTATTCCAAGATGCAAAAATATGTACATTATAACACAAGAAACACAAAAAAATCAAGACA
The DNA here is from genome assembly GCA_036346955.1 of Dipus sagitta. Taxonomy (NCBI): domain Eukaryota; kingdom Metazoa; phylum Chordata; class Mammalia; order Rodentia; family Dipodidae; genus Dipus; species Dipus sagitta. Next base: position 125,896,436 of record CM070773.1, read on the forward strand.
ATATAAATTCACTAAAAAGTATTAATGCATCAGAAATGACCTCCAGTGAGAATGAGTTAGAGGAAATGCCTGAGAAAGATTTCAAAAGAATGATTATAAATATGTTCAAAGAAATCAAAGGAATAAAAGAGGAAATCAAGGAATCAAAAAAGACACAGGAAACCAATTTAATGAAATGAGGCAGTCAATACAAGATATAAATAAGTAAATAGAAATAATAATGAAAAAACAGTCAATGAAATTAAAAAAAAAAAAAAACTCTGTAGAAAATCTCACCAGTAGAATGGATGAAGGAGAGGACAGAATATCTAACCTAGAAGACCAGGTGGCAGATCTAATATATTCAACAAAGAGAAAGACAAATTAATAGGAAAGTATGAATGGGAATTTCAAGATATTCAGGACACTATGAAAAGATCAAACATAAGAATTCAGGGTATAGTAGAAGGAGAAGAATTTCACTCCAAAGGCATAGTAGGCATTTCCAACAAAATCACAGAAGAAAACTTCCCCCAAATTGGGAAAGAGGTGCCAATGCAGATACAGGAAGCCTTTAGAACACCAAACAGACAAAACCTGGAAAGAACCACTCCTCGCCATATTATAATCAAACTACCAAACACACAAACCAAAGAAAATATATTGAAAGCAGTTAGACAGAAAAATCAAGTTACCTACAAAGGCAAGCCCATCAGGTTCACAGCCAATTACTCAACACAAACTTTAAAAGCCAGAGGGGCTTGGAATGATGTATTCCAATTTCTGAAAGATAACAACTGTCAACCAAGGTTACTTTATCCTGCAAAGCTATCCATTCAAATAGACAGAGAAATAAGGACATTCCACAACAAAAGCAGGCTAAAGGAATATTTGAAGACAAAACCAGCTCTACAGAAAATACTTGAAAGGATCCTCCATGCTGAAGAGAAAGAAAGTCACACATATAAGGAACCTGGAAAAAACAAACCATACTCAAATACTAGTTAATACAGAGAGCAAAGGTAAAATCAGAAGAACTACAAAACAAGAAAAATGGCAAAAACAAATACACAACTTTCAATGATAACTCTTAATATCAATGGCCTCAATGCTCCAACCAAGTGACATAGGTTTGCAGACTGGGTTAAAAAGCAAAATCCTTCAATTTGTTGCCGCCAAGAAACTTACCTTTCTACAAAGGATGGACACTATCTTAGGGTGAAAGGTTGGAAAACAGTGTTTCAAGCAAATGGCCCTAGAAAACAAGCAGGGGTTGCTATTCTAATATCTGACAAGGTAGACTTCAGTCCAACATTAGTTAGGAAAGATAAGGAAGGTCACGTTATATTGATTAAAGGCACACTTCAACAGGAGGACATTACAATCCTAAACATATATGCACCTAACATGGGGGCTCGCAACTTCATCAAACAAATGTTATTAGGACTAAGGTCACAGATAACACCAAACACAGTTGTAGTGGATGACTTCAACACCCCACTCTCATCAATTGACAGGTCATCCCAGCAAAAAATAAACAGAGATGCATCTGGACTACATGAGGTCACAGAACAAATGGACCTAACAGATATATACAGGACATTTCATCCAAATGCTGCAGAATACACATTTGTTTCAGCAGCATATGGAACATTCTCTAAAATAGACCATATATTAGGACACAAAACAAATCTTAACAAATACAGGAAAATTGAAATAATTCCTTGCACTCTATCTGATCACAATGGGATCAAACTACAAATCAATAGTAAGAAAAGCTATAGAGCATACACAAAATCATGGAAACTAAACAATATACTACTAAATTATGAATGAGTCAATGAAGAAATCAAGAACGAAATAAAAAAGTTCATACAGTCAAATGATAATGAGAGTACAACATACCAAAACCTTTGGGACACAATGAAGACAGTCCTAAGAGGGAAATTTATAGCTTTAAGGGCCTATATTAAGAAATTGGACCTGGGCATGGTGGTGCACACCTTTAATCCCAGCATTTGGGAGGCAGAGGTAGGAGGATTGCCATGAGTTCGAGGCTACCCTGAAACTCATTCCAGGTCAACATGAGCTAGAGTGAAACCCTACCTCCAAAAAAAACAAAAAAATACAAAAATTCATTTGGAAGCACAAAAAACCTGGAATATCTAAAAGAATTTTGAGCAACAAAAATAAGGCTGGTGGTATCACCATACCTGATTTTAACCTATACTACAGAGTAAGTCCAAATGCATCAAATTCCTTAATGTCAGACCTGAAACTCTAAACTGCTAGAGGAAAAAGTTGGGGAAACCCTTCAACATATTGCTATAGGCAATGACTTTCTGAATATAACCCCAATTGCTCAGGCAATAAAACCACAGATTAACCACTGGCACCTCATAAAATTACAAAGCTTTTGTATGTCAAAAGACACTGTGAATACAGCAAAGAGGCAACCTACACAGTGGGAGAAAAATTTTGCCAGCTACACATCTGATAGAGGATTGATATCCAAGATATACAAAGAATTCAAAAAATTAAATAATAAGATATCAAACAACCCAATTTAAAAAATGGGCTATGGAACTAAATAGAGAGTTCTCAAAAGAAGAAATACAGAGGGCACATAAACATCTAAAAAAAATGTTCTACATCCCTAGTCATCAGGGAAATGCAGATTAAAACTACATTGAGATTCCATCTCACTCCTGTCAGATTGGCTACCATCATGAAAACAAATGACCATAAATGCTGGCAGGGATGTGGAAAAAGAGGAACCCTTCTACACTGTTGGTGGGAATGCAATCTGGTCCAGCCATTGTGGAAATCAGTGTGGAGGCTCCTAAGACAGCAAAAATTGATCTACCATATGACCCAGCTATAGCACTCCTAGGCATATATCCTAAGGACTCATCTCATTACCTTAGAGATACTTGCTCAACCATGTTTATTGCCGCTCAATTCACAATAGGTGGGAAATGGAAGCAGGCTAGATGTCCAACTGATGAGTGGATAATGAAGATGTGGCACACTTATACAATGGAGTTCTACTCAGCAGTAAAGAAAAATGAAGTTATGAAATTTGCAGGAAAATGGATGGATCTGGAAAGAATTATACTGAGTGAGGTAACCCACGCCCAGAAAGCCAAGCATCCCATGTTCTCTCTCATATGTGGATCCTAGCTACACATGATTGGACTTCTGTGTGAGTAAGGAAGAAAGCTCAGTAGCAGGGGCCAGTAAGCTAGAAAGGAGATATAAAGGGAATAGAAAGGGAGGGCGGGGGGGGACTTAATAGGATGGTATTGTATATATGTAAGCAGAAGAACAGATTAATGAGGGTGAAAAGGCCTAAGTGAGGTCAGGGGAAGAGATTGAGTAAAGGAAAGATGGAGGGAGGGCTAATCAAAATCTAAGAGGATATAAATATGGAAACCTACTTTTTTGGACAATTGAACACACAGGAGCCATAGATTGGTGCTAGAAATTTTTCAGAGGTTCATGATGGGAGTATCAGTTGTCCCTGCTTATGACCCTGGTGTTTAAGGCTGTGGAGACTTTAGGTGGTATAAGTGATGAATATAAGTAAGTAACTAGGGGATGGCCTTTCCATGTTATAACTACCGCAGTTCTAGCCAGTTTCCTATGCTTCTTGGTGTCCCATGATACACAGACTCTCAGCCACATGTCCCCACCGTCATGAACTCACCATACCTTTCCCATCATGGCGGACCAAAATGTCTCCAAAGCCATGAAGCAGAGTACATTGTTTTGCACGTAAACTATCGTTTCAGGTATTGTCATCTGAAATGCAAAAGTAATAAGCACACCAGGTATTATTCAATATTACTTGAATTAATTTTTTTCCTAAGATTTGCTGGTGATTTGTAGGTCTTGCCATATATATATATATATATGTATATACAAGACACTGTTTTGGCACTTTATAATGCTGACTCTTTAACCTTCATGATGCCTATGAGGTCATACTCATTTTATAGATGTACAAGGTAAAATGCAAGAGGTCAAACACCTCACTAAGGTCACATAGTGAGTATAAACCCAAGATGTGATATTAGGCAATCTGAATTCAGTATACATGGGCTTCCATTCCATGAGGCATGCTCTATGACTCCTTCTTACCCATCATCTGACTTGGGGCTCATTTTACCTCATGAAGGAATTATGGCCCCCTTCCTTCTTTCCGTCCCTACAGTGATCACTGGATTTCTATTTCTCCAAGCCATGTTGACCATAGGTGAGATTTTATAAAGTCTTTAATTTTACTGTTTGTTTGTTTTTTTACAAGAGAAGTAGAAAGAATGAAAGCATATTGTAATGGGTTAACTCAGACTGAGCATGGTGGCTCGCACCTTTAATCCTAGAACTTGGGAGACAAAGGTAGGGGGATCAGCATGAGTTCGAGGCTACCCTGAGACTACGCAGTGAATTAAAGATCATACTGGGCTAGAGTGAAACCCTACCTCGCAAACCCAAACATGTTAACTCACAATAGGTTCCTTAAAATATGTTCACCATTTTCTTCCAAGAAATTTGTCTTAGGGAAACATCTAATCCTGAATGACCAAAACAGGAGGGAAGAGAGATGCTGTTGTGAAAACAGGTTGAGAAGAGACGGAAGGAAGTAGCAGGAAATGACTAGCTGAAGTGACGAGGCAAGAGACGCAAGGTAGAGCTGGGGAGGAAGATGGGCCCCTTTCCTGGGGTAACCAGCTCTCAAAAGCTCCAAAAAAAAAAAAAAGAGCTCATGAGTGTGGCCCATCCTGACAAGGTTGTGTAAGCAGACAAGTGAGCAGAGCAGCTTGCCCCATCACCTTCTGTGCAGGGAGGAGGCCCCATGATCTCCATCCCTGCTGTGCACACCCTTGTGTGTCCCCTTGTGTGAACAAGACCCATGACTTGCTTCTGAGAGCATGAGTGTGATGTCCACGGTTCCGTTACAGTGGATTCTGTTTATCTCATCATTGAAGTCTACCTTTCTGTCTCTACCTTTAAGGAGTGATGAAGCAATATTGTCACCAGTTTTGAGAGCCACTGAGACTTTGTAGGCTCTGGATGGATTTAGTTTAGGAGTTAGAGTACCGGCCACTCAACAGTTACTAAAATTCCCTGAGCCAGTGGACATTGAGTTCTTGTCTTGACAGCCATGAACAATGATGAGTGCAGACACAGTAGAAGGGCAGAATCAACAAGGATTATTAGAATGTAAAGCATAAAGTGAAAGTAAGGCAGGAAGCAAAATTAAGGCAGAAAGTAAAAGAAGAAATAGGGCTGGAGAGATGGCTCATTATTTTTTGTTTTGTTTTGTTTTGTTTCTGTTTTGTTTTTTTGAGGTAGGGTCTCACTCTAGCTCAGGCCGACCTGGAATTCACTATGTAGTCTCAGGGTGGCCTCAAACTCTTGGCAATCCTCCTGCCTCTGCCTCTGCCTCCCAAGTGCTAGGATTAAAGGCATGCGCCACCACGCCCGGCTCGAGATGGCTCATTGGTTAAAGGCACTTGATTACAAAGGCTGATGATCTGGGTTTAATTCTCCAGTATCCACGTAAAGACAGATACACAAAGTAGCACATGCATTTGTTTGTAGTGGCAAGAGGCCCTGACATGCCCATATTCCCTCCCTCTCTCTCTGTCTCTCTCTCTCTCATAAATAAATAACATGTTAAAAAGTGAAAATAATGCAGGGGACCACCCAAACTGGGAGGGGAAGCCAGCTGGAAAATTAAATATCCTTAGGCATGTGAATTAAGTATCAAGTAAAGGTGGATTGGACTGGTTAATTGGGATGTATGTGGGGGTTTCTGATAGGCTGATATGTGATACCCTCGTGTATGTGAATTAAGTAGAAAGTCAGGGTGGATCAGTTTGGTTACTTTGAGTGTAGAGTCTTAATAGGGTGATGAGTTTGACCGAGGTTCCATTATTTATATAGGCCAGTCAACATTCTGGGGAGTCAACGTAAGCCAGGGCCTTTTGAATTTTAGTTCCCAGACTCTGCTTTCTGGACCTGTTATATAATCTGTTGGCTCTGTCTGGCCATGCAGTTACTGCCACTCTTTTTTTTTTTTTACATTTTATTTTACTTTTATTTATTTGTTTGAGAGAGAGAGAAAGAAGGGGAGGGAGAGAGAGAAAAAATGAGCATGCCAGGGCCTCCAGCCGCTGTAAATGAACTCCAGATGCATGCGCCGCCTTGTTCACCTGGCTTACGTGGGTTCTGGGGAATTGAACCAGGGTCCTTTAGTTTCACAGGCAAACGGCCTAACCACTAAGCCATCTCTCCAGCCCAGTTACTGCCACTCTTTACAGTGATCCAAAACCTCAACAGAGCATCATTTCTCCATCCTTCAGAGGTGAGTGTGTTGGGACCCAGAGAAGCTACTGTTGTATAGAAGAGGCATCCAAACAGCTTCATTGTTCAGGTGTCGTGGGTAGTAGTGGAGTTTGGAGTAATTACAGGAGCATCTGGCCACATGGGTCCATAAAAATATACTGTGACCTACTCCCAGCATGGATTTGGGAAGCTGTGTCCAAGCTCCCCGTGAGCAGAGAACACGGCACACTGAGTCACTGGGAACGATCTATGAACTCAGCAACTTATGAGCTCAGTTCCCCTGGGGAACACATATCACATGTAGCCTGTAGCTTCCAGAGCTCTCGAGACAGCCTTGTTTCCAAGAACCTGCCTCTTTGTAGACAGGGATCTGATTCAGTACTTCCAACTCAGAACTTAATCCCAAGAAAGGCTCGCGGTCCGCCGATCTCACCCTGTCCTTTCCAGGGCTCCCTCCAAGCTGCTTCTCCTTCCTCCATTTCTTGAAAACTCACAGTGAAATCATCCCATGGGCCATGACACCCTCAAGGCAGCCCATCCTCTGTGAAATCATCCTAGAAGTCAACACTAGGGTGACCAGATTGAGAGGGTCTTGTGGAAACTGTATTTCTCAGGACAACTGGAAGCAATGTGAGCTTGGGCTGGGACCAGGTGACTTTGACCTTGGGAACCATAAGATGACCTTTCCTGGTGTACTTCGTCATCGTGAGTATGGGTTTCAACAGAGGACTATGACCGCATTATGTTGTTAACTCTGCACAGACCTTTTGGTTAAAACTTCAAGAAACTTTTAAAGCCTCCCTCCTCCCCACTTTGATATTTATTGTGCCTAAACCTTCAGTGGTAAATACTGCTAGATGCGGGACTGGGTATTGTTGGCCTGGGAAGGAAAGACACGGATCGGGTATTCTTGACCAGGAAGTCAGCCATTGTCGCCTACACCTCATCCTTCCTGGGCCACACCGAGCTTCATTGTCTCCTTCTTCAGTGAAATAGAACTCAGGAAGGTCTCAGCTTTGGCACTGGCCATCCACACAGTGCCCAGAGTCACCATCAAATACCATTTATGTAACTGACCACAGCATTTATAGCTCTCAGGGAGGAGGGGAAACAGAAAGGCTGCTTGTCAAATAACAGTATGCACCCGTGAAAGCCATCCTCCACGTGGTACCAGGTCACAGGGACGCCCTGGTCTTCCAGGCGTTTCTTATAGAGCAAGGTGTGGTCACGGAGGATGTCGTTCTCACAGCTCACCAGGAAGGCCTCGGGAAGCCGAGCGATGACCTTGTCGTCGGCTAGGAGGGGTGCATTTTCTACATCTAAAACATGTCTGGTTTCTAGATAAGCAGCCTCATTAAAAGGTCCAGGTAACTCGGGTTGTAGGCCCTGAGTCCTGAATCTTTGGGGGATATTTTCAGAGCTGAGCCACTTCTTGTACTTCTTCCAGGTATCTGGGGGTATACCAGCACCTTTCAATATGGCGTCTTCCCAGGAGCGGTCAATGGCCAGATATTTACACACACAAAACATCGCTATGTCTTTAGTGAGGAATGGGACGTTTTGGTGCTGCTGAACTGATGGCAGGAAGAAATTGATAGCCTGCAGGGGTGGACAAATCAGGACCTGAGCGCGGAGCTGGGGGAGATTGGGTATGTTGAGCAAAGCCTGCATCACAACAGCTGCAGCCCAACCTCCAATGCTTTCTCCACAGATCACCACCCGGGAGGGGTCCACCCCGTAGGTTTGCAGGGTCTTCAGGAAGTGGATGGAGGCATTCAGGCAGTCCTGGGTAATGACAGGATGATGGTAGTCAGGAAGCTTGCGGTACCTGCGGAAGAAAGAGGAAGACAGCACACAGGTCACTGGAGGCAATGAGAGTGGCATCCTCCCCTCCCAGAGGAAACCACACCTGACCACACCCCCAGGCACTGGTGCAATAGTGGCATGTCTGTTATGGGGGAAACCAACTGCTCTCTGACTGGATTTGTGATCCACTGCACAGGTGCCTGGTATGGAAAACCCAGTCTAAAGCTGATGGCTGGGGAGGCCATAGGTTCTGGGAGGGAAGCTACTGCTGTTATTTGGCAAAATGGCTATGTTGAGCCCATCAAATTGCCCTCTAAATGCTTATGTGATGCCCATAGTTTAGTGCTGCTCTCACTTTTGGTCAGAGAAAGTTCTTTTTGCCAATGGCAGTGACTACTGGGAGACTCAAAACTCATCAAAGTGCTGAGAAGTGACAGCCGTGTGCTCAGTAATAAGTGGGTCAGCTCTATTATATCCACTAATACTTGGGGAGCATTGTGGAAGAGGTGGTGGTAAGAACGGAGGAGCCAGAGGTTGGAGAGGAGTGCTTTGGAATGCTGTCTTGGGTACGCAAAGTGGCCAGCCTTTGTAGTCATGAGCTCACAGAGGCTGTCATTATTCTTGCACAAGACCTGCACAATATTGGGCCCATCAACAGGTTGTCATGCATGATGGAGGAGTTAAAAAAAAAAAAAAAAAAAACAGAGCCGGGTGTGGTGGCACACACCTTTAATCCCAGCACTTGGGAGGCAGAGGTAGGAGGATTGCCGTGAGTTTGAGGCCACCCTGAGACTCCATAGTGAATTCCAGGTCAGCCTGAGCTAGAGTGAGACCCTACCTCAAAAACCAAAAAAAAAAAAAAAAAAAAAAAAAAAAAAAAAAAGCCACATGCACATATATACACACATTTTAAAAAGGAGGCTAGAAATGGCTTAATGGTTAAAGTGCTTGCCTGCAAAGCCAAAGGACCCAGGTTCAATTCTCCAGTACCCATATGAAGCCAGATGCACAAGGTGGCGCATGCATCTAGAGTTCATTTGCAGTGGCTGAAGGCCCTGGCGTGCTCATTCATTCTCTCTCTCCCTGCCTTTCTCTTTCTCTCTCTCTCTTTCTCTAAATAAATAAAATATTTTTTAAGAAGGGGAAACCAGGCGTGGTAGCGCATGCCTTTAATCCCAGCACTTGGGAGGCAGAAGTAGGAGGATCACTGTGAGTTCGAGGCCACTCTGAGACTCCATAGTGAATTCCAGATCAGCCTGGGCTAGAGTGAGACGCTACCTCAAAAAACAAACAAAAAGATAGGAAAGAGTCCCAAAATTGTACTTCACAAGTCTGGAAGACCCCTCCTGAGCCTCCCAAGTCCTGCCTTCATGGGGTCTCCCCGGTGGTCTTTTCCTGCCTGCCTTCAGTAAAGAAGGCTGAGCTGCTTGCGTGAAGTGAGGCAGCCATGACAGCAAAACAGTGGTAACGGAGCCACAGCACATGAGGAGCCGTGAGAGAAGCTGTAGAGACAGAACCTCTGAGCTGCAGCCTTGACGGTGGTGATGACTGGACCACGGGAGGAGCCAGAGGCCTTGACAGGGACAAACACAGAGCCCCAGGAAGTGGCAGGCTCTTGGGCTCGCACCTTTCTCCGTTCCCTGTCCCAGGCCGCTTCACCGTCTCCAGTGCCTTCAGAGATGTGGGTGGCAGTAGTGGCAGTTAGACACCACAGCAGCCAGAGGGAAGGAGGTCAGCGGAGACTGGAAAGAGGAGACCTTCCTCATACTACCACAGAAGAGCAGAGATGCTAAGTGACTTGCTTCAGTCACACGGCTGCGCTGTCTACCCAGCCTGAGGATGCCAAGAGCTGAGGGGGCCGTGGAGGTGCGGCAGTATCCAACATGGCAGTTTTGAATCCAGTCACTTCCACCTGTGAACTGGGCCCACTGACGCATGTGCCCTTGGACCAAGCAACAGGATGGGAGTGAGCACACCGGCCCCCTCCTGGCCTTCCATCCACCCAAGGGCTTCTTTTGCTTTCAGAACACAATTAGATCTGAGGTCTCTCTCCACACTAGTTCAGAGTGGCTGGGGGCGGGCGGGTACATAGATATTTTAACGGTATAATGGGTGCATTTTTTTTCCTCTTTGGTTTTTGAGGTAGGATCTCACTATAGCCCAGGCTGACCTAGAATTCACTATGTAGTCTGGGATGGCCTTGAACTCACATCTACTTCTGCCTCACGAGTGCTGGGATTAAAGGCATGTACCACCATGCCTGCCTATAATGAATGCCTTTAGACTCACGACCCCAACAGCCATACCCTCCTCCCACTTGACTACCAGAGAACCCTGGCTGCCCACCATCTTTGCCCAGCTCAATACCACCTTATTAAGTGAGGGGCCACCCTGAGTCCTGCATCTATGATCTCCTTCTTTCCCTTTTCTAATGTTTTGCTGGCTATAAATTATTCTGTTAATTCTCATTAATTTTAACCTCACAAAGACACTATCAGCCCTTATATATAAGTTTTTAAAAATGGGTCACTTATGATCCTACATGACCTGGGTTCCTTCCTGCCCTCTGTGTGCCTCCAGGTCATTTATCGTATGGCTCTGCCATGCTCTATGCAAGCCGGATGCTGTCACCTCCTAGTCATTCTGCCATGGCTCGCCTGTGCAGCCGGGCTATGGGCATCTATCCAGGCTTCTCCTCTTTTTTTTTTTTTTTTTTTTTTGTTTTGTTTTTCAAGGTGAGGTCTCACTCTGGTCCAGGCTGACCTGGAATTCTCTATGTAGTCTCAGGGTGGCCTCGAACACACTGCGATCCTCCTACCTCTGCCTCCAGGGTGCTGGGATTAAAGGCGTGCGCCACCATGCCTGGATGCTTCTCCTCTTTTCTTTTCTTTTTTTAAATTTATTTGAGAGAGAGAGAGATTGGGTGTGCTAGGGTCTCCAGCCACTACAAATGAGCTCTATTGTTCATCTTGTGCATCTGGCTTACATGGGTCCTGGAGAATCGAACCTGGTCCTTTGGCTTTGCAGGCAAGCACCTTAATCACTAAGCCATCTGTCCAGCCCTGCTTCTCCTCTTTACAAGAGGAGTGTCCATGGGTGTCTGTTGGCCCCTTCTGTGGTCTACAGTCACCAAAGCCCACCCTTCCAATCTCACCCTCCCACGGACAAGCCACCAACTCTCTCAGGCCACTCACCCCACCGACAGCACCACCGAGTCTGTCTCCCGGGACAGGAAACTGCACAAGCTGTGGTAACTATCTGTAAGAGAAGACCCAGCTGGAAGAGGAGACCGCAGCTGCCACGCTGGCGAGAGAGTGCCATCCTCTCTCTCCCTCTGAGGCGATCTTGGTTAGCTCTGCCAGGGCAAAACCAGACAGCACCCCAAATCTCTCAAGTACTGGGGCTTCTTGAGTAGAACTTAGGGTTTACCTATAGAAACACTGAATTTTAAAGTGGGGTAAATTGAGGACCTGGAAGGTTTGGAGGTCAAAGATGGGCAAAGTCAGCCAGGCGTCGTGGTGCACTCCTTTAATCCCAGCACTCGGGAGGCAGAGGTAGGAGGATCGTCATGAGTTCGAGGCCACCCTGAGACCCTTTTTTAATTTTGCACTAAAACCAGCATTATTTGATGTGATGATTGAGTTTCTCTGGCCCTTGTTTTTAACCCTCATTTGCCAGGCCTCCTGCCCAGCTTGAAATCATCTTCCCCACCTCCTCAGCACTACCTCCTCATCATCACCCCGGCCTGGCCTCCAACCTTACCTTCTTGGAGAGACTTTGATGAGCAGCACGAGGTCACTGGCTCTGTCAGTCTCCAGCCCACCCCGTGTTATCCACATCTGAACCCACCTCTTGACTTGTGTTCTCCTGCATGGCCCAGCCTCCACTTTTGACTGACACGCCCATGAGGACAGAAACCACATCTTGTCTTCTACGTGTCCTCTGTGTCTGGAGAGGGTCTGAAGGCTAAGTAGGTGCCCAGTAACTGTTGCACAACCCTTTCTTTTACATTTTCCTGCAGCGCAGCTGGGAACCTGGGGTGGGGACTTCCGGGGATTTCTGAGAGTGAAAAGCGTGTTGGACAAGGGTAGGCCTCAAAGGCAGGACATACTCAGTTTACTTGTGAATGAGAGCGGACACCTCAACCTTCAGCATGAGCCACCACTCCCGGCTAGAGGACAACTTTTGAATCAGTCCTCACCTTTTACCTGTTTTGAGGCAGGAAAATGTTCGCAGCTAACTTGTGAATGAGAGCCGGCACCTCAACCTTTATTTAGCTGCTGAACAGCCGCGGATATTTCGACCACTAGGTGGCAGTACGTAACCCTCACCCCAGGGAAATTCTCAAAGGGACGTGGTCAGCCTTTGCACAAGTGTCCATCTCTCTGTCCATTCCCCATCCATCCATCCATTTGTTCATTTGCAAACCCACCATTTGATATGATTGTTCATCCAACCATCCATCGATTTATGCATTCATTCAAAAACTAAAAGTAGGCCAGACACGGGGGGATGCATTGACACATGCAACGCAGGTTTCCCCTGAGTTCTCGCGGCTTCCACTGCTATGGGGGAGACACACACAGTAGATAGGGGAGCACACGGGGACCACGATAAATTCAGATTGTGACACGTGCCACGAAGACATTTAAAAAGGGTTCTCTCAGGGATCGTGACCGAGGTCCCGGGTCTGTCCTCAGAGTGGCAGGGGTGTCACTTTGGGGAGGGCTATTTGAGGCAAGGACAGAAGAACCGGGGAGCCAGCCATGCCAGGCCAGGCTGCGGGGGGTCTCTTGAGCGCGGGCCAGCAGGGCAGAGACCCCCGCGCGTCTGCGGGACAGGGCAGCCAGGGCGCGGCACAGCGGGGGCCCCCAGACACCGGGGCGGAGGGGAGGGGACACGAGGGCCACGGGAGAGCTGGGAAGCGAGGCAGGAGTCACAGCCCGGGCCAGGACAGCGCCCCGGGTGTTCCTGCCCCGGCTCCACGTCCGCTCGCGGAGCCAACGTGCCGTGGCGGCTTCCAGCGCACCGCCCTGGGGAGCGGGGAGCCCGCAGCCCGCAGCCCACGGCCCCCGGAGCGAGCTCCAGCTTCTGCTCGCGTGCGCTCCCTCTCTCCTGGAGGTCTTCGTGGGGACACACGCGAGATTCCGCCCGCCGCGAGGACCTCGCCCTGCCGCCCCGCGGAGGAGCTCTTACCCAGGCTGCCACATATCGCGCCCCCTCCGTGGAAGAAGATGATGCCCCGCCGGGCTTTGCAGGAAGCCGCCTTGGGCTGGTATAGCCTCACAGGGATGGACCCAAAGCGCATGTTGGTCACCACTAATTTTGGGTCCTTCTTGATGGTCCCCATGTCATGTAAAAACTGGAGCAATCTGGGTGTGGAGCAAATCCTCAGCTTCTCCAGTATACTCCCCTGTTGGAGGGAAAAGAGGGAAAGTGAGCTATTGGGGACCGTCGCACCGGCATGTGCATGGTGCCCCCACTAACCATGGCCAGCATGTGTTCAGCATTTCTTGTCTGCCTCCCGGGTGTACAGTGGGCTCACGGGCACACAACAGGCTGTGGGCTCTGTTCAGATGAGGTGTGGGTTTTCTGATTTTTCTTCTTTAAAAGCCCCTGTTGAAGCTGGGCATGGTGGCGCACGCCTCTAATACCAGCACTTGGGAGGCAGAGGTAGGAGGATTGCCATGAGTTCGAGGCAACCCTGAGACTACATAGTGAGTTCCAGGTCAGCCTGGGCTAGAGTGAGACCCTACCTCAAAGGAATAAATAAATAAATAAAAATAAAAGCCCATATTGAATGATAATGTTACTGTGATTTCATTTTTTGTTCTACCAAAATTCATGTTGAAATGCCATTGTCAATGTTAAGAGATGGACCTTATTACAGAAGACAGAAACATGGATCAGAGAAATAGAATAAATGACCCGCATCTAAGTGCACGCCGTTTCAGTCACTTGATAGTTTGGCAAATATACTAAAAATACACATTGGAGAAATAGCCTTTTCAACAAATGGCGCTAGGAAAACTGGCACATGTAGAAAAATGAAATTAGATTCCCTGCCTCTCACCCTGCACAAAATTCAACTCAAATGCTTAAGAGAGCTAATGCAGGACTGCAAACTCAAACTGTGAGAATAGAAAGTAAGGCAAACACCTCAAGATATGCACACAGGCAAGGGCTTTTGCAACAGGACTCCAGTCGGTTAGGAAATAAAGCCAACAATTAACAATTGGGACCTCATGAAATTAAAAAGCTCCATAGAGCAAAGAAATGGCTAATTTAGTAAAGAGACAGCCTACAGGAGGGGAGAAAAATCTTTGCTATGTATGTATCTGACAGATGATTCATACCTAGAATATATAAAGAACTCAAAAAGCTAACCAGCAAGAAATAAAATAACCCCATCAATAAATGGGCTAATAAAATGAACACCCGTTTCTCAAAAGATGACATACAAATGTCCAATGTGCATCTGAAAAATGTCCATCCTTACCAGCGACAGAGAAACGCAAGTCAGACCACACTGCAAGCCTGTCTTACCCCAAGTCCTCTTACCTGGAACCTTCTCCAGATTCTCTGCACATAGGCCTTCCCATAAGCCTATATAAGCTCCATGACAGCACTAGTCACGGGTCTAATTATCAGCTAGAACAGGAAACTTCCTCTCTGGCAAGTTCCCAAACAGAGAGGGATGCCTAGTTTATGTCCGTATGCCTTTCACTGCCCCTGACTTACACAACTGGAAGGTGGATATTGAAAGTCTGAGGGGAGACCCAGGAAGACTATTGTCCTTATGAGAGGTAGCTTTACAGCTCACAATCCTAAATGGTCGGAAATCCAAACTTTATCTTCTGACAAAAGAAGAAAATCCAGCCATATTGGCAAAGGCTAGGAAGGCATGAAGCTAACAAACGATATGCTGGCTAATCTGATGACGCAATTTGGCGTCCTAGTGAAGACAGGACCAAGGGATCCTTTCTGACTGTGACCTTAACACAGAGGGAGGATGAGCCAGGCTGTAATACTACAAGAATATGCTCCTCAACGGGATGCAAGACGCTAGTAAACCCATAATGAACTAGAACAAGTGAGGAAAAGTAAGAAGAGGACAAATGAGAATCCTTCCTCACTCTGGCAAAAGGTAAAGGAATTCAAAATATGTTCCTTCAGAAAAATAACACAAGCCAGATAATCTTGAGTGACTACTTCATATCTCAGGGTACACCCAATATACAGAGGAAACTCAAAATAACTGGCCATGAATCCTCCTCAATTGGGAGAAATTGCCTTTAAGTTTCTCAAAAATATAGAGGTGGCTGAAGAAAAGAAATTGAAGAGACCCATTCAACAGATGGCGCTGGCAAAACCGGATGTCCACCTGCAGAAAAAAGTGAAATTAGACCCATGCCTCTCACCCTGCGCACAGATCAGTTCAAAATGGATCCAAGATTTAATGTAAAGTCTGAAAATACTACAGGAAAACATAGACAGTGCACTGGAAGTTGTGTGAACTTTCTGAACAGGCCTCCAATAGCATAGGAAATAGTCTCAAGAATCAATAAGACAACATGAAATATAAAGGTTTCTACACACACACACACACACACACACACGCACAAAGAAATTATCATCAGAGTAAACAGAAAGCCTAAAGAATGGGAGGAAGGGGCTAGAGTGATGGCGTAGCAGTTAAGGCACTTACCTGCAAAGCCAAAGGACCCAGGTTCAATTCCCCAGGACCCACGTAGGCCACGTACCCACAAGGTAGATTATACATCTGGAATTCTATTGCAGTGACTGGAGGCTCTTGCATGCCCATTCTATCTTTCTCTACCTGCTCCTCTTTCTCTCTCTCATACATAAATAAATAAATAAAAATAAAAAAATTAAAAAAAGAGAATGGGAGAAAATCTTTGCCAGCTATTCCTCAAAGGATTGATATCTAGAATATATAAAGAACTGTAAAAATTAAATACCAAACTGCCTATCAGGGCTGGGGAGATGGATTAGTGGTTAAGATGCTTGCTTGAAAAGCCAAAGGAGGGCCTGGAGAGTTGGCTTAGCAGTTAAGGCGCGTGCCTGCAAAGCCAAAGGACCTAGGTTCGGTTCCCAGGACCCACATAAGCCAGATGCACAAGGTGGCACATGCATCTGGAGTTTGTTTGCAGTGGCTGGAGGCCCTGGCGTGCCCATCCTCTATCTGTCTCTCTCTCTCTCTCTGCTTCTTTCACTCTCTCTCAAATAAATTTAAAAAAATAAAAAAAAAAACTTAAAAAAAAACACAAAAAACAAAAGCAGCTTGTGAAGAAAAAGGTTTCTTTAAAAAAAAAAGAAAGAAAGAAAAAGAAAAGCCAAAGGACCCAGGTTCAGTTCTCTAGGTCCCACATAAGCCAGATGCACAAGGTGGCACATGCGTATGGAGTTCCTTTGCAGCAGCTAGAGGTCCTGGCATGCCCATTCTCTCCCTCTCTCCCTCTCTCTCTTTAGCTGTCTCTCTCCCTCTCAAATTAAAAAATAAATAAATAAATAAATGCCTATCAATAAATAGGCCAATGAAATGAGCAGACAGTTCACAAAAGATGGAACACAAACGGCCAACAGGCCTCTTTTACAATGTTCAATGTCCTTAGCCATCAGGCAAATACAAATTAAAACCACTTTGAGATTTCAATTCACTCTAATCAAAATGACTATCATTAAAGAAAACCAACTGGACACAATGGAGTTCTCCTTAATGGTAAAGAAAAACGAAGTCATGAAATTTGCAGGAAAATGGATGGATCTAGAAAGGATTATACTAAGTGAGGTAACCCGAAAAACCAAAAATAAAAATAAAAATAAAAATAAAAAAACTAAGTGAGGTAACCCAGGCCCAGAAAGCCAAACGTCACATGTTCTCTCTCGTATGTGGATCCTAGCTACAGATGACTGGACTTCTGTATGAGTAAGGAAGAAAGCTCAGTGGCAGGGGCCAGTTAGCTAGAAAGGAGATATAAAGGGAATAGAAAGGGTGGGCAGGGGTACTTAATAGGATGGTATTGTATATATGTAAGTAGAAGAACAGATTAATGGGGGTGCAAAGGCCTAAGTAAGGTCAGGGGAAGAGATTTAGTAAAGGAAAGGTGGAGGGAGGACTAATCAAAATCTAAGAGGATATAAATATGGAAACCTGCTTTTTTGGACAATTGAACACATAGGAGCCATAGATTATCACTAGAAAATTTTCAGTGCCAGGGATGGAATACCTTCAGTGAGTTGTTGGCCAGGGAGGTCCCTGATGCCCCCAAAACATTACAGGCCATTGCTGAGGCCCTTGGTTTCCCACCAGGAATAGATGGTAAGACCCTATTGCTGAAGATTCCATATACTTGGGCTGCAAAGTCACTGAGAAATCCAGCTGGAGCTGAGCTGAAATCCTCCTCAGCTGACAGAAAGCTGGAAAAAGCTCACTGCATGCAGTTCAATGGGAGAGAGAGAAATAACCAATGAAGATACTCAACAGTGGACACTGCAAGCCTTGTATTTGGCCAGCCAGGCCAAATGAGCCAACAGGTGCAATAGTGGCACATCTGTTATGGGGAAAACCAACCGGCCTCTAATTTGACTGGAGGCCTGCTCCATGAGAGGGAATACATCCCTGATACTGAAAACCTACAACAGGGGTTGCTATGAGCCCTAGGGGTGTAATGTCTGTTGCTGTCTGGCTAAATGTACATACTATGCTCACCAAACTGCTCAGTAAGCACTTCTCTTATTGTTCATACCCATATATTAATGCTACTCTCACTTTTGGTTAGAGAACCTTCTCTTGTCAAATGACAGTGACCTTGGGATGACTCAGAAGGCACCATGGTGCTGAGAAGAAGTGACAGAGGAGTGCTCAGCACTGAAATATCTCTATCACACCTTCCATGATTCAGGGTCCATTACAGAAGAGGTGGCAGAAAGAATATAAGAGCCAAAGGAAGGGTAGGACTCCTAACAACATGTTCTCCCAGACACAAAATGGCCTGGATATCCATGAGCTCACAGTGCCTGATACACAAGACCATCATTATAGGAGGAAAAGACGATGACATCAAAATAAAAGAGACTGACTGAGAGGAGGAGGGGATATGAAGGAGAGTGGAGTTTCAAAGGGGAAAGCAGAGGGAGGGAGGGCATTACCATGGGATATTGTTTACAATCATGGAAGTTGTTAATAAAAAATTAATTAATTAAAAAAATAAAATAAAATAAAAACTAACTGGGCGTGGTGATGCATGCCTCTAATCCCAGCACTTGGGAGGCAGAGGTAGGAAGATTGCTGTGAGTTCAAGGCCAGCCTGAGACTACATAGTGAATCCCAGGTCAGGCAGGGCCAGAGTGAGACCCTACCTCGGAAAACAAAAAAAAGAAGAAGAAGAAGAAGCAGGAGAAGGAGGAGGAGGAGAAGGAGAAGAAGAGGAAGAAGAAAAGGAAGAAAAGAAAACTAATGACATCAAACACTGGCAAGGTAATGGGGGGAACGGAGCCCTGATTGACTGTTGGGAAGTGTGAATTGATACAGCTGCTGTGGAAATCAGTGTGTGGAGATTTCTCAAAAAAGATAAAAATTGTGCTGGAGAAATGGCTCAATTGTTAAAGGTATTTACTCACTAAGCCTGACAGCCCAGGTCTGATTCCCCAGTACACACATAAAACCAGATGCACTAAGTGGTACATGCTTCTGGAGTTCATTTGCAGTATCAGGAAGCCCTGGAGTGCCCATACTCATTTTCCTTGTCTGTCATTTTCTATCTCTGTCACACATACACAATCTCTCTCTCTATCTCTCTCTCTCTCTCTCTCTCTCTCTCAAATAAATAAATAAATAATTTTTTTTAAATAAGCATTGAAAATTTAACAACAATATCACCCAGCTACACCATTCCTGGCTGTATTCTCAAATGACACAGTAACCTATCACAGAGATGCTTGTACATGCACATTCAGTGTTGTCTAGGAGATGGGATCAAAATAGACGTCCATCAACTGGTGATTGGATAATGAAAATGTGGTATGTATTCACAGTACAATTTTACTTGGCTACAAAGAAAAATGAAGTTATGAGGTTTGTAGGGAAATGGATGGAATTCGAAAAAATTAAAGTGAGGTAACCCAAGCCCAGAAAGTAAAAAGTTTCATGTTCTTTCTCATACATGGATCTTAACATTTTTGATATATAGGTTAAAGTGGGGGGGGGGAGTGTGAGATAAGCTATGAATCAAGATAGAAGATCAAAAGAAAGGAACAAGAGATGATAACAGGGCTGGAGAGATGGCTTAGTGGTTAAAACGCTTTCCTGCAAAGCCAAAGGACTCAAGTTCAATTCCCCAGGGCCCATGTAAGCCAGATGCACAAGGTGGCACACACGTCTGGAGTTTGTTTGCAACGGCTGGAGGGCCTGCACCACCCATTCTCCTTCTCTCTCTCTCTCTCTCTCTCTCTCTCTCTCTCCCTGTTTCTCTGTACCTGCTTCTTTCTCTCTTAAATAAATAAATAAAAATAAAATGTTTAAAAAGATATGATGAGAAAGTGGGGAGGGAAAACAAAAGGAAATGTAGCATGAAAGCCAAAAGGAGGTTGTGGTGGGGGAAGAGCACAAGGAGGGAAAGATAAAGGAAGAAAACAGGGTGAAAAGAAACAAAAAAAAAAGATTTATTTGAGAAACAACATAATGAAACCTGATCCTTTTTTAAAAAGATAAATAAAATCTAAAAAGAAAAACATAAAAAATTAAAAGGGCAAGCTGTCCTCCAGTTTCCTCAGGTAACCTTGGAGAAAAAAAAAAAAAAAAGGCATCTTGGGTAAGTGTTCATAAGACTCCAACGTGCCTCTATCAACCACCCGTGAAACTGGGACCAAATCAGTATTCGTTTTGTAGAAAGCTGGGCACTGGAAGAGGAAGAGCGGGAAAGTCAAGGACCAATCTTGCTCTTTCAAGTTTCCTCTTACAGAAGAAGAAGATGGACAGGCCTAGAGCGCTTCCTGCCTTGGCTCCCTTTAACACCATCTAGAGCTCCTCCTAGAAGTTCCAGCTTGCCTGAGACACAGCTGGAAAGGAAGTTGAGTTCTTGTGCCGAGAACTAAGTCAGAAGCCTACGGCTTGGAAGATCATAGACCCTAGAGGGAAGCTTCCATGGTTCATTGGCTAACAAGAGAGGTTATATTTGTCAAAAACTTTTCTAAATGTCTGTTTGCCCCCTTTGTTCCATGCTGTTCTCTTGTTTAGGGAATCTATATTTTAATATATTTTATTTATTTATTTGAGAGAAAGAGGCAGAGAGAGAGAGAGAGAATGGGTACGCCAGGCCTCCAGCCCCTGCAAACGAACTCCAGATGCATGCGCCGCCGCCTTGTGCATCTGGCTAACATGGGTCCTAGAGAGTCAAACCAGGATCCTTCAGCTTTGCAGGCAAGTGCCTTATCTGCTAAGCCATCTCTCCAGCCCCTAGAGAATCTACTTTTTTACAGATGGAAGTGAATAGCAGGAAGATCCAAGTCCCATCATGGCTGCACCAGGACCTCCTACCACTGCAAACAATCTTCAGAGGTATCAGCCACTTTGTGCATCTCGCTGTACAAGTGTACTGGGGAATTAAGCCCAGCATGGCAGGCTTTGCAAGCAAGCTTTACCCACTGAGCTGCCTCCCTAGCTCCCTGTGTGCCTTTCAACAGTTGGAACAAGAGACACACCAGAAACAGCAGCATTGCTGAACAGTGTTCTGGGGAGTTTTAAAGACTCCCCAGGTCTGGAGAGATGGCTTAGCAGTAAAGGCACTTAACTGTGGGGCCTAAAGACCCATGTTCAATTCACCAGATCCCATGTAAGCCAGACACACAAGGAAATACATGCACAAGGTCACACATGTGTACAAGGTGACACATGCATCTGGAGTTTCATTGCAGTGGCTGGAGGTCCTGGTGGGCCAATTCTCTCTCTTTCTCGCTCTCGCTCTTTCTCTCTCATAAAAAAACTTCCCCAAAATTTTTGGAGACTTCCTAAACAATGACTTAAGAGAACTAAGTTTGGAAAACAGAATGTTGTTACAATATATAGATGATGTATTAATAGCAAACTCATCCAAGGAAGCCTCAAGTACAAATATATGGTCAAGATTTTTGAAATTTTTATTGCACTTTTTTTGTCTAAAAAGGACCATAAAATCTCCAACAAAAGGCCCTAAGTATCTGAAGATGTAGTAAAATGTCTCAGTTTTATAATCTCCCAATGATGACAGTCTTCCCACTGAATGAAAACCAGGCCTCCAAAGATCCAGAAGTAACAGAGGGCATCCCACGACCTGGCAGGCGTCTGATGTATTTGCATTCCAGCTTTTGGCAAATTGCAAAGACCTTACATGACAAAGTACTATTAGATTCAGGTAAAGGATTGAGACATGGCTTTCTTGGGATGGCAAGGCTGGTTTTGAGAGGTTCATAACGGGGACCTGTAGAAGGGGAGGCATAGGGGAAACCCTGATTGGACTGACTGAAAGGAAAGAGGCATATCAGTGAGACAGCAGCGTGGTTTTGGAATGAAAGGGGCAGAGGACAGGGGCCAGGGAGTGCCTGATGGAGAAGCAGAGAAAAGAGAACAAGAATTAGTGAAAAAGAGAAAGAAGTATATGCAACACGGAGAGGGGGGGGGCATCATCTTAGGCCAGGAAGAAGCTGAAGAGATTACTGGTCATGAAACTAAGAAAGAAATGTTAAGGGAGATGGGAATATTTGTAAAAGGCCAGGCGTGGTGGCATGGTGGAATAAATGAGAAAACAGTATAGTGACACACGTAAGTTTGAAGGTGCCATGATGAAATTTTGTACAATCATCTGAAACAAGCAAACAAGTAAATAAACAAGCAAACAGACAAACAAATGTGATAAAGAGTGGGGAAAATTGATAAATAGAGCCAGAGAAAGACAGGAGCAAAAGACAAAAAGAAAGGGAGTAAAGAAGGAAAGGAGTGGGAAAAGAAGAGAGGGAAGAAAGGAGGAAGAAATAACAGCAGACAGTTCAGTTGAGTCAACTCAGTCTTGAGGGATAGGAAGTGAAGCAGGAAGGAGGACTGAGATGCAGAGGGTACCCCGACCCATGGAGGGGCCCAGAAGCAGACTCACCCAAGCAAACACGTACAGCACCACACAATGCAAAAACCTGAGCCTGACCCGATGCTGTATGGTGGCGGGGACTTCTGCAGTGACAAAGTGTCTGACGACAGCCCACACGAAGAGTCCCAGGGAAAAGGTGAGCAGCCCCCCCAGGAGTCCCAGCCACAGGACAGCCATGGCCCCGAGGTCCGCACTGTCCGGAGCTGTCCCGAGCTGCCAGTTTATGTGAGCAGCACCTGACCCAGTTTTCCAGGCTGCCACCTCCGCCCTGCTCCTTGCAGATTACACCTGACACAGTGGTGTGACCTGTGTGCCCTCAGATAGCCACCCAAGACAGCAGATGGGAGCCAGGTGAACCTGTTCCTCAAGGAACTTAGGAATCAGAGAAGCTCACCTGGCCCACCATAAGTGATTCGCAAGGTGGGCTCCCAAAGATCACAGGAAGGGACCCTCATAGCACTCCAGCCCCTGGGCGTGTGCAAGAGAATTCTCACTTGAGTTGCACAGACCCCTGGGGCCTGACATAGGAGATGGGGATCCCACAGTCTGGCTAAGGCAGGCAAAGCACACCCCATTCCCGGCTCCTTGGTTCTCTGCCCTCCCCCTGGTTAGTGCTTCAGTCCAGGACACCGGGAGCTGCAGAGTCTCCAGGGGTTGAGAGCATCGCTGGGTCTCAGCCGCGTGGATGCTAATGCTGCCGCCTCTTCTGGCTGCAGAGGGTTCTCTGCTGTCTCCCAGCATGGAAGGTGGAGAGCTGAGAGCTCCTACTGGGAGGAAGGTCTCAGAACGCAGAGGAGGCCCTGGCACGCGGGGAGCTCAGCACAGCCTGTTTTCCAAAATGCTTCTGACCATTTTTTTTTTTCTCTTGTGGAAGAGAGCAATGTGGGAAGAAATTGTTCCCGAACCAGCTTTTGGAGCCATTTTCAGAGAGAGAATCAGTCCTAGGATTACCACTGGGGTGGTGGTGGTGGGAGACACTCTTGAGCCATTTGGCCAAGACTAGTGTGGCTGGAGACCCACTGGTCCAGATGAGTGAGCAGCAGGGAAGCCCAATGGATGGAGTTTTTCAGGGTCCAGGGAAAGTTTGGTAGGAAGAGAGTGTAGATGATTCCTTTCACACGTTTCCTTATTTAATTGTCATTAAAAATTGAAGTAGTCTCATCCACCAAGGCATCCATTAACATAGACCTATTATCCCGGTTAATTTTTATTTTTCCAATAAAGTTATGTTTCCCTTTCCCCCCTCCCCCCCAAGGTAGGGTCTCGCTCTAGCCCAGGCTGATCTAGAATTCACTACATAGTCTCAGGGTAGCCCCAAACTCATGGTGATCTTCCTACCTCTGCTTCCCAAGTGCTGGGATTAAAGGAGTGTGCCACCACACCGAGCTGTTTCCCTTTCTTAAAAATTAATAAATAAAAAATTGTTGGGCATGAGGGCTCATGTCTATAATTCCAGCACTCGGGAGGCTGAGCTAGTAATATTGTTGTGAGTTCAAGAGTACAATGAGACCTCAAAGAAATACATATATCAAGTAACATAACATTTACATTTAGAACCATTTCTAACTGTATAGTATAGTGGCATCAACTAAATGTGTGTGTGTGTGTGTGTGTGTGTGCGTGCCTGCACACGCATGTGTGTGTTAGATCTCTTGCAACATTGAAATTACATCTTTGAACTCCCCTCTTTTCCAGCCCCACCAATGTTACCATAGTTGTTGGGGTCAGAGCCTGGGCAGCTAAGCTCAGCTGGCAGCCCTCAAGATGGCTGGGGCCCTGGACTGTATACAAAGGAGAGGGCTGGCTGAGCACCAGTGTCCATCGCTCTCTGTTTCCTCCCTGTGGACTGAATGCGAGCAACTGCCTCAGCTCCTGCTGCCATGCCTTCCCCTCCATGAGGACCGTGACCTGAAATAACCCCTTCCTTCCTTAAACCGACTTAATTTGGTCAGGTATTTTGTCCCAGCAACAAGAAGGTAATTAATACAGAGCTATAGCAGAGCATGGCTGTGAAAGGGATTGGCTTGCAAGAAGTAAGAACTCAGAAGAATGTAGCAGTTGCAGATAGAAGGAACACCCACTACCCCTGGTACAGAGCTCGGAGGAAGGCCCCAGTTTCCTCTCCGCAGGGCTGAGATCCATTCGGATCTTCCTGGAAAAGGCACATGGTGACTTCTTGCATTAGCGAAGACGTGTCTTTGCTGTGGCACTGGTGGTATTTGTATATATACTCACACCCATTTTTTGCCATCTTGGGTGTTAGAGAAAGCCACTCATTCATAGGGGAGGTACCTTGGACAGAACTCTGAAATCAAGCCACCGAAGGGGACTGGAAGCAATTACCCTCCATATATGGCAAGAGGCCGGAACACGGACACCACATGCTTTGGTTGCAGGACGCTGGGGAATCAGGCGAGAGCTGGGCTGGCAGCCTTCTTCCTGATTGCTGGCTGTCATCATACTGCTAAGCGCCGCGCAGGCACCCAGGGAAGAAGAGTCATCATCAACAGTCTTCACCGACAGTGAACCCTGCAAACTACACGGCTGGCCTGCCTGGCAAGATGTACCCGTGAGTGCAATTGTGGCATGCCTGTTATGGAGGTGAACGGCTCTCTGATCGGATTGGAGGCCTATTTCACAGGTGAGAACTCGTGTTTATGGTACCGTGAACCTAGTCAAACACCTATGACCGGGAAGTTCATGAGCCCTAGTAGCCTACTGCTGTTGTTTGGCTAAATGGATATATTATGCCCACCAAACTGCCCTCTAAATATCTAAATATCTATGCCCATATATTAATGCTAATCTCATTTTTGGTCAGAGAAGCTTCTCTTTTCACATAGTAATGACTATTGAGGAGACTCAAAACTCATCAAAGTCCTGAGAAGTGACAGTGGAGTGTTCAGCACTAAATGAGACATCTCTATCACACTCTCCAAGGCTCTGGGACCATTGCAGTATAGGAGATGGAAAGAAAGAATGTAAGAACCAAAGGATGAAGAGAAGTGCCTTGGAACACCATTCTCTAGACGCAAAGTGGTGTTTGCATTTATGACCTCGCAGCAGCTATGACTCCCCACCTGCACAAGACCTGCATAATATGAGGGGGGATAAGACATCAGAATAAAAGAGGTGGTTAAGGTGCTTGCCTGGGAAGCCTATGGGCCCAGGTTCAATTTCCCAGGACCCACGTAAGCCAGATGCACATGGTGACACATGTGTCTGAAGTTTGTTTGCAGTGGCTGGAGACCCTGGCATGCCCATATCCTCTCTCTCTCTCTCTCTCTAACTCCCTCTCTGAAATTACTAAATAAATAACAGAAAAGAGACTAATTTGACAGAAGAAGGGCTCTGTACTGGGGGAGGGGAAGGGAGAGAAAAGAGGATGGTGGGAGATTATGGTCAGGGTACATTGTACGTATGTAAGGAGGTTATCAATAAAAAGTTAAGTAAAAAAAAGGGGAGCTGGGGGCTGGAGAGATGGCTTAATGGTTAAGTGCTTGCCTGTGAAGCCTAAGGACCCCAATTCGAGGCTCGATTCCCCAGGACCCACGTAAGCCAGATGCACAAGGGGGCGCATGAGTGTGGAGCTCATTTGCAGTGGCTGGAGGCCCTGGCGTGCCCATTCTCTCTATCTATCTATGTATCTATGTATCTATCTATCTATCTATCTATCTATCTATCTATCTATCTATCTCTATCTGCCTCTCTCTCTCACTCACTCTCAAATAAATAAACAAAAATGAACAAAAAAAAATTTTTTAAGGGGGGCTGGAGAGATGGCTTAGCAGTTAAGGTGCTTGCTTTCAAAGCCAAAGGACCCAGGTTCAACTCCCCAGGATCCACATAAGCCAGATGCACAAGGGGGCTCACACATCTGGAGTTTGTTTGCAGTGGCTGGAGGCCTTGGCGTGCCCATTCTCCCTCTCTCCCTTTCTGTCTCTGTCTGTCACTCTCAAATAAATAAATAAAAATAAAAAAAATAATTTTTTTTAAAAAAGATGGGCTCTTGAAAAGCCACACAAGCTGGGCCTGGGGAAATACAGAACAATCACTTCTCCAGAGCACTGGTGAAAGGAGTAAGGCATTCGCCGGCAGCTCCCGGAAGCTAAGTCTGGCTAAAACACCCAGAGAGGAGAACGCGTGTGATAGCGATCAGGGAGAGGTGAAGTCAGTGACAGTCCTGGTGAACATGCTGTCACACTGTCATCTTGGCATGCTTGTGCACATGCCCAAGGCTGCACCATCTAAGAACAGACACCAGAAGCTTCATGCCTTGATGGAAAAAGCCTTTAGTGCAATAGTCCATCCGAGGACCTGAACATGCAGATAAGCAAACAGCATAACAGTAAGCCCAAGAGGCATAGGAAAAGGATTGCTACCCAGAGTTACAACAATATAATATCCAAAATTATCTTTTTAACTTTTATCGACTTATTTGCACATATGTGTATGCATGTGCATGCATATGTGTACATGCCAGGGCCTTGTGCTTCTGCAAACAAATGTCAGATGCTTATGCCATTTTTTTTTTTTTTTTTGAGGCAGGGTCTCACTCTAGATCAGGCTGATCTGGAATTCACTATGTAGTCTCGGGGTGGCCTCGAACGCATGCCAATCCTCTGACGACCTCTGCCCCTCAAGTGCTAGGGTTAAAGGCGTGCCCCATCACGCCTGGCTTTATGCCACTTTTTTGTGTCTGGCTTATATGGGCAGCTTTGGAATTGAATACTGGGCCAACTGATTTTGTAAGCAAGCCCCTTTAATTACTGAGCCATCTTCCCAGCCCTTAGATGTCAGTCTTAACAAAAACTTCAAAACCAGTACTATAAATATGTAAAAGGAGGCTGTAGAGATGGATTAGCTATTAAAGGCAGTTACTTGCAAAACCTGACAACCCCAGTTTGGTTCCCCAGTATCCCTATAAAGCCATATGCACAAAGTGGTGCATGCATCTGGAGTTCATTTGCAAAGGCAAGAGGCCCTGCATTGCACATTCTCTCTCTCTCTCTCTCTCTCTCTCTCCTTGCAAATAAATAAAACTATCTTAAAAATAAATAAGTAAGCCAGGTGGTCTGGTGGCCCACACCCATAATCCCAGCAGTTGGAAGGATAGGGTAGGAGAATTGCTGGGTTCCAGGCTAGCCTGGAGTAGAGTGAGACCCTGCCTCAAAACAAACAAACAAAAAGACCACTAAAGAAAACCATTCCTGCCGGGCGTGGTGGCGCACGCCTTTAATCCCAGCACTCGGGAGGCAGAGGTAGGAGGATTGCCGTGAGTTTGAGGCCACCCTGAGACTCCATAGTGAATTCCAGGTCAGCCTGGGCTAGAGTGAGACCCTACCTCGAAAAACCAAGAAAAAAAAAAAAGAAAGAAAACCATTCCTTTAGAAGTAAAAGTGTGGTAATGATGTTTCTTCAAACAGATAATGCCAATAAATACAAATAATTTTTTTAATAGACCAACCTGAAATTCTAGAATCAAAAAGTACAGTATGAGGGCTGGAGAGATGCCTTAGCGGTTAAGGCACATGCCTGCGAAGCCTAAGGACCCCAGTTCGATTCTCCAGGTCCCACATAAGCCAGATACACATGGTGGCACATGTGTCTGGAGTTCATTTGCAGTGGCTAGAGGCTCTGGTGCGCCCATGC
Source organism: Dipus sagitta (assembly GCA_036346955.1). NCBI lineage: Eukaryota > Metazoa > Chordata > Mammalia > Rodentia > Dipodidae > Dipus > Dipus sagitta. The sequence goes on from CM070773.1 coordinate 125,924,365, forward strand.
TCGCTCGCTCGCTCTCTCTCTCTCTCTCTCCTCTCTGTCTCTAATAAATAAATAAAAATAAAAACTTTTTTTAAAGTACAGCATGAAATATTCATTGTAGGAGCTGAGCAGTAGATTTGAACTGGAAGAACTAAAGATATATCACTAGAAAGTATGCATCCAGGGCTGGAGAGATGGCTCAGCAATTAAAGCATTTGCCTATGGAGCCTGATGACCCAGGTTCGATTCTCCAGTACCCACATAAAGCCAGATGCACAGGGTGGTGCATACATCTGGAGTTTGTTTGCAGTGGCTAGAGGTCCTGGTATGCCCATTCTCTCTGTATCTCTCTCTCTCTCTCTGTGCTTGCAAATAAATAAATAATTTTTTAAGAAGACGCTGGGCATGGTGGTGCACACCTTTAATTACAGCACTTAGGAGGCAGAGGTAGGAGAATTGCCATGAGTTCAAGGCCACCCTGAATCTACCAAGTAAATTCCAGGTCAGCCTGGCCTAGAGCAAGACCCTACTTCAAAAAAAAAAAAAAAAAAAAAAAGCCGGGCGTGGTGGCGCACGCCTTTAATCCCAGCACTCAGGAGGCAGAGGTAGGAGGATCACCATGAGTTCGAGGCCACCCTGAGATTCCATAGTGAATTCCAGGTCAGCCTGGGCTAGAGTGACACCCTACCTCGAAAAAACCAAAAAAAAAAAAAAAAAAAAAAAAAAAAAAAAAAAAAAGGAACCAAAGCAAGCATCCAGAGGAATGAGGAAGGGACATAAGGGCGGAGGGTTCTGCAGCCGGCTGCAGCTTTGACTGGTTATGTAACCAAAACAAGTGAATTCACCTGGCTGACCTCTGTCTATTCCATTTGCAGCTCTAGACCTAACAGAAAGTAAGCATGTGAACACCAAGACACACACACACACACACACACACACACACTCTCCTAAGGCTGGAGAGAGGGACCTGAGTTCAGATCCCCAGAGTTCAATGAAATGCCAGATGTGGTGGTCCACACCTGTAATCCCAGTGCAGCAAGGGCAGCAGAGACAGGTAGACTCCTGGGCTCACTGGTGAGCTAGTGTGGCTGAATTGTGAGCTCTAGCTTTCAGGAGAGAGCCTTTCTCTAAAAAAAATAAAAATTAAAAATAAAAAAAATAGACCCCAGACTTCTAGGTAAGATGGTAGCACAGTAACCATACCAAAGCAGTTTAGGGAGGGAAATAAGCAGAAAAATAGCAAAACACACTCTTTTACCAACAAGTGAAAATGTGTAAGTTTTTATCAGCCACAAGAGAGAAGGAGGAGAGACTCAGATCTTCTAGAATGGAGGAAGCTGGCCAGAGTCATGCTGAGGAGCCAATGGTCCCGGTCTGCTCACTCGCCCGCATGAATCTGAAGGGGAGACAGCAGGGACCAGCTGAGCTGCTGCTGAAGGAGACCACTAACGGGACCAGCTGAGCAGCTCTGGTACAACTCCAGGCACCCTGCACACCCTCCCATCCCCCAACTGCCAGTGCTGTGAACCACCAGATAATTCTTTCATCCACCCCCCCCACCACATGTGCACAACAGATCAGAACACCAGATCCAGCGACCTAAGCAGCCTAACCGAGTCCACAGAGCAACAGAGGGGGATCGAGGTGGGCACTCAGCATTGGTGAGATTGGAAGTCATCCCAAAAGGTAACAGGGCCTACTTACACAAATCCAGACACATAGGCCTGCACTGGACATGTTAATCTCTCTTTCTATGTCAGGGCAGGTTATGCGTTACATTTGATTGATATATTCTTAGTTGGCTTTACCATTCTCAAACAAGCTGTACTTTGCTGTTGACTATTGTTGCCTTGGATAGTTCCTAATGTATAGAGCCTTTGTCTTTTTCTTCTGTCATTATTGGGAGCACGGTGTGACGAGGCCCCAGAATAACCTGGAACCCATTTCAGACCAGAAGTGTCAGCCTCCCAGTTGACAGGATTAAGGGTGTGGGGCAACACACACCCTTCAGGACTTTGGCTTTATTAGATTGTCTGTCTGGTGTAACCCCCACTCTTGCATACATACTGGGTGCTGGTTTTGATTAAATGTGTATATTGCTCAGTCGAATTTTAGAATTTGCCAATAATTTGCTTCACCCAGAGTGCTAGAATACTTGCCTAGCTGGACAAATTCAACCCATAGGGTCACTTCTGCTGTTTCTCTTAGAGTATAAGATATACACCTGGCACCTTAAACTCCTACCCTGAAAATATATAAAGTCGGATTTACACAGCTAAGAACACTTCAGATAATTAGAAAACTCAAGCATCAAATTAACTCAAGATGCAAAAATCTCTACATTGTAATACAAGAAACATGGAAAATCAAGACAATATAATTCCACCAAAAATTATAAACACATCAGAAATGACCTCCAGTGAGACTGTTTTAGATGAAATGCCTGACAAAGATTTCAAAAAAAAAAAAAAAGATTATATCTATACTCAAAGGAATCAAAGAAGAAAACCAACTTCTGAAAGAGAGCACAGGAAACCAACTTAATGAAATAATGAGGTCAATACAAGACATGAGTAAGGAAATAGAAATAATGAAAAACTACCATTCAGAAATAATAGAAATGAAAACCAGAGTAATTCAAGCAGAAAAGTCTGTAGAATGTTTCAGCAGTACAATGGATGAAGGGAAGGACAGAATATCTAACCTAGAAGACCAGGTGGCAGATCTAATACAGCCCAACAGTGAGAAAAATAAACAAATAGGAAGTTATGAATGGGAATTTCAAGACATTCAGGACACTATGAAGGGATCAAACATAAGAATTAAGGGTTAGTAGAAGGCAAAGAATTTCACTGCAAAGGTATAGCAGGTATTTTCAACAAAAATCATAGAAAAAAACTTCTCCCAAATAGGGAAAGTGATGCCAGTACAGGTACAGGAAGCCTTTAGAATGCCAAACAGACAAAATCAGGAAGGACTCTCTCACTGTCATATTATGATTACACTACAAAACACACAAGCCAAAGAAAATATATTGAAAGCAGTTAGAAAAAATAAGTAACATACACAAGCAAGCCCATAAGGATAACAGCAGATTACTCAACACAAACTTTCAAAGCCAGAGGGCTTGGAATGATGTAGTTCAAGTTCTGAAAAATAACAACTCACAATCAAGATTACTTTATCCTGCAAAGCCATCCATTCAAAGAGATGGAAAAATAAGGACATTCCACAACAAAAGCAGGCTAAAGGAATATATATTAAACCAGCTCTACAGAAAAATACTTGAAAGGATCATCCATGCTGAAGAGAAAGAAAAGCACACATATAATGAAATAGGAAAAAATAAACCATACTCAAATAATACTTACTACAAGAGAGTAAGGAAAAACTGGAAGAACTACAAAACAAGAAGAATGAACAGAATAAATACAGACCTTTCAATAATAACTCTAAATACTAATGGCCTCAATGCCCCAACCAAAAGACACAGGTTTACAGACTGGGTTGAAGAGCAGGATCCTTCTATTTGTTGCCTCCAAGAAACTCACCCTTCCAAAAAGATGGACACTATCTTAGGGAGAAAGGATGGGAAATAGTATTTCAAAAAATGGGCCTAGAAAACAAGTAGGTGTAGCTATCCTAATATCTGATGGGGTAGACTTCAAACCAACATTAGTTAGGAAAGATAAGGAAAGTCACTTTATATTGATTAAAGGAACACTCCAATAGGAGGACATTACAATTCTAAACATATATGCACCTAACATGAGGCTGCCAGATTTCATTCAACAAGCACTATTAGAATTAAGGTCGCAGATAACACCAAACACAGTAGTAGTGACTGACTTCAATACCCCACTCTCATCAATTGACAGGTCACCCCAGCAAAAAACAAATAGAGAAACAACCAGATTAAATGAGGTCATAGAACAAATGGACCTAATAGATATCTGCCGGGGTCCAGCCCTGGCTTGAAGGAGGGTCCCCAAAGAGAGGTGTGAAAGGGAGCGGCGCAATAAGGACTCGAAGTCAAGTTCTGGTGCAAGCTGACAGGCTAATGCTGAAGGCAGCTGAGTGTCTCCATCTCTTTTTCTCTTTTCTGCGTTTTTGCTTTTTTTTTCTTTTTCTCTTTTTTCTCTTTCTCTCTTTTTCTCTTTTCTCTTTTTCTGTTTTTTTTTTTTTCTCTTTCTCTCTTTTTCTCTGCTGCCACAGCTCTTAGCCTCAGTCTTTTATTCTCTGATCATGTCATGCAAGAGCAAATTTCAAGAAAGGTACAGATCCACAGAATTCATGGAAGCTTTTTGCTACTTCTTTACAACAAACAATCCCATAATTACTTACCTCAAGTAAAGTCGTCAGGCCCCTATAATGATTAACTATGTTCACACTTTCCCCATGTAGGTGCGGTCAAGCCCTTGCGGTTTCATGAGCTCCTACTTTCAATTACTATATTAAAGGTGAGAGACAAAACAACCACAAAATGGGGGTTCCCACCATTAATCACTGATCCAATAAACCCATTTACCCCCCAACCATTTCTTTTGAATTTTCCTTTTCGTGTCTCTCCAATACTTAGACTTTAGTCCCCCCCCCCCCCCCCGCCCCCGATTGAACACTTTCTGACCTCGGTTGTTTTTCCAGCAAGGATTCTTGGTAAAGAGTCATAGTTTGTTGCAATTGCCACCATTTAGAAAAATTAGTCATAGAACAGTTTTTACATTGTTCCAGGAGGTTCATTATTTCCTCCTAAGTGTACTGTACTCCGTGCCTGACTTTCTTTAAGGCCTTTAAGGAAAACAATTATCTCTGACCCATTTTCTTGTTTTTCCACTTCTGTGCCAGAGCTTCTTTCAGATACATTGACCAACACTTCACTAACATCAGTTTTGCTGGAAAAGTAGACTTAGAGATTGGTGCACCAAGTGAAGGACAGAAAAAGACAAACATTATACAGAAAACCACAGATATCTGTAGTGCAGAGAGCCAAAGATGTTTCTATAGAGGGGCCACATTGGACTCCAAGGAAGAGACAGCTGGGCTGGAACTGTGTGATGCAGCTCTTCAGCGCCCGATTCCTCGTGATCCTGAAATGGCATGCTTGCCGTCTCCGGCAGATATCTACAGGTCATTTCACCCGAATGCTGCAGAATACATATTCTTCTCAGCAGCACATGGAACATTCTCTAAAATAGACCATATATTAGGACACAAAGCAAACCTTAATACAGGAAAAGTGAAATAATTGCTTGCATTCTATCTGCTCATAATGGGATTAAACTACAAATCAATAGCAGGGAAAGCTATAGAGCATACACAAAATTGTGGAAACTAAACAATACACTACTAAATGATGAAGGGGTCAATGAAGAAATCAAGGAGGAAATCAAAAAAATTCATAGAGTCAAGGGCTGGAGAGATGGCTTAGTGGTTAAGCACTTGCCTGTGAAGCCTAAGGACCCCGGTTCAAGGCTCGATTGCCCAGGACCCACTTTAGCCAGATGCACAAGGGGGCGCACGCGTCTGGAGTTCGTCTGCAGTGGCTGGAGGCCCTGGCGCACCTATTCTCTCTGTGTCTCACTGCCTCTTTCTTGCTCTGTCTGTTGCTCTCAAATAAATAAATAAACAAAAAAAATATTTAAAAAAAATTCGTAGAGTCAAATGATAAAGAGAACACAACATACCAAAACCTTCAGGACACAATAAAGGCAGTCCTAAGAAGGAAATTTATAGCTTTAAGTGCCTATATTAAGAAATTAGAAAGGTCGCAAATAAACAGCTTAATGCTTCACCTTAAGGCCTTGGAAAAAGATGAACTCAGAAGATGGGAAAAATAATAAAGATTTGGGCAGAAATTAATGCAAGAGAAACAAAAAAAATTACAAAGAATCAATGGAACAAATAGTTGGTTCTTTAAAAGAATAAACAAGACTGACAAACCCTTAGCAAATCTGGCCAAAAGAAAGAGAAAAGAGACAAATATTAATAAAATTAGAAATGGAAATGGCACCATTACAACAGACACCAAAGAAATGCAGAAAATCATGAGGACATACTTTGAGAACATAGGCGCCACTAAGTTTGAAAATCTGAAAGAAATGGATGATTTCCTTGACTTATATAACTACCAAAATTAAATCAAGATGAGATTAACCACTTAAATAGACTGCTAAAAAGTGCAAAGATCCAAGAAGTTATAAAAAATCTCCCAACTAAAAGATGTTCAGGCCCAAATGGATTCACTGTGAATTTTATCAGGCCATCATGGAAAAACTAACACCAATACTTCTCAAACTTTTCCATAAAATAAAAAAAGAAGGAATTCTACCAAACTTCTTCTACAAAGCCAGCATCACCCTGATACCAAGACCAGACAAAGATAGAACAAAAAAAGAAAATTATAGACCAATCTCCCTCATGAATATATATATATAAATTCTCAACAAAATATTAGCGAACACAATACAAGAATATATCAAGGGCTGTAGAGATGGCTTAGTGGTTAAGTGCTTGCCTGTGAAGCCTAAGGACCTGGGTTCGAGTCTCGATTCCCCAGGTCCCACATAAGCCAGATACATAAGGGAGCACATGCATCTGGAGTTCGTCTGCAGTGGCTGGAGGCCCTGGTGTGCCCATCCTCTATCTGCCTCTTTCTCTCTGTCTGTTGCTCTTAAGTAAATAAATAAAAACAAACAAAAATTAAATAAAACCAAAACTTTTTTTTTTAAAAGGAATATATCAAAAAGGGGCTGGAGAGATGGCTTAGTGGTTAAGGTGCTTTCCTGCAAAGCCAAAGGACCTCAGTTCCATTCCCCAGAACCCACGTAAGCCAGATGCACAAGGGGACGCACACATCTGGAGTTCATTTGCAATGGCTGGAAGCCCTGGCATGCCCATTCTCTCTCTTTCTCTCTTTCTCTCTCTCCCCCCCCCTCAAATAAATAAATAAATAAAAATAAATTTTTTAAAAAGAATATATCAAAAAGATCATTCACCCCAACCAAATAGGCTTTATCCGAGAGATGCAGGGATTGTTCAACATATACAAATCGACAAACATAATATACTATGTCAGTGGACTGAAGGACAAAAATCACATGATCATCTCATAGATGCAGAAAACACATTCGACAAAATCCAACATCCTTCCATGGTAAAAGTCCTCCAGAAACTGGGAATAGAAGGAACATATCTCAACAAAATAAAAGCTATTTATGACAAACCTACAGCCAACATAATACTAAATGGGGGAAAACTTGAAGTTTTTCCACTAAAATTAGGAACAAGACAAGCATGTCCACTGTCCCCACTTTATTTTTATTCTTTATTTTATTTTATCTTAGAGAGAGAAAGAGACAGAGACAGAGAGACAGGAGGGATGGTGAATTAGCACTCCAGGACCTCAGCCACTGCAATCAAACTCCAGAATTTGTGCCACCAAGTGGGCATGTACAACCTTGCACTTGCTTCACCTTTGTGTGTCTGGCTAACATGGGATCTGGAAAGTAGAACATGGGTCTTAGGCTTCGCAGGCAAGTGCTTTAACCATTTATTTTGGTTTATAGACTTGAAGAGAAGCTCCATGATGGCGGGGGGAAAGATGGCATGAGCAGACGCTGGACATCACCTCCTCACCAACATCAGATGGACAACAACAACAGGAGAGTGTGCCCAAACACTGACAAGAGGACACTGGCTATGACACCCGTAAGCTCACCCCCAATAATACACTGCCTCCATGAGGCATTAATTCCCAAATTTCCATTAGTTGGAAACCTAGCATTCAGAATACCTAATTTTATGGGGGACCCCGAATCAAATGACCACATTCCACCCCTGGCTCCCATAAACTGGTAACCATACATGATGTAAAATGCATTGCATTCAGTCCAACTTTAAAAGTCCCCATAGTTTTTAATCAATCCCAATAATATTCAAACATTCCCATAGTCCAAGGTCTTTTAACTGAGCCATAATACCAAAAAGCCCTCACAAAACCCATAATGGCACAGAATATACATTCACACTGCAAAAGATGGCATTGGGCTTAGCAAAGAAATATTCAACCAATACAAGAGTTAAAACAACCAGGGCAAACATCAAACTCTGTAGCTCCAACTCTAACAACTCTAGTCAGTGACAAGTCTCCAAGTCTGATAATTCTAACCAGCAACAACTCTTTGGAGTTCCAATTCCACCCCTCCAGCTAGGCTACTCACAGTCCCAGAAAACTGCCATCCCATAGTCCTGGTATCTCCATTGGGTCTCCACTGCTATCCACAGTTCATACTTATGGCTCCATTGGGTCTCTACACAGGTAATCCAACAAGTCTGCTCCCACTGCCCATGGCCATTTCCAAAATACAAAACAGTGTTACAAATCAGTGACCCTCTCTTTCCTGCATTTCTTATACTCCATAATACCATGTGGGGTGTCAATTTGTTAATCCAGGGGGGAATAAAGCAGACTTTGAAAAACAGGACACTCCTTCAGCCTTCAGGCCCCTTCAGAATACTCTGTGCTCTTCCTGTTGTCCCAATGCAGGCCAACTGGCCCAATCTCAATGGTTATAATCGCTCATATAATTGCAGCTGAACGGGCAGAAGTCAGTCCAAAGATTTAATTTCTGTGCCATATCCCTCTGCACACAAACAGTCTATTTCTACACAATGTAACCCCACACAATTTCTCAGGACATGGGCATAACAGCAACCATCTCACACAAACTGCTTCTAACCCAGTCCAGGCAAAGCTCTTTCTCACCCTCATAAGCAAAACCTCATAGTCTATAGTTCTTACTGCATTCAGGCCTTTCAACTCTGACAAGAATAGTCCATCAAGGTGTACTGCAAGGTGTCTCTCAAGCCAAGATTTCAAATCCTCCCATGTTCCTCTCAAAAATCAACTCCACAAGGCCAAAAGCCACACAGTCAGGTGTCTAGATGCAATGACACCACTCCTCAGTACCAACTTTACCATTGCAGTCAGGTTCACATTTCTTGAAGAAAATACCTGACCAAGAGCAGCTTGTGCAAAAAGGGGGGATTATTTTGTCTTACATACTTAGGAAGCTCCATGATGGCAGGGGAAAATAATGGCATGAGCAGATGGGGGACATCATCTCCTGGCCAACATCAGGTAGACAACAGCAACAGGAGAGTGTGCCAAACACTGACAAGAGGACACTGGCTGTAACACCCATAAGCCAGCCCCCCAATAATACACTGCTTCCAGAAGGCATTAATTCCCAAATTTCCATTAGCTGGAAACCTAGCATTCAGAATACCTAAGTTTGCTGGGCGTGGGGGTGCACAACTTTAATCTCAGCACTCAGGAGGCAGAGCGCCATGAGTTCAAGGCCACCCAACGACTACATAGTTAATTCCAGGTCAGCCTGGGCCAGAGTGAGACCCTACCTCAAAAAAAAAAAACAAAAACAAACAAACAAACAGAATACCTAAGTTTATGGGCGACACCTGAATCAAACCACCACAAGAGGGCTGGAGAGGTTGCTTAGTGGTTAAGGTACTTGCCTGCAAAGCCAAAGAACCTAGGTCAATTCCCTAGGACCAACGTAAGCCAGATGCATAAGATGGCACATGTTTCTGGAGCTTGTTTGCAGTGGCTAGAGGCCCTGATGCACCCATTCTCTATCTGCCTCTCTCTCTCCCTCTCTCTCTCTCTGCTTATTTCTCTCCCTCCCAGGTTAATAAATAAAAACTATTTTAAAAAATAAAATAAAACAGAGGAAACCACTCAACATATTGGCATAGGCAATGACTTTCTGAATATAACCCCAGTTGCTCAGGAAATAACACCACGAATCAATCAATGGGAACTCATAAAATTACAAAGCTTTTGTACAGTGAAGGACACTGTGAATAGAGCAAAGAGGCAGCCTACAGAGTGGGAGAAAATCTTTGTCAGCTATACATCTGACAGAGGATTCATATCTACGATATACAAAGAACTCAGAAAACTAAGTAATAAGAAATCAAACAACACAATTTAAAAATAGGCTATGAAAAAGCTGGGCGTTGTGGCACACACCTTTAATCCCAGCACTCAGGAGGCAGAGGCAGGAGGATCGCTGTGAGTTCAAGGCTACCCTGAGACTACATAGTTAATTCCAGGTCAGCTTGGACCAGAGTGAGACCCTACTTCGAAAAAACCAAAAAGAAAAATAAATAGGCTATGGAATTAAATAGAGAGTTCTCAAAAGAAGAAATACTGATGGCCTATAAACATCTTTAAGTAAAAATGTTCTATATCCTTAGCCATCAGGGAAATGCAAAAAAAAAAAAAAAAAAAAAAGAAAGAAAGAAAGAAAGAAAAAAGGATTCTTGTCCTGCTGGGCTTTGCTGGGCTCACCTCAAGCTTCCAGCAAATTCCCCTGTTCCTGTCTCTCATCTCAAATAACAACACCAGCATTCTGGGATTACAGAAGCCACAGCTTCTGGCTGTCTATGGGGGCCTGGTGACCCAACTCAGCTACTCCAGCTTATGCAGCAAGCGCTCTGTCCACTGAGCCATCTCTACAGCTTCCTCAATGACATTTCAGTAAGCTGTCCACTCGAGATTAATTCCTTTTTACAAATATCTGATAATCAAATGAAAAAACACTTAGGAGCTGGAGAATGGTACTTGCCATGAGTATGAGAGGTGGAGAGGGCCTGGGACCTCCTGAGCTTGATTCCCCAGGACCCATGTACAAAACTGGGCACGGCCATGCACGCCTGGAGCCCCAGTTCTGTGGGGAGCAGAGACTAGAGAATTGCTGGGGCTTGAGAAAATCATAGCTCTGCATTCAGAGAGAGATACTCCATCTCAAGGAAGTCTGCAGATGACTGATGGAGGAGGGCTTCTTGGTGCCTGTGAGCAGATCTGCACATACACGTGCATACAACACACACACACACACACACACACACACACACACACACTCCACCACCACACCACACGTACATGCAAAAGACACAAGCACTCTAGCTAAATGTATGTACTATGCTCATCAAACTGCCCAGTAAGCACTTCTCTTAATGTTCATACCCTTATATTAATGCTGCTCTCACTTTTGTTTATTTATTTATTTATTTATTTGACAGCGACAGACAGAGAAAGAGGCAGAAGAGAGAGAGAGAGAGAATGGGTGCGCCAGGGCTTCCAGCCACTGCAAACAAATTCCAGACGCGTGCGCCCCCTTGTGCATCTGGCTAACGTGGGTCCTGGGGAATCGAGCCTTGAACCGGGGTCCTTAGGCTTCACAGGCAAGCGCTTAACCGCTAAGCCATCTCTCCAGCCCCTGCTCTCACTTTTGATAGAGAACCTTCTCTTCATCTGAAGATGGCAGTGACCTCGGGATGACTCCAAAGGCATCATGGTGCTGGGAAGAAGTGACAGGAGTGCTCAGCACTGAAATATCTCTATCACACCTTCCAAGGCTCAGGGTCCACTGCGGAAGAGGTGGCAGAAAGAATGTAAGAGCCAAAGGAAGGGGAGGACTCCTTACAACGTGCTCCTCCAGACACAAAATGGCCTGGATATCCATGACCTCACAGTGCCTGACACTACCTACACAAGACCATCATAAGAGGAGGAAAAGATCATGACATCAAAATAAAAGAGAGACTGATTGAAAGGAGGAGGAGATATAATGGTGAAAGGAGTTTCAAAGGGGAAAGTGGGGGAAGGGAGGGCATTACCATGGGATATTGTTTACAACCATGGAAATTGTCAATAAAAATTAATTAATTAATTAAAAATACACAAGCACTGAGATCAGCAGATAACACAAAGTGAGTGTTGCAGTCAGGTTTGCATTGCTGGCAGAAATCACCCAACCAAGAGCAACTTGTGGGAAAAAGAGGTTTATTTGGGCTTACAGGCTCGAGGAGGAAGCTCCATGATGGCAGGGAAAGTGATGGCATGAGCAGAGGGTGGACATCACCCCCTGGCCAACATCAGGTGGACAATAGCAGCAGGAGAGTGTGCCAAATACTGTCAAGGGGACACTGGCTATAATACCCATAAGCCTACCCCCCAACAATACACTGCCTCCAGGAGGCGTTAATTCTCAAATCTCCATCAGCTAGGACCCTAGCATTCAGAACACCTAAGTTTACGGGGGACACCTGAATCTTGCCAACACAGTGAGAGATCAATGGATGTAAGCTATTTAATATTAGGAACTAGCAATACATATAAGACCATCATTAGCATATACATACTGTCAGGCATTACTATAAGGTGAGTACACAGTATAAAAATTAGCCCGAACTGGAGTGACTGCTCAGCAGTTAAGGCACTTGCCTACAAAGCCTAACTACCTGGGTTTGATTCCCCAGTACTGACATGAAGCCAGATACACAAAGTGGCACATGGGCCATGAGTTCATTTGCAGCAGCTGGAGGCCCTGGCATGCCCATTCTCAATCTCTCTCTCTCTCTCTCTCTCTTTCTCTCTCTCTCTCCCCTTGCAAATAAATCTGAATTTTTTTAAATTATTCATTCAATTTGGGTGTGGTGGTACACACTTGTAGTGCCAGCACTGGGGTGGCTGAGGCAGGAGGATCTCAAATTACAGGCCAACCTGGGCTAGTGGTAAAACCTTATCTCAACAAAGATGTTATTAATTTGATCATATTCCACGTTAGATAGCAAGTCCTGTAGAAGTGGCGAAGATAGATAACCACACATCTGGGGGCTTGTGAGATGGCTCAGTAGACGAAACATTCTCCACTCAAGCCTAGAGACCCACGTTCAATCCTCAGATCCCACGTAAAAAAGCCAGAAGCTGTGGTGGGCTTTCTGTAATCCCAGCACACTCATGACAAGATGAGGGGTGAAGAGAAGAGAATTTCCTGGAAATTCTTGGGGAACCAGACAAAAGAACAACAGAGGGAGATGCGGACATCCCCTGCCTCAGACGAGGTAGAGTGACAACGACGGGCTCCAAAGTTGTTCTCTGACCTCCACACGTGAGCCGTGTACATGTACGCCTATAACACACACACCACACACACACATACGCACACGTTTAAAAGAATTAGGGAACCACATAGCTAAAAGGGTGGGATGATCATTTGCCATGAGAGTTTCTGAAAATAAATAGTAGGAAGCAAAAGCTGAAACACACAGACAGACATTGGGAAAGACAGAGGCTAAAAGTCAGCAGGCCAGTCATGAGGACATGGCAATAGAGATGGCCCCACAGAGGTGAGCAGAGTTGAGACATTCACTTCTGACACACTAGCCTAGCACAGCCTCAATGGGGCTTTTGCCCGATGGAACGATGTCTGCTGGCACGGCTTCTGTGAGGACAAAATTGAACCAACACTCAGCCCACAAGAGGAGAGAAAGGGGCACTTGCCCAAATCTACAGGTAGGGAAGGATGATCGGCCAACGAGTGGGATGGGCTGGATACAGTAATGCAATACTTCTCACACTAAACACACAAGATGTGTGCCAACTTTGCAAAGAACTAGTCTAGAAGCAGGCAACTGTCTTGATCCTAATTTTGTTTTCATATATATATTTAGATAGGCTGTAGCCCAGGTTAGGCACATGTGGAGTTCTTGTGAGCAGAACTTGAAGAACTCAAGATAGCATTGCAGCTACTAAATAGCTGTGGTTTGCTGAGGGTTGCCCGTGTGCCAAGCACATGTTCTACCAACAACCAACAACCACTGGAGGTGAGCACAATCGCATCATTTTCCTAAGATCGCTGTCAAAGGTGAAGATGTCTTCTTCAGCGTATGAGGCTGCGCGTTACTTTCTTGTAGGCTCCCATGGCAATGAATGCATAACAATAAAAGGTCTCACTTTTTGCCCTCGAGGTCAGTAGTGGTATTATCACTTTATGCACCAAAACCCGGATTAGTAAACCCACTTGCTCATATTTGCAGAGCCCTGAAGCAAGAGGGCTCATCCCAGAAGCCACATTCCTGCCCTGTCTCCTCTCCGGCTGGACAGACAGATGGACAGAAAGATGCTCATCTGTGGCAAGCAGAGAGACCAGAGAGTCACTGGAGCTTATGAATGGCAAGTTCCAGAATCAGTAAGAGAGTCTTTCCGGGGGGTGGGGGCACTTGAGCGATGGAGGGGACACCTCTTCCAGGCCTCAGCGGGTGAACACACACTGTGCCCTTCAGCACACACCACACGCACACATGAGAAAAATCATCACTGAACTACATGTCCAACGCCACGCCGGGGTTTGGAACCAATGGTGTACAACAGGGTCCATCCCCAATCTGCAGCCAGCTCCAGCCTTTGTTACCACATGATGACATTCCAGTCATACAGAGCAAACCTCTATCTTGCAATGTCCTTGGCCTTAAGAGGGCCAGTGGGGAGGGGAAGAAAAGCATTTCCCAACTACTTGTTGAGTTTGGCCCAAGGAATCTGGGGAAGATGGGGTGAGATCCATGCCTCGCCAGCATGTCCTGGTCTCACTGGGCTGCAGGAATGCTTATCTAATGTGCTCTCTCCCCATCCCATCCCACTCCTGGACCGAAGCCATGCCCTGTACTCTGTAAATTTACCCAACTGACACAGCCCTGGAAGCAGATCCCTCAGGGACACTCCCAAGAGCCAAGAATTCTGAGAATCCAGTGGGGGCAGTCCCGGAGTGACTGGATCCCTGTGCTGCACAACATTTCCATCCTGGCCTGGGAGGACCCACAGAGACTGGGTTGGTGCTCTCACGGGAGAAGCCCAGGCAGGCGGGAGCAAGGGCCGAGGTCCTCATTCACTTCACCACAGCCCTCAACGGTGTTGGCTGAGGGGAAAACATCCTTCTCGGTGTACAGCCTGAGACTTTCCAGGGTGTGAGCTTCCCTTGGAGGCACGTGGGGGACAAGCAGTGAGGACGCAGCGTTGTCTGAAGTGGAAACTTGATGGAGTTCCAGATTTAAAGGAATGACCTCCAAAACAAGTCTGATATACTGGAGAGATAGCTTAGGGGTTAAGGCACTTGCCTGCAAAGCCAAAGGACCCAGGTTCAGTTCCGCAGTACCCATGTAAAGCCAGATGCACAAGGTGGTACATGCATCTGGAGTTCATCTGCAATGGCTGGAGGTCCTGATGTGCTTGCTCGCTCTCGCTCTCTCTGTCTCTCTCTCTCTCTCTCTTTCTCTCCCTCTCTCAAGAGTGTGTGTGTGTGTATGTCTCCTTGAAAATAAATAAATAATTTACAAACTATATTTGAAAGGGTGTTAAGAATTGTCAAGAGCTGTGAGTTCGAGGCCACCCTAAGACTACAGAGAACTCAAACAAGGTAGAAGGTGAGGACCAACACCCAAAAGCTGTCCTCTGGCCTCTGCACACTGTGGCACCTGTTAGATTTCGAGACCGCTGCCTCTCCTGTCCAGCCCCTCCCAGCAGGTGTGCCCAGAACCAGAAGATCCCTATCTACTGTTAAAGCAAACTGACTTAAGCCTTACTGCCCTAGGGCCTGGGTGAGGGATGCCACCTCCTCACAGCCACAACCAGTGGACCTCAGAGGGAATCCAAACCTCACTTCGGAGGGAGTTTCTGCAGGCACTCTAGAGAGCCATAAGTGGTGGCCATAAAATCCAGACCCAGAAAAGGAATGCCCCCCTCCCCATCTCCCCATCATGTAGGCTTGAGACATCTTGAGTCACAGGCGCTCAACCCCTTTCCCTCCCTCCCGGTGCATTCTCCTCCCCTCCCCTTCCTGAAAGCCCTTAAAGTCTCTTCCTCCCCTTCTCTGGGTTCCCAAGACTCCCTCTTTTGCTTCCTCTTGGGGATAAGGGAAGGGCAGAGAGTACACTGTGCTTTCTTTCCCCACGTGTCTGTGACCAACAGGGTAAGACATGAACTCGGCTCTCTCTCCCTGGGTACTGAAGGAAAAAAAAAAAAGCACACACCCAGGCTGGAGAGATGTCTTAGCGGTTAAGGCATTTTCCAGCAAAGCCAAAGGATCGCAGTTCAATTCCCCAGGACCCACGTAAGCCAGATGCACAAGGGGGCGCATGTGTCTGGAGTTCATTTGCAGTGGCTAGAGACCCTGGTGCGCCCATTCTCTCTCCCTCTCTCTACCTCTTTCACTTTCTCTCTCTCTCTCTCTCTCTCACACAAATAAATAAAAATAAAGTTTTTTTTTTTTTAATGCACACACCTGTGGCTGGTAGTCAGCGCCCACATCATGTTAGCAGCAGCAAACATTAATAGTTTTTTTTTTTAATTTATAAGCAGAGAGAGAGAATGAATGAGTGCACCAGAGCCTCCAGCTGCTGCAAACAAAATCCACATGCATGTGCCACTGATTTTACATGGGTTCTGGGGACTCGAACATAGGTCATCAGGCTTTGCAGGCAAGTGTCTTAACCTCTGAGCCACCTCTCCAGTCTGATTGATAGTTCTTTACCTTTTAAATTCTTTAAAAAAATTTTCCAGGCATGGTGGTACATGCCTTTAATATTCTATTTTTATTTATTTATTTCAGAAAGAGAGAGAGATACAGAAATAGGCAGATAGAGAGTTAAAGACAGAGAGAGAGGATGGGCACGCCAGGACCTCCAACCATTGCAAACAAACTCCAGATGTGTGCTCCTCCTTGTGCATCTGACTTAGGTGGGTCGTGGAGAATCCAACCTGCGTTCTTTGGCTTTGCAGGCAACAGCCTTAACTGCTAAGCCATCCCTCCAGCCCTACTTCAAAAAAAAATTATTTACTTATTTGAGAGAAAAAAGGCAGAGAGAGAGTACCAGGGCCTCTAGCCACTACAAACAAACTCCAGATGCATGTGCTACCTTGTACATCTGGCTTATGCAGATACTGAGGAACAGAACTTTGTAGGCAAGCACCTTAACCACTAAGTCATCTCTCCAGCCCAATAGTTCTTTACTTTGAGGCACCAGGTAAAGTTAATATGACCTACCCATCAACTCCATGGTGCACCCCTCCCCCAGGGCACATGGGCTTCTCCCACAATGCAGTCTTGTGGGAGTCTTCTATTCTCAGTTCTATTTACACATAAGCCAGATGCACAAGGTGGAGCATGCATCTGGAGTTCGTTTGCAATGGTTGGAGGCCCTGGAATACCCATTCTCTCTCTCTCTCTCTCTCTCTCCCTTTCTCTCTCTTAAATAAATAAATAAATAAATAAAAATATATTTTAAAAACTACATTAAAAAAAAGAAAGAAATGAAACGTCAAACTCCTATCCTGCTTTTATATTGCCTTACAAATTCTACTAACAGGTCAAGCTTTTATATGATTTCTAAATGCTTATCATAATGACTTAAACCTTTAACAAATTGATTAATTTGGGTTTACTAGTGAAACACAAGACTGTTAAAATATTTTACCTGTAGTTATAACTGTTAGATGTTTAAGATACAATATATGTAATTTCTGAGTTTCAGAATAATAGAGTCACAAATAAAAAGCATGTTTTCAGTAAAGCAAGTTAAAAGACAAGGGTATGTTTTTAAGTGAGAAACTACTTTGTAAGGTACAAGATTATCCTAAATGGAAATAAAGATGGTGATAAATTAGAAGGTCAGGTATGTTGCAAAAGGGTTGTAAGAGTTGAACTGAGAGAAAGATTGGCACAGTTATAACTAAGTTGGTTATTATCAAACATTTTTAAACACTTCTAAGGTCAAAATTCCAGTTCTGCTGAGCATGGTGGAGCATGTCCTTAGTCCCTAGCACCAGAGAGGCCGAGAGTGAGGAGGATCACTGTGAGTTCAAGGCCAGCCTGGGACTGCAGAATGAGCTGCAGGTCAGCCTGGGCTAGAGTGAGGCTCTACCTCGAAAAAACAAGAACAAGAAAAACAACAAAAACTCCAATATTCTAAAATAAAATGAATAAGGTTTTCTTAAATATAGTTCTGTTCTTAATGATGTTTATGAAAATGCCTTACAAACAGGAATTTTATATGAGATGCTTAAAACCTATAGTTAAGTATAGCCAAATGCCAAGTCTGTATGCTTTCCCAATGTATAAAACATTTATTTGATTGATTAAAAAAATCTTATTCTAAGCCAGGTGTGGTGGCACAGGCCTTTAATCCCAGCACTTGGGAGACAGATGTAGGAGGATCGCCATGAGTTTGAGGTCACCCTGTGACTACATAGTGAATTCCAGGTCAACCTGAGCTAGAGTGAAAAAAAAAAAAGTCTTATTCTAATAGATAAAAGTTTGTTCTAGGGGCTGGAAAGAAGGCTTAGCAGGTAAAGGCTCTTGCTTACAAAGTCTGACAGCCTGGGTTCAATTCCCCAGGACCTACATAAAGCCAGATGCACAAAGTGGCACATGCAGCTGGAATTCATTTGTAGTGGTAAAAAGCCTTGGCATTCTCTCTCTCTCCCTTCATGAATAAATAAAGATAATTTTTTAAAGTTTGTTCTGCCTGAACTAGAGCAAGACCCTACCTTGAAAAACCAGGAAAAATAAAAAGCATGGGCTGGAGAGATGGCTTAGCCTAAGGACCCATGTTTGACTCTCCAGGTCCCATGTAAGCCAGACCCACAAGGTGATGCAAGCATGCAAGGTAGCACATGTGCATAAGGTGGTGCATGCATCTTGAGTTCGATTCCAGTGGCTGGAGGCCCTGGTGTGCCAATTCTCTCTCTCTCTCTCTCTCTCTCTCTCTCTCTCTCTCTCTCTGACTCTCTCATTCTCTTTTGCTTTCATTTCTAAAAAGTACAAAAAAGTTTATTCTAATTATATAAAACTTCAATGTGCCTATGATCTTTAATCATCAAAAATGGTGGTTAAATATATAACTGACACAAATAAATTGTTAGATTAACCAAAGCTTTTTTAAATATATTTTATTTTTATTTATTTATTTGAGAGAAAGAGAATGGGTGCACCAGGGCCTCCAGCCACTGCAAACAAACTCCAGATGCATGTGCCCTTTGTGCTGACGTGGGTTCCTTTGGCTTCGCAGACAAATGTCTTAACTGCTAAGCCATCTCTCCAGCCCCCCTAGATTAACCAAAGCTTTTAGCTTTTTCAGCCTGACATACTTCTATTAGTTCTAAATCTAAAGCCTCTTTGGTCTCTGAACCAAGTAACAACTATAAATCATCTATATTAAAGGTTGTTATAAGGGACTTTTAAATTCAATAGTTAAAAAACTACAAAATTTCTTAAATTCTTATCTAAGGAGCCAGGTTCAATTCCCCAGTAGCCATGTAAGGGAGATGCACAAGGTGGCTCATGCGTCTGGAGTTCATTTGCAGTGGTTAGAAGCCCTGGTGCACCCATTCTCTCTCTGTGTCTCTCTCTCTGTCTCTCTCTCTCTCTCTCTGCCTCTTCTCCCCCACCCCCCGCAAAATAAATAAATAAATAAATGAAATTTTAAAAAAAGAAAGAAAACCTTGGACCCAAGAAACTATCTGTTTCAGTCCTCTATTTTGAACCCAAAACCTGAAAACATGTGTGCACCCACACTCACACACGAACAGGAACACACATACACCTGCACACTCATCGTACACATGCATCAAAAACGTTTCTCCCACAGAGGCTTGAAAATTGTGAAAACATGTTAAAATGAAAGCAAATGATCTGTAGACATTCAGTTTTTGCAAATCTTTTTTTCTTTCCAGACTTACAGTTCAAAGCCTTTAAACACAACGCTGCAAGCAGCTCGGCAGAGTGACTATGTCGTGGGTGGCATGGCAGGGACACAGCTCTCTTGTCCAAAGTCACTTCAGGTTCGGCTAAGGCAGCGCCTGCTTCTAGAAAGAACGGCCAGGTGAGCAGCCACTATTCATAGTCAGTGTGTCCCTGCCACTGTCTTCACCCAAAGCAGCCTCAGGATTATCCCATCCCTCAAAGAGGCAGAGTATGCGAATGGACAGTACCATTCCTGCTTTTCAAACCTGTGGTTTTTCCTGAGGGCAGGCTTTCAACCCCTTCTGGCCCCCACAGACATCTAGCATCCAACGAGGATGAAGTTAAGACCAACGCAATCTGAACAAAGTGTTTTTATGCTCGTGAAAAGAGGCTTTATTAGAAAGGACTTAGGCAGGGGGCAGGCCTGGGGCTGCGACATGTCTGGTTCTTTCTGCAGGCTCCTGGCGAGCTGTGCTCATTAGCAGATTTCGTTCTGGGTAAGCTCAGTGTCAGCTCCACGTTATGGGATTTTTATGGGATTTATGCACAGAACTTTCCAGCAAAACAAGGTATTACAGGATGGATTACACAGCTCCAAGGAGCAAAGGGCCTGACTCCCTCTTTGTCTTTTTTTTTTTTAGGAGTTTTATACACGCATGGCCAGAACCTCTACGGCCTCACACCAAGGTGTGTGTGTGTGTGTGTGTGTGTGTGTGTGCAGGTGCAGGTGCCACACGCATGGAGATCGGAGGACAAGCTTGCAAGCGTTCGGTCCCCACCTTCCACCTTGTTTGAGGCAGTCTCTCGTCCTCATTCTTGCTACTGCTACTCCCTGTCGAGCTCACCAGGCTAGCTGGACACGAGCTTTGGAGAAGTGATCCTCCGCCTCGCCTCTTGCTGTCAGCGTGCTGGGGTTACAGAAGCCTGTTGTGGTGGTTTGAAGGAGATGTACCCCCTAGTCTCATGGGATCTGAATGCTTGATCCCAAGCTGGTGGCAGTTTGGGAGGTGGAGCCTTGCTGGAGGAGGTGTGTTGTTGGGGGCGGGCTCTGGGGTGCTGTAGCCCAGCTCTCCGTAGACAATTCTAGCGAGCTCATTCTTGCTGCTGCTTCCCAGCGGCTGTGGCAAGATGCGTGATATCCAACCTCTGTCTGCCGTGCTTGAGGAAACTTCCCCTGAAAACTGTAAGCCACAATGAACCCATTCCTTCCAGATGCTGCTTTTAGTCTGCTGTTTTGCCCCAGCAACATGATGGTAACCATCATCAAAGCAGAAAACCAGAGGCTGCTGAGAGCTCAACACTAAAGGGGACTTACAACACACCTCCAAGGCTCAAGGAACGCTGCAAAAGAGGGGGTGGAAAGAATGTAAGGGCCAGGAAGTGAGAAGGTGTATTCTGAGGTATGGTCCTCCCACAGACTGACTGGTGCACTCCTGACCCCACAGTGAATACCAGCAACTCCACTGATGAAGCCCTAATGGGGGAGGGGGTAACTGTAATACCCACGTGCCTTTTAAAATTCTTTTGTTTATTTTTATTTATTTATTTGAGAGCAACAGAGAAAGAAAGAGGCAGAGAGAGAGAGAGGGAGAGAGAGAGAGAATGGGCGCTCCAGGGCCTCCAGCCACTGCAGACGAACTCCAGATGCATGTGCCACCTTGTGCATCTGGCTAACGTGGGTCCTGGGGAATCGAGACTCGAACTGGGGTCCTTAGGCTTCACAGGCAAGCGTTTTACCGCTAAGCCATCTCTCTAGCCTCCATGTGGCTTTTTACGTGCCTCTGCATGGGTTTTACATGGCTTCTGCATGGGTTTTACATGGCTTCTGCATGGGTTTTATTACATGACTTCTGCATGGGTTTTTTTCATGGCTTCTGCATGGGTTTTACATGGCTTCTGCATGGGTTTTACATGACTTCTGCATGGGTTTTTACATGGCTTCTGCATAGGTTTTACATGGCTTCTGCATGGGTTTTACATGACTTCTACATGGGTTTTTACATGGCTTCTGCATAGGTTTTACATGGCTTCTGCATGGGTTTTACATGACTTCTGCATGGGTTTTTACATGACTTCTGCATGGGTTTTACATGGCTTCTGCATGGGTTTTACATGGCTTCTGCATGGGTTTTTACATGGCTTCTGCATGGGTTTTACATGGCTTCTGCATGGGTTTTACATGGCTTCTGCATGGGTTTTACATGACTTCTGCATGGGTTTTTACATGGCTTCTGCATGGGTTTTACATGACTTCTGCATGGGTTTTACATGACTTCTGCATGGGTTTCACATGGCTTCTGCATGGGTTTTACATGACTTCTGCATGGGTTTTACATGGCTTCTGCATAGGTTTTACATGACTTCTGCATAGGTTTCACATGGCTTCTGCATGGGTTTTACATGACTTCTGCATAGGTTTTACATGACTTCTGCATGGGTTTCACATGACTTCTGCATGGGTTTTACATGACTTCTGCATAGGTTTCACATGACTTCTGCATGGGTTTTACATGACTTCTGCATGGGTTTTACATGACTTCTGCATGGGTTTTACATGACTTCTGCATAGGTTTCACATGACTTCTGCATGGGTTTTACATGACTTCTGCATGGGTTTTTACATGGCTTCTGCATGGGTTTTACATGACTTCTGCATGGGTTTTTACATGGCTTCTGCATAGGTTTCACATGGCTTCTGCATGGGTTTTACATGACTTCTGCATAGGTTTCACATGACTTCTGCATGGGTTTTACATGACTTCTGCATGGGTTTTACATGACTTCTGCATGGGTTTTTACATGGCTTCTGCATAGGTTTCACATGGCTTCTGCATGGGTTTTACATGACTTCTGCATGGGTTTTACATGACTTCTGCATGGGTTTTTACATGGCTTCTGCATAGGTTTCACATGGCTTCTGCATGGGTTTTACATGACTTCTGCATGGGTTTTACATGACTTCTGCATGGGTTTTTACATGGCTTCTGCATAGGTTTCACATGGCTTCTGCATGGGTTTTACATGGCTTCTGCATGGGTTTTGCATGACATTCTGCATGGGTTTTTACATGGCTTCTGCATGGGTTTTACATGACTTCTGCATGGGTTTTTACATGGCTTCTGCATGGGTTTTACATGACTTCTGCATGGGTTTTTACATGGCTTCTGCATGGGTTTTACATGACTTCTGCATGGGTTTTTACATGGCTTCTGCATAGGTTTTACATGACTTCTGCATGGGTTTTACATGGCTTCTGCATGGGTTTTACATGGCTTCTGCATGGGTTTTACATGGCTTCTGCATGGGTTTTACATGGCTTCTGCATGGGTTCTGGGATCCAAACTGAGGTACTCCAGCTTGAGTGGCTACTTCTTTATTCACGGAGTCACCTCCCCGGCCCCTCATACCAGGACTTCTGATCCTAAAACATCCTACTTAGGAAAAAAATAAAATCACTGAGTGGGTGCTTCCCAGCGAGCTGAGTGTACAACACAGAGAGAACGTCAGCAGATGCTCCTCACGCTTGTCAGGAGACAGAGGCACGGAGCAGAGACAGAAGCAAAGACGACGTACGTGGAAACAAACCTGGACTGAATTCTGACTGCATAGCCACTCCCTGAGCCCTTCCAACTCCATATTCAAGCTGCTTAACCTCCAGTTCCACAGATATAAACTGGGTTATGGATCCTACCTCCAGGGAATTGTTTTCATTAAATAAAGTGAAAATTCAGGCTGGAGAGATGGCTTAGCGGTTAAGCAATTGCCTGTGAAGCTAAGGACCCCAGTTCGAGGCTCGATTCCCCAGGACCCACGTTAGCCAGATGCACAAGGGGGCGCACATGTCTGGAGTTCGTCTGCAGTGGCTGGAGGCCCTGGCGCGCCCATTCTCTATATATATATATACATATCTGCCTCTTTCTCTCTGTTGCTCTCAAATAAATAAATAAGTGAATAAAATTAGAAAAAAAAGAAAATGAAATTCAATGAAATGAATATGAAGCATTTAGTGTACTGCTCACATACAATAAGTCCCAGCCAAATGGTAAGTAAATAAATAGAAACGTGTACTTTGGGTTTTTCTCTTTCCAATAATGGGATCGTACCAGTGGTTCCTTTTGCATCTCACTAGGCTGCAAGGGTTTCCCATGAATATGGGAAAAAGGATTCTGCTGTGGTGAGCATCCCTCTAAGACCGGGGCATCACAGTCTTGGTCTCCACAGGTGATGCTTCTAGGCAGGGACAAGTCTTTGCTCATCACTAGAGAGCCCTCTGGTGACATGACAGTGACATGGTAAGTCCTCAGAGGCTGCTTGTCAGGAGGTAGTCAAGCATGGAGCCAAGGCCCCAAGGTAGACCCTGCAGGTTCTAATCTTGCTTTGCCATTGACAGACCTGGGTCTTGAGAAAACTACTTAACATTTGGGGATCTCAGTGTTCTCCATTCACTTAGGATTAGATGAGATATGACTTTTAAGGAGCTAGAAAGGTACTCAGGATGTGGCAGGAGCTTTTAAAAACGTCACTTACAGGCTGGACAGATTGCCCAGTGGTTAAGACGCTTGCCTGCAAAGCCAAACGACCCAGGTTCGATTCCCCAGGACCTATGTAAGCCACATGCATAAGGTGGCGCATGTGTCTGGAGTTTGTTTGTGGTGGCTTGAGGCCCTAGTGTGCTCATTCTCCCTCTCTCTCTCTCAAATAAAAAGTAAATAAAAATAAATTTAAGGGCTGGAGACATGGCTTAGCAGTTAAGGCATTTGCCTGTGAAGCCTAAGGACCCAGGTTCGATTCCCCAGTACCCATGTAAACCAGATGCACAAGGTGACATATGTGTCTGGAGTTCGTTTGCAGTGGCTAGAGGCCCTGGTGTGCCCATTCTCTCTCTCTCTCTCTCTAATAAATATAAAATCTAATAAAAATAAAAAATATTTGGGCTAGAGAGATGGCTTAGCAGTTAAACGCTTGTCTGTGAAGCCTAAGGACCCCGGTTGGAGGCTCGATTCCCCAGGACCCACATTAGCCAGATGCACAAGGGGGCGCATGCCTCTGGAATTTGTTTGCAGTGGCTGGAGGCCCTGGTGTGCCCATTCTCTCCCTCTCTCTCTCTCTCTTTCCCTCTTTCTCTCTGTCTGACACTCTCAAATAAATAAATAAAAGTAAACAAAAAATTTAAAAAATAATAATACATTTTTTTTAATGTCATGTCCATCATGAGATTTGGGCTCAGGCCATTTTCTGTTGCCATGAGCGTCACAGGTTAGGTAAATCACAAGGACAAGAGGGTTGTTGTGCAGGGTGCTAGAGGCTAGGAAGTTCAAGAGCACACTGCATTTCGTGAAGACCTTCTTACAGGTGGGAACGCTGTGGAGATCCAAGATAGCGCAGACATCATATTCTAGGAGTGACCTAGTATTACCTAGGATTTTGTGCATGTCAGACCAGTGCTCTGCCACTGAGCTACATTCATGGCCCTGGATCTCGTGAGACAGGGTCTTGGTATGTAGGTCAAGGGTTATAGGCATACATCACCATTGCTGGGACAAACACCCAACCAGAAGTAGCTTATGGGAGTAAAGGCTTTATTTCGGGGGAAACACCAACAATGGAGGTAGAAGCTGGCTCATTTCCTTAGATGGACAGCAGAGAGACACCACTGAACAGCCAGCAAACAGTCTGAGCTCAAACTGCTCTAAACCCACCTTAAGGCTGGACTTAAGATCCCCCCACCCCGCCCCCTGCGTGACATCTCCTCCACTGGGCTGCTGGAGACTTAAGTTTCAAGCTTAACCTTAATCAAAAATCCCTGAGGCTTTGAGGGGACATCCATTCACATTCAAACCACAGTCACCATGCCCTTTTCTCTTCTTCTTGTTTCTTTTTGTATGTGTGTGTGCATGTGTATATGAATGTTTGTGTGTATATGGGCAAACGTGTGTAAGAGTGCACATGCAAGTGTGTATGCATGTGTATGGAGGCCAGGGACAACCTCAGAGGTCATCCTTAGGAATGCCATCCACTTCTTTTTTTTTTAGTTTTTCTTTCTTTATTTTCTAAGACTTTTTTTGTTTGATTGTTTTGTTTTTCAAGGTAGGGTTTCACTCTAGCCCAGGCTGACCTGGAATTCGCTATGCAGTTTCAGGGTGGCCTTGAATTCATGGTGATCCTCCTACTTCTTCCTCCCGAGTACTGGGATTAAAAGTGTGCACCACCACTCCCAGCTGGTTTTTCGAGATAGGGTCTCGCTCTAGCCCAAGCTGACCTGGAATTCACTATGTAGTCTCAGGGTGGCCTTGAACTCATGGGGATCCCCATCCACTTCTTTTGAGACTGTGTCTCTCATTGGTTTGGAGCTCACCGATTAGGCTAGACTGGACCACCAGTGAGCACCAGGCATCCTCCTGTCTCCACCTCCCCAGCACTGGGATTACAGGTGCACACCACCATACCTGACATTTCACATGGGTACTTGGGATTGAACTCAGGTCATCGTGCTTGCAAGACACACTTTACCCACTGAGCTATCTCTGCAGCCCCATCTTTTTCCTTGGGAGGCAGAATTTCCTTAGGTATGCTGTACAGGCTGGTCTCTCAAAAGTCCTAGGCTCCTCTTGCCTCAGTTTCCCGAGTAGCTGGGATTATGAATGCACACTGTAGTGTCTGGTTTCTCCTCTTCTAAAGCTACAGACAGTTTCCCTGGGTTCAGGCTCCATCTGTGGCCTTGTTTAACCTTGATCTCTTCCTGATGCCTCTAACAGTTTATATATGTGCATAATGTATTTAGATCATAATCCTCTCCCGTTACTTTCTTTTGTCTCCCTTCCCCATGCCCTGTCCACTGAACCTCTTCTTCTTTCCAAGTCGTTCCTCTTCTGCTTTTATGCCATTCTTTTTGCCCTTCTCCTCTATAATCCATCACAACATGCTGATGAGCAGATTGAACTCAGATGGTCTCTAAGGCCCCCTCAGGCCCTCATGCTTGCACAGAAAGTGCCCTTAACCACTGCACCATCTCTCCAGCCCAGTCTGCAGGGATCTGTAACCCGGATGTGGCTGTTTGGAGAACTACTCACACATGGCATTCAAACCACAGCAGATTCTCATATCATACTGTTGCATTTTTAAATATTTTTGTTTATATGCAAGCAGCAAGAGACAGACAGAATGGGCATGCCAGGGCCTCCAGCCACTGCAAACAAACTCCAGACACATGTGCCACTTTGTACATCTAGCTTTACATGGGTACTGGGGAATCAAACCCAGGTCATTAGGCTTTGCAGATAAGTGCCTTAACTACTGAGCCATCTTTCCAGCCCCATATTGTTGTATTTTTTTTTTTTAACTGTCAGTGAAATCTAGCCCCCTTGGTGGCTCTTTGCTTTATTTTCTTTGGCTTTTGTATGTTTGTCTTTCTTTTATTCTTTTTCTATTTTTTGCTTGCTTGCGTGTGTGTGTGTGATGTGTGTGGTATGGCGTGTGTTTGTGATGTGCCCTTGGGGTGCCCCATAACTCCCCTGCAGCAGGCGTTGCTTGCCTGCAGTGGTTACAGTGGATCATCAGGTGCCCCCTGGCCTCACTCTTCTGCCTGGTCTTGTTTTGAGCCCAAGTCTCCTTTATACCAATTTCCAAGCTTGCAGGGCTCCAAAGACTCTTGGGTATTGGACTCCCTGTAGGATTGGGGTCACAGGTGGATGTGGCCATGCCCAGATGCTTCATGTGAGGTGTGGAGACCTGATCTCTGGGAGGGGGTCTCAAGCCCCCTCAAGGCCTCATGCTGCACAGAAAGCACATGTAACTGCTGAGTTCTCGCTCCTGCTTTTGTTGTTGTTTTTCAAGGTGCTCTCACTCTGGCCAGGGTGACCTGGGCCTCACTCTCTTTTCCCAGGCCAGCCTCAAATTTACAGCGATCCTCCTTCCCTCTGCCTCCTGAATGCTGGGATTAAGGTGTGAGCCACCACACCTGGCTCTATCTTTTCTTTTCTTTCTTTCTTTTCATTTTTGACACCGGGTCTCAATATATAGCCTAGGCATGCCTCAAACTCTCAATCCTCCTTAGTGCTGGGATTACTAGCATGTACCACCATACCTGAGGAGGTCCTTTACTTCTTACAGTGAACATGAACTTGGGTCAGTCTTATGAATATAGTTCTGGAAGGCCTGCAGGAAAGCTGATGGCCTCTGGACACCTTTTACATTAATGTTCTGCAATGTCTAATCAACAGCCCAACCTTTCTCAGCTGGTAAAAGACAGCTTTTGGGTTGAAAGCCAGTCTGGCCAATCTCAAGCCATGAGGCCTATCCCTTTGCTCCCTGAGTCACTCTCCTCCCCACACATCCATCCCTGCTCCTGCCACATCCCCAGCCGTGACCCTGGTCTGCATGCTCACCCAGCCCTAGCAGTCAAAACGAATGCCATCTGCCCCGTGCCCACTCACACGGAGCCAGCAGAATCCCCTCCCTGCTGCCAGCCTGGGATAGTAAACAAAAGGAAAGAGAGCCTCAGGCTGTGCCCAGAAGGAGATGGGAGATGTGATTCTATGGAAAAACAGCCACCCATGTACCTGGGGTGCTGGGGCGAGGTACTGTGTGGGTTGGAAGAAGCCCTTCTACCTGATTTCCATGCAACTAGTACCAGCAACCAGCCTGGCCAGGAAGAAAGGGGACATGTAGAGATACGGACATGTTAGAAGGAAGTAAAGGTGTCTGTTAAAGGGTTAAGATCATCTTGGACCTCTGCAGACTTCTTTCCTGGATATCCTGGGACCCAGGCATCCCATCCCCCACAGAGATTTCCACCTACCCCAAACCCGCATCCCCATTTCCTTGGATCTGGCCAGCCTCTCAGATCGGCTCTCTTACACAACTCACATGCCCCTCTAGTATTCACCCACTGGGAAGAGTCTCCAAATTATAAACCAGTTTTTCCCCTTTAGGCAGAGTCTCATTTCGCAGCCCGGGCTGGCCTCAAACTGCTTATCAAGTGTTCTACCATTGAGCTACAGCCCTAGCCCTGGAAACTGGTTTTCCTTTCCTTTCACTTTCTTTCTTCCTTTCCTTCCTTCCTTCTTCCTTTCTTTTCTTTGTGTGTGTTGTACATGCATATACCATACACACACATATACCATACACACACACATACATATGCAAAATACTGATAAAATAAAATGTTGTCTCGCTGCCTTTGCAAAGTTTCTTTGCTTGGAGAGGGCATCCAGCCAGATAAAGCAAACAGGAAAGATAAAATCATGAATTCTAGGTGGTAACAAGGACATTAACCCACACAGAGTCCTTCTGAGCGTGCAGCCAAGTGACCGCATGGCTTGTATATCCACAAAGCTGGCCCTCCCTCCAGAAGTTTCCAACTCAATATGAGATTAGAACAGCAGCCCAGCAGTTACAGTGCCATGGGCTAATGCTGTGAGGGAAGGAGCCCCTGGGCCAGACTTGGCCAGGAAGGGGCATGAAGGGACAACTAGGAAGGTTTCCTGGGGGAACCACCTCACAAGCTAAAGTAAACCAGACAAGATGGACAAGGGCTTGTCTGACTTTGTAGGAGGGGCTGTGGTGGCAGGTGACATGAAGTGAGGCCATGCCAGCCTCAGCTAGTCGCCAAGGCAGCTCTGCCATGGCATACTCCAGAACCTCGTTCAGATCACATAATATAGGACCAGCATCTGCAAGTGGCCCTGCTGGCTCTCTGGATGATAACCCCCTGATAAGCAGTGACCGACATCTCCATAGAAGTGAGAGCTAGTATTCACTGAGCTGGCCTGAGCTAGGTACTAGGTTAAGGGTTTCATAGGTGCCTAATACTATCCTCATTCACCTATTCCCTTTCTTTTTAAAATATTTTTTATTTATCTACTTATTTATGCATGCCAGGGCCTCCTGCCACTGCAAGTAAACTCCAGATGAATGTGCCACTTTATGTGTCTGGCTTTACGTAAGTATGGGGGAATCAAACTGTCAAGCTTTACAGGCAAGAGCCGTTAACTACTTAGCCATCTCTCCAGCCCAGTCTATCTTTTCTAAATGAGGAAGCGACAATCTGAAAACAGAAGTGACATCTACAGCCATACCAACCCTAAGCATGCCCATCTGGTCTGATCCTGAACACTGAGCAGGGTCCAGCCTGGGTAGTATTCAGATGGGAGAAAATGGAAGTGACTTGCCCAACACAGTCTTCCTGGCCATTAACACAACTGGCATTTGAACCAGAGGCCAACTCCAAAGCCAAAATAATTGCTACACAGATCTCTGATCCATCCTGCCTTACCCCACAGGTTTCCCAGTCCCTATAGGGCTGGCTCCAGGCAGCAGAGGGCAGACAATTACACAGCTAGTTGAATCGCTGACTTGTTTGAGTGTGTCCCTGCATCTCTAGCTTCTGCCTCTTCCAAGTTAGGTGTCCCCAGAGCTAACCAACCAATAAGAACTAAGCAATGAGAGCCCACAACACAAGCAGGGGGCAGCTAGACTGGTAGCAGAAAGAGACAGGGAAGGAAGGTCACCTCCAGGAGCTGCACAGAGTGGGGGACCTTAGGAAGACATTATGGGAAGTCAAGGTTTCTGACACCCAGCACTGAACCACACCACCTGCTGGGCCTGCATGCAGATTCCAGGGCCCCCGCTGCAGGATGCAGGATCTGGAGGCCATGGATGGGAGCCCAGAAGCCTGCACGTTGACAAGCTCTTCGGCTATTCCTCTTCTGCTGGTCAGAGGCCTGCGGGTTTTGACCGGTATTATGAGGAAGGGCACTGTGATATAGTCACAGCATGAGTGTGTATCCCCGATTCAAGTGCCACCTCCCCCTCTTAGTCTCTGGTAACTTCTTTTTTGTTGTTGTTATTTTTGTTTTTCGAGGTAGGGTCTCACTCTAGCTCAGGCTGACCTGGAATTCACTATGTAGTCTCAAGGTGGCCTCAAACTCACAGTGATCCTCCTACCTCTGCCTCCCGAGTGCTGGGGTTAAAGGCGTGGTCTCTGGTAACATTCTTAACTTCTGAAAGCTTCAGCCAACTAAAAGGCAGGACCAGGGGCCCACTTCTTTATTTCTCAGCTTTTGGGGCAGGGAAGTGCTCTGTAAAGGAATGACACTCAGCCTTCATGGCTTAGTTCTAAGTAGGAGACGGAAGCAGTGCGGCGGTCAGCCTAGTGGCCCATACGGAGCCAGCTCTCCAGGCAGCCTACGTCCAACCCCAAGGCTGAGAGCCTCTTAGCACTGGCTCCTCTCACAAAGCGCTGGGGGTGGAAGACACTTCTGCCACCACCACAGCCACCGGGACTCCAGCTGGCCCTGCAGGGTCCTCACACCTCCCTGCCTGCTCCGCTCCGATGGATGGGCTGCCCCGGCAGGACTGAGTCATGGAAAAAGTTAGCTGGGCAGGCCGCAGCGCACCTCTCCCGACAAGCCCACAAAGGCTCCTTTCACGTCCTCAGGAGGGGAGTGAAAAGAGTGTGGGGCCCTCCGCCCAGGCCCGGGATGTGAAATTTCAGACTTCACCCTGGAGTTAGATTCCATACCTCCTGCCCCAAGAAAACAGACAGGAGGGTTACCAAGGGTGGAAAATACGGGTGGAGAAGAGAGACGTGGACGTGAGGCACCCCATGGAGTTCTCACTGAAGCCAGGTCATGGGGACCCTCAAGGCCAGACTGCTTGAAGAACACATGTTCCAACCTTCACCCTGATCTTCCTGGAGCCTTCGGGGGACAGAAGGGCAACCGTTTCTAGGAAGCTGATGTTGTGCAGGAGCCTGAAGCTCACAAAGCCGCATCCTGAAGGTAGATGAAGTAGGAAACAAGGCCACTGCCCACCTCAGGCTAGCCTCTGGAGCCGCCAGCCCGCTTTGGGAATTGTCTCACATACTCTTTTTCCTTCTGACTCCGTCCCAAACCTGACAGATCCACTGTGCCTCAGTTCCCCCCCCCCACACACACACACAATGAATGGACAGTGAGAGCCACCTGCCCAGGCCGGTCAGGAACTTACATAAGAACGTGTATACAGGGCTGGAGGGATGGCTTAGAGGTTAAGGCATTTGCCTGCAAAGCCAAAGGACCCAGGTTCAATTCCCCAGGACCCATGTTACCCAGATGCACAAGAGGGCACACACATCTGGAGTTTGTTTGCAGAGGCTAGATTCTCTACCTTCTACCTGCTTATTTCTATCTCTCTCTCTCTCTCTCTGACTCAAATAAGTAAATAAATAAAATTGTTTAAAAAATTGAAAAAAAAGAACATGTATACAGTGGAACTGGGGAGACGGCTCCGCGCTTAATAGCATGAGGGCCTCTCAGGCTGCCAAGTTCTGCTCCTCAGGACCCATGCAAAACTCTGGGTGTGGAGCTGGGCATGGTGCCACATGCCTTTAATCCAGGCAATCAGGAGGCAGAGGCAGGAAGACTGCTGTGAGTTCAAGACCTGCCTGTGCTACAGAGTGAGTTCCAGGTCAGTCTGGGATACAGTGAGACGCTACCTAAAAAAAAAAAACCTCTGGGTGTGACCACGCACATCTATAACACTAGCCTGCAGGGAGCAGAGACCAGTGGATCCCTGGGACCTGCTGATGGACAGCAGGTCCAGACTGAGGGAGAGCCCCTGTCTCAAAGAAGTACACAGGTGAGCCTAAGAGAAAGACACCCGACATTCTCTCCTGGCCTCTGCACACCAGCAAATGGAGCTTGTGCATCTACACACCCATGCATGCATACACCAAATATTTCATACTACACAATACTCTATCTACATACATGCAAGAAAATCAAGATATGATAAAGCATGCAGATAGAGTATGTGTAAAAATCAACTTGAGGGCTGGAGAGATGGTTCAGAGGCATTTGCAAGCTTAATGACCTGGGTTTGATTCCCCAGTACCCGCGTACAGCCAGATGATCAAAGTGGGGCGTGTGTTTGGAGTTTGTTTGCAGCAGCTACAGTCCCTGGTGTGCCCATTCTCGGCTTGTCTCTTTCCCGTTTCTCTCTACTTGCAAATAAATAAATAAATAGTCAAGCTGGGCATGGCGACGCACGCCTTTAATCCCAGCACTCAGAAGGCAGAGGTAGGAGGATCGCCATGACTTCGAGGCCACCCTGAGACTACATAGTGAATTCCAGGTCAGTTTGAGCTACAGTGAGCCCCTACCTCGGGAAACCAAAAATAAATAAATAAATAAAAATAGTCAGTTTGAGTTCTCAGTTGCTCAATCTCTTTCCCCATGTACTGCCAGCCTTCTGTCCCAAATACAGACCCAAGGGATGGACACTAGCGGGTCACTTAGCTGGCCTGGCATCTGAGCAGGGTTGAGAAGCTGGTGGCATGTGAGTTGCTGGCCATCTGTGTGTTAGTGCCCTCTGCCATGACAGGGAGTTGTGACTTTTACAGGCTCTTTTAGACTTGGGCTGTTGACTTTTCATGGGGAGGAAGGGCCATGGCGCTGGAACGTGCAGCCGCTTGGAGGTACAGTGTCCCAAGTTGTCCACTAGGCGGCTCCAAGGATAACAGATGAGCGCAGAGACCATGCACAACACCGGGGTCTCCCTACTTGCAGTCCTCTTCTCGGGCCTGGCCGCTGTGGTCGGGAAGGGCCTGACTCTCCCAGGCTGGGATTTCTTTTCCATTTTTATAGACCTGGGGGATTGGGAAGAAACGGTCACCACGGCAGGGTCGTGCAGTTATGGGTGCCCTGGGAACGGCCTGCCCTTCAGTCATCCATCCTTTTGGAGAGCAGAATAGAGCCTGAGGGAGTCTTCTCACTGCAGTCTTTGGCTGAGCCTCTTCCTCCCCATCTCTCCATCCCTCTTGCCAGGGTAGGGTGGGGTGGGAAGCGGAATTAGGTCTGGATTTGGATCCCTCCTCCCTGCACTTCCTGGCTGGTAGGTAACCTGGGAAATGGGATAATGCCCCCGCTGCAAGGTCAGCGGGAGGACGGAACGTCAGAACACAGGAACTTCCGCACGGGAGAGTGGCGTCCAAGCCCCTTCCTCCCTTTTGCTCTTCCAGCAGCTCCCCATTCTCCTGCCTTGCTTCTCCCCAGGACCACAGAGGTTTGCAGGTGAGGTAAACCCCAGGACCCCTCCCCCTCCCCCCAACCTCCCGGAATCGGCACTTCTCCCAGAAACTTTCTCACCAGGGCTGTGCATTCAATCTACGGATCCCTGTGCACCTAGGCTTGCTGGCTCAGTGTTTGTGACTGAGGCCCAGGACTCCCTGTCTGAACACGTCCCGGGCTGGAAAGGGCTGCCCCAGATTACAGGGCAGCTCCCCGGCTCTCCCTCCTCCCGCCTAGGGATGGGTGTTCGGAGGGGGCGGCGGCAAGTCCTATCAGCACTTTGCAACTGGGGCTGCTTTTCATGACTCACCTCCCAGACTTCCTGCGACAGACAACCCTAAATAGCTCTGTCCCACCCTTGCAGGGGAGGACCGAAGGGTACAAGGTCACAAGGTGGGTGCCCAGTTGGGACAGCCCAGGGTGGGGAGGGGAACCCAGAAAGGAGAGACTGATTGCATAGAAAACAGGGGCACGGGTTGAAGACATGTTGTTTACAGACTTTTTGTTAATAAGGAAATTGCTGTCAGTCAAGGTAATTCTAGACTCCCGGCTAATCTTACGGGGATTTTATTGGCACTTGGGGTTAGAGGATCCTGTACCCCGCCCCCCCCCCCCCCCCCCGCCAAGGCAAGACCATACTCTGCAATGGTTCCTCTCAGCAACGTGGGGACTAGGAGGCGACGGAGAAAGTGCACTCGGAAGATGAAAGATGACCGTGCAAAGATGGGGCGTGACTTCCTGGCCCTACCTGGAAGCTGGGGGGGGGGGGGGGGAGAGGGATGACCAAGTGACCTGAAATAAACCCTGGGCGACCCGATCGGATGGAGGCGAGAGACGATTTACGCCTCTCCCCTCCTCCTCCCCCCTCCCCCAGGGCCTGCCCCGCGTCGCGGGGTGGTCACCTGGCCCGCGTGGGGAGGAAGGTGTGAGGGAGCTAGCCGGCTCGCTGGAGTCGGTTCCAGCATGTCGGAGTTGCAGCCGCGAGCCCTCAGGGACCCGGGCAGCAAGTCCCGGCTTGCAGAGACAGAAGCCAGTCCCGGGAGTGTGCGGAGTGGCGGCGAGCCCGGGTGCGCGCCCAGGCGCGTGCCCCGGAGACGGCGCGGGCGGGGGGAGGGGACCTCGCCGCAGCCACTCACAAGAACGGTAGTGAAGCCTCCCAACAACTTTAACTGTCAATCAGACTTAATGGGGTATTAAAAAAAAAAATGGGGTGGGGAGGGGGCGGCGAAAAGGACGCCTTCTGGGTCCGCGCGGCAGCTGCCTGGGGAACCCAGGAGTCAGGGCGCGCAAACCAGGGCGTCCGATCCACGCGCGCTCCACGGCCCGGCCCTCTCCAAGTTGGAAAGGACAAAAAGAAGGCAATAAATGCTAGAGGGGAGAGAGAAGGAGCGAGGGAGCGGGATCGGGCGGCAACTCCCAGTGTGGTGGGGAGGGAGGGAGGGAGGAGAGAGCGGGGAGCGGGCGCGCGCCGGGGCGAGCCGTGCACGCCGAGAAACTGACACCCGGACCCCCCACTTCTCCTGCGCGCCGCTCTCTGCCAGTCAGCGCGCCTTTAAGCAATTTCCTGAGCCCAGGAATAGCAATGAGTCGGAAGACTTTCGCGAGCTGAAATTGGGAGCTCCAAGCACTTTTACCCCCAGGTTTATGTTTTTTTTTAATTTTTTTTAACCTCTTCCTGGAGAAAAGTGGGGGGGGGGCGCTACAATTTGGAAACTGCCTTTTTTTTTTTTTTTTTTAATCTTGCACTTTGAAACCGCGGGACTGTAGCGGAGCGCGCGCGTGTGGTTAGTGCCTTTTTTTTTTTTTTTTCTTGCCTTGCCTAAACTCCTCTGTCAGTCTGTAAACATTACCTGTGAATTCCCCTGCCGAAGCGGCAGCCGGGGCAAGAAACTTCTTGTTAGAACTTTTCACCTCCCGCTTCCCCTCTTACAGTCCCAACGCTTTCTTTCCTCCACGGGAGAGGTTTTTTTTTTTTTTTTTTTCTTTATCCCCCCCCACCACCACCACACACCCACCCACCCAGTGTTTTGCATCTGGGAAGGGGTCATTTCAAGAGTGGCCAGGTGGGACGCTTCTCCTTTCTTTATTTGGTTTATTTATTATTGTTGGGGGGGGGCGTTTTCTTTTTTTAATTCCTGTTTTGTTCGGTCGGGGGAGTTTCGCCCCCCTCCCCCTGTGCCCGGCTCCGCCGCGCGGAGGATGGTGTGGAAATGGCTGGGCGCGCTGCTGGTGTTCCCTCTGCAAATGACTTATCTGGTGGCCAAAGCCGCCGTGGGACTAGTACTGCCTCCCAAGCTGCGGGACCTGTCGCGGGAGAGCGTCCTCGTCACCGGCGGAGGGAGAGGCATCGGGCGCCACCTCGCTCGGGAGTTTGCAGAGCGCGGCGCCAGAAAGGTAACGGGGGACGCGGCGACACCTGGGAATAGGCGCCGAGGGTCAGGGGACGCCGGCGTGGGGGGGAGGGGGGGAGGGTGTGCACCCACCTGCTGCGGCTGCGCCTGCGAGCCGAGAAAGTCGCCGGCCACCCACCCCCTGCGCCACCCAAGGACTGTTTGAGCTAGTCGGTTTCACCTTGTAAATTTCCCGGGCACCAGACTGTCTGTTTTGGCAGGACCTGAGCTGACCTGCTCCTCTGGAATCGGTATCTGGCTGCCTATTTATCCCTCAGCCTTAAACTCAAGAGACCCTCCCAAATCCTCCACATTCCTCTCTCACCCTCTCTGGAGGTGATGTGCCCACCCACCAACCCCCCCCACCCCCACCCCGGCTTCCCTCGCTTCCACTTTTTACCGCCACCCTGCTGAGCGCTGGCTGTGTGCACTCCTGGGTAGTGCTGAGAGCCGTCAGCTAGCTGGCACTTGGTATTTTCCTTGGCAACCGGTTTCCTAGCCCCAACCTGGGCGGTTGCAGCACTGAGGATATATGAGGGGGGGGGGGGTACTCGGTTTGAGTTTGAAAAAAGAGGGAGTTGTCTCGGATGGTTTAGCCCGGCGGAGAGCGCAGGGAGGCCCAGGTGTTTGGAAATCCGGAAAGAACTCCGGGGTGAGCAGCTATACTGATAAAGAGCTCTTGTTCTCACCTTCAACCCCGTCCCTCCGCCAGCCCCAGAGGGGAGCCCTCCCCACTGGGTTGGGAGGTGGCACTGTGCGGGAACGTACACTGCCTTGCACTCTTTTGGTGGCTCCAGCTTGTGTTGCTTCAGAATTTGGAGACCTGGTGCAGGAGAGTGGGGAGGGAGAGCCAGCTGTCATCCAACTCCCAACACAGGCCAGGCTGACTCACCCAGTGACAAGGGCAATGGAGAGAGGGATTTGAGGCGGGCAGGCCGGGCTGTCTCCAGCCAGCCCCGAGAAGAGGAAGAGTGAAAACAGGGAATTAGTTTGAAATTTAAACTGTTGTGAACGAGGGGTTAGGACTGGCAAAGCCAGCTGATCTGACATGGAGCCGCATACCTTGGGGATTAAGTAAATATGTACTGTAGAAAACCAAACCTGCATGCAATTCCAGGTTGCTTTTGTTTTGTTAAATACTGCCCTGAGATTTACAATTCCCCCGGGGGTAGCTGGAGCTGAACTTTGGAGTCTGAACTATCAGCCGAAACTGATTGCTGATTAACTCTTCCATTACCGGGCTGAGTGGCGCCATCTCAGCTGAGCTGGTGGGGATCCTGCTGTCCAGGACTCCTGGCTCCTCCTTGGGTGGTTTAGGCAACTGTTGACCTTGCCGTTGGAAGGGGAGTTCTCAAGTGTTTTTAACCCTTGGATACACGTGGGAAGGGGAGTAAGACTTGTCCTCAGCAGGGTCTCTTGCTAGAGGTAATTCTCAAGGTTTGCAGAGCACTTTGTGACAGGGGCACGCGGAAGGAGGAGGAGACCCCTGGTGAAGGGATAGGTTGGGACTATTGTCTGTGGCTGCCATTCCTTAGCTGTCTGCATCCCAGACTTTCTTTGGAATCTTCCAGCTGGCCCCAGTCCTGTGGCTGTTTCACTGCTTTTGTGGCTGACCCTCGCAGGCAGATGAGGAAGGCTTAGTCAATCTGGAAAAACTTGACTGACTGTAAACAATCCTAAATTGGAGGCAGGAGATGGCACTCGTGTGTGTGTGTGTGTGTGTGTGTGTGTGTGTGTGTGTGTGTTTGGAGGTGGGGGTAATAGTGCAGAGCAGAACCTGCAAGTTCATACCCTGGGAGTCACAGCCCAAATGCTTTGAAAGGGACATGCACACTCTACCAGGGCCAATGAGAAAGATGCCTCAAATTGGTGGCAGGGTCATACCCAAAACATGCTTCGGGAGGGGGGCTGGGGATCATTGCCCTTGATGCCATGCACTGGGCAGGTAGCATGGCCCCTAGGAGCCCAGTGGGTGAAGGTTGAAAACTTATTTACAGGAGAGTGGGTTGGGGGACAGGTGTGGAAGGACGCTGAGGCCATCCCAGCCTTCAGTGGTGTAAAGCAGGTGGCCCTGTGTAGAATGATTTCCTGTCTCTCCCGGTGAAAGTACAGGCTGTCTGAGCGCCCTCCATGCCTGGATTCTCTGGCATTGGAGTTGGAGGGGAGCACCCCCCTCAAAGAGGAAAAAAGGGCGGAGTCTCAGCTTCTGCAAACAGCTGGCACGTCCAGGAGGGGGCGGGACAAGCCAGTTTCCCATAATGACCTTGAGTTAAATAAGATTTGGCAATATTTGTGGGTGGTAGTGAGCTTTGGACTGCAGTGCTGACCCAAATAAGAGTTTTCTTAAAGGGACACACAGGGTTTCAAGAGTTCAAAAGTTCCTAACTAGGAAACGGTTCACCTCACTCACAAGCTACCAAGGTTAGCAGAGAAAGGACAGTGGACCTTAGGTTCTCTAAAGGGAAGATTCTGGCTGGGTCATCTCCTGCTGTAATCCTTTTTCGTTTTTTTTTTTAATATTTTTTATTCATTTATTTGCAAGCAGAAAGAGAAAGGGAGACAGAGAGAGTGGGTGTGTGCCAGGGCTTCCAGCCATTGCAAATGACCTCCAGATGTGTGCACCACCTTGCGCATCTGGCCCCATGTGGGCACTGGGGAATCGAACTCAGGTTGTTAGGCTTTGCAGGCATGTCCCGTATCCACTGAGCCATCTGTCCAGCCCGAGTTTGATGCTTTCAAGAGAAGGCAGGACCACAGTTTCTTAAACAGTACATTAAGCACCACTTCTGGAAGTTTATCCAAAGATCACTACAATGTCCACTTGGGAGGTAGCTCCCTAGTCCTTATCACACCAAACCCCTGAATCAGTAGGTTGCACCCAGCTCCACTTTGTCTCCCTGGTCCTTCTGCTATTCTGTTTAGCCTGCACCTTCCTCCAAACTTGGATATTTTTCAAACCCAAATACATTTGCTGTTTGTTGCTTTGTTCCGTGTCCCCCCCCCCCCCCATGTAGTGTTTCACTCTAGCTCAGTCTGAGCTGGAATTCTCAGGGTGGCCTCGAACCCATGGCAATCCTCCTACCTTTGCCTCCCGAGTCTGGGATTAATGGCGTGTGCCACCACACCCGGCGTGGTTGTTTTGTTTTGAGGCAGGGTCTTACTCTATAGCCCATGCTGTCCTTAAATTTAAAATCCCCCTGCCTCAGCCTCCCCAGTGTTGGAATTTCAGGTGTATGCCACTAGGCCTGACTGGGTGGCTTATAACAGGTAACTTGTGTGTATGTACTTGGTGGGGGGTGGGGGGGAGGAGAGGGTTGTCCTCATCACTGACTACACTGTCCATCTGCATTGAGAAAACTATCCCAGCTGTATTTATAACATGGTGTCCCTTTTACTTAGGAAAGGGGTCTGGTCACAATCCCTCTAAGTCATCCCTAAAGGCCTGTCATCACCATGCAGGTCCTACACAGCTACAGGGGTTCTGCCTTATAACTGCCTTATAACTCAAGGCCACACTTGGAACGTAAGGGCCTCATTCTTCCTGTCCCCTTCAGGACAGCTGTGTAAAAGTGGAGCATGTCTATAAGGGAATTGGCATCTCTTACACATTATTCAGATGAACCACAGAGCCTGGGAAACAACCGAAGTCGAGTGGAAACGAAAGAAGTGAACGCACGTAGATGCTCACACGCTCAAATGTTACCCCCCTGTCATGGCACCCCTCGGACGAGGGATGCTCCAGTCAGGAAAATGGACAGGTGCCTGACTTCTCAGGACAGAGCCAAAGTAGATGAACTGAAAAGCAAGCGGCGTGGTTGCTGGGAACTCGTTTTTTATTCACTTCTTTAGATGTGGAACGAATTTACCAAGACCTCCCCGGTGCTGAGTGTGCCCTTCAAACTGGAGCTGGGGCAACAGCTAAGAGCTAAGCAGCTGGGCATGGTGACATGCACACCTATAATCCCCACAACTCAGAGGTTCACCAAGAGCTTGAGGCCCGGCTGGGCTCCATATGAGATCCGGCCTTTAAATGATAAATGAATGAATGGATGGATACATACATAGACACCATAAGCAAAGCAGATGAAAATTCCGACCCACGTAGTGCTGACATGTTAGTGAAGTAGACATAGTGAGGTTAAATAAAATCAATATGTGTTAGACTAAGGTAAGTGCTAGAGAGAAGATGAGGACAAACAGAAGGGACTGGAATTCTAGATGGGGTGGGACGGAAGACCCACCCTATAGAGGGGACACTGAAGACACCTCAGAATGCATTGAGTGCGCTGTGGGGAGGGAGAGGATAGCATTCTGGGCAGAGGGGAGCAGTGGGTCTGAGGCGAGAGCAAGCATGCAGGGCAATGAGGAACCCTGAAACAACCCTTGTGGCTGGAGCAGAGCAGTGAGGAGGAGAGAGGGGAGCACACAGGGCACAGTCAGGGCTATGGGACCTACAGACCTAGGAGCGACTTTGGGGTAGAGAAATGCCATCAGCAGTTCTTAGCAGGATCACTGGCCACTGTGAGGGGGAGTCAGTAGAGGGCCGGGTTGTCAGAGCACAGCTAGGGAGTGTAGAAAGGCGCTGGCTTCACAGGGGAAGTGGCAATGTAGGGCTGGAGGAGACCCGGGTCTCTGGCAGACAGTCATCTACACCCAGGCTTGGTATTGGGGGTTCTGCTCTTAGCCATCCACTGGCCTGTCCTTACTGGAATGACGACATGGCTCTGAGGAATTGTGTCTACGTCATTTCATCCTTTGATTCAGCAGGCTGGGCTTGGGAGATGCAATAGGGAGCCACATAAACCTGACTTACACCTTGTGGCACTTGGCATTCCTGGAGCAACTGGAGAAGCCTAGGTGCTCAGGCAGGGAGGCGTTGACTCCGTATCCCAGGCTGGCCTGCAACTCTGTATAGCCAAAGCTGACTTTGAACTGCTGATCCTTCTGCCTCCACATCCCAAGCGCTGGGACTGCAGAGGCATGTTCACCACAAGGTGACTTCCAATGGAAAAAAAAATTAAAAAAATAAAAAATTAGCTCCCCTGAAGTCAAATCCAAGCATTGACACCCAGAAAGAGGCTATGCTGTTCTTTCTGTTCTCTTGGCCACAGGGCTTCAAGAGCATTGTGGTCAGTGTGAGCCACGCTTGGAGATCCTTGGGCAGCTGCAGGAGTACCCGGGAGTCGGCTTGGGAAGCTGACTTGGGTTGGGTGATCAGTCCATGGCAGGTTCAGCCACTATTTAAGAGGTGGAAGCTGCTTCACCATACCACAGAGGCATGGGACCTTTTCCTGAAAGTTCTGGAGGGCCACGGCAGGTCCATGAAGAGCTCAGCAGTGTAGACCACACAGTGAAGACAGCTGGGAGATACTGTAGTCTCTGACACAGGATCGTTCTGCAAATGAACCAGCTGTCCTTTAAGCAAGAGTGCTGTGCAGAGATTCCCGCACAAAGGAGCTTAGATTCCAGATGAGCCCCTTAGATGACCCCTTGAGTCATAGTCACCAAAGTACGCTTGTAACAGTGATCCAGATAGAGACGGGGGGGGGGGGGGGGGTGGAGGAATCAGTCTACCAACACTTACATGGGGAAGAAGGCAGCTCTCCCCAGCATGACGTCACCAGGAGAGGTTGTTCAGTGATGGAAGTGGAGCCGAGGTGCCAGGCAGGCACATGTCACAAATTCACGTCCTTCAGTCTTAACTTACACCCTAGGGCTCCAGAAACGCATGTGAATGGGCTCCTGGTAATACCTGAGACTGACAGTCTGGCTGTGATCAGACCTGTGGCCAGTGATAACATGATCATGGCCATATGGTTAACTGGCATTGTACATGACCCTGTTCCTGCACACAGCTGCGATACTGTGAGAGGCCACGGTTTTGCATGTGGCCATGGTAAGATGCATGATACGGTAACATTCATCGCTTCGTACTTTTCCACGGCCACGCAGCTGTTCCCCTTGCTGCTCAGCGGCCTTGACCCTGTTCCAAGACAGGTGTGACCAGCAGCCCCTGTCCAAGATAAAAACGTAAAACTGAATGTTGTGGCACACACCTTTCATTCCAATACTTCGGAGGCTTGAGGTAGGAGGATCGCTGTTGAGTTCAAGGCCAGCCTGGGTTACAGAGTGAGCTCCAGGTCAGCCTGCACTAGAGTGAGACCCTGCTGTAAGGGGAGTCTTGGGGTTCCTTACCAATACACAGATTTACACCAATGCACCAACAAATTTGGAGTGTCTTCGGATCCTTGTCTTACGAATTTAAAGGATTAAAACCCACAGACTAAGCCAGGCGTGGTAGCGCACGCCTTTAATCCCAGCACTCGGGAGGCAGAGGTAGGAGGATGGCCGTGAATTCGAGGCCATCCTGAGACTACATAGTTGTCAGCCTGAGCCAGAGTGAGACCCTACCTCGAAAAACAAAACAACAACAACAAAAAAATCCACAGACCAGAGGATAAGGTTTAGAGAGACTTAATTAGATGATGAGAAGGAAAGAAAAAAGTACAGAGAGCTCCTGCCTTGTGGAAGGCAGGAGCGGGTAGAGATGGTACACTCCTTCCTCATCCCAGCCCGCCTGGGCTAGGACTGGGGGGCGGGGCTTGCTAGAGCAGGGACCTGGGGGTTCAGGCATCTGGAGAGAAGAACAGCAAAAAAGGGGCCATGCCCACCTGGTAAGCACCTATTTATTATCTTGTAGTGGTGGGCTTCACTCTGAGGCTAAGGTGAGTGGGGGAGAGAGCTGGTTGGTCTGGGCTCCGCGGCTCAGGAAGAGGCTAGCACACCTGAGTAGGAGGCAAGAGAGCTGATTGGATGATACTGGATCACATGCTGAACTCCAGTTCTGCCCAAGCAGGCAGTGTGACATCTCCTGGCTTCCCTCTTTGGGCCCTCTCTTGACTGGCTACATGAAAATAAAGCTACCTGACTCATTCCCTCTCACTGCCTTAAAAAAAAAAAAAAAAAAAAAAAAAACCTGCAGCTAGGGCAGAAATGGCTTAGTAGTTAAGGTACTTGCCTGCAAAGCCAAAGGACCACGGTTCAATTCCCCAGGATCCACGTAAGCCAGATGCACAAGGTGTCACATGCATCTGGAGTTTGTTTGCAACAGCTAGAGACCCTGGCACATTAATTCTCTCTCTTTCTCCCTCTCCCTCTCTCCCTCTTTCAAATAAATAAATAAAAATATTTTTTTAAATGCAGCTAAACTAAGGCACTAAGATAGAGCCTAGCTTTTTTTTTTTTTACTTTTGGTGTACATGTGTGTGTTCACGTTCCCAGTGGGCATGTAGAAATCAGAGGACAACTGCATGTAAACCCTCGCCTTCCACCTCCTTGGAAGCAGGGTCTCTCCCTCAGCGCTGTGCTGAGCTCACTAACTTCCCGGATGTTCTCATCCCCCTTCTCCAGTCTTGCCGTGTGTGCCTTGGACTACAGAGCGGAGTCGGTTCTCTCAGGCTTAGAGGGCACCACTATCAAACACCGGGCCATCTCCCCAGCTTTGAGCCCAGAAGTCCCAGCTTCATCACCAGCGTTTACCCCCAAGGGTCAGATAACCCCAGCCCCACGCAGAGTGTTCTGGAGGGGAGTCTGGAAAGCAGGGCTGGAGTCAACAGGAAGCAGACAGGATGACCTTAAACCCACTGATCCGGAAAACCAGGAGGGGTTATTTGCATACAATGGACAAGAAGCTTGCCAGAGGGCCAAGCCCTCAGCTATCAGGGTCTGTTTGAAGCTGGCTGGCACAGGTCTGTAACACAGTGTTAGGGAGGTAGAGGCAGGAGGCCCAGGAGTTCAAAGCTAGCCTCTGGTACATAGCAAGTTCAAGCCAACTTGGGTTACATGAGGCCCTGTCTCCAAAAGAGAGAAAAGAAGGAGGGGAGGGAGGGGGCTGGGGAGATGGCTCATCGGTTAAAGGTGTTTGCTTGCAAAGCCTGCTGGCCTGGGTTCAGTTCCCCAGTACCCACGAAAAGAAGCATCGGATGCAGAGGCCCTGGCACACACCCATACTTCCTCTCTCTCTCTCTAATAAATGAAAATATTTAATGAAGAAAAAAAAAAAGGAATGGCAGATTGTCAGGGACTAGCACAGTTGAATTTTGTCACGTGGCAACCAGTCTAGTGTCTCAAAGCGGCAGGGGCTCACTGTTGTGCCACTGCTGTGGACGTTCTAGAGTTGGAGCCTGCGGCCTGGCAGCTCTCACAGGCTAGGCTTGACCACCCGTCTTCAAAAGGCCAAGTAAAGAGACAGATAACAGTGAAAAGCAGAGAAAGGAGACCTATTCAATGAAGTCACATTGGGAAGAGGAATAAAGAAAACCAGTGACCGCCTCCCCCACTCCAAGGCCATCTTTGGGGTTCTGTTGT
Organism: Dipus sagitta; assembly: GCA_036346955.1. Taxonomy (NCBI): domain Eukaryota; kingdom Metazoa; phylum Chordata; class Mammalia; order Rodentia; family Dipodidae; genus Dipus; species Dipus sagitta. The sequence continues at coordinate 125,968,750 of CM070773.1, forward strand.
GAGGATTAGGCATGAGGTATGTATAACCAAGCCATCGTGGTCACACCCTAAAGGAGAGGCACACAATGGGTCCTCACTCTCTCCCATCAAATCTAAGGTCCAAGCTGGAGCCTCAGAAGTGACCAGATGGCTTTGATCCTACAAGGAAGGAGAGCTCTTTGTGCATGAAGAGAAGTCTTGGGTGACCTTGGGAGGAGGTGACCACAATATTTAGTCTTCCATTGATTATAGGGCCCCTCAAGGGACTCGGAAAAGAATGAATACTGTTCCAAAATGAATGGCAATGAAGGGCTGGAGAAATGGCTTAGTGGTTAAGGCGTTTGCATGTGAAGCCAAAGGACCCAGGTTCGATTCCCCAGGACCCACGTAAGCCAGATGCACAAGGGGCACATGCATCTGGAGTTCGTTTGTGATGGTTAGAGTTCCTGGTTATAACCATTCTCTCTCTTGTCAGTCTCTTCTAACTCTCTCTCTCTCTCTCTCTCTCTCTCTCTCTCTCTCTGCTTGCAAATAAATAAAATTTTTAAAATGATCATAAAAAGAATGGTGGGCTGGAGAGATGGCTTAGCAGTTAAGGTGCTTGCCTGCAAAGCCAAAGGACCTCAGTTCAATTCCCCAGGACCCACGTAAGCCACATGCATCTGGAGTTCGTTTGCAGTGGCTGGAAGCCCTGGCGCGCCAGTTCTTTCTGTCTCTTTCCCTCTCTCAAATAAATAAATAAAAATAAATTTTTATTTTAAAAAATAGCAAGGAAATGTAAGTTTGTATTTTAGTATCTTGGGGGTAAAGAAAAGGTAAAAGAGGTGAATATGATCAAAATAACCTGTATGAAAATAACATGTATGAAGTCATAAAATTAATTTTTTTAAAAAAAAAAGAAGGGGCTGGAGAGATGGCTTAGCAGTTAAGGCACTTGCCTGCAAGGCCTAAAGACCCATGTTCAGCTCCCCAGAATCCACATAAGCCAGATACACATGGTGGCACATGCATCTGTGTTTGCAATTGCTAGAGGCCCTGGTGTGCCCATTCTCTCTCTCACACACTCTCTCTAGTAAATAAATACAAATAAAAATGTTTTTAGGGCTGGAGGGATGGCTTAGCGGTTAAAGAACTTGCTTGCAAAGCCAAAGGACCCAGGTTCAATTCCCCAGGACCCACGTAAGCCAGATGCACAAGATGGCGCAAGCATCTGGAGTTTGTGTACAGTGGCCGGAGGCCCTGGAGGGCCCATTCTCTATCTTTACCTCTATCTGCCCCTCTCTCTCAAATAAATAACTTTAAGTTTATGTGTGCAGCTTGGAAGATCCCATCAAAATCTATCCAAGCAAATAAAATTATAAAGAAAAGGGCTGGAGAGATGGCTTAGCCTAAGGACCTAGGTTCGATTCCCCAGAACCTGCATAAGCCATATGCTCATGGTGGCACATGCATCTGGAGTTTGTTTGCAGTGACTAGAGGCCCTGACACAACTATTCTCTCTCTCCCTTTCTCTTAAATAAATTTTTAAAAATCTGTCCAAACTTGGGGAGGTAGTAACTCTGTAATCTGAATACTCAGGAGGCAGAGGCAGGAGAATCATGAGTTCCCACCTAGCCTTGGCTGTAGAGTGAAACCCTGACTGAAAAAAAAAAAAAAAACAACCCACAGCTCAGCTCTGCACTCTCTATATACTGAACCAGATGTGGTATCCAGTACAAGCAGCCTAACTTGCCCTGGTTCTGGGAAGGGTTCTGCCCAGACCACAGAAGTCTTGACGTCTAGGAGGGCTAGCCCACAAACCCTGTTGTCATAACCTGTGACGACGATCAATTTCCTGGGCAGGGGCTAGGCCGGTGAAGGCTCTGTGGTGGGCCAGGAGTTGAGGTAGGGGGAGCCCAACCCTCCTGCCATCCTACTTCCCCCTCACCAAGCATTAGTCATTTTCTTTCTTGGAGTTCAACTGGTCAGGGCTGGGCTGTGGTGAGACCAACTGGAGTTGGTTACCATGGCAGTTCAACTGTGGCTGCTGCTTGATGCGTCTCTACTTCAAAAGACTCTAGGATTGGCCTGAGATGATGGCTTGGTGGTTAAAGGCACTTCTTGCAAAGCCTCACAGCCCTGGTTCAATTCCCCAGTACCAATGTGAGGTTCTGGTGTGCCCATACTCTGTGTGTGTGTGTGTGTGTCTCATATATAAACAAATAAATAAAATAAGATAAAAAAAAAAAAGACTCCAGGATAGAGAAAGGCAGGGGCAGGCTTCTCTTGTTCACCAAGTATCTTGGCTCCTAGCAGTGTCTGGTACCCAGTAGACACTTCATAAGTTATTGTGGTCTGAATGGATACATGACCTACGAATAACTAGCAAGAGCCAGTGTTTACTAAGTATCTACTACGTGCTAAAAATCTCTTCTAGGAAAGCAAGGCTGCTTATGACCCGCAGTGACCTTCCAATGGTGCTCGTCCTCTTTGGCTGATCAAGGTTCTGAGAACCAGTATCTTAAAATCACACAGTCTGTAAGAGACCCCAGGGTGTCTGCTCTTAGAGGCAACCAGATGTTGTCTCTCTGTTAATCACTGTATGGAAGACAGCATGTTGACAGCCTCTATGAGACTTGGAGAGGGTGTGTGTCCCTAGCAGCAGGGACTTTGCCCGCATTACGCAGTAGCATTGTTAGCTTTCCTGGTGGCCTCTGGAATTGTCCTTCTGATTACCCTGTGGGTCTGGGACCATGAGGTCCCAAGTAGGACTAACTTCAGGCCTGGCTCTGGGGCTCACAGTGTTGCCCAGACTCAGTCTCTCTCCTTCATTCTCCTCTCTACCTATAGGCAGTCTTCTCTGCCCTGGGGCTGCTTACACTGTCCCTCGGTGGAAATTTCTAGAAGACCCAGGCCTACCTGTGCCAGCCTCACCTCTAGGTCTAGTCATACCGACCTTATCACGTCATTTGCTGACATCCACGGACACGCAGGCAAAAAGGAGGAATGAGTCTTTGGAGCCAAACCTTTCTACTCGGAGTTAGTAGTTTTCACAGAGACAGAATAGCCACCAAAGTGGTCCAGCAGGTCATCGCTAGACCTTCCAGAAAAGATTTCTAGAAGATTTAAGGTAGGTGAATAGAGGAAAGCCCTTTGCCTGAGTCTGAGGGGGGGGGGGGTGTGAGAAGCTAGCTCTCTTTTTCTCTGCAGCCATTGGTTGTGAGCAAACAGGGCCTTCCTTGGTGGAAGAGAGGTCTCCCCAGACCGCTTAGAACTCCCACACACTTAGGATTTGCCCAGCACGCTGTGTCCTATTAACAGGCCCACGGCAAGTCACCATAAGATTAGGGCCAGTGTGACCACAGAGGGCAGCATGACCTTCATGCAGGCAAGCAGGGCTGCCAGACACGCCCACGTGGAGCCCATTTACCTGAAATACCACCTCCCAGGTCAGCCCAACCTGTCTTCACCACTTCCCTGTGGACACACTGCTGAGGAGCTGGGCCCTAAGGGACAGTTGAGGCATAGGCCAAGGTGGATTGCAGACACTTGGTGGGTATTGTCCTGGGGTTTACAAGTCCTAGGCTGCCAGGCCCATTGCCTCAACTCTGAAGAAAGCTCCTAAGCCTTTCAGTCTTTGGAAGTGTGAGTGTGCTGTGCGTGTGTTACACTGCTTTCTTTTTCAAGGAGTGAGTGTGGCATAGCAACGCAGACATTTCAGGGTCAGCGCTCAGGAATCAGAAACAATGAAATTCATATGTTAGCTCTGGGTTTTTTTTTTGCACGGATGTATGTACGTTGTATGTATGAGTGTGTGTGCATGTTCGTATATGTGTGGGTATACATGAGAGGGCCCACATGCACATATGTGCATGCAGAGGCCAGAGGCCAGCCTAGGTGTTATTCCGAGGAATGCTGTCCACTTTTTTGTCTGTAATTAGCTTGGCACTCACCAACTAGGCTAGATTGGCTAGTCAGGGAGCCCCAAGGATCCTCCTGTCTCTGCATATTCTCCCCAGGGGATGGAATTACAGACACAACACCACTAGACTTTTTTTTTTTTTTAATGTATTTATTTCAGAGAGAGAATGGGTGGGCCAGTGCCTCCAGCCACTACAAATGAACTCCAGATGCATGCCTGACCTTGTGCATCTGGTTTACATGGGTCCTGGGGAATCAAACCTGGGTCCTTTGGCTTTGCAGGCAAGCACCTTAACCGCTAAGCCATCTCTCCAGCCCGTGGGGCTGCTCTTTTTTGACAAGCGTTCTGAAGATGGAACTCGGGTCCTCACACTTGCAAGGCAAGCACTTTATGTGCTGAGGCCCTGCTGTTACTTATTCTTTTTGTCTGATGTACACAGTCCAGGGCAAGTTGCTAGATCTCTCTGACCCTCAGTTTCCTCATCTGCCAAATGAAAATGCACTGAGATGGCGAATAGAAGGTGGGGCGCGCAGTGAGTGCGATGGTGAAGGTGCATGTCATGCCCCCCACTCTGCACCCTCTTCAGAAGTCTGTAAGGTAGAAACGGTTTGATTCCCTAAGTGATGCTGCCAGGTTGGGGTGGAGAGGGGTTGCCGAGCCACTGGCTTTGACATAGACGCACCGGATTTCCTCCCCGGCTCTTCTGGCCGGAGGCTGCCTTGGATGGCCCTTCCGCTCTCCGTCTAAGCTCATGGCCAAAACTCAGTACCTTAAATGGCACACATTGATTCAAAGAAGGTTGCAGAAAGTCAGCAGCTCTACACGGACCTCGCTGGGCTGAACAAGGGTCAGAGTTGGGTTTTTTTTTCTGGAAGCTCTCGGGAGAATCTGCCTCCTGCTTCCCAGCTTCTCCAGACCACCACAGTCCTTGGCTTGTGAGCCCTTGCAGGCCCTTCCTCCACCTCAGAGTTCTTGAGGTCTCTCTGTGTCACCCTCCCCTGCAGCCACACCCAACTCTTGCCTCCCCCATCCACTTCTGTAGGGGCCTGAACCCAGGACCTTGTGTATGCATGCACGCTAGGCAGACACCCAACCACCGTGTAGCGCCCAGCCTCTCCTTTGCCTGCTTTCAAGGTCCCATGTAACTACATGCACAGCTTGAATAACCCAGGAAAATCTACCTTAAAGCCAGAGGATTGACACATTAAATTCCTCCTGAGCCTTAATCCTTTTCGCATGTAAGGTAACATGTTCAAGGTTCTAGGGATGAAGGCGACATCTTGAGAGCTAGTTTTCCAACGGCCACACCCCGTGGGCCTTGCTTTTTTCATCAGTTAAGTGCATGCTTCTGCCTCCTGAGGGTTGTAGGAATTTACCAGGCTTCGGCTTCCTGGCAGGGGTCATACAGTATTGTCTGGATCGTCTCTGTCTATTCCAAGGGCCACACAGTCCCCTGGGCTAGAAGATCTCACAGTTCTTCCTGGGCATGGAGTGGAGGCTGTAGAGTATCACTGGGGAGGAATTCCCTTTGGAAAGCTACACAGACATAAGGGACATTAACTGTGTCCCAGGAGCAGCACAGCTTCTTTACGGAAGAGGTCTGGGACTCTGATCTCCTAGAGGACTGGCCACAGGGGTAGATGGGAGGGAAGGGCACACCCAGGGGCTCTCTGATCAAGATCACAGGACCCCGTGGGCCTTGCCCAGCTATGGCAAGATTCCAAGTTCCCCCTCTGCAGGACGTGCTGACCCAGCAGCTTCCTGTTGTCACAGTGTCCCACTTCCCCTGAGTCTCCCAGCCCTGCATGTCCAGATCCTCAGTCTGACAGCACACCTCTAGTCAACCGGAAGGGCCAACTCTATGGCATGTGACCTTTGTTCTCAGAGAGATTAAACTGTTTCCTAAGGAACAGCCTGTGGGGTCCTGACCTTGGCACAGCTTGTAAGTAACTTAAGGCTTGTCCTTGGAGTCAGACGTGTTCTAAAGTCTGCTTAATTAGCTGAAGTTCTCCCTGGACTCACCGCCCCTGGTGAGTATGCTTTGAGCCCTCTGAATTGCACACTGGAGAGGGAAGGAGATTCAGGAGGCGCTGACACAGCTGAAGTTCATCTTTTCCGCTCCAAACAGTGGATGAATTATCACTCTGCTGCTTAGTAACACCCAGAGGTGCCACCTGCCAGGGTGGGGACCAGCCAGCCACATCCTGGCTATGTTCTTGATGGTTACACTCCTAGTGCCCTGGTGTCCATCTCTAAAATGGGTCAGCACCTTGGGTGCCCTTGAGGTCGGGTGTGTGCCATGGTTCCAATGCTTGGAATGTAGCAATGTAAGTGAGATGAGCAGGGTAGCACACGCTTGTGATCTCAGCACTCACTTGGGAAGCAAAGGCAGGAGAATCGCCAGTTATAGGCCCGCCTGGGCCACATAGGGAGTTCGAGGCCAGATAAGCTGCGTAGTGAGACACTGCCCCAGAAAACAATACTGGAGGCTGGGGAGAAGGCTCAGCTGAGACGAGTGCTTGCTATGCAAGCATGAGGACCCAAGTTCAATTTCTAACACCCACGTAAAAAGCTGTGTGTCACTGTGCATGCCAGTAACCCTAGCACTAGGGGTAGGGGCCAGAGACAGGACTGACCAAAAAACAGGAGCTCAGGGTTCAGTGAGAGATTCTGTCTCAGGGAATTAAAATGGAAGAGCGATAGAGAAAGACATCCAGTGTCTTCCTCTGGCCTGCAGAGTGCTCACAGGGCACACACACCCGTATCCACCACGCACACACACACACACACACACACACCTCAAAACTTAAAAGGAGCAGGCAGGTGGCACACGCCTTTAACCCCAGCACTCGGGAGGCAGAGGTAGGAGGATCGCCATGAGTTCAAGGCCACCCTGGGACTACATAGTGAATTCCAGGTCACCGTGGACCATAGTGAGACCCTACCTCAAAAAAACAAACAAAAAGAAAAAGAAAAACAAGGTCAGACATGGTGGCATGTGCCTATAATTCCCAGGGGGCAAAGGGAATGCAAAGGGGACAGGGTTAGGAGGATCGCTGCAAGTTCAAAGCCAGCCTGGTCTACATCGTGAGATTTAGTCTCAAAACAAACAGGAGCTGTGGAAACGGCTCAGTGGTTGACAGTGCTTGCTTGCAGAGCCTGTTTGCCCAGGTTCAATTCCCAAGCCACCCACATACAGCTAAGTGGGTATTTATTTGCAATGGCAAGAGACCCAGGCATGCATGCACATGCGCATGCACACACACACAAATCATTAAAAACAAACAAGAAGAAAATAACCATATGGGCAGTGATGCCCACAGCACCCTGACCAAAGAGAGGTGCACCAATAATGGACCTCAGGTGAGAAATGACCTCACCCGGGCTCCAATAATTGGCTTGTCCTAAATTTATGTGTCAATTAAAATAAAATGCGACTTCGGAGTGTTTGGGGTGGAAGAATCGGGATACAGGCTGTGAACCTGGCCACGGCACCCAGAGGCGGCTCAAGCTGACACTGACTTTGTCGCTGGTTCTCACGTGTTTGTGTACTGGGTCTCCACCTCCCAGCACACAGCGGGCAAAGGTTGAGTTGGCATATGTCGCTGTGCAGGAATGCCTCCTACATGTTGAATGGCCCTGCGGCTCTGCCAGAGCTGTTTCCTGCTGCCGGGGACAGGTGAAAGGCTGGTGGGTGGCAGAAGATCCCACTGGGTGTTACCGTTGACCACCATGAGAGCCCGGCTGGCTTCGTGGGTGTGACTGGACAGTCCCACTGGGTCCTGCACCGATCTGTCACTCCACGGTTGCCATGCTGACATTCTTCATGGTTCCCGAGGGAGGGGCCCCGAGCACTTCCCAGCGGGTCCTCGTGACTGCTGCTGTACAGCCAGGGTCATAGGCTTTATTCTTGCCCAGGTTCCACTATGGGGATTCCTCACGGGTTCACAGAAGGCAAAATCATTTCATTCATTGCTCGCAACACGCTCCAGACATTTGATGACCCAACCGGGCCTGCAATTCATCAGGAGAGCCTGCACTCTAGCCATTGTAACTTCAAACAGTGACAGCAATGGTGTTGCAGAGAGTGAGGTATAAGAAGGACTTAAATATTTTAAGTCCAGCAAAAGAAAAGCTAGAGTTGGCTTTAGGGTTAGACTGTGCCTTGCCACATTCCCAGGAAACTTGCTAAAGAGCTGGGATCAGGAGCTGAGGAGATAGACAGCTCAGAGGTTAAAGGTACTTGCTTGCAAAGTCTGCTGGCCTAAATTCAATTCCCCAGCACTGCATAAAGGCAGACACAAAGCAGTGTGTGCAGTTGCCACCTATGACAATGGGCAGCAAAGCCAAGAGGGTCCAAAGCTTGCAGGCCAGTCAGCCTAACATTCCTTTGCAGTCTGGCAGTGGCAAGAGACCCCGTCTCAAAGGAGGTGGAGCACAGATACCTGGCAAATTGTCCTCCGACCTCCACACATGTGCCATGGATGTGTACACACACGATAATTTTTTTCAAAAGATCTGGCTGGGGCCAGGCGTGGTGGCCCATGTCTTTAATCTCAGCACTCGGGAGGCAGAGGTAAGAGGATCACTGTGCGTTTGAGGCCACCCTGAGACTCCATAGTGAATTCCAGGTCAGCCTGGGCTAGAGTGAGACCCTACCTCGGGAAAAAAAAAAAAAAAATCTGGCTGGGTAGATAGCTCAGTAGGTAAAGTTCTTGTTGCACAAGCATGAGGACCTAACTTCAGTTCCCCAGCACCCATGAGCCAGTAACCCCAGTGCTGGGAGGCAGGAACAGGAAGACTCCGAGGGCTTGCTGGCTAACAAATCTAGCCAAAACTGAGCTCCTGGTTCAGAAAACTCTGTCACAAAAAATAACTGGGAGAGCGACTGAGGAGGACAGCTGATGTCAGCCTCTGGCCTCTACATGCACACACATGCAGGTGCACCCATGCCTGCACATGCATGACACAACACAAAAAGACCTGGGGTCACTTTAAAAAGCTCCTCACTCTCAAGCCGGGCGTGGTGGCGCACGCCTTTAATCCCAGCACTCAGAGGCAAAGGTAGGTGGATTGCCGTGAGTTCGAGGCCACCCTGAGACTCCATAGTGAATTCCAGGTCAGCCTGGGTTAGAGTGAGACCCTACCTCGAAAAACCAAAAATAAAAAAAAAAAGCTCCTCACTCTCCACAAGGCAGGGTCCACTAAGGAATTCAGTGTTGGGCCTTGGAGACTGTTCATCTCTAAGGATCTGAAGCCCCAGTTTCCCCTTACAAACCGTGGAGCAGCCTGGGGACCAGCAGGGAACAGGCACGGGCTCTCTGAGACTCCCGGTTCCTGAGCTAAGCCCTGATCCCACAAGCTGCCAACCAGTCTTGCTCAGGAAACATGGGCTTGCACTTTTGACCTTCCTCAGCACTGGAGGCCAGCTGGAGGTGGTGGAGCCCAGAGAGGCCAAGTGACTCATCCAAAAGTCACACAGCAAGCCCACTCCAGAGCCGGATTCCTTGGGGCCCCATCTGGGGTGGGGGGGGATGCTTTGCCCTTGCAAAAGGCAGTCCAGCCAAGCACCAAGGATCCCCCCCCCCCCGCTCCTGAATAAAATAGCCGCAGGCATGGGACTTAAGGCGCCATCCGATTTGGCATTTCTTTATACCTGGAGTGTATTAAATAATACCCCACCCTAAGTGATCGCTCCAGAAAGCCCAGAACCATAGCAAACACGTCCCAGCCCACTGCGCACGGCTCAGACCCTTTTTTTTTTTTTTACTTCGGAGGCCCCTTGGGGAAGCGAGGATGGGGGGTCCTTTGCGGTCCCGAGTCTGGAGGCTGACCGCAGCTGGTGGAAGCTGCCAGCCCCCAGGGACGCTCCGGAGGAGGCCGGTCCTCCAGCTGGGCGGGTGCCTGCGGGCGGGCGGGCGGGCGGCGCACGGTTCACCCGGCGGCCAGCAGACGGGCTGCGCGCAGCAACTGTCTGGTGGCGGTGGCGTTTGCTGCATCCTGTCGGCGTGTGCAGCTGGGCGAAGCTCGCCGGCCGGCCGAGGAGCGTGTGCGGCCCTAGGCTGCTGGCACCTTGCAGCTCTGGGTTCAGCCGCAGGTCAGCGGCGCTAGTGACATCACGGCGTTTGTTTACCGCCGATCTGATCGCGGAGGAAGAGCCCGGGCCGGGTGGCGGGGAGACACAGACCCCTTTTTCCATTCTAGCCCCTCCTCATACGAGACACACACACACATCCACCCCCGATAACGCTCCTTCCTCGGCCTCCCTAGTCCTTCCCATCTGAATTGAGGATCTTCATAGCCCATTCCCATCTGCTCCCCCAGGACCCCCCAGACTCAGTCCCCACTCCATTGTCTGCACCTGGGACCTCAGCCCTACCCTCCTACTTCGCCTACTCCGGCACCCTGAGCCCCACCCCCTACACCTGTTCACTCCCCACCCTGGGCCCCATGCCCATGTCCCCTATTCACATCCCTGCCCCCACCTGCGCTCCGGACCCACCTTCGACCCTCCTTCCTCTGCACAAGGACACCAACCTCAGCCCCGTATTCACCCTCCACCCCCATCCCCATCTGGACCCAGAACCCCAACTCCACCCACGCTAATTTATCGACACCCGTCTCTTTCCTCCAGGACCAGCGACCCTAGCCCCTCCCCCACGTACCTCCTACCGCTTCCCACCCTTTGTACTGGCCCGGCTCCACCCGACCCTGCGCCCCGCTTCGCCCCCCGCCCCCCCCCGTGGGAGCCCGGCCCTGCCTCCGCCTGCCCCGGGCCCACTTTCCGAAAGACTTCCCCGAGCCTCCTGCCAGACCTCAGCCCCCCCACCCCACCCCCGCCCCGCACTGTCTTGTGAGCCCTTTGGCAGTCCTGGGCCTTGTGCTCTCTCTCTCTGCTCCCAGCCAAGGCCAATGCGCCTTAGCTGTCAGGCGCTAGGGGACTCGTGCCACTCTATTACTGGAAACTTTATTGTCAGCTAGGTGGCCTGGCACCCTCTTCCTTGAGAGCGGCCTCCTTCTCCCTGCTTCACCCACATGTTCTGAAAGCTGAAGGGACCTGCGGTGTGCCAAAGCCACTTCCTTGGAGCTCAGGATGGCGACTTGTTCTCAAGTGTTCCCAGCCCTTCACCACACCCTTCTCCCTCCTCCTTTTTGACAGCCCCAGCCAACCTTGGAAGCTTTGATTCCCTCCTTTCCCATCACCCCCACCATCACCTGAGTGTTGGACAACTCCTGACACAGCCCACTTCCATCCAGAACTCCCATTCCTGGAGCCAGAACTTGTTTCAAAATCCAAGCCAGAGGCCATCATGTCTCTGCTCACAATCCTCCCAAAGGCTTCCTGTCAGGCTCAAGGTAGAGTTCAAGGCCCCACTGCAGCTGGAATCTTCCGCTTGACTCTAACACTGGCTGGTTCCCAGCCCCGGGCCTTCACACTGGCTGTTCCATCTGCCTCTTCCCCCCAGACATGTGCGCTCCCTCCTTCACTTCCCTCGGGTCTCTCCTGAAATGTTACCTTATCCAAGAGCCGCCCCTCTCCATCAGTACCACTGCCGCCCACGATCACTCTCTACCCCTGCAAGGCTGGAATCTTACGCACTTCCGATCACCTCGTCATGGGCATTTGTTCCAAGTGCTTCTTTCTTGTCCACCCTCTTACACACACACACATACACACACAAGTTGACTCCACAAGAATGAATAAATTTATTCCCTGCTGTACCCCAGGGCCTACAAGAGTGCCAGGCACACAATAAATGATGAATGAGTGGACTTAAAAGAGTTTAGCTTTGAAATTTCCCATAGGGTACCACCATGAGTTCCTTGGACTGAGCTGAATCCACCTTGGCAGGAAGGTAATACATTGTACCCTGTGCTCGAGTGGGCATATGTTGGCTCCTCAGTCTGTCCTTGGCACACAGCCCAAGGTCACCTGGCCTTCTCCACCACAAATGCAGCTGGAGGAACTAGGGCAGAGGTTGTGGGCTTTCAGCCAGGGACTGTGTGGCCTGTATTTCTCCCATGTGGGAAAAGGGCTGCTGATGTCTGGGGAAAGAATCAAGGGCCGAGGGCTGTTACCCTTCTGACTGGAGAGAGAAGCTGGCTTCGCATCCACTTTCAGGTGGACTCAACGCAGAATCAAAAAGGGATGCGCAGGGACCCTAATTGGGGTCACACTTGTTTTGAGCAGTTGCTAAACAGTAGCTCGGCAGGTGGTAGTTTTAGGGTCTGAAGGGAGAACCTTTTGCCCTTGGAGACAGGAGAGTCCACTGTGGTGCACCGATCTCCAATTGTAAGAGACGGGAAATAAGGTGAGGATGGGGGCTGGGCAGGTATCTGCTGTTTGCCTGAAGCCTACTTGGGTGCACACCAGAGCAGCTCCTGAGGAGACAGACGCCCTGTGAGGACAGGCAGTCAGCAACACAGAGGAGCCAGGCCGAAGAACACACATGTGGAGACCAGCAGGTCCCAGGAGGCAGAACTTAGGGCAGAAACTGGGTCACCACCAAGGCCAGGATTCAGAGTGAGAGAGGTGGAGCCCAGTGATAAGTTCTGGCTTAGGTTCTAGAAGGATCTCCAGAGCTGGAGAAATGGTTTAGTGGTTAAAGCGCTTGCCTGCAGAGCCAAAAGATACAGGTTCGATTCCCCAGGACCCACGTAGGTGGCACATGCATGGGGAGTTCATTTCCAGTGGCTAGAGGCCCTGGCATTCCCTCTCTCCCTCCAATCCCCCCCCCGCCCCTTTCAAAAAAATTTGGATAAATTAAAATTAGAAAAAGATCTCCGTGATGTTGTATTGCATCTAGCCTAGGGCCAGAGCGTTCCCTGCTGGGGCCATTGCCACACCCTGTCTGGCACAGTGAAGGAGATAGGGGCCAGCTTTTGTTCATTTTTAAAATTTATTTATTTGAGAGCGACAGAGAGAGAGAGAGAATGGGCGCACCAGGGCTTCCTGGCCACTGCAAACGAACTCCACATGTGTGCGCCCCCTTGTGCATCTGGTTAACGTGGGTCCTGGGGAACGGAGCCTCGAACCAGGGTCCTTAGGCTTCACAGGCAAGTGCTTAACCACTAAGCCATCTCTCCAGCCCGGGGCCAGCTTTTGAATTAAAGGATGCTGATGGATTGGGGTGGAGCGTGAAAGAAAACAAAGTGTGGAACAGTGAAGAGACTTTGGGCAAAAAGAGGAGGCGTCTGAGGACAGCAGCTTCCTCTAGGAGGAGCCAGGTGGCGGCGCTCCCGAGCTCCAGGACTCCAGCGCTCCAGCCTCGTGCAGCGCGCACCTAGTGTCTGAGGATACCAGGACCCAGCGTGGCTGACCCAAGCCAAGTGACTGAACAGAACTTAGCTAACCCTGGCGGCTCAAGCCTATGAGCCCAACATTCAAGAGGCTGAGGCAGGAGGATTACAACTTGGAGGTCAGCCTGGGCTACTACGAAGACCCTCGTCTCAGAAAACCAACAAACAAGCAAACCAGCACAGCTCTGTCCACTCACAGTTCTGGAGGGGCAGAAATCCACATGAAAGTGTGAACTCCCCCAAAGTCTCCAATGAGCATCTGTGTTAGTTTTCTTCTTGTGGATGATACAACATGCCTGAAAAGTATATTTATGTGTATATATATATATATATATATATATATATATATATATATATATATATATATATATAATGTGTTATATATATCAGTGTGTATCACATCAGTTTGAGGGAGGTAGGGTTTATTTTAACGACAGTTAATTCCAGGTTACGGTCCATCATGTGGGGAAGACATGTCTGCCGGAGCTTGAGGCCTCTGGTCACAACAACGCAGCCCACAACGAGGATGCAGAGCGCAATGGTTGGTGGGGCGCAGCCAGCTCTCCTTTCTATACAGTCCAGGACCTCCGCTTGCGGAAGGAAGCGTGCTGGCCACAGGGAGGGTGGGTTTTCCCACCTCAAATGACCTAATCAAGATAAGTCCTCACAGATGTGCGCTGAGGCTAACTAATCTACATAATCCCTCACAGGTGATTCTAAGTCCCGTCAAGTTGACAATATAAACTATCAGAGAATCCTTTCCTGCCTCTCCCAGCTTCTGCCGATTCTTGGCTGTGTTCCTCCGGTGCCTGCCGCTGTGCACATAGAGCTTTCCCGTCCTCCCTGTGTGACCCTTATATCTCTCATAAGGACACAGGGGCCACTCTAATGCAGGGTAGGCTCTCAAGGATTTTAACTTGGTTACTTTTACAAATAAGGGCATCATTGTAGACCCTGGCGGTTATGAGGACAAAAGTCTAAGGTCCCTCGGGGAGGGCCCAGCAAGCACCAAGAGCCTAGAGGGTTGGCTACGACGACTTCCCTCCCACCCAGGTGGAGACCTCAGGTGGCCTAGCAGATGTGTGCCACCCCCGCCACCAGTCCTGCCCAGTGCTGACAGCGGCAGGGAGGGCACTCACTTCTCTAGAACGACACCTTGGGCCTGCAGCGCCCCAGCACCCTGGCAGCACTTAACCATTTGGTCATCAGAGCGTGAGCCACACAAGGCCAGGACAGTATCGTCCTTGGCCCTCCTTCCCTGGAAGTTCATGCAGACGGCTACACGTGCAGCATGATACTTGGCACATTGCTCAGTGATACGTGTGCCGTGAATGGGTCCCTCTGCCCCTGTAGGTGAAGGCAGTGGCTGAGGGCATAGGTTTGAGAATCAGGTAGCCTAGGAAGGAATCGCAGTCTTCCTTGTCCGTGCCTCGGTTTCCTCATGTAGAAATTTCTCGAGAGGACCAGGTGCCCACCAGTGCCATGTGTATTAAGGCTCTCGGCCATTCCTGTGCCTCCCAAGGGGTCCTGGCTCCGGGCTGGCTGCCAACCTGGCCTGGAGGAAGTTTCTGTCCAGCTCCAGGTTGTGGTTGGGAGGGCAACCCTGCCAGCTGATCTGATTTGAGGAGCTCTGCATCAGTCCTGTCCCACACTGAGCCAGTGGCAGCACAGGCTGGGCCAGTGTGAGCCAGGCACACGAGAGTGTCACAGGAGGGCTCTGCCTGGCACTGGACAGCTCAGCAGTGCAAGGCCAGTGAAGAGACACCTAGTCTAGGTCCCTACCAGAAAGGCCTGAGGGGCTTTGTCACCTCTGACCTCCTGGGGTCAGCAGTGGACCACCTGTTAGGAACTTGAAGTTGTACACAGGCAAATGTTAAATATATGTTGTTTTATTTTTCTGTGGTGTGTGTGTATTGTATAGTTCTTTGAGGCAGGGTCTCATGTAGTCTCAAACTCATTTTGTGCCCGAGGTTGGCCCTGGCCTCCTTGTCCTCCTGCCTCTGTCTCCCAAATAATGGGATTACAGGTGTGTGCCATGCACCTGGTATCTATGGCTTTTTACAAAAAAAAATTTTATTTACATGGGCACTGGGGCATTGAACCCAGATCATTAGGCTTTGCAGGCAAGCACCTTTTTTTGTTTGTTTGTTTATTTTTATTTATTTATTTGAGAGCAACAGAGAAAGAGGCAGAGAGAGAGAGAATGGGCACGTCAAGGCCTCCAGCCACTGCAAACGAACTCCAGATGCGTGCGCCCCCTTGTGCAACTGGCTAACGTGGGTCCTGGGGAATCGAGCCTCGAACTGGGGTCCTTAGGCTTCACAGGCAAGTGCTTAACCACTAAGCCATCTCTCCAGCCCCAAGCAGCTTAACTTTTAAGAGTGTGCTGTTACCAGGTGTGGTGGCACACACCTGTCATCCCAGCTACCTGGGAGACTGAGGCAGGAGGATCTAGAATTCAGACCTTGTCTCAGAAAAAAATCCGGGTGTGGTGGCGCACACCTTTCATTCCAGCACTCTAGAGACAGAGGTAGGAGGATCACTGTGAGTTCAAGGCCACCCTGAGACTACATAGTGAATTCCAGGTCAGCCTGGGCTAGAGTGAGACTCTAACTTGAAACACCACACACAAAAATAATAATTTTTTTAGAAAAGGTAAAAAAGAACCCACCCACTACCGCACTCCACTACCCACCCATTACCACCACCATCACCCCCACCACCACCAAAGAAAAAAAAGGGAAAAAGAAAGCTGGGGATGGTAGCTCAGTGGTAGAGTGCTTGCCAAGCATGCGTTAGGCCTAAATCAAATCCCTAGTACCACCAAAATAAATTTTAAAAGTGTGCCACGCTCATATTTCCAGCAGCATGGGTACTTCTCCAGATCCACACTCGTCCCTCTGTCTGAGCCCAGCTCTGTCACAGGCTGAATCTTGAGCGTTCGCCCACTGTCACCAGCCATAAGCCCGTCTCACAGACACCTTCCCACGGGCCCTGCTGGGAGTGGAGGTGAGGCAGACACCAGACTGCTGTGGCCCAGCCCACCGCCCTGCCCACCTTGCTGGGGGTCTTCAGTGGGTGTCTCCTTCATCCTGCCTGCTCAGCCAACATGTCGGCTGCCTCCCAAAGCCGCAGGGTCCATGGGCTGCACTGTAAGGGACTTGGATTCTACCCGGGCTGCCAGAAAGAAACAGACGCTCCTCCCAGGAACCACCCTGGCTCTCACTGGTGGGCTGGGGCATCACAGCGGAGCTTCAGGAGTGACAGCCACATCCAAGCATGAAAAAGGTGAGGCCTGAGCTGGAGAGATGGCTCAGTGGTTAAAGGCACTTGTTTGCAAAGTCTTGACTGCCTGGGTTTGATTCCCCAGTACCCACTGTAAAGCCAGATGCATAAAGTGGTGGTGTGGAGTTCGTTTGCAGTAGCAGGAGACCCTGGCACACCCATACTCAATCTCTCTCTCTGTGTCTATTTCTTTCTCTCCCTCAAATAATTAAATAAAAAAATATTTTTAAAAGGTGATCTGGGGCTGGAGAGATGGCTTAGCGGTTAAGCGCTTGCCTGTGAAGCCTAAGGACCCCGGTTCAAGTCTCAATTCCCCAGGATCCACGTTAGCCAGATGCACAAGGGGGCGCATGCATCTGGAGTTCGTTTGCAGTGGCTGGAGGCCCTGGCACGCCCATTCTCTCTCTCTCTCTCTCTCTCTCTTTCTCTCTCTCTGCCTCTTTCTCTCTTTGTGGCTCTCAACTAAATGAATAAAAAAAATGAACAAAAAAATAAAAAACAAAAGGTGATCTGCAGCCTGGCATGGTGGTGCACGCCTTTAATCCCAGCACTTAGGAGGCAGAGGTAGGAGGATCGCCATGAGTTTGAGGCCAGCCTGAGAATACAGAGTGAATTCCAGGTCAGCCTGGGCTAGAGTGAGACCCTACCTCAAAAAAATAAAAAAAGGTAAACTGGTGGGTTTGGTGGCTCACACCTTTAACCATAGCACTTGGGTGGCTGAGGTAGGAGGATCACTGTGAGGTCAGGGCCAGCCTGAGACTACATAATGAATTCCAGGTCAGCCTGGGCTAGAGTTGAAACCCTACCTCTTAAAAAAAAAAAAGAAAGAAAGAAAGAAAAGGTGAGGCCTGAGTGGAGGAATGCCAGTTTCCTAATGTCTGCAGACTTTTTCTGAAAGCCTCCTGGGGCCAATGTCATGTGAGCTTTGACTCCGTGCCTAGCTGTGCTGGCTTCATAGGATGAGTAAGTCCCAGGGGACCGCCGGCCCATAGGCAGGCAGTTGTTCACAAATGGTAGGCACACTCTTGTGGGTCCACAAACAGGGACAGGAGTGCTGAGTCACTCTGCGCTGGGGTGTGGAGCTGTGTGACCCTGGGCGAGTAGCTTTTATCTGAGAGGCTCCTGTGGCATGAGAAGGAAATCTCCCCACCTGTGGGGGTGTGAGGTTGAAATCCCCCATCCGCTGTGGGGGGGGGGATGGAGAGAACAGCCACGGCACCACCAGAACTGAGGGGACATTCAGGCAGCGGAGGCTACAAGGAGCCTTGGCATTTAAAGACAATGGGGAGAGGTGCGGTGGTGGGGGTCCTGAGCGGGTACTGCTAGGGGGCTCGATCTAAGCAGGGATTCGTCACACACCGCTGAGTTACTCTAGGAAATATCTAGAGCGAAGCTTAAAAGAATATTTTTTTATTTATCTGAGAGAGAGGTTGTGTATGGGTGCGCCAGGGCCTCTTGCCACTGCAGACGAATTCCAGATGCATGTGCCATTTTATGCATCTGGTTTTACATGGGTACTGGGGAATGGAGCCTAGACTGACAAGCTTTGTAAGCAAGTACCTTTAACCACTGAGCAATCTCTCCAGCCCCCGGGGAAGCTTTTATTATACCTCCTGGCTTTGCTTTTGTTTTTCTTACTGTTTTGAGACAGTCTAGCCTCAAATCGGTGGTTCACCTGCCTCAGCCTCCTGAGTGCTGGGTTGTAGCGTGCTGGGCTTCTGTTTTTTGGTTTTTTTTGTTTTTGGTTTGGTTTGGTTTGGGTTTTGGTTTTTCGAGGTAGGGTTTCACTCTAGCTCAGAATGGAAGCTGGAATTCACTATGTAGTCTCAGGGTGGCCTCAAACTCATGGCGATCCTCCTACCTCTGCCTCCTCCCAAGTGCTGGGATTAAAGGCGTGCACCACCATGCCCAGCTGGGCTGTTTTTTTAAGATTGTTAGAGGCTTCTGCTTGTGTACAGACAAGCTGAAAGAAGCCAGTGGCAGCCAAGCACGATCCTTCCCCCCAGGCGCCCCTCTGAAGCCACTTGCTTCCTTGACCTGTAAAGGTGTTAGGAGGGAGCTTCTGGGGATACTCCCCTTTTGTTGTCACTTTGATGCCCTGAGCGTCTTTCCCTGTGTGACACACTTGGAAGGACTGCCCAGGGGAGGCCGTGGCTCGGGCTGTAGTTTGCTTGGTGCTCCCTCCCTAGGGAAATCCCAACAGAGTATTGAACACTCAGTGGGCACCAGCTGCTGGTTGACCCTAGGAGGGAGTTTTCCTTTTCTTTTTTTCTTTTCTTTTCTTTTCTTTTCTTTTCTTTTCTTTTCTTTTCTTTTCTTTTCTTTTCTTTTCCTTTCCTTTCCTTTCCTTTCCTTTCCTTTCCTTTCCTTTCCTTTCTTTTCTTTTTTCTTTTCTTTTTTCTTTTCTTTTTTCTTTTCTTTTCTTTGTGAAAGGCTGAAGATTGAGCTTAGGGCATCACACATGCTCAGCAGGGCCTCCTGTCAGTGAGCAACACCCCAAGCCCTGGGAGGTGAGTTTTGTCCTGTCAGGAGAGTGAACCTTCTATGGATGGAGCCAGTTGAAACTTCTTTTCAAGCGCCGGCTGTGTCGTTCAGTGGCTGTGTGGCCTCAGACAAAACGCCTAGCCTCTCTGGGTGGCAGTTTTAAGATGCCCTTAATACCGCTGACTCCTGAATCCCTAGAGGTTCGCTGGTTCCGTCTTTATCCACTTAGCCTCATGTGCTTTCCTGATCCTTCTGTTTTCCTTGCTGGAGCAGGCTCTCCTGAGGCAGAAGTCACAGCTATTGTGTTCCGTTGCCGGCTGTGAGCAGAGGCTCAGCTCCCACCCTTGGTGCCCTGTGGTCCCTGCGGGGGCCGTGGACAGTGTTGTGGTGGACATTGAGCTGGACGAGGTACACAGAGGGACTTCTGGGTAGGAGTGGACGCTGGACCTGAGCTTGTGGGACTTGGGAATGGAGTCCTTACATCTTAGCTTACCTGCTGTTGCAGTCAGGTTCCCATTGCTGGTAGAAATCACCCAACCAAGAGCAGCTTGTGGGGGAAAAAAAAAAAGAAGAGGTTTATTTTGGCTTACAGGCTCGAGGGGGAAGCTCCACGATGGCAGGGGAAAACGATGGCATGAGCAGAGGGTGGACATCATCCCCTGGCCAACATAAGGTGGACAATAGCAACAGGAGAGTGTGCTAAACACTGTCAAGGAGACACTGGCTGTAACACCCATAAGCCCGCCCCCAACAATACACTCCCTCCAGGAGGCATTAATTCCCACATCTCCATCAGCTGGGAACCTGGCATTCAGAACACCTAAGTTTGTGGGGGACACCTGAATCAAACCACCACCCCTACCATGCCTAGGGCTGTGCCTATGCAGAAGACTCTAGGTTCCAGTCTGCCTCTGCCACCCTCAGAGCAGGACTTGGAGCTGTGGTTTCAGCTCTGGAAAGTGGGTAATGAATGCCTGACCGAGAGGCTGAGGAGAGCTTCAGGCTGCTGAAGCTAGTCAGGGAGAGAAGAATGGGTCAGACCTTCTCCCCACGGCCTCTGGCTGGCGGGCTGTGCCCCAGGGTCCAAAACCACCTTCCCTTCTCCTCTCCTCTCACCTTTCCCAGGAGGGCAAAAGGACAGAAGCTCACTGTTGACCCCACAGGAGCCCAAGAGGTGTGGAGCCACCAGCCCTGACTTCAAAACCCCAGTTTAAGAGTTGCTGCCTAAGCTCTGACGCTTCCAGCTGCTTCCTATCCTGGGAGTAAATTAAGAGGAGGCCTAACCGGCTTCCAGAGGCTCGTAAATCCTCCCGTCCCCCAGGCCACCCTCCTTTAGATCCCACCTGCCCCCTAGCTGCCTCACCCCATCCTGGCTCTGGGCAGGACTTGTCAGCTGTCAGGGTCACTCCAAGGGTCTCCAGGGGCCACCCAGGAAATCCTACTGCAATATATCTGCCAGTGACTTGGATTTCAGAGGGGCCACCAAGGCTATAGGAGGAGCCAGTGAGACAGCAGCTCCCCCCAGGAGTCCCTGTGCCCTCAGACCCTCTCCTACCCACCTCCACCATCACCATGGAGATGCAGCTGGTTCCTAAGATGGACTGATTAGAAGACACACGGTGTCGTGAACACTTACACATGCGTGCTAACAGATGCACACTTACAGACACAGGTGCACACTCACACACACTCACATGCTAACAGTCATTGACTCAGACACATGGGGACTTGCCCAGAGAGACAGTCACAGCGAGGGCCTTGCACCTCAGCTCGGCCCCACTAGGTTGGACGCTCTGGGGAAACCCAGGCCCCACTGACTTCTGGTCCATACAGACTCCTGTGTGGAAGGTTCTGGGGCCCCAAATGGCTAAGCTAATGAGGGTGGGTAGTCTCTCAGCCCCATCCATTCTTCCCTACCTTTGGCCCTAACCTTTATCCATTCTTCCAACAGACCGTGTTACCCCAGCAGGCACTAGAATACTAAAATGAACATGGCACAATTAGGTCTGATTGCAGCAAGGGGCGAGAAGGCAGAGAGGCACACTGCCATAGTGCCAAGGAGAAGTGAGGCCTCTGCCAGCCTACCAGGGGCCACCTCCATAGACCCTTGGAAGGAGCCCCAGGACCCTGACTGACCCTGTTGCCCTTCCTGCCCACAAGCGACAGTGGGACACTCATCTTACCACACTCTTTCCCTCTCCAGGGTGGTCTCCAGTCCCGCCGATGGGCTGGTCTCCCTAGTTCCTGACCACAGGTTTCCTGGCAGACCCTGGTGAGCTCTAACCCCTTGTCCTCCTCCACCTATCAAGAACCAGCAATCCATTCATTCATCTGGGCCCATGGAACCCTCCGGGCCTTTTCTAACGGAGCCCTGTGCACCACTGTTTATGCTAAGTAAACCCCAGGGGTTCAGGGTGACAGGTTGCCCATCTAAACTGCTCAGTCAGGACCCCTTCCCCATGCCAGGTCATCATATCACTCCAGGCAGCCGGATCTCAGAACCTTCCAAAAAACCACCACAGATTGAAGTTTCCTTCTGTTGACTTGCCTAGAAATTGAGAATCCTCATCATCTCATCTCGCTGCCTCTGCCAGGCCTTAGAGAACTGTGCGAGCCCCGTGGGCCTGTTACCCATATGAGCCAGAGGTCACCACAGCAGGAGAAAGGAAGGCAAGGATGACCTTCCCTTTGGGCTGACAGGGGTGGATGGAAGGAGGGAGGGACAGAGGGATGGATGGACAGATGGATGGAGCTATAAGGGAGGATGGAAGGAAACCTGGGGGACAGTGGCTCCAGGACCCGTGTGGGTCCTATAGAGTGAAGTATTGCATTCTTGGAGCCCAGGCCTGTCTTTTTTCTCCTCCATGAACTGAGTCCCCCAGCCTGTCCTAGGTGAACCCGTCCTAAGACTGTTTTGTTTTTAAATATTTTTATTTATTTATTTTATTTTTGACAACTTCCATAATTATAGACAATAAATAGTAATAAATAATTATAGATAGTAATCCGTGGTAACTCTCTCCCTTAAATATTAAGAAGTGAAAATAAATAAATAAAATGAGGTGGTTGGAAGAAGTGGGACTTTCAAACTGGGCTTCTCCAGAGATGTTGAAGCAGAAGAAGGAACATGTTTGTTTTCTTTAAAAAAAAAAAAAAAGTTTAAAAAACTGTAATTTTAAAAGTCATCGATTAGAAGCCACCAGAATCTTCTCCCACTCGTCCCTCTCTTCCCCAGCCAGTCTCGTGTTCCACTTGTCCTGTCTGACGTTGGGCACCTCAAGGTACACTGGGGATGATCTGCGGTGGTTGCCAAGTCCTCGGCCTCTGGCTTTTCACCACACTGCCCAGCAACGGTTGCATTCCGGTCCCTTGTGCCTGAAGCCATGGTGGAGCTGATCACACCCGATTCTTATCACACCTTTGGGGGTGTCCACGCGGGATGGGGATGTGGTGTTTATGTGGGAGTTTCTTTGACGATTTTAAAAAAGAAAAGTAGAAAGCTGCTGGAACCTTCTAGCTTTTACTTCTCCTGATTCATCTCAGGTGATTTGGTTGCCCAGTCTTTCTCCCTCTGTGCCCTAGAACTGTTTCTCCTGCTGAGCCCCGCTCCGGGCATCCGACCCTGGACTCTTCCGTGTGGAGAGAGGAGTCACCCTCCTGGTCAAGGCCAGGGATGAGCCAGGCTTTAATTCCCAGCCTTCTTAGGATTGCCCCTTCATAAATATGCCCACCCTCATGAAGTACTCATCACCCTCCCCTCTCCTCCTCTGCACCTTTCCTTTCCTGGCGTACCTGCAGCAAGGTGGAAGCCCCACGTGTCCCCCGTGTTCTTGGGCAGCACCTCCCCATCCCTCCAGATAGCTGTGTGAATGATCCCAGCTCTAAACCCAATTGGTGAGGAGACTGGCTGATTCCTGTCGGAACATTCTGGAATATCCTACAAAAACAGCTTTGCTGTTGCTTCTGAGTATCAAGGGGAAAAGCTGGGTCTGGGCTACCAGGAGGCGCCCTGCTGGGAGGAATGCTAGGAAGACCTGTACCTAACCACGCCAACTGACTGGTCATAGGTGGGCGCGGAAACAGCTGACTCACTTAAAGGTGTTGGACTGGGGAAATGGCTCAGGGCCTAAAGGCGCTTGCTGGCAAAGCCAGGGGCGCAAAGCAGTGCACGAATCTGCAGTTTCATTTGCAGCAGCAAGAGGCCCCGGAAACACCCATAGTCCCTATCTCTCTCTCTCTCGAAAATAAATAAATATTTTCTAAAAATTAAAACTCAGGCCCCCACAATGATTTACTGCTGCTCTCATAACTCATAACCCACAACTCCATGGTAAACACCAGCAATCCCACTAAGGAGGGCCCTCAGTGGAGTGGGGGCAGGGAGGAGGGAAAGGATGCTACCAACATACTATGTGCCCATACAAAGTTTCTACTTGCTAAAAAAGTAAATAAATAAATAAAAACACCAAAAAAAAAAAAAAAAAAAAACCTCAGTGGGCTGGAGAGATGGCAAAGCACCTAAGGTGTTTTCCTGCAAAGCCTACCCACCCAGGTTCAATTCCCCAGTACGCACTTAAAGCCAGATACACAAAGTGGCACACATATCTGGAGTTCATTTGCTGTGACTGGTGGCCCTGGTGCATGCCCATTCTTCTCTCTCTCTCTCTCTCTCTCTGTTTGCAAATAAATATTAAATAAAAAAATTTTAAACATTAAAACTCAGTGTTAGTTGGCCTAGTGCATTTTATTTTCCAGTGGAATCAGGGAAGCCACTGATCTAAAGACTATGAAATTCCTGAGTTCCTGATGGCAGTCATTGTGTCTCTGTGACTTACTTAATGATCACCTGTCCCATACCTTCTTTGTTCTCCTTCCAGATTGTTCTTTGGGGCCGCACTGAGAAATGCCTGAAGGAGACAACAGAAGAGATTCGGCAGATGGGCACGGAGTGCCATTACTTCATCTGTGATGTGGGCAACCGGGAGGAGGTATACCAGACGGCCAAAGCTGTCCGGGAGAAGGTCAGGAGCTCAGGAGCCTCTGTCCCAGCATGCTGAAGGGAGGGTGGTGCCAAGTAACGAGTGTGCTCGTGTGGCCCGGGAGGGAACGCTGCATGGCAAGATGGCTTTGTCCAGGGCAACTTTGGGGACTCTTTGTGAAGTTATATGGGCAGGGATTTGGGTTGATTATGCAATAGGGGTGGCCCTGTTGGCCTCATGGAAATTTAGGCCCTGTAAGTTTCTCTCCAAGACTAACAGGTGGAAATGTCCTATTACCTTCTGGGGAAATCCTTGCCTTAGTCCATGTCATCTGGGTTGAGTGTATCAGGGAGCTCCAAGAGAGGAAAAGTCACCTTTCTGGGCGTGGTGGCGCATGCCTTTAATCCCATCACTCGGGAGGCAGAGGTAGGAGGATCGCCATGAGTTCGAGGTCAGCTTGGACTAGTGCAAGACCCTACCTCGAAAGAAAGAAAAGAGAAAGGAAAAGGCAACAGCATTTCCAAGGTCACACGGCTGGTGGCTTGTGGGGCCTGGTGTGTGTCCCTACAGGTGCAGACTAATTGCCCTCATAGCCTGCTCTTGCCCACAGGTGGGTGACATCACCATTCTGGTGAACAATGCCGCTGTGGTCCACGGAAAGAGCTTGATGGACAGTGACGATGACGCCCTCCTCAAGTCCCAGCATGTCAACACCCTGGGCCAGTTCTGGGTAAGGATTGTCCTGGCCCAGAGCCAGCTGTGGGCATGACAGGAAGCCTGGACAGGGTGAGGGTGGAGGGAGAGAGACAGAGAGAACGGCTGTCTAGGACTGGGGCTTAGGTCAGCAGGAACGCCTAAGAACAAAGGAGCTCGACGGGAGGGATGACTAGCCCAGGAGCCAGTGGAGTTTCTGATGGGTGTTGAGCTCAGAGTCCTGAAGCAGGGAGCCTTCGGGCCCTCCTTTGCAGGCGGGTTCAGATGCTGGAATCGCTGTGTATCCAGGTGGGCTGCCTTTCCCAGGGGCTGCAGGGGCTGGTGGGAGCTGTACTTCTCTGCCCTGAGCCCCTGTCCACCCTCAGACCACTAAGGCCTTCTTGCCACGGATGCTGGAGCTGCAGAATGGTCACATCGTGTGCCTCAACTCTGTGCTCGCACTGTCGGCCATCCCAGGCGCCATCGACTACTGCACGTCCAAAGCATCAGCCTTCGCCTTCATGGAGAGCCTGACTCTGGGGCTGCTGGACTGTCCGGGGGTCAACGCCACCACCGTGCTGCCCTTCCACACCAGTACCGAGATGTTCCAGGGCATGAGGGTCAGGTCAGTGTGTGAGACCAGCGACCTCCCCTGAGCCAATCCAGCCAATGGTCTGCACTGAGAGAGGTTCACACTAGAAGAACCCTAGAAGCCCTGGATCCTGGCTTTGCGCTCGCAAGCCTCATTCTCCATCCTCGAGGCAGTGGGAAGCCACCACGGGCTTAGAGTCCCGCTTCTTAGGTTGAGAGCTGGCCCGGTGCGTGCAGTGGAATGCTTACTACCCAAGAACAACGAGGGAAACAGCAGCCGCACGTGAGCTGCTTTAGCAAATCTCGCGTGCGTGACGCGGAGGGAGAGAAGCCAAAGCGGTACATCGCACGTGGTCCCGTGAGCGCCAGAGGCTAAGAAGAGGCAAAACTGGCCATGGTGCCAAGGCACCAGACCAGTGGCTCACCCAGTGGCTCAGAGCCTGGAGGGGAGCACAGGGGGACTTTCTGTGCTTTGAGAAAGTTCACCCTTCTGATCTAGGTAGCCGTTAAATTTAAGCAGAAGCTAACTGAGCTGTATAAGGCCCACCCTCACACCTTCCCCAGCCCCATCCAATGTGACCATTGGCTTAGCGCTTATCCTTGGCAGCTAGGGTGGCCCTCCCCTATAACTGTGACAGCAGGTCTGACTGGTAACTGCTCTAGCCTTCATTGCTGATTTCTCCCCCACCCCCGCCGCCTTTTTAAAAAGGTATTTATTTATGTATTTGAGTGGGAGAGGGAGTATGAGTGTGCCAGGGCTTCCAGCCACTGCAAATGAACTCCAGATGCATGCACCACTTTGTGCATCTGGATTTACATGGGTACTGTGGAATCAAACCCTGAGTTGGCAGGCTTTGCAAACAAGTGCCTTTAACCACTAACCTATCTCCCTAGCACCTCATTGCTGATTTTTTTTGCGGGGGGGCTTTTTTGAGGTAGGGTCTCACTCTAGCTCAGGCTGACCTGGAATTCACTCTGTAGTCTCAGGGTGGCCTTGAACTCATGGTGATCCTCCTACCTCTGCCTCCCAAGTACTGGGATTAAAGGCGTGCACCACCATGCCCGGCTTCATTGCTGATTTTTTAAAATGGAGTGATGACCCATTGGTCATATGTAGTAAGGGTAAAATGGCATTGGTATGGGAATACTGTATTCCTTCACATGAAGTACCCAGTCCATAGCACTGTAATGATATGTATTGCCTAGAGCCAGAGATTATAAATAGATGAAAAGCAGAAATTACCCAGAAACTATTGGCATTTCTTGTTTTGCTACCGAACACAAGAGGATCTGCCTTATATGTCTTGGCTTCTTGCACAAATGCAGACAAGGAGGTAGAGCGCTTGCCTAGCATGTGTGAAGCCTTGGGTTCCAGCCCCAGCAGCGCACAGCAAAATGAAGATGGCGTAGAGAGATTATCATGAGACTTCCGTGGGACCGCCGTACATGCCATCGCTCAGCACACCTTTGGTTGCATGTAACAGGGACAGTGAGGATTTAGAAGTCAAGAATCAGAAATGAGGGCTGGGGAGGTGGCTCGGTTGGTAAAGTGCTTGCTATACAAGCATGAAGGCATGAGTTCGATCCCCAGAACCCATGTAAAAATGCCAGACGGGGTGATGTGCACTTGTAATCCCAGCACTGGAGAGGCAGAGACCTGTAGCTCCCTAGAGCTTACTGGCCAGCTAGTCTAGCCTACTTGGTGAGCTCTAGATCAATGAGAGCTGGTGTAAAAGGTGAATGGTGCTTGAGAGACAACACCCGAGGTTGTCCTCTGGTATCCACACACATACGTGTGTGTGTGTGTGTGTGTGTGTGTGTGTGTGTGTGTTGTATATCTGGCTTTACTTGTGTACTAGAGAATGGAACCTGGGTCCTTTGGCTTTGCAGGCAAGCGCCTTAACCACTGAGCCATCTCTCCAGCCCAGCTATACTCTTGACTATAGTCATAGGATAGATTGTCTTCCCCTTTGAGGACTTGGGCTGGTTTCTTTTCATCTGAGTATGCAAAAGTGCTCAATAAATACATGCTGGTGCAGAAGTGCATCAGTGGCAATCTGCAGTTTTATTATTTATTTGGAAAGAGAGAGAAAGGGCACACTAGGGCCTCCTGCTACTGCAAACAAATTCCAGATGCATGTAACACTTTGTACCTCTGGCTATATGTGGGTGCTGGGGAATCGAACCCAGATCCTTAGGCTTTTCAGGTGTGCTTAACCACTGAACCATGTCTCCAGCCCTGTGTACAGATTTTTGTTTGTTGTTGTTTTGGTTTGGTTTTTGGTTTTCTGAAGCAAGGTTTCACTCTAGTCAGGCTGACCTGGAATTCACTATGTAGTCTCAGCGTGGCCTCGAACTCATGGCGATCCTCCTACCTCTGCCTCCCAAGTGCTGGTATTAAAGGCATGCGCCACCACGCCCAGCTCCTATGTCCAGTTTTAATTGGACACCCGAAAACGATAGGAGTGAGATGCTACAGTGTTCACAAATCTCTATTTCACCTTTTAGCATCTCTCCTCTCCATGTTAAAACAGAAACTCAAGGTTTCCGAGGTTATTTTTCCTTAGTGATTAAGAATATGGGCCCCAATGGCCTGGAATCAAATCTTAGTTCTGTGTGAATGCAGGCAAGTGACCTGACTTTTCCCTGCCTCAATGTCTTTGTTCATAAAACAGGGATTAATAATAGTTCCTCCTATTTCATGGGTTGAATGAGCTAGCTATATCTGCTTAGGGCCCCTAGGTGGGTATTAGCTAACTGTGGTTGCGTGGCTGAGAGCTGAGACTTGGCCAGGAGAATAGACCTGGAAGATTCACTCTTAATTGACTCTCATTTCCTGAAAGAGAAAGGAAAGAATAAAAGCCTTGGTTTTTTTTTTAAATTTATTTATTAGAGACAGAGGGAGAGAGTGAGAGAATGGGCATGCCAGGGCCTCTAGCCACTGCAAATGAACTCCAGATACATGTGCTACGATGTGCATCTGGCTAACGTGGGACCTGGAGAATCAAACCTGGGTCCTTAGGCTTCGCAGGCAAGTGCCTTAACCACTAAGCCACCTCTCTAGCCCAGCCTTGGTTTTTATGTAGCCATCTTGGCAGTTTTCTTAATATATAAATTATTTGACTCATTGTTGTGACCAATTGCCTGACAAGAAGCAGCTCAAAGAAGGAAGGGAGCCAGGTGTGGTGGTGCATGCCTTTAATCCCAGCACTTGGGAGGCAGAGGTAGAAGGGTCTCCATGAGTTTGAGGTCACCATGAGACTCCATAGTGAATTCCAGGTCAGCCTGGGCTAGAGCAAGATCCTACCTCCAAAAAAAGGAGGAGGAGGAGAAAGGGTTTATTCTGGCTCACAGTTTGAGGGACTGCAGTCCATCATGGCAGGGAAGGCATGATAATGGGAGCCTGAGGCTGGCTCGTCACATTGCATCCACAGTGAGGAAGCAGAGAGAGAGATGAGTGCTGTTACTCAGCCAGCACTCTCTTTTTTTTTTTATTTTCTTTTCTTTTGGTTTTGCTAGGTAGGGTCTCACTCTAGCCCAGGCTGACCTGGAATTCACTATGTAGTCTCAGGGTGGCCTCGAACTCACAGTGATCCTCCTACCTCTGTCTCCCGAGTGCTGGGATTAAAGGCGTGCGCCACCACGCCCAGCTCTCCTTTTTATGCAATCCAGGACCCAAGGCCCATGGAATGGTGCTGCCCACAGTTAGGATGGGTCTTCCCACCTCAATTAACGTAATCTAGAAACTTCCTCACAGATAAGCCCAGACGTTTATTTCCACTATGATTCTATTAGCTCCACTTCTAACCAACAGAGCTAACCTAACCTGCCAGATCCCACTGTGATTCTAAACCCCATCATGTTGACAAGATGAAACATGCAGCTAGGGTTAAAGGTCAGGGGCCTGGTTAGGACAGAACTAGTGGGCTTCTGGCAAGACTGGCCCTCCTGCATGTGCTATCATGTAAAATCACTTATTGACTTATTCTGTGTTCCAGCCTACCCACTGGACACTCTCCTCTCCACTGTACTGTGCATTTGGCCATCCTAGTAACCTTGAATGGAGCTCTTCTCCCCATGTTACAGATAAGAGAATTAAGGCTCAGAGAGTAGTCACATGCTAGAGGCCACTCAGCTGGACCTGAGCCAGTTAAGCAGGCTTCCACGGGATCCAGTAGTTCCACCACCTCTGTGTCTGTTAGCTGCGTACCTGTGTCATGGAGAGAAAGGGAAGGCTTGAGGTTTCTCCTTCAGGTCCTCCTGCAGGGATCTTACCAGGAAGGATCCCCTGAAGCCCATGGAGCTGGGTCTGTCTGTCCCCTCCTCTAAGGGGCAGCACTGGCCACAGATGAGGGCAGGAGAGTGCAGACTGACCTTTGTGTCACTTGGGTTCCAGTGACAGTGAGCCGCCTCGACGGGTGCCTCTGTGCAGAACAGGAGAGAACCCCTTCTAGATTGCAGGGCCGTGGGCCTCATAGAAGAGCTATAGTAACAGCAAAGAAAGTATAGGAGAGGGGTGGTGAGGTCCAGGAGCCTCAGAGCTGCCCCTTGCTCAGGAATGACGTCAGACCTGGTGACTCACCACCTTTAATCTTCCCGGTAACAGAGCAGATCACAAGCCCTTTGTGGGACAGAGGTCAGAGCCAGTGGCCTTGGCCCCACACCTTCAGGCCGAGCAGGGTGGGAAGAACAAAATCAGTAGAGCAGTGCCCTGGAGCTCACACACGCAGGCCCGGTTTGTCCCACTCAGCCACCGGAGCCTCTGTTTCCTTATCTGTAAGTCGGAGCGGCTGTGCACAGACTCCGTGCTTAGGGAACACCACGGTCGCACGGGTCTGGGATCACATGTCTTTCGATGGGTGTGAGAAGCCCCTGACGTTTGCCCATTTGACCGTCCATTCATCTGGACATTCTGTGGGCAGCACGCCGTGAGCGTTTGAATGTCCGTGGGTTTGTGAACCAGCAAGCCATGACCCCTCCAGCAGACAGACATGAGCAGTGGAGCGCAGTATGAGAAAGGACAAGGATTTACTGAGCACCTACTGCAACCAGCTGCTACTAGATGCTAAGAGTGCAATCGGGAGTGAGACTCATGGAGCCTCCATCCTTATAGAACTCAGTCTGGTAGAGAGACTGGCTATTGATAAGAGAGCCAAACAACAAAGCCACTGTAGGCAACTAACTAGAGAGGAGACCAGAGGCCACCCAGGGGCGGGTAGGGTCGAGAGGGCTCCCCAGGAGGAGCTGGGAGAGGTGGCTGTGGGGACAGCTATTAAAGAGCATAAGGCAACAAGGGCAGAAAGGCTGGCGCGTGCTGTTGGAGCAGAGGGAGCAGGGAAGAGGCGGTCAGATGGAGGCAGAGAGAAGGGAGTCCAGTGCTTCGAGAGCCCTGGAGGACTTTGGAGACTGAGTCCCAAGATGGCGGGCTGGAGTTCCTTGATTCTCTCAAAGATGCCCCCTGACAGCACCAGGGCTGGAGGAGCCAGGGAACATGGGACTCCCAACAGGCTTGCACTGGGGAGAATCCCACGGCCTGGGGTCCCTCCATAGGAGAGCCCAAAGGAGTGCCCGCACACGTTAGCCACACTGAGGCTGCCAGCAGAAATGCCAGCTTCTCCAGAAACCAGCGTCTTCCTGCCTGCAGGTTTCCCAACCTCTTCCCCCCGCTGAAGCCGGAGACAGTGGCCCGGAGGACGGTGGAAGCCGTGCGGCTCAACCAGGCTCTCCTCTTGCTTCCGTGGACCATGAATATCCTCATCATCTTGAAAAGGTACGGGACTGGGGGAGAAAGCTCTCTGTCAAGCTCATGACAAACATCCCCCCCCCGCCCCCCACAATAGATCCTAATGAGGAAGAGTCCCCACACAGGAGAAAGTGCACAGGTACTTGATTCGTCCTGTCTGCTGAGGGCAGGGGAATGAGTGGTGGTATATACCTGCCGTGGACGTACTGTCCTGACCGCAGGCAGCAGTGGCGGTCCTAAACCTCACAGTCGAAGCATCCCTGTATCTATGTATTGTATATTTGTTTGTTTCTGTGACAGGGTCTCACTGTACAGCTAAGGTTGGTCTTGAACACACAATGTACAAGCTGGCAATACTCCTGCCTGAGCTTCCCAAGTGCGAGGGCTACAGATGTGCATGCCTAAACCCAGCTCAAAAATAATTGAGTCCAAAGAGCTTTTGTTTTTGTGACTTACATCTATCACCGTGTTAGAAAAATTGAAACTGAAAAAAAAAGAAGTTAGAACTGAGAAAAAGCTTTGATTTTGACATTTGCTTCTATTCATAATGTTTAGTCATTTTTAAATGGCAATAACATAACTATTAAATTAACATAACTGGTTTTGGGAGGGGTTGTTCTGTTTGATGTTTTGTTTTTTAAGGTAAGGTATCACTCTAGCCCAAGCTGACCTGGAATTCACTCTGTAGTCTCAGGGTGGCCTCGAACTCACGGTGATCTTCCTACCCCTGCCTCCTGAGTGCTGGGATTAAAGGTGTGCGCCACCGCGCCCGGCTGGAGTTTTTGTTGGCTTGCTTCTTAGTTTCCTGTGTCAGGGTCTCATTATGTAGCCCAGGCTGGCCTCAGACTCCAAGTGATGGTATGACAGGTATATGATACCACACCTGGATCACAAATATGTTTTATGAAATATATATATATATATACATACATATATATTTGCATAAATGATTTTTTTTTTTTTGGTTTTTCGAGGTACGGTGTCACTCTGGCCCAGGCTGACCTGGAATTAACTCTGTAGTCTCAGGGTGGCCTTGAACTCACGGCAATCCTCCTACCTCTGTCTCCCAAGTGCTGGGATTAAAGGCATGCGCCACTATGCCCGACCATACATATATATTTGAAGCAAGGTCTCACTCTAGCCTAGGCTGGCCTCAAACTCATGGTGATCCTCCTACCTCTGACTCCTGAGTGCCAGCTTTAAAGTCATGAACCACCACACCTAGCTGACAATTATATATTTTTTAGAAGACAGGAAAAAACAAACAAACAGGGGCTAGGGAGAGTGTTCTATGGTTAAAAGTACCACATAAGACTGGCTGCAAAGTGGCACATGTCTGTAATTCCAACGCACCTATGGCAATGGGAGGCAGAGCCAGGAGAATCCCAAAGCTCGCGGGCCAGCTAGACTGGTGCCTAGCAGAAAAACAGAAAGCCTAGTAGTAAAAACAAGAGAGACACTGTGGCAGGTAGGGTGGAGGGGAAGAATAAACGCCTCAGGATTGCCCTCACCTCCACGTGTGCGCTGTGGTACAACCCCCTCTCCACACACATGTCACACACGTCCACACATCCGTTCAGATACACACAGTAAAAAGAAGAAAAGAAAAACACAACGGGAGTCAGGAGAGAGTGGCATTGTTTTACATTTTTTGCAGATCTTTGTGGTCTGGTATAATTGTTGACAAGTAGATTCTTATATTTTAATTCGTTGTGATGTGTCACATAGCCCCTGGAAAACTCTTATCCCCTACTTGTCAGAGAACAAGCTCATCAAAGACCAATGCTGGGTTGGAGATGTAGCGTGCTTGGTTAGCATGCGCAAAGCCCTGGGTTCTAACCCCAGCGTGGCATAAACCAAATGTGGCAGCACACACCTGTAATTCCAGCACTGGAGGGGTAGAGGCAGGAGGATCAGAAGTTCAAAGTCATTCTCAGATACATAGTGAGTTCGAGGCCAGCTTGGGCAACATGAGACCCCCATCTCAAAAGAAAAAAAAAAAACAAGAAGACAGATGATTTAATAGTATCATTATAAATATCCTGAAAGATCTAAGGTACCCAAGGGTTCCTAGACCTTTGAGAGCCATTGTTCTTTAAGCTATCACACATAGCTCCAGGACCTGAGAAGTTTAGTCAAATGGAGACACAGGAGTCTTGATGCGAAAAGCTCCGAATTTGTATTAAAAAAAAAACACAAAAAAACTTCATAGTTCTGGTCAGGTGAGATTTGCCAGGGCAGATCACCCTAGGTGATGGGCTACATAAAGGAGATAATCACTTTCCAGAATTTTCCCAGCACTGATTTCCCCCTAGAACTTCCCAGACTTTGCGCAGCAAGCCCTCGCATACAGCTCCTGCGCTAACGGGGCCAGGGCGGGTAGGTGGCCGCCTCGGCACAGCGTCCGTCCGTGGGCGTCTCGGTGCAGCAGGGAGATGGACCTGTGTCTCTGCAGCTGTGACTCTGGTTCCTCCCTGGCAGGAAGTGAGGCTTCCAGATACTGGGCTGGCCCTTCTCTTGTCAGGCATGAACTTCCTAAGGAAGCCATCTCCCCCTGACACTTTCCCATCCCCCCCCACTGGCAGGGTGACCTGGCACCAGCAGCTGGCCCTATGTCCTCCATGCTCAAGGCCCCTGTGCAGGCAGAGAGTGGCGAGTCAGGGTGGGGGTGCCCGGAGCATTCAGAACATGTCTTATCTGGCTCAGCACATCCTGACCTTCCATCCATGATATTCCCTGGCTATCTGAGGAAGCCCCTACAAGAACAGGGCTCAGGCCCTCATTGAGGCCAGGCTACCACTCCCTCTACTTTAAGGAATATCTAAGGAAGTGTTCTGGAACATTCTAGTAAAAAGTTACTTAGTCTAGTTTATCTTAGCACTCTCCACAGTGGGCCCCTAACCTATATTTCCTGCCCTGTACCCCTCCCTCCCCACCTTCCTGGAGAGACATCTCTAGAGACTCAATTCTTGAGACAACACTTCTGGAAGTATCCAGATTGTTCTGCCTGGGAATAAGCCTGCCCTCTCCTATACCTTAGTGTGCCAGGCCCAGGGGTCAGAGGAACTAGGAATTAGAAATGAAATGTCTTAAACAGGTGAGGATGGCCTGGGGAAGGGGAGTGCTGAGAAAATACAAGGACTCTGAGGCTCTAGGAGAGGCCTGTGGGGCACCTTGGACATGTTCCTGGGGGGACTGACACCTATATTGTAACTTCTCAATGCACATAGTAAGCCCTTCATGAGGAAGTGGCTGCTGGAGTTGATGGAGCTCTTAGGTACCTGTGCGTCCAAGGGTGCTGTTTTAGTTCCCCATGGTTATAACTGAGCACCCCAAACGGTAATTCATAAAGACAGCTTTGTTTGGGGTCCCGGAGGCGGAGAAGCCCAAGAACATGCCACTCTTGGCATCGGGCGTTTATAACAAAGCCACTCCCTAGACTGCTCGTTAATCCATGAGTGAGTCCATCCACTTTTGACCCAGTCACCTCCTCAAGGCCCCACCTCCTGTCCTACCACAATGACAAGTGTCAGCATGCATTTCCCTGGGGACCGAGCCCTTCAGACCGCAGCAGATGCTAAGAATGCAGCTCTTACGTATATCCCTGAGCCCCAGCCTTTGCCCAGTGAAAGTGCCCACCCACTTCCTTGAAAGTTTTTCTCTGGGGTGGGGGGGGGGAGGTGGTTTGGAGGGAAAGTTGCTGAGTGGCTAGCACTTCTGGGATCACCATTCTACTGTTCTGTCTGGTGTGCATGCCGATGACGTCACCACTGCCTCCCACCCTGCTGATCCCCTTCTCCCCTCCCCACCCAGCATACTCCCACAGGCTGCACTGGAGGAGATCCACAGATTCTCAGGGACCTACACCTGCATGAACACTTTCAAGGGACGGACATAGACTCAAGAGGAGCCTGCCGGAGGGCCAAGGCATCTGGGTACACACCCACGCACCCGTCCGTTGGCATGAGCTGCTGGGTGAGCAAGACAAGAACCTGGCAGTTGTCTAGGCCAGCCCCAGGACCTTTGCACAGAACTGATGGGTATAACTCTGACCCCCATGGGGAGGCAAGAAGCCAGTCAGCAGCTGCCTTGACACTTGTGTACATTTCTAACTCTCTAGAGTTCGTTGTTAAATTGCTTCTCGAGTCTAACCAGCCTGAGCAGTGTGCATAGACTATTTCCTGGAGGGTCTTCCCCCAGACGCTCTGTCTTGCCCTCCAAAACCCACTCATCACCCTCAGCTTGTGCAAACTGGTTAAGTGGCAGGAATGAAGAATAAAGAGGTGGCATTTGCAAGTTCTTTTGTTTTAATCCTTTGGTGGGGGAGGGCAGCTGGGAGGGAGCCAATGCCAACCACAAAACCCCATCCTTTGAGAAAAGAGGTCCAGGAAGGTTCCTAGTGACTTGCAAAGGGGCTGCAGCCCAGCCTCAGGGGAGAGAGTGGAGCCTGACCAAGATCCTCCCGATACCACATGGTGAACCTGCTCAGACCCCTGAGAAGTAGTGTGCACAGATAATGTCATAAGAATGTCCTTTGTCCCGCCTTGGCTCCACTGCGCCACCAGCTTGAGAGCAGAACCAGCATTTACTGAGCACCTGCTGTTTACCCAGCACTTGCTGGACGCTGCCGGGAACCTTTCTGAGACGTCAACATGCTGAAGATACCAGTTATGAGGAGCAGGGGGAGAAATGAAAGTGTGTTACCAGAAATACCAGTCTCTGTAAGGCCAGAGCCATGGGGTGCTACAGGACTCCACATCACATTTTATTGCAGGAGTAGAGGTGGGGTGTGGTAAGAAGGAATGGGCACAGCCTTGGTTAAGGGTAGAGATGCCCATGGTTCTCCGATGTGGCTCTCACACCTGCTAGGATTAGTCTCTGCCCACAGCTCCTGCGGGTGGGTGGCGTTGGGGAGCAGGCGGGGTTTCCCAGAGAGGGAGGAGAAGGTCCTGGGGCTCTGACTCAGTGAGGAGCTTCCTGGACAGCTGCGACCTCAAGCTGAACCCTAGAGCTCACGTCCAGGAGGGTGAGATACGCCACTCAGGGGAGGGCAGGCTGGGCTGCTGAACACACACCAAATGCTGACCTTGCCTCTGCTTGTGGAGTCCCAAAAGGGCGCCGTGGCCTAACGCATGACGTGATCCGTCCCTTCTCCCACCTCCCCCAGCCACTAAAGACCAAAACCACATTCTCAGAGACCGCTTCAAACAAACCTGCACTGTTGTGGGTGTCAGCCAGACATGACGCTCAGATTGCCATGGCTTCTGACAGTCAAGGCATCTGTCTTACGAAGACTGCGAACTACCAGGTGAGGTGGCTGCAGCTCTGCCCATGGGGGCGCTCTGGGCAGCTGCCATCCAAGACAAGGTCTCCCAGTGCAGGTAGATCACCGGCCCAACCTTGCTACTGGCTCTTCAAGTTTAGACCAGGGATGGAGAGAGGCAGACACAAGAATATGGCAGCTCAGAAGCCCATGCCAAGTGCTGAGCAGAGCCCCAGTCCTCACAGCATCCTCTAGGAGGGGAAATTCCCGAGTCCATATCACAGGTAAGGAGCTGATTCGCAGGGAAGTGGCTTGTCCAGGGTCAGAATTTGAACCCAGCTCTGCCTGGCATGCAAGTGCCCTCGCTTCCTGCATACCAGACAGCGGCAATGCACCAAGCCTTGACCTATCTGTCACTACTTTTAGGTCCTTAAGGACCTGTCACCAGAGTATGTGGGAGAGTGCTGAACACCTACTTTCGGTCCTCTATGGCATGTCTGGACAACATGGGTGCATCCCCAGGGCAAGCGCCTGCCACGGGCTTTCTTGAAGAGAGGAGTTTTGTTGGACAGAGAGAGATGAGAGCTGAGGGCAGAGTGAAGCTGCTGTTGGCTGAACCCCAATTTCCCTGACCATCTTTGAGCAGTTAGTTGAATTCTGGGCTCATGGCCCGGATTGACCTTCCAGAGAATTCTTTTTTTTTTTTTTTCTTTTTCTTCAATTTTTTGTTTGTTTTTGTTTTTGAGGTAGGATTTCACTGTAGCCCAGGCTGACCTGGAATTCACTCTGTAGTCTCAGGGTGGCCTCAAACTCATGGCAATCCTCCTGCCTCTGCCTCCCAAGTGCTGGGATTAAAGGCATGCGCCACCACACCCAGCATTTTTTAATTTATTTTTATTTTTTTTTAATTTTTAATTTTTATTTATTTATTTGAGAGTAACAGATAAAGAGGCAAATAAAGAGAGAATGGGTGCATCAAGGCCTCTAGCCACTGCAAACAAACTCCAGACACATGCACCACCTTGTACATCGGGCTTATGTAGGTACTGGGTTATCAAGCCTCCCACTGGGGTCCTTAGGCTTCACAGGCAGGCATTTAACTACTAAGCCATCTCTCCAGCCCTCCCCCCTTTTTAATTTTTATTTATTAGCATGTGTGTGGGAGAGGGCATAAGTATGTTAGGGTCTCTTGTTACTGCAATCAAATGACTGTCCAGTTTTACATGAGTGTCTGGGGACTGGGCTGACAAGCTTTGCAAGCAAACACCTTTAACCCTTGAACCATCTCCCCAGCTCCTGGGAGAGTTCTCTTTTTTTCTTTTTTAATATTTTCCTTATTTATGTAAGAGAAACAGAGAAAGAGGGCTGGAGGGATGGCTTAGCAGTTAAGGCATTTGCCTCAAAACCAAAGGACCCAGGTTTGATTCCCCAGGATCCACGTTAGCCAGATGCACAAGGGGGCACACATGTCTGGAGTTCATCTGCAGTGGTTGGAGGCCCTGGTATGCTCATTCTCTCTCTCTCTCCCTCCCCCCTTTCTCTTTCAAATAAATAAATGAATAAATAAAATACAAAAACCAAAAAATAAAATTTAAAAAAAAAGAGAAACAGAAAGAGACAGAAAGAGAGAGAGAATGGGCGCAGCAGGGCCTCTAGTCTCTGCAAACAAACTCCAGACACATGTGCCACCTTGCTTTATATCTGGTTTACGTGGCTATTGGGGAATCAAACCTGGGTCCTTAGGCTTCGCTGGCAAGGAGGGGGAGTTCTTGACTGCTGAGATTTCCATAAACTGGCATTTGGCCTGCAGGCTAGGAATGCAGCAAGGATTCCTGAGGAAGGATGTGAC
Organism: Dipus sagitta; assembly: GCA_036346955.1. Taxonomy (NCBI): domain Eukaryota; kingdom Metazoa; phylum Chordata; class Mammalia; order Rodentia; family Dipodidae; genus Dipus; species Dipus sagitta. Next base: position 126,006,817 of record CM070773.1, read on the forward strand.
ACGGGAGCAGCGGGACCCAGCCAGCCCTCCGCAAGTTCTTCCCAGCATGGAATTGCTGCCTTGGCTGCTGCAAGACCTCTTAGTTCCCAGAGCACCCGGGCTGCGTCTGGCTACAGGGCAGGGCCTGGTCCCACCCCACCCCCCATGCCAAGAGCTTTCAGTCTCTGGATCTCTTCCCAGAGGAACCAGGGAAAGGGCCTTGGGCAGATTCCCAGGAGGCCACTCTGGTCCCTCCCTGGGATGGTTTGGCCGCCTGGAGAGCCTCGAGAGTGAGAGTAGAGAGCTAATTTTGTCCCTTCAATTGGCCAAGTGAGGAGGAGAGTGACAAGGGCAGCCCAGGCCAGACAAACCCTTCAAAGAAGCCTTGGGTCCTGGGAAATGACCCAGTTGCCATGCGTGAGGTTCCTCCCCGTCCCCAAAGAGAAGCAGATTGGGGGGTGGGCGCTGGGCCCAGGGAGGGACCAGACTAAACAGGCTGTCTGTGAGTCCTGTGACCACCACTCATCCCTGGGGTCAGAGTGCTTTGCGAAATTGACTCCCTTCTGAGAACAATCTGATGCTTTGGGGGAACCAGGTGGCAGAAGGTTCTGGTCTTAATGCTTCCCTCCCAACCCGGAGCCCCATCCTATGGGTAACGGGATATTCTAGTCTGGTGGGGGACAGATAGAGTCAGGCCTCAAGGAACTAAAGCAGCAGCTCTTGTCCTCCTGCATAGGAGGGAAGAAGTAGAAGGGACGAGAACATGGGTGGGTGAGTGCAAGGAAAAGAAGAGGACCCCCCCACACACACACACAGGGCCCACATGGGACTCCTCCCCCAGGAGCATCCTGTGGCTCTCAGGAAGTGGATAGAGCGCAGGTCTGTGTTTGTAAACTGGACTTCTATAATACACCACTTACTACAGGCAGAGCCAGAAGTTGACAAAGAAGGTATGCCTGCCTGCCAAGCTCCCTTTCTCCCTTTGAGCAGGATTTACATATTCAACTTGCAAACCTTTCTGATTTTTTTTCAGGGGAGTTTTTGTTTTGTTGTTTGTTTGTTTTTGTTTTTGTTTTTCAAGATAAGGTCTCACTGTAGCTCAGGCTGACCTAGAATTCACTATGGAGTCTCAGGGTGGCCTCGAACTCACGGTGATCCTTCTACCTCTGCCTCCCGAGTGCTGGGATTAAAGGCGTGCACCACCATACCCGGCTTGTGGGTTTTTCTTTTTAATTACTTTATTTTATTTTATGTTATTTGAGAGAGAGCAAGAGAATGGACACACCAGGGTCTTCAGTCAGTGTAAACAGACTCCAGATGCATGTGCAACCAGGTGCATCTGGTTTATGTGGATCCTGGGGAATCGAACCTGCGTCTTTTGGATTTGTAGGCATGCACCTTAGCCACTAAACCATCTCTCCAGCCCTATTGTTGGGTTTTAAAACAGAGTCTCATGTAGTTCAGGTTAGCCTGAGGATAACCTTGAACTTCTATTCTTTTGCCTCTACCTCCTAAATGCCGAGATTACAGACATTTTATATGGGTGGTGGGTATCAAACCCAGGACCTTGTGCATGCTAGGCAGAACCTCTACACACTGAGCCACATCCCCAGCCTCCAAATGTTTATAAATGAATGTCTATATAAACCGAAGGCCGCTCAAAGCAAGTTGATTTTTCATATGCCTAGGAGCTCCCACCCACCCACTCGTCTATAGAAGATTCCGGCTCCTTCCTGCCTCCCACAACCCCACTGAGACTCTCAGTCCCTGTTCCCCTCACACACAGCAGATGCCCACACCCAAATGCCAAATGCCCAGCTCTCCAGGCCCACTGTGAGGCCGGGAGACTCCCTAGAAGGTGGATAGCTCTGGGGTGTGAGAGAGCAATCAGGGACTAGTCTGGGCTCCGCTGCCTCCTGTTGCCACCTTTCCTTACCTATAGAGAGGGGGAATCTCCCTGCCGTCCTGCCTCTCAGAGCTGGGGTGACTGTTCAGTATGAACTAGATCCATAAAGGCACTGTGAACGCAAGATGGTGACAGTATACCGGTGGCTCCCACAGGACCTGATGGTCCCTCAGGTCACCTGGGTCACTGCCTTGGCCCGTGATGGGAGAACCTTCTGGAGCATGTCTGGCTTCCTTGTGATTGTCATAGGATGGAGCCGTGGCTCAGAAGACCTCCACATGGGTGGTGGCAGAAGGGTGAGGGAGGCCCCTGGGGAGAGGAGAGGATGAAGGGTGCTTCTTGGGGAGCTGGATTGTAGTCCTCCAGTGTGAGTGGACATAAGGGACATTTACAGGGCATTTCCCTGCAGTCACCCACCATCTAGGCAGCCCTTTTTTTTTTTTTAATTTTTTATTTGAGAGCGACAGACAGAGAGAGAAAGAGGCAAGAGAAAGAGAGAATGGGTGCATCAGGGCCTCCAGTCACTGCAAATGAACTCCAGGTGCATGCTCCCCCTTGTGCATCTGGCTAACGTGGGTCCTAGGGAATCGAGCTACGAACCGGGGTCCTTAGGCTTTACAGGCAAGTGCTTAACCGCTAAGCCATCTCTCCAGCCCTAGGCAGCCCTTTTTCACTCCCATCTCACAGGTACAGTCCCTGGAAAGTTAGGGCAGGGAGTAGCAGCATTGCCTTGCTGGAAAGCTGTCTCAAAAGAAAGGATGGGGGCTGGAGAGATGGCTTAGCGGTTAAGCGCTTGCCTGTGAAGCCTAAGGACCCCTGTTCGAGGCTCGATTCCCCAGGACCCACGTTAGCCAGATGCACAAGGGGGAGCATGCATCTGGAGTTCGTTTGCAGTGGCTGGAAGCCCTGGCACACCCATTCTCCCTCTCTCTCACTCTCTCTCTCTAACTGCCTCTTCCTCTCTCTGTTACTCTCAAATAAATAAATAAAACTGACCAAAAACAATTAAAAAAATGAAAGGATGGGGCTGGGGAGCTGGCTCCATGGATAAACTGCTCAGTGCTCAAGCCTGAGTGTCCATGCTCAGGTTCCCAGACCTCGGGTGAAAAACCAGAAGACATGGCGGGCTTCTGTAATCCCAGCATGCTGACATCTAGGTGGGAGGCAGGAGTAGAAGGATTTCCCAGAAGCTCATGATGGGCACAGTGGAGACAGGAGCAAAACATGAAAATGAGAGAGAAAGAGGTGGAAGGCAAGGACTGACCTGAAAGTCGTTCTCTGACCTCCTCGTGCACACCATAGCACATACACATCTACATTCTTCCACAAACACACACACCTGCACAGCACACACACTAAAATAAGTAAATAAATAAATGGGATTCAAAGAAGTCATTAGTTGACTTCCTTTTGATTTCCAAAAATCTTCCATAGCATGAGGTGATGGTTTATATTAATTATCAGCTTGACAGAACCCAGAATCACCCATGAAGGATGATCTAGACTAGGCCAGTGCGTGTGCGTGCCGTGAGGGACAATCTAGGCTAGGCCAGTGTGTGTGCGTGTCGTGAGGGACAATCTAGGCTAGGCCAGTGCATGTGCATGCCATGAAGAATTATCTTCAGATTAGTTGAAGTGTGAGAACCCATATTAACTACATGTGGTTCTGCCTGATGGGCTGGGGTCCTGGACTGTATAAAGGAGGAGACAGCTAGCCGAACACAAGCATTCATCATGCTCTACTTCCTCCCTGCTGACGTGACCATGTGACTCGGGCTTCCTGCTCCTGTCATGACAGACTCTACTCTCTGGAACTATAAGTAAAAATGAACTCTTTCCTTCCCTAAATTGCTTCTGGGTCCACAAGAAAGTAATGGATACACATGGGTCGACCACAGCTCATCCACTCATTCCTGATGTGTATGCAGAGACAATATACTTGACTTGCCCCTTCTGGACCACACACCATGAGGCCTGAGTGGCCCACTTCTGCTTAGCATGTGGCAGGCTGTCTGGCACAGCTGGCCGTGTGAATGAGCACAGGTGAACTCTTCCTCAGAGGCAGCCCATTATGGGAGCTTTGCCTTTTCCTCAGTACCCTCCATTCTCCTATTCCCCTTCCCTTCTACTTGCAGATGGAGGCCCTGAGCAAGAAAAAGCAGAGGGTATTTTATTACCAGGACTGGGGAGATGGCTCAGCAGTCAAAGGCCCTTACTTGCGGGACCTATTACCAAACATTCAACCTCAGCATTTCCTCAGCTGCCAAACAGATAGACATTGTAGACGAACTCAATGTCTAGGGGTGTCAGTCCCGGGCATGGGGGGACATCTGGCAGCATCCCCTACCTTCACTCGCTAGCTGCCCTTCCCAAACCCAAACAGTTTTGGGGGCTTTGTGAAATGTCCCCAAAGAAACTAAACTGCCTTGTTGGGAGTCCTCTCATTTCTTCCTTGCAACAACATGGGACTGTGGGAGTCGTTGGCCTCCCATAGCTGTGGAGACTGAGGCCCAGGGAGCTAGTGGCCTGACCCCCAGGAGCTCAGAGAACCAGAACATGAACCTTCTGTTCCCAGGGCTGGGCCCCTAATCCTCCCAAGGGGAGTCAGGAACCCAGGAGGCCTCACAGTGCTTAGGCCTCTCGATCTGGGCTTGGTTTAAAAACACCTCCATGTCTCCATCCAGATTCTGCAGAATTTTCCAGCCTCCCCCCCTCCCCAAATCCTTATCATTCCTTTCATTTTTTGAAGGCTCACAAGACAAAGGAAATACGCAGTTGGAGAAAGACACAAGCTGTGTTTGTTCCCTGGCCACCGCTGTGATGTAACTGGATTCCTTCTGGAAAGGTGACATGAATCTGGGCATGGCTGTGGGCATGTGACCATCTCAGCCCTGGCATGAGGCTAAATGCCCCAAATGCCACGCTGAATTCCACACGACTGGCCCAGCTTACCCTTATCCACCATGCCAGTCCTGCCTTGCCTGCTGTCTGCCCTGTGTGGGATGCTTTGCAGGGTGAAGCCAGCCTGGCTGGCCCCCACTGGCAGCTGGGAACAGGGCAGAGAAGGCAGCCTGGAGTTTAGAGCCATCTATATCTGGCTGAGAGTCTAAGTCCTGGCTAGGTGGAACCTTGAACTTCACCTTAACCTGAACTTAACCTTACCAAGACTCAATTTCCTTTTAGCCCCGTCCATCAGAGTTGCTTGAGAAAATCAAAGAGAGTAATACACATAATAATGCAATGCATGTTTCTTAGGACTGATAAATACCAACTCATGAATATATATTATATTTATTTTGTAATAAAAGTAAACACGATACTGTGTGATTTGTGTGTGATAGGCCTCAAGTAAAATGCTTAGGAATGCAAAACACAGGAAACTGAGCCTAAAAACTGAGGGATTCTCTACCCCTCCACCCCACCACCACCAACACCACCACCACACCCTCCTCCCAGTTTACAACTTGTAACTGGGATTTGAAATCTAATTGCAAAATACTGGCTTTTAATCCTGGGTCTTGTGACTTTGTGAATAAGAAGTCTGGTATGTAAAGGTCTGGTACTTGCCATTATTCGCCAATATCTGGCTCAACATGGCCTCTTCCAGACAGACGATTCCACAGCACCTCTCTGCCCAAGTGTAGCCGGCGGACCAAGAAGGTAGACTTCTGCTCTGGTGAACCTTTTGTGATTAGGCAGGGCTTCCTCTAAGAATTTGCTGGATCTGCCCTGCCGGGGAAGTGGTAGACTCTACTTTTTCCAGGCATCAACCCTTTTTTCTCTCTCACACACACACACTCTCCTTTCTTAGCAACCCCAAGCCAATACCTTGGGCAGAGTGCCCCTGCTGGCAGGTCCTGGGACCCCTACAATGTGCCCACAATTGGTCCTATTCACAGAGCTTCTGGGGCGGGCAGAAGTGTACTGGTTTACACGGCCGGAACTCCCAGTTAGATAACTGGTTTCAGGTATGACTGAATCAAAGACCTGGTCACAAGCCAGTTTCTCTGTCTCTCTTCTTCACTGCCCTATCCTCTGCGCTGACATCCTCCTCAGGTGTCTCAGTCTTGATGGATAGCTGGATGTTTCAATTCAGGCCCTCACATTCACCCTCCCTGCCGCTCAAGGGCAGCAGAAAAAGCCGCTCCTTATCCAGAATTCTCACTGGTTACAGCTGATTGAGTCACGTGTCCTCAGACACCCCAATCATAGCAGCCACGGGGATGTAGTGCTCTGATTGGCCAGCCCTTAGTCTTGTGTTCTATCCCGCCTATTGGATTCCATGGCCTGAGACGTGGGGAAACAGGGTACTCTTGTCAAGGGTAGGGGTGCTGGCCAGCAAAAACCATAACTGTCATGGGATGACCACTGGTGGGCTCCCTGACATGCCCCTGCACCTTGGGAGTGACAGTTGGCTGAAGTCCTGTCAGGCAATCCTGAGTTCTGGGACTTGGTCCTCTCTTGACTGACATTTGGCCCATGTTGGTGACAGTCAGTTGGCGCGGACCCTCCTGACTGACAGCCGATGTCCTGGCGGGCAGTTGGCAGTGCGGTGCTTGGCAAGGGACCTGTCCTGGCTGGCAGTCCATCACTGGTGCCCTGAGGCAAGGGTGGGGGCTCTCCCAATGGACTGCTTTCTGCCCCATTTCTGCCCCTGCTGGTGGGACTGGGAACAGCCATCTGCCACCTTTCCTCAAAAGCTGAGAGAATGACAGCTAGGGAGGCCTAGCTGACTCCATGTGGTAGCAGGAGCGGCTGCCTAACAGGGCAAGAGACCATTTGAGGCCTTGCAGTGTCTTCTAAGAGCCAGGGGCCCTGGGGCAGAGGAAAATGCTAGAATGGCCTCTCCTGGGTTGCCTTGCCCATTTTGCACTGGGTCAAGTTGGCCTGGCTTTTGCTCTCACTGAGCTTTTGGCCTCCAGAGGCAGAGGCCAGTCTGGAGAAATGACCTCTGCCAAGATACGTCCAAGGTGAGGATGGCAAAGGCCTTCAGAGGAAATTAGATGCGTGTGAGCTGCGGATAGAGGGCCCCACCGGGAGAGGGGAGCCCCTCAGAGCTGCTGGAGTAGGGCGAGAGCCACAGGTAGCTTTGGAGGCCTTGTCGTGGGAGAGATCTGGGACTGGCTCTCTGTCTCCCATCTCCCAAAGGAGAAGGCAGCGGGACGGAGCAGAGCCAAGGTCAGAAGAGTTCTTCCAGATTCTGAGAGGTAGAGAGGGAGCTAGAGAGCTGGGCTGGGAGATGGCTAGGGCCGGAGGGGTAGACCTAGAGGATGACCACATGGAGGCTAAAGGAGAAGGCTAGCCCCTTTGAGCGAGCATGCTGGCGGAGGTTTGCCCATCTGTGCTGCGAGCCTTGTCCTAGCCCACCAGGCCGAGAAAGGAAATGATCCCCAAGCTTGGGCAGTTGGAGGCCCAGGGCTGGGGTAAGACGAGCAAAGACCAAGGGTCCCTGAGTGTCGAGACATGCTGGGGTCGGGAGCTACCGGGCTCACTCCAGGCAGAGCGGAACGGAGCCATGCCCACATGCCTCTGCCTTCTGGGACAACAGAGAAGCGCGCCCACATCTCAGCACGCAGCTCTTCTCTCTGCGGGGTGGTGGCCTGGGGGCCCTGTCTGATGCAGGACAGCTTAGGATTCAGGGCCTAGGCACTGTGCAGACCCCGCGCGGAAGAGGGGAACAGACTTGATCTTGTGGACTCAGGCCTCCACCATGGGTTTTCTTTGTCCTATCTGCGTGGCTCCTGAAATGGGGCCATGCTGCTAAGGCAGGTTCTTCCGGTGAGGAGGCGGGGGGGGGGGGACAAGTCGCCTGAGCTGTCTGTGATCCAGCTCTCTTCACTGCTGGCTGCCAGTGCTGGCTTCTCCCTAAGTCTTTTTGGACACTCCCCTCTATCTTCCAGCCCCTCATCCCTGATGTCCACAAAGTTCACTGCCTCACCTAGACTTTCGGATAGCCTCTCCCTGGCTACCTGCTGCCTTCCCCCCACCTGCCCCGTACACCTAGTAAGTCCTTTCCAAAACACGGACCTGACTGAACCACCTTCTGCTCAGAGCCTTCAATGGCTTCCTGTTTCCCATAGAGTAAAGCTTTTATCACTTCACTTTATCACAGTTAAGACCCAAAAAGTTCTTACTGACAGCCCAGCCAATGACAGTGCCACAGATTTTGCTGAGTGACTTCCTGGCATAAAAGTATCTTTCTGCCCATTGTGGTGGTGCGCGCCTTTAATCCCAGCACTCGGGAGGCAGAGGTAGGAGGATCACCGTGAGTTCGAGGCCACCCTGAGACTACATAGAGAATTCCAGGTCAGCCTGGGCTAGAGTGAGACCCTACCTCGGGAAAACCAAAAATAAATAAATAAATAAATAAGAACCTATTATTCTCATCTGCAAATGAAAAGATGGACCTCTCCTTTAGAAATAATAGTGCTGTCATCATGGAGGTTTGCAGAAAGGGGCTTACCCCATATTGCCTTCATTGGGGAGCTGATGACTGTATCCATTCCCTCACTTGTAGATAAATGGATAAACTCTAGTGTAGGTTCAAAATGGAAAATGAGCAAGTTTCTGCCACACACAACAACCCGGGTAAGCCTCACAGACATGATAACCCAGCTGGATGCAAACCAAGGCAAATCCATTCATAGGAAGCGTGAAACAGGCAGTTAATCTAGCCATCTAGATGGGACCTGGTGGTCATCTGTGGAGCTAGTGTGGCTGGAGTGGGGAGGGGATGTCTTTAAGGGACTGGGAACATTTGTGATGCTCTAGGTGGTAGTCACACATGTAACATGGATTGAGCTATATACCATCTAGTTACCAAAAGTTAGCAAGCATAAATCATCTTGACTCATCTAGATGAGGAATATCGTGCAGCTATTAAAAAGAATGGCGGAAGCTGGGCATGGTGGCTCACTCCTTTAATCCCAGCACTCAGGAGACAGAAGTAAGGGGATTGCTGTGAGTTCGAGGCTACCCAGAGACTACATAGTGAATTCCAGGTCAGCCTGGGCTAGAGTAAGACCCTACCTCAAAAAAAAAAAAAATCTTTTTTCATCTCTTGTTAACTGCAGAGGAATGGGGACCCCATTATTGTCAAAACAAGCTAGACCCTGACCACATGTGCCCATGCATCCACACGTCTGTGCACATTCATGAGCTCAGAGAGCGGAGGAAGGCCTTCCAAACACAGGGGGAGGGGATAGGACGATCTGATCTTTATATATCTTTGTTTGCATTGGTTGCTGGGAACATGTGACATTCATAGTTGAGAGAGTGTGAGAGAGGGGCATAGATATCTCCATGAAAGAAGGAACCGTGGCTGGCAGTGCTGGCTTCAGGGTCAGAGTGACCAGGTTGTTCTGTCACCAACAATGTGGAGAGCCAAGGAGGTGACTCAGCTCCCCAACCCACCATCCTCTTGGCTGCTGCCCAGGTGGAGAGCTCTGGGCAACACAGGGCCGTGTTGAATCCAAGGTGGGCCGCTCCTGCTGGTAAGGAGCTCTCCCTCTGTCTCCACCTCCTTCCTTCCGTATGGGGATAAGGGGCGCTGGGCTGAAAGGCCCATCCCTGGGCAGGCAAGGACAGATGGAATTCACAGAGGAGGCTGGCCTCCTCTCCAAGACCAGAAGGCTCATGTGTCCAACTCCAGCTTGAGGCCAGGATGACAAATGGCCCCGAAGAAAAGGTCACTGTCACCAGCCCCACTGCGTATTTGGCACTAGCAGCGATAGGGCTTTGTGGGGCTCAGCGGACGTCTGGCCTTTGGGGGCCTGGACCTTGTGGCAATCAGACTTTATTTTGGTTACTAAAGGTAGGGAGAAGGTTCCAGTCATAAATAACTGCTGGTTAGGCAGCCGGCCTCTCGGTTAGAGGTCCTGCAGACCCCAGGCTGCTTCAAGGCCAGCATGGCCCCTGCCTGGCCACACGGGTGGGCGGAGAGCTGGTGGAAGCTCCGGAGCCCAGTGGGGAGGCGGAGGAGAGAGGCAAGGGGTCTCGGGTCTGGGTTCAGAGCAAGGTTAGCCAAATAGTGGATAAATTAAGCGAAGGAAACAGACAGCTCCCCTCGCGGTGAACTTTTCACCCAGCTAACCTGCTCCTCACCCACTCTCAGGTGGCGGCGGGGGCTCCCACCTCGTGGCTGTCACCTCCCTGGGGGGATTGTCACCTGCCTCTTCCTCCAACCCCCCACTCCCACCGGCCCAGGTGAGAATCTGGGATGAAGACCCCTGGGAACCAAGGCCCACAGAGGAGCTATTTCATCTCAGTAGACACACGGGGCTTCCACCCAGCCCCAAGTTCATGGTGAGCAAGATGGCCATGGTCTCTGATGTGGGGATGTGGGAACATGGCAGGTAGTCCCCGGTTGTCACACTTGTGTGTAGTAACCCCCAAGTTCTAATCTCAGCTCGTTTCTGCTTTATCCAGCTGAGACACCCTCTGAGGCCTTCTCCCAGAGGAACAAGGCCTCCCTAGGGCAATGTGGATTTGGGGCCTGGATAACCTCCACAGCCCCAGGATCCTGCTACAAACAGGCTTGTTCCCAGATGCTGAGCCTCTCTGGGCCAGGCCCCATGGACCATATAATGGCCTTTCAGCCACCAAGTCACAGAGTATGTGGATAGGGGCATACTGGGGACAATGAGCTTTCCTGGGAAGAAAGGATGCAGAAGGGGGCTGGAGAGATGGCTTAATAGTTAAGCTGCTTGCCTGCAAAGCCAAAGGACCCAAGTTCGATTCCCCACGTAAGCCAGGTGCACAAGGTGGCACATGTGTCTGGAGTTCGTTTGCAGTGGCTGGATGCCCTGGCACACCCATTCTCTCTCTCTCTCTCTCTCTCTCTCTCTCTCTCACAAATACATTAATTAAAAATAAAAATAGTTTTAAGAAGTAGAGGAGATCCCTAAGCTCAGCCACCACTGATCCTTCCCACCATCTCATCATCATCAGTGACTACCCAGCCAGTCTCCAGCATGATGTACTGAGATGCCAAAAGCGGCCTGGTACTCATTCGGCCTGGGTTACGGGCCTTTGGAGTGCTGTACTGAGTACTGGAGCTGGAGAGAGACCAGTCCAGACACACATCACATGCTCACAGAGGAAAGCGGGGCCTGGAGGCAGAGGGGGGTGACCAGCCATGCACAGTCAACCACAGGACATGTTGCCAGATGACAGCAGGGCCCACAAGCATATGATGGAATCATCAGAGCTGGACTGTGGGTGCTGTGGCCAGTTGTCCTAGATCCTAATGGAAGGAAAGGGACAGCTAAGTAGATTGGTATGGGTGAGGTAGAATGCTGGATAAGCCAGACATCCAGAAGTGAGGCCAGCAGCCTCGGCTAGACCAGGCTCAGGGTTCTGCACTGTTTTGGCCCTTAAGAGGGTCACGCTGTTCTCTTGCTGTCTGCCTGTATGTCCCTGATAAGACTTCAGCTCATCTACAAACCACAGGGAGGACTAAGAAATGACCAGCCCTTTGGGACACGATGTCAGAACAGAACACTAGCTCTGTCATTTGCCATTTGTGAAGGGGCACCTGACTTCCAGCCCTGTAGATGAGACCCAGCTCCTGTGAACAGCCCTCCAGAGATGGGGCAAAACAGGAAGACAGCTCTAAGAAGCCCTCCCTCCCTCCCTCTCTCCTTCCCTCTGGGAGCTGGTGGAGGAGGAGGAACCAGGCTTGCAGCTGGGAAGAAGATGGGAGCATTTGCCTCACTCATCCTCACTGTCACGGACATTTGAGCTTGACCGACACCCTGGAGGAAGTGAAAACCTGAACTCCACGGCCCCTGCCATGGCCTGGAACTTTCCTCTATCCCTGGGGATGCCTGCAGTGCTGACAGGCCTGAGACCTCCACAGGAAGGGAGATGTGACCCAGTCCTCATTCCTCTCCTCTTCACAGTCCCTATTTCTGTGAATGGAGATGCTGAGAAGCCACCCGTGCCTCTGTGGGACCCAGACCACCCTCCCATGAAACAAATGTGTCCAGTTTGGAGTCAAATAATGTGAAGAAGGTGGCCACTTGTTCCTGAGTGCGGCTGTGGGATGCAGACTGGCCTTCCTTCTGCCTGGTCCTTAGGGGTCAGGAAGCCGTCAGCCTGTGGACAGGCCCTACTGGCATGGACTCACGCTGGTCATCTGGCATTCACAGGCTGAGAGCAGGGAGCTCAGGCCTCAGCTGGAAAGGATGAGAACTCGGCTTTTATACTGAGACCTCTGATTTCTGGGGAATCTTCCTGGCACTCCATAAGCCATCAGCATTCTTTTGCTTTTTTGGTTTTTCGAGGCAGGGTCTCGCTCTAGCCCAGGCTGACCTGGAATTCACTATGGAGTCTCAGGGTGGCCTCAAACTCACAGCGATCCTCCTACCTCTGCCTCCCGAGGGCTGGGATTAAAGGGTGCGCCACCACACCCAGTCCTAAACCATCATCATTCTTTTGCTTCCTAACATGAGCTGAGTTGTCTGATTATAAAAATTATCACATTTTCCTTGTCCATTCCTCTTTGGTTGGACACTTAGGTTGGTTCCATAACTTAGCTATTGTAAGTAGTGTTACAATAAACACGGGTGTGCAAGTATCTCTGTGATGGGTTGACTTGGAGTCCTTTGGGTAAGTACCGAGGAGTGGTAGATCTAGTTCTAGGTGGTTTTTTTCTTAACTTTTAGTCTTAAAAAATTATTTATTTGTGTTTGTGTGTGTATCCACATCAGGTCCCCTGTCCACTGCAAATGAACTCCAGACGCATGCTTCATTTTTTTGCATCTGGCTTTACATAGGTGCTGAAGATTGAACCCTGGCTTGCAGGCTTTGCAAATAATCACCTTTAACCACTGAGCAATCTCCCTAGTCCCTATTTTTAGATTTTTGTTTAGCATTTTATTGACAACTTCCATACATATAGACAATATAACCTGATGATAATCTCCTCCCCCCACATCCTGAATTTCCCCTCCACTGAATCCTTTCTTCTTTCCAACTAGTCTCTCTTTCACTTTGATGTCATCATTTATTTCTCCTATTATGCAGGTCTTGTGTAGGTAGCGTCAGCCTCTGTGAGGTCATGAATATCAAGGACATTTCGTGTCTGGAAGACAGCCTCGTAAGCACTCGTCTCCTTCCTTTGACTTACAATCTTTGGACCACCTCTTCTGCAATGGTGTCTGAGCCTGAGAGGGTATGATAGAGATGTCTCACCTGGTGCTTATGGTATTTTGAAGAGATGGCCCCCAATATATTAGTGTTTTGTTAGTTTGTAGTTTGGATCTGCAGCCACCTGGCTGGAGGAGGTGTCGCTGTGGATCTTAAGGTGTGGTGGTAGGTTTGAAATTCCGATCTAAAGATATACAATGTGCCTGAGTTCCTCCCGGAGTTCCTGAAGTGTGCTGTGTGGCTTTTGGCTTGGCTTGTGGCTTTCTCTCTCTCTCTCTCTCTCTGCTTGGACCTCTGAAAGCAGACCAGTTTCTTCTGCCATTATGGAACTCCCCCTGGATCTGTAAGTTTCAATAGATCCCTTTCTCCATAACCGGGCCTGGTCGGGAAGTTCATCTCAGCGAACCTGAAGCTGTCCGCTGCAGGGCTGAACACTCTACTGCCACTGCTCGGCAACCTGATGAGTTTTGAGTCACCCCAGTGGTTAAAGTCATCTGAAAAGAGAAGCTTCTCTAACCAAAACTGAGAGTAGCATTAATATGTGGGTATAAAGATAAGTATTTAGAGGGCAGTTCGGTGGGCATAATATATCCATTTAGCCAGACAACAGTAGTACCTTCACCCTAGGGCTTATGGCCTTCTCAGCTATAGGATTTTTTTAAAAGAAATATTTTTATTTTTATTTATTTATTTGAGACAGAGGTAGATAGAGAAAGAGAGAATGGGTGCACCAGGGCCTCCAGTCACTGCAAACGAACTCCCGATGCATGCACCACCTTGTGCATCTGGCTTACATGGGTCCTGGGGAATTCCTTTGGCTGTGCAGGCAAGCACCTTGACCACTAAGCCATCTCTCCAGCCCAGCCATAGGCTTTTGATTAGGTTTTCATACCAAGCAGGTATTCCCTCTTGTGGAGCAGCCATCAAGTCCGATCAGAGAGCAGTTGGTTTCCCCCATAGCAGACATGCCATCATTGCACCAGTTGGTGTAGTTGGCCTAGTTGTCCACCCATAAAGCTTTCAGGGACCATTGATAGCTTTTCTTGCTCAATAAGCTGCATAGCTTTTTCCAGCATCCTGACAGTTGGTCAACAGGGAGGAGGCTTCCAGCTCAGTTCCAGCTTGATTTCCCAGTGGCATTTTTAGATTTTTAGAAATTTCTGTGCTGATTTCTGTACAGGCTGGAGAGTAAATATTCTCACTAACAATGTATATGGCTTCCCTTTGTCCACATCCATGCTGGCCTTTGCCTCTTTCTTAGTGACCATATTGTGACTACAGTAAGGTGGAGCCTCAATGAAGGCTTGGTGTTTCCTCATTTATGGTTCCTAGATTGTATATATTAACAAAAATCAGAATGTATATATTAAATGAAAGCATAAATGAAATTGCCTAGGGGAACAAAGAGTAGTAATGGGAGGGGGAGGAGAGAAGGAAGGGGAGGAGGGAACAGGCAGCCAGTGGGGGGATATGCTCAACATACAATATCTACCTGTAAAAAAAATTTTAAAATAAAAGAAAATAGGGGTTGGGGAGATGGCTCAGTGGGTAAAAGCCTTCACTGCACAAGCATGAGGAACTGAGTGTGACCCCCAGCATCCACATTAAAAGCCAGGTGTGTTGGGCTGGAGAGATGGCTTAAGGGTTAAGGCACTTGCCTATGAAGCCTAAGGACCCAGGCTCAATTGCCCAGGACCCATGTTAGCCAGATGTGCAAGGGGGCGCATGCGTCTGGAGTTCGTTTGCAGTGGCTAGAGGCCCTGGTGTGCCCATTCTCTCTCTCTCTCTTGCTATCTGCCTCTCTCTCACTCTCTCTCAAAATAAATAAATAAATAGCCAGGTATGGTCATGCACGCCTATAACACCAGCCCTGAAGGGGGCAGAGACAGGAGGGTCACTTGGACTCACTGGTCAGCCAGTCTAACTAAACTCTATCTCAAGGAAGTGAGGCAGATAAATGGCAGAGGGTGACACCTGATGTCCTCCTCTGGCTTCTGCGTGCATGTGCAAAGCCTGCACCTATCTGCACACACAGGTGCACACACCACACACATTACATACACACACCCCAATCATTATAATAGATATGTATTTATCTTTGTGGTGTTGAGTATTAAGCTCAAAGCTTTGGTATGCCAGACAGGCAGCTGCTCTATACTCCAGCCAGCCCAATAATCATTAGTTTTAAAAATTAATGTTGAGGGGCTGGAGAGAGGCGTAGCAGCGCTTGCCTGTGAAGCCTAAGGATCCCAGTTCGAGGCTCTATTGCCCAGTACTCACATAAGCCAGATGTACAAGGTGGCATATGTGTCTGGAGTTTGTTTGCAGTGGCTGAAGGCCCTGATGCACCCATTTTCAAACATTCTCTCTCTCTGCCTCTCTCTCTCTGTCTGTCACTCTCAAGTAAATAAATAAATAAAACTTAATGTTGAGGGCTGAAGAGATGGCTCCATGTTTAAGGCTCTTTCCTGGGAAGCCTAAGGATGAAGGTTTGATTCCCCAGTATACACAAGGCAGATGCATAAGATGGTCCATGTGTCTGGAGTTTGTTTGGGACACCCTGGTGTACCCATTCTCCCTCCCTCTCTCATATATATATATATATATATTTTTTTTTTCTTCTTTTTACAAGTTAGATCTTGCTCTAGCCCAGGCTGACCTGGAATTCACTATGTAGTCTCAGGGTGGCCTCAAACTCACAGCGATCCTCCTACCTCTGCTTCCCAAGCGCTGGGATTAAAGGTGTATACCACCACACCTGGCAATAAAATTAAAAAAAAAAATTCTGGGGTGGAAGGAGGGCTTAGCAATTAAGTCATTTGTCTGCAAAGCCAAAGGACTTAGGTTTGATTCCCCAGGACCCACATAAGCCAGATGCACAAGGGGGTGCATGTGTCTGGAGTTCATTTGCAGTGGCTGGAGCCCTGGCACACCCATTCTCTCTCTCCCTCTCTTTCTCCCTCTTTCTCTGTCAAGTAAATAAATAAAAATAAAAAATATATTAAAAAGAAATTTATTTTTAAGCCAGGTGTGGAGGCACACACCTTTTTTTTTTTTTTTTTTTTTTTTTTTTGGTTTTTCGAGGTAGGGTCTCACTCTAGCCCAGGCTGACCTGGGATTCACTATGGAGTCTCAGGGTGGCCTCGAACTCACAGCGATCCTCCTACCTCTGCCTCCCGAGTGCTGGGATTAAAGGCGTGCGCCACCACGCCCGGCTTTGAGGCGCACACCTTTAACCCTAGCACTTGGGAGGTAGAGGTAAGAGGATCGCTGAGAGTTCAAGGCCACCCCGAGACTACATAGTGAGTTCCAGGTCAGCCTGAGCTAGCTAGAGTGAGACCCTACCTCTATAAACCAAATAAATAAATAAAGTTCTTTAAAAAATAATAATGAGATGGCACAGTGGTTAAGGCACTTGCTTGTACCTAGTGACCCAGGTTTGGTTCCCCAGTACCCCAGTAAAGCCAGATGCACAAAGTGGCACCTGCATCTGGAGTTCATTTTTAGCAGCTAGAGGCCCTGGCAACCCATATTCTCTCTCTCTCCCTGTGTGTCTGCAAAATAAATAAATATTTTTAGAAAATTAATATTGAAATGCCTTGAGTTCTGATCGACACCTCCTAACATCCAAAGGGTTTTTTAGGGCTGGAGAGATGGCTTAGCAGTTAAGACATTTGCCTGCAAAGCCAAAGGACTCAGGCTCAATTTCTTAGGATGCACATAAGCCAGGTGCACAAGGTGGCACATATCTGCCTCTTTCTCTCTCAAATAAATAAATAAATAAAAAATTTTAAAAATTGTGCCAGGTGTGGTGGCATTCTTGGGAGGCAGAGTTAGGAGAATTGCCATGAGTTCAAGGACACCCTGAGACTACATAGTGAACTCCAGGTCAGCCTGGGCTAAACCAAAACCCTACCTTGAAAAAAAAAAAAAAAGAGCCGGACATGGTGGCGCACGCCTTTAATCCCAGTACTCAGGAGGCAGAGGTAGGAGAATCACCAAGAGTTCAAGACCACCCTGAGACTACACAGTGAATTCCAGGTCAGCCTGGGCTAGAGTGAGACCCTACCTCGAAAAACCAAACAAAATTTTTTAAAAAGGGGGTATTTCTAGCCCACCCCACTAAGCTGGTCAGATGCTGTGTTCAGATGGAGGTTGGTGGAAGGAGGGAGGAAAGAAGAAAGGAAGGAAGGAAGGGAGGATGGGACAATTAGCTCCCCATGTTAATTTTCTGTGACCCTTCAGAGAGAGCTACTTCAAAAATATGTCATGTGAAGCCAGGCGTGGCATGTGCCTTTAATCTCAACCTCTGTGTGCATGTGCACAAAAATAAATACATATCTATTATAATGACTGGTGTGTGTGTGCGTGTGTAATGTGTGAAGTGTTTATATGTGTGTGGTGTGTGTACCTGTGCATACAGATTCATGCACCCTGTGCACATGCACACAGAGGCAGAGGTAGGAGGATCGCCATGAGTTCAAGGTCACTCTGAGAAAACATAGTGAATTCTAGGTTTGCCTGGGCAAGAGCGAGACCCTACCTCGAAAAACAAAACAAAGCAACAACAAAAAAGGGTCATGTGATTTACTCCCTCAGGGAGCAGCCCTCTGCAACTGGCCCTGGTTATCAGACAGTGGGATTTCCCCCGGGGACGGGTCCTTTCTGCTCCTTCTCTTTCTCACAGTTCCTGGGCCAGGGGCTTTCTGAAGCACATAGTCTGTCCATGGGCTCATTGTTTTAAAATATTTGTTCAGTATTATTGAAAAGTTGGTGCAGTGACAAGAAAGAGGGAATAAATAAAAGCAAAGATTGGGCATTCACCAAAATCCCACAGTAAGCCCAATTTTCCTACCTGCCTATGATCCAAAGACCCAGCTCACAGCGGACAAATCAGCACATGCATGACTGGGTGGCTTTTTTTTTTTTTTCTAATTTATACTTTTTTTTTTTTTTTTTACAATGCTGTGATTAAAACTATGGGCTCCCATATGCTAAATAAACACTCTACCACTAGGCTACCTCCCAGTCCTATAATGTATGATTTTTACTTAACATTTTATTATATATATATATTTGTTTTTCGAGGCAGGGTTTCACTCTAGACCAGGCTGACCTGAAATTCACTATGTAATCTGAGGGTGGCCTTGAACTCACTGCAATCCTCCTACCTCTCCCTCCTGAGTGCTAGGATTAAAGGTGTCCACAACCATGCCCAGCTTTGTTCTATATTTTCTTAATATTTTTTGTTTATTTTTATTTATTATTATTTGAGAATGATAGACAGAGAGAGAACGGCAGATAGAGAGAGAGAGAGAATGGGTGCGCCAGGGCCTCTAACCGCTGCAAAGGAACTCCAGATGCATGCGCCCCCTTGTGCATCTGGCTAATGTGGGTCCTGGGAAATTTAGCCTTGAACCAGGGTCCTTAGGCTTCACAGGCAAGTGCTTAAACGCCATCTCTCCAGCCCTGTTCTATATTTTCATGTAATCTTCAAAATTCTCACGTTAATGGCCTTTTTGATAGTTTCATATTATTACCTTGTATTTTTACTATAGTTTTTGGAAAGTCCTTTTCCTAACAGATCTTTAAATTGCTTATAGGTGTTTTTTTTTTTTTTTGCCATTGACAATAATGCAACCATGTTTATTTTATTTTTTAAATTTTTTAAATATTTATTTATCAGAGAAAGAAGGAGAGAGACAGAGAGAGAGAATGGGTGTGCCAGGGCTTCCAGCCACTGTAAACGAACTCCAGATGCTTGCGCCCCCTTGTGCATCTGGCTAACGTGGGTCCTGGGGAATCAAACCCAGATCCCTTAGCTTTGCAGGCAAATGCCTTAACTGCTAAGCCATCCCTCCAGCCCAACCATGTTTATTTTTAAAATTTATTTATTTATTTATTTATTTATTTATTTATTTATTAGAGAGAGAGAGAGAATGGGCACACCAGGGCCTCTAGCCACTGCAAATGAACTCCAGATGTATGGGCCATCTTGTGCATCTGGTTACACAGGTTCTGGGGAATTGAACCTGGGTCCTTGGGCTTCACAGGCAAGCACCTTAACCACTAAGCCATCTCTCCAGCTCAACCATGCTTAATTTAATGGCTCTGGATTTTGGCATCCTTTAAGCTTCTCCTTGGAATTACTTCCAGTTGGGGTTAGAACTTGGTTTTATGACTTGCTTTCCCTTGGTGTTGTCCCTACCCCCCACACACACCTTTTTTTCTCTCCCAAGATTGGGGATCAAACCCAGAACTTCCTGCATGCTAGACAAGCACTCTCCACTGAGCTCTGCCTCAGCCCTCTTAGGAGGACCTGACGGTGAAGCTCAGTGGTAGGGTGCTTGCCTAGAATACACAAGGCTCTGAGTTCAATATCCAGTGCCATCCAGAGACGGCATTCCCTTCAAAGGGACTGTAATGGTTTTTGGACTGACACAGCTTTGAGTATAAGACTCTGTTAATAAAAGGGGGGGTGGAGGCCGGAGAGATGGCTTAGCGGTTAAGCCGCTTGGTCCCACATAAGCCAGATGCACATCGTGGTGCATGCTTCTGGAGTTCATTTGCAGTGGCTAGAGGCCCTGTGCGCCCATTCTCACTCTATCTCTCACCCTCTCTCTCTCTGTCTCTAGTAAATAAATAAAGGTAAATCTTTAAAAAAAAAAAAAAAAAGGCTGGGCGTGGTATCACATGCCTTTGATCCCAGCACTCAGGGAGGCAGAGGTAGGAGGATTGCCATGAGTTCAAGGCCACCCTGAGACTATATAGTGAATTCCAGTTCAGCGTGGCTACAGGGAGACCCTACCTCGAAAAACCAAAAAAAAAAAAAAAAAAAAGACTGAAGGTTTGGCAGTGTTGGGTGTGGCCTTAAAACCATTTTTGTTTTGCGAACTTAGTAAATATAAAATCATCTCTCACTGCTGCCTTAATCTGTCCTGCTTTAATTATGAGTGAAGATAAATACTCTCCAACACCACAGTTCAGAGCCTGTGAGCGTGGCAGATAGAAATAGAATCAGGTAATGCCAGGAGTGGTGGCGCACGCCTTTAATCTCAGCACTTGGGAGGCAGAGGTAGGAGGATCACCAGGAGTTCAAGGCCACTCTGGGACTACATAGTGAATTCCAGGTCAGCCTGGGCTATAGTGAGATCCTACTTTGAAAAAAAAAAGAAAGAAATAGAATAAGGTCTTCTCCCCTAAGGGCTGATGGTGGCAGTTTTCTCCCCGGTTCAGCCAGCCATTTAATTTTATTTGATTATGTATAGTATCTTTAGGCACAGGGATTACTTTCTTTCTTCTTTTTTAAAACGTTTTTAATTGACAACTTCCATAGTTATAGACAATAAGCCATGATAATTTCCTCTCCTCCCCCACTTTCCCCTTAGTAAATCCACTCTGCATTATATCCCCTCCCCATCTCAATTAGTCTGTTTTTTTTTAATTTTATTTTTATTTTACTTTTTTGGTTGTTTGAGGTAGGATCTCGCTCTAGCCCAGGCTGACCTGAAATTCACTATATAGTCTCAGGGTGGCCTTGAACTCATGGCAATCCTCCTACCTCTGCCTCCCTGAGTGCTGGGATCAAAGGCGTGTGGTACCATGCCCCACTTTTTTTTTAAGATTTATCTTTATTTATTTATTAGAGACAGAGAGAGGGAGAGATTCTCAGGCAGACCTTGAACTCACAGCAATCCTCCTAACTCTGCCTTCCAAGTGCTAGGATTAAAGGTGTGCACTGCCATGCCTGATCTCTCTTTTATTTTGATGTCATTATCTTTTCCTCCTATGATGAGGGTCTTGTCTAAGTAGTACCGGGCACTGCAAGGTCATGGATATCCAGGCATTTTGTATCTGGAAGACTGCATTGTAAGCAATCCTACCCTTCCTTCGGCTCTTTCTTCTTCTTCAAAAAAAAAAAAAAAAAAGGATTATTCATTTATTTATTTGCAAGCAGAGAAAGAGAGAGAGAGAGAGAGAGAGAAAGAAAGAGAAAGAGAGACAGACAGAGAGAATGGTCGTGCTAGGAATCTAGCCCCTGCAAACATATTCCATGTGCACATGCCACTTGATGCTTTGTGCATCTGGTTTTGCTGGGGTACTGGGGAATCGAACTCAGGTGGTTAGGCTTTGCAGGCAAGTGCTTTAACCGCTGAACCATCTCTCCAGCCCACAGGCGGTACTTTTAAGTACCACACACAACATGTCCTTCCATGTGAAAACTCCCCTAAAGGACTCAGAAACATGAGAACATGAGAGAACATGCACTAGTCATTCCATGCAGAATCCAGGCAGCCCAGAAGTGTGTGAGTTCTTATCCCAGGGCTAGCCCTCAGAATCATGAATGTGTAAACAGTTTCCCAGCCTTCCACGTGCAAATGATTGAATTGCATCTATAGAAAATGGCTTGTCTGGAAAGACTGAACTAAGGAATGTGATAGTTTTAGGGGACAGACACAGGATCATAGACTTCCATAAATAAAAGTTAAAAATGTAGGAACATGTGCTCTTTATTGAAAAGGGTTTTTTAAAATATTTTATTTGAGATAGAGGAAGAGATAGAGATAGAGAGAGAGAGAGAGCTGCTACAAACAGCAGATGCATGTGTCACTTTGTGCATCTAGCTTTACATGGATAGTGGGGAATTGAACCTGGGATGGCAGGCTTTGTAAGCAAGCGCCTTCAACCACTGACTGAGCTATCTCTCCAGCACCTGTAGGGAAGGAAGTTTTAAGTCTACTCAGAGCCAGACCTAAGACTGGGCAAAGGGACCCTGAAGGCTAGGCTTTTCTTAGTCTGGTGGGACAGAGTTTAGTGCTCAACCCACTCTAAGAGGCATAGTCTGCCACTACTTTTCCTGGGCAGGTCATGTTCTGTCTGATGGCAAAGGGCACTCGTGTGTGAAGCGTCCATGACCACAGCCAGGAGTACCACGCAAAGTCCCACTGTGGCTTTTTCTGACCTCAGCTGAGGCTTGGCCTCCCTCTGGCCCTTCAAGAGTTCATGGGGAGGTGACATCTTTTCCAAGTGGAGGCTGGTTCCATCTCCTTCTAGAAGGCCCAGGTTATGCAGACAAGGCCCAGGAAGTCTCCTTGCAGCCCTCTGGGGCTCTCAGGAACCCAAAGAGTCAGTGGTCTATGCTGCTTGCTCCCTTCCTCAGCTCTGGGGACCATGCAGCTACTCTCCTGTCCCTGGTATAGGATCCCAGGCCCAAGAACCCTGAGGTAGAGGCCACATCACAACAACCCGTCTCCTCTGAGTGTCCTGTGAGATCAAGGGAATGCTCAAAGCTCAAGTTTGCTGGGCAGCACCAGCAGGGCCAGAAGAAGAGACTGTCATCTCAGGTACCTCAGGGTCTGCCCAGCATACTCCATGGGCCAGGCTCAGGCTGTTTGCCTCTGGGGGTGCCTGGGGCTATCACCAGCTTCCCCCCATCTTTTTAGGGAAATCCCAGCTCATCCCTCAGAGCCTTGGGAACCACAGTTATGGACTTTAGAGACAGACATTTCTGAGTTAGAATCCCTACTTCTTCTTTCCTCTGAAGGATTCTGAGCAGACCGGTATCTCCGAGCCTCAGTTTCTCCATGTGTAAAGTGGGTTTCACCCCTAAGCTATAAGTGATAACTGTAACACAGTGGTTCCAGTGGACCAGTGTCTGGTGACAAGTCCCGGTGGGGATTGGGGGTGGGCTTTGTTGCTAGTAGCTCCTCAGGGAGTCAGTCAAAACACAGATGTGGATATAGGGGAGATGGTCAGTGTCTACCAGGTAAACTGAGGCCTGGCTTGTGGGAGCCTATATTTTGATGTGAGAGGTTTCGTCAGCAGGTCTTAGTTCATCCTATTAGAGATACCAAATATAAGCTTCTTACAGAAGACTGAAACGTTCAGAGAGATTAACAAACTCACTCAGTCACACAGTGAGTCAAACGCCCAACTGGGCTCTTTCATGGGTGAACTTATAGCCCATCTACTGAAACATGAGAAGGGGCACTGGCTAAGGACTTGAGAATGGGGTCTAGTCTCGGATCTTGAAGCCAAGAGCCCAAGAAGAAGTAGTCAACTCTAGCCCCGCTTGCAACTCTCTATGTTGCTCCCCGCCTCCACCCAGCACACCAGTCTCCAGGCTCATCTCTGGAAGCTTGGCATGAGGATCAGGAGGCCGGGGGCCCCTCGAGCTATCCCAGGGAGAGGAGCGCGTTGGCCAGCGGGCCGACAGAGCCCGACTCCTTTGTTGCACGCTGACAGGACGGTGCAAGCACCACACACTTGAGCTGCCAACTCGCTGCGGTCACTCAATCCATCACCCGGGGCGGGGGCGGCCGGGGCCCCCTGGCTCCTGGCGGCTTGGCCTGCAGTGTTGTTTTAGTCTGACTCGGGCTGTGAGATAAACGGGGCATGAACTGGCCCCCTGGCAAGGGGTCAGCCCCTTCTGCCCTCATTAAAGTGTCAATCAAGAAGAGGAATGGAGACAAGCTGGTGAGCTGAGCCGCTGGCCGAGGGGCAGGATCCGGACTGTCCAGGAACCAGTGGTGCATTCCACCCGCCTGCCAGCGCTTCTCACGTGGCCGCAACACTGCCGAGCGATCCTGTGGTCTGCCCTGCACGGAGGTCGGGTAGGGGGCCAGCGACAACCAGCCCCGACCCTGCGCTGGAAACATGACTAGCCTGGCCGCCCATCTGGGCATGTGCTGCTATGTGATAGCCATCCTGAAGGTTGGAGGCCGAGGCCATCTGACGGCCACTTCTGCACCCTGGCAAGCCTGGGCTCTCTCTCTATGCCTGAGACTCCACTGCATGAGAAGCAGCTACAGGACCAGGCACATGCCTGGTGCCTTTGTGGAGACCTAGAGAAGGCGGGGCTCGCTGGTTCGCTGGGGTGGTGGGGGGCTGGGCTGTGGCCATCTCATCATCCTAAGTGTCTTTACCTTATCTAACTCCCCCCAACAACACTACTGAGATGATAGTGCTGTCACCACTGTGCTGTCAATGTTTGGAACTGCAGCAGTTACCTTCTTGTCGCTGTTCATGGAAAGAAAGGGTTAAGTTCAGCTTGCAGTTTCGAGGGGAGGTTTCATCATGGTGGGGAAAGCATGGCGGGAGCAGACAGCTGAGTGTCGCGTTGTCACATGTCAGTGGGGGGGGGGCAGCGAGAGTGAGCTGGTTATGAACACCCAGTAAGGCTGGACTAATATACCCCAAAGTGCACCCCCAGTGACACACCTCCTCCAGCAAGGCTCTCAACGGCTCCGCCAACTGGGAATCAGGTGTGAGGTTTGATCACAGACACACGAGGCTGTGAAGGACACTCCACATAAAACTGCCACAAGGGGCTGAGTTTGACTAAAGCAAGCAGTAACTCTAATACAATCAAGGTTTACGTCTCTCTCCCTCTGAACTAGGAGGAGAGTTTCTAATGGACAGATAGCCCTCCTCCACTTAGGGTCTCATAGACCCAGACTCCATCTGTCTTGTGTTTCTGTCTTCCCCTGGCTCATGAGAGCACAGGGGTCCCTTTGGTTACTATGTGGAGAATGAACCATGGTGGGGACAAAAAGGGGCTTGGGACATGGCCCTCTTGCCTTCTGATCCACTTTTTAATTTTTTTTTTTTTTTTATTTTTCAAGGTAGAGTCTTGCTCTAGCCCAGACTGACCCGGAATTCACTGAGTGCTCTTAGCCTGGCCGTGAACTCACGGTGAGCCTCCTACCTCGGCTTCCGAGTGCTGGGATTAAAGACATGCACCAGCACACCTGGCCCTGATACACTTTTCCTTCCCCACCCACTCTCTATCCTGGAAGACTAACCTCCATGGAATGTATCTATGGGTTCCCACTGTGGTTTCTAGTTAGGCTCGGGGATACAATGGGATAGGATGGTAGGTCAGAGGGCAAAGTAGGAGGTGAGAGTACTTCCCCCCCTGGTTAGTTCTCAATTTCTCTCTCATGAAGTTTGGCAGTAGATGACCTTTCCTACTAAAGGTGCCCTTTTCAGCAGCGCTGATCCTCACCAGATCCACCAGTGGCAATGGGATGCCTCAGCACCTCTTGTTGGTATCCTTGGTGCCACTCATGCCTTGCGATTCAACCCTTCGGTACCACCTGCAGCCACATCCTTTGACTCAGGGTACAGATTCTTGTGTCTTGCCATGGTCCTGGCCAGGGGCTGAAGCAAAGATGCAGTATAGAAGGCTATGGTAATGATCTGGCTGCTGGCTGGAGGCTGTTTAAGGTTGAGCCAACAAGATTTTCTGTTGGGGGAAGGGTGAGGAAAAGAGAAATATCTGGCATGATTTCCAAGCTGTTGGCCTGCTGGGCAACTGGAAGAATGAGTAAGACAGAGGGAAACTGCCAGGAGCTCACTTTTGGACATGTAAAGTTCTTAAAAATATTTTTTAAAATATTTAATTTATCTATTTGAGAGAAAGAGACAGAGAGAGAGAGAGAGAGAGAATGTATCACCTTGTGCATCTGGCTTATGTGGGTCCTGG
Source organism: Dipus sagitta (assembly GCA_036346955.1). Lineage (NCBI taxonomy): Eukaryota > Metazoa > Chordata > Mammalia > Rodentia > Dipodidae > Dipus > Dipus sagitta. Next base: position 126,032,340 of record CM070773.1, read on the forward strand.
GGAATCAAACCTGTCTCCTTGGGCTTTCCAGGCAAATGCCTTAACCACTAAGTGGCCTCTCCAGCCCTAAAGTTGTTTTTTTGTTTTTTTGTTTTTTTGTTTTTTTGTTTGTTTGTTTTGTTTTGTTTTGTTCTGTTTTGTTTTGTTTTGTCTTGTTTCTTTGAAACAGAATCTCATGTAATACAGGCTGGCCTCAAACTCAGTGTATAGCTGAAGATAGCCTTGAACTCCTGATCCTCTTGCTTCCACCTAATGAGTGCTGGGGTTAAAGACGTTCAACACCACGCCTGGCTTCCAACTTTCAAGTAGAGATACCACAAAGGTAGTTGGAGCTCCAGATGTAGATTTAAGGGCAAATATTGAGGCTGGAGATATAACATTGAATGCTCTCAATACATAAGGGGCATCCAAGTCATGTGACTTAGTGAGATGACCAAGGAGAATTTGGCTAGAGAAAGAAAGAGCTCTGACCGTGAACTCAGGCTCTCCAATCCCTACACGTAAGGAACCAGCAATGAAGAATCAAGAAGAGCTGTCACTGAAGGAGGCAGAAAATCAATAAAGAATGGCTTCTTTTCTGGAAGCAATGTGGAAAAAAATGTTTTAAGAAGGAAAGTGAGGGGCTGGGAGCATTGCTCAGTGGTTGAAGGCACTTGCTTGCAAAGCCTGCTGGTCTGGGTTTGATTTCCCAGTACCCACGTAAACCCAGATGCACACAGGGGCACATGTATCTGGAGTTCATTTGTGGAGGCCCTACTGTGTGTCCTTTCTCTCTCTCTCTCTCTCTCTCTCTTCTTGCAAATAAAAAATAAATAAATAAAAGGCTGAAAGGGGATCTGGACCATGGTGAATGCAGCTTATCATTCAGTTAAGATGAGGCCTTCTGATGAAGATGACTCATGAGCTTAAAAGATGAGGCCTTCTGGGCTGTAGAAAGCCTGAGAAGCCTAAGCACCCAGGTTTGATTCTCCAGTACCCACGTAAGCCAGACACACAAGGTGGCACATGCATCTGGACTTTGTTCACAGTGATTAGAGGCCCTTGTGCACCCATTCTCTTACTCTCTCTCCCTCTTTCTCTCTCAAATAAATTAATAATTTTTTACAAAAATTAAAAAAATAGATGAGGCCATCTGATGAAGGCCACTCAGGAGCTTAAAATATAGTTTCATGGAGATGAGAGCTTTACTGTAAAGGGAGCAGAAAAATATAGGGAAAATAGACTAATATATACTGTATTTGAAGTTGGAGAATCAAGAGAGAGAATGGAACACAGAAAATACTAAAAAGTAAGTCACCATTTCCCAAATGGATAAAAGACATATCAACTCATAGATTTAAATGTTCACACACTCTGAATAGGATAAATATAAGAACACCACACCTAGGCGACTGGGGAGATGGGTCAGTGGTTAGAGGTGCCTGCTGGCTCAGGTTCGATTCCCCAGTGCCCATGTAAAGCCAGGTGCAAAGTTGCTTGTGCACCTGTGATTCCAATGCACCTATGACAATGGGAGGTAGAGCCAGGAGACTCAGAAGCCAGCTTGTCTGACATTCCTTTGTAGTCTGGCTCATTTGTAGTAGCCAGAGACCCTGTCTCAAAGAGAGAGACCCTGTCTCAAAGAAGGTGGAGCACAGATATCATGAAGTTGTCCTCTGACCAGCATACACATACCATGGCAAGCATGCCCGTACACGAACACATGCTAATTAAGAAAAGAATCCCACGCATAGAGTGTTATTTAAAAAATGCTAAAACACACAACAGGTAAAGCAAACATTTTTTAAAATCAGCTGAAGGGAAAAGAACACAGTACACTAGAAAGAAATAAGGTCACCAAGAAATCCTGTTAGAGCTGAGCTGAAAACCTCCTCCATGTAGACCAGCTGATAGAAAGCTGGAAAAATCCACGCTGCATACAGTTCAATGGGAGAGAGAGAAATCACCAGTGGAGATACTCAACGGTGGACACTGCAAGCCTTAAATTTGGCCAGCCAGGCCAAATGAGCCAATGGGTACAATAGTGGCACATCTGTCATGGTGGAAACCAACTGCTCTCTAATTGGACTGGAGGCCTGCTCCATGGGAGGGAATACATCCCTGATATTGAAAACCTACAACAGGGGAAGTCATGAGCTCTAGGGGTATAATGTCTGCTGGTGTCTGGCTAAATGTGTATACTGTGCTCATCAAACTGCCCAGTAAGTACTTCTCTTAATGTCCATACCCATATATTAATGCTACACTCACTTTTGTTTAAAGAAGCTTCTCTTCAGATGTCAGTGACCTTGGGATGACACAGAAGGCACCATGGTGCTGAGAAGTGACAGAGGCGTGCTCAGCACTGAAACATCTCATCTTCCAAGGCTCAGGGTCTAATGCGGAAGAGGTGGCAGAAAGAATGTAAGAGCCAAAGGAAGGGTAGGACTCCTTACAACGTGCTCCTCCAGACACAAAATGGCCTGGATATCCATGACCTCACAGTGCCTGACACTACCAACACAGGACCATCATAATAGGAGGAAAAGATGATGCCATCAAAATAAGAGAGACTGATTGAGAGGGGGAGGGGATATGGTAGAGAGTGGAGTTTCAAAGGGGCAAGTGGGGGAAGGGAGGGAATTACCATGGGTTATTGTTTACAATTATGGAAGTTGTCAATTAAAAAAAGATATCTGGGTATCTTATCAAAAGAAACAGTGGGCACCAAAACAACGGAATGACATCTTTTAGGAGGTGAAAACAAAATCGGTTACTCTAGCAGGGTGTGGTGGCACATACCTTTAATCCCAGCACTCAGTAGGCAGAGGTAGGAGGATTACTATGAGTTTGAGGCCAGCCTGAGACTACATAGTAAATTCCAGGTCAGCCTGGGCTAGAGCAAGACCCTAACTTGAAAAACAAAACAAAGCAAAAAAAAAAAAAAAAAAAAAATCTGTCACTCTAGAATTCCTTCAAAACTCAAGAGAAAATTAAGGCATCTTCAGGAACATGAAAATTAGAATAATTTGCTTCCATCATAGCATAAAAGACAACTTCAACGTAAAAAGAAATGACCCCTGAGGGAATACTAGTTCTATAGCAAGGAATAGCGAATGGGGCTGGAGAGGTGGTTCAGTGGTTAAAAGTGCTTGCTCATAAAGTTCACTGGCCTCTGTTCAATCTCTAGCATGTAAAGCCAAATGTACAAAGTGGCACATTAGTCTGGTAAAGGGCTTGCCTATCATGTGCAGGCCCTGGGTTCAGTTCCTAGAACCACAAAGTGAATGAATGAATAAATTAAAAGTAAACAAATACTTCAAAAAATAAATAAGCCTGGGCTGGAGACATGGTGTAGTGGTTAAGGTGCTAGTCTGCGAAGCCTAAAGACTCAGGTTCGATTCCCTAGTATCCATGTAAGCCAGATGCACAAAGTGGCACACATATCTGGAGTTCGTTTGTAGTGGCTAAAGGTCCTGGCGTGCCCATTCTGTCTGTCTCTCTCTTTGCCTCTTTATCTCCCTCTCTCTTAAATAAATAAAATATTTAAAAACAAACAAACAAATAAACCTGACATAGTGGCTCACACCTTCAATCCCAGTACTTGGGAGGCTGAGGTAGAAGGATTACCATGAGTTTGACACCAGCCTGGGCTACAGAGTGAGTTCCAGGTCAGCCTGAGCTGACGTGAGATCCTACCTCAAAAATAAACAAACTAGCTGGGTGTGGTGGCGCACGTTTTTAATCCCAGCACTTGGGAGGCAGAGGTAGAAGGATCGCCAAGAGTTCGAGGCCACCCTGACTCTTCATAGTGAATTCTAGGTCAGCCTGAGCTGCAGTGAAACCCTACCTCGAAAAACCAAAAGAATAAATAATAAATAAATAAATAAACAAACCACACTTGGGTACTCACTCCCCCTCCCCCCAGCTGTCGAAATCAGTAACAGTTGTTAACACGTTTTCTTGGTAAAGGTGTGAGGAACACACCATCATTCATTCCTGGTGGCAGTACAAATTAAACTCTATGGAAGGTCATTTGGCAATATTTATCAAAATTACAAATGCAATTCCTCTTTCAGGACCTTGACACATTGCAAAACTGGGCATGGGCAAGGTGATTCATTGAAACTTTTTTTTAATAACAAGGAGACTAGAAACATCGTAAGTGGCCATCCCATAGGGGACTGGTTAAGTAAATATGTTTTATCTGTGCAGTGGAAATCATACTATAATCCAAGAAAAATAGAAAATCATATATGTGCTGGAATGGAACGATTTATGAGACATCATTAAGCAGAGAATGCGGGGAAGTGATAAGCTAACTTTCCCATAAGAACATTAAAAAGGGTGAGGAAATATATAGATGCACATGTATTTGCTGACATATATGATGAATGTGTGAGTGTATATGTGCGTGTGTGTACATGGAAAAATACACAGAAAGCCAGGGCGGGAAACTGAGGGCTGTGGAGCAGGAGTAGGAGGGAGGGAAAAGGTGAAGCCAGAGACAGCTGAAAACAAACAACACGCGTGGAGTTTACTTCCTTTCCTCGCGCTGAATTCTCCACGTCGCCTACTGCAGCGACACGTTCAGGAAGTCCACTGCGAAAATTCAAAGGGAATTAAAACCCCCAAATTAGACAAGGCACTAGGCTAAGAAGGCAAGATGAGTTGAGGCTAAGTCTACTAGTACATTTTGCAAGTGTCTGTTTAGTATTTGTGGTGGAATTGTCTGCTCTATTTTGTTGTTGTTGGGATTTTTTTTTTTTTTTTTTTTGGTTTTTCTAGGTAGGGTCTCACTCTAGCCCAGGCTGACCTGGAATTCACTGTGGAGTCTCAGGGTGGCCTCAAACTCACGGAGATCCTCCTACCTCTGCCTCCCGAGTGCTGGGATTAAAGGCGTGTGCCACCAAGCCCAGTTTGGAATTAATCACTCTAGAGGGACAATTCAAATCACTATTTCTATTTTCAGTCTGTTGGTGTTTTAAGAAATATATAAGATAGCACATTAAAATGTTATTAGTCACAGATCTACTCATTTGTGGGAGCTGTCTTGCTGTGAGTACCTTAGGGTCAAAATGTGAGCCACTAAAATGCTGACAGGGGCTGGAGAGATGGCTTAGCAAGTAAGATCCTTGCCTATGAAGCCTAAGGACCCAGGTTCTGCTCCCCAGGACCCACATAAGCCAGATGCACAAGGTGGCACATGGGTCTAGAGTTTGTTTGCAGTGGCTGGAGGCCCTGGTGAGCCCATTCTCTCTCAAATAAATAAATTAATTAAATATTAAAAAAGAAAAAACTGCTGACATGGTGGCTTCTTCCTCCTCAAACCTCTGCCTCTATGAACAGAAGTTTGAAGTCATCTTCTGAAGTAAGTTGACAATCGGGTGTCCAGGCCAGCAGGGGCCACCAAGGCCTCCAGCCGGCTGCTCGGGCCCTGCCTGCTCCATGTGCGCACGTCCCAGTGCCCAGCTCTGGCCCCTGTGCCTGGGATTGAAACCAGTCTGGGCATCTGGCCAAGGCCTTGATTCCGTTTACACAGTTGCCTAATCTTGGTGTTTAGCAAACAAAACTAGGCTCCCGAAGCCCAAACAAGGGAGCAACAGAGGGCCTCCCCCCCCCGCCTCTTCTGACTCACCCAGGAGTCTCCAGAGGACCCAAGAAGCACCCCGAGGTGCTCCCAAAGTCAGCGTTTTCTAAGGAGGGGCAGTGAAGGACCAAGTGTCCTCACTACAGGAATCCATATTTGAAAAAGTGGGTCACTGCTAATAGGTACCACTGAACGGTGGAAAATGGGGTGAGGAGGGTTGTCCACATGCCAGCCCATTCCTCCTCGACTTGTCGCTGCTTTGGGGCAGTGTGGAGCCTGGGGCTCTGGCATCCTCCCTTCGGATCTGTGCCCTGTCTCTGCGGTTGTGGACCCGACCCTTAACCAATGTGCGCTCCAACAGAGCTGGAGAACCCAACAGAACAATGGCCTTCCTGACTTGAGGTAGATCATCTGGCCAAAGCCATACAAAGCTGTGAATCTCGACGGCCTTGAGGATGGAGGTGATGGATCCTGGAAGGTCTGGGGTAGAAATATCCCTCAGGACTCTGACCAAACCTTGATCCCCTTGACTGTTGTGGTTGATTTGAGTCTGTCTATCCCAGGGAAGGATAGCCTACCCTTTGACACCACTTTAAATGTGCCCTAGCTCAGCGTGGTGGCGCATTCCTTTAACCCCAGCACACCCGGCATCAGACTTTTTTTTTTTTTTTTTTTTTTTCTGAGGTCGGGTCTTACTCTAGCTCAGGCTGACCTGGAATTCACTATGTAGTCTCAGGGTGGCCTTGAACTCTCGGCGATCCTCCTACCTCTGCCTCCCGAGTACTGGGATTAAAGGCGTGCACCACCACGCCCGGCTCAGCCATTTTCTTATAAAGCCAGACACCGTGGCACACACATTTCATCCCAGCATCTGGGAGGCTAAGGCAGGAGGATCAGGAGTTCAAGGCCAACCTGTATTACCTAGTGAATCTGAGGCCAGACTGAGATATATGAGACACTGTCTCATTCTCCCTCCTCCAAAAAGAAAAAAAAGAAAAAAAAAGGTCTTACTTACACTTCTGTTAGCCAGTAACCCTGGAATGACCATAGCTGATGTCCAGTATAGTGGCCACCAACCCCATATGGATACTTTTTTTTTTTTTTTTTTTTTTTGGTTTTTCGAGGTAGGGTCTCACTGTAGCCCATGCTGACCTGGAATTCACTATGTAGTCTCAGGGTGGCCTCGAACTCACGGCGATCCTCCTACCTCTGCCTCCCGAGTGCTGGGATTAAAGGCGTGCGCCACCACGCCCGGCTCCATATGGATACTTTAATGTGCCTGGTCTGACCAGCTCTAAAGGTTCGGTACAAAATGAAATAGAAAATAGGGCTGGAGAGATGGTTTAGTGGTTAAGGCACTTGCCTGTGAAGCCTAAGAACCCGGGTGTGATACTCCAGCACCCACATAAGCCAGATGCACAAAGTGGCACATGTGTTTGAAGTTCGTTTGCAGTGGCGAAAGGCCCTGACGCACCCATCCTCTCCCCTACCCTTTATCTGCCTATTTCTCTCAAATAAATAAATAAATAAAATATTTTTAAAAATAGCCCATTAGATACCTCCAGTGAGTTGTTGGCCAGGGAGGTCCCTGATGCCCCCAAAACATTATAGGCCATTGCCGAGGTCCTTGGTTTCCCACCAGGAATAGATGGTAAGACCCTATTGCTGAAGACTCCACATACTTGGGCTGCAAGGCCACTGAGAAATCCTGCTGAAACTGAGCTGATATCCTCCTCCATGCAGACCAGCTGACAGAAAGCTGGAAGAAGCCATTCTACATGTAGTTCAATGGGAGAAAGAGATACCACCAGTGAAGATACTCAACAGTGGACACTGCAAGCCTTATAATTGGCCAGCCAGGCCAAATGACCCAACGGGTGTAATAGTGGCACGTCTGTCATGGTGGAAACCAACTGCCCTCCAATTGGACTGGAGGCCCGCTCCATGGGGGGGGGGAATACATCCCTGATACTGAAAACTTAAAACAGGGGTAGTCATGAGCCCCAGGGGTATAACATCTGCTGATGTCTGGATAAATGTATATACTATGCTTATCAAACTGCCCAGTAAGCACTTCTATTAATATTTATACCCTTATATTAATGCTACTCTCATTTTGGGTAGAGAATCTTCTCTTTTCAGATGGCAGTGACCTTGGGATGACTCAGAAGGTATCATGACTCAGAAGGTATCATAGTGCTGGAAAGAAGTGACTGGAGTATCTGCGTAACATCCTATCACAACCTTCCAAGGCTCAGGTCTAATGTGGAAGAGGTGGCGGAAAGAATGTAAGAGCCAAAGGAAGGGTAGGACTCCTTACAACGTGCTCCCTCCAGACATAAAATGGCCTGGACATCCATGACCTCATAGTGCCTGACACTACCTACACAAGACCATCATAAGAGGAGGAAAAGATCATGACATCAAAATAAAAGAGAGACTGATTTAGAAGGGCAAGGGATATTATGGAGAGTAGAATTTCAAAGGGGAAAGTGGGGGGGGGAGGGTATTACCATGGGATATTTTTTATAATCATGGAAAATGTTAATAAAAATTGAGAAAAATAAAATAGCCCATTAGATACCTCCAGTGAGTTGTTGGCCAGGGAGGTCCCTGATGCCCCCAAAACATTATAGGCCATTGCCGAGGTCCTTGGTTTCCCACCAGGAATAGATGGTAAGACCCTATTGCTGAAGACTCCACATACTTGGGCTCAAGGCCACTGAGAAATCCTGCTGAAACTGAGCTGATATCCTCCTCCATGCAGACCAGCTGACAGAAAGCTGGAAGAAGCCATTCTACATGTAGTTCAATGGGAGAAAGAGATACCACCAGTGAAGATACTCAACAGTGGACACTGCAAGCCTTATAATTGGCCAGCCAGGCCAAATGACCCAACGGGTAATAGTGGAATGTCTGTCATGGTGGAAACCAACTGCCTCCAATTGGACTGGAGGCCCGCTCCATGGGGGGGGGAATACATCCCTGATACTGAAAACTTAAAACAGGGGTAGTCATGAGCCCCAGGGGTATAACATCTGCTGATGTCTGGATAAATGTCATATACTATGCTTATCAAACTGCCCAGTAAGCACTTTATTAATATTTATACCTTATATTAATGCTACTCTCATTTTGGGTAGAGAATCTTCTCTTTTCAGATGGCAGTGACCTTGGGATGACTCAGAAGGTATCATAGTGCTGGAAAGAAGTGACTGGAAGTACTGAAGTAACATCTCTATCACACCTTCCAAGGCTCAGGTCTAATGTGGAAGAGGTGGCGGAAAGAATGTAAGAGCCAAAGGAAGGGTAGGACTCCTTACAACGTGCTCCCTCCAGACATAAAATGGCCTGGACATCCATGACCTCATAGTGCCTGACACTACCTACACAAGACCATCATAAGAGGAGGAAAAGATGATGACATCAAAATAAAAGAGAGACTGATTTAGAAGGGCAAGGGATATTATGGAGAGTAGAATTTCAAAGGGGAAAGTGGGGGGGGGAGGGTATTACCATGGGATATTTTTTATAATCATGGAAAATGTTAATAAAAATTGAGAAAAATAAAATAGCCCATTAGATACCTCCAGTGAGTTGTTGGCCAGGGAGGTCCCTGATGCCCCCAAAACATTATAGGCCATTGCCGAGGTCGAGGCACCCCTGAGACTACATAGTGAATTTGGAGAGAGATTCTACCTCAAAAGAAAAAAAAAAAAGGAAAGAAAAGAAAGACAGAAAAACTGCCAAGTTGTTGTCTGATGTACGTTGACGTTCCCACCAGCCATGTTTGAGACTTCCAGGTGTTCCACATCCTTCCAACACTTGCTGCTGCCAGATATAGTTTTTTAAACTTAAAAAAAAATTTACTGGGCTGGAGAGATGGCTCAACAGTAAAACACTTGCCTTGCCTACAAAGACTAATGACCCAGGTCTGATTCCCCAGTGCCCACATAAAGCCAGATACACAAAGTGGCGCATGTGTCTGGAGTTTGTTTGCATTAGCAGGAGGTGCTGGCATGCCTATTCTGTCTCTTCTTTCTTTCTCTCCGCTTGCAAATAAATAAATTGAATATTTGAAAATAAGCAAGCATTTCAACGGACATTCTACAAAAGAATTATACAAACTGCCAACAAGCAATGGGAAATATACAATGTCACTCTCAAGGAAATGCAGACTTGAACCACCACAAACACCACTGCACATGTATAGCTAAAACATCGGACAAGGCCACCTGTATCACACCCTCCCAGGCTAGGAACCATGGCCTCCCAGTGCTGGGATTAAAGGCGTGTACCACCGTGCCTGGCCCGCCTTCTCTTTCTTTTCTTTGCTTTCTTCTCCTCCTCCTCCTCCTCCTTCTTGTTTTTGTTTTTTGTTTTTCAGGTAAGGTCTCGCTCTAGCCCAGGCTGACCTGGAATTCACTATGTAGTTCCAGGGTGGCCTGGAATTCATGGCGATCCTCCTACCTCTACCTTTTGAGTGCTGGGATTAAAGGCGTGCGCCACCACGCCCGGCTATGATGCAAAGTGACACATGCCTCTGGAGTTTGTTTGTAGCAACAAGAAGCCCTGGTGTTCTCTCTTTCTCTTTGTTCGCAAATAAATAAATAAGAAAAAAATTTTTAAGAAGAAATGTTTCCATGTTATCATTTTATCTAAGTTGTCAAGCTTTTGTTTCTGAGACAGTTTCTGAGACAGGGCCACATGTGGTCCTGGCTAGCCTGGAACTATGAGCATCTACAAAGAATGATGGGATCAGAAAGACATTTGCATGCAAGTTCTGTTGCTCCTGTTTAAAACCACTGCCTGTCGTGATTTACTTCAAGTGTTGACCAGCATTGGATATAACAGAGGGCTGGAGTCTCGAGCTGTGCCTTGAACAGTCTTGATGACCCTGGCCATGATCTCTCCCACTCACAACCAAGGTACAGCACAGTCTGCATGCACGGCATAACTGGGAGTCCTCAGACTCATCTCCACATGGAACACGTGGATTAGTAAAGCACACATAACATCTGTGTTCATTTGAAGCTTACATGTTTGGGAGAATATTATTATTTTATTTTTATTTATTTATTTATATATTTTTTGAGGTAGAGTGTCATTGTAGCCCAGGCTGACCTGGAATTCACTATGTCGTCTCAAGGTGGCCTCGAACTCAGTGATCCTCCTACCTCTGCCTCCTCAGTGCTGGGATTAAAGGTGTGCGCCACCACGCCCGGCTTGAAAGGGGTGAATTTTAACTCTGCATGCAAGCTGCAGGTTTTGTTTAGGATGGCCAAGTGCATGGCAATAATAAAAAGCAGACTGGCTTGTGGTCCTCGTTTTGTTCTTTTTAATTCTATCCAGGCCATGCATTTGCTCATTTGCCTGCACATAGCCGATGGCTCCCTTGGACTGCCCTTAGGATGTCACTGTCACAGGCCAATTACTCTCTGGCCATCCTGTCACACTCGTTATCTCCACTTAACCTGTCTTTGCATTTCACCCTGTGGCAATACTTGGGGTAGCAATTCGTTTCTTGTCGCTGGGATAACACACCGACCAAAAGCAGCCTGTGAGAGGGGAGAGCGTATTTCACAGTCGTAGGGGAGGAATCCATCATGGCAGAGACAGCTGGCCCACTTCAACATCCATCCACAGCAAGGGGGCGTGGGGGGACACAGCGAGTGGGGCTGGCTCGGAGCACACACTCCCCAACCTGGGGGTTTACCCCCCAACCCCAGCACTACACTTCTTCCAGCCAGGCTCCACCTCCCAAAGACTGCACCAGCTGGGGACTAAGTTAGAAGCTTAATCCCAGATACCTGAGGCTATCCGGGACATTTACATCCAAACCATCACACTTGGCTTCTGCTCCCCAAGTCCCATTAAAACTTTTCTTAGAGGCAGTATCATCTCCTCCGTCTTTTTCAGTCTTCGTTTGGCTTGGCTGGCCACAGCCTCCGTGCAGGCTTCTCTCCTACTCTCCACCCACACCTCCAGTCACTCCCTCTCCACAGGCTCACACGCTCTTCCACACTCTGCCTTTAGCAGTTCTGGGGGCTGGGGAGGTTGGCTCAGTGGGTAAGAATGCTTATGGTGCGAGCATCAGGGCTCAAGAGGCCTGAATTCTATCCCTAGCACCCGGATAGACATGGGGCTGGAGAGATGTCTCAGTGGTTAAAGGCGCTTGCTTACGAAGCCCAACAGCTTGGGTTCAATTCCCTAGTACCTACCTAAGGCCAGACACACAAAGTGGCACGTGTCCAGAGTTTGTTTGTAACGGCAACAGGCTCTGGTACACCCCCCCCACACACACACACACTTTCTCACAGATCACTCGATAATTTTTTTTTTTTTTTTTGGTTTTTCGAGGTAGGGTCTCACTCTAGCCCAGGCTGACCTGGAATTCACTATGTAGTCTCAGGGTGGCCTTGAACTCACGGGGATCCTCCTACCTCTGCCTCCCGAGTGCTGGGATTAAAGGCGTGCGCCACCATGCCCGGCTCGATAAATATTTAAAAAAGAAAAAGTGAGGCATACCTAGGCACACATATAACCCCATTCTTGTTGGGGGTGGGAGTTGGCAGAGACAGGAGAATCACCAGGCCTCACTGGTCAGCCAATCTGACCAAAAACATGGCAGCTCCAGGTTCAGCAAGGGACTCAGTTGCAAGGAAACACCATGGATAGAGGAGGAGACCCAAGGTTCTCCAACAGCCTCCACACACGTGTACGGGGTGTGCACACCTGCACACCTGCACACATACACTATGCATATACACACCACACATACTACACTCACATGCCTCCCACCCCAATGCTCTGGGTACTTCTCTTCTCTCTCACTATAATTGAACGTGCTCCTCTGATTCCAGACTGTGCAAAGTCAGCCGCTTCCCCCCTACCGCTTCCATTTAGACAGGGTACTTGGCACCTCAAACCAAACAGGCCCTCACCTCAGCCCAAGGATACATCCATGCATTCATTTACCACTGGCCACTCCTGCTCTTCTTTCAGCCCCTGTCCATCTCAGTATCACGTCATGGGGTGTCGGATGCCTGGCAGCCCCCCCCCCCCCACCGAATGCTCGTTTTCCCAAATGTGTGTATGAAGCCACTCTGGGGCCTGGCTCAGTTCTTCCTCTTCCACTTACCTCCTCCTCTGCTGCTCCATCTTAGTCCAAGGCCCTGTGACATTTCCTGCCGGATTTCCTGGGACATTCTTCCTCCCATGTTTCCTCTGATGTGCAGCCAGAGAGGTATCTTTTTTTTCAAACATATATGTATATTTTAATTAATTATTTATTTATTTTATTTTGGTTTTAAAAAATATTTTCATTTATTTATTTGACATAAAAAGAGGGAGAGAGAGACAGAGAGAATGGGCGCTCCAGGGCCTCCAGCCATTGCAAACGAACTCCAGACGCATGTGCCCCTTGTGTATCTGGCTAACGTGGGTCCTGGGGAATCGAACCTGGGTCCTTTGGCCTTGCAGGCGAACACCTTAAATGCTAAGCCATCCCTCCAGCCCAAGAGAGAGGTTTTTCTTGAGATGCCAACTTCCAATAGAACAAAATCTTTCCCAGCATGGCCCAGGAAGCCCAGCAGGGTCCAGCTCTTTGTTAAGGTGTTTTGTCACAGCAGTGAGAAACGTCATCGCCACCTCTCCCGCCTCATCTCATGGCACCCTGGCTAGCCTGGAGGTGTTGGTCCTCGGTGTGCTGAGGTTGTCTTAACTCCAGGACTCCCTAGGCCACTACCCTTCCTCTGCACCTCATGAATTCTCCCCATTCTTCTGGATTTAAGGCACTGTCTCCCTCTCTGTGAACCTCCTTACATCTTGCATTAGCAGTGGTGAGCGCGGCCGGGCTCATCCGGTCAGCACGGCCCCACCCCAGCCAAGGCTGGCAGGCTTCCTGGTGCTGGTGCAGCCCAGTGACTGGAGTGTGGGAACATGTGGGGACAGGGGACCACTACCGACTCTTTGGACATTGGCAAGAGCTGTCTTCATGCAGCTTGGCTAAACTTTCTGGAGCTCTTCTCGCATCCTTGAAGTTGTGTCTTTAGGAAACCTGACCGAAAACTCAGGAACTTTCCTTCCTCAAGCACGCAGAGTCTCCTTGGCACCTTTCCCCCTCCCCTGCGATCACTCACCAGGGCTTCCAAGGGTCAAGTTGGTCTGGATCCATACATTTCCTTCGAGGCCAATGGTGCCCATGACCTTTGTGTTCACTTGAGTCAGACCAGAACAAACACCAAAGTTTCACTAGCTCAGGGGAGCTTCCTCCATCGGGTGCGCCGCTGGGTCAGAGCCGTGGGAGAACAGGGGCTGGCTGACATTGCAGAGGGAAACGGGCCGACCCGGCCCAGGATCCGCGGGGGCACGTTCAGGCTCAGCCCAGCAACAGCTGACACTTCTCAGTGCCGGTGGTCGGCAGCAGTGACTTTTCTCACTGCTGTGACAGAACACCTGACAAAAGCAACTTGAGGTGCAGAGGAAGGAAAGGTCTGTTTTCACTCCTGATTTGAGGGTACAGTCCATCACCCTAAGATACGGTGGCAGGCGCATGAGGCGGCTGCTCACGTTGCGTGTACAGACAGGAAGCAGAGAACGATGAATGCTGACCTGCAGTTGACTTCCTCTTTTGTCCCTTTTAATTTTTTTCATTTTTATTCAGTCTGGGACCCCAGCCCATGGAACGGGGCCACCCCGTCTGAGGTGTGTTTTCTTTTCTTAGCTAAAGCTCTCTGGAACCCCCTCACAGACATACCCAGAGGCGTGTCTCCTTAGTGAGTCCAAATTCAGCCCAGTTGTCAATGACGATGGGCTGTCACAATATAAAAACTCTGTAACACTGAATATAAGAGACTGGAGCATCTGAGGATTTTGGTATCCAGGAGGGAATCCTAGATCCAATTACCATAGATACCAAGGGATGACTGAATTTAGCAAGAAAGCAGTAAAATAAGTCCCAAACAAGCCAGGTAGAGAAAATAAATGATTAAAAGTAAATTAGTAGAGAAATAAAAACAGGACCAGGCATAGTGGTGCACACTTTTAGTCTCAGCTCTCGGTAGGCTGTGGTAGGTGGATTGCCATGAATTTGAGGTCAGCCTGGACCTTCAGAGTGAGTTCCAGGTCAGCCTGGGCTGAAGTGCCTGATAAAAATGAGAGAGAGAGGCTGGAGAGATGGCTTAGTGGTTAAGGCGCTGGCCTACAAAGCCAAATGACCCAGGTTCAATTCCCCAGGACCCATGTAAGCCAGGTACACAAGGTAGCACATGTGTCTGGAGTTCATTTGCAGTGGATGGAGGCCCTGGTGTGCCTGTTCTCTCTTTCTCTGCCTCTTCTCTCTCAAATTAAAAAAAAAAAATTAAACAATGGTGTGTGTGTATGGGGGGGGGGGACAAGGAGAAGTATATTTCGAAGTAGATCTTTGAAAAGAACAAGACTTAACCAGTCACAGGGCTGGGGAGATGGCTCAGTGGATAAAACACTCATCATGGAACGGTCAGTCTGGGTTTGTATCTCCAGGCCCCGTATAAAAGCCTCAAGCCTCAGTGGGCTCCTGTAATCCCAGCATGCCAGTGGCGAGGTGAGAGGCGGAGACAGATTTTCCTGTGGACCAGCTAGTCTAGGGAATGAAGGAGCGAACCATCAGAGACCCTGCCTCAAATGAGGTAGAAGGCGAGAATCAACACCCAAAAGGTGTCCTCTGACCTCCACATGCAGGCTGTGGCACATGTGTCTGCACTCACATAAAGAGCACACAACACGGCCGGGCGTGGTGGCGCATGCCTTTCATCCCAGCACTCCGGAGGCAGCAGTAGGAGGATCGCTGTGAGTTTGAGGCCACCCTGAGACTATGTAGTGAATTCCAGGTCAGCCTGAGCTAGAGTGAGACCCTACCTCAAAAAAAAAAAAAAAAAAAAAAAAAAAAAAAAAAAAAAAAAAAAAGGAAAGAAAGAAAGAAAGAAAGAAAGAAAGAAAGAAAGAGAAAGAGCACACACAACACATATACCAAAAAAGTTACGGAAAAGAGAGACAATAGGAGCTGGCGAGATGGCTCCGAGGTTTAAAGGTGCTTGCTTGCAAAGTCTGTCAGCCTGGGTTTGATTCCCCAGTACCCACATAAGGTCAGATGCACAAAATGGCACATGCATCTGGAATTCGTTTGTAGTAGCAAGAGGCCCTGGCACACCCACACTCACTTTCTGTTTGCCTCTTTCTCTTTCTCAAATAAATATATTTTTTAAAAAAGAGTGAAAATGTGTAAGGTTAAGAATATAAACAATTACAAATAGAAGACATTACAGCAATTTTAAAAGAATCCACAACTTTAGGACATTAAAAAGTTTAAGAGAGCCAGGCGTGGTGGTGCACGCCTTTAATCCCAGCATTTGGGAGGCAGAGGTAGGAGGATTGCTGTGAGTTCGAGGCCATCCTGAGACTCCATAGTGAATTCCAGGTCAGCCTGGGCTAGCGTAAGACTCTACCTCGAAAAACCAATAAATAAATTAATTAATAAATTAATTAATTAAAAAAATAAAAAGTTTAAGAGAAAGGCTGGCATGACGGTGTACACCTTTAGTCCCAGCACTTGGGAGGCAGAGGTAGGAGGATCATTGTGAGTTTGAGGTTAGCCTGGGACTACAGAGTGAGCTCCAGTTCAGCCTGGGCTAGAGTGAGACCCCTACCTTGGAACCCCACCCCCACTCTTGCAGGAAAAAAAAAAAAAGCTTAAGAGAACTGAATGATTCTAAAAAAATTACATGCCACCAAAACTGACCTAAGAAGAAACAGAAAAGCTTGAATGCCCTGATGGACTGACAATAGGATGGTTAAAGAAAACTACTAATAAAAGTTCCAGGGTCCAACTATTTACAGCCCTCTTCCACCTAAGCTTTAAAAACCAGAACAAGAAATCCTACTGTCTGGCTGGAAGGATGGCTCAGTGGCTAAAGGTGCTTGCTGGCAAAGCCCAACACCTGGGTTTGATTGCCCAGTAAACCACATAAAGCCAGATCACAAAGTGGCCCGTGTGCCTGGAGTTTGTTTGCAGTGGCAGGAGGCCCTGGCACACCCATACTCTTTCTCACTCTCTGTCTTCCTCTTTCTGTCTCAAATAAAAAAGAATAAAAATCATATTTAATAAAAAGAAAGCCTGCTGTCATTTAACAGCTACAAGCCACAGGAAGTGGCAGAGCTCCCCAGTCCATTTAATGAAGTCAGCATAACTCTAGTCCTAAAATCTAATGAAGTTATTTGAGAAAAGTGAATTATAGGTCTCTTTCACTTTAACAATGCAAAGACTCCAAAGAATAACAAATAATAATAATAATGAAGAAAACCTGTCAAAAGAATAACAAATTAGAGCCAGGGTGGTGGTGGCACATGCCTTTAATCCCAGCACGTGGGAGGCAGAGGTAGGAGGATCGCCATGAGTTTGAGGCCACCCTGAGACTATACATTGAATTCCAGGTCAGCCTGAGCTACAGCGAGACCCAGCCTTGAAAAACAGACAAAAAAGAATAACAGATTATCACACTATGTCCAAATAAAGTTAATTTCTGGGATTATGGGTGTTTATTCCAGGAAACCTACTCACATAATGTATTACAGTTAAGAATTACCTGACGTGCCCATTTGTCTCTCTCTCTCTCTATCTATCTATCTGCTTCTTTCTCTCTTTGTCTGTTGCTCTCAAGTAAGTAAATAAAAATAAATGAAAAAAAAAAAAGTAAAAAAAGCATTACCTTTAGGGGCTGGAGAGATAGCTGAGCAGTGAAGGCACTTGCCTGCAAAGTCTAATGACCTGAGTTCGATTCCCCAGTACCCACATGCTGCAGTCAGGTTCACATTGCTGGCAGAAATCACCTGACCAAGAGCATCTTGTGGGGGGAAAAAAGGTATATTTTGGCTTATGGACCTGAGGGAAGCTCCGTGATGGCAGGGGGAAACAATGGCATGAGCAGAGGGTGGGCATCACCTCCTCACCAACATCAGGGGGACAACAGCAACAGGATATTGTGCCAAACACTGGCAAGAGGAAGCTGGCTACAATACCCATAGGCCTACCCTCAATAATACACTGCCTCCAGGAAGGTTTAATTCCCAAATTGCCATCAGCTGGGGACCTAGCATTCAGAACACCTAAGTTTATGGAGGACACCTGAATCAAACCACCACATTCCATCCCTGGTCCCCATAAACTGACAACCATCCATTATGTAAAGTACAAGGCATTCAGTCCAACTTTAAAAGTCCCCATAGTTTTTTTAATTAATCCTAATGATATTTAAACATTCCCATAGTCTAAGATCTTTTAACTCAGCTATAATACCAAAACAACCTCAAAAAAAAAAAAAAAAAAAACATAATGACACAGAATATACATTCACACTGCAAAAGATGACATTGGGCATAGCAAAGAAATATTCAATCTGGGCCAGAGAGATGGCTTAGCAGTTAAGGTGTTTGCCTGCAAAGCCAAAGGACCTTGGTTCAATTCTCCAGGACCCACATAAGCCAGATGCACAAGGGGGTGCATGCGTCTGGAGTTTGTTTGCAGTGGCTGGAGGCCCTGGCATGCCCATTCTCTCTCTCTCTCTCTCTCTGTGTGTCTGCCTCTCTGTCTCAAATAAATAAATAAAATATTAAAAAAGAAATATTCAACCAACACAAGATTTAAAACAACCAGGGCAAAGATCAAACTCTGTAGCTCGAAGTCCAACAACCCTAGTCAGTGACAAATCTGCAAGTCAGATAATTCTACCAGCAACAAGTCTCTGGAGTTCCAATTCTGCCTCTCCAGCTAGGTTACTCACAGTCCTCGGAAACTTCATCCGGGACTGGCAGCTCTCCTTAGCAGCCATCTCATGGTCGTGGCATCTCTACTGGGTCTCCACTGCAACCCATGGTCCATCTTCACAGCTCCATGGGGTCTCCATGCAGGCATCCAACAATCCTGCTTCACACTGCGCATGGCCGTTTCCAAAACGCAAGACCATGTTGCAAGTTCAATGACCCTTTCTTTTCTGTATTTCTTATGCACCATAACACCAGGTGGGGTGTCAATTTGTTAATCCAGGGGGGAGTAAAGCAGACTTTGAAGAACAGGACACTCCTTGAGCACTCAGGCCCCTTCAAAAGACTGCATTCTTTCTGTTGTCCCAGTGCAGGTCAGCTGGCCCAATCTCAATGGTTGTAATCTCTCAATTGCACCTGAAGGGGCAGCAGTTTCACCTAAAGATGTTATTTTTTCTGTGCCATATCCCTCTGCTCACACCAGTTCGTTTCTACGCAAAGCAACCCTGCACAGCTTCTCAGGACACGGGCATAACAGGAAGCTTCTCACGCAAACTGCTAGCCCAGTCCAAGCAAAGCTCTTTCTCACCCTCATAAGCCAAACCTCACAGTCCATAGTTCTTACCGCATTCAGGCCTTTCGACTCTGACCAGAATAGTCCATCAAGCTGTACTTATAGCACTGCAAGGTATCTCTTAGGCCAAGGTTTCAAATCCTTCCACATTCCTCTTGAAAATCAGCTCCAAAAGGCCAAAGCCACACAGTCAGGTTTTAAGCAGTAATGCCACCACTCTCAGTCCAACATGACTGTTGCAGTCAGGTTCACATTGCTGGTAGAAATCACCCAACCAAGAGCAGTTTGTGGGGGAGAAAAAAGGTTTACTTTGGCTTACAGACTTGATGGGAAGCTCCATGATGGCAGGGGAAAACGACGAGCAGAGGGTGGCCATTACCTCCTTGTCAACAATAGCAACAGGAGAGTGTGCCAAACATTGGCAAGAGGAAGCTGGCTATAATACCCATAGGCCACCCCAACAATTCATCAACAATTCACTGCCTCCAGGGAGGCATTAATTTCCAATTGCCATCAGCTGGGGAGACTAGCATTCAGAACACCTAAGTTTATGGGGGACACCTGAATCAAACCACCACACCACATATAGCCAGATGCACAAAGTGGTGCATGCATCTGGAGTCCATTTGCAGTGGCTGGAGGCCCTAGTGGACCCACTCTCTCTTCTCTCTGCTTACAAATAGATAAATAAGTAAAAGTTTTAATTGCTTTTAAACTATTTTGTTTATTTAATTATTGGAGAAAGAAAGAAAGGCAGATAAGAAAGAGAATGAGCATGCTAGGTCCTCCAGCCACTGCAAATGAACTCCAGACACATGTGCCACCTTGTGCATCTGGCTTACAATGGTACTGGGGAATTGAACCTGAGTCCATAGGCTTCTCAGGCAAGCACCTTAACTACAAAGCCATCCTTCAGCCCCCAAATTGCCTTTAATCCCAGTACTTGGGATGCAGAAGTATGAGGATTGCTGTGAGTTCAAGGCTGGCCTGTACAGTGAGTTCTAGGTCAGCCTGGGCTAGAGTGAGACCCTACCTTGAAAAATAAAACCAAAATTACTTATTTATTCCCAAGCAGAGAGAAAGAGAGAGGGAGGGGGAGACAGAGAACAAGAAAAGGGGAAATGAAGCTGGGAGTGGTGACACATGCCTTTAATTCCAGTACTCGGGAGGCAGAGGTAGGAGGATCACCATGAGTTCGAGGCCACCCTGAGACTTCATAGTGAATTTCAAGTCAGCCTGAGATAGAGTGAGACCCTTCCTCGAACCCCCCCCCCCAAGAAGAAAGAAAAGGGGGAATGGGTGTGCCAGGGCCTCCAATCACTGCAAACAAACTCCAGATGCAATCTCGCCACTATGTGTATCTGGCTTTACATGGTTACTAGGGAATAAAACCTGGGCCATTAGGCTTTGCAAGCAAGTGCCTTCAATTGCTGAGCCATCTCTCTAGCTTCAAAAGTATATCATATTTTTGCATTGTACAAAAACTTAAATTTTATTTTTTTTTAAATTTTGTTTGTTTATTTATTTATTTGACAGCGACAGAGAGAAGGAGGCAGAGAGAGAGAGAGAATGGGCACGCCATTGCTTCCAGCCTCTGTAAACGAACTCCAGATGCGTGCGCCCCCTTGTGCATCTGGCTAACGTGGGTCCTGGGGAATTGAGCCTCGAACCGGAGTCCTTAGGCTTCACAGGCAAGCGCTTAACTGCTAACCCATCTCTCCAGCCCAAATTTTAATTTTTAAATAGTTCAAGAACTAGGAATATAGCTCTTTCCCAGCAGGTAGATTAATATATTTTTTGGTATTTTACTTTTGGTGCTGGGGCCTTGGATTTGATCCCCAACACTAAAAATAAATACCCCCCCCAAATTGTTTAATTATTTTTACTTTTGTCTTTTTTGAGACATGGTCTCATTATGTGGTCCAGGCTAGACTCATGATACTCCTGCCTCAGCTTTCTGAGTGCTGGGTGACAGGTGTGTGCCGTCAGGAATTCCCACCAACGTAGGACATTTTGTTTTTTTTAAAAAAACAAACAAACCACAGAACTTGAAAAAGGCATATACATGATTAAACAGGAATATCCAGCAATGAGTTCCTTTCTTCTTTTTTGTTTTTTAGGGTTGCGTTAAGTATCCCCAGCCAGAGAGACATAGCTTAGTTTGGCAATTCTCCTCAGGACCCTGGCAGATACCAGTGAAATCTTACCCAAATTTCCAGAACATGTGCTCTTTGGGGTTAATAAAACACATCTAAATACCAATGAGTGCGCTTCAGAAAGCATCGAGGAGCTCTTCAATACCTATTCTCAGGCAGGATGCACTGTCCAGGGGAACAGGGAACAGTTTCCTCTGCAGTCCGCGAGCCACATTCTAGGTCTAAAGAGGTGCAGAGACCCAGGCTTCTCCCTGAACTGGAGCCGGTTGTGGAGGAAATACAGGACGTGTGTGCACGTTCTTTCTAGGCCCTGGCGTACCGGGATGGTTCCTCGTCCAACACCGCTCACCACAGCCGTGAGCCTGAAAGCCTTCCCGTGCTCTGGGTCAGGTGTTCATAGCTCCCCGGTCTTCCCTCAGGAGGGGCCCAGGTTCGAGATGCTGAGCTGGTTTGCAGGTGCAGCAACTAAAACAGGCCAGGGGAGCTTTCCTTGGCTAAGCACAGTTCTTTTGGCCTGTTTCACCCTGAACCTCTGCAGTGCATATGCAGTGCTGGAGGAGATAAAGCCAGGCTTCCGTGCTCACTTTAATCTCCCAGTCACCAACCTCAAACAGTTCTTCGTCTGCCCAGCAGACCCCTGCCTGCACCCTTTCTATTTCCAGTGGCCTGCAGGTGGTCAGGTAGCTGTCTCTCTCTCCACATCTCCATAGCCTCCTGTGTCGTCTTTGGCTGATGTCACTAAGTAAACAAGCATCAAATGTCTGCCTTCTCTCATGTATGACCACCCTTCTCTGGTACTGGTCTCCTTCCATTCTTGGCCAACTTCCTCCTGAGCTGTCAATATTTGGTATATCCAATTTCTCTAAATGTCTACCCTCCTACCTGGCTTTAGCCCTAGGACTCCATCAAAAGTGCTCTTAGCAAGGTTTCATTCAGTAATGTCGAGGCTGCTGAATCCACTGTAGGCGTGCTCTTCCTCCTCTTCCTGTGTGGTTATCAGGATCACCTGCTGGTCATCTGTGGTGGTTTGATTCAGGTGTCCCCCATAAACTCAGGTGTCCTGAATGCTAGGTTCCCAGCTGATGGAGATTTGGGAATTAACAGCTTCTGGAGTAGTATATTGTTGGGGGCGGGCTTATGGGTATTATAGCCAGTTTCCCCATGCCAGTGTTTGGCATACTCTCCTGTTCCTGTCATCCACCTTATGTTGGCCAGAGGGTGATGTCCACCCTCTGCTCATGCCATCGTTTTTCCTGCCATCATAGAGCTTCACCCTCGAGTCTGTAAGCCAAAATAAACCTCTTTTTTTGTCCCCCACAGCTGCTTTTGGTTAGGTGATTTCTACCAGCAATGCAAAACTGATTACAACAGTAATGTGGTACCAAGGAGTGGGATTGCTGCTAGACACCTGTGTGGCTTTGGCCTTTTGGAGCTGATTTTCAAGAGGAATGTGGAAGGATTTGAAACCTTGGCCTAAGAGATGCCTTGCAGTGCTGTAAATACAGCTTGATGGACTATTCTGGTCAGAGTTGAAAGACCTGAATGCACTAAGAACTATGGACTGTGAGGTTTGGCTTATGAGGGCGAGAAAGAGCTTTGCTTGGACAGTTTGTGTGAGAAGCTTGCTGTTATGCCCATGTCCTGAGAAGTTGTGTAGGGTTGCTTTGCATAGAAAGGAACTGGTGTGAGCAGAGGGATATGGCACAGAAAGAAAATTCTTTGGGTGAACTGCTGCCCATTCAGCTGCAATTACCTTTGAGATTGGGCCAGCTGACCTGCACTGGGAAAACAGGAAGAATGTCGACTCTTTTGAAGGGGCCCGAGTGCTCAAGGAGTGTCCTGTTCTTCAAAGTCTGCTTTATTCTCCCCTGGATTGACAAGTTGGCATTCTACCTGGTATTATGGAATATAAGAAATGCAGGAAAGAGAGGGTCATTGAGTCTGCAACACGGCCTTGTGTTTTGGAAACATGGCCATGGGCAGTGTGAAGCAGGTTTGCTGGATGCCTGCATGGAGACCCCATGGGGCCATGAGGATGAAGCGTGGATTACAGTGGAGACCCAGTAGAGATGCCGGGACCACGAGATGGCTGCTAAGGAAAGCTGCTGACCCCGATGAAGTTTTCCAGGACTGTGAGTAACCTAGCTGGAGAGGTGGAATTGGAACTCCAGAGACTTGTTACTGTTTAGAATTATCAGACTGGGAGACTTGTTACTGACTAGAGTTGTTGGACTTGAAGCTACAGAGTTTGATGTTTGCCCTGGTTGTTTTAAATCTTGTATTGGCTGAATATTTCTTTGCTATGCCCAGTGTAATCTTTTGCAGTGTGAATGTTTATTCTGTGCCATTATTGCTTTTGGGGGGATTTTTTGGTATTATGGCTTAGTTAAAAGATCTTGGACTATGGGGATGTATGAGCATCATTGGGATTGATAAAAACTATGGGGACTTATTGCATTTTACACCATGTATGGATATCAGTTTATGGGGGCCAGAGGTGGAATGTGGTGGTTTGATTCAGGTGTCCCCCATAAGCTTAGTTGTTCTGAATGCTAGGTTCCCAGCTGATGGAGATTTGGGAATTAACGGCTTCTGTGTATATTGTTGGGGGGTGGGCTTATGGGTGTTATAGCAGTTTCCCCATGCCAGTGTTTGGCACACTCTCCTGTTGCTATGGTCCACCTTATGTTGGCCAGGGGGTGATGTCCACCCTCTGCTCAGGCCATCGGTTTCATGGAGCTTCCCCCTCGAGCCTGTAAACCAAAATAAACCTTTTTCCCACAAGCTACTCTTGGGTGATTTCTACCAGCAACGCGGACCTGACTGCAACATCATCTTTATTCTTTAAAATATTTTTAAAGTTTTTTTTTTTTCCCCTGAGGTAGGGTCTCACTCTTACCCAGGCTGACCTCAGTCTCAGGGTGGCCTGGAACTCATGGCGATCCTATCTCAGCCTCCCAAGTACTGGGACTAAAGGCAGGTGTCACCATGTCTGGTTCTAAAGGGATTTTTAAAAAAATTTATTTGGGGGGTGGTGGTGGCGGCATATGCAGTTAGAATGGGCTTCCCAGGACCTCCAGCCCCTGCAAACAAACTCCAGACACATGCACCACCTTGTGCATCTGGCTTACATGGGTCTTGGGAAATGGAACCTGGTACCTTTAACTTTGCAGGCAAGCACCTTAACTCCTTAACTGCTAAGTCATTTCTCCAGCCTCATATATATATATATACATATAAATTTTTTTTTTCAAGGTAGAGTCTCTCTAGCCCAGGCTGACCTGGAATTCACTCTGTAGTCTCAGAGTGGCCTCGAATTCATAGTGACCCTTTTACCTCTGCCTCCCGAGAGCTGGGATTAAAGGCATGCGCCACCATGCCTGGCTCCCCCTAAAATATTTTTGAGAAAATGAACATTCAGCCTCTTTTCATTGCAAATGAACTCTAGACACATGTGACCACTGTTTTGGGCATCGGATTTTACGTAGGTAGTGGGGACTTGCACCCAGACCTGCAGGCTTTGGAAGTGCTTTTAACCACTGAACCATCTCTTCAGCCCCTAAACAGCTCATCTTCAAAACTTGTGTGTGGGGCTGGAGAGATGGCTTAGCGGTTAAGCGCTTGCCTGTGAAGCCTAACGACCCCAGTTTGAGGCTCGATTCCCAGGACCCACGTTAGCCAGATGCACAAGGGGGCGCACACATCTGGAGTTTGTTTGCAATGGCTGGAGGCCCTAGCATGCCCATTCTCTCTCTCTCTGACTCTTTCTCTGTCTGTCACTCTCAAATAAATAAATAAAAATAAACAATTTTTTTTTAAAACTTGTGTGTGGATGTGAGGGCAATCTGGATGTGACATTTATCACCCCATTGATTGCCAGGGTTGAAATTTGTGTGGACTCAAGCTGCCAGGATGCAGGTCTCACGTGCCACACCTCTCTCTTCATCTGCCTGGACTCTACATGACTTCCATTAGGGAGGGTGTGCAGCAACCCGGCACACACCAGAAGGAAGCAAGCAAGTCTAGGAAGTCAACACTGGGTTTTATTGCACAGGAAGAATTCTAAGCGGCGACTCTGAGAAGCCCGTTGTAGTCCATCATTGCGTTTACAGTGAAGAACCGGGTATTTGATTTTCAGTTCATCAAACAGCATCGGTGGTTGGAGGCACAGATGACACTTGAAAACAGAGTGGCTCTGACTGGACAGCCAGGGGGCTGAGACTGAGGCCACCTGTCTGTGTCTGCCACACAGGCCTGGGGTAGGGATGCTGGCTGCCTGGACTTCTGAGGGGAGTCTACCAACCATACTGGGTCTAGGACCTAGGATGGCTTCTGATGTTTCTTTGTCCAACTTCCCCATATTCATTCCATTCATTTTAACTTTCCTCAAGGTATATTTGAGGCAGCATGAAAATTGACAGAAATGGTCCTAGCAAAGTGTCAGACACTACTTGCTAAGTGTCGACTTAAGAAATAGGCCATTCGAAGACAGGGCAAGGCCCGCTTTTTCTAGAGCTTTGTACTTTGTCCTGGGGAGCCGAGAAGCAAGCCTGCAGGAGAGCTGCGTGGGTAGGGACAGCTTGGGAAGTCGAGTACCTGCCAATGTCACGGGGAGGGGCTGAGCCCGGGAGATGGGCAACTAGTTAAGGAGCTAACGAAACTGGAAGGGAGCCAGGGAGAGGGTGTGTGGCCCTCCAGGTCCTCCTGCAGCAACAGCCTTCTGCCTGGCCCTCGGCTCCTTTCTACAGCAGGAGCTGAGAACCCCAGGGATGTGGGGCCCGAGGCAGCCTTCCTCAGCAACACTCGTTCTGAGTGATTTTGTCCAGCAATGACAGAGCCCTCCCTGACACACGTAAGCAGCCCTTCCCAGAGCCTTCTCTGGAAGAGACTGAGGGCTCAGGCAGTGGATTACTGGTGAGGAAACCAAGAGTCAGTCTGGTGGGGATGCGGGCACCCAGGCTGAGGAAAACTGGGAGTGCTAACTCATCCCCCTCTGCTGTGTGTTTCCAGCATGGCCACTGATACCTTCCTGCCCTCCGCCCAGTGGGCAATGAACCAACCAGTTGCAGATCCAACCCACAAAATCCAAGTTCCAGCTGTTCAGTCTGCCAACGTGGCATCCTGGGAAGACACCAACCTTGGAAATGAAGGTCCTTGGAAGCACTATTCAGCTGATGCACTTCTGTGGAACTGCCTGTCCTTTCTGTTAACATGCATGCCAGCACCCATGCACACACACAGGGATGGAAAGGGGTGTGTGGAGACAGCTAGCTTCGTGTGTGTCTTGGAAGCATTTAGTCCTGAGTTATGAACACCAAAGCCTTCCGCACATCCACCAGTCACCTCGGACCTCAGCTACACGAGACAGGATTGTAAACACTGGTTTGCTTTATTAAAATAAAAAATTTAAAATCATAAGGTGAGAGTGCTTACTCCTTCCAGGAAAGGGCAACACATAGGGGGAGACCTGGGAAGGAGCTGGCATTCACACCAGACTGAAGTTTAGAACAAGGATGGAAAAGGTCTTGACCAAATCCTAGTTCCAAGAGCAGCTCATGAACACAGATTTTTGACACTCAAGTTTCCCCCTTTGCTCACATTCTCTTGCCCACCCTCCGCATCCTGGTGTCACCATCTCCGTGTCCCCGGGTTGTGGAGCTATGACAGCAGCATGTAGCTTCATTTAAAAGAACGCAGTCCCACCACTGGTGCCCAGGGAGGAAAGACAGACCTCTTCTGAGGTTTCTGATTTGTTACAACAAAGGCTTCAGTGGGATTTCCTTTTTCCTTCGGCACCAACAGAGCCTACCAATACTTCAAACTTCTCTGATAACAGCATGAGAAAAACCTGAAATGCTAGTTGGCGTGTGTTGGTGCTCACACGTGCACATGCGACAGTTGACAATCTTACCTCCACGTTGCTCAAGTGGTTGGGTAAAGCCAAATGAGTAAGAGATTAGAGAATCACCTGCAACTCACAACACTGTAGCAGGGGTGAGAATAAAGATGGGTGACATGCTGCTCTCGGCACCCTTTCCAGGGTGGCTCTGTTTCCGCTCCTCCGATGACTGCCAAGGCATCGCTCTTGACAACTAAGAGCTCACCCCGGCCCACTGACTGCTGGCTGCATTTGCAAAATGCAGACATGACACTCTTCCTTCCAGGACTGTCCTTCTGCAGGGAGGACCCTGAATGAAGCGTGCAGAATTAGTGCAATAGAGACCCAGTACAAGTTTATATTACTGTACAGGTAACAAACCTTCACAGACATTACAGCCCTGCTCAGAAGCGCCTATGTATTTACAAACACACTGTTGTACATATATACATGTTAACAAAATACAGGGCAATCTAAAAATTAGATCCATCTAAGTAGTTTTTTTTTTATGTTATCCACCCAATATCTTTTAAAAATGATTTCCCCATCATCTAATGTAACTCCCCACCCGACCATTAGTATAGTGTGTTTATATTTTCCCATGAGAACTCCCTGTCCTTAGTTCCTTGATACCCCCCCCCCAAACGGTCTTCTGGCTTCCCCCCGAGGCGAGCCAGAGTCTGGGTGTGCGTCCCGGCGGCTGGGAGTCTGTCCAGGGGCGTGGCCTTCTCAGGAGTCCAACTCCAGCTGCTCGTGGTTCTCACTGAGTCTCAGCATAAGCTGCTGTTCGTAGTAAAGGCTCTTGGCATAGTTGATCTCTTGGGACAGCTTCACAGCGAGGACCTCAGATTTCACGTGGACCTAGGGCAGCACAGACAGAAATGAGAGGCCTGCCCTGAGGTGGGAGGACAGTAAGAGGGCCCAAGCTGGGCAAGCCCACCCTGCAGCCACGGCCACCAGGACAGGACAGGACAGGCAACTTTTCTGAGGGGTGTGCACCCTGATTTACCCTCAACCAAGCCATGAACTGTGTCCTGCAAAAGCCAAACCAGAACCACTGACACTTGGGATTCTGAGCGCCATGGTTCAGAGCGGGAGCAGTGACAATGGGTTGCACCCCCCACCCCAACCCCCAATTCAAGTCCACAGCTTCCCTGCCAGCCTGCCTAGAAAGGCAGACAGGGTGGTATGAGGCCCTGACTACACAGAGCTGGTGGACTACTCCTACTGCACAGGGTTGACTTCACGAGCAACCAGCCTAATTTAAGCCAGCGACCCCAGGGAGCCTCACAAGCCCATATCCACCCAAGTGTCTTCCTGAGCAAATGGGGAAGGTTGGAGGGCTCCAGAGGAGAGGCCCAGTGAGGCTGGCTGCTCTTGTAGGCCACAGAAAGACCACAGATGCGCAAGGCCACTCTGAAGGACACAGCTCCCCGGGTGTCAGCAGACAGAGCTGGCCTCACAATGGGGGCTGGGCTTCCTCACACCTGCTGTGCTGAGCCAGCCCCACCGAGGGACTCCAGCCTGGCAGTCAGGCACTTAGGTCTGAGCCTCAGCTCATGCCCGAGTCAGCTGTGTGGCATGAACACACCACCTGCCCTCGCTCCTTCACCCTTCAATGGGACTGTGGGAACATCAGCAAATGACCACCAGAAGCACAGGGCCCAGCAAGACCTTCATGAATGCTGGTGCTCAACAGGAACTTGACTACTTAAAAGGACAGCCACAGCAAACACTCTGCCTTCCACCCTGTGGAGGCGAAGTCTAGTGTTTACTTGAGAGTCTTTGTTGAGCATGCTGCGTAAGGCTTCCTTTCACAGATCAAACCCTCAGGAGTTCCACTGTTGGCAGAGACATGCCAGTGTGTATGCTCCACTCCCTCAGACTTAATGCACCACATAGCCACCCCAGCCCACCTGGGCTTATGGGGGACTGAGGCTGAAGAACCCGCTCAGGGCCCCAGTGGAGGCACAACCTCTCACTCGAGTTCCCACGGAAAGCGGGGGGCAGGGCTGGGGGCCACCAGGGCTGTGAGCCTTCAGCCCTGAGCACGTTCACCCGGGCAGCACTCACCATCGGCTTGTGATGGGACGGGCCTGGGATGGACACGCCACTGCTGCAGTTGGCAGCTTTCTTGGTCACCTGAATGTACACCTTCCCGTGGTCTTTGGAGACCAGGCAGTGGTAGAGGTCGTCGTATTTGACCTCGAGGAAAATGGCCTCCCGGTCTACGTAGTCCCCGCTCTTGAGGAAGTACACGGCTTTGGAGGAGATGAGCACACAGTAGCTATCGATGTTCTCCACGGCGATGAAGCTGCTCGGGGCGAGAGGAAAACGGGGCGCTGCTGAGCGTCTCTCCCAGCCGGGGCCAGCTCAGAGGCGTGGAGAACTGTGAGCGCTCCGGGGTCTGGAAGCCTGAGATTATTCAAGATTCCCACACCTTGCGAGCGGGGGACCCATTCCCTCAGTTCTAAGTTTGGGGTTAGAGGGAGCCTGGCCCCAGGAGCTGTTGCTGGCCTGTGTGTACAGCACGTGGCTGGTTCCCCATCATGGGGTGCTCATGAATATGAGTGCATGACGCCATCAACAGTTCCAAAGACTGAAACAACTTCCTAAATCGAAATGGGTGTGTGTGTGTGTGTGTGTGTGTGTGTGTCTGTGAGAGAGAGAAAGAGAGAGAGAGAGAGAGAGAGAATTTAGCTGAGGGCTGAGAATAAATTGTAACAATGCTTTGCTAGGTAGAAAGACAGTGCAATGCTTTCCAATATTAAACCAACAGCTAGCATGAGGGAGGTGACACTAAGTGGCTACAAGACATGGCTGGCGGTGACGAAAGCAGATGGGAAAACAAGAGAACTAGCAGATATACCAAGCTGCACACCATAAGTGGATGGCAGAAGCCACAGTGTTTACACACCTGCATTTCCTTCCTTCCTCTGACAGCCCCAATAAGAGGTCACCTTGCCCCTGGTCAGCCCAGCCAGGAACTCAAGACACCACCCCACGCTCACAAAACTAACAGTTGGACAGTGCTTTCTTGGATCAAGTTGCAGTCTTCATTTTCAGAACTTTTAGTTATTTCTTCCAAGAACTTTAAGGCCAGAGACAACCTAACTTTGGGGAAAGGATAGAAATGACCAAACCTGCCTTCGGCAGTGCTCGCAGACTGAAAGTGGGAATGTATGCTAGCCACGTCTCTCTGCCCAGCTACTAAGCGAGGAGTCGTAACCCTGGAAGCCGCAGGGACAGCTTGGCGGCCCCCTGCATCTTGTGCAGGCCTTTCACAGTGTGCTGTGGCGTCAGGGACCGGCCAGAGAGAACGTGGGATGTTGGCGAGAGTATCAAGAGCTGACTGACAACAGAACGGCTGTTGGGCACTGGCTTCTACTCTGCTCCATCTGGTGCTGCCATGCACCTGGGCCTCTTGTGGTCTTGGTCTGGGGTCAGTAAGCACACAGATCCTCAGGGCTGGCAGAAGTCGTGGGCAGGACAGGGCCTGCCTACTGGTGGCCAGGCTTCTGTCTTCTCAGGCCCCAGCATGGCTGGACTTCACCCTCCTCGGCTTGAGAGAGCCCTTCCAGAACTTGGCCTTCCTGAGCTCTCTGCCTGAGGAGTCACAGTTGCAGCTCTCCTCAGAGCTTCCCCAATGCTGGCCGTCCCCCACTGCTGAGTACTTCAGCACCTCCACCCCCCAGGCGCTGTCAGACGCAGATTCGTTCTGCTTCCTGGCTCCACATCCTGGCTCTAAGCCCTGTGAGAGTGGGGTCCACATTTCATACCCGAACAACTTCCTGAGAACCCACAGAGTTGGCCACCCATGAAGTGTGGACTCCACCCTGTTCCAGTTGTCATTTTAATTATGGCTCCCTTGACAGCAATGGGGAGTTTGCTCTTCTAGTCTAACTAGTTGGTAAGGCTGAGACTATCGACTTGTACAAGTCCGCTGCCAAAATGAGAAGCACCCAGTGTCCCCCAGTGCTCAGTCAGCTTAGCACAGCATCCTCATGTCCCACACTCGAGCGTCAGGGGACACTTCACTGAGGTGAATGAAATCTATAGTAGCTGGTTCAGGAGGGGAGGACATGGAGAGACAGAAGGAAAGACAGAATGAAGAAAAAATATTCTGCCACAGGGAAGAAGCGTAATAGTGGCAGCTGGACTTGAGGAGAAATGAGCTGAAAACAGAAGCGGCCCTGCTCCTAAGCCTAGGGAGTGAGGCACGTGGCCACGTAGGCTGCAATGGGGTCCCAGACAGGAGACTCCAAAGGTGGCCACCACACGCAGGGTTAAAGCAGATTGTGCACCTCAAGTCCAGCTAAGACTGGCTCTCTAGTTTCCCATCTAGCTCTCCATGCCTTGCCAATGGTGCCTACAGGAGCTGACACACCCAAGAAGTGCCCTTAAGGCCACCACTGTCAGAGGGACCAACACCAAGCCCACTTCCCAAAGAGGCAGACTCATTCAGGCTTTAGGACAGACTTCCTTCCAGAAGGCCACCAGGATGTGAATCCTCCTGCAGGCCAGAGGCCTTCTAGGGGAATAGTGGCTCTGGGCCAGAGGCTCTCCTGAAAGGCAGAGGACTTGGTGAAGGAGAGCTGGGTTGGGCAGGTGGGAAGGCCTCACCAGCTGGGGATCTAGCCAGGTGGCTTGCCTTTCTGGTGGCTAAGTTCTTTCGCCTCTCTGAGGGAGATGATGCCACCGGCCAGCTCCTTCCTCTAGCACGAAGGTCGGAAGCATCCGTGAGGGATGGAAGCACGAGCACAGCCGAACAGCTTTGTAACCTGCCCACGTCACTACGCCACGTCCAGGGCACTGTTCATGCCCCGGAGCTGCTCCCACAACCTCAGAGTTTGGACAGTTGCATGCAGTGTTCCGAAGTTTTCAAATCAAAGGCAGATCACAACTTAGGGCATGACCGGGAGAAGAAAGAGCTGGGTGATGATTCCAAGTCTGGCAGTGATGGCTATCTCCCCATCCTCCCCCCAACATCCCACCATCCAAGGCCAAGGTTGTTTTTGACTTTTCACGGTAGTGTCATGCTCTAGTCCAGGCTGACCTGGAATTCACTATGTAGTTTCAGGGTGGCCTCGAACTCACAGCAATCCTTCTACGTCTGCCTCCCAAGGGCTGGGATTAAAGGCGTGCGCCACCACGCCCAGCTCAGGGCCAAGGTTTCGAATCCGATCAGCACCACTGTTGTTATTAATTTTGGTGCTTTTACAAAATCTGGAAACCACATCATAGACTTATTCAAGCAGCTCCAGATCAGACCTCTCATCAGCTGGACACTGATCCCAAACGTGTCACCCTGTGAGAGGAGTCACACTTTAGGGGGCCAGGGAGACCCACAAAGGCAGAGTGCTCTCAACTCTTCCATTTACTGTCCTGTCCCTCTTTCCCTCAAAGACTCAGGCCATTTTCTGCCTGGCATCCACCCGTTAGCTAGTTCTCCTTCCGTACACCTGCATGCGCTCTGGCCACCACTGCACACCCTGCTTTGATGACTGGAGGTGGCGTCTCCGCACCTCACCTACAGCCACGCCTCACGCAGGGACTGCTACTGGCCCATGAGTGAGTGGCCACTGAAAAATCTCCTGGGTGACATAGCCAGCATGTTCTCAGGTAGGTCCCAAGGACACTCCTTCCATCCTCTCATCTAGGAAACAATCCCAGAAACACTAGCATCTGGGTGTGAGAATGGAGAGGCCTGCATTCTGGCAATACTTCCAGGTTACTGTGGATACTAGGCCTATGTCTATAGAAACAGGGCTTTTGCATAGTATTTTTAAAGTGGTTAGAATTTTATCTTGAACTTTCCTTGAAAGAGCAGAGGAGGACACTTTGGCATGGGGTAAAATGAGGAGGGTGGCCACAGCGGCCTCACTCCCGAGCACAGGGACTGGCCATGGCCATGCAGGCTGTCCCAGACTCTGAGGAGACTCCAGAGGGTGGACCTGGCAGGATCCAATACTGGAGAGAAGCCACTACTGCCACAAGTATCCATGAACAGGCACAGACTGCTCTCAAGAACACGGTGGCAGGTGATCACACCAGCAGTCCTCTCTTTTGGAAAGGCTGGGCTTTCTCCAAGTCACAGGGCAGGCACTCCTCTGGGGTCAGTACCCCTGCCCCACTGGCTCTGTCTCCACTGACCCAGGACTATAGAATGAGCCACCCTGAGATGACTAGAGCTGGTCTGTGTCCAGCACAGGACACACTTAGCCAGTGGCAGCTGTCAGTCCTTCCTTCTATTGAGGACGTACGCCATGTTACCTCCATTCTGTGGGGAAGTCGGCCTCCCGCTCCCAATCTGTGTATCCTCACACTGAGCGGGTCAGGAGAGCGCCCTGCGAGTAGCCATGTGGAGGTGGGATCAAGCCCATATTTCCCTACAGAGAGGGACAGCTGCCAAGCCACTGTTTCAACTGCCCTGTTTGACTTTTTTTTTTTTCTGTTTGCTTGATTTATTTTTGCTCCATCAGCTCCATTTACTGAACCTAATTCTACCACTGTGAAGTCATGTCTAAACTGGAAAGGCCTGAGCTGTCTCCTTCCAGTCCCTGGTCTGCCTGGGGTGCCCAGGACACACTGGGTGTCACACTGTACGGAACATCTCCATGCACACGTCCCCAAGACCTGTGCACTTAGCGTGTCACAGACGAGCTGCTTCCGTGTTGCTCCTCTGGCACCACCAGCAGGGCAGGCGAGACTCGGAGTGCTCTCCACTGCTCCGCAGCCAGCGGCCAGTGTTAATCAGTGCGCTCCCACGGCCTCCGTCGCAGGCCCGACCCTACTCCTCTCCACTAGCACTGCACGGTGCAGGCCTCGCACCAAGAGCTTCCCACCTGGCTTTCTGCTCCCCGCTGGGACCTTTCTCTCTGCTCTCCTCAAAGTAGCATTTTCACTGTGCAGTTTCGAGAAGGGTCCTCTTCTTCAAGACTTCACTGTCTCTGGGAAAGGCAAGTGCCTAAGCATGGCCATGTAAGGTTAATTAAAATTCTTGAATAAAAGTTTGAGATTTACAAGCTATTCTTGCCTTCTTTTTTAAAATGCTTTTCTGTACTAAAAAAAAAATCTCATAAATGGAGCTGGGTGTGGTGGTGCACACCTTTCAACCCAGCACTTGAGAGGCTGAGGTAGGAGGATCACTGTGAGTTTGAGGTCAGCCTGGCTAAAGTGAGACCCTACCTTGAAAAAACAAACAAAATAAATCTCATAAATGTAACTCTCCACCTATCTGATCTTATGATTCAAGGACCACATTCCAGAAAATAGCAGTTTCTTAGGTCATGGGCTGCTGGCTTTGCAAAGGTAAGGACCAGCCTCTGTCATCCAGTATATGACCTTGTTGTACTGAAATATTAGAAACAAAGTAGGCGCTTTTTAGCAAGATAAAAATGAGAGGCTGTTGACCACAAATTGAGCATTACTTAGAAAAAAAATTAATCATACAGAGCAAGTGTGATTTTAACATCATCTTAATCCAAGATTCTGGGTTTAAACAGAAAAATGGGAAGCTATGGTAACTCTGCAGGATGTCAGAGAACTGTCTGATTAATCTGGGAAGAGGCCTTTCAGCTGAGCAGCCCTTAAATCACATGTCAGTAACTATCTTAATGCTAATTAATTAGACACAATGGAAAAAAAAAATCAAGTAAATGCAACTTGCTCTATGAGATCAAAGTTGCAGTTGCCGTGGCACTGGGGACTCTGTGGGGCTTTCACTCCATCAGGAAGTAATTACACAATGTTTTCCAGAAGTGAAACAGTGAGTCTAACTGGAAAAAAATGTGGAAACATTTAGTTAGAACAGTAGAGGAAGGTATTAAAGACCCTTTTAAGGGGTTAACTCTGAAGGGAAATATGCAAATAATTAGGTCCTAAAACATGCTTTTAATTAGAAGCCAAGGATAAAAGCTGGAGGTATAAGTCAGCGCCCATGTTTCTTCCTGCACAGTGATGACTGTGACGCTCCCATCGCCGCGAAGACAGGCTGACGACTGAGGATGCTTCAGCGACACGTTTTCCAGAGCCCCTGGTGACCCCTTGCTGAATGCTGAGAAAGAGCATGGTCACATGTCTCCCTCAACAGCCACTGGCCAGATCTAACCCTCAGCTTGGGTGGAGACACATGGTTTTCATCTCTGAAGTCAAAATCATTCATGCCAATAACTGTTCCCAGTTCATATGAATTTCAAGAGTTTCATGAAATACACTGCACTGATTTCATCCCGATTTCAGTGTCCGGTTCTCCAAGCTCTGTTTTCAATGAGTTCATCTATGTTGGCTGTACTGTGTAATTTCTGCCTGGTGCTCTTTCTCACAGGTCATGGTATTGCAAATGGATCTTGTAAAGGCTCTGGAGGGTTTGACTGAATAGAGGTGAGCTGGGGAGATAGCTCACTTGGACAAGTGCTTAACTTACAAATATGAAGACCTGAGCATGATTACGGAACCCATATAAAAATGCTGAGTATGGTGGCATGCACTAGGTGAGGCAGAGACAGGAGGATCCCTGGCCAGCCAGTCTAGCCTAATTAGAGATTCTGTACAATGAACAACTCTGGTTCAAAACATAAAACAAAAAGTGTTTGATTAAAAGTAATCACAGGGCTGGAGGAATGGCTTAGCAGTTAAGGTGGTTTGCCTGCAAAGCCAAAGGACCCAGGTTTGATTCCTAGGATCTACATTATTAGCCAGATGCACAAGGGGGTGCACATGTCTGGAGTTCGTTTACAGTGGCTGGAGGCCCTGGCGCGCCCATTCTCTCTCTCCCCTTCTTTCTTTGTTAAATAAATAAATAAATATGCAAATAAAAATAAAATAAAAGGAATCACAGGAGCCAGGCGTGGTAGTGCATGTCTTTAATCTCAGCACTTGGGAGGCACAGGTAGGAGAATCACCATGAGTTCAAGGCCACCCTGAGACAACATAGTGAATTCTAGATCAGCTTGGGCCAGAGTGAGACCCTACCTCAACCCCCCCCCAAAAAAAAGGAATCAAAAAGTAGACAGTGTTCCTCAAAAATGACACCCAAGGTTGTCCTCTAGTCTCCATCACATGTGTACACATGTGCATGCACACCCTCCACACACACTCGAAGAAAAGAAAAAGATGACATACAATGATCTTATTTTAATGTTTGACTCAAAAGTAAAAAGCCCCAAATGAGTGAAAAGTGGACACACAATAAGAAAGCTACACCACAACTGTCCTGCTGAGTCCAGTGAGTGTGACTTGAGTGGCAGACACTGGCCCAGGTCAGAACCGGGGCCTCCAGTGACTGGAGCCAGTATCCAGCCCTCATGGGGCTGTTCTAATCGACTCTACCTCGCCCTGCTCAGCTGAGAAATGACCGTCTAGGCTTTTGACCCAGAGTTCCAAAGCTCCATTAACAAACTGACAGAAAGAAAGGACAGCGAGGGCACCAAATCCCATTCCCAAAGAAGGCAGGCGTCTTCCCTGGAGTGACTGCAGTCATGGCTATGGTAAAAGAGCAGACTCTACTTGTGGTGGTTTGAATGTAAATGGCCCCGTAGAGTAAGATGTTTTTGATTATTAAGATTAAGCTTCCTACTTGGGCTTCAGTGGGCAGAGCCTTGCTGGAGGAGGTGTGTCACTGTGGGTGGATCCTGAGTACAGCCCTAAGGTGTGTAGAGAGCCTGTTTGAGCTCTGGCTGTTTGTGCTTGCTGGTGTTGGCCCTTTGTTTCTCTACTATGGTGATGCTTCTCCCAGAATCACCAAGCCTGAAATAAACCCTTTTCTCCCATGAGCTGTTTCTGGTTGGGGGTTTGTTCCAGCAACTCAAAGGTAACTGCATTACTACTCAGGGCACATGCTGTAGGCTGTTCCTATTCCGCAGTTCCTATGCTGAAGTCCTAACTCTCAATGGGATTATGCTGAGTAAGAAAGCAGTTGAGGTAAAGAGCAGTCATGACGTTGAGGCCCTGATCAAGAAGGATTAGTGTCCTAAGAGACAAGAGAGTCCCTAGCCGCCTCCACGTAAAGACACAGCAAGGAGGCGAAGCTCTCAAGAGCAGAATGGGAGGCACTTTGATCTCAGACCTCCTAGCCTCTAGAACTGTGAGGACACACATTTCTGTTGCTTAAGTCACTCCATGCAAAGTATTTTGCTATGACAACTGAGCAGGCTGACAGGCGGAAACACACAGACATTATGAAGAGATGTTCCAAGAACACCAGGTGGGGGTGGGGCTGGGTTCCACAAGGCGCATCAAGAAAGATGCCATCCTGTCTAGCAAACAACACAAGGATCCTAGCTTTCATTATCTATGTGCCCATCCAGTCACTGACACAAGATGTAACTCGAGGTCTCCCTAGCACTGTCTCCCAAGAGCACTGAAGGCCATCCAGGAGCTAATCTTACCGCCAGAAACGCCCACGCTGTTCAGACCCTCCCTAGCTGGCTTCACCACAGCAGACACCAGCACGCAATGTAGAAGTTAAACTAGCATTCTGCTACTCCTCAGACAGTGCCTCTCTCTGGGCTGTGTTTCTAACAGCTGGCCAAATTCTAAAGCACTTTATGCTCTAAGGTCACTGCAGAATATCCTCAAAGAATGGTGCACCTACCATGCCAGCTAGGGACAGTCTCACTGGCTGAGGAGATGACAAGCTCCCAGGATACTGAAAGTGACCGAATAGTGTGAACAACCACTAGCTGTCCTCGGATAATAAACAACAGGATATCTAAGCGGAAGAAAGTTTTACAAGGGAAAAAGCCCTTAAGAATGAGAACATCTCATCCGCTGTATTCTCTCTCTGAGCTGTCTGCAAAGAGAGAGAAGCTTTAGCACGAAACTGGAAGACCCGACTGTGGCACACAACTAGAGTAACACTCCCTCCAGTGAAGGCCACTTACAAGAGTCACAGGGACACCTGCCTACCCAACACTTAGGACAAGCAATCCCTTAGGTGCAAGGTCAGAGGCGGGCCAGGGCTCTGGGGTCACAGGAACATTTCTCAGACCAGAGAGAAGTGAACGACTGGGCCCTTCCCACAGCTCCCACTTACAACTCGTCTTGGATGTTGTCTGTGAGTTTGAAGAGCTGCTCCTGGCCCTCGGCCTGGCTCTCAGAATAGCGGGGCAGCAGCCCCTGGGGTCCTGTGCAGCAGCGCGGCTTTCGAGCCCTCTGGGCCTGGGTTCTGGAGGGGCAAACAAGCAAGAGGAGGTTAAGTATCAAGGTGCAAACAGAAGTAAGCTGCAGCAGGCCTGTGTGTGCCTACGCGACAGCGGTGAGATGCCCGCTGAGAATTCAGCCCCAGCCTCATAATCCTTTGGGGGCTTGTGATTATTGGCTAAGCTGGCTGACTTCCTTAGCCCTCTATTTCACAGGATGGCTGAAAGACCAAATAAAAAAATTCCCAGCAGACCTGTACTTGACGTGAGGGCTCCCCACTGGTATGGCTCCCGTTATGGTTATCGTCTCTAGTCTTCTTGTGGGCCACATGGTTCTAGGAGGTTCTAGAGGCTCTAGGAACCTCTTGGAAAGAACCAACTATGGACTTAGAGTGGGTCAGGAGAAAGGCCTGAGCCTTGGGCTTTAGTGAGAGCCACTGTGCTTTCAGGCTTCTTCCAATAAGCTCAGTTGCCTGAATAAAGAGTGGGGGATGCCGGGACCATGTGAGGAGAATGGAGGCTTTATGGAACAGTCCCAGGCCACAGCCGGGTTCTGCAGCAGCCTGAGCTCATGCCACTTGGCTGTTGGTTGCCCAAAGGAATCTGCTTTGCTATGGCTTTTGGGATCGGCTGCTGTTGTCTTTTTCCACAAACCATAGACAGGGTAATTGATAAATACTTTTTGGTGTTTTCCTAGAAACAGGAGTCCATATTTGTCTTGGAAAGGTTGTGCATATTTCAGATGACTGATAAGAGTGTACTGGGTCTGTCCTCAGCCTTGTACTTGCTGTACTTTTTATTATTGTTCCTGGAACCCACTGAAGCAAAACATCCCTCTCTAGACATACCTCAAAGAGAACAGGCTTCCACACCGAAGCAGCACTTCAGAACCACTTACCACAGCAGTGTGGAGACGGACAAGTGCCCAGGGCAGGGGTGCAGATCAGGGCAGTAACCTGGTAGAAGCAATCTGGAACTTGCCACTGGCCATGCCACAGGCTGGGCGCAAGGCTGGGACCGTAGCAAAGTGTTCTGATCCCAGGTCAAGCAAGCTCGCCTAGCCTTGGTGCCAGCGGGGCAGCCCTGTGCCTGGATGCGTTGTGTGCTGGCAAGCCGACAAGCCCCTGACAATTTCCTCAAACCTGAGCTACCAACGGGGCTCTTCAGAGTGATATGGAGAAATAAGATGCCTCAGTGATTTGTCGTCAGTCAGGGGACGGGGTGGCTGGACAAAAACACACTTTCACTCATCACACATACTCAGGGCTCTGACTGCGCCTAGTCAATCCCTCCTTCAAGGTTCAGAAGTACTGAGTCTGGGAGGATAATTCAGCAATTAAAGGCCCTTGCTTGCAAGTCTGCCGACCCAGGTTCCATTCCCCAGCACCCATGTAAAGTCAGATGCACAAAGTGGAGCATGTACCTGGAGTTTGCTTGCAAACAAGAAGCTCTGAAACATCTATTCTCTCTGTCTTGCTATCTCTTGCAAATAAATTAAAAAAAAAAAAAACATTTAAAAAGAAGATTTAGAAGTACTAGTGTTGACTCTTTATTCCCTAAGTTCTCACTGGAAGCGGGGAGGGCAGTGACAAGCACTGTACTAAGGAGCCAACGAGGAGGGTTGGGTGCAGTTTCCAGGCCGCCTATTCTAGTCTCCTGGACTGGAAAAGCAGTAGGTGTCATTTCACACATTGTCTAGACAGGCAAATAAAATGGCCTTTCCCAAGGTAGGCTCACCGTTCTCTTACCCATGAAGCCCCTGCAGGACCCACTGGATATCCTATAGAAGAGCAGAGGCCCTCCAAGAGGAATCAGCTAGGTCACTTTCTTGTTTCCTTTAATGTCAAGCTTGGTTCCCTACCAGGAGGTCTGAGAGCTTTACCTACCCTATATATCCTACACCCAACTGCTCTTCTCTCTCTGCCACTTCTAACAACTGGCTGCTGGATTTGTTTGCTTTGAGACAGGGTCTCACTATGTAGCCCGGTTAGACTTGAACACATTACATACTCAGGCTGGCGTCGAACACACTACCCTCCTCCCTCAGCCTCCTGAGTGTTCAGATTACAGAGCACACACCACTGTGACCTCTGGATTTGTAGTATGTCATTACTATAGCTTCATGCTTACTCCCTGCTTTCATCCATGGCCATTTTCCTCACCACAGTGAGAGTGGATTTTTTTTTTTAAATATAATTCAGATCAAGTCAGTCACCTGCATCTGATCTCACTTGGGTAAATAAATGTATGTACACAGGGCCTGGTCCACCATGTGGAAAATAGATACCATGAGAAAAAGGATTTTGTGGGCTGGAGAGATGGCTCAGCAGCTCAACGTGCTTGCTTACAAAGCCTGCTGGCTGAGGTTTGATCCCCAGTACCCATGTAAAGCCAGACACACAAATTGGCACATGTGTCTAACATTCATTGATAACAGCAAGAGTGGCGTACTCATTCCCCCCCCCGCCCCGCCAAATAAATAAAATAGATACATAAGACTAAAAATAAGGCAAAAGAAGCTGGACGTAATGGTGCATGCCTTTAATCTCAGCACCGGGGGGCAGAGGTAGGAGAATCGCTGTGAGTTCAAGGCCACCTTGAGACTACATAGTGAATTCCAGGTCAGCCTAAGCTAGACTCAACAGTGCCTGGCTGCCTGGGGAGAAGCAATGTTTAGTGATTGCATTGTTGGGTGGAGAATATAGTTTAGTTTTAGGCCATTCATTGAGCTATAAAGCAAAGGTTTTATAAGCTAACAGTTAATGAATGTAACAGTATGTCTAGTCCTCTGACCAAGGCAAAAGAAGGGTATGAAGGAACAGCCTCAAAACTGGCTCCTCGGTGGTCTTTTTCCTTATAAGAAACAAACTTGTTCTTGGCACTCAAGGCCAGGGAAACCAAGCTACCACGTAGGGAGACTAAGAGCTCCGTTCTTGAGATGCGACCCCAGGAAGTATGGCAAGCCACGGAAGGCAGCTGCACCCGCACCTGGAAAGCGCACCTCACAGCCACCGCGGAACAGCTGAGAATGGACGTGAACGCACCCCACGTTAAGTGCAGATACGCCTCTCCTCAGGGCCTTCTTCAAATTTTAACTACACCCCCAATATGTTGTCATTCAGCCTGCAAACTACAAATCTGCAGAAACATTTGAGCATAAGCAGAGTCTACTCTTGTGGGTATGCAATGTTGGGCTGTATCTCCTGTCTGTTCTGCAAACTGCCTCCAGTCTAAGGCCAGGCTGGACACGGCACTCGGTACCAGAGCCTGGAGGAGCCCACTGTGGTGCTCAGAGCTCATTTGCACATCAGCAGTATACCCAAGAAGAGGGAGTTCAGTCTGGCCATGAGAGGAAATTTTCCTTCATTATAGCCTTTAGCTGCAGGGACTATTCCAGAAGGGCCCATTTACATGGATCTCAATAGAGGGCAGAAGCTGGGTTAAAGGGTTCCCCTGTGACGCTATTATCGTCAGGCATTGAAACTAGTTTTTCTTCTTCAAAATGCAACTAAAATTTCCAGTCCAAGTTGGTGGGTTATAGGTGGGGGAATGAAGGAAAGTGATGCCTAAAGTCACAGCATGAGCAGATTTAGACCCAAGCCTAGTCAAAAAGTGTTTTGGCCAGGGAGAGTAGTGCACACCTTTAATCCCAGGGAGGCAGAGATACAGGGTCACTGTGACTCTGAGGTCACCCAAAGACTACAGAGTGAGTTCTAGGTCATGAGCCCTGAACAGCACACTGAGTTCCTCTGGGATCTCATTTCCAGGTCAGCCTTGGCTACATCAAGATGCTACCTCAAAAAATAAAACAGAAGTGTGTGTGTGTGTGTGTGTGTTTAAAATAAGCTAATGTTTCCATTCCCCATGAGCCAGTAAGCAGTGTATAAAGTGACCTTCACTAGGCCTGACACTTTGACAGCATGTCTTTTTCTCGCATGCAGCATCATGAGTGCTGGTATGGTGGTGCTAGTACTCTGGAAGCAGAGGCAGGGGGAGTGCTGCAAGTTTGAGGCTAGTTCCGGGACTAGGGAGACCCTGTCTTAAAAGCAAACAAAAAACCCCAGCTGCGCATGGTGGCACATGTCATTAATTCCAGCGCTCAGGAAGCTGAAGTAGGAAAAGCACTAGGAGTTGAGGCCAGCCTGGGTTACAGTGAGATCCTGCCTCAAAAAACCCTAAAAACTGGGCGGGAGAGATGACTTAGTGATTAAGGGGCTAGTCTGCAAAACCTAATGACGCAGGTTCGGTTCCCCAGTACCCACGTAAAGCCAGATGCACAAAGTGGCATATATGTCTGGAGTTCATTTGCAGTAGCTAGAGGCCCTGATAGACCCATTCTCTCTCTCTCTCTCAAATAAATAAAAATAAATTTTAAAAAACTAGATACCAAACAACAAAAATATATAGCATTACAAAAAATATATAATTTCATGTTGTACATTGTATAGATGGTAGGTGTATGTATTTTGAGGCCATCATGGTTGTATGTAACAGCAACATTAACTCTGTTCATGTTCTATGACTCAGGATCACAGTGTGTCCATTTTAAAGGGACTCACTGTTTTAAGTTAGCATAGTGCACATTCTAGCAAGTCTCAGAGCATCTGTGAAGAAGCACTCTATTCCTTCCCCTTCCCTTCCCTGTCCCTTCCTCTCTCCTGACCAGACATGAACACTGGATTT
Organism: Dipus sagitta; assembly: GCA_036346955.1. Lineage (NCBI taxonomy): Eukaryota > Metazoa > Chordata > Mammalia > Rodentia > Dipodidae > Dipus > Dipus sagitta. Next base: position 126,075,136 of record CM070773.1, read on the forward strand.
CTCATTGTCCTGGTTCAGGGCCTGTTAGCACCACTGGCCTATTCCTTCTTATCTGAACGAGTATGAGACATGTCTCTGCAGCTGATCACAGCCTGACTCTGTCTTCTGCACTCAGACCTCTGTCCCTCCTCTCCCTGAAACACATGTGATCATGAACCCTGTGTTTATCTTCCATGCTTTTCTTTCTTAGGTGGTCTCATACACCTCAAAGTCTGCTTTGGCACATTCCTGTTGCAGTCTATAGTTTCTAATTGCCGAGGCTTCTGAAAACAGACATCCCTCTTAACATTGCTAAGGTCCCGTCCATTCTTTTGTGTACAGCTGTAATTGACTTGCTGTGCCTGCTTTAATAATACTCCAATTTATGAGTATCCCATAATTGTCCTCCTATTGATGGAAGGGTTTATTTGTAGGTATTATTATTATTAACATCATTTTTGGGCATGTTTCCTGGTAAAATTTGGCTTACAGGGTATAGAAGTTCACCTAGGAATTCAAACTATTTTAAAAGTGGTCAAATAATTTTTTACATCCCTGCCAACAGTGCATTAAAGAGACACTAGCTATCTATATCTATATCTATATCTATATCCCAACACTTGGTACTGTCTAGGACAGCACTGCCTAACAGCCAGTGGCGATATGTGGTTATTACGTAATGGAAATGTGGCCAGTGTAGCTGAAGAATGGAATTTTAAATTTAAATGAGATCCTGTCTCAAGAAAAGAAAGAATGAATGAAACACACACACACACCCAGAGTGAGAGAGAGATAGACACATAGATGGGGGGACATGGTGGCATAGATCTGTAATCCCAGCACTTGGGGAGGGTAGAGGCGGGAGATCAGGAGTTCAAGGCCAGTGTGGACTGCATGAGGCTCTATCTCAACAAACAAACCAAACCAAACGGGTTCCATTAGGTTGCACCTTGGAATGCCTGCCGCTCAGATGATACAAATGGTCTCTCACTGTTTTCTCACTCATGTTCTCCTTCAGGAATAACGGAGTCTAACAAACAAAATGGAGCACTGACTCTTGCCACTGAGGCTAGAGCATCAAGGTCAGAGGCTAAATGACTCTGGTTCCCCACCCTGCCCCAGCCTCTGGCCTCCTTGGTGGCTTTGCTCCTTTCCTTGTGACCACCTTAACTGTTAGGAGGTGGTGCCACTTGGGCAGCATCTTAGTACGACATACAAGCCTGGCGACAACGGATCATGACACAGGAGGTGGTGAGCCCACTCACTTCTCTCTCATTAGTTACCAGCTCAGACAAGAGTCTGCTCAGCGCGCCGTGCTGTGTGCAGCGAACTGCCTCCACAGCCCGTTTAGCCAAAGGTCTGTGGTGTATTTAATTGCTGCCAGCTGGGGGCTGTCGGCCATTTTAAGCCCTCAGCGGCTGCGGTTTATAAATTTCACAGCGCACAGGAAGAAGCAGCCCTTCCAGTCAACCAGCTAATCCAAAATGTCAGCACCGAATGAGCTTGAGCTTTGAACTCTGACAATGCCAGCGAGCAGTGATATGGCACGATACCTCCAGCCCCAGCCCCCGCTCCCAGGGAGGGCAGTCCATGCATTCCCACTCTGCATCGTGCCAGGGCTATCTGACACCGGCGCCCCATCCACAGATCAGAGCAAGGCAAACAACCTGTGTCATGTTCTTTAAGCAACAAGCAATCCAAATAAGGTGGCGGGAGATCTAACCAATTCCATTTGGTTCTCTTGCCTTTCAGCCTGAGGGTCACCAGTTGGCCAGCCATGATTTGTTCTGAGCTTGCATGATGAGAAGCTGTGTCACACTTCTGCTATTTGAAGACAGATGGTGTGTATACGTCCATCCCCTGCATGGCTTTCAGCTGAGATGTTAGTTGGTTGAGAGGTCTGTCATGGCCAATGTCCATCAACCGAGTGATGTCCACAGATCATCAGGGAACGAGCCGGAAGTGTATGCGGCTTGTCTGCCCGGCACGGTAGGGTGTTCACTCAACTGATGACTGCCATCTTGCTCAGGGCTATATGCACTGACCCCAAGGGAGTGATGGATGATGCGTGCATTTACTTTATGCATGTGTCCACGGCTTTTGTTTTCATTAAACATCCTACTGGTATATACTGTGCTCAACTGAGCACAAATAATGAGAGTGAGAACAGAAGGTGGCCTGAAGGCTCTCTTCAAATACAGGCTGTTCACAGATAACGAATGGTTACACAGTATCGGGGGTCTTGGCCGTATGGCCTATCAAATGTTTGTCATTGCTTAAAAGAAACCGTCTTCCTTGGAGACCATTATGATCTAGTTAAAACGCAGTCAGAGGCCCAGGAAATATCTCTCTCCTCTTTGCCCCATGCATCTATTTAAGTATTTCTTCTCCACAGACTTCATTCCATTCACCACACACCATGCTCAGAGAAATTCCCCCTTCCACAGTTTTCAGACAGACAGAACTCCAGCTTTTAGAACCTACTCACATGTAGCTACTGAGCTCTGGCTATGTTAAATCTTGCAAAAAGAAAATGACACCAAGAATTTGCTAGGATAATGGGGATTTTGGACACATGAAAGAAACTCTGTTGGTAGAGACTGGTTCTCAAATGAAATTACTGAGTAGGGGTTCAGACTAAGATAACTGGAAACATGAGCCTGTCCCCCAGGCACAAGAATGGCTTGTGCCTCCTCTTCTTCCTCCCACCAGGCATGGGAGATGTTGATGCAAGAAGTCATCAGAACTTACATGTAGAGTGTTAGGTCTCAGCCATCTGAAATCCAGAAGCAAGGCTGACATTTCCTGGGCTGGACTAGGCTTACACCCTTCGGTGGGATTCACACCTGACTTGTTTATAGGGGTCAAGGCTTCCTATAATCTCACACATGCCTGGGGACCCCATGATACTGCAACTGTGACAGCTGGTAGGACTAATGCCAACAGATATTCTATTGGGATTTAAACTTTAAGACAAAAATTCTACAGATTTCTTCTTTTTTTTTCCAATCAACTGCCTCAGGGGTGAGAATACCTGCTAATTTAGCTGGGCAGGGAGGGCAAAGGAAGGCTCACTTCATAAAAAGCATTCCAATACGGCTGTTAGCCTTGAGTTTCTGAAATGCCTTAAGTTTGCATGCTCTGGAGTTGCTTTGCCTTAAAAAATAATAGATAACTTATAATGTGACTTGCAGCCTTTAGCACTGTTAAAAGAAAGGGGCACTTATACCTGTGAGCTTTCCCTGTGTCCTAACTATGATCTTCAAGCTCAGAGTGTAATGCTATTAGGACTCTCTCATGCCATGGTCACTCTCTTTGCTAACTTGTCACCATGGATGCCAATCCCAAGATATTTCAATGGGCCCAAACATGCAAATTCTGGCAAACATGATTTTGTAGCTTTTAGGTATAAATGCTAACAAGCAGATTAAGTTACACAAACCAGATTCTTTCAGATTAATGTCTGGGAAATTATTACATAATTTCTTTTAATTTTTGTATTATTTCCCTTCTCCCAAAAGTTGATCTAAGAGAAGAGTGAAATTTAGGATCAAGGTGTTAATGAGAAGAATAAGTTTTCTTGGGGAAAGACAAACAAAATGAAATCCCAGTCTATTCACCAATTAGTCAGAGGGCATTAAGAAGTTACTAGAAGCTGGAGAGATAGCTTAGCGGTCAAGGTGCTTGCCTGTGAAGCCTAAGGACCCAGGTTCAATTCTTCAGGTCCCACATAAGCCAGATGCACATGGCGGCACATGTATCTGAAGATCATCTAGTGGCCCTGGCAGGCTCATTCTCACTCTCTCATTCTCTCTCTAATAAATAAAAATCAAGCTTAAAAAATAAGAAATAAAAAATAAAAAGAAGTTACTAGAGGGATAGAGAGATGGCTCAGCAGTTAAGGCGCTTGTTTGCAAAGCGTAGAGACTCATGTGGATTCCCTGTACCCACGTAAGCCAGATGCACAAAGTAACGTATCAGTATCTACTTCTTTGTCAGTCCGTGAGAATGGAACACCTACGTGGTGGATAATGTGGAGATGAAATATGATATATGTGTAGCACACAGCAGGACTCATAAATTAACTGCCTTGCACTCTTCTTCCTTCACTTAGAATTACAGGGTCAACTTATAATACCCAAACATAGCTAGGCATGGTAGCTCACACCTATAATCCCAGTACTTAGGAGGCTGAGACAAGAGGACTGTTACAAGTTTGAAGTCAGCTTGGGTTACAGGATGAGAGGCTTAGGGAAATGGTTCAGTGGGTAAAAAGACTTGTGTAAGCATGAGGGCCTAAAAGGACCTAAATTGGATCATAAGCACCCATGTAAAAATGCTGTAACCCCAGTCCTGGAAGGGATGGACCAAAGAGCCCATGGGGCTTGCTGGTTAGCTAGTTTGACCTAAAAGAAGCCCTTTCAGATTCAGTGAGAGACTTGTCTCAGGGAAATAAAGTGAATGAGTAACTGAGGAGGCCATGGGAGTTCTCCTCTAGCCTCTGCACACCTGTACACACACACGTGCACTCACCACACATGCCAAATTTAAACTGAATTTTAAAAATACCAAACCAAATCTCACTCAAATGCAATAGCAAAAGTATTTTGAATTTCATCCTGACTGAGCACTATGGGGGACAGGACTTAGTGAGTATGTCAGAATAAGTCCTGAAGAAGACGTTAGTGAGTGCATTTTCGAGGGAGCCAGTGCTCATAAACCTGCTTCATTCAGATCTGATTTCCTAAAGTAACTGTTTTTTTTTTTCTTTAAATAAAAGGAGCAGGGTGAATCACCTAGCCATTTCATAAATTATGCAGGTATCAAAACCTTAGAATTGAATACAATCTTAGAACATTGCAATTAATAAAATCCACCACAGCCAAGGGTTTACAGAAAAAATAATAGTGGTAAAAACACTTGGACTAAATGTAGCTCACAGATAATCTCAGTGCATACAACGCTGCACTGGAGTGGCACTGAGGCACCTCTCCCAGGGCCTCCTTTAAGGCCACAGCCTAGCAGATATGGGAGGTGATAGCCAGAGGGGTCCTTCATGGTATGCTTACTGCCTCAAGACCACCTTTGCTCAGCCTGGTGGCTTCACACATCTTTTTACGATCAGAGGGAAGAGGGTGAAGGTGAGGTGACCTGGGAAAGGAGCACGAGGCAGTGGCAGTAGCTGTTTCAGAAAAGGAACACAGAAAACCGATAGAAATAAAAGCCTAGGCCAGGTATGAGGCTTCTGGGCTCAACGGGATCTGCTTCAGATCTTGAAGTTGGGGCTTAAGTGGCAGAGGGAGAAAATGGGGTTGGGGTGCGGGTTACACAGCAGCCAGGGACGCACCCTCTTTCCAACCACTGACCTCCTGTTCTGACCTATCTGTGCTGGGGACACGTGGGGAGTACTGAGCGGAGGCCGCCCTATTGCACCTTGGCCTCTGGAGCACAGCCTGGTCCAGGTACACAAGTGATACACGAACAAACTGATGGCCCCCAGACTGTTAGAGATGGCAAAGGAGGGGGCAGGTGGTGAGTAGGGAAGGACAGTCCGCAGCAGAGCCACTCTGGAGCCTGAGCGGGGAAGGCTGGGAGTTGGTAATGATCTAGGAGTACCTGGAGCAAAGGAATGCTGCCTGTTCTATTGTGGGGGACACAAGGAAGCTCCTGACCTGGGTCATGTGCTCCCAGATGGTAACTAGCAGTCTTGGGGGAACGTTCAAAGCCTGTACTGTTCTGAGAGGGGAAAGAACTGAGGCTCTGAAGCCTAGCAGCCACACTGGTCCAGGACCTCATGGAGAGTTCCATGTCATTCGGCCCATAGCATGGGCAGTTCAGAACCTTCTGACCCACTGATCAATTTTCTGCCCTCAGACCCCAACTTTAGGTTCTTTTGACCTAGGAGACAGCCATGCACCTCCAGTCCTCATCTCTCTTCTGACCAGCTGGGTCTCTTGTTGTCTGGTGTAAGTTTAACCTATGCTTGAGCTCTCTCAGAAGCCAAGCCCACCTCTAGTCAACTATACCCTCTAAAACCAGAGATGGGGTTGGGAAGATGGCTCAATGGCCAAAAAACTCATCACGGGGACCTGAGGTCAGAACCCCAGAACCCATGTAAAATGCCAGGTGTGGCAGTGTATTTGTATTCCCAGTGCTGGGAGGTGGAGAGAGGGAATCTGTGGGGCTTGCTGACTAACTAGTTAAGCTGAATTGGTGAGCTCTAGGTTCAGTATGAGACCTGGTCTCAAAGAATAAGGAGAGGCCAGAGAAATGGCTTAGCGGTTAAGGTGCTTGACTGAGAAGCCTAAGGACCCAGGTTCAATTCCCCAATACCCATGTACAGTTAGATGCACAAAGTGGCACATGCATCTGGACTTTCTTTGAAGTGACAGGAGGCCCTGACACTCCCATTCTCTCTATCTCTGTCTCTTTCTCTCTCAAAGTTAAAAAACAAACAAACAAGCAAGCAAGCAAGCAAGCAAGCAATGAGTATCTTGGTTTTCTGTGTGAAAGATGACCCCTTTCTTTGCTCTGGCTCTTGCCACAGGGCCAGATACCATGGATCTTCATGTCTGAGTGGGGACTGGAATCACTGGTGTCCTCTCTGGACAGGAGGGAAACAGAACATGAGCCGGCTGCTCCATGATACCCTCTGGTGCCTCTACCAGAGGCTCATTTCTGCTGGGGGCCGGGACACTTCACCTGTGACAGAAGGGCATTCTTTATTTGGTGATAAAACGGTCAAGCCCTCTGTTAATTAAGTGCCGCCAGTGTTAACATGAAGTAGACTGGTTGTCACAGTCCATCAACCCTCAGCAAACTGGTTTGTTTGGTCTGGATGGCAAGCAACATTCCACACTACTGGACTTTTTTTTTTCTCCCAGATCCCCTGCGGCCCCGGTATCCCCCAAACCTTTTTAAAAATTACAATCTGTTCTGCTGTCTCGAGTTACATTCTGTAAATAATAAGCAACACTGATGAAATGCAAAAAGCTGAAAATTTGTAAAGCAGAAAGACCTGCAGTATGTCCCACATCTGTGTCACATTAGACACGTGCTCACCAGACCTGCTGATTCCTGTCTAATCAGCACACAGGGTGATGTGGGCCAAAGTGCTCTTGTGCCACATGCTGCAGCAGGGTCGAGGGCTGCCAGATACCAGCAAGGAGAAGCTGGAGGTGGCATGAGATGGTGGAGGTGGCCAGCTTACTCTGCAGACACTAGGCCACGTCTGCTGGGCTTGTGTGCCTCTCACACTAGCAGGTCACTGCTGTGGTCAGGTCATGAGAAAATGACTGCGCAGACCTTTTCACAGTCTTTGCTTGCCAAAACTGAGTCCTTAGTGGTTAAAGTAAATAACAGGTTTTAATGACACAGTGTCATTTGAAAGAGTTGGCTCCCCATACATTAAAAATAGAATTGAAGGAAACCATTTAAGGCCCATTTGATAAATGCCTAGGAGCTACTGGAGATGAGGGTGGCAATGCCAGGGAGCATCTGATCCATGTTGGCTTATCCTAAGCACTACGCACACACACACTCGTATATACACTTTCTTAAGAAAACTGGAAGAGCATGAGAGGGAAGGGGCATATTCCAAACATGGGGCATTATGCTGATGCCTGAGTGATTCCAAGGCTCCAGGATGGTAAAAATCAGCGCCAATGGAGGGCTGCTTGTGAGCCCCAGACCCTCCATGGGCAGGCTCAGTGCCTTGCTGCCGACTGTACCAGCTCCTGATCTGCACTTCCCGTCAGCCTTCAGCGAGCGGAGGTGCACAGCAGGTCTCTGTAGCCGTGTGTTTGAGTGTTGTCTGGCTCCTGGACACTCTAACCTCGCTCTGTTCTTTTCAGGAAGTGTTTACTAGTATGTCAGTTCATGGATGAAGAAAACATGTCTTAGAGATATCATTAAGCTTGCCCAAGGCCATTCAGTTGGTAAGTAGCAACATTAAACTTGATCTTGTGTCTTTCTGGTTCTCTTGGGCTAGGCAATCTTATTGAATAGTATGGCTGTTGAAGAGACTCTCTAAGTTTGTTACTACTGGGCATCTTGACACCGTGAGGGACACAAAAGAAGGGAACACCGAGAAGCTTGCAATCCAGTCAGGAAGATGCAGTCTACAGTCCAGATGACAAAAGAAACCCAAAGCCCGGGTTAGTGAATGAGCATAGCAGTCAAGTGCTAGGAAGGCCTGTCATGCATGTTCCAGAGAGTGAAAGGGCTTCTTGAGGAAGTCTGGCTTCAAGCAGGGGACTGCAGCAAGGCCTGAGCAGCCAGTGATAAACAGTCCTGAGCACTGAGAGGCAATGAGCAAGATGAAAGCAGCCAGAGGTCACACCACATAGTATGCAAAACTTACTAACTTCACACTGCAGCCTCACCCTCAGTGCCACACCACCGTGCCAGACAGGCAAGCACAATGACAGCTACGCACTCGGATGGGAGCCGCCAAGTGACTGAGCTACTTCCACAGTCACAACGCAGGCTCTAAGGCACTCAGATGGGGCTGACCAAGTGACCACGGTACCTGTTACCGACATCGGGAAGAAGGGCATGCACTTAAATGGACAAAAGACTGAGTCAATGACCACTGCTGGGAGGGCTGCTCCAAAAAGGGCAAGGCTGAATTAAAACAAACACACACACTAACAAAAAAGGAATACATGATGACATGACTTCATGAGATCTTGAAATGACTGGAGCAAAGAATATGAAAATTCTCAAAAGCAGAAATACAAATAGCCAACTGAAACATGAAATGACGATTCAGCACTCCTCTTAGCCTCAGAGACCTGTGAGTAGGAACACTGAGGCCCCTGCTCTCTCTGATGGGCAGAGACTTGAAAGGCTAATGATAGCCGGTTCTTGCTCCAGCACCCAGCACATACAGCAGTTACTCTGTGAAGCCCTGATTGGAGTTCTGAATGAATGAGGGCCAGAACAGGTAGGGGACTGAGGAAATGGCCCTCTCAAACTCTGTGGGCCCAGCACAAGTTCCTGTACCTTTCTAGGAGGCAATTTATCATGTGCCTCTATACAGGAAATATACAGACATTGAAACCCAGCAATTATTCTTTTATGGACTTACATCAGGAGAGGATTATAAGAATAAGAAAAGATATTTACAGAAGATACTTGTAATATATAAAAAAAAAAAAACTGGATTATGGAACTTCCCCTGGATCTGTAAGCTTCAATAAATATCCCTTCCTCCATAACTGTGCCTGGTTTGGAAGTTCATCTAGCAAACCTGAAGCTGTCTGCTACAGAAATTGGTACCAGAATGTGGGGTGAGATGAACCTGACCATGTGGATTTTGATCTTTTGGAACTTTTGTTTTACAGCAACAGGCATGGACTTGGTGCTGGCAACTGAAGATGCCCTCTAGAGTGGTAAGCCAAGTATTATGGACTATACTGATGAGAATTTGAGAATGCTAAGTGCAGACAGTATTGAACTTGGAGGCTTGGCTCATGAACTTTCTATGGGGAAGGAAAGACTGCAGAGGACTTTGTTAGAACTGGGTTACTGACATAAGGGCTGGCTGAGTTCTGCTGCCCAGGTCCAGACAGTTTGATCAATGGTAAGTTTGTAATGCACTGATGTGCTTGGCTAAAGATATTAGACTGAAAGATTTAAGATTTTAAGTTGGAAAATCTCGAGCAAGTTAAAATTACAGGCACTGAGACTGGTTTTAAGTTACTGACACTGCTATTGTCAAACATTAGCAATCTTAAAATGGCCCAACTGCCTGAGGAAAGACTGTGATAGAAATGCAAACTCGGGCTGGAGAGATGGCTTAGCGGTTAAGCGCTTGCCTAGGAAGCCTAAGGACCCGGGTTCGAGGCTCGATTCCCCAGGACCCACGTTAGCCAGATGCACAAGGGGGCGCATGTGTCTGGACTTTGTTTGCAGTGGCTGGAGGCCCTGGCGCGCTCATTCTCTCTCTCTATCTCTCTCTATCTGCCTCTTTCTCTCTCTGTCACTTTCAAATAATAAAAAATATATATTTAAAAAAAAAAAAAAAGAAATGCAAACTCTTTTGGGAAGGAGTGGAGTGGAGAAGGAACCTGTTTTACAAGGCTACAATGTACTTTGTCCCTGACTGAAGAATATGGCTGTGTCCTGCACACCTGGTATTAGTTTTGGAAGCATGGAAAATGTATGGAGTGGTCATGAAGTGCACATGCGGTTCCAGGAGCTGCTGCTGAGATGTGGAATGAGGCAGGGCATGGTGAGCCTGATGGGCTGAAGAGCCTTTGGAAGATGGACCTTGGTTTGCATGGAGACCTGAAGATGTTGGATATACTAGGACTGTGCAAGGGCTGCATGGAGACTGTTAGCTAGGAATGGAAGTTTCCCTGGCTACTCAGCCCAGCTGGAGGGGCAGAGCTGGAAAATCCGGAGACTGCCAGTCACTGGACTTAAACTATAGAAGTTTGATGTTTGCTTGATGGTGGTTGAGTTTGTATTGTTCTAGACTCTTTTTGCTATGCCTTACACCAGTTAAAAATATTTACTCTGAGCTGGGTGTGGTGGCACATGCTTTTAATCCCAGCACTCAGGAGGCAGAGGTAGGAGGATCGCAGTGAGTTCGAGGCCACCCTGAGACTACAGAGTGAATTCCAGGTCAGCCTAGACTAGAGTGAAACTCTACCTTAATAACCCCCCACCCCAAAAAAAGTTTACTCTGTGCCTTTATATGTTGAAAATATATAACTTGTTTGATTTTACAGGACTCACAGCTAAGAGACAATCTTAAATCTCAGATGAGACTTGAGACTTTAAATTTTTTTTGTTATTTATTTATTTATTTCTTTGAGAGTGACAGACAGAGAGAGGAAGAGGCAGATAGAGACAGAGAGAGAGAATGGGCGCGCCAGGGCTTCCAGCCACTGCAAACCAACTCCAGACGCGTGCACCCCTTGTGCATCTGGCTAACGTGGGTCCTGGGGAATCGAGCCTTGAACCAGGGTCCTTAGGCTTCACAGGCAAGCGCTTAACCGCTAAGCCATCTCTCCAGCCCCAGACTTGGGACTTTAGAAGTATCTTAAGTTGGTAGACTGTGGGAACCTTTGAAATTAGACTGAAGGCAATTTATAATGTGTGATAGTTTTGAATTCACGGGGGGGTCAGGGGCTGAATGTGGTCATTTGAATAGATGGCCCCAACATATTCAGTGTTTTATTAGTTTGAAGTTTGGATCTGCAGCCATCTGGCTGGAGGAGGTATCACTATGGTTCTTAAGGTGTGGTGGTGGGGTTGAAATTCCAATCTAAAAAAAAGTTTGAAGTGTCTGTCCACAGGGGAACTAGATATGTAGGCTATGGTATATTTGTAATTTAATACTAAATAAACATTAAAAATAATTTACTTTTAAAATGGGATGGTGGTTTTAGAATCATCAAAAGTCAAACATGGTATCTGTGCCTGGGGCTGCAGATGCAGCTCAGTGGTAGAGCTGGGTTAGGTAGCACACTTGAAACCCAGATTTAACCCTCAGCACCAAGCACACACAATAATGTGCTCCCATCCAATCACACATACACATATATTTGTGTGTCTATGTATGTGTAAACATATAAATAAATACAACAGGAAATGTCTACCTTGGTGATTATTAATGCCCAATGGTGCTGAATCCTTTTTATTTTTTGGAAAAAAAAAAGACTCTGTGTGTGTGTGTGTGTGTGTGTGTGTGTGAGAGAGAGAGAGAGAGAGAGAGAGAGAGAGAGAGAGAGAGAGACCACCTACCTCAGTGGCTTGTTGTCAGAATTAAAAAGAAAACCCCAGCAAGGGTTTTCAGCAGTGTTCAAACATTTAAGGGCACATATACTGCAAGGGTTTCCAAAACAGTTTATATTTACACATATTTCTTAATTTAAACAATAACTCTTTTTTAAAACCCATGATGATTCAGGAAGCACTTGGCCACAAAGACCAAAATATCTCAAGTACACTTACAGTGAAATCATGAATGACTACAAATTTCCATCACCGCATACTTCCACAGTGAGGACTGAGTAAGGCGAGGGAAGGAGCTGCCGAGTGGCTTTCTTTTGGAGAAAGGAAACTCAGAGGGGAGTAACCACAGCTACCTAAGTCTCCTCCCCTGGCCTGGCCCGGTCCTATCCTCCCCTGTACGTAGTGAGGAGGGCCACGGCTATGGCTTTGCTAAGCTCAGGCCACCTGCGGCCCAAGGTCGTGCATTCCCAGCACTATCTTGCTTTTCCACCCTGAGTAGCAGGTGAAAGAAAGGCTTCTCTTGCTCATGGCAGCCAGCAAGGTCAGAGCAATGAGCTCTGACTGAGGAACTGGAGGTGCTGGCAGGGCCAATAGGAACCCAAGCATGCATGGCACAATCCTTTAAGAAGTCCCCAAGGCAAACTGTGCATTGTGAACGGGTCCCATATGCAAGCATAAGAAAATGTGTCCTGCTTCCCAGCATGCCTCAGTCCCATCCCAGCAGTACAGGGAGGGAGGACATCTGGAATAGTTCTGAGGCTCTCCAGCTGCAGAGCCACGAGACTGGAGGGGCTTACATGCTGTCCCTTCTGATTCTCATCAGGGCCAGACAGCACCTAGAAGACAAGCTCATTCGGAGACCAAATCAACTTTGCTTTGAAATGTTCCCCCAACCCCCCTCTGAAAGCAGAATTAATGGTCCAGGTGGAAGGAGATCAAAAAAAAATGAAAGAAAAGGACTTGGGTCATCTCAGGTGCATTTCAAGCCTTCATAGAGATCAGACACACCCCTGGGTCAGAGTTGACATCAAACCTTCCCAGCACTTGTCCTCCTAGGAAACAACCAATAGGGCTGAATTCACCAGATAGTTAGGCAGGGAAAGAAGAGGGGGCTGTCTCTATAGGACTGGCACAGTACACATTCAAACTGTTAAGAATTTGCTGGGAGTCAGGGAAAGGGAGGCAAAGATGCTGGACCCTGCCAGACAGATGAGGCAGTGAGAAAAATCCCCCAGATCTGGTGCCAACCACTGCTCACAGCCAGCATGTGCCTTTCTAATTGGTTCCTTGTGCATGGGGACACAGGCTTGAGAGCGAGGCAGACAGAGGGGTCAACTGTAAGTCTTACCCTCCTGCCCAGGCCTCCCCGTGCCTCAGGGAGAAGCAGGTGCAGCCAGGAGCCTGTCAACCTCCTCTGATGGTAAACAGGCCCCACAAAACCTCTGTTTCCACCTCTCCTCCAACCTAGGGTTTCTTTCTTCTTCTGGACCCAGGGGCAGAAGGCAGACAGCGAGAGCAAGCCTGTGGTGAGCCAAGGACCGCGTTCCTTGGGGAGGAGAGGAGCCAGCAAGCCTGAAGCAGCCCCGATGTTGACAGAGAACAGTGAGTCACACAGAAGGCCAGGGTGACTCTTCTTTGCTCCCTTTCCAAAGGACTGCTCAGATCCAGGGGGCTGGGACCGAACTTCCTCATGCATGTTACATAAAGCATGGGGAACTTTCTGGTCTCCTGCTTTTGGATTTTTGCAGATAAGAATCGCTATAAACCCCAATGAACAGAGCATCTGGCTAACTCACGGCATCTTTAGTAACTGTTAAACTGCACTAAAGAAATTCAAAGAGTGGTAGAATTTCTTCATGCAATTTGGCCTCAAATGCATGATGAAGAGACACCCAAAGTTTGGGTTTAGCAATCATTTAATGGGGTCCAGATGATAAGTTCCCTCCCTCTTGGAGTCACTACCAGAGCCTCTCCTTGGGTTTTTTGGGTACCCTGACCATGGAAACATGACCAACAAAGGACTCGACACTGGCCATTATGCCTCCTCTACTTCTAGGAGCCCTTTTCTCAGGTTTGACGGTACCAAAGTAAAGAGGGGTCTTCCTTGGCCTCCTAGGAGGAGGTCACAGCATGCTAAACATGTAAGACTTGGAGCTCTAGTGTGGAAGCGCCTTGTACCAGTGCATACCATAGTGACCAGCAGATAAAGATGATAGTCATAGCCGGGAGCCAGGGGACATCTCTGAGTGTGGAAGGCTACAGTGGATTACCACATAGGAAGACCAAGAGCAGCAGCTCCTGAGTGCAGGCCTCAGTGGCCTGCTTCCTTGGGTACTGACCACAAAAGACCAGGGTTCAGGGCTCAGGCGCATTCTGTTTGGATCAAAGAGACATCTAGCCACAACTCTTCCAAGCTTCCCAGTTACAGTGTGTCCTTCGTGCTCCCTCTTGAGTTAAGCTAGATGGGGTCAGGAAGAGTCTTACAGTAACTTTACCTCAACTGCTTTTGCCCCTTGTCTCTCCCCCAATCTTCTTGGTCATCAGCACTTATCCAACCCTGCCCTCTGTATCCAGGAGTCAAAAGGAGTAGATCTAGGACATGGTAGGATGCCTTGGATTTGACTCAGCTCGTCCTCAGCTGGGAGAGATCATGTGATGATGCAGATGCCGTCTGTATGTCAGGAGTGTTTCCACATGTCCAGGGTTCTGGTCCTGGTTCCCTCTCTGCATTGTCATCACAGCCTGTGTCTACCCAGGATGCCAGGTCCAATGCAGACCAGCAACAGTTTGGAGGTGACAGAGACACGTGTCTGGCTCTATGGCCAGACAAAGCATGGGCAGGTCCCCACTTTGGCAAAGGAACGTGATGGGTTGATGGACAGATCAAAAGTATTCCTAACCCACTTCCCTCCTTGGGTCCCTGGAACACACTCTTTCTTTCTTGTTTCACTTATTCTTTTAAATCCTCATCTGCCTGCACATTTGCTCAATGCAGTGTCCTCATCAGGATCCAGGCTGCTTAGGCCTTGCCAGGATGTATCTATTTCCCCATACCCTCCTTGGTGAGGGGACAGAGTTCCTTTGAGACCACCTGCCTCTAACAGGACGAGCACGGGGATGCTAGGCCATTGCCCAGGGCAGCCTTCCACCTGCTCTGCTCAGCACGGAGGCTTGGCTGTGGAGAGCTGAGGGAGAGGCCTCTTCCACCGCACGGAGCAGAGCGGGCTGGGTGGCAGAGAAGGGGGCGAGAACCACCTCCAGCCTCAGCAGCTCCGAGAGGCGGCTCACCAGCGCGGCCTCCTCGGAGACGGGTAGGTTTCCTGTTGTGTCAGCCCCATTTCCTTCAGCAACATTATACTGCAAACAGAGAGCCACTCCGAAGAAAGCACCGAGGTGTCCTGTTTCTGGGCTGGGGGCTGGGGTGGGGGGGAGAGATGGAGGCAGACCGCCTCGCTGCTCCAGAGGGGAACATTCCAGTGCTGTGACCCCCTCAAGGCAGCACTCCTTCCCTCTCCCCAGCCCGGCAAATCTGTTTGAAGAAAAGAAGCGTGCGGGCTTCCCTGCGTGACCTCTGATGGGCAAGCCCTGAATGGCAGCTGGGTCTATTACATGCGGTGTGAGAGGGTTAAGCAGGACGGCCTCAACTCTGTATAAACTTTTGCCCTGTGGGTATGTACTCATTGGCGGCAGTACAGGACTCGAGCTGTATTACACGCCTTAACGATATGGTTCAACTGTCGGTCAGGCTTGGGCCTGGCACCGGGCCAGACCGCAATCAATGGGACACAGAGCCTCCCCCTTTCAGATCATCACGAAGGCTCATATTATCTCCTTTTCGTCGCGCTGGTTAAATTTATGGAGCAGAACCCTGAAGCCGCATTCCTTGGCCTGGGCCGGCCCACGCGGCCCTTCCTCCCTTTGTTCGGTACTGTAAGCGAGCCGTGCTTCGGAGGACTGCAGGGTTGTTAGTTCAGGCCCTGCCTGTTTGCTCATGACTGAAATGAAGAGAGTTCAGTGGAAGGGCAAAAGGACAGCTCGAGTGTGAACCCCATCCCAGCAGGCCCTGGGCCCCTACATATAGGCCCCGAGCTGCTCCTGAATGCACGACTTCACTTTGTGCTCACAAAAACAAGATCTTCAGTCTGATTCCTGACAGACTTCCTATAAAACAGCCACCATGTCCTCATTCATGTGATGCACCTCCACTTGAACTCATGGACTTTCCAGGGGCCCTTAGGCATACTTCTATGGCCACAATCTAATCTTGCTGGTTCCACAGGGGACGGGAATACAAACACTGACTACTAGTTTTTTTTCGGGGCAGGATCTCACTCTAGCTCAGGCTGGAACTCACTCTGTAGTTCCAGGCTGGCCTCAAACTCATAGCGATCCTTCTCCTACCTCTGCCTCCTAAGTGCTGGGATTAAAGGCATGTGCCACCACATCTGACCTCTTCTCATTTTTAATACAGAGAGAAGTAAGCTCATTTTCTGAGCCTTGACTACTAAATTGGGCATGTGAGTACTATAGAGACAGAGCGACAGGGCTATCTGTAGGATCTGGTTGTATGGAGTCAAACAGGAGGTCTCAAGTGTTAGACCTGCTCAGTATTTCCATCCGTTCTTGCCAAGAATCATCAAGGGCTTAGATCAGCAAAGTGCCATGTCACCAGCCCACATAGGAAGGGCTTCATTTGGTTTTAGTTTCTGGTCTGACTTCAGTGGCTCATCTGCACTCACTACTGACACTGGATGTACAGATGTTAGAAAAGTAAGTTGAGGGCTGGAGAGATGCTTAGTGGTTAAGGCACTCGCCTGTGAAGCCTAAGGATCCAGGTTCGATTCCCCAGCACCCACGTAAGCCAGATGCACAAGGTGGCGCATGTGTCTGGAGTTCGTGTGCAGTGGCTGGAGGCCCTGGTATATTCTCTTTATCTCTCTCTCCCTCTCTCTGTCAAATAAATTGCTACAAGTCTTCTAACTAAGGAGCAAGTATAACAGCCAGAGGAGAAAAAATGAAGTCCAAGATCAAACTGAAGACAACAGAGGACAGGCCAAAGCTTCTGTGGGAGCCACTGCTGACTTGACAAGCCTTCCTGCCACAGCACTACTCACCTAAAAATACAATGGGACTCACATCAGAGACGGCCTGCCCACAGGCACCACCACTTTCTGGTGGAAGGAGACTTCTCCAGTGGAGTCTAGTGAAGTCAGGGGTCTGTTTCAAATCAGACCCTGCTTTGCTCTGAAACTGTGAAGCGAGGCTTTCTCATCCAAAGTCACCATGTATTTCTGAATGGAGCTCTAAGGCTGTTCTTGCATCTTCCTCACATGGCTTCCTTGTCTATGTGCTGACATTTAAAAAGGGGTGAGTGAATTTATCATTCCAAAGCCTAGAGAACCTTTCTGTGGCTGCATACATGGGAGGTGTCATGGAATGCATGGGTCACGGAAAAAGTCTCTTGCTATTTAGAATCCCTCATCTGTGGTAATTCTGCATCTGCTTTATTCTGGTTTCTTAAAATAAGGTCTTACCAAAAGCCATGCTAGCCAGAAAAATAGCAACAAAAGGTCATTAAGGAAGTTCTCAAGACAGGTGTGCAGTGCACTCAATCTGTAGTTGCTTATACACACAGTCAGAGTTCAATTAGAATTAGCCATAAGGTCACCTCACATCTCTCAGGATAGACAGCAAAGCACCCAAGTCATACTGTTCACACACTAAGTAAATTCAGTCTCCACTTGGTGTTATCAGGTGACACAAGAACCCTTGAAGTCCCGATTTGGCCAACCATAAGCTCTGACACAAAAAGAGTCTCTGACTTTCCCTGTCCCGGAGAATATCCTGGGCCAATACAAATGCTGAAAACTTATATAACTCAAAGCTTCCACCTCATGTGGACATTGTGCGTTTTCTTCAACTTATACGACACTCCACCAGGGCATTATGATCACAGGCGATAAGGAGGCCAGATTCCCATAATGTAGGAGCACAGGCTTGTTTGCAGTGGCCAGAGCAGCCTGTCCATGCGGCGAGAGCTCCCATGTGTCCACTCACTGCTGTTCACACTCCTCTTCTGTCCCTCCTCACTGAACTCTGGCACAACTATTGACCCGAGCATTACGGGGAAGGTCTACAGATATAAAGCACTGATATGGGGATTTTAGACCAGGAGGAAATAGCTTTAGAATTTGCTTTCTAACACCACATACCAGCAAATCTTGTTGAAAATACCTCTCTGGGTTTTTTGTTTGTTTGTTTTTTGTTTTTTCGAGGTAAGGTCTCACTCTAGCCCAGGCTGACCTAGAATTCACTATGGAGTCTCAGGGTAGCCTCGAACTCACAAGGATCCTCCTACCTCTGCCTCCCCAGTGCTGGGATTAAAGGCGTGGGCCACCACACCCGGCTTGTTTTTTTTTTTTTTTTTAATTGACCTCTTGGCCAGTAGCTAAAAAGAAATTGTGAACATTCAAGTACCTCTACAAGGACTGGTATGTGGGAAGTGGTTGCTGGATGATGGATTTTATGTAGGTTGTAGTGTCCCACTCTATTCATGTGAGCTAGTCTGCTTTGTCTGGGCCACTCTGCAGTTTTGCCAGAGGTGAGCTCAGAAGGAGGGTGACAGGCAGGCTGGGCCACTGACTTAACCTGTTTGGGGGATTAGACATAACAGACTTAAATGGTGCTAAGTCCAGCTGGGCACAGGACTAGAATGAAAGCTATTAAGGAATATTTAGCTATCATACAGCTCCAGATGGATCTCATGCCTTTTTACTTTTATAAAACATTATCAAATTTTCATGTCTCTGTCGGGCTTTCTTCCTGACATTGGCAGAGCCAGCTTTGGAAGCAGCCACCACTGTGACATTCCTCCAGGAAGTTACACAACACGTATTCACTATGCCATGTACATGTGACCAGGACACAGATGACCTTTCCTCTTTGCCAATGGACAGAAAGACCTGGGGAGGGCTGAGTAAAAAGCTACTTCGCCAGTCATGGTGGCGCACGCCTTTAATTCCCAGCACTCGGGAGGCAGAAGTAAGAGGATCACTGTGAGTTTGAGGCCAGCCTGAGACTACATAGTGAATTCCAGGTCAGCGTGGGCTAGAGTGAGATCCTGCCTCAAAGAATCAAAATTAAAAAAATAAAAATAAAAAGCTATAAAGTTTCTAAAGCAAAGCAGTATTAAGGTTCTGATCTCAAGACTCACAATCCTGAGGGCCAGGCGTGGTGGCGCATGCCTTTAATCCCAGCACTCAGGAGGCAGAGGTAGGAGGATTGCTGTGATTTCGAGGCCACCCTGAGACTCCATAGTGAATTCCAGGTCAGCCTGGGCTAGAGTGAGACCCTAGCTCAAAAAACAAAACAAAACAAAACAAAAAAGATTCACAATCCTGCTCTCTTGCCAAGAGGCCAAACTCATCATAGAGATCTGAGTCGAGTAGAAACTGATCATGCACTGACAGATTAAAGGATAACAAACAGCCATCATTTCAACACAATAAATCAGGTAGATGTGTTGTTTTTTTTTTTTTTTCAGCCCCCCTCTCCCACCATTTCAGAATAAGAGTAACAACCCATAAGGCTTACCCTGAAACTTAAACAAACAAACAAACAAAACTGGGTTTAGCGGTTAAGGCGCTTGCTTGCAAAGAAAAAGGACCCAGGTTCAACACCCCAGGACCCACATAAGCCAGATGCACAAAGTGGCACATGCATCTGGAGCTCATTTGCAGTGGCTGGAGGCCCTGATGGGTTCATTCTCCCTCTATCTGCCTCTTTCTCTCTCCCTCTCTTTCAAATAAATAAATCAATAAATCCAACCCTGTAGTATGTTAGGCCTTGAAAAATCTGCCAAGCGAGGACTTGGGTTTTATCACAGTCTGGAAGAGACCCAGATGAAATGCCTGGCCTGAAGGTCACTCACCAAGAGCGGCTCCCCTGGCCCCATCATACCCTAAATGTCCTAGGAAGCTCAAAAGGTAGCAGGAACTAAGTTTGGCATTTCACACCTTTAATCCCAGCACTGAGGCTGAGGTAGGAGGATCCAGTGAGTGCGAGGCCAGCCTGGGCTACACAGTGAGTTCCAGGACAGCCTGGGCTAAAGTGAGACTCTGCCTCAAAAAAAAAAATAGACAAGGGATGGAGGGATGGCTTAGTGGTTAAGGTGTTTGCTTGCAAAGCCAAAGAACCCTGGTTCTATTCCCCAGGACCCATGTTAGCCAGATGCACAAGGTGGCACATGCGTCTGGAGTTTGTTTGTAGTGGTTGGAGGCCCTGGCATGCCCATTCTCTCTCTCTCCCTCTTTCTCTCTGACAAATAAATAAAATAAAAAATATTATAAAATATAAAAATATCAGACAAATCTGTCTGGCTTAATAAATACATTATGTCCACCAAACTGTCCTCTAAACACTTATGTCTATGTTCATATATTAATGCCACTCTCTCTTTTGGTTAGGGAAGTTTCTCATTTCAGTAAACGGTGACCACTGGCATGACTCAAAACTCACCACAGTGCTGTGAAGAAGCGAGAGTGGAGTGTGTTCAGGGTCTATTGCAGAAGATGTGGTAGAAAGAATCTAAGAGCCAAAGGAAGACCTTCATAATAGGAGGGAAAAAATGATGACATCAAAATAGAAGAGAGACTAATTGGAAAGAAGAAAGGATTCAATGGAGGGTGGATTTGGGAGGGGAGAAAGTAGGGGTGGTGTGAGGGAATTATCTTTATTGTCTGTATTAATGAAAGTTGTGAATAAAAAGTTTAAAAAACATCAAACAAATCAAAAGGTGGCAAGAGTTAAGTTTTGGGAGAAGTACAAGTAAGGGATACATTTTCAAATGAATTGGGGATAAACATTTATAATTTAGAGAAAGTTCATTTTCAAAGGCTCAGAGCATTACACTAAAGTTGCCTATTACCTGTGTCATGCAGAAATTATGAAATAAAGGGTACATGATGACAGGAATGCTTCAAAAAGCCCAAAATATTGACCTTCAAATGTTTTTTCCTCTTAAACTCTTAGCCTGAACTAAAAAGTCCTTTTGTTTGGGGGGGGTTGTTTGCTTTTTAAACAGATACCGGAGACCCCAACCTAGTGACAAACACTGTTGTCAGAGTGTCCATCAAGGGTCAAACAGATAAGCCCTCCATAGTTAACAATATCCTTGCAGTAAAGGATCTGACTGCACAACTTCAAATCTTACACAATTCTCACCATGGATTGTCATGCGTCTGGAAAATATAACCATTTTTGAAGAATGCTTTCCAAACCACGTAATGCTTTCCAAACTGTTTATCGAAAGGGCTAGATGAGCAGCAGCGGCCTGAAGCAGTCTGTCCACAGTTACAGGTTGTGTGCCCCATCCCAATTCCCATAAGCACCCCATTCTTCTCAGTTGCCCTACTCTCGGCACACAACAGATGCCAATGCTTGGAGATACTGGCTACCTAAATTTCAGCCGGCAGACCTGGCTCCAGGGTAGGTTTCCATGTCATGCAGGGCCTTTGGCTGAACTCTGCTAGAAGCCAGAGCTTCTCATCCTCAGCAGACACTGGCAGGGGTCTGGGATCTCCTGCTTCACAAGCAGGGTCGCAGCAGGGTCGTGTCCTCTGCACACCTTCTCTGGTGGAGTTCTCACGCATAGGGCTGAGGGCCCAGGTGAGTTCCTCCCTTCAGCCAGCAAGTCCAGTTGGGTTTGCACACCTGAAGTAACTGATGATTTGTGTGGAGAGCCTGAGAAGGACAAACACCCAGCAAAGCATACGTAACTCTCTGTCTTTGGCTACAGTCACAAGTCAGCCAGATTTCAGGGACCAACACAATCGTTGGTTCACTTTCGCTCAACAGTCTACATTCAGGAGAGACCACTAAAACACACTAGTTCTTGAGCCCTAGCTACAAGCCACATGCTGGGGCTACGGGGTTTCCACACATTATATAATTTGCTCCATATAACCACTCACTGAGGCAGGCATCATGATCTAGCCCCTGTGAGTCAAAGGACTCTCACCTTAGAGAGTAAGAGGGGAGAACACTTGCTCCAGGCCACCAGGCAGGGCACTGACTCAAATCCGGCTCTGTGGACACCCCAACAGGCCCCTGTGCCCTGTTAATGTGAAGCCCCAGAGCCTGGTCCCTTTCTTGAGTCCTGCAGACTCTTTCCTCCAGCGCTGGGAAGGACCTGCGATTTTATGTTCTTTCCACATCTCTTTCTGACACAAGCGTCTCTTTGAAGAAAGACCTCTTGCCCTTGGAGTGTCACGATAAGAAAACTTTCAGCAACTTCCTTTGGAAACTACAAAACACCCATCAGCACCCAGGATCTAAGTACAGTCGCTCACCAGCTGCTGGCCCCTCTGAATAGCTTTTATGGTTCAAGGAGGGGTGGTGACAGGGCCATGTCAGTACCATGGGGTGTGCTGTTTCTTTCATGTTCCTGGGATCTGACAAGAGCCTTCTACAACCTGTTTCTTTACAACACATGGAAAGAGAGATTAAAGAGTAATACCAGACTCAAAGCTGGGGTCAGGACTGGCAACAAGTTCTCACCAGATGCATTCTGTACCTCTTTGGGACAGAAGGGTCACAAAATGCCTTCAGAGATGTTCCAAAGATACCGAGATGGTTAAAAGAGATGATGTACCCAAGCTACACAGAATCAGGTGTGGCTCGTAGCAAAAGCTTCAAAGTGTTAACAATGCTGGTATTTATCAATACCACCAAATGCACGATTACTTCAGCAGAAATAATGGCTGTGGGTTTTAGTAAAATCACCCTGCGTCAGAATTAGTAGGGAAAGGACAGGAAGACGGACGGATGAATTAGCGTTAAGTCTGAATTATGGGACTTCTGATTATGTCTGGCAGATCCAGTCCAGAGACCCCTCTCAAGTGAAAGCAAAAAGGCATAAAATGGCAAGAATCCAAAAGAATAAAGAGAAGGTGTCAACAACGTTTTAGGAGTTGGGAAGCAGATGAATGCAAGGTGCTGAAATGTAAGCCTGAGGGAGGGGAAGCCCCAGAGCATTGAGCTAATTAATTAGTGTGGCAGAGTTCATGAGGTTTCAGAAAGATGGAGGCTCCGAAGAACTCTGAAGGCCTGGATGCGGAGGAGCGTGTGAGCATGTGTGAGCTGGTGACAGCACCAAGCCTGGGCCCGAGTCTGTGTGAGGAGGCAGACCTACAGGTCCTGAAGGCCCCCACCTGGCTCCAGTAGGAGACCACAGCCAATGAGTTCCACCTGCTCCTCCCACGGGACGGTCCCAGGGCCCACGGAGCTCCCAACTGCTCTTTAGTGTTTCATCTTGGATCAGGAGGATGGGTACAAAAGTCACCAATTCTTCCCCCCCCCCACCCCCGAAAAGAAACAGTACAAATAAATGGAAGGAGAAGTTCACACCAGAACTAGGACAGCTCTCCAGAGGGCCAGGGAGCAGCCAGTCCACAGGGGAGCAGGAGCTACATGGAGGGGGGACTTGTTTGAAGAAGAACGAAACTCATTATTACCTAAGTCATTTTAAATATATAAAGGGGAGTTTACACATAAATTAGCAATAGATAGATGGGAAATTAAAGAAAGAAAAGGGGGAAATCACTAATTCTAGAGGAAAAGAGTTGAAAGTAAATACACTTTTGAGGGCAATTTCAGGATATGCAAATAGAAACTAAGCAAACAACAATACTAAAGGCAGTTACTAACTCTGTGGTAGAAAACCAAGCTGAAAAGCTTTAAGGGAGCCTTAATAGTAGTAAAGTATGGTCACTGGGAACGCTCCTCACAATCACCATATGAAGAAAGAATACTCCTCACAGGTCATGATGCGAAAATTGAAGGCTGATTTGTGGAAACAGGACGACATAAGTCCTGGAGTGGGGAGAGGGACTAGGTATATATAGCATAGGAAGTCAAATGAGGCTAAGAAACAGTATTTTGTTCACTCACTCACTCATTTGTTTTAGGATTATGGAGACAAAGACTTCCAAATTGAAGAAACAGCCAAAGTGCTAAGGAGGGAGTGTTGCCTTTGGGGAATCAGGGAAAGACAGGCAGAAGACTACAGTATTAGGTACTGAAAGCTTAGAAAGTCTTTTAATACGAAAAAAGAAAAGTTAAAATGCATTTACTTTGATAAAATACATTTTAAGTTGAGCGCAGAACACCATCTATAATCTCAACATTTGGGAAGTAGAGGCAGTAGGATCAGGAGTTCAAGGCCAGCCTCTGCTATATACTGAATGTGAGACCAGCTTGTAGTACATAAGTGCATCTCAAAACAACAAAACAAAAAAACAAAAACCCCAGAAAATACCACAAAACCAAAAAAATTAAACTAAAAAGAACAGAAAGAAAATACATAATAAATATTAATTTGAAGAAATATTAATTTAAAGGAAAATTTTGTTTTAATAATTCAGGTTGAAAACCACAGGTTTTTAAATAATGTTCTTATTACAGAGTAGACAATATTTACTAAATACATATGAGATCTATCTAAAGAATTAAAGAATCATTAGCTCACGTAAAAAACAATGACTAGAACTAAAACAACATGGTTTGAGTTTTGGTGGACCTGGTAAAACGGTGGGGGAGCAATGCCTGCAGCTGCCTCCAACCCCCATACAGTTTTATTGCTTCTGAGAACAAAGAGGATCACTAACTTTGGGGGTACATTAAGAAAGTTCACCAGGAACTTGCCTTAATGAACATATAAGAAGGGCTTAAGAATATCAACATGAGGGCTGGGAAATGGCTTAGTGGTTAAGGCATTTGTTTGTGAAGCCTAAGGACCCTGGTTTGATTCCCCAGGACCCACGCAAGCCAGATGCACAAGGGGGCACACATGTCTGGAGTTCATTTGCAGTGGCTGGAGGCCCTGGTGTGCCCATTCCCTCTCTGCCTCTTCCTCTCCCTCTCTCTAATAACTACATAAATAAATAAATAAATAAATAAATAAATAAATAAATAAAATATTTTAAAAATTCAGCATGCAAACAAGGGGGCTGGAGAGATTGCTTGGTGGTTAAGGAGCTTTGCCTGCAAAGCTTAAGAAACCAGGTTCGATTCCCCAGGACTCACATAAAACAGATGCAGAAGGTGTCCCACACATCTGGAGTTCATTTGCAGTGGTTGTAAGCCCTGGCATGCCCATTTTCTCTATCTGCCTCTCTCTCTCAAATAAGTAAATAAATAGAATATAATTTTTTAAATTCTTTTTTTTGTGGTTTTCAAGATAGAGTTTGCTCCAGCCCTGGCTGAGCTGGAATTCACTATGTAGTCTCAGGGTGGCCTCGAACTCATGGCGATCCTCCTACCTCTGCCTCCTGAGTTTTGGAATTAAAGGCATGCACTACCATGCCCAGCTTTCTTTTAATTCATAAAATATATTTTTTTCAAACCTACTGTAAGCATAGAATATAGGAGCTCAATAAACAGCTAATAAATTTCCACTGTCAATGTGCTTATGTTACTAAGCAACTGTATCACAAGTAAGGGATTGGCTCACCTGAATTAACAGGCCTCCAACAGTTCAAACAAAACACAAAACCTCCGAATTTGCATCTTTCCTCTAAGGGATACACAAGCATGTGGTAATCTGGCACTTCCCTGGAAGGAGGTGGGCTGGGATGGTGTCATTGTGATCCCGGGGTCAAATCAGTGAAGTCTGAGGAACCTATGAGCCCTGCTCTGTCCTTCCTCTTACTCAGCCATGCTGCATGGACTCTGGCCAGGATTCTTGGGACACACACTCCTCATAACAAGAGGTGAGGTTTTGCTCTGCTTCCTCTTTGAAGTTTTCTGCAGTTGCTAGGATTTTATGATCCAGCTTGGGTCACCCCTGCCATTACTGATGTTTGAAGTATGTTTGGGGAAAAAGGTACAAGGAGCTGTCTCTGGTGTTAACTCAGAACTGCCTCGTAAAAGCTGCCTTCCACCAGGAGTTCAAAGGAGCCTATCCAAATATGAAGGGCTGGTCCCACTCCACCCTCTGCTACGGTAGAAAGCTAAGGACTTGGTCAGGAAACTGAAACAGATACACCTTCTCCATTACCTGCCACTGGGGCTGTGCTAACCCAACCAAGGGGCCTTCTGGACCCTGGGCCTCTGAAGCACTATGCTCAGGGCTTATTTGCTGCCAAAGTTAAAATTTACAGGGATGGGTAGGTTAAGGTGAAGGACTAAATTAGGTAAATTATTTTAAGAGGTCTTCCTGGGATGTGATAAAATCTTTCTAATCATTACTTTGAGAAACCCAGTAAACGTCAGGAGCAAACCAGGAGGGCTGACAACTGTTGGCAGGAAGCCAGAACGCAGCGTCACATTCCAGTGGCTCCCTCCAAATTAACCCGCCATCACTGATAGGTGCTATTTATCACCAACAGGATAGATCATCACCGTATTTTCCAACAGAACAGCTTGTCAAGGAAATTAACCAGGTACAGGTGCATCTGCCACCAGTAGCATGTTTGCAGAGTCACCAAAGGTGAGAGGAGGGAGACTGTTTTACATTTTTGCAAATCTCTGTGAGTCTTGCCTAATAGAGAACAGCTGTATTCTCATGTCTGCTTCTATAGTCTCTCTGCTGCAGGCCCTGGGAAACGTCACGGTGCACTCACTGGAGACTACTCGCATGAAGCCACTGTGTACCTATGCGTTCACACGTCGTATACGAACACATGAAGTAGGTTTGATGATGATATTCCCTAGGGCCACCCCAGAGCTCCCTGGACCAAACCCTGGGATCCTCTGTTCTAAAAGGCCCATTATGCACAGACCTCATGCTAATTAGAAATCACTGTCCTCTGTGTATTGGTCTGAATCCACTATGGTGGTCTGAATGTAAAGTGTCCCCCATTGTCTCATGTGTCTGTGGTTAAAGCTCATAGCAGAGACTTTGGAAGGTGTGTTGCTGGGGGCAGACCTTGAGGCTGATTACCCAAGTCTCCAAGCCCAGTACTCCCACCACGTCCACCCAGACCTGTGACGCAGTGTGATGCCTGCTGTCTATGCCTGCAATGCTTTCCCTGCCATGATGACACTTTCCCTTGTGACTACAGGCCCAAATCAACCCTTTCCTCCATCAGCTGCTTTGGGCCAGGTGTCTTGTCCCAGCAAGGCAAAGGTAACAGCCTGGTGAGCCCATCAGCATCCACTAGGGATGCAAGCAGCCTGGTGATCCTGCCCTGCTCATCTCAATGATATGAGCACAATGCAATCAAACACTGTCTCGTCTACAGTGTACTATAAGTATCAAAGTCTTTCACTAATTCAATCTTCTTTTTCTCCTATTTGATCAGCTAGTGAGAAATTGAGCAGGGTTCTTTGAAAAGCATTCTGGGATGAGAGTATGGGTAAAGTGAATTGAAATGTCCAAACCCACCTTTCTTTTTCTCAAACTTGTAAGTCTTCACTTGTGAAACAATACAAAGTCTTTACATCCTTGTTAGCCCATATCAGGGAATTAATTCTGTGTATTTCAGAATAATCTCACAGACCGACACTCTCTGGGAGCAGGGGCTTTCAACTCCAACTGGATCCTCTCTTTAAGGAAGATTCCAGACCCACCCTAGGCAAAGATGATGCTATTATAAGGAAATCATGAAAGACATACGACAATCATCAAAACCTAAAAATAGCTGAATCAAATGCTTCTGTAGAGGAGTGCCACAGGTAGCAAACAGCTCTTCATGGACACTGCCTTGTTGGAAAGCTCAGTCCAAAGGCCTCAAATGTGACCTGTGTGTATAAAATTAGAATTTACCCCAGAGTTTGAAAAATGAATATGCTGAACACAGATATACAATGGCTAGATTATTTCATTTTTGTATGGCAGATGCCAAAATCCAAAACCCATCAACTATTTTCTTTTCCCTTCCTCCCTCCCTCCTTTCCTTCCTTCCTTCCTCTTCTTTTTTTCATGTGCCACCACATTGGGCCTGGCTGCTTTATTATTTTTTGTTTATTTTTCTTTTTATTTATTTATTTGAGAGAGAGACAGAGAAAAGAGGGATGGAGGGAGGGAGGGAGGCAGGGAGAAAGAGAGAGAGAATGGGTGCGCCAGGGCCTCCAGCCACTGCAAATGAACTCCAGATGCATGTACCACCTTGTGCATATGGCTAATGTGGGTCCTGGGGAATAGAGCCTCGAACTGGGGTCCTCAGGCTTCACAGGCAAGCGCTTAACTGCTGAACCATCTCTCCAACCCTTGTTTTGTTTTTCTTTGAAACAAGGTTTCACTATAGCCCAGCCTAACCTGGAATTCATAATGTAGTCCCAGGCTGGCCTCGATAGGTGATCATCCTATCTCTGCCCCCCACCCCCCAAGTGTTGGGATTAAAGGTGATTGCCACTGAGCCCAGGTCACTGTTTTCTTTGTGCAAAGACTTGTTGGTTGAGACACAGGTCTTGGTCTTTGGAGACAACCTTGCCTAAATTCAGTTAGTTTTTAGTCTTGGAAGCAGAGTTCTGCTGTTTCCATGAAGTCAGTCGTCCTGGCATGCCAAAAATGGCAAAAAATAGATGCTCTTCTTTCTAGAAATGATTATAATGTACCATGACCAAAAAAGTGGTTTTTTCTCTAACAGATAATCTTGCATAGAAAATGAGTCATGGGATTTCAGAAATGGAAGGCTTTTCTCAAATACCTGTGAGCACGAACACACACACACTTTGCCTTTCTTTTTCGGCAGATCTGAGCTTTCCATAAGTTATGCTATAATGAGGACGGCATTGTCTGGGGCCTTTTGAGTGAAGGGGAATGCCGGATTTAGAGTTCAGCAAGAGGGAAGAAGTGTCTCAGAAAATAAGATTTCTCTACCTGTGTTCCTGTGAGAGAATTTTAACTTATAAGGCATGAAGGTCTGTTAAGATGTTTCTTAAAAATATCTTATCCTGTAATTCCCTCAGCTTGAGTTCAGACCCGAGTGAGGCAGCCACTGTCGTTAACACAGCTCCTGGTTACCTCTGATTCGGGGGCTCCACAGCTAGACTGGGGAATGAGAAAAGGACCTATCCGCCTGCAGGCCTGCCTTGACAAGATCAGAAGTGAAGACACAGGCGCTCACCTTGTGGCTCACATGCAAAGGTGAGACAGAAGAAGACAGATGATAAGTAGCAGCCGGTATGCCCACTATGCTCCTGTAGACAACAGGAGAGACAGGACAGTCCCTTCCCCTCAGCTGAATGCGGCAATAATGCTTCAGTTTCGTGGAAATGGGATTCCTGTCATGCTGATTATCACAGCCTGTCCTAAGCAGCAGATGGCTACCTGGCCAATGCACAGAAATGTCCCAAGGCAAGAAGACCCAGAGCCTTGGGGCTGGACATCTAGGGAGTGCCAACTTCACTCTGTCAACATTTAAACTGATATTTCTGCTCCCAGTCTGCAGACTCACCTGGAAGGTGTGAGCTTGAACTTATGAGTGAGAGGCGGCAGCCGCAGGGTGACACGGCACACTTTCTTGAACAGTTAATTGTACTGAGTAGCAATTATAAACTTTTGGGGTTTTTTGTTTTTAATTTAATTAATTTATTTTTTATTAACAACTTCCATGATTATAAACAATCTCCCATGGCAATGCCCCCCCCACTTTCCCCTTTGAAACTTCACTCTCCATCATACCTCTCCCCCTTTCAATCAGTCTCTCTTATTTTGATGTCGTGATCTTTTCCTCCTATTATGATGGCCTTGTGTAGGTAGTGTCAGGCACTGTGAGGTCATGGATATCCAGGCCATTTTATGTCTGGAGGAGCGTGTGGTAAGGAGTCCTACCCTTCCTTTGGCTCTTACATTCTTTCCGCCACCTCTTCCACATGGACCCTGAGCCTTAGAAGGTGTGATAGAGATACTGCAATGCTGAGCACTCCTGTCAAAAACTTGTTTCTGAGGCAGGCTTTCACATTGAAGCCCAGGCTAGCTTGGAACTTACTATGGAGCCCCAGGCGGCTGGCCTCGAACTAGTGTCAATCTTGTCTCAGACTGAGTACTGGGATGGCAGGCATAAGTCACTATGCCCAGCTCTAAAGTCTTATTATTTTTTTGTTTGTTTGCTTCATTTTCCTGAGGTTAGGGTCTCACAATCTGAAATTCACTATGTAGTCGCAGGCTAGCCTTGAACTCAGAGCTATCCTGCTACCTCTGCCTCCCAAGTACTGGGATGAAAGGCATGCACCACCATACCCAGCTAAAGTCTTACTCTTTTTTTTTTTTCCTGAGGTTGAGTCTCTCACTCCAGCCCAGGCTGACCTGGATTTCACTATATTTTCAGGCTGGCCTTGAACTCACAGCGGTCCTCCTACCTCTGTCTCTTGTGTGCTGGGATTAAAGGTATGTGCCACCATGCCCGGCAAGTCTTACTCTTTAAAAAATATTTTTATTAATTTATTTGCAAGAGAGAGAGAGAGAGCACATGCGAGGGAATAAATATGAATATGAATGAGAATATGGGAATGTCAGAGCCTCCAGCCACTATGAACTCCAGATGCATGTGCCACCTTGTGCATCCGGCTTTACTGGGGAATCGACCCAGGTCATTAGGCTTTGTAGGCAAGTGCCTTAATAACTAAACCATCTCTCTAGCCCCCTAAAATGTTCCTCTTGATTTCTATATATACTTTGCCCTAATTAGTAGTGAGCAGTGAACATTCTTCAGTCCACACAAAGAACATTCTAGACCTTTTCTCTCTCATATGCACATTTTTTCACTATATACATGGATGTACATATACTTTACATGCACTTTTAACTCTAAATGTCTGTGCTATGTAGATCATACCCACTTATCCATATTATCCTATTTTTGCTACTTCATGCGTGCACTGTGCGTGTGTATGTGTGTGCATGCACATGTGGGACAAGAGGTCAACATTAGGTACCTTACCCAATTGCTCTTCATCTTTTACTTTGAAACAGGTGAACCCAGAGCTCACCAACTTGGCTAGATTAGCCAGCCAGTGACTTCCAGAGATTCTCTTGTTTCTGCTTCCCCAGCGCTGGGATCACTGGAGCATGTCACCATGTCCAACATGTTACATGGGTGCTGTGGACTGAACTCAGGTCCTCATGCTTGTGAGGCAAGTTGAAGCCTTTAAAAATATTTTCTTCTTAAAACAAACATGGAGCCGGGCGCGGTGGCACACACCTTTAATCCCAGCATTCAGGAGGCTGAGGTAGGAGGATCACTTGGAGTTTGAGGCCACCCTCAGACACACTGTAAATTCCAGGTCAGCCTGGGCTAGAGGGAGATCCTACCTCAAAAATGAAAACAAAACAAAACAAACAAAACAAAACCAAACAAAACCAAACAAAACCAAACATGGAATAGTATATAAAATTTATTTACAATTTTAGGACAAAATGGGTGTCAGTCTCTTCTCCTCTACCTTAACGGGAGCACTGGTGGGGAAACTGAGAACATGGGTGTATCCTTGGAAACAGTTTGACTTTCATTAGGTTTTGATGTCTGGAAGGTCTCTAAAGACTCAAATCAAATCCTGCCTGCTTGCAGTGATTTGTGTCACACCCAGTGTACTGCACCGCTGCTCCCAAGGCAGACGACCACAGAGCAGTGTCACCAAGGAGCATGGCAGAGCAGCGGAACAGTTGTCAAACTCTCTGCTGGCTTCCTGCTGCCCTTTCCAACCTCCATGTACTCAGTCTCTGGTGACCCAAGAGGGTCTTTCCCATTTATCCTGAGAGTCAGGAGTAAAGCACAAACACTGTTCTAAAAGAGCTTTTCCTTAAGAAAAACCATTCCAATCTCCCATCCAAGAGGCCATTACCAGAGAAGTGTCATTAATAAATTTGGGTCATGTCTTGGGAGTGTTTTTACTGAAAAAGTTGAATATGCCCAGTATAAATCTTTTCTGTGAAGTCAACCCATGGGTTACTCAAAGTTTAGGTAACTGGAATTTCTATCTCCATGCACAGTACAGGGGTCCTGGGATTGGAGAATGTTATCAGTCCCGATGGCTATATTCTCAAACACTGATCTGTCATTATCCTTCATTCCCCCCATGCTTCCTTATCTAACTTAAATAACGTGATAAGCCACACTCCTGGGCTTTGCTAAATTGGTTTAAATATTTCAAGGTCTTCCAACTCCCATTTCTCCTGCCTTTCTGGGTCTTGACTAAAAAGGTAAAGAAATGTTTTGGAGGAAACCTCAGGGCACAGCTTCATAAATCTCTGTCGGCTTCTTTCCCTGCACGCTGGGCTCCCCAAAGTCTGCAACCGACAGAGATACAACAACACAGGCCACAGCCAGACATACCTCTCTCTGGGGCAGTGCCGGCTTTGCTGTGAGACAGCGGCCCTCAGTCCCTGCAATGTTCTGTCAGGGTTCCTTTCCCCAAATCACGGCGTTCATGCAGAGACCCTGGCACTCACGTGGCTGGCTGCCCTGCTCAGCCTGCTCTGCGGGAAGGGCAAAGGGCTTTTTTATGTGGCGTCAGTGGCACCCTGAGTGTGGCTCCATCTGTGTCATTCTCATAAACTTACTTGGGAACACACAAATGTGACTCGATACACGTAGACTAGAAGATGCAACCTGAGCCAGCAGAACGAACACTGCCTTGGAAAAAGCTCCCTGTTCCAGTTCCAAACCACACATACTTGTACAGTTAACAAATGCAGTGGGGGATACTGGCCTGCAGCATTCACACCCTCCAAAGGCTCTGCTGGCCTCCACCCTCCCTCTTCTTCCCCAGCCCCACCTGCCATCCTGAGGACTACTAGATTGCATGGAAACCTTGAAGAAAGTTAGGTGGCTGTCTTTTTGGAATGCCCTTACACTCCAGCTAGGAGAGGAACTTGGACTCTGAAAGAACATGAGGAGGGGGTTCCCTATAAATAAAATCCTGTTCAAATAAACATGAAAAGGAGCCAGTGTTTCCTGTAAGGCTACTACTCAGATGAATTACTGGAAGGAGTATTTGTTCAGTTTTATAGCTAACTTTGCTATCATCTGCTCAAATTTTGGATCATTTGAAGCATAGATGCTAAGATCTGAGCCTTCCCTTGGATAAAATATGGCAAAGGAAGCAGAAAGCCTCTTCCAAGTGCAGACTCAGAGGCAGGACTCTTGGGTTCTATTCCTGGCTTGGTCCCTGTGCTCGGGTCAGTCCTCGGTCAGAATCTCACTTCTAATCCCTTCAAATCATTTGTTAGTCTCTGTTGTCTAAACAGTGGGGGAAAAACCCTGAGTAACACCCCTGGATCCTGTGCAATCGCCGAGGATGGTTGGACATGGTTATGTTTCACTTCCAAGAAGCCAGGGTGATTTATCCCCTGGGCAGAGCCAGTATGTTCCTAAGAGACCACCTTGTCATCAGGGCCAACCCGAGAGACGAGGACACATTTCTCCACCTGCAAGGAGCTCTGTGCTCCTTTAATGACCTCAAAACAATACTGTCCTTTTTGTACTTCTTCATAGCTTACATGTTCAAATAACTCTGGTTGGGCTTGAAACCCCTGAGAGGAGGAATTAATAGATAGGTATACCTATCTCTCATTTACACATGAAAACCTGAGGCTTAGACAGGCTAAAGATTTGACAGGCTAATAAGTAAGGGGGCCAGGACTCTGACCTATTGTTTTCTGGGTCAAGTGCTGTCACCTCTATCATATACCTCTTCATTAATAATTTGGTCCCAGCCAAAGGAAAGGCAGGACTCCATACAACATGCTCCCTCCAGACACAAAATGGCCTGGATATCCATGGCCTCACAGTGCCTGACACTACCTGCATAAGACCATCATAAGAGGAGGAAAAGATCAAGACATCAAAAGTAAAACAGAGACTGATTGAGATGGGGAGGGGGTATGATGGAGAGTGGAGTTTCAAAGGGTTAAGTGGGGGGAGGGAGGGTATCACCATGGGGTATTTTTATAATCATGGAAGTTGTTAATAAAAAATTTAAAAAAATTAAAAAAATAATAATTTGGCCCCAGACAAACACATGGAAGAAGCCTGGAGAAAGGACCACAGTGGCACCTCCCCAGGAGCCTTCACTGCCTTTTCAGTGAAGGGCACCACGACTGGCCCACTGAGACCCCGCTGCTCTGTGGGCATGGCTGTCACGGTCTTTAGAGGCTGGACAGTCCTTTCTGACTGCCCATGTCCACACTTAGCTGTTATGTGCTTTTTTCTCATTTGGCTAAGGAGCTTGTTTCTAGGTAAAGTGAGTGGTCAGGCAGGGGAACTAGACAGGGGACTGGTGTTAGGAGGTGGGCTGTCTCCAACTATCCCCAACCAGCAGTGTAGCTATGGGTGGGCCAGGAGTCTTTCCCAACTGTCTTGCTCTCATTTATAGATGAAGCTCAAAGGTGAGTAGGACTGCCCAGCAGAGACACTGAGGCAATGGCAGGAACTCACTGAGTAAGAAGCTCTGTTCTGTGGCTTCCCTTTTACCTAGAATGTGATTTCTTCTTCCCTTTACCTGGCCAGCCATCCTTACACTACAGGCTCATCTCAGAAAGAAAGGCTTGCCTTCATGCCTCAGGTCCCTAGGCCAGCCACTCTCTCCTCCCCTGCAACCCTTCTCTGGTCATATCGCTCACCATGCTCTCTCTAGATAGCTTCTAGGTTCTACACCACATGACTTTGCAAATAATTACATATCTGGTTGTTTTACATGATGCTGCTGGTCTGACTGATGCAGGCTCTCTGAGGCTAGGGATGGTCTTAGTTCCTGCTATATTCCCAGATGGATTCACAGGAAATTTCTAATTAATATTTACTGACTGGAAATGAATGAATGACGGATAGGAACGGGAAGGCACTGAAATGAACCGTCTGTGGCAATGCTGGACAACTGGTAAAAATGACAAGAACATCAGCAGTACCACAGCAACTATGGCTGTATTATATGTATTCTGAAAAGAAAACAAAACCTCGCTGAGACCAATGTAGGAGCTGCAGAAACAGCGCAGTGGTGCAGTGCCTACCTAGCACCTGTGAGGCCCTGAGTTCAGTCCCCAGTGCCTACCTCACCCCCTAAAAATGAAGAGAGACTTCCAATGCACAAAACTCAAGTGATTTCTTTCTAATCAACCTCATGAATCTTTATAGTATAAAGTAATCTTTCAAAATTCAAATGCATATATTCTGAACCTTTTTTTTTTTAGTGTGTATGTATATGTGTATACACACACATATATACATGGGTATGTGTGTGTACCACAGCATGTGTGTGGAGGTCAGAGGACAATCTCAGGGTGTTGGTTTTCTCCTTTCCCACTGTTTTTGAGACAGGGTCTCTCTTTGCTGCTTTTTGCCGCTGGGAAGGCCAGAATAGCTGTCCCATAAACGTCTGGATTCTTATAGACCTGCTTCCCACTGCCACAGGCACATTGGGGCTCCTGAGGTGTGTGTCACTTTGCTTCTGGCTTTATGTGGGTGCTGGGAATTTAATGGAGGTCAGCAGGCTTATGGAGCAAGCACCTTTAATCACTAAGCCGTTTTCCAAGCTCCACTTTAATTAAACTTTTTTTTTTTTTTTTTTTTGAGTAAACAAACCAATCCCTTGACCAGTTTTGGATTTTAAAAATAGGAATAGTTCTTTAGGGATTCTATGGAGTTCTTCAATTTTACTTAAGACTTTACAAGGCCTTGTTGTCTTAAGAAAATACTGGAAATAGACTTCTTGGGCTTAGAGCAGAAATAAAAACTAGCTGAAAATACTTTTGAAGTCACCCGACTGCCTGCCCCTCCCAACTACTGCATGCATGCCTCAAAGCATGCTCCATGACTGTTTTAGCTTAGTATCTGAGAAGAGACTGCAGCTTAGCTAATGTAAACTCCTTGAGCAACTGCTTCCAGATGGGAGGCATTCTGAGAACCTATTGCATGGTCCCAGTCTTTCTCTTCAGCATTTCCCTACTATAGCAATGTGTCCCTAGTGAGGTTTCCTGGTGGCAGACAAAGGGATTCATTTTAACTGGGGCCAACTTCACTTGGAATCCACAGGGCATAGACATGGCCCAGCTCAGCCCAGGCTTCTAAACTGGCACACTGCTTCGCCCAGGGAGCATCGACTGTCTAGGCATCAGTGAGATCCTTCTGGGAGTACATGGAGTATAGCCTGGCCAGGAAGGACAAATTTCAGTTATACCCTTTGGTCATAAGTATCCTCAACTTGTCTCTTTGGAGAAGGGAAGCGAACATAGGCCACTAACCACATAGCTACGTTAGAGTGTCTGGGGTCTGCGGCATTTAGCAGCATATGGACCAGCTCTGATTTCCGACCTTAACTGGTACCAGGACAAGACAGCATCCCACAGCAGAACCACCAGGTTGCATGTGGGAGTGGAGGCAGCTCTCTCTTGAGGTTGGATCACTGGCATTTTTGACTAGAATGAAAACTAAGAACGAACAACCTACATGGTGAATCACAGCTGCACAGAGTCTAGAACTATATTGAGTCTAAGACCAAAGATCACCAGGGTATGACCTGATGTTCTTCATGGGCATGTGTGGGTGAAGCATGTAATGATACAATCCCATTTTTGACCTCTCCAATGGGGAGGGGGAACTATAGTATATCTACCAATGTAAAAACCAATGCCACTTTGCTGGGGCTGGGGGGGGGGGTGGTTAAGAAGATGCTGTGTACACATACTGGCCTCAAACTTGCCATGTAGCTAAGGATGACCATGAACTCCTGATCCTTCTGCTTTGACTGCCCAAATGTTAGGATTACAGGTGTGTGTTACCAATATCCATGCACCACATTTTTGTGTATTTTCTTATATTGATAGTAAGTAAGACATTTCCACAAGTACTCCAGTTAAAATCATGTAGCTAAGGTAGAACGTACATGATTAAACACATCATGGTGGGTGGGAGAGGCCTCGGACCTGGGCTGGAAATTGCAAATACACTCCCCCATGACCACTGACCTGGGACCACTGAGTGTAGCTGTATCTCTCACTGCCTGGGCTGTTTCAGAGGCGAAATCCAGGGCACCTGCCACTGGCTTGGTCACAGTGCCAACAAGTCCTTTGCCAAGGCCAGATATGAAGCCACTGACGCCCCCTTCTGTCTTCACACCTTCCACTGTTGAGGTTATAACACTGGTCAATCCACCGATGATACCTAGTGGGGAAAAACAAAAGAAAAAAGAGGTTATAACACTGGTCAATGCACCAATGATACCTAGTGGGGGGAAAAAAGAAAAAGAGGTTATAACACTGGTCAATCCACCAATGATACCTAGTGGGGAAAAAAACAGAAAAAGAAAAAGAGGTTATAACACTGGTCAATCCACTGATGATACCTAGTGGGGAAAAAAGAAAAAAAAGAAAAAAGAAAAAAGGGCTACTGTGATCTGGCCAAGGACAAAAGCAAAAACGTTTTAAGACAGAGTCTTACAATTCTATGCACCTGGAACAATAACTTAAGATCAGTTTGTTAATCTCTGTGCTAGACATGCCACAGGCAAGGAGCCTCCTAGATGTGCCCGAGAGCTGTGTAACAGACTGTGACTCCAAAGTAAAGTGTGTTCTAGGTAATTTAAGTCAGCCTGGGTTTGAGAGCAAGACCATACCTCAAAATAATAATAATAATAATAATCTGAGCTGGAGAGATAGTAGTCAAAGGTGGTTGGCTTGCAAAACTGGAAAACCTAGGTTTGATCTCCCAGTACTTACATAAAGCCAGATGCACAAAGCGGAACATGTGTGTGGAGTCATTTACAGTGGAGTGCCCATTCTTTCTCCCTATCTCTCTCTCAAATAAATAAATAAGGCTGGGGGCTGATGAGATGGCTTAGCAGTTAAGTGCTTGCCTGTGAAGCCTAAGGACCCTGGTTCGAGGCTTGATTCCCCAGGACCCATGTAGGCCAGATGCACAAGGGGGCACACACATCTGGAGTTTGTTTGCAGTGGCTAGAGGCCCTGCTGTGCCCATTCTCTCTCTTTCCCCCTTTCTCTCTGTGTCTGTCACTCTTAAATAAATAAATACAACTTAAAATAAATAAATAAATAAGGCTGGGAAGTTAACAGTAGCCAAGTTTTGACTCCAGAGCTCAGGCAGTATATAGGAAATGGACAGAGAATGTAGAGAGCAGATTAAAACGAGAGACTAGAAAAGAGGTTCCTTGGGGACAGTTCGAAGGTCTTCTGAAATACAAGGCAGAGTGAGCACTAAAGGCATGCTTCCACCATGAGACCAGATAATACCATAGAATGTTTGACATGGGTCTGTAAAATGCTGCCTGCTTTGCCAAGGCCAGGAGAGAAAGGGATGAAGTTTATGGAGGCTTTCCCCGCTGCTGCCAAGACTAACCAGGACCCTCAGGGGCTCCTTTCAAAAAACAACCGAAGTACAAAGGCCATTTTGAACATTTTGAAAGCCGACTGCAAGGGCTTGAAACAGCCCCAGAAATGCCACAAGTTGGCAAAGGCTGGCGAGGTTGCAGGCGCTGCAGGCGAGAGGCAGGCTGTTCAGGGAACACTCCTAGGACTCCAGCCAGGGACACTCACAGGATGTTTACCCTCCGACAGTGGGGGTGTGAGGAAGCTCTCCACACTCTTCAGCTCTAGTGAGACAAATTGGGATGGTTAGCTCCTTGGGTGAGAATGTACTAACAATTCACAATGTTTCTTTCGGATTCGAGGTCCTGTTGTTCCAGTGAGGCAATATCCCTTTCCAACCTTCTGAGCGATATTCCTGACAGCACACTCACAGAGTACAGGAGTTCTGACTAGGACCCGAGAGAGATACCCATGACTGATCAGTCTTGATGACTTTTATAGCTTCACATGATTCCGAAGGCTCGGGTAGGTAAATGGTTCAACTTACTGTCCACCACTGAGCAAGAGCTATAGCCAGGTGTGAGTGAATTATGCAAGTGTAAGAGAAATTTGAAAGGCCTCTCTGCTTTCCTCGCATGTCCTGTCATATCTGAGAGCAAGTCACAGACCACAGGCCACACAGTCAATCCAGACTGCCATGAATGCGGTCATTACTTCCAACTGGGGCAGCAAAGCCAGTAAATGTCATTTGAGTTGGGACTAATGAGCTGGGTTGGGGGGAGGACAGAGGGCTCATGAGTAAGGAAGGACCTGAAACATGTCCTCCGTATGGCTGAAGGCAATAGTTAAGATAGCCTGGCTGGATTTATACTGCCAGGGGCGTTGAGCGGCATACTTCAGAGTCACTCAGAGCAATGCAATAATAAGTCTGTCAGAATGCAAGCAAATTCAGAGATGATGCCTTTATACCATCACCAGGGCCACAAGCTAGTTTCATACTTGGATTTCTGGGAAGGAACAGGCAGAAGACAGAAGGCTGAGTCTTGGAGCAACAGTTCCAGATTCGCAGAAGTTTGGTGGATGCACCTGATCCCCCTTGGGAACCGAAGCCTGAGGACAGGAAGGAACTAGAATGTGCTCGCCATGCAGAAAAGAACGAGGACTGGAACACAGGCTGCCACATTCCCATTGCGAGAGGATGAAAGGGGAGTACGGAAGGCACACCAAGACACGTGCCAAGAGTGCCACCGCTGTGAGCTTTCTCCTTTTCTTCTTGCATTCAGACAGGTGCAAAGGCACTTGTGAGGGACAGTGCAAAAGGGACATTCTTCCTTAGTCCAACGAGTGACTTACCATGAGCCAGGCCATGGATGCCAGCCACGAGGTGCTCTCCACTGGTGGCCGCGTGGTATCTGATATACTCCCGCTCTGACTGGTGCCGGTTGTCCATCGTCTTCCCCAAACCATCTGACAACGTCCCTGCAAACTGGAATGAATTAACAAGACCTTTAGAGCTCTAGCACTGTTCTTACTACTTTAATAATTTTAAAGAAACACCTTGCCTTGATCCTAGCTAATATTCTGTAAATACTGATTACAGAGGAAGATTCCACACACCTTCTGTCCCAACAGAGTGGGTCTCAAACTCTGGACAGATGCAAGCTGTGGGTGGCTGGTGAGTGGGAAATAAAGCTTGCGAAACAACTACAAAAACTTGCTAATAACATTGACTTTCCAAAATAAAGGCTGAGAATTTTGAGTCCAAAATGTTCAAAAACCTGAAACTTTCTGAGCATTATGCCACAAGTGGAAAATTCCACAGCTGATCCCACATGACAGGTTGCAACCAAAATGCAGGTAACACTAACACTGTATAGAATTACCTCTAGGTATGTGTTGAGGTGTATATGAGACAGATTTCATGTTTAGACTTGAGTCCCGCTCCTAGGAAATCTCATTATGCAAATATTCCCAAAGCCAGGAAAACCAGAAATCTGAAAGTTTTCTGCTCCAAAGCACTTTAGATGGAACTACTCAACCTGTAACCCTGATTGCTAACAGAAAAAAAAAAAAAAAATTAAAGATGTAGCAAAATGGTCTCGGGGGATAAGAGGTGAGAGTTGGGATTCCTTAATGGTAAGGTCACAGCCCTCTGCTCTAATAATCAGTTGGCTTTACAACAGAAAATATTCAGATTATTACTTTACAGTTTGGTATCAAAATCTCTGCAGAGGGGCTGGAGGAATGGCTTAGTGGTTAAGGCATTTGCCTGCAAAGCCAGAGGACCCAGGTTCGATTCCCCAGGACCCACGTTAGCCAGATGCACAAAGGGGTGCACACATCTGGAGTTTGTTTGCAGCGGCTGGAGGACCTGGCGTGCCCATTCTCTCTCTCTCTCTCTCTCTCTGTCAATAAATAGATAAATATTTTTAAAAGTCTCTGCAGAGGTGACTAGGAGCATAGCTCTGTGGTGGAACACTTGCCTCACATAGCATGAGTGAGGCCCTGGGTTCAACGCAAAACAAAACAAAACCAAACAAAACAATGAAAAGATCAATTTCTCTGACATTTTGCTTTCTTTCACTCATTCGACAGTTACTAAGTGCCTATCAGGTGCCCAGCCCCATTTATCAAAAGAAAGGAAGGAAGCAGATGTAAAGACAAACAGCAGACTTGAACCCATGGCTCCCAGTACAAGCCCACCCTCCCCATAAACCAGAGGAGGATTCTATTTATTCTGGCATGCTTTAACCAGAGAAGCTGTCTTATCCCTTAAAGCTCGATAAAAGGACATAAAACTGTTTTGTCACCAGACAATCTGAAAAGGTTTAATGTGCCAGTTAATAAACCACAAGGTACTTATCCTCATCACTCAGGCATAAAGAGAGAAGATATCAAATATATAATTAACCTTCTCAGGAAGGATCTACCAAAACAAGTGGTTTAAGTGCCAATGACCCAGGACTAACCTTTCAGAAAACTCACAGGAATGTTATTTAGATATAAAGCTCAATGGAAAGACATGCAAACAACCTGCCTGAAGGACCTAGGACTGCCACCTGGGAGTCCATTTCATTCTGATTTGGTAGGCTATGGAGCGGGAGGAGGGCTGCTGCAGTGTGGGTAACATAGATCAGATCTGCCCTGGAAACCATTAGTTCTGACTTCCTGACATGAGGGCAGGTGCCTGCTGGACACAAGGAGCGGGCAGAGAACAAACAGCAATGCTATGCACAGCAGTGCTTCCTGGAGCCAGCTATGGGGAGACTCACTCTCATTTGGTCCAAGTGCTTTTCTGATCTAGGGCACTGATTGCTGACCTGCCTGGAAATCCAATCCCTACCACTGCTTGCTTCTTCGCCTGGTTAACTGGAGAACTGAAGTTAATGGAAATTCATTTTCCAGTCTTCTGTAGGACAAGGTGAGGCACCATAACATGTTGCAAAACAAGCACTGTGCATTGCTATGTAGGGACTTTACATTAGAGATCCCACTTGAGAGTCCCCATAGTACAGAAGACCATGAACTTGCAGCTCTGACTGAAATAGGTGCCAGTCCCCTCTGGAGCTCTGCAGAAGCCACTAAGCCTCCGTCTATGCTGGGGAGTGCTGATTGGACCTCCTTGATCCCATGGCCAGAAGATCAGCAACAGGAGAGTAGCCTGGGGTCTGGTATCAAGGTAGCAGTATTTCTGTTGTAAATCAGCTACTAGTCCAAAGAAAAACAACCTTTTAGAGGTTTAGAATTGTGGTCAACTGCATTAGGGCTCAACATCAAAACTCCTGCTCTTTCTAGCAGATAAACATTAGCTTCCAAAGTGAGTTTCTAGTGGAACCCTCTATAAAGTCAGTCTACTGGGCTTGATGATTTCCAAGATCCTTTCCAGCCTTGACAGTACGTGATATACACCCAAGGCAGAATGTCTTTGTTTGTTTTTCTTTCTTTTACTTTTTGAGGTAGGGTTTCACTCTAGCTCAGGCTGACCTGGAATTCACTATGGAGTCTCAGGGTGGCTTCGAACTCATGGCAATCCTCCTTCCTCTGCCTCCCAAGCACTGGGGTTAAAGGCGTGCGCCACCACACCCGGCCAGAACATCTTTAGAAGGCACTGACTTTGGGCCCAGCATAGATTTAGGCAGTACTGAGGACACAAGTGCCAGCCTGGACCCATTCTCCAGCAGCTGCAAGCCTCACTACATGGTAACAATGACCTATACAAAGCAACCAGTACTGAGGGCCCAGAACAAACTGCACACTGCCAGCTCCCAGGAATCAGGGGACAGGAGATGTGACTTTTGTTCTGGAAAAGGTTAAAAAGAGTACTTACTACTTACATTCTGGAATTATATAGGATAACAGAGCTGTTCTCCCAAGGTCTGGACAAATACACGCCCTCTTAATACCCCAGAAGTACAAAGATCACAGTCAAGTCAGTCACGTGGAGCATGTCTGCAACACGCTTGTCTGCAAGGGACCTCGGAGCACCCAGGGTCTGGCTCAGGTCTCTCCTATTCTTAAGCTCTTCACACTGGGCTTGAAATGAGATACATCCTGGGAAGAAAGCTTAAGTGAAGCCTTCCTTACCTATCTCAAGCAGTGTACCAGGGTAAGGACAAAAACCCTTTAATACTTTTATCACTCTTCCCCCTCTAAGAGAACATGAGAAAATCATCCAGGAAGAATGCCCAATGTGACTCTCTCTCCTTCCCAATCCCATCAGTGAAGCCAGTTAAATATCCCAAGGTTCACCAGGGAGCACAGGCCAAAAGCATTACTGTTGCCCAGTTCTGTCCCCGTCACCAACCAGTTCCTGGTTGTTCTCTGCACAAAGGCCCCAGGTTGGACCAAGGAGGACAAGTAAGATGACTGACTTAAGACCACTCTTAAATGCCATATTCTTCTACCTGCTTCTTGGATGCCTTACTTTTTGTTTGTTTGTTTTTGAGATAGGGTTTCACTATGTGACCCAGGCTGGTGATTCTCCTGCCTCAGGCTCTATGGAACTACGGGCATGCACCACAGCGCCTGGCTAGGTGCTTCACCTGTGCCATAGAAAGGCTACTTACACGCAAGTCAACTGAAAATTTCTACCTGGTCTATAAAAAAATTACCCGTCACTCTTTTATTTTGATGTCATGATCTTTTCCTCTTATTATGATGGTCTTGCATAGGTAGTAACAGGCACTGTGAGGT
Source organism: Dipus sagitta (assembly GCA_036346955.1). Taxonomy (NCBI): domain Eukaryota; kingdom Metazoa; phylum Chordata; class Mammalia; order Rodentia; family Dipodidae; genus Dipus; species Dipus sagitta. The sequence goes on from CM070773.1 coordinate 126,118,316, forward strand.
CATAGATATACAGGCCGTTTTCTACTCTCACTTTTGGTTAGAGAAGCTTCTCTTTTCAGATGGCAGTGACCTTGGGATGACTCAGAAGGCACCATGATTCAGAGAAAAAGTGACAAAGGAGTGCTCAACACTGAAATATCTCTATCACACCTTCCATGGCTCAGAGTCCATTGTGGAAGAGGTGGCGGAAAGAATGTAAGAGCCTCCTCCGGACACAAAATAACCTGGATATCCATGACCTCACAGTGCCTGACACTACCTACGCAAGACCATCATAGTATGAAGAAAAGATCATGACATCAAAATAAAAGAGAGACTGATTGAGAGGGGGAGGGAATATGATGGAGAGTGGAGATTCAAAGGAGAAAGTGCGGGGAGGGAGGGAATTACCATGGGATATTGTTTACAATTATCAAAGTTGTCAGTAAAACGAATAAATAATTTTTAAAAATTACCTGTGCAAGCCAGCATGTGCTTAGTCATTTGTGAGTAAAAAGCAAAGGATAGAGAGACTGAAACAGGCAACTATTACAAAAGTCTCCTCTCTGATTTTCTGTTTTTAGACACACTGTCATGTAGCCCAAGCCTTGGAATTATTGGCATGCACTATCATGCCCAGCAGAAAGCAGCTTTTCAAAGAGGAAACTTGGGTAGGTGTTGTGTGCTATGATCTACCTAAACCCGTACTGGTGTGTGTGGGGGGGAGTGTTAATCAGAGGAGACATTTTACAGGAACTAAAGTCATCTTCACTGTGGTGGCACCTACACAGTCAACCTTAATTTTACCTCTCATTCCCCACCCCAGTGGGGAGGTAAGTCACACCGATGCATGTCTCTCTGCAGGAGGCAGAGTGGGGGATCCCCAAGGACTCTCAGTGTTCAAGGCTTGCTTTGGTCTTGACAAAGCTGCCAAGCACTTATTGCATCAGGCCCTGAACTTTGAAGACAATCACCAGAGCAATGCCATGGAGGGAGCCGGCTGATTGATCTAGGACATCCTCACTTCACCCCACCCCACTGATGCGTGATAAAGGAACTCCGGAGGCAGACATTCTGATTATTCAAAGGAGACATAAATCTCAGAGGCACTAGCAGGAAGGCTGAGCAAGCTTGGTTAACTCCACGGGCCAGTCAAGCAGCTACACTCGGGGCCACCTAGAGACCAGACGAGTGACCAGAGGTGGCTCGGCCTCTTGCCTTCAAGACCTCAGTCGTATATAGAAGTATGTAAGAGAAAGACAATCACAGCTGAGTCCAAATTCTGACTGTGACACTTAACGGCTATGAGATTGTGGACAAGTGAACAAACTTTTGTGAGACTATTTCCTCCTCCTCAAAATGCGGAAAATCAGGACCCATGTGAGCCAGATGCACATGGTGGTGCATGCATCTAGAGTTTGCAGTTTGCAGTGGCTAGAGGCCCTGGTGCGCCCATTCTCATTCTCTCTCTCTCAAATAAATAAATAAAAATATTTTCTTAAATGGGGAAAATATTACTTAGTAGGATGCTATAAGGGTTAGATAATGTATAGACAGCACTTACCACAGACCGGATGCATAAGAGACACTTGTAACAGACAGGACTGAGCTGTCTGAACTTCTGCAAAGTGGGAACAACCAGATGCCACAATAGGATCTGGCACGGCTCTCCCCCCAGTGGGGTGCAAGCTGTCTGAAAAGGGGTCTAAAAGCTTTGGAGTGGAGTATATGCTTGGCTGGCAAAGGGAAAGTGACTGGCATCTGGGCAGTAACTTGTAGATATTTGTCATTCTGTTGGTTAGGTCAGCCTCCACCCTGGAAGGGAATCTGGGGAGTGAAGTTGACTGAGCTTATCCTATAGCAAGTTCAAGTCTGCAAACTACTTCAAGGGAATGTCAGAGCAGCACAGATGAGAGGTGCCAAGGGCCAGGCCATCCTTCAGCAAGCCTGTGACTGCACTTACAAAGACAATGATTTTCTTCTCCTCTGCTCGAGGGAGCTTCACTACTCGCCACACTTGTGAACTTTGGCCACAGCCCAAAGTCCTGACGTTCTATAAAGCAGTGTTTCCAGCAAGGGGTAAAAACCTCGGCAGTACTTCAAGTTGCCGGTGCCCCTGAAGAGCTAACACACACTGTGCAGCAACATGCCACCTTCCAAAAATAATCCCATTGTTCATACAAACGGAGACGTTGCGAATTAGCCTGGGTTTGGGGCCTGGCTCTGAACAATTGATTTTATAAAACGGAAATTTAAGTAGATGCTGGAATGGTGCAAAGGAAAGAATTCACACTGTGTCCCTCTGTTCTGTCCTGTCCTGTCCTGTCCTGTCAGTTTTCCTGGCCCTTTTATGATACTCAGCAAGCATGGGATGCCAGAGGTATTTGGCCAATGTAACAAGAGCCTGGCCTTCAGTTTCTTCCTCTTGTCTGGGGTTCCTCTTTCAGTTATTTACCTCATGGAAACTTCCTCTTTAATATCTTTGCCTTATTGAATAACTGCTGGTGGCAGTATCTTCCTTATCCCCACGGCAGGTGGTGACCACAGTCCACAGGAGAAGAGAGAGAAGTAGCAAGAGAGAAAGGTTTTATATTCATCCAAGCGCAGGTCAGGACCAGCGCAGCTCCCACTCTGCTCAGCACAGCCTGCACCAAGCTAAGCCGGGCCACACACCTGAAGCCCACTATGGGTGTGCCTGTACACCAGCGAGGGCTTTGTGTGGGGCCAGCATGGAGGCAACCCTGCAGGAGCAGAGCATAGGAACCTTCCTGTCACTGACTAACTGCCCGTCCTGGGGAGAGCCACCTGGTTTGCCTGGACCTCAGCAACTGGGGCTGCTTTGAGAGTTCAGGAAGTAGTGAGAGCAGAACACCTGGCTCGGTGTCTGCCCATCCACTTCACCAAGTTATCAGGAACAGGTTGGGACTTTAAACTTCACAGTCATTTCAATGCTGGTGGAAGCTTGCAGAGAAACACGTCCTTCAAGTCATATGAGACTTAAGTCATTAAGGTCTTTGTCATTTACTTCTATTTGGTATCATTAAAATAGGCACAATTAAAACTTATTCTGAGGCTAGGGATATACCTCAGTGATTAAGTACTTGCCTAACATCATACACAAGGCCCTAGGTTCTATCCCTAGAACCACACAAAAACAAAATAAAGAATATAGAAAATAAAGCTTTAAAAAATTTATTTTGAGTAAGGTGTTTAAAATATTTTAATTCATTTACTTGGGGGAGGGGGAGAGGGAGAAAGAGAGTATGGATATACCAGGGCCTCTTGTGGCTGCAAGATATATGCATGACTATGTGCATCTGGCTTTACATGGGTACTGGGGAACTGAACCTGGGTCCTTCGGCTTTGCTGGCAAGCACCTAACCTGCAAAGCCATCTCTTCAGCCCTGTTTTGTTTTTTGTAGGAACGTCTTACTGTAGCCCAGGCTGACCTGAAACTCACCCTGTAGCCAAGGCTGGCCTCAAACTCATGGGGATCCTCCTAAGTGATTCAAAGACCACTGACAAAGTACATACCAGACAGCCAGTCCTCCCTTGGCCAAAGGGGAAAGGAGTATGGAGAATAGAGAGGAGCATTAAAAGAGAGAAAAAAAGGCATGAGATAAGTGATTTTGGAGAGACAGTGAGAGCAAGAGTGATACTGATTTTTAGACCCCAGATTTCTATCTTCTAGAAGTGGAACAAGTTCTCTGTTGTTGGTTATGGAATTTATATTTATAACTCACAGGGCATAGAAACCAGGCAGAGGAGCCTGAATAAGAATACAAAAGACATATTAAAGCTGGGCCTGATGTCCTCCTTCTGCAGTACCTCTAAGGCAATGACCTTGCTTTTCCCTCCTCCTCTGTTCTGAGCAGATGCAGAGGCCCTCCTGTCCGAGATCTTGCATCATGTTGCCATTTCATGGACAAACACTTATCAGGCCACAGACACTCCTTTTCAGTTAAGAAACAAAGTTATCCATAGCCACCCAGAATTATCTCAGTACACAAGTCTAAACACATGCGGCCAAGTCCAGCCTCAAGACTGCTGGGGTCTTAACTGGCCTGAGGCGCACGCCAGCTGAACTGGCAAGTCTCTCTTGCTCTGCAACTGTGACCCAGTTATGAACTCAGATGTTGTTTCAGATTAATCCGGAAGCTCAGAGCGGTTTGAAGCACTTCCATAATAGGATTTTGCTTTTTCTTGAAAAAGGACGGGTAGGGTATGCTACAAGGCTAGCAGTACAGAACAGAGACAGACTGAGGAGGACTGCTTCAACAACAGACAAGTAGGCATGGTTTTGTCAAGTCCTGTTTTTCATTTCTGCCATAGAACTATAGGAATTATATGGGCAGCTATCCATGGACATGGGTCCCACCACGTGGCCCTTCATGTGCACTCACTGTAGGCCTATCCACCACTAAGGATCCCGGGACAGGCACAGACCCAGGGCTGTCATCCTCACAGGGCTTACAACATGTCTGAGCACTGAACCAGGTGATGAGTGAGTGACCCCCTCTGTGCTGGTCCCACTCTGATGCCTGCATAAAGGGATGGGTTGGCTGCACTCCAGGAAAGCATAGCAACTTTGGAAAGGAGTCCTGAGGCTACCTCTGTTACTGGAGTTATTGGTGAGTTGAGCGTAGCAGGCTGTCTTTAGAAGCAGTGTCTTTTTCTGTGGGACAGGGCCACCCGCAGCTTCTCTATGAGACCAAGCTAGAGCGGTACTTGGAGAAGACACAATGTCATGTGTGAATCAAAGGGGCAGTGCTGCAAAGCCTGTTCTTTCTTCTAACAGACACCCTCCCGAAAGAAGCTTCATGTCTCATCCACAAGTACAGAAGTCATCAGATGCCCATCCAGTCAAATGACAAATATCACTTATAAACAGACTAAAAGCTCAAAATATAGAAACTAAGAAATGAAATGGAGCCAGGTGTGGTGGCACACACCTTCAATGCCAGCACTCAGGAGACCGAGGTAGGATCACTGTGAGTTTGATGCCAGCCTAGGCTACAGAGAAAGTTCTAGGTCAGCTTGGGCTAGAGTGAGATCCTGCCTAAAAAAACAAACAAAAAGACACAACAACAACAAAGCAAACCAAGGCTAGAGAGATGGCTTTGAGGTTGTTAAAGCACTTACCTGAGAAGTCTAAGGATTGATGTTCAATTCCCCAGCACCCATAGAAACCAGACGCACAAGGTATTGCATGTGTATGGAGTTTGTTTGCAGTGACTGGAGGCCCTGGTATGCCCATTCTCTTCCTTTCTCTCTCTCTCTCTCTCTCTCAAATAAATAAATAAATAAATAAATAAATAAATAAATAAATATACATTGGGCGGGGGGTTGAGGTAGGGTCTCACTCTAGCCCAGGCTGACCTGGAATTCACTCTGCATTCTCAGGGTGGCCTCGAACTCACAGTGATCCTCCTATCTCTGCCTCCCAAGTGCTGGGATTAAAGGCGTGCGCCACCACGCCCAGCAATATTTTTTTAAAAAGCAAACAAAATCAAAACAAAACAAAATAAAAAGATGAAATGGAACCTTCCTCACTAGAAAAGAAGCAAAAGGTCTGGGGAGATGACTACGTGGTTAAAGACACTTGCTTGCAAGTCTGTTGGCCTGGATTCAATTCCCCAGCACCCATGTAAAGCCAGATGCATAAAGTGACACAAGCATCTGGAGTGCTTTTGCAGAGGCAAGAGGCCCTGGCTGGGTTTGATTTCCCAATACCCAGGTAAAGCCATATGCACAAAGTGGCACATGAATTTGCAATTCATTTGTAGTGGCAGCAGCAGGAAGTCCTAGTGTGCCCATTCTCCTCTCTCCACCCCCTTCTCTCTCAAATAAATAAATAAATAGATAAATATATTTGTTTAAAAGAAAGAGAGATGCACAAGCCCATCTTTGCCTCAGGCATGAGAACACCACTCTTGTGAAGTGCTTTGTCTTTTGGAAGAACCTTCTCGTAATGGCCGAGCCTGGGCAGAAAGGTGTGTGATGCCCCTGAAGATTACCACCACCAGGCAGTTTCCCGCTGCAAACCCCATAAGGGTTCTGAGGCTTTGAAATAATTCCACGAGGTCCGTCCCCCACAGGCCCTTTATGTAAATGAAGCCAGAGGCGGGTAAAACACGCAAGGCCAACTCTGAGCTGCTGCAGATGAGCACCTCTGGAATCAGGGACATGGGCTACCATGCGGACTACACTGAAATCATTCCACGAGTTCAGTCCTCACAACTGCCCGAGGAGGGTGGCTATCTACTGTCATCCCTTCTTTACAGATGCAACTGGGGAAGGCCAACAAGGATGTGCCACATATGCATCAGCTGTCTTGGATACGAGGCCATCTAGAGAGGGAACTCAACCGGGGTGTTTGCTATTATCCTAAATGCTGTAAAGACCATATGGAGACACGAGGCATACATCTTTCTTCCTCAACAGTGGAGCTGAGGAAGGAAGGGAGCCAACAAAAGCACAGACATCATAAAGTTTCTAAACAAAATTACATGCAAGCCAGGCGTGGTGGTGCACACCTTTAATCCCAGCACTCGGGAGGCAGAGGTAGGGTCACTTGTGAGTTCGAGGCCACTCTGAGACTCCATAGTGAATTCCAGGTCAGCCTGGACTAGAATGAAACCCTACCTTGAAAAACAAAACAAACAAACCAACAAACAAAAAATTACATGCAGGACATTCCCTGGACAATGAAGAGGAGCAGAGTACTACCGGCCCTTGCTGACCCATAGAGCAGAAGTGGACACTCTCCCTATCTCCATCACTCAAACTTTACCCTTTCTCAAAGCTATTTCTCACAAGTTGAAACAAGGCACAAAGACACAGGAGGCATGGCAAGCTTCCACTATGAGGACGACACTGCACCATGCCGCACCAGATCGCTAGCATGTACCACAGACTGCGAGCAAAGGTGGAGGTCAGGCACAGTGGGGCCTGGGGCCAGTAGTCGCCAGAGCTCCTGCCCCAACTTCCAATGGAGAAGGGCTTACTGCAGGACAGGGAGTGCCAAGGCTGAAAGACTTGTCAGAGCTGGTCAGGCAAATCTAACCCCCAAACCCGCAAGAAGCTTTTATTCTGATCATGTCTGTCTTACATATCGGGCTGATGTGTGGAGATACTAAGATGAGAGGAGAGAACAGACACAGCTCAACAGAGCTCCTGGGGTCAAAAATGACTTATAAAGGTCATCCAGAAGCCATCATTTCTCGTTCCACCATCCTCGCTGGGCTCCTTTTCTTCCCAGCACCACCGACCCATTAAGAGTGAAGCCTGGGCTTGGCCGGAGAGACAGCTTAGTGGTTAAAGTGCTTGCCTTAGAAGACAAAGGACCTAGTTTCGATTCACCGGGACTTGTGTGAGCCAGATACATAGGATGGCGCATGCATCTGGAGTTCTTTCGCAGTTGCCGAAGGCCCTGGCACACCCATTCTCTCTCTCTCTCTCTCTCTCTCTCTCTGTTTCTGCCTTCCCCGTACCCTCAAACAAATAAAATTAATTTTTTTAAAAAAGTTTTGAGGGTGGAGAGATGGCTCAGCAGGTAAGGCATTTGCTTTCAAAGCTTAACGATCTAGGTTTAATTCTCCAGAACCCTCATAAAGCCAGATGTACAAAGTGGCACATGCATCTGGAGTTTGTTTGCAGCAGCTGGAGGACCTGGAGTGCACCCATTCTCTTTGTCTGTCTCTCTTCTATCTCTCTCTGCTTGAAAAAACAAAAAACAACTTTTATTTTATTTTTTTTAAGAGTGAAGCTTGGGCTGGAGAGATAGCTTAGTGGTTAATGTGCTTGCCCACAAAGCCAAAGGACCCAGGTTTGATTCCCTAGGACCCACGTAAGCCAGATGCACAAGGTGGCACACATGTCTGGAGTTCATTTACAGTGGCTGAAGGCCCTGGTGTGCCCATTCTCTCTCTTTAAACCTGCCTCTTTCTCTCTCTCTTAAATAAATAAAATAAATATATGGAAAGTTCAGGCTTTGCCTGGACGTCCTTTGGGTTCCTCATGACCTTTTCAACCGCACTCAAATCTCCGCTACCTTCCAACCACAGCAGGTGACCTGAAAGGACAGTGAGTATCATGGACACCCTTCACTCGGCTGGAAGGCTCTACTTCCTCCCCTCCCCGAGACCCAGGAAGTGGCTTCCTCCTCTCTGACTGGGGGCCCTTCTGTACTCTTGGAAGAACCTGTCCTAGGTACGGCTCCATGGTGCTTCCAGTGTCTTTGTCCCCCCTTCCCAGAGTTCCAAATACAACTCAGTCTGGCCAGTCTTGAACACAGCTTGCTCTACTTTTCCTGCCATACAAGCTGATTTTCCCTCAGAGATGAATAATCTACACCCACTGCCACTACCCTTCTCTTCTATTCCTGGAAGATATAACTGTGACAAGCAAGCCAAAGGTCAAAATGCAAGAGGTGTGCCTCAGTCAGGAACATGAGCTATTGGTGGCTGTGGGCAACAGATTACTTAACAGCTCACAAGTATGCAAGTCCAGGTGCCACTGGTTCCTGGACTCAGGTAGGAAGGCAGCACCCAGGGGAGACAATGGGAGCTATCCAGAGACAAAGGCAAAGGTGGGAGACACGACCGAGGCCCCTGAGCTGAACAGCATAGCCTCTGCAGCTTCTCAAAGGGTCCGGGAATTCCTTGCTTTGATGCTTTTAAATCTTGAGATAAATGTCAGACTTCCTCAGTTTGCACAGAATGCAAAGCAGATTTAAAATGAGCTTCAAAGGCTGGCAAGATGGCTCTGTTGTTAAAGGTGTTTGCTTACATAGCTGGAGGACTGGGTTCAAATCCCAAGCATCCATGTAAAGTCAGGTGTACAAACTGGGGTATTCATTTGGAGTTTGCAGTGGCAGGAGTCCCTGGTGACAATCTTCTCTCTTTCTTTGATTGCAAATTAGAACGAGCATCAAAATGTCAAAAAACAAGATGAAAAAATAAAAATAAAATTGAGTGATTGGGCTGGAAAAATGGCTTAGTGGTTAAGGTGTTTGCCTGCAAAGCCAAAGGACCTCAGTTCGAATCCCCAGGACACACATTAGCCAGATGCACAAGGGGGCACACACATCTGGAATTCGTCTGCAGTGGCTGAAGGCCCTGGCGCGCCCATTCTCTCCTCCCCACTTTCTCTGTCAAATAAACAAATAAAAATAAAATATTTAAAAATAAATAATAAGATTGAGAGAGCTTTCCCTTTCCCAAATCCCCCAAACAAACAAATATAGGGTCATATATAAGATGTACCCCTTCAGGGAGTGACAGCGTTTTTGCAGAGGCTGGAAAGGACTGAGTGGGTCAGTCTGCTTGACAGGCACCCCAAGTATCTATGGGAATAAGTGATCCAAGAGACTGCTCAACTGTCTGAACTTGAAATCCTAAATTCCAAAAAACCGATTTGTTCCAAATGCCATGTGTTTAGCTATATTCAGGATTTGGTAAGGCACAAGGGACCTGCTGCTGGACTAGACATGTGGCATGATGACACGGGGGTGTCAAGGGCAACTCGGAGCTGACCATGTGTTTACTCTCTATATGTCAAACATCAGTTGACTCAGAACCTGGATATTCAGCAGGCGAAGCTAAAGGCAGAAAATGCAAGCAAGAATGTCCTCTGCAAGCAGCTCTACCATGCAAATGTCCCAACGTGGGTTAACTGCCTCCAAATGATGTAACTTTAGGGTTCAGAGAGAAGTCATATACAGAATTATTCTCCCCATTGAACAGAAGATAAAAGGAAACGAGAAATAAACTATGTGTTGAGAAATCAAGACAATATTAACAATAGTGTATTATGTCATATGCTGTCATAGTCCACTTGGACTATTCTCACAGAAGACTGCTAAGTGAGTGACATAATCAGTAGATGTTTAATTCCCACGGTTCGGAGCTGGGGAGTCCAAGGTCAGTATTGGCACAGATTTAGTGTCTCCAGGTATATCAAAAGCAAGTCAAGTCTCCCATCTGGCTGTGGGAGGCTGCCAGTTTTGCTTGTCCTGGATTTCCTCTATCCACATACACAAAACAGTTGCAAAAAATCAGTAAGTTAACATTTCCTATGTGCTGACCATAGTGGTATGTTTTTATTTATTTATTTGTTTATTTTTCAGGCAGGGATTCATTCTAGCCCAGGCGGACCTGGACCTAACGGAGACTGGTGATCCTCCTACCTCTGCCTCCTGTATTAGAACTACAAGCATATGCCCCACTGCCACACCCTACTAGTGGGATGTGAAAATAGTATTCATCCCCTTTACTTTCATTTATCATGGGATGGGGTACAAGCAGTGGGCCACCCCCAGGCTCTGGTATGAATGGATCCTCCTAAAGCCTGGCTGCTCCCCGTATCAAGCTCCCTCCTACAAGCCTTCTCCTGTCGCTAGCTTCTTTTCCACGTGGCACACCTCTCCATGGCCTTCAGGATCCAACTCCAGTGTTCTCCCTCTGTGTAGGCGCTCCCCACCCTGGCCCCGCTAGAACACACAGCTTCAGCTGGACACCCGGAACATTCCCCTTCAGGGACTTGCTAATATGCTTATATCCCGTGCTGAGGGGAGAGACAGCTTTATTCATGAAAGCTACCTGATGTTTCTAGTTGTCTGTGTTAGTTCTGCACAAACTGAGCAGCACAGTCCACATTCATCTTTCTGTATATATCTACCCTGTCAGATTTGCATGCGGAGCTAGAACTAAGTTAAAACTCCTTGACTAAGCACCTCTTATCGGGTTAGAACCACTTCCTGGTTCTTGGCTACATGCTTTGGCCTGGATAGGCATCTACACAAGAGATACTTATGCAAGAGGACACCGCAGGAAAGGACTTTAAGCTGTGACTCTAATTCTTTGTATGCCCTTGAGGACACAGCCTATCACACTTAATTCCTGCAAATATCATATTGCAGAGAAGTCCAGCAAAGAGGCTTACTAAACAGAATGCAACTTATCCATGAGGGCTAAAAGTATGGGCTCTGAATCAGACAACCTAGGTTCCTGGCTCAGGTCTTTTCCGAATCTTGGGCAAGTTAACTGATTTCTCTGAATCTCAAAGTCCCCTTTTATAAAGGAGCACTTCCAAGAAGCAGTCTAAGGATTAAACACATCAGCTTATGTGAAGGCAATAATACTGCCTGCCACACATAGTCAACAAATGTTAGCTAGTGCTTTTTTTAAAACACTGTTTAAGATTGAACAGAGGCCCTTACATATGCCAGGAAAACACTCTACCAACTGAGCTTGTAGATACCCCAGCTCAGTCTGTATGTACCGTTCTTGAAAGATACACATTCAGCTCCTAGGTTAAAGTCAAAACTACCTATAATGGCTAGCAGTGCCTATCCCATGATTCCTGAGGAACAGAGATAAATGAAATTCATCTATGAGTGCTCACAGTAAGGACAGATAGCATCCTACATGCATAAGGAGAATACTACATTGTAACCATATAGTTCATACATAGCATGACAGTAGACAGGTACTACACTATAACCATACAGTTCACACACAGCACAACAGTAGATGGGTACTTCGCTATAACCACAGAGTTCACACATAGCCTGACAGTGGACTAGTAGCACTGTAACCACAGAGTTCACACACAGCATGACACTGGACGGGTACTACACTATAACCATACAATTCACACACAGCATGACACCGGATGGGCACTACACTGTAACCATACAACTCACACATAGCATGACAGTGAACAAGCTGTCTGCTCAGCTTTGGCAACAAACTATGGGAGACAAGAGCCAAGGAAATACAAAATTAACATTGTTGTCCTCCTTATCGGAACCCACACAAAGCCAGATGCAGCACGTCCAGAATGAAGGAAACAAATTGTTGGCTTCTGACTGGAATTTCCTAGGACTGTTTCCATGTAGCCCACGATTACGCTAACTTCTCTGCACAGAAAGTTAGGAGCAATGTGTCAGGAGGCTATACTAAAGGCTTGGCTTTATGTGGGAACAATGCTGCCTTTAAATGTGCGTCATGACCAGAGATTAACAAAACCCCCACAGATCCGAAAGTAACCTATGTCTATAAATATAAAGTTAGAGATGATGAGAATGGAGGGCTTTCTAAATAAATATGAGAGCAGGCAAGTCAAACAATTTCAAGTGATGTGTCTTTTCTGAAGTGGCTGTGACAGGAAGATGTAGCGCTGCCCAGTACTTTCCAGGCGGCACACGCTCTGACATTTCAACTGGGAAAGCCACGCCTTGCTGCTGCGCATGTGCAGTGAGGACTCAGACGCACACGGCAAGCGTGGAGTTGTTCCGTCTTCCCGGTGGGGTGGTGGACATCCCACGCCAAAGAGACCATCCTCACGAAGGCATCAGCTTCCAGATGTGTAGAAGTCAGGGAAATGTGTGAAACTTAAGCTTCTGACCCCCAGTGCTTCAGGAACAGGATGTTCCCAAGGAAAGTGTGGCAAAATTTGCCTTTAATGGTATATGGAAATCCAGTGGGGCAGTTAAAACTGATAAGTACAGCATGACATTTTAAGATCAGACATAGCCAGGCATGGTGGCGCACACCTTTAATCCCAGGAGACAGAGGTAGGAGGATCGCCATGAGTTCGAGGCCACCCTGAGACTACATAGTGAATTCCTGGTCAGCCTGGACTAGAGTGAGACCTTACCTCAAAAAAAAAAAAAAAAAAAAAAAAAAAAATCAGACATAACCAAATCCTCAGACTTTCTGCTTCCTTGTTTTTAGGAATAAAGAATGTTCTGGAAATTTGGGGAATGTACTTTAAATCTCTTTCTTCCTCCTTCTGTGTTCATTCATTGTCCCTGTCTCTCTGCCTGTGTGTCTGAATGTGTGTGTGTCTGTCACCTTTATTAGCCACCACCCCCCACCTTCCTCAGAGGACTCCCTAATACCCCAAGACACACGGGGACTCCTGGCCTGCAATGGGTCTGATCAGCGATCCTAATCCTGGAGCCCCTGGTGCTCTTATCTCCACAGATGCCTGAGGAGTTTGGTATCTTCTCTCCACGCCCTCCTGGGAAGCGGGCCCAGCAGGTGCCCATTGGCAATAGTTTTGTGTTACAGGCCTGAATGAATGATCCCCGCAGGAGCTGCCGACTGTTTTCACAGACACAGAGGCAGTCAAAAGTCCACCGCGTGAACTTGGAATGACCCCAGCTGCAGAGTCACTGGCGGGTTCATCTGGAGGGCAGGCACGCTTTATTAAACAACTAATACTCTTCACAGATAACTTTCCGAAAAAGCAAAAGTGTTAACTCTTTGCAATCTTGCTCTGACAAAACACCTCAGCTGTGGAGGGCTCTGGGGGGTTGTGGGGGGGCGTATGTGCAGGTCTGACCCCAATCAAGGACACCAAGATAGACAGGATACATTCATCTGTCCCAGAGAGGGCAGAGGATTCAGTCACCATTTGGACAGCTACTTTGGCAAAGTGTTGTGGATGGACTGAGGTAAAAAAGCCAAAATGCAATCTTCAAGCACCTACTCTGGGAAGGACACTGTGGGTCAGGAATCGCCTGACAAGGACAGCCCATGGCCAGGCTGAATCCATGCAACCCACAGACAAGGGAGCATCCAGCTGCCTTAGCTCGCTCTGCTCCCACCCCGGCACCCACAGCATCACAGAAGGGCTCTCTAGAACCTCCACAATGACAGGGAACTGCAGGAAACTGAGGCAACTCCTATCACCAACACTTTCCAGGAGCAGCCCAGGAGCTACCTCGTTGGGGGAAAGGAGGCATCAGAAAAGGCAAGAAGAGCCAGTTGTGGTGGCACATGCCTTTAATCCCAGCACTGGGGAGGTAGGAGGATCGCCATGAGTTCTAGGCCACCCTGAGACTACATAGTGAATTCCAGATCAGCCAGGGCTAGAGTGAGACCCTATCTTGAAAAACCAAAAAACCAAAAAAAGAAAAAAAAAAAAAGTCTGGGGCACTGGGTTCTTATCAAGCACTCAGCTGCGCATTCCTTTGGGCTTGCTAGATAGTGGGAAAGCAGACATGTCCATCTGTGCACTGTGCACTGACGAGTGGCACGTGGCCATTTCTTTCCAGAGTTTAGTCATTATTAAAGACTCCCTTTTTTATTTATTTTTTAATTGTGTGTGCGTGTGTGTGTGTGTGCAAGCTCACCAGGGTCTCTTGCTGCTGCAGGTTTATGTGGATAGCTGGGGAATTGAACCTAGGCCATCAAGCTTTGTAAGCCTTTAACCACTGAGCCATCTCCCCAGCACCCTCTTTTTTTTTTTTTAACACAAACTTTAGAAGGACCTTGATGACAACAATTGTAACAACAAAATACTGATAACTTGCTGGGTGTGGTGGCATAAGCCTTTAATCCCAGCACTCGGTAGGAGGATCACCGAGAGTTTGAGGTCACCCTGAGACTGCATAGAGAATTCCAGGTCAGCCTGGACTAGAATAAAACCCTACCAAGAAAAACAACAACAGAAAATACTGATAACCACGAACACTGAGAGAAAGAATACTCATTTTAGCCAACAAAATTATATTAACTTTGGCATCAAAGGCTAATGTGTCGATCCAAGTCTCATCTCTGTTTCATCTCACCAACTGCCCTTTAAATCTAACCAGAGAGGGGCTTCTTCCTTGGCCTTCAACCTGGAGGTCACCCTTTGTTTTCAAGGGAGTGCAGTTTTGCCTGGTTTTCAGGCAGGATGAGATCCTGTGGAAAGACAGCGAGGTGAGGTGCTTCAAAGGAGCCTTGCCTCCCCCACGCAGGTGAGCTGACCTTTACACACAACAGACTGTTCAGACAACAAGCCCGGAGGGCATTCTCCATACTGTGCACCCTGATAAAAACACAATGAGGAATATGACTTAGTCACTTGTCCTCCCAGAGCTCCGAGTACTCTGCAAGACAGACATATACACACATAAAACCTACACAAGGGATGCCAAATAAACATCTCCCGCATCAGGCCTCTGGCCCTACTGCTTCTCTCCCCTTCTTCTGACAGGACAAGCAGCAGGTCGCCATGAGCTGCCCACTTGGTCTCAAAGGAAAGCTGCCCCTGTGACTGGCAGTGAACCCTGCTGGGGTCAGTTTCTCCACTTCGGTTTGAGAGGGCTCAATGCCAAATCTGGATGTCCTTCCCCATGTCTGCTATCCTCAGAGTGTCTACAAAAGGACTGGAGGTCACACTGTGGGTCCACATCTGGGAAGTGCTGACTTTGCTGCGTTCAGTGGGAGTAAGCAATCAGTTTTGGGGTTGAGACACCTTAGGAACAACACCAAATGAATCTTAAGGAAAGACAGAGGTTTCAATTTGTTGCCATGTGAAGTATTTTAAAAGAACAAGACTTCTCCCTGAATTCAATTTTTTGTGCGTAATACTAGATATGGTTCAGTTACATTTTTACCTTTCACAGAGAAACAAGTGGAAATTTTTTTCCTGTGTTTAGTTCCAAGAACCTTTATTTCACTGTATGACGTATTTTTTGGAAAAAGTCATTTTTTCTTGCCAGTTGATTAATTTGATCTCTCTATCTCAGTAACTATTCTGTAGGAGTCTGAAATTTTCACTTGCTCAAGCCATGGGACTCCAAATCAAGAAGGTCACTAACATCCCTAGAAAGAGGCTGCTACAATCTACCTGGCTCTGTTTCTCCTTGGCAGTGTGACCAGAGATTCTGGAGCCCACTGTTCACCACCCAGCATGGCTGTGAGGAGAAGCAGGCCTCTCAGGAGCTGTGGGTGTTTATGAATCGGCCTCCTGGCTCGGCTGAGAAGGAAGGATCAGTGAGTGAGGAGGGCAATGAAGGGCTTGGCAGCCTACTACAACACTGCCTACCCCATCTCAGCAAAGCCATCTCACAGAGCTAATGTACTTTCTCACCACTAGATGAAAGTGATGAGCATACCTGCCCTGCTGACCTTAGAGTGATGTTGCAAGGTTATATGATCCCACAGACATGAAAGTGTCCTGGATCCTGAGGAGGAAGCAGCAGTGTGGTCTATGGGAAAGAGCCTCAGGCTGTAGAGGAGCCCCCAGTCTAAACCTCTTCTGCAAGCTCCATTTGACCCTCCAGAAGCTAATTATCTACACAGTGACTCAATTTCATCATCTGTCAAATGGGGATAATACTTAACTAATGTTTAATTTTTGAAGATCAAATGGTAACAGGAGCTTGCTACAAAGGTTAAGTTTCTATAAAGCTCAAAGGAGCCACCAGTAGCTCCTCTTCTATGACTGGCACGATCCATGCCCATACCCAGTTACCAGCAAAGAGAAAATAACCTGATGGCTATAATACATACCCAGCTACAAACGTTACAGACTGATAAGCATTAGGTATGTACTAGGACTATACAAGAACTGAGGACAGCAGGTGGTAGTGACATCCTGAAAGACAGTGTCCTTGAGGTAGGGGCTTGCTATAATCATCTAGGCTGGTTTTGAACTCAGTACCCTACCTCTACAGCATGATATGAGCTAGCTCTTGACTTCAGATAGGTTCGGAGTCAGTTATAAATAAAATTTTCAGGCTGGAGAGGTGGCTTAACGGTTAAGGTGGTTGCCTGCAAAGCCAAAGGACCCAGGTTCGATTCCCCAGGACCCACATAAGCCATATGCACAAGGGGTGCATGCATCTGGAATTCTTTTGCAGTGGCTGGAGGCTATGGCGTCCCCATTCTCTCTCTCTCTCCCTACCTGCCTATTTCTGCATCTCTCTCGCAAATAAATAAGTAAATAAATTTAAAAAATAAATAAAGTTTTCTACAGTTTCTGTTTATTTCACATAAAAACCAAAAATCAGATAATAAAAAACAGGCAACCGTTTCATTTAATAACTTTGTTGAATGTATACCATGTGAAAATGCTGAGCTAGATAAAAGACAGCCCACATGGCTATAATGTGGATCACTTCCATTTTTCTTACAGTAAATATTTATGGCTAGTCACAGGAGAAATTGGCCAAAAATGCTGTCAGATAAGTTTTCTGCCCTCCAGGAGCTGTAAGTTTGTTCAGAGAAGCAAAGGAATGAGTAGTCAGTTACAGAACACAGTCTTGCTGTGCGGCCCCTCAGCACTTCTTTCACGGAAGAGCCCAGAGTCTGCAGACTCCCCGCTGCAGCGCTCGGTCCTCTGCAGGGAGTCCCGTTCTGCATCCGACTCACCTGCTCCATCTGTCACACACGAAAGTGACATCTCCCTCGCCTCACCTCTGTCACAGCGCACAGCACCTAACCCAATGGCAAAGGCCTGCTGATGGATACAGGAGGCGGGTGTACAAATGCTTGTGACCCAAGGAAAAGGTGATCTGCCACAGAAGCACAAAGGACCACAGGATCACAGTGGGGACACAGCAAGCTCTTGGTGACATTTGGGCTGAAACTTACAAACACAGGCAGTCTGGCCAGAGATGGGGGAGGGCATCACATGCAAAGACAAGATTCTGAGCACAAGGACAAGGAGAGGAGAGAACAGCACATCTGGGAATGATCTGGACAGCCATCTTCCTGCCACTTTCTCTTCCCACTTTGACCTGACCCAGGAGACTCCTAAGGCTCCCCCCCCCCATTTGGCCTCATCTCTATTTTTCTCATGCTTTATTAGATAGTCCCACTTTCTTGGAAATGGCACCACAGGGCTTCCCCACTGAAGATGAATAAAAGAAAGAAAGAAAGAAAGAAAGAGAGAGAGAGAGAGAGAGAGAGAGAGAGAGAGAGAGAGAGAAAGAAAGAAAGAAAGAAAGAAAGAAAGAAAATAGTGGGCTAGAGAGATGGCTTAGTGGTTAAGGCACTTGCCTGCAAAGCCAAAGGACCCTGGTTTGATTCCCCTGGACTCACGTAAGCCAGACACACAAGGTGACACACGTGTCTGGAGTTTGTTTGCAGTGGCTGAAGGTCCTGACATGCCCATTCTTTCTATCTTTTTTTTTTTTCTCTCTCTCTCCCTCAAATAAGTAACAAAAAAATTGCTTAAAAAAAAGAAGGGCTGGAGAGATGGCTTAATGGTTAAGGCACTTCCCTGTGAAGCCTAAGGACCCATATTTCACTCTCCAGATCCCATGTTAGCCAGACGCACAAAGGTGAGGCAAGCTCAAGGTTGCACATATCCAATAGGTGGCACAAACATGTGGCGTTCGATCCCAGTGATTGAGACCCTGGTGCACCAATTCTCTATCTGTCCTTTCTTCCTGTCTCTCCCTTTCTTGCTCTCTCTAAAATAAAAGAAGAAGAAACTACTGCGTTCCCTGTCTGCTTGTTGGAGTGGAGTGGGTTGTCCCTCTGCTTTTCTGCACTGGCCAACTGTGTTCTCATGTGGCCATAGTAGGAAGCACTAGGTCTCCCTAGGAGTGAGGCCTAGGCATGTTATCACTTAGCTATGAAGAAAGACAAAGAAAAGGCCCATCTGTTAAGCTTTCTGGCAGCACCTGCCATTTTCTTCCATGGCTTCTCTTATAGTGGACCTCTCTTTCCCAACATGGTAGAAATTACTTAATGTCTTGATATAAACTTCAATTCTCCACACTGCCAGCCTCTACCTCACAAAAATTCTACTCCAAGAATTATTCTCACCTCTATTTTTGTTTTCAGTAGGTTCCTCAAATACATTATTTACTACCTATTTCACATAAATAGCACCATGGGTACTACATGAGTCAATTAGCCTCTAAGACGGAAAGCTATTCTGTTCTCTATGCCTTATCTCTGAAACCTGCTCTGCAAAGTAGGAGCAGCATGCTAACAAGGTTCCCAGAGGTACCACTGGCAGTAAAAAACTCCAATACAGGCCTTGCTTTATACTATGAGGGAAGACTCAAGAAGCAATGGCCAATAAAGTTCTAGAAAGCAGGAAACCCAGGAGGAAGCCCAAAACTTGGCCAGTTTCTGTGGGGCCATATTGATCAGTTATTTCTAGGTCTATGTTTCTTCACCTATAAAATGGTAATAGTAAGATGGAAGTGGTGGAACACACCTTTAAGAAGCTACTTACTTTTATTTATTTATTTGAGAGCAAGCGACAGACAGAGAAAGAGGCAGATAGAGAGACAGAGGAAAAAAATGGGCGCACCAGGCCCTCCAGCCACTGCAAACGAACTCCAGACATATGCGCCCCCTTGTGTATCTGGCTAGTGTGGGTCCCGGGGAAATTGAGCCTCAAACTGGGGTCCTTAGGCTTCACAGGCAAGTGATTAACCACTAAGCCATCTCTCCAGCCCAGAACACACCTTTAATCCCAGGACTCAGGAGGTGGGAGGATCCCTGTGAGTTTGAGACCAGCCTAGGACTATAGAGTGAGTTCCATGTCAGCCTGAGCAAGAGTGAGACCCTATCTCGAAAAATAAACAAACAAATAAATAAATAGGGCTGGAGAGAGAGCTCAGCAGTTAAGGCGCTTACAAGCACTGCCTAATGATTCAGGTTTGATTCCCTAATACCCATATAAAGCCAGTTGTACAAAGTGGCGCATGCAGCTGGATTTTGTCTACAGCAGCTAGAGGCGCTAGTGCATCCATTCTCTCTCTCTCTCTCTTTGCTTGCAAATTTACACGCACAGACACACATACGCTGGTAGTCGTAACATCTGTTTGCCCAGCTTCAGATGTCATGGGCAACTAAGGATCAAGACAAATACTGAGTGGTATTGCTAATTCATATTTCAGTTAGGAAGAGTTCAACTCTAATGAGTCAATCATATTTTTCTTCTTCCAAGAAGCAAACTACAGAACAGGCCAACAGAACCACCATATAACTCTCAGATGAGGAGAGGGAGGACGCTGCAGTGGTTAAAGGCACCTGCATGCAAAACCTGCCTGCCTGGGTTGATTCCCCAGTACCCACAGAAAGCCAGATACATCAAGTGGTTTCTGTGTCTGGAGTTCATATGAAACAGCAAGAAGGCCTTGGCATGCGCACACGCTAGCACTCTCCCTTTCTCTCTTTCCCCACAAGAGACCCTCAAAACAACGACAACAGCAACAACAAAAAACCCAACTGTCAGATGACACCTCATCACTAACATTCTCCATTTGACCCAGGCAGCAGTACTGCTAAGCATCTTAAAGCCATATGCTCCCAGAACTCACAGACTAGACGTTTGAAAATCCATGTAAAAGACCAAGTGGAGGATGGAAAGGGCTACTGGGAAAGCAAGTTAATTTTCTGCCATTAATTGGTAATAAGTAAATTATATATATACTAAAAAAAAAATAAAAGAAGGTACAATTCAGCACACATACTCCAAGGAAGAGGGAAGGATGAAAGGGCCAGAGGACGAGTGCACACACACTGTGGCCCAGGGTCTGCTCTGGTCATGGGTGGAGCTAGGCTCCTGATCACCTGTGGTTTCGGTCCCGAGTGGCACAAGTGAAGGAAGCCCTTTGCAGCTCACTCAGACACGCTTGATACAAACAGTTTCTATTAGGAAATGCAGAATTCTTCAAAGCCTTTCTTCCCAGAAATACCCTTTCATGCTGGATTAAGGTTGAAATACCCTTTCATACTGGATTAAGGATTCCTGGACAGAAAAGTTCATGAAGTCTGACATCCTAGAGATTACAGCTAGTGAATTCCAAATCCCAAACACAAAGGAATTAAAGTGGGGAATAAACGGAAACTCCGAGCTTTCCTTTAAATGACTATGTTCCAACTTCGGTAACAGGGTGAGCTCAGCAGAAGGCAGTGTCTGAGAGGCCTTGTTCTAGAGGGAAAATACAGTGCCAACTCTCAAATTCACCTTTCTCTAAAACTTCCAGTTCAAACATCAACTTGTTACTGAGCTTCAGTTAAGGTTACTGACCATTCTGAGTCTTATTTCTCTCTCCTATGAAATGGGGCTGTGCTTCTGGGCCACATACAGTCCCTTCTCCAATGCAGATTAGTTAATAAATGATGGCAGCCTTCTCCACATGATTTTCTTTTTAAAGACAGCAAAGTTGTTTTTTGTTTAATTACCACTGGAAATGAACTCCAGACACATGCATCACTTTGCACATCTTGCTTTACTTGGGTACTGGGGAAGTAAACCCAGGCCTTCAAGCCTTGCAAGTAAGCACCTTGCTTAACCTCCGAACCATCTCTCCAACCCACTCTCTGATGTTTTGTTTTGTTTGTTTTTTCGAGGTAGGGTCTCACTGTAGCTCAGGCTGACCTGGAATTCACCAGGTAATCTCAGGGTGGTCTTGAACTCATAGATCCTCCTACATCTACCTCTCCAGTGCTGGGGTGTTGGGATTAAAGTCATGTGCCACCACACCTGGCTCCTCTCTGATTTTTGTTGTTGAGGCAAGCCCAACAGACTGGCACTTTTTAAAATTCAACAGAGCAACTGAGAGAGGGAGGGGGGTGGGAATTGACACGCCAGGGCCTCTAGTAGCTATATTCAAACTCCAGCCATATGCACCACCTTGTGTGCATGTGCGACCTTGCACACTTGCATCACCTTATGCGGCTGCCTTATGTGGGATCTGGAGAGCTGAACATGTGTCCTTAGGCTTCAAAAGCACCTTAATCGCTAAGCTATCTCTCCAACCCGTCATCTCTGATTTTTTTTTTTTTGGCTTTTCGAGGTAAGGTCTCACTCTAGCCCAGGCTGACCTGGAATTCACTATGTAATCTCAGGGTGGCCTCGAACTCACTGCAATCCACCTACCTCTGCCTCCCAAGTGCTGGGATTAAAGGCATGCGCCACCACACCCAGCTTTCGTCTCTTATTTTTAACTATGTTTTTTACCAAGAGATACTTTGGTCAGACAAACTGTTAAGAGATGACAATTATGAGGAGGAATGAACTCAAGGAAAAAGTAATCTTCTAAACAGTATCTCAATCTCTCTCTCTTTTTTTCTTCAAGGCAGAGTCCCACTGTAGCTAAGGCTGACCTGGAATTCACTATGAAGTCGCAGGATGGCCTTAAACTCTCGGCAATCCTCCCACCTCTGCCTCCTGAAAGCTGAGATTAAAGGTGTGCACCACCACGCCTGGCTCAGGGTCTCAATCTTTAATTGTAAACAATTAGTTAACTGTCCTTTGGGTGTTTATAAAGGCAAATTATAGTTCATTTTACAGCGGTCCAGCGACCCAGCCAGCCTACTTGAACCCACAAGGCACCAAAGAGGGAAGCAGGCAGAGCACAGCATAACTGAGACCAAAATCATCCAAAAAGGTAACTGGGATTGCACCAGGGAAGGGTCTCACTTGGTCACAAGCTGACTTGGATCCCTCAACAGACCAGAAATCTTAACCTCTTTGTTGATAGAGGATCTGGTTGTTAAAATACCTACTCTTGCATAAATACTCGGTGCTGTTTTTGATTGAATGTGTACATTGTTTAGTTAAATTTTAGAATCTATCTGTATTTTGTTCCACTCAGCCTACTTGAATATTCCCATAGCAGGCAAACCCAATCCCTAGGAACACTTTCGTAGATACTCTGAGAGTGTTAAGAGCCACACCTAACATCTTAAGCTCCTACCCTGAAGATATATAACATCAGATCAATTGATACAGCTGAAAATACCCAACTAACAAGAAAATCCAAGCATTAACTTAATCCAAGATGCAAAAACATATACATTATAACACAAGAAACACCAAAAATCAAGACAATATAAATCCACCAAAAAGTATTAATGCATCAGAAATTACCTCCAGTGAGAACGAGTTAGAGGAAATGCCTGAGAAAGATTTTAAAAGAATGATTGTAAATATGTTCAAAGAAATCAAAGG
The DNA here is from genome assembly GCA_036346955.1 of Dipus sagitta. Lineage (NCBI taxonomy): Eukaryota > Metazoa > Chordata > Mammalia > Rodentia > Dipodidae > Dipus > Dipus sagitta. Next base: position 126,141,005 of record CM070773.1, read on the forward strand.
AATGAAAGAGGAAACCAAAGGAATCAAAGAGGAAAGCAAAGGAATCAAAGAAGACACAAGACACCAATTTAATGAAATAAAGAAGACAATACAAGACATAAATAAGGAAATAGAAATAATAAAGAAAAACCACTCAGAATTACTAGCAATGAAGAACACAGTTAATGAAATAAAAAACTCTGTAGAAAATCTCACCAGTAGAATGGACGAAGGAGAGGACAGAATATCTAAGCTAGAAGACCAGGTGGCAGATCTAATACAGTCCAACAAAGAGAAAGACAAACTAATAGAAAAGTATGAATGGGAATTTCAAGATATTCAGGACACTATGAAAAGATCAAACATAAGAATTCAGGGTATAGTAGAAGGAGAATTTCACTCCAAAGGCACAGTAGGCGTCCTCAACAAAATCATAGAAGAAAACATCCCCCAAATTGGGAAAGAGGTGCCAATGCAGATACAGGAAGCCTTTAGAACAGACAAAATCTGGAAAGAACCTCTCCTTGCCATATTATAATCAAACTACCAAACACACAATCCAAAGAAAAAATATTGAAAGCAGTCAGAGAGAAAAATCAAGTTACCTACAAAGGCAAGCCCATCAGGATTACAGCAGATTACTCAACACAAACTTTAAAAGCCAGAAGGGCTTGGAGTGATGTATTCCAAGTTCTGAAAGATAATAACTGTCAACCAAGGTTACTTTATCCTGCAAAGCTATCCATTCAAATAGATGGAGAAATAAGGACATTCTACGACAAAAGCAGGCTAAAGGAGTATTTGAAGACAAAACCAGCTCTACAGAAAATACTTGAAAGAATCCTCCATGCTGAAGAGAAGGAAAAGCACACATATAAGGAATCTGGAAAAAACAAACAATACTCAAATACTAGTTAACACAAGAGAGCAAAGGTAGAACCAGAACTACAAAAAAAAAAAAATGGCAAACATAAATACACACCTTTCAATAATATCTCTTAATAACAACGGCCTCAATGCTGCAACCAAAAGACATAGCTTTGCAGACTGGGTTAAAAAGCAGGATCCTAAAATTTGTTGTCTCCAGGAAACTCACCTTTCTACAAAGGATGTACATTATCTTAGGGTGAAAGGTTGGAAAACAATGTTTCAAGAAAATGGGCCTAGAAAACAAGCAAGGGTTGCTATCCTAATATCTGACAAGGTAGACTTCAGTCCAATGTTAGTCAAGAAAGATAAGGAAGGTCACTTTATATTAATTAAGGGCACACTCCAACAGGAGGACATTACAATCCTAAACATATATGTACCTAACATGGGGGCTCCCAAATTCATCAAACAAACGCTATTAGAACTAAGGTCACAGATAACACCAAACACAGTGGTAGTGGGTGACTTCAACACCCCACTCTCATCAACTGACAGGTCATCCCAGGAAAAAATAAACAGAGAGGCATCTGAACTAAATGAGGTCATAGAAAAAATGAACCTAACATGTAGATCAATGGAACAGAATAGAGGACCCAGATGCAAGTCCAGGTAGCTATAGCCACCTTATATTCGATAAAAATGCCAAAAATACTCATTGGAGAAAAGACAGCCTCTCCAGCAAATGGTGCTGGGAAAACTGGATATTTATCTGTAGAAAGATGAAAACAGATTCTCTCCATGCACAAGAATTAAGTCCAAATGGATTAAAGACCTTAACATCAGACCTGAAACTCTGAAACTGCTAGAGGAAAAAGTAGGGGAAACCCTTCAACATATTGGTGTTGGCAAAGACTTTCTGAATATAACCCCAATTGCTCAGGCAATAAAGCCACAGATTGACCGCTGGGACCTCATGAAATTACAAAGATTTTATACAGCAAAGGACACTGTGAATAAAGCAAAGAGGCAACCTACAGAATGGGAAAAAATTTTTGCCAGCTATACATCTGATAGAGGATTAGTATCTAGGATATACAAATAACTCAAAAAATTAAATAATAAGAAATCAAACAATCCAATTAAAAATGGGCTATGGAACTAAATAGAGAGTTCTCAAAAGAAGAAATACAAATGGCATACAAGCATCTAAAAAAATGTTCTACATCCCTAGTTATCAGGGAAATGCAGATTAAAACTACGTTGAGATTCCATCTCACTCCTATCAGATTGGCTACCATCATGAAAACAAATGACCATAAATGCTTGCGAGGATGTAGAAAAAGAGGAACCCTTCTACACTGTTGGTGGGAATGCAATCTGGTCCAGCCATTGTGGAAATCAGTGTGGAGGTTCCTGAGACAGCTAAAAATTGATCTACCATATGACCCAGCTATAGCACTTCTAGGCATATATCCTAAGGACTCATCTCATTTCCTTAGAAGTACGTGCTCTACCATGTTTATTGCTGCTCAATTCACAATAGCTGGGAAATGGAACCAGCCTAGATGTCCCTCAACTGATGAGTGGATAATGAAGATATGGCACATTTATACAATGGAGTTCTACTCAGCGGTAAAGAAAAATGAAGTTATGAAATTTGCAGGAAAATAGATGGATCTGGAAAGAGAGCCAAGCGCCGCATGTTCTCCCTCATATGTGGATCCTAACTACAGATGACTGGGCTTCTGTGTGAGAAAGAAAACACTCAGTAGTAGAGGCCAATAAGCTACAAAAGAGATATAAAGGGAAGAGAAAGGAAGGGAGGGGGGTACTTAATAGGATGGTATTGTATATATGTAAGTAGAAGAATAGATTAATGGGGGTGAAAAGGCCCAAAATGAGGTCTGGGGAAGAGATGGAGTAAAGGAAAGGTGGAGGGACAGCTAATCAAAATCTAAGGGGATATAAATAACTCATATGGAATCCTACTTTTTTGGACAATGGAACACTCAGGAGCCATAGATTGTGGCTAGAAAATTTTCAGTGCCAGGGATGGGATATCTTCCAGTGAGTTGTTGGCCAGGGAGGTCCCTGATGCCCCTAAAACATTATAGGCCATTGCCGAGGCCCTTGGTTTCCCACCAGCAATAGACGGTAAGGCCCTATTGCTGAAGACTCCACATACTTGGGCTGCAAGGCCACTGAGAAATCCTGCTGGAACTGAGTTGATAACCTCCTCCTCCATGTAGACCAGCTGACAGAAAGTTGGAAGAAGCCATTCTGCATGCAGTTCAATGGGAGAAAGAGAAATCACCAGTGAAGATACTCAACAGTGGACACTGCAAGCCTTATATTTGGCCAGCCAGGCCAAATGACCCAACGGGTGCAACAGTGGCATATCTGTTATAGGGGAAACCAACTGCCCTCTAATTGGACTGGAGGCCCGCTCCATGGGAGGGAATACATCCCTGATACTGAAAACTTAAAACAGGGGTAGTCATGAGCCCTAGGGGTGTAACGTCTGCTGCTGTCTGGCTAAATGTATATACTATGCTTATCAAACTGCCCAGTAAGCACTTTTCTTAATATTTATACCCTTATACTAATGCTACTCTCACTTTGGGTAGAGAATCTTCTCTTTTCAGATGGCACTGACCTTGGGACGACTCAGAAGGTATCATGGTGATGGAAAGAAATGACCGCAGTGCTCAGTACTGCAATATCTCTATCACACCTTCCAAGGCTCAGGGTCTAATGCGGAAGAGGTGGCAGAAAGAATGTAAGAGCCACAGGAAAAGCAGGACTCCATACAACATGCTCCCTCCAGACACAAAATGGCCTGGATATCCATGGCCTCACAATGCCTGACACTACCTGCATAAGACCATCATAAGAGGAGGAAAAGATCATGACATCAAAAGTAAAAGAGAGACTGATTGAGATGGGGAGGGGGTATGATGGAGAGTGGAGTTTCAATGGGGAAAGTGGGGGGAGGGAGGGTATTACCATGGGGTATTTTTTGTAATCATGGAAGTTGTTAATTAAAAAAAAAAAAAAAAGCCGGGCATGGTGGCGCACGCCTTTAATCCCAGCACTTGGGAGGCAGAGGTAGGAGGATCGCTGTGAGTTCGAGGCCACCCTGAGAATCCATAGTGAATTCCAGGTCAGCCTGGGCTACAGTGAGACCCTACCTCGAAAAACCAAAAATAAATAAATAAAATAAAATAATAATAATTAAAAAAAAGAAAAAAATGTACTTGTTTACATGTGCATGTGTGCGTGTGTGTGTGCGTGTGCATACGTGTTACTCCAGGGATTCACTGCTACGAACACCACGCACATGCACTACTTTGCATCTGGCATTCTGTGGGTGCTGAGGAATCAAACCTGGTCCAGCAGGCTTTGGGAAGCAAGTGCCTTTATCCGCTGAGCCTGTTCCCAGTCCCCAAGCCCACTTCTGCTTGCCTAGATGTTTGAGATTTGCTCCTGCTAGGATGGCTCCATCAGCATCAAAAACATACCTCTAGCCAGAGAATTCAAATTAATGCAATCATTTTAGTTTTCAAGGTTATTAGAGAAAAATAGAAGGACTCTGATGCCAAATATTTGATTCATTTCTCTACAAGTGACAACATGAATGCATGAATGAATTCTCTTAACTGGAAAGGAAATACTTCCGGTGACTTAGGACCAAAGTCCTTTTGAAAATCAAAAGTCCAACACTCTCTAAGAGACAGATCACTGTCAGAAGCAAATTTCATTCAACCTAAAATTGTGTGCCAACTTAAACACACTAAAACACCAATGCTTACAAGAAGGCATGAACCTATGTCTTTTGTATAGGTTCATGGAAAAGCTATTATGGGGATAATCAGCTCAACAATAAAATGGAACAGTCATACATAATGACAAAAACAGACACGAGTCATAAATTGCCTTTTCCCCTTCAGAATCCATGCAGGCACTCACACAGTACATTCTTTTGTGCAATACACACTTTCTCCTTGAATAAACAGGGTGTTAGTCTTGTGTAAGCCTTATAAATACACTGCCTGCAAAACAGATACAAATAAATGCTAGTGCTTAAACAAAAGGCAGATGGACCTCCCCGCCCCTGCCTCTACAAGGCCACAGAGAGGAGGGCAACTGATGGAAGGGCCTGCTGTAGGAAAGTCAGTTTCTACTGGGTCACCACGATGTCCCAGATCTCGTCCCCTGGGACACAGCATACTGCTTCCCAACATGGAAAACAAAGAAATGGGAGAAGACATTATTGAAAATCCTACCTAGACTTTCTATTGAAGTATCTCTCTTTCCCTCCTCTTTTTCTCTCTCTCCCTCCCTCTCTTGCTTATATTCACCTCCAGCCAGTTATCCTAAAATCCTTAAAAATTCATTTCCACACATGCGTGCGCACATTTGTGCATGTGTGTGTGACCATGCGTGTGCCACAGCATGAATGGTGGTCAGAAGACAACTTGGGAGGTATAGGTCCTTGCCTTCCTTCTTGTTTCAGACAGGGTCTCTCAATGTTTGCTTTTGCAAATGCCAGATTAGCCGACCTGCAGACTTTGGGGTTCTCCTGCCACAGGAGATTTAAGACTACAGACATGTGCGCCTTGTTTCCAGCTTTCTGAGGATTCTCGGGATTTGAAATCCAGTCATAAGACTAGCACTGCAAGTGCTTTTAACCACTGAGCCATCTCCCCAGTCCCTTAAAAACTCATTGGGAGAGTAGTTCAAGATTTTTCTTGTTATGTTTGTTTTCTGAGACAGAGTGTCACTATGTAGTACAGGCTGGCCTTAAACTCATGATCTTCCTGCCTCAGCCGGCTAGACTTGAAGGCATGCATCACCAACACTAAGTTCTGACTACCTGTGGGAGATGATGACATTAAGGTCATTCCAACTCAAGAATGACAACTAGGACTGGAGAAGATGGCTTAGCAGTTAAGGCATTTGCCTGCAAAGCCAAAGGACCCCAGTTCAATTCCCCAGGATACACATAAACCAAATGCACAAAGAGGCGCCTGCATCTGGAGTTCATTTGCAGTGGCTGGAGGCCCTGGCATGCCCATTCTCTCTCTCTCTCTCTCTCAAATAAATAAATAAGTATAATAAATTTTTAAAAAATGAATGACAATTAGGACAACAGTTAACTTGCTCCTGCAAAGTGATGTCAAGTAACAAGCTTCACGTGGGAAGCTATCATCATTAATATCGCATATTCTCTGAAACGTCGGGAAACAAATGAGCATTACATACACCTCCCTCCAAAAAAATCAAGAGAAAAACAGAAGATTTTAGAATTAATTGGATGTAGATCAAGTCTACCCCTGTCTTGTTGAGCCGTGTGACCTTGAAAATGACCTCCCCAGGTCTCACTTCCTGAGGTGCGGGGTGAAGATTAACACACACAAGGCCACCTGCGTAAAGGGTCTACAACAGACGGCATTCGTTCAGTGTTTGTAAAGGGGATGTGTGCAACAATGGCGCACGGTGTTCTGACCCTGCTCCCATACCTTCTCCTATTTGTGTTCTTGGCACCAAGAATACTATAGAGCCAGTAGGGTTCTGTCCAACTCACAGCAAACAAAACCAACTGAAAACACTACAGCGGAGAGAGACTGGCTGAACAAGGCACAGCTTGGGAGAGGTAGGTCTGTGTTCTGCCCCCCACTAATCACTCTAAAGAAATACTTCCCGCAAGCCCAAAGCTGATTATTGTGGTCATTTGCACTTCCTTAAACTCCCTTGTGTACACAGAGAAGCAAACAAAACATTTCACCAAAGCAAGATTAAAGGTCTGGTTTCAATCCACAAAATTACAAGAAAATGGAGATCTTTAGCCCAACCACATAGACAGAAATCAAAGATAACTTGAATGGGTAGTTAGCTGATAGACCCGACCTTTGGATCTGTTTCCAATGTGAAGAGGTAATTTTGTTCGTCTTCTTGTTTTACAGCTATATGGACTAATTTTTTATAATAAATCTAGGGTTTATCAAAATAAATCATGAAAGTTTTCCTCAGCAGCAGCCTGTGTGATGACAATACTGATTAACTTACAAAAACCAAGACTAATGTGGGCAGATGAAACCCAACTGAGCATATGGGGAGCCAGGTTTCTAATTATGGAAAGCCCCTTATGTAGACCAATGACAGTGTAAAGCATGACACCCAAGAGATTTAAAGGAGATCTTTAAACTGAGTGCTTAGACTAGCATTCAGGTACACCTGGGGCACCGCGTCCTTCTGGGAGCTAGCAGAGGAAGGAATGCACTGCCACAGGGTGATGCAAAGGTCCTCAAGGCAACAACAGAGCGATTCAAGCAAACCATACATCCTTCAGACTCCGCACCTGAAGTTCAGTCTCCAATCAGTGCTGCAGGAAAGGCTCTCTGGTCTCTGGTAGAACCTCTCCCCTTCCTCTGGAAGTGAGCTTTCTCTGTCTTGAACCACAAGATAAACAGTACACTTGTGGTCTGGCTTGGTGAAAGCAGTCTTGAAGAACCACCACCACCTCTGGAGGTCAGTCTGGACGGGGAATGGCCCGCGGGCACCACTGTGAATAAGGAGGCCATGCAATACAGAAATGCTGCTCATCTCCACCTTCCGGCCTGCTCTGCAGCATCCGGGTCTGGTCGAGCCACTTTTCCCTCCCAACAGCCCGTGGTGTGAGTGCCCCTGTGGTCTCATGTAACTCAAGCCCTGTAAGGGTGGGCAGAGAGGCGTGGGCAGTGCTCCCTCATGCCCCCTTCATTCATGAAAGGAAATCCTCACATGAGCAGACAGTGGAGCCCGCAGGGCTGTCTGGGGCCTGTGGCGGACTAAGGAATGGCAGCAACTCTCAACTGTCTCCACCTTCTCCAGCTTCACACACACTATCGGCTGCTGGCATATGACCACAGGACATCAAAACGTCCACCAAGGAAGATGCCAAGGAACCCAGAGGTCACCTGGGCTGTAAGATCTGGAACTGTCTTCTTATGCTAGATTCACATAGCCATAGTACTGTGCAAGGTTATTTCAGTTTGGACTTTCTGAACTGTGGAGATTAGCTGGGAGATTTTAGACAGAAGGCACAACCCAATTCCATGGGCATTTTTTGTTTATCTATTTTATTTTTGTACAGAGAATGAAACTTAGGGCCTTGGGCATGCTAGTCAAATGTGTTACTACTAAACACTCCCAACTCCCCCATTGCACGTTTGTTTTTTGCATGTGTATACGTGTGTACGTATGTGGGTGCTTGCGGATGCATATGTGTGAAGGCAGAAGTAAACATCAAGTGCCTTCCTCCATCACTTTCCATTTTATTTATATTTTAATTTTTTTTTTTTTTGCTGTTCATTTTTTAATTTGAGAGTGACAGAGAGAGAGAGAAAGAGGCAGAGAGAGAGAGAGAATGGGTGCGCCAGGGCTTCCAGCCACTGCAAACAAACTCCAGACAGCGTGCGCCCCCTTGTGCATCTGGCTAATGTGGATCCTGGGGAATCAAACCTCGAACTGGGGACCTTAGGCTTCATAGGCAAGCACTTAACTGCTAAGCCATCTCTCCAGCCCTCCATTTTACTTTTCAAGACAGGGTCTCTCCCTGAACCTAAAGCTCACCAATACAACCAGACGAGCTAGTCAGCAAGTCCTGGGGATCCCCTTGCCTATGTCTCCCTAGCACTGGGATTACAGGCTTGTGCCACCATGCCCAGCTTTTAGGTGGGTGCTAAGGATCAAAACTAAGGTTCTCATGTTTGTGTGCTAAGTGCTTTATCCACCAAGCCATTTTTTTAAAACAAGTTCACTTGGAGTGTTGTGAAAGCTGCAAAGTCCAGAGTCCGGAGGCTGCACAGTGACCCAGGAGAGACGCAGAGGCTGGGCGGAGGCAGTGGAAATGAAGCGGGGAGAGGAGAAGCGACCTAGGAGGCACAGTCGAAGAGAGGAAAGAGCAAGACGAGCAGGCAAGGAAGAAAAGCTGAGGATGCAGCTTCTCATGCCCTACCAACCACCAAAGAGACTACAGCCACACAAAGGCCTCACAGCTGATTGCCCGGATTTCACCTCTTTTCCTTACCTTGGCAGCAGAATTTGATACTCCGTGGGTAACATTTCTGATAAGGCCCCCAACATTTCCATACTTGATCAGTCCAGTAACTCCTTCAGAAACATCATTCAAAAGCCCCATGGGATTGCCAAGAAAATCTACTGATCCCAGGATCCTAGCGGCCTGGCTGAGGAGTTCCTGTCAAGTGAAGGGTAGGGAGGAAAACGAAGTCAGAAAAAGCCAGGATCCCAGCAAGAGGACAGAAACCTGTCCCATCCTCCGGGACTCCCAGTAGTTACCGTTCAGTCTCTACCAACCTCACAATCATCTCCCATGCTCTCACAGAGCCCCCTAAATGCCCCCCAACACACATGTACCACAGACTGTTTTGAGTTCACTTAGACATGCTGTGCAGACAGCAGGGAGAACGAGAACAGCTATGCAAGAATTCCCTAACCAGGAAAGTCCAGGAAGCAAACAAGGGAGGCAGAACATTGTTACTTTGAAAGCTAACAATTGACCATGGCCTGATGGCTCTTCCAAGGATCTACCTTGGCTTTTCGTTTTGGACTTTGCAGCCTGGATTAGAAATACAAAACACAAAATGTCCAATTTGATGAAAAACACTAAGTTCAATTCACGGTCAAGATCTCATACCTGGTAGGTATATAAAGGTCCCCAGCATTCTGTGCCGGTAGTAAAACACCAATTAAACCATTAAGAGTTGAGAGTGACCTAGTGGAAGCCCCTGGGACTAGCGCTAAGGGATGAGAAGTCAAATGTACTTTCTAGAGACTCTTATGATATATATGGGTTTCATGGGATGTGACCTGAGCCATGACACAGAGCTGAAACATTCGACTGGAGCCTCAACAGTAATGTCTTAGTAACCCAAATTCCCAAACAAGCAAAACAAACATTCTGCATACAGTCTGGCCCCAGCTCACCTCCTGGAAGTGTTTGAGGATGTCGTTGATGATAAATTCCTTGGTTTCATAGGGATGCACCCGAGTGAACGGATCCAGATTAATCACTGCATCTTCAAACCGAATCAATGGAAATCCCAAGGTGCTCTTCAGGGCCTGGTGAAGGAAGAAAGGAAATGACGTACATCAGCTATGTGATGGCTTTCCAGGGTACTGTAATTCTGGAATCTGTGAAATCGACAAATCATGTCAACTCTCCAACAGGAGTCAAGAAGTTTAGATTTATAAACGAGGATTGTTCCCTATAATCACAAAAGTAAGATATAAATAAACATTATAAAATATTATAGAAAAAACATGCATATATCACCTAAGGTCACAAGCATCACACAGAAGAAATACACATCGAGGGCTCCATGGCACAATTCCTTTTGCTCTGCTTGGAATCTGTGTTTGTCAGGTTTCACTTTTTGATGCACGCCACACATAAAGTATAGAAACCAAATACAGGGCTTTGTTTTTTTTTAAATCTCGAGTGTTCTGACAGGACACAAGATGTAACGCAGCAGCCGGCCGGTCAGAGCGGAGGACTGCCTCCATCTTGAAGGCAGTGCTGACACGTCCATCTCCACGGAATGGATTCTCCCTGCTCCGTAGTCTGTATAACTGAATCAGCAGCAGGCACTTGGTTGTGCGTTCCTCCCCTAGACGGCATTGAGTATGGGAGTTCACCAGGTTGTTGCCTACAGCTGATGTTTATGAATTTTCACTGTGACATAATGTCCCCTTACATATACAAGTCAAATCCTCCAATTTATTCAACATCATTGATGAAAAGGTAGGTCTTTTCAAGTTTTTATTACTATGACTAATGATGCTGTGAGCATTTTTAGACATGCCTTCTGGAGAACATCTCCATTTTTCTTAGATGTTTACTTGAGTAGAGATGTTGAGTGATAAAGAATGAACAAGTTCACCCTCAGTATATACTGACAAACAATTTGACACAGTGGTTCTCTCCAGCAGTCTACAAAATTTCCCATTGTTCTAGTTTCATCAACAACGGTATTGAGAGCTTCTCTGTCTTGTCTGTGAGTGTGTGTCCCCAGCATGCGTGGAGTGTATGGTGTATACATGCAGAGGCCGGAGAACGCTGGGTGTCCCCTTCCATCGTTTATCCACATTTACTTCAGAGGGACTCTCTCACTGATTCTAGAGCTTTAGGTTTTCACAAGCCCCAGAGATACTCTGGTCTCCACTCCTCAGAAGTTTAGAGTTAAAGACAGGTATGACCATGCCTAGCTGTTTATGCAGATGCTGAGGAACCAAACTCTAGCAGATTTCCCCATGTTTGCTCACAGAAGCAATATTCTTCACACTTACACTGGTAATCTACCTAAACCTGGCTGTTTCACACACGGTGTGAGAAAGAGATCAATATATGCTTTTCCTAGATGTATATGTAACTGACTAAGCTATTATTACTGAAACACCATCCTGTCTGGGCATGGTGTCACATTCCTCTAATTCCAGCCCCAGGGAGGCTGAGGTAGGAGGACTGCCATGAGTTCATGGCCAGCGTGGGGCTACAAAATGAGTTTCAGGTCAGGCAGTGTGGGCTACACTGAGACCCTACCTAGAAGTCACCTCATTCCAACAGAAAAATGCCATTCTTTTTCTGTTGCAGTAAAGTGAACATTTTGTCATCAGTCAGATGACTGGACTTACCCTACTTGCTTCTCTATCTTTTGTTTCATCTTGTTCTGCCTTCTACTAATACCATGGTGTGTGTGTGTGTGTGTGTGTGTGTGTGTGTGTGTACACATGTGTGCAGGCCACAGCACACGTGTGCAGGTCTGAGGACAACCATGAAGGGTCTGTTCTCTCCCTCCATCCTGCCTGAGACAGGGTCTCCATTATATTGTCTTTGCTGCTTCGCTTCCTGAGCACTAGTCTGACTGGCCTGTGAGATTCTCCTGGCTCCACCCCCAGGGCCTTAGGCACAGATGCACAGTACTTAGGAGCTGACCTCAGGCTGGAAGGCTTGCAATCAAGTGCCTTTACTAACTGAGCCATTTCTCCAGCCCCTCTTACCACAGTTTTAAATACTGTAATTCTGTTTTTTGTTTCTTAATTTTAAATTTGGTACTATAAGCTCTCCAACATCATTCTTTCCTCTTTAGGCTTGTTTGGCTACTCTTTGCATCTGTCAACTACACAAAATTTTTAGAAAAAGTTCACACATTTGCTCGCTCCCCCAAACATTCTGGCCTTATACTCTAGATTGTATCACATCTGCGGTTAAACTGAGAAACAAAAATGACAGCTTTACTATACTGAACTTTGAGTGTACTGACCCAGCATACCCCTTCTTCTACCGAGGCCATTACTCTCAGCAATAGTCCCCTGTTGTCCGTTTCCAAGTTATGTGCGGCAAAATGCCCCCGAGTTCTAAATATTTTCTACAAGAGATGAGGTTTGTTTTCCCTCCACCTGCATCCTCACTAACCTCACCATGAGCCTCAGCTGGAAGAATAGAGAAGTAACGCCTGCATCCTTGCTGCGTGGGCCTCAAGAGCTCTTCTAGCCACTGCTTTGCCTGCTTTGAAGCCTTGTATAGAAAAGGTAGGACTAGCTTCCTTGAAGATGTGGAGGCCATGATAAAGAGGTTTGGTTGACAGCCAGGCCCAATGATATGACACAGAGAGAGGTCATCTTATAGCACTCAGGGCAGATGATTATGGCCACAGAAATGACCTTGGTGAGGCCAACACAAGTACCTAGCCAATCTAAGTCCAAGTGACTGACCTGCAGAACAATGAACAAACAGAGCAGTTGTTTTAAACCATTAAGCTCTGGTGTGGTTTGTTACACTGTAATACATAAGATACAGCACTTAAATGTTTTCTTAATGCTATTAGAAATAGCAGCTTTTGGCTGGAGAGATGGCTTAGTGGTTAAGCGCTTGCCTGTGAAGCCTAAGGTCCCCGGTTGAAGGCTCAATTCCCCAGGACCCACGTTAGTCAGATGCACAAGGGGGTGCACGCATCTGGAGTTCGTTTACAGAGGCTGGAAGCTCTGGCGCACCCATTCTCTCTCTCTCTCTCTCTCTCTCTCTGCCTCCTTCTCTTTGTCACTCTCAAATAAATAAATAAACAAACAAACAAAAAGAAATAGCAGCTTTCAATTTTTTTTTTCCTAGAACAACTGTCAATAAGATACAGAATTTGGCTGGGCATGGTGGTGCACACCTTTAATCCCAGCACTTGGGAGGCAGAGGTAGGAGGATCGCCGTGAGTTTGAGGCCACCCTGAGACTACATTGTGAGTTCTAGGTCCGCCTGGACTAGAGTAAGACCCTACCTTGAAAAACAAAAAAACAAAAAAAAAAGAGAGAGAGAAAGAGAGAGAGAGAGATACAGAATTTGTTTTCTAAACAGTTTTTATAACCTTACTAAATTTCCATAACCATTCTAATATCTTATTTCTGTATTCTTGCAGATGTTCTAGGTCCACTTTCTTTTAAAGTTCTTAAGTCTTTCTTTCTTTTTGAAGATTTTTATTTATTTATTTGCAAGCACAGAGAGAGAAGGAGAGAGAAAAGAGAAAGAGAGAGAATGGGCATGCCAGGACCTCCAGCACTGCAAATGAACTCCAGAAGCAAGTGCCACTTCATCTGGCTTTATATGGACACTGGGGATCAAACCCATGCCGTTAGTTGTTGCAGGCAAGTGCCTTAACCACTGAACCATCTCTCCAGCCCTCTTTTTTCTTTTACAGTGTTGCTAAATCTTGCTCACCTCACTGACTGGGATTTTCAATCTTTAGTCCAACAGTAGACAGAACTGTGAGCAGGGTATCCTTCCCTCATATCAAGGGAAAGCTTTCAATACGTCACCATTAAGTAAGATGCAGCTTTTTGTAGACAGGCTGTATCAGATGCATAAAGTTCCCTTCCTAGTTTTTCTCGTCAATGGATACTGAACTTTGTCGATGGCTTTTTTTTTTCTTTTTCAGCTTGCTAATGTAGTGAATTACATAATTTAAAAGTAAATGTTGAGGGCTGGAGGGATGGCTTAGCAGTTAAGGCATTTGCCTGCAAAGCCAAAGGACCCAGGTTCGATTCTCTAGGACCCACATTAGCCAGATGCACAAAGGGGCACATACATCTGGAGTTTGTTTACAGTGGCTGGAAGCCCTGGGGCGCCCATTCTCTCTCTCTCACTTTCTCTGTCAAATAAATAAATAAATAAAAATAAAATATATATTTTTAAAGTAAATGTTGAGCCAGGCATGGTGGTACACACCTTTAATCCCAGCAGTCAAGAGGCAGAGGTAATTCTGGAATTTGCAGTACAGAGGAGCAACTATGGCTAGTGAATTTCAAGTAAGCCTGGGCTAGAGTGAGACCCTACCTTTAAAAACCAACAACAACAACAAGAAAAAACAGTAAATGTTAAACTAAACATACATTCTTGGTTAAGATATTTTATCTTCTTACATATTTCTGCATTTAGTTTGCTAATAGTTTGTTCTGATTTTTTTCTTCTAAGCTCAAGGAAATTCTCTTTTATTATCTGCTTATTAAAAAGTCAATTATGGGGCTGGAGAGATGGCTCAGTGGTTAAGGCATTTGCCTGCAAAACCTGGGGACCCAGATTCGATTCCCCAGTATCCATGTAAAGCCAGATGCACAAAGTGGCACATGCGTCTGGAGTTCATATGCAGTGTCAAGTAGGCCCTACCTAGCATGCACGAGGTCCCTGGTTTGATTCCCAGCACCACAACCAACCAGGCAAAAACCTGCTATAGATCTCTGTCTCTTCCTCCTCATAGTTGCCACTTTTTGCTTAGCTTCTTTCAAACCATGTCACTTAGAACATGGCAAATGCCTTAAGAAATGAAGCCAGTCAGATGCACAGGGTCTGTCTTCTGCTTGATTCTTCTCTAGAATGTATCAGCTACCAGCTCTCAGGGGCCATGAAGGCAGACTTATGCACTGTCAAGCCCACCATACTGGGACACTGTCAAGGCAAGACCTGCAGATGGGTTTTCTCCAGCAGCTGCTTTCTGATTGGTGTCTATGCCTTTCTCTCTACACCAGCTACACATCAGAAAAAGTCTCAAGGAGAAACAAAACAAAACATGTTGGATTCACCTTACTGAGATTCTCTCCTCTCATAAATTTTGGCCCCTCTAAGTACTGCCTGTCTTGGTAGCTTTCCAATGACTTCAAACAGACAATTTTTTTTGAAGCTAGTTTTTCTTGAAGTTCTCAGCTAGTTTGGCAATAAGCTGGCTAACGATTTCTGGAAATGACACTATTTTCTACCTGTATTTTTATTTAAATTCTGAGGTATTTAGAAGAGATGGAAAACTCTCTTTTTTACTGAAGTGAACATATCATGCTAATGCTAGCCATATATCCCTAGTCCAGGGCTAGAGAGATCGCTCAGCAGTTAAGGCATTTGCCCTGCACCAGGGTTTGATGCCCCCAGTGCCCATGAAAAGCCAGATGCACAGGGTGGCACATGTGTCTGAAGTTAATCTGCAATGGCTTGAGGCCCTGACATGCCCATTCTCTCCCTATTTGCCTCTTTTTCTCATAAATAAATATGTGTGTGTGTAATCAATCTCTCTCTCTCTCTCTCTCTCTCTCTCCTTGGTCCACTTGGAATCTATCCTTACAGAGAGTGTCAAGAATAAATTTACTTTTGGGTGAGCCAGGCGTGGTGGCACACAGGCAGAGGTAGGAGGATTACTGTGAGTTCAAGGCCATCCTGAGACTACTGAGTAAATTCCAGGTCAACCTGGGATAGAGCAGAAAAACAAAACAAAAGAATAAATCTAATTTTGTGACCTGGAGAGATGGCTAGCAGTTAAAGACACTTGTTTGCAAGCCTGCCAGTCTGGTCCAATTCCCCAATACCATCATAAAGCCTGATGTACAAAGAGGCACATGTGTCTGGAGTTCGTATGCAATGTCAAGAAGGCCCTAGTGTGCCCATTCTCTCTCTATAAATAAATAAATAAAAATATTTTTAAAAAGAGTAAATCTAGAGCCAGGCATGGTGGTGTATACCTTTAGTTCCAGCCCTTGAGAGGCAGAGGTAGGAGGATCGCAGAGAGTTCAAGGCCACCCTGAGACTATCAAGTGAATTCCAGGTCAGCCTGGGCTAGAGTGAAACCCTACCTTAAAAAAAAAAAAAAAGAAAAAGTAAATCTAATTTTATAATAATCTAATTTCCTGGATGGATTAAAATGACTACTATGTATTAAATTGCATGTACAGTCTAATGGAATTTCTATTCTGTTTCTTATCTCAACATTTCTGCATGTGTTGGCAGAGCCTGCCTTAAATTCTTTTGAAAACAAAAGCATATTTAATCATATAACAAAGAAAAAAAATGAATGAAATTTTGTAAAAGAAGAGGATATGATTCAAATTCAGATACAAAAAAAAATAGAAAAAAATTTTAAATAGGCAATAGACTAATAAACCTAATATAAAACTGATAATCCCATACAACTAAACACATACACACAAAGCAAAAAAAAAAAAATAAAACAAATGAAAACCTGAATAAAAAATACTGGTAACTTTCAAAGACAAATTTTTTTTCCCCTGGGGCTGGACAGATGGCTTAGCAGTTAAGGCATTTGCCTGTGGAGCCAAAGGATGCAGATTCGATCCTCCAGGATCCATGTAAGCCAGATGCACAAGGGGCACATGCATCTGGAGTTTGTTTGCAGTGGCTGGAGGCCCTGGCATGCCCATTCTCTCTCTGCCTGCCTCTCTTCTATCTCTCTTTCTCTCTGCTTGCAAATAAATAAATAAAACTTTTAAAAAGTCTTAAAAAAATTTATGTCCCCTTCTGATGGGTGTTGAGACCATATCACTAGTAGCCCAGGCTAGCCTCAAATTGGCAATGCAGTCTTTTCATAAAAGATATTTATTTACTTGAAAGAGAGACACATACAGAGTATGGATCCACAAAGGCCTCTTCTGCTGCAAATGAACTCCAGACTCATGTGGCACATTGTGCATCTGGCTTTATGTGGCTACTGGGGATTGACTGAATCTAGGCAGTCAGGCTTTGCAAGCAAGTGCCTTTAACCACTGAGCCATCTCCCAGCCCAAAGACAAAAACTATTTATAAAGAGTTTTTAAAATCAGAAGAGAAAAAAAATAGTAAGCTGATAGAAAAATGGGCAAATGTATGACCAGACAGTTCACCAGTGGGGAAAAAATGATTAGGTGAAGTATTAGAATAAAAGGAAGCCATGAAAACACAGAGAAGCAGCAAACAGATGAGGAGGAGAGCCAAAAGGAACAGATATGCAGGACAGAAAATCAGAACTATCAAATGGCAGAGGACACAACAGAGATGATGACAGGAAAACAAGGTCATTGGTTTGATGACTTGGAAAGTCACCAGCAATTTTCTAATAAATAATTTCAGAAGGAAACATTGAGGGACCAAGAACATCCTCAAGTTTCTAAGCATGGTGGCACACACCTCTAATTTTGTACTTAAGAGGCTAAGGCAGGAGGATTACCAAGTTGAGGGCCTGCCTGTGCTACAGAGTGAGTTCAAGACAAGCCAGGGCTACCGAACAAGACCCTTTCTTAAACAAGCAAGACAAGAAAGAACACCTTTAAAGTTGATCCCGTCTGTTTACCTCAGTCTGTCTGTCTGTCTGTCTTTCTCTCAGATGAAACTGAAGATCTGTCAGGTGGGTGGCCTATGGTTAGGTGGCTATGAGCAGATCTTGAACTTGAGCAAGTTCATTTTCACAACAGTGAAAGTGAGAGGATTATGTGATTTCTCCTCAAAAATTTTCTGCTCATTCACCCATGCCTCCCAATGGTATAGGAAGTGGTGATGAAGTAAGTGGGCATGTCTTGTTTTCCTCATTTCACTGACAGAGAAACTGAGGCTCAGCAAGCTTAACCGATTTGCTCACAGCCACAGCACAAGCAAGCTGCCGTTCAGTTCAGCTGTCCAACCAAATACAACTCAGTGACTTTCTTCTCAGAGAAGAGGAAGTGTGATTAAACAAAAGCTTAAGGTGGAAAGCTTTCTTCCTTAAGTCCAACTTCCTCAAAGCAACCAAATATTCAAGGAGAACCACACAGAGCTGCAAAGACTTGAGATCTCTACCTCATGCCAGATCCTCACAGACACCCTGAGGAAGTGAAGTCGTCCCTCACAGTATTTGCAGAGGCTGACATGCAGCCTAATGGGATGAGTGACTCTGCCACCTTCAGGCTGATGTGGTTGGTGGGAGGAGCAGGCAGCAGAGGGATACCACAAGCAGCTCCTTCCTGCAGTGACTAAGGGAAGAATCCCACACCGTGTGCATGGCGCTGATGCCCATTTACTCAAGTAACCGTTTCCTGTTGTGAAACGGATTCTGGAGAAAGCAGCCCTGTGCTCATACGTTCTTAATAAAGATAGCCAGCCGCCTATCCCGACCTCCCGGGCACGACCAGCTAAAGCCTTCCAGAAACTGTGTGGAGTTAAAAGTAGAAATACCTG
Organism: Dipus sagitta; assembly: GCA_036346955.1. Taxonomy (NCBI): domain Eukaryota; kingdom Metazoa; phylum Chordata; class Mammalia; order Rodentia; family Dipodidae; genus Dipus; species Dipus sagitta. The sequence goes on from CM070773.1 coordinate 126,159,363, forward strand.
TCTACAGGTCTCAGATCACAAGCCATTCCCTGGGCCATGTCCTTTCCTTTCTTGGTTTATCCCACACTAAACACAACTGTCTGGAATTCATTCTTGAAAGGTTTATTTATGGGACATAGAGACTGTTTATGTGAAGCAGGGTATTTGCCCATTTCCCTTTGGGGACAGTGTTTAAAGCTACAGGGATATTTCCCTCTCTAGCACTTTTTTGAAATACAATTAACAATACTGGATCTTTTTTCCTTTTAACAAATCTGGTTTTTATTTAGAAAGGGGAGGAAAAAAAGTAAAGGGTCTGAAGTTTCCCAACAAATTATTTCAAGCCTTTGAGAAGACAGTTTTAGACTTTTTAAATAGTGTCTTTGTTTAAAATTCCCCCTTACCCCCACCCGCTCGCTCACTGACCATTAAAATGTGGGTTTTCTTCCAAACTAGATTGCTCAATTAAAGCCCGTCTTTTGTAATACCCCAATGCTTAAATGGGAAAGGGACTGCTGTAGGCCACCTTCAAATTTTGAAACCTTCTAAGGGCTCCTGGCATCTTTTGATCTTTGAAAGATAAAAAAAAACCATATAAGCTACCTGGCACTGTCAGTATTACTAGGCTCTGCTCTAACATGCACACCCCGTGCAAACAAGACAGAAGGAAAGGAGGAACGCTGCACTTTTGTCTCTCTGTTTGTGAAATGAAACTATTACCTCCCCCTTCCTCCTTCAAAGTCAGGAATCCAAGGGAGATGGCAGATGGGAAACTGCTTTGAGTCCCCTGAACAGACACTATATCTGACAACAATGTACCCTCAGTGTAAACCTGGAGAGGCTCCCCTCTGAGATTTCTGACAGCCCCACTCTTGACCGGGAACGAGGAGAATGGAGATAATTATTCCTTCAATCCCAAAGACAGAGTTACCTTTTAGTCAGACTCCAGTGACTGCTGCTCTGGGAGAGGCTCCGTTTCCTCAGCACACAGTGTCAGCGATTGCAAGCTCATCAAGAAGGCATATTGCCCTTTCTAAGAGCTACTAATAAGGGGATGTTACTCTGTTAGGAAACTCTTTGAATAAATGATATTATCTTATAAGTCCCAGACTCCACTAGGAGAGCTCAAGGCACAATACAATGGTGACTTCCACAGGCTGAGTCCCAATTCCCAGTACCCTGCCTGAAATGTCAGCTTCCCACACTCTGTATGCTCCCACAGTCCCTCGGTGGCTGTGCCATATAGTTTAACAATGCTTTGAAAATGTTCTCTCAATAGAGTACCAGAGGAGACAGCCAGCCAAAGGATCCCAGTTTACTGTGTACAGTATACACACAGCACAAGAACATGTCATTACGGAGCTGGGGCCACTACAATTGTAGAAAGTCACCCTGGGAAGTTTTCTGCTGGGGCGACCTGGAGGCATAGTTAGGAGCCTGTGCTTCTTACTAGAAAGATTTTAAAAACAAGTCTTCTACACGCAGGAAATGCTCAGCATTGGTGTGCTGGGCAAGAGCCAAGTGTTCTGGAGGAATCTATTTTATCAAACAAGCCCATTCCAAAGGGTCACGGAAGTCAAGTGGATACTTGTGGATATTAGCAAGATAGTGGCTTTCCCATGGTTTCCCCCTCACTCCCAGGCTAATTATAAGTATCCCCAGTCTCCTGGGAAATGGGAAATTAAAGCAGATGGAGCAGCAGGGCAGTGAGCGGAGAAGGGCACCAGCATGCTCTCATGATGCCTTCCTGGCCCTGGTCAGCCCTGCCAGCTGTGCGCCCCACCTCCTGCACCTCACTAAAGCAATCCCCCTGCCCAGGCCTTTCCCAAACAGAATCTGAGGCTGACCAGACCCCTCTCTGATTACCTGCATGTCTATTTTAGAAGCTGGCAGAACACCACGGCACATGAGGCTTACACATGTGTTCTGTCAGACCCACAAGGTTTTAAAAAAAGAAACTTGAATTGGTTGCCAACGTTTAAAAACCAGGAGATTCCACATAAAAATCCAGATTTCCGGCTTCTCTTTAAAACTCTGAAGCTATGGCAACACTAGGTTCACATCCCCCACCGCAACAATTGTCTGGAGCTGGGCTGTGTGGCCCCTGCTGAGGAAGCCGCGCTGGCACACTGGTGCCCTGCACAGCCATGCCTGCTCCTCAGCCTTTATGTGCAAAGGCATCTGAATCTGTCACGACAGTCTACTACCAATCTGCTCAGATGTCTAGCTGTTACTGTTCAGAGAGAAATCATCACAGAGGAGGCCGCATACACAGGACAGTGGGAAAGAGTGTGAACTAGGGCTGGTGGGAAGACGGAGGGCTTGGTCACTGTCTTCAGTAGTAACAGAAGCAATGGTGCAGGTTACAGGGAGGGAGGTCGCAGCCACTGCAGGGAGAGACTTCCCAACAGCCACCCGGCCGCACGCTGGTTCCCATCAGCAGCTACCTACAAACGGGCTGAAGTAACAGACACTGAATTTCAATTTCCCTGTCTGCCAAGCCAAGGGCATCACTGAGGACTCACAGGTCTAAATACTCTCTGGTTCGTCAGGTTCCAGGGGTGGCACAGTGGGAAGATGTACACTTGAGAAAGGCTTGGATTTGGACCCCAACCCCACCGTGTTTAAAGTATGTCTTAGGATTGAAAAGGAAGGTGTCCTCAAGTTGTATCTGTCAAGTGCATATCAGGAGGGTTACACCCCATGCTGTGGCACGTAAGGCCACCAGCCAGTGAGTTTGTAGCTGAGCACTCCTCAAAAACAGCAGACCCTTCCTATGACAACCCTGCAAGCTGGCCACAGACGCACAGACAGTAGGAAAGAACTAGGAGGGTAGGCTCTTCTTGAGACCAGGAGCAGCCCAGGGAAAGGTGCTCGTGTCTCTCTGAGGAAACCCAGGAGCTCCCCGAGAGCAGACGGGTTTTACACAATTCTGTACTTATTCTTGGTAATTACTCCTTACAAGTGAGTCAGTAAGCCATCTATGACAGGAAACCTATAAAAATGCCTTTATGAATGCTAATGCCACACAGGAGAAGCAAATAGAGGAGCAAGAGAGATTGCTCACTTGCTTGCAAAGCCTGCTGGCCCGGGCTCGATTCTCCAGCACCCACGTAAAGTCAGATGCAAAAATGGCGCAAGCATCTGGCATTTACTTCAGTGGCAAGAGACCCTGATGCAGTCGCCCCCAACACACACATATGTGCATTTAAATAAGTCAACAAAGATCTACAAAAAGCAAATGGCCAGCATGCTACCGCATCCCTCTCGGGAGCGCATCCAGGTGTGGGCTCACCTTCAGGTCCAAGGGCAGCTTGTTGGAGGTGAACACACTCAGCTTGATCTGTGGGATGCTGATCTTGAGGTTTTCAAAGTAGTACCGAGTTGGCGTTCCTCCTTGCTCCACTGTCTTTTCATGGAGGTTTTCATCATATTTTTCTACCTCTGGTACAAAGGCAGAATTAAAAAAACAAAAGCAAAATCTATTAGTGTCATGACTCAAACACTTGTGCCCCACTACGCCTTTAATCCCAGCACTCGGGAGGCAGAGGTAGGAGGATCGCCATGAGTTCGAGGCCACCCTCAGACTCCATAGTGAATTCCAGGTCAGCCTGAGCTAGAGTGAGACCCTACCTCGAAAAACCAAAAAAAATAAAAAAAATTAAAAAAATAAAAATAAAGTTGCCAACTGTCTCACTTCCTTTTTCCAAGTCAGTGCTGCACACGGCACTGCCTGTAGAAGAAAGTCTGCTTCACAAAGCTTACCCCAAAGAAGATGGGCTTAACCTATGTGACTCGATGCTGTTCACAGAGATTATCTTTGGAGAAAGTAACCAAGATGGGAGAGCGCAAGGACACAGGTGTGTCTGCCAGCTCCAGACTTCCAGAACTCTTATCGCTAGTTACCTATGGTCAGTTACTACCAGTGCTGCTCACAGATGAAGGATGCTGTAGCGGACCTGCTTATCTGTGCTCAGGAAACAGAAGTGACTATTGTGAAGAAAGGACTGAAAGCTGAACGGAAAGGGGGCTCTGATGAAAGGCAGACAGAGCCCCGAGAAAGCCATTATGCAGTGGGTGGGAAGAAATTTCTAACAGCAACTTGCAGAATGCTTACAAGAAAGTTTGCTCAGTGAAGCTTAAAGTAGAAGTGGTCAGGAAGGAAACTAAATAGAAAGCCTACCTGGCTGGCAGCCTTTCAAGTGACTGAATATAAATAAACCCTGGAGTCCTAACCCAAAGCAAACGGCACACTAAACACACAGGACCTTGCTCTGGATCACATATAATTTTTTATGTTTTTTTTTTATTTGGTTGTTTTTTTTTTTTGAGGTAGGGTCTCACTCTAGCCCAGGCTGACCTAGAATTTACTATGTAGTCTGAGGCTGGCATCAAACTCACAGAGTTCCCCCTACCTCTGCCTCCCGAATGTTGGGATTAAAGGACTGCGCCACCACACTTGGATTTATTAGTTTTGAGGCTGTGACCAGGAAGCTGAACTCAGCGGTGACAGCTGAATCACTTCCAAAGCGCTGCTGGAAACTTAGGTTCTCTTCTCCAAAGGAGAGAGTAGGGTAACTAGACATGTTGGTATGGATGTCAAAAGTCAAAGAACTGAGGGCTGCCCCTATTTTTTTTTAAAACTAAACCAAAGGAACCACATGCGGCTTCCCAGCAGGCAGCCACTGGACATCCTGGGACACGGAAGACCCGGTGAGAACTGCCTAGCTTATGGATGAGCTCGGACAAGTAGCTAACTTGGAGAGGGAAGAGCTGGTACATAACCCTTGGCCCACTAGCTCAGGTACAAAGGGAAAGGGAGCTCGGAGGGCACCTCCTTCATGAGCTGACTGGCACATCGAACAACGGGCCCACCCCTGATGCAGGCGCAGAGCGCTGGGCTGTACCTGCCGCCGCCTGCTCGTAGCGGAAGAAGCTCAGCAGCTTGAGCAGCAGCTTCTCCTCGATTTGCACTGTGAACCTCTGAGCCGTGACCAGCAGGTGCTAGAGAGAGAGAGAGAGAGAGAGAGATTCTGTTTGCACGTGAGCACCACAGCGATCCTCATCCGGCCGTTAAGAAGGTCCCAGTGATTGCCGGGCATGGTGGCGCACAGCCTTTAACCCCAGCACTTGAGAGGCAGAGGGAGGAGGATCGCCGTGAGTCTGAGGCCAGCCTGAGACTCCATGGTGAATTCCAGGTCAGCCTGGACTAGAGCGAAACCCTACCTCGAAAAACCAAAAAAAAAAAAGAAGGTCCCAGTGAGCCAGGTGGCAGGAGGCTTGCTTGAGCCCAGGACTTCCAGACCAGCCTGGGCAGCATAGCAAGATCTGTCTCTTTCCTCATGTGATTTTATTTCTGGCTTATCTACCTTTACCTTACAACAATTAACCAAAAGCTGCACACATTCAGCAGACAAAGTGCCACCCAACTGCTTGGTCCCCAGGGCACCAGGTCCTCACTGTCATTCATGGTGGGTGAACTCCAGCACACTACGCTCAGATTGTGGTCACTCACGTAAGGAGCTGCAGGGCCAGATTTAGGGCTAAGGGCTGCAGGCTGGCTTCCATCTTTAATATTTGATCAGAGTGATCTAAAAGAGGATCCTTCACTCTGACGAATGAAGATTGGTCTCTGTGAGTTCAGCACTACCAAAGTTCAACCACGAGGTCAGTGAAGACACAGACTAAGGATATGTGGTGCCAAAAACAGGCACTCCTGTATGTTCTCATAAACAGTGTGATGAAAGTCGCATGTGCCTGCACCCTACAGAAGACCACATCCATGCACACATCGTATGCCACTCTGAGGCTTGGCAGAGAACATATCAACCTCCTACAAGCCAACACCCGGCCTCCTCGCCAGCCCACCTTGTAGATGTTGGTCAACGCGCTCTTACTGGGGAACTTCACAGCGTTAACTTGCACAGCAGGGCCCGTCTCAATGACCTCGTTCTCGTTGCTCAGGGGAGTCACATAGAGCATGAAGGGCTGCGTGGTACCAATGAGCTGATTGTCCACCTGCAGCATGAAAAAGCAGCAAAACAGAAACATAACCAGACAGGCCACTCAGTCCTCATCTCACCTTTGAATAGCCTCATGATGCACAGGAACTCCAAGAGCTCTCTGGCCATGCATTCCACGACCTCACCAGCAACTGCAAAACACATTCTCACCAAAGACTCGTGATGGTGCTGATGGGCAAGGTGATGCCCACCTGTAATCTTAGCACTTGGAAGACGGAGCCAGGGTGACTGAAAGTTTGAGGCCATCTTGGACCACATGGTGAGAATCTAACTCAAAAATGACAACAACAATAACAACAATAAATAATGATAAATAGGAGTAACTATGAAAATAGTATTTTGAGGGGAGTACTTCATAAAGACAGTAGATTTGAAATTAACTCAACTTAACCACTCCAAAAAATATACACAGTTCAAACATGTTTAATACAATAAGCAAACAGAGTTTCTGTTTGCCAATTGAAAGTTAATTCTAATATTGAAAAGAAAACCTTTTTAAAGCCTTGGGGGAACAGATCTGATGGGTGAAGCACAGTGTCAGTCACCACAAGCACTGTGTCTTTGCTGCAAACCTGGGCACACTGTCCTTAGCTTACAAATGAGGAACTGAGGAGAGGCCCTTGCTCCCGTAGGCCACTGACAGAACTGGGATCTGCATGAGGTCTGTCTGACCCCTAGGCTGGTGCTCTTAACTGCTATGACACTGATGCTTTTCCCTCATTCCAAATTCCTTGAAGACAATAAAAATGAGAGACCCAGGAGCTCAAGCAGCTTCCAACTGGGAACTGCTCCCATTCCTAGTCAACGCCCTCCTTCAGAATGTAGTGAGTAATTTAGTGGCATCAGGGGCCCATTACTCCTCCTGCCTGGAGTAGCACACAAAATCCAGCCGCACCTGGACACTTCAGCAGGTCAGGGGTCACTGCTGGAGAGGCCACATTTGCCTTCTATTTCTCCCAGAGACCCACACTGGAAGCAGGAAAGCCAACAGGCCAGATGCTGGGTACTCCTCAGTGCTCAGTAGCTATTCTGTACCCTGCTACCACCTCCCTATCATCCCTAAAGGTGGTACGGATGATCTCTCCCCATCCTGCTAGCAAGTAAACAGAAGTGTGGAGAAGCTTCCAGAAGCTAGTTGCTCACAATCCAACAACTACGTGATAGAATCTCAGGAACCAGCTCCTTTGCCCTTTCTGCTATGTCCCCACAATGGTCCAGGGTTAGTGCTCACACTCCTTCTGTTGATGAGGGTAAGACACTCTCAGCACTACCTTCCTTTCTTGCCCTTCCGTGTACTCTCTAGACAGTGGTCAACATGGTGTTTTTTTGTTTCTTTTTTAGGGTCTCGCTCTAGCCCAAGCTGACCTGGAATTCACTATGTAGTCTCAGGGTGGTCTTGAACTCACAGCAATCCTCCTACCTCTGCCTCCCAAGTGCTGGAATTAAAGGCGTGCGCCACCACACCCAACCAAAGTGATTTTGAAAAACCATAAACCAGGCTGGAGCGATGGCTCAGCAGCTAAAGGTGCTTGTTTATAAGGCTGATGGCCTGGGTTCGATTCTGAAGTACTCACGTAAAGCCAGGGACACAAAGTGGTGCATGCGCTTGGAATTCATTTGTAGCAGCAGGAGGCCTCCAGGGTACCCAAATTCTCTTTCTCACTCTTCCCCCCAAATAAATAAGTAAATATTGAAAAAAAAAAAAAACACCATAAGCCAAGTCTGACTTGATGCCCTCTCCTAGGGTTCCTCAAATCCTCTGTGGTTGCACATTCTCTGCCTGCAAGTTTAGTTCACCCCTCACCTCCTCAGGAAGACCTCCCAGGCCACTAATCTAAAATAGCACCATCCCCATTATTCCTTCAGAGCCCTTACCACAGTATTTGCTTATGTATACTGGCTTCCTCGCCTAGGTGGTAGCTCCAGGAGAGCAGAGGTAGCACACATTTTATCAAGGCTATGTCTCCAGAACCTCGCTAGTACTGTTGATCGTCAGTAAGGACTCACTGAGTGAAGCAATTGTTCACTACCTCATCCAATACAGAAATGAGGATGAGCATCCTGACCTAAAATCTGAAGTCCAAAATGTCCCAGTATCCAAAACCAATGGGGAGGGGGGGGGCTGCATACTATAAAACTGTTGCATGCACAAACTGATGAAAACAAAATTACCTTTGAGCAATGTGCGTAAGGTGTATAAGAAACATAAATGAACTCTGTGTTTATACTAGGGTCCATTTCCCAATGTGTATCAGGATGCATATGCAAATATTCAAAATTCCTAATGCTGAAGCACTTCTGGTTAGATACAGGGCCTGTATTTTCTATTGTTAAATATTTTCCACAGCACTGTCACAATAGAGAAACCTGTTTGTTTTCTCCATTTAGGGGAGGGGATCCTGGGGCCTGAACCTTGAGCCTCATGCATCTAGGCAAGTGCTCTACCTCCCGTTGATGGCATATGCTTCTTTTCTGTGCTTCTCAAGACATATGAAGACACATTTTAAAGTTTTGTTTTCTTTTTTGAGACAAGGCCTTAAGTTGTAGCCCATGTAGGCAAAGAAGTCACTATGTAGCACAAGATGAGCCCTGACTCATGGCAAACCTCTTGTCTCAGCCTCCCAAGTGTCACGGCACCTACTTTCTTCTTAAAGCATGGAGCCGCTTGGGTAGAATAATAAACAGCCGAAATCCTAACACTTGGGAAACAGGGACAGTGGAACGTAGAGCCCAAGGTAAGCCTAGGCTATACAGTGAGATCCACCCTAAAAAAAAGTTAAAGTTGAAATGGTAACTCAGAAACAGATCTTCTCTAAAATTAACCAAGAAGGACAAGGAAAAACAGCTCCAAGATACTGACTTTCTAGCTGTCCTCTAACAATGGGATGTAATTCCCTTGAATGCTTTGTTCTGTGTGATACACAGTGAAAGAAGAAAGAGCATCTGGAAGGAGATGCCGCCTGGCCCTCTGTATCCGGATGCACAGCGCTCTCAGGACCCAGGAGTGGCAAGCCTGGGGGCCGCATGTTCCAGGAGCAACGCCTGAAATCTGTTTATTTTCTCCGCTTTGGGGGAGGGGGTCCTGGGATCTGAACCTTGGACCTCATGCATGCTAGGCAATTGCTCTACTACCAGTAGATTGCATGTTCCAGGAGGAATGCCAGCTGTCCAGCCACGTGGAAAAGCAACCACAGGCCAGGGTCAGGGGTCCCTGTTTTGGAAATGTTACCAGAACTAGTGATCCGGACTTTTAGCGGAGGTAGGAAAGAAGGATCTCAGTACGACAATACAAAGAGACAGGAACAGTTCTGACAGTATCATAGCTAAAAACGGAATCCTTCCCTGCCCCCAAAAACAGTGAAAATCAACTTATTTATTTATTTTGTTTTTTTAGAACTCTGAAAATTAATCCAAAGACTTGCAGCAGTCCAACAGGCAAGCATCCAGGAAAGTCAGCTTCACGCTGGTAAGAATGAGGGGTGGGCACGACTGACTCTGTGGTATCTGCCACCCCCCCACCCTGCCCTGTGACAGCCTAGAAAGCCATCACCACCAGTCTTGGGGGCAATAGGACAGCTGCTAGTGGCACGAGGACAGACTCACAGCTCCATGGCTGCAGCTGTGAGCACTGCCAGGACCTGGCTGGGCTGGCACCTCTCCCATGCCTGAGGCCAGTAATCTACATCTTCCTCCCCCTCCCCAGGAGACTGGTTTGGTAAAGGCTGATTAATTTTATTGTTCTTCCTAAAGAACCAACATTTTTTCTTTTTTTTTTTTTTTTTTTGAGGTAGGGTTTCATTTTATCCCAGGCTGACCTGGAATTCACTATGTAGTCTCAGGCTGGCCTCAAACTCATGGCGATCCTCCTACCTCTGCCTCCCAAGTGCTGGGATTAAAGGTATGCGCCACCATGTCTGGCCTAAAGAACCAACTTTTGATTTCATTGCTTTTCTCTATGATCACTGATTTCTAGTTCATTGATTCCAATGTTATCTTTCTTATTTCTTACATTAATTTTGTGTTTAATCTGTTCTTTTCCAGTTTCTTAAGATAACACCCAAGTTCAATGTTCTAAAGACTATTAATATCATTTTCTTCCTTCTTTTACGTTTATTTGGCTTTTGTTTATATCTGCATGTGCAGGTATGTGTGTGTGTGTGTACACGTATGTACATACATTCATAGGTGTGTGGCCCAAGTGTGCATGCCTGTGGAGGTCAGAGGTTGATATCAAGCAATTGCTCCTTATGTTTTTGAAACAGGGTCTCTCACTGAGCCTGGCACTGGCGATTTGGCTAGACCAGTACTGGGGTACTCCACACTCTGCATTCACACGGGAATCTAAACTGAGACCTACACATGTGGGTAGCAAGTGCTTTACAGCTGAGCCACCTCTCCAGCTCCCTTCTGCTCTAACAGAGATGCGGGTCAGTAAACTTCCCTTCAGAAATTTGGTGTCATTTCAGCCAGGCTGGTGGACAGAGGGGAGAGAAAGAGAGAAAAACAAGAGAGACTCCAACTCAGACAAGGCAGAAGGAGAGCACCGACACCCCAAGGCTATCTTCTGACTTGTCCCCATATATACCATGGCACATACGTGCCCTGGTGCGCGCACACGCACACACACACAAACACACACACACACACACAGTTTTTAAAATCCTTGACTCTAACTGTGCTTCTGTCTGACTTTTCCTTCCGTTTTCCTCCCATGTATTTGAAACTCTATGATTAGGCATATCAATGCTCAAATGTGTCATGTCCTCTTGATTAATTAATTCTAATATCATTAGGAAATTACCTTCTTTATCTCTGGTAATATCTTTGCTCTGAAATCTGTTCTGACACTAATTAGCAAGACTCCCACTTCCTTATGACTAGTGAAAATGTGGTCTATCTTTTTTCTTTTTAACCTATTTGTATCTTTGTAGTTAATGTGTATTTCTTCTTTTGGAGACAGGGTCTATGTGGCTCATGCTGACCTTGAATTCATGATCCTCCTGCCTTGACCTCCTGAGTGCTGGGATTACAGACTCCACTAATGTGTCTTTCTTGTGGGTGGCATATGACAAGATCTGGCTTTTCTATGTGATCTGACCATATCTATGTTTTGAAAGTAAATTGACACATGAAGTCTGTGTCTACCATCTTGTCATTTGTTTGCTTTTTGTCCATGTTGTTTTCTTTACTCTCTGCTTTTTTTCTGGATTAATCAAGCACTTTTTAAAATTATCCCAACATACCTCTTTTGTTGAATAATTACTTATAACTCATTATTTTGGTGGCTGCTTAATCTTTAATGTTTCCTTCTAAGATTTTTTTTTTTTTTTTTGAGACAAGGTATCCAATTTAGGATTGCCCCAAACTCCCTATGTAGCTTAAAATAACCTTGAACTTCTGATCTTCCTATCTCTACCTCCCAGGTGCAACCATACCCAGTTTTCATGCTATATCGTATCACTTAGCATATAAGATCTTCGTAGCTAGGCATGGTTGCATAAAACTTTAATCCAGGACTCAGGAGGCAGCGGTAGGAGGACTGCTGTGAGTTCCTGGTCAGCCAGGGCTACAGTGAGACCCTACTTCAGAAAAAAAGATCAGTGTAATCTATTTCCATCTCTTAGTCTTTATGCTGTTGACAAACATTTTACTCTTCTATATGATATGGTATAGACTTCAATATTATTTTTGCCTACACAGCCAGTATCTCTTTAAGGACTTTCACTGCAGGTTTGCATCGCCACTTTGTGCTGGTTCTGATCTCCATCTCAAGTGCTTTCTGTCTGCTAAATGAGTCTCTAACATGCTGAGACATTTCCTGTCAGTGGATAATAAATTCATCATTTCTTCTAAAAAAAAAAATCTTTATTTCACCCTTGCTTTTGAAAGATATTTTTTCTGGGTACAAATTTCTAGAAAAACAGCTTTTTGCCAGTTCTTCAATACTTTAAAGAAGTTGTTCACTGTCATTGTTCTCAACAAGCATTGACATTCATATCTTTGTTCCTTGGTATGTAATTTTTTTTTGGTAACCTTCAAGCTGCTTTGACAACAGCTTTGGATAATTTGATGATAATGTGTCCAAATATCCAAATGTGTCCCTCAGTAGTAGTAGGGAGCTAGGACCAAGATGCCCTGTATACTAAAATCCAAGAATACTCTAGTCTCTTATATAAAGTAGTGTAGCAGTAGCAAATAAGCTACACACAGCCTCCACATCGTCTCTAGATTACTTACAGTACCTCCTACAAGGTAAATGCTATATAAACAGCTGTTGTGTGTTATTGCTAAGGAAACAATGATAAGAAAGAGGTCTGTATAGACACAGTAAATTTTGGCCTGAGGCTGGAGAAGCCATGGGTGTAGACGGCCAGCTGTAGCCCCCTTAGAGATTGCACATCATATCCACCCACTGAAATTTTCACTTCATTTTCATTTCTAGAAGTCTGAGTTTTTATGTCTTCCAGGTCTCTACTTAACATTTTTTGAATACACATATCAGTTCTAATAAGAGTTTTAATGTCTTCTGAAAACTCTAACATTTGCTAGTTCAGGGTCGTTTTGACAGCTTATTCTTGTCATTTTGGCGTACTTCCTGCTCATTTACAACTTCTGACAGGCTGTCAGCCAGTGGATTTGGCCTTGGGTGCTGGACACTTTTGTATTACAATAAATCTCCTTGCGTGTTGTTCAAGGATACAGTTAATTTACTTGAAAATGGTTGACCCTTTCAGCTCTTCCTTTTAATGATTTTCCAGGCATGATCAGAGCAGAGCTCAGCTCGAGGCTAATGAGGCTAATTAACCATGGAGGCACATTTTAGATTTCTAGTCCACCTGGTAGGGGCAGGCCACATTCCCAGCCTATGTGAGTACCAGGCACTATTCCCTTAGATCATACTTATCAATACTGAATACTCAGGGGGGACCTTCTCTGGGACCCCAGATTTAGTGTGCAGCTCTGTTTCCTCAGGCACAACGCATGTAACCATAGTTGTCTTGGTCTCCATGAATGCTCAGCCCTGATTTTTATCGCGTATCCTTTGTGCAGGGCTCTGTTTAGTCTCCTTTCCTAGCACCATGGCCGGCAAAGTGCTCAAGCTGTTTCACCTCTGCTGTTTGCCACTGTGCGGGGTCACTGTCCTTTGTGGTCTAATATCCAGTGTCCTGAAGGTATCTCCTTATTTTATACGGAGTTTGTGGTTGTGTCAGGTGGAAGGGAGAGCCATTCCCATTACTCCATTTTGACTAGAAGGGAAAGTCCAGACCCAACTGTTTCACCTATGATGACCCTCAACTCCCCTGAGCAACGGCTAATGAATGAGTCTCTCTTCCTTTTTCTATTGGCAGGATGGAAAAACATGGCTCACCTTCCTCCATGCCACCCTGACTTAACCCAAGTTATTTACACAGCAGCTAGTATATCTATAACTCCCCTGTAGAAAAACATTAGCTAGTAAGAGAAATATGGGTAGAAACTACTCCGTAAGATGATTTTGTTGTTGACACAAGATTATTTTCCCCCAAAAGCTAAAGTTTCTAGAACACCAAACATTAAATTCGGTTGGATGTTTAGCATGAAAACAAGATTATTCACTCTGGAACTGAATACCTTACCTGGACATCCTGTATGCTGAGTTCAAGCATGTGACTGGTTGCCAGCTGGGTGTAGTGGACATTGATGCCTGTAAGACTTGCAAAGACCAATTCTTCTGGAACTTTATTGATTAAGGAGATACCAATTCCACCTTCTAACCGCACAAGCACCTGAAAGGAAATCAAAGCATCACATTAATTGCTTAAAAACAGAGTTATGGTAGCCAAAATACAAGCAAATGAATAGTTTTCAATCCCTTGACTCTGCCTCTGAGCTGGTGGAAACTGAAGTCTGCCAAGCACCTTCTGGGCTCAAGTACCTTGTCTCCCTAGAGACCTTCCTGTTTTGGGAGACTTCACAGCTAGGCCAGAACTCCAGAAGAATGTGATGATCCCTCCACTACATCTCTCAGGCATTCTTCAGTAAAGGAGTGAAAGTGATTTGACAACCTGTCTATTTGGGATGTGAGCTTCTAGCAGGTTATTCAATGCACTTTCACACTGTCTAACATGGTGCCTCATACATAGGCGTTCATTTTTTTTTTTTTAATTGAGTATCGTGGCTGGGGTGATGTCTCAGGCACTTGCTTGCAAAGCCTGCTAATCCAGGTTCAGTTCCCCAGTACCCACATAAAGCCAGATGCACAAAGTGGCACATGTGTCTGGAGTTTCTCTGCAGCAAGAGGTCCTGGCATGCCCATTCTTTTTCTTTTCTCTCTACCCATGGTTGCAAATAAATAAAAGGTTTTTCATTTGTGTTTTTTTTTAATTGAATATCAAGTAAGTGTGCTTTATCATGTTTATCTCATTTCCCTTTGAAAACTTGTCATTCTCTTGCTAATGTCCAACCAAAGAGAAGGGAGGAAAGATGTTAAGAGTTAGATGGAGAAAGAAAAAAACCTTCGAGGTTTTTTTTTATTGTTGACTTTAAATCGCTAAGCTTCCCCCCCCCCCTTTTTTGGTGTCAACTTGCTTTAGCAACATTTATTAGGCTGTGATTCCAGATCAATTTTAGCCATCACTGACATGACTTCCCACATCCTTGTGGTCACAGTTAAGAGAGGGCGAAGCAACACCCAGATTCAGAACTCACACCAGGCAGAAAGAAAACAAAACCCGAGAGAAATCCTCAGCAAACTGCTGATCAAGAAAATAACTCTTCGTGGCTAGAGAGAGGGATTAGCGGTTAAGACACTTGTCTACAAAGCCCAAAGACCCATGTTCAACGCCCTAGGTCCCATGTAAAGCTAGATGTACAAGGTGATGCAAACGTACAATGTCGCACATGTACACAGGGTGGCACGTGTGTCTGGAGTTTGATTTCAGTGGCTGGAGGCCCTGGCAGGCTAATTTCTCTCTCTCTCTCAAAAAGAAAAAGAAAAAAACCTTCAACATTTGAAACTTACTTCCAATTCCTGTTCCATGTGTGGATTCCTCAGTTTCCGCAGCTCTTGCTCAGTAACAGGAAGGTCCTCCGCATCATAAGATGGACGATCACTTTTCCGCTGACTGAAATCTGATATCTGAAGACAAATAAGATAGTATACAGAGGGTTCTCACTTCCACAGGGAAATCCATTCTAACCCATGTAAACTGTGTAGGTCCAAAGTCATTATATGATGGTTGAGAGATGGCTTAGTGATTAAGGTGCTTGCCTGAGAAGCCTAAGGACCCAGGTTCGACTCCCCAGAACCCACGTAAGCCAAGGTAGCTCATGTGTCTGGAGTTCATTTGCAGTGGCTAGAGGCCAATAAATACATTTTTTAAAAATCACTATATAAAAAGCCCAGCATGGTGGCATTATTTCTTTAATATCAGCACTTGGGAGGCAGAGGTAGGGAGCATCACTGTGAGTTCAAGGCCACCCTGAGACTACATAGTGAATTCAAACTCAAGCCAGGGCTAGAATGAGACCTCAAATCCCTCCTCTCCCGCCTCAAAATAAGAAAGTTGCTATATGCTCAAGAGTCCTGTGGTAGCTAAGTGCTTCCTAGCACTAACGCAAGATGGGCACAGTCATGCAGCAAATGTGGTCCCACATCTATGCAGCACACACCAGCTGAGGACCTTGCCAGTTTTGCAGAGTAAGGTGGGACATCTGCCAGGGCATGGAATGACATAAGTCACAGAATGTGAATTTCAAGCTCCCTGCATTCACTTCTGACTTACTTAAGGAGAGTACTTTCTAAGGTGGAATTTAACTTTAGAAGAAAAATCACTACTATAGTTCAATATTTTCTTTTCCTTGCTCCCTAATTACAATACGACTGATTAAGCCCCACTCCAGCACAGATCTCGCCCTGAGCTTCAGGCCCATATTCACACTGACTTCCAGACATTGTCACATAGACTCAAGTAGCAGCCTTAACTCAACAAGTGCCAAACCTAACTCCTCACTCCCCACGTCTGCTCTGTGCTCCATGCAGTGATCGGAACTGTCGTGCCCTCGGTGTCCAGGGAGGAATCCTGGGGGTCATCCTTGACTCAGTGTCCCCACCACACTCAATTACTAAATACACTTCAGTTACATGGCTTCTTTCCATCCTCCCAAGCCCACCCTGCCCTTTGTTCCAGTGCAGGCCCTCATCATCCCGCATCCACATCACTTGCAAGGGACGATCTGGGCTTTCACTGCCTCTAGCTTTGCCCACCACGTCTCCACATGGCAGTCATGTGAGGACCCCAATCACATTCTGATCATGCCAGTCCCTGACTCCAGCCTGCCTGCCTTAGATAAATCACTCTATCATTAGTATCTACCTCCAGCTTCTCATGTCCTGGCCTATCTAGACTCTATCATTAGCCTTATTTCTTGCCATATATTACTTGCCAGTCAGGCTAAGGACTTCTCTGTTACGTTTCTTCACTAATCAGCATCCCAAACACTATGTGATTTTAGTCTTTTATACTTATTTCTCAGCAAATCTTTACTCCCCTAGAATAAACTGTAAGAGGACAAGGAATTCTGTCTGCTCCCTGGCGCATGCTAAGTACTAGAACTGTACCTGGCTCTGTACTGGGTCAGTAACTTCCTGCTGGGTGAAACTGTGCATCACTGAGACAAAGGCCCCCACCTTTCCTGTTCTACTCAGTTACCTCTTTTCTATTAGCCTACAGAGATTAGTTTACATATTCTTTCTTGTAGAAAGCTCCCCCAATTTCTAAATCCCAAAATAAAGACCTTTCTACAAAGTTTGCCCTCATGACACAACATTTTAATTGGTTGACTGGGGACCTCATATCTTTTGTTAGTATGTCAGTTATTTAAATTAGCAGTGAAAACACTGATAATATTAGCACACATTGTTCTTCACATTATCTTCCTTAGTGCTTACACTTTCTCATTTTAAGATGGGGTCTGTGTAGCCCAGGCTGGTCGTGAACTTACGGAAGTCCTCCCACGTGCTGGGAGCAGCGTGCACCCCTCCCCCTAGCTAATTCCTATGCTGTTAGATAAGACCTTACGTGCATGATGCTTATTCTTTATACTTACATTTTACTTCTACTTCCCACTCATAACTTTAGGATGTAGCCCCTATCCCCATTTCACAGATAAAGACATATCTTCACACTGGCATAAGTCTGTTCAATGACTAAACACGAGGAAGAAATAGCTCCTGTATGACAGGTGATCACCTGGAGTGCTCTAGTTGGCCCATCGGGGATGACTCTGATGGACAGCATTCCAGAACCAGGCCGCATTTTTTGGTTAATAAATTGTTGTTCGGGTGGAACTGGCCCCAAAAGCTCCACGGATGAGTCAGGACCAAGAACAACTTCAGCTCCATCAAACAATCCAGAAAGACCTCCTTTGGCCTGAAAGACATCAATGTAAAAATGAGTAAGAAAAAGCAAAGTCAGACTGTCATATTACATTCCATTTGAAAAGGGTTACTGAACTTAAATGCTCCTTTTGGAAGGTCATGATCATGATCATTTACTATTTATTTGGTCTTACTAGCGTGCGAAAAGTAAGATTATGTAAGTTGAACCACATGAATTTGGGGAATTATATAAGAGATAACTCCATGAATCATTAATTGGTTTTATTCTACCCTTATAATAAATTTTTAAATAATTTTTTGTTTTTCTTTGAACTTTAAAAAAATTTACTTGCAAGCAGAGAGACAGACAAAGGACAGAAAAAGAGAGAACGGGCACACCAGGGCCTCCAGCCACTGCAAATGAACTCCAGATGCATGCGCCACTTTGTGCATCTGGCTTTACGCAGGTACTGGGGAATCAAACCTGGGATGTTACGTTTTGCAGACAAGTGCCTTAACTGCTGAGCCATCTCTCCAGCCCTACTTTGAAATTTATGAGAGACCCTGTCTCAAAAAGAGGTGGGCAGCATACCTTAGGATGACATCTGAGCTTGTTCTCTGGCCTCCACATGTGTGCATATCCATGTGTGCACACCTTCACACACATGTGTGCCTACTCACACACAAACACACATGTACACTATACACATGCCCAAACCTGAACTAACCCAAATATTCGAAGTTGGAGTCTCTTCTCAAATGTACAAAAAATACAGTTCTTGGACTATCAGGGGATGCCCAGTTCTATAAACTTGTTAGGGAAAAACATCCTTGCTGTAGAATATCCCACATGAAGTGTAAGTCCCAAGATAAAGCTGGTGGAGGGCACCATGGGCCAGTGAGGACAAATGCAAACGAATGTCTGAATTCAATGTTTGTTTTTCAAGCCAGGGTCTCACAGGCTGCAAAGGCTGGCCTTGAACTCATGATCCTCCTGCCTCTGCCTCCTCAGTGCTTGGGTTATTGTTGTGTGCCGCCCTGCACAGCCCCTTGGTTCATTTAAAAATACTGTGTAATGAAAAGGAAACTCTGAGCTGAATTCACAGGAGAGTTTTCAATACAAGGAAAGACTTCTGCAACTTATAAGTTTAGAAAATGCATACATAACTCAATAAGGACAGTGTTGGAAAATGTTTTAATACTTTCAATTACTTTAGTTAGCCTAAGAAGATTGAAATAAGCTTATTTCCCTAACCAAAACACATTCTACTCTGATGAATACTATTATTATGGGGTTATTCAC
The DNA here is from genome assembly GCA_036346955.1 of Dipus sagitta. NCBI lineage: Eukaryota > Metazoa > Chordata > Mammalia > Rodentia > Dipodidae > Dipus > Dipus sagitta. The sequence goes on from CM070773.1 coordinate 126,178,027, forward strand.
AAGCAATGAAATGATGAAACAGATTTAGGAAACAACAAACACAAGAAAGGGATTGGGGCGGGGAGGGGGGGGGAGGAAAATGTTCCAAGAAAATTGGAATTACATGGGGTTTAAAAAAACCTAGAAGTAAAGTCGGGGTCAGACCCGGAATCCACCAATTATAACAAGCCCTCTTTAGCCTCTAGAAGTCTGAACTGTATTGCTAATTGGAAATCACAAATCCATTCCAGATGTGTGCTTCGTATAAGCAAGCAGCTTGCCTTTGATGAAAAAGCTCAGGGCAAGAGAGATAAAAAAAAATAAATCTCACCAACTAGAAGTGGGGAGACTCCTCGGAGTCATGCACACTGCCCTGGACTATAACCTCCCCTGTGAAAGGACAGCCTGATTCTACCAAGAACAAAGGTGCCAAGAGTCTCTGCGAAGGGCCTCATGTTTATGTTCATGTAAACCCAAACTGGGACAGAATTGTAGGCAGTCACATATATTGTCCTGTTAATATATGCAAAGCGCCGAGCCACCCTCCTGTCTGCCCATCTCAGAGCCATAGGTTTGCTCCCAGCTTACAGAAAAGACAAGGCAAAAAAAAAAAAAAAAAAAAAAAAACTCTCAACTTAAACTCCTATTGCTTATGAAGTACCTGAGAATGCATTGTGCAACAGAAAGGTTGTATTAAAGAGAGAGGAGTGTTGGCTGTGACATTTGCTGCAACAGTTAAACAAACATTTATTTGGACACTGCTAGGAACGCAGCAATGAAGTCAAGATTACGGAGAGCCCACGACCAGCTCCTGCAGCCGAGACTGCTGTGTCTTCGAAACTAACTCCAGGGGCCTAAAACTCGGGGTTGGCTTTTTAGTGGATACTTTTATTTCCTTCTTTTAAAAAGTACATAGGCAATTTATGACATCAGAAAAAAAAATTTTCAGGGGAAAGGAGGGAAGTAAAGAGCGAGGCAGACAGGCAAAAGCCATCACCCAGAGCACAGCTGTGTCTGTCACTCTCTCAAGAATCCTTCCCAGGTATGAACAGATGCACCACAAAAGCTTGAATGCCCTTTATTAAGAGTAGCACTCTGTAATGATTGGCTCATCATGTTCCAGCTGAGTGGGGCTTTGTTTCAAGGAAGAACCAAGCCCCGTGTGCTGAAACCAAAGGCGTCAAAAGCTGCTGACCTGCACAACCAGCCCATGCAAGCCGCAGGTCAGCTTCCCTTCGCGGAAACTCCAGGTCTGAGTGGTGCTTCGCCTGCGGTCCGGCTTCCTCAGCATCAGCGGCTCATACCTGGACAAAGAAAGGCATTGAGTCTTCGGGGTCAGCGAGAAGCTGAGGATCAGGCTGTGCTGCAATCCTCTGAGCAATTTCTACCCTGAAAATCTAATAGGGCAACTTAGCTTCAGTCACGTGGCACTGAAGGGGTCTCTCAGTGACAAAAGATGAATAAAAGTTTGAGATATAAGTTCACTGGCTGGAGAAGTAGCTCAGCAGTTAAGGCATTTGCCTGCAAAGCCTAAGGGGCCAAGTCTGACTCCCCAGTACCCATGTAAAGCAGATGCACAAGGTGGCACAGAATCTGTCTTTGGGAATATGACAGGCTTGAGACATTGGGATAAAAATATAAATATATCCAGGCGTGGTGACACATGCCTTTAATCCCAGCACTCAGGAGGAAGGAGTAGGAGGATCACCGAGAGTTCAAGGCCACCCTGAGAATACACAGTGAATTCCAGGTCAGCCTAGACTGGATGAAACCCTACCTCGAAAAACCAAAACTATATACATATATATATATACACACACACATACACACATACTTACATACATACATACATACATCCATCCATACATACATACATACAAATTCTCAGGCTGGAAGAGATGGCTTACCAGTTAAGGCACTTGCCTACAAATCCAAAGAACCTGGATTCGATTCCCCAGGACCCACGTAAGCCAGATGCACAAGGGGGCTCATGTGTCTGGAGTTCATTTGCAACAGCTGGAGGCCCTAGCAACAATTCATTCTCTCTCTCTCTCTAAAACTCTCATAAATAAAAATAAACACTTTAAAGGTCAGCCTGGGCTAGAGTGAAACCCTACCTCAAAACACCAAAAAGAAAAAAAAAATTACTTAGAAATAAAACATTAACCCTTATAAGAGTTTATAGAACCCTATTTGGGGAGACAAAATTCCCAAGTTTGAATTTGAAAGCAATGAGCTTGACTCGGAAGTCACCCGGCAGATTACCTGTTGTCAGTCACAGCGGCCAGCCCAGCGATATCCAGGATGGCGGAGCCCTCGGTGGAGCGGGCAGCCAAGGGCTTGTTGGGGTTGTGGGGAACAGCAGAGCCCTCATGGGCCAGCATTCCTGTTCCTGTCATCCTCCAGAGCTGAGAACGCTTCCCTGGTTCCTGATGGGCAACACACAAAGACAAATGAGCCACACTGTGGGTCACACGTAGCTCTGCACCGGAGGGACTGTCCCTGAGGACTAAGCTCTTTACCAGGAATGTTTCCACACTGAACAAGTGCTGAGCTGAGGGCTGGGAAGACGGCTCAGAGGTTAAAGGTGTTTGCTTGCAAAGCCTGCCAGCCTGAGTTCAATTCGCCAGTACGCATGTGAATGCACAAAGTGGCACATGCATTTAGAGTTTGTTTGCAGTGGCAAGAGGCCCTGGTGCACCCATACTCACAGACTCTGTCTCTCACATAAATAAAAAAATATGTATTTTTTAAAGATTTATTTTATTTTATTTGGTTTTTTGAGGTAGGGTCTCACTCTAGCCCAGGCTGACCTGGAATTCACTATGTAGTCTCAGGGTGGCCTTGAACTCACCGTGATCCTCCTACCTCTGCCTCCCAAGTGCTAGGATTAAAGTCATGTGCCACCACGCCCAGCTTAAAGATATATTTTTATTTATTTATTTATTAGAGACAGAGAGATGGCTAGAGAGAGAGAGAGAATGGGTACAGCACTACAAACGAACTCCAGATATATGTGCCACCATGTGCATCTGGCTTACATGGGACCTGGAAAATGGAACCTGGATCCTTAAGCATCACAGGCAAGTGCCTTAACTGCTAAGCCATCTCTCTAGCTTTAAAAAATATTTTTTTTAAAAAAATGCTGAGCTGAAACTTTCATTGTTGAACTTAGGATGAAATATGTTAAATTTTTACACCAAACAAAAATTATAAATGCTGAGAATTTTTAAAAATCTCCTTTCACACAGTAAAATTTTTTGTCCTTTTTAAAGGATCAGAAGCAAAAATACCAAAGAAATCAGAAGCAAATGGCTGGGCAGTCTCCTACCCTATCTGCACTGCTATAATCACCACTGTTTCAGAGGAGTGCTCAGCACTGCAATATCTCTATCACACCTTCCAAGGCTCAGGGTCCATTGCAGAAGAGGTGGCGGAAAGAATGTAAGAGCCAAAGGAAGGGTAGGGCTCCTTACAATGTGCTCCTCCAGACACAAAATGGCCTAGATATCCATGACCTCACAGTGCCTGACACTACCTACACAAGACCATCATAATACCATCATAATAGGAAGAAAAGATCATGAAATGAAAATAAAAAGAGAGGCTGATTAAGAGGGGGAGGAGGTATGATGGAGAGTGGAGTTTCAAAGGGAAAGTGGGGGGAGGGAGGGAATTACCATGGGATATTATTTACAATTATGGCAGTTGTCAATATAAAAAATATTTAAAAAAATTAATCACCACTGTTTCAGATAGTGATACTAGGTGCCCTGACTTGAAAAAAAGGATCCAACTACAGAGAACAAAGGATAGTCACTATCTCCTAACTAGCAACCCTGCAGATAAGCATAATTAACAAAGGTTTTTTTTAATGGAAGTGAGGCTAGAGATATTGCTCAGTGGTTAAAGGTACTTGCTTGCAAAGCTTGATGGCCTGGGTTCAATTCCCCAGTACCCATGTGACGCTAGATACACAAAGCAGTGTATGTGTCTGAAGTTATTTTGCAGTGGCAGGAAGATCTGACATGCCCATACTTTCTCTTTCTCTTTCTCCTTGCAAATAAATTAATAACTTTTTAAAAAGTGTAGATGTACCATTTTCTTCTTCCCCTTCTCTCTTCCCTTACAATTCAGTTCCTAGGGCTGGAGAGATGGCTTAGTGGTTAAGGCATTTGCCTACAAAGCCAAAGGACCTCGGTTCGATTCCGCAGGACCCACATAAGCTACATGCACAAGGTGGCACGTGTCTGGAGTTCGTGTGCAGTGGCTGGAGGCCCTGGTATGTCTATGTCCATTCAATCTCTCTCTCTCTCTCTCTCTCTCTCTCTTGCTCTGTCAAATAAAAAAAAAAAAAAAAAGGTTCCTAAACCTTCAGATAGGACTGATAAAGACAGCAGCCCATGAGGCCATGCATGTTAGCCCCTAACTATTAGAAATCTGTGAAAAGTTGTATAACCTCAGCTTGGGCTGGAGAGATGGCTCAGCTGTTAAAGGTGTTCAGTATCTGCAAAGCCTGCCAGCCTGGGATCACTTCCCCTGGGATCACTTCCCCAGGACCCACATAAAGTCACACACACCAAGTAGCAGATGTGTCTGGAGCTTATCTGCATTGACAGGAAGACCTGGCGTACCCATTCTTTCTCTCTCTAATAAATACATTTAAAAAATAATATATATGTAAGTAGAAGAACAAATTAATGGGGGTGAAAAGACCTAAGTGAGGTCAGGGAAAGAGATTGAGTAAGGAAAGTAGGAGGGAGGGCTAACAAAAATCTAAGAGGATACAAATAAGTAATATGGAAACCTACTTTTTGGACAATGGAACACACAGGAGCCATAGATTGTTACTAGAAAATTTTCAGTGCCAGGGATGGGATACTGTCCAGTGAGTTGTTGGCCACGGAGGTCCCTGATGCTCCCAAAACATTACAGTCCATGGCCGAGGCCCTTGGTTTCCCACAAGGAATAGATGGTAAGACCCTATTGCTGAAGACTCCACATACTTGGGCTACAAGGTCACTGAGAAATACTGCTGGAACTGAGCTGAAAAACCTCTCCATGTAGACCAGCTGACAGAAAGCTGGAAGAACCCATACTGCACGCAGTTCAATGGGAAAAAGAGAAATCACCAGTGAAGATACCCAACAGTGGACACTGCAAGCCTTATATTTGGCCAGCCAGGCCAAATGACCCAACGGGTGCAATAGTGGCACAGCTGTCATGGTGGAAACCAACTGCCCTCTAATTGGACTGGAGGCCTGCTCCATGGGGGGGGAATACATCCCTGATACTGAAAACTTAAAACAGGGATAGTCATGAGCCCTAGGAGTGTAACGTCTGCTACTATCTGGCTGAAACTATATACTATGCTCACCAAACTGCGCCAGGGCCTCCAGCCACTACAAACAAACTCCAAACACACTTGGCCCCCTTGTGCATCTGGCTAACATAGGTCCTGGGGAATCAAACCTGGGTCCTTTGGCTTTGCAGGCCTTAACCACTAAGCCATTCCTCCAGCCCTCAGTCAGGGCATTTTTGAACTGCATGATTTAATGATTATACCCCTGGTGCCCCCACCCTCAAAGTGGCTTTTGTATCCATGTGTTCCCAAACTTCTGTCATCTTTCCATTTCAACTATTTATGACCAGTCTTCCTGCCACTGTTAATATTTCTGTCCAAATTTTACTGCCTTCCTCTCTGCCACTAAGTCCATTAAGAAAAACATTCCCTTAAACTCACTTGCAAAGAACTGACATGCCTTTTTATCTTTTTATGCTGATTTACCAATATGTGTGAAAGAAGGGAATATTTTTATTTAATTCAGTTTGGGGAGATTAGGGAAGAGTTATGCCGATAAATGAAATAGTGAAAAATACAAAACATAAACCGAGGGGACTCATTTTTCCTAAAAAGGACATGGAAGGTGAGAAAGGCTGGAATTCGTAGTGAGGCACCAGTGGGGAGCACTGGCTGGACTGGGTAGGGTCCTCAAGACTGCCTGGTCCATAACTTGAGCAAGACATTCACTCCAAGTTTCCACTTTCTTGGCTGTCCAACAAAGACTTTAGACTAGCTAACCCTGAGCCCCTCCCAGGGGCTCTACCCCCATGTTCTCCGCTTACTCACCTTCTTCTTCAGGATGACTCTTTGGGTCTTTGGTGAGACATCTAACACCAGCTCTGCACAGGTAACGGCCTTGTTAGCCACGGGCCTTCCTGTTCCCTCCTGTAAACTAAAATTAAATAAATGAGTATGCAAACACACACACACAAGTATGTTTAAGTATTTATGGGGCTGGAGAGAGAGCTTCACTTGCCTGTGAAGCCTAAGGACCCAGGTTCGACTCCCAGTACCAATATAAGCCAGATGCACAAGGTGGCACATGCACCTGGAGTTTATTTGCAGTGGCTGGAGACTCTGGCGTGCCCATTCTCTCTATCTTCCTCTTTCTCTCTCTCCCTTTCTTAAATAAATAAATAAATAAATTTTTAGGAAGTATTTGTGAGTGTAAAAAAAAAAATCTTAATTAAATACGAAAAATTTCTGGTACACACCTGTAATTCTAGCACCCAGGATGCTGAGGCAGAAAGGCCATGGGTTCAAGACTACCCTGGGTCACATAGCAAGACTTTACCTCAAAATGAAGAAAAAACTCTAAAGTATAAAAGGGAAAATCTAACTTGAGAAGTATTAAGTATTAGGATTATACAATTATTCCTGGACAATCAAAGATTCATTTGTAAGAACATGCAGTCTGACTGTTTCTCTCTCCTGATAATCTTAGGAACATTCAGAGGGAGTAAAAAAACAAAAAGTAAGACCAAACCCAAGGCAGACATCCTAAGGACCAGCAATTTGTTCTACTCTGCCAGTCAGAATATTGCCACCACTCCATCCCCAAGTCTTGGCAAGAAATCAGTTCTTTTCAGATCAGAAAAACGGGGGGGGGGGGGGGGGGAGGATTAATAATCACCTTCCTCCAATTCAATCCTGTGGTACCTCTCTATGGCTTAAAAAGTCCATGTTTTACAGGATATTGCAGTCAACCTATGCTCTGAGGTATGTGGATGAGGTTTTATTTAGATTACTTGTCTGTTTACACTAATCCTCAATATCAAAAGAGGCCTGATATATTCATCCTTCTAGATACCAAGACCATAAGTGACAAAAAGAAAAACTGACAGATTTCACCAAAGTGAGAAAACTGATGTTCTTCAAGTGATGCTTTCCTTGGTTAAGAGACAATTTATAGAACGGGAGAACTGTTTGCAAGTCAAAAGGGACTGGTATCAGTACATAAAGAACTTTTTCAACCCAACAATAAAAAGGCCGTTTTAAGACAAGCAAAGAATTTGAAGACATTTCTCCAAAGACAAATAGTATATAAGCCATTTTACATGAAAAGATGTACAATACCATCAAGTATTAAGGAACATACAATGCACATGTTAAACAAAAAGAACAGAAAAGAACAAGGCGTGGTGGTGCACAACTTTAATCCCAGCACCTGGGAGGCAGAGGTAGGAGGATCACTGTGAGTTTAATGCCAGCCTGGAAGTACAGAGTGAGTTCCAGGTCAGCCTGGGCTAGAGGGAGACACTAACTGGGAGGGTTGGGGGTGGAGAGAAAGAACAGAAAAGAAATGTGATAAGATACTCTCTTAGTCCCAGCAAAAATGTGCATAATAAAAAATAACAAACGTGGCTGGAGAAATGGCTTAGCGGTTAAGGTGTTTGCCAATGACCCAGGTTCGATTCCCCAGTACCCACATAAGCCAGATGCACAAGGTAGCACATGTGTCTGGAGTTTGTTCACCCTGGCACGCCCATTCTCTCTCTCCCTCCTTCTCTCTGTGTCTCAAATAAAGATAAAATGAATTAAATTTTAAAAAATAATAATATACGAAGTACATCAGTGAGGATGTAGAGAAAACAAGACCCTTGGAATTCGCTGGTGGGAATGTACAATTGTTCAACCACTGAGCGCAACAGTGCTTTCCAGATCCTTAAAAAGTTAAAAACAGAATTACCACAGCACCCAGCAATTCCACTCCTATTTTAAGAGGGAAGAATTGAAAAAGGTCCTCAAACAAAATCATGTACAGGCAGGCTCAGAACAGGACTCTGGCAATAGTCAAAAGGTGCCTCCCCCCCCCCCCAAAAAAAAACAAAGGTACAAAGAGCCCAAATGTCTGCCACCAGCTGAATGCAGCATAAGCATGCAATAGGACTAGATGCATGTCATAACAACAGGGCCACATGCCACAGTGCAGCAGAACCTCAACACAAACACGACAGCTCACATAAATGTCCCCGTGTACACACACTATCCAGAATAGAGAAACTTACAGAGACAGGATGCAGTCAAGCGGCTGCTAATGGTCTGGGAGGAAGGGGGACTGACGAGTAACTGGTTAATCCATCTATAGGGTCTTTTTAAAATTTGATTGATTTGGTGTATGTGCGCACAGACGTGCACATACACGGAGGTCAGAGGACAACTTCTGGGTTGACCCTCCTCCACTTTATTTTGAGATGAGGTCTTTTCTTGTTGCTCACTACTCCATTTGTGAGCTTCCAGAACATTCTCCTATCTCTGTCTTCCTTCTCACAGTAGGCACACTGGTATCATGAGAGCCCACCACAGCTTCCAGCTTTTAGGTGAGGCCTGGGGATAAAAACTCAGGTACTCAGAGTTGCCCAGCAGATGCTATATGCACTGGACCATCTCTCAGCCCATTTTTATGTTTTAAGGAAAAAATTATTACATTTTTTGTATTGGAAATAGCTGGAGGTGATGGCCAATATTAAAAATGCAATAAATGGTCAGGCGTGGTGGTGCACGCCTTTAATCCCAGCACTTGGGAGGCAAAGGTAAGTGGATCATTCAAGGCCACCCTGAGACTACTGAGTGAATTCCAGGTCAGCCTGAGCTGGAGTGAGACACTACTGCGAAAACCAAAAAAAAAAAAAAAAGAAGAAGAAACTCTAGTGTTCTTCCCCACCATTAATTCCTTCCAAGAATGAAAACAAATTAATATCTAATATACTCCAAAAAATGGTTCAAGATGACTTAATTTTTGGCAGTTCATACCTATGGAGTGAGCCAGCACTAGGGAGGCTGAGGCAGGGGAATCATGAGTTTGAGGGCAGCCTTAGCCCAAAGGCAGGCATTCAGCATGGCATGGCGGTTCACACCTATGGTGTGAGCCAGCACTAGGGAGGCTGAGGCAGGGGAATCATGAGTTTGAGGGCAGCCTTAGAGAGACCCTGTCTCAAACCGCCCACTAAAGGAAAAAAAAAAGCAGCAAAAAGAGCAGATGTTATTTATTATTATGTGGGGCACAGGTACCTGGTAAGGATCTCATTCATTTGAAAAAGTATTAAGATATTCTGGAAGGAAACAAATTTATATGGCCTGTTCTACAAGTAATTTATACTTATAGTGCTAAAGATGTGGCTACTTGCCATGTTTTCAATTAATGGCCCTGTAACATCAGCACAGATATAGAAAGTTTTAGTCCCATGTTGATGGAATGACTGCTTGCTGGAAGCCCAGGGTTTTGAATCAAACAGCACACCTAGAACGAGCTCCATAATCTTCCCCTGGGTTTTCTACATAGAACCCTTCAGACAACAGTGGAGGTGATAATTCTAAGCCAATGGGCACAGCTGTACTACTGCGGCTTGCTGGCCGCTGAGACTGTCTCAGGGTCTGCGTAAGCAGGATTTCCGTAGGGAAGGGGAGTCAGAAGGAAGATGCACAATTATGGACATGAGCCCTCCTCAAATGAGCAAAGAGCCAAAACAGGAGAAAGCTTAAGACGTACACAGACAATAACAACAACAAAAAAGCAATTTAGATACAGGAACAGTTTCACTGGAGTCGGTAAACTAGAACTAATAAGTGGGGAGGTTTTTAAAAAGAGGAGTCTTGCCTCTCTGGGTGGAGTTTAAGGTAGCTAAAAGATGAGGGCACAGCCTAAATGACTCCGCACCCCTGAGCTTGGGATTTGGTAACTTAAGAAGAAATCTTTCTCGGTACTTATGATTCCCCAGAAACTGCGTAAAATTTAAAAACCAATTAATAATTAGAATCTTCTACTTTACATGAACAGTAAGTAAACCCATAATTACCCAGAGAATGTGTACGTGGCAGCAATGTAAATGAAATTTTCATAGTAAAGCTGCCGGTTGTCCTGGAAATCATTCATGTTACAGCTGATCTCTGAGGATCCGGCACCCTTAACAGTAAGAGTGATGAAGGGTGGCAGGGTGGGCTCGTCCCAGGCGTAATCCAATGATGTCATGGGCTTCACTTCAGTGCGCAGCCTGGGTTCAGCTACGCCATGCTGTGTGAAGACAACAGGAACCTGGAAGACAGAGAATTAGTTCAGAGTGGTATTACTGGAAAGTGAGTCAGCACACCTGGGTTCAAGCTCCGGATGCCTCCCAAATGAAATAGTCAAGAGCAATGCCTTTATGTACCTCCCCCAAATGCTCTTTTAAACTTCTTGCAATCTCAGAAGGCCCACGCACTGAGGGGCAAGGCCCAGGCGCCAAGGGGTAAGGCCCAGGCGCCGAGGGGCAAGGCCCAGGCGCCGAGGGGCAAGGCCCACGCGCCGAGGGGCAAGGCCCACGCGCCGAGGGGCAAGGCCCACGCGCCGAGGGGCAAGGCCCACGCGCCGAGGGGCAAGGCCCAGGAGCTGAGGGGCAAGGCCCAGGCGCCAAGGGGCAAGGCCCTGAGGGGCAAGGCCCGGGTGCCGAGGGACAAGGCCCACGCGCTGAGGGGCAAGGCCCTGAGGGGCAAGGCCCGGGTGCCGAGGGGCAAGGCCCACGCGCTGAGGGGTGAGGCCCATGCGCTGAGGGACGAGGCCCACGCGCTGAGGGACGAGGCCCACGCGCTGAGGGACGAGGCCCACGCGCTGAGAGGCAAGGCCCACAGCCTGCTGGTTGCAGAGCTGTAAGAAGCTTTGACAAAGCATCCAGGTGAAGCAATTCGATCCTTCCAATGGCTTCTATTCTCCCCTAGCCTCCTGAGATACTCTCCGAATATAGAAGGCATAAGGACTTGGAAATATGGCTATAGGAAACCAAATATTCTAAAATATATCATTAACCAAAGAAATAATTTAAAACTTTATTTGGAAGAATTATACAATGCTCACTGTAATTAACCAACAGTAGCACTGCCCATTCCTGCTGTCACCAGGCAATGGGATTCCTTTCTCTACCATATGGCATGTCTATAGAGGCATCATGTCAACAACGTGAGTCTGGGGTTAGAAGATTTCCTCGGCTGGAACAAGGCTGTCCAGTAATCAGGACAACCAGCAGAAACCAGCTCCCGCCCCAGCTCCTGAAAGCCGGGGCTGCAGGGCTGCGCTGCGCCATGAGCTCCACCCTCCCACACACGGCAGCCAGCGGACCCTCAACCACATGGGGTACCTTGGAGAAGTTGTCAATTCGGAAAGGAGGAGGTAACTGTTCTGTGTCACTAAAGGATATCCTGTATGTAGCTCCTCGGAGAGTAATTTCCACTCGTAGGAAGAAGCATTTCCCCAGGGTATCCCTGCAGAGCAGGAAACAAAGACTGCATTAAAAGGAAGAGACAAGAAAAGCTAGAGAGATGGTTCAGTGACACAATGTTGCCTGGCAAGCATGAGGACCTGGGTTCAAACCACAGAACCCATGTAAATGCTGAGTGTGGTGGTACACACCTGTAGTCCCAGCATTAGAGAGGTGGAGACAAGAAGATCCCTACAGCTTGCTGGCTAGCCAGTATAGACTAACTGGTAGGCTCCAGGCTAGACACTGTCTCACCAAAAAAAAAAGAGGTAGACAGTACCCAGTATCCTTGAGGATAATACCTAAGGTTGTCCTCTAATTTCCACATGCCCAATACAACCACACAAACACCACCTACACAACTGAATATGCATACACAAATGCACTTACACATATACACATTCAAAAGAGAAAAGGGGCTACAGAGATGGCTCAGAGGGTAAGAATGCTTGCCAGTTAAGCATGAAGGAAGGACAGGAGACAGCGAGCACATATGTGGTGACTGTATGCGTATACACATTTGTATTGTATCTATTACTGGAAGGAATGGGAAGCTTACTTTTACAGAAGAGTATCAGCCAGTGAATGAAGAAATTCAAAAATCACCATTTTCAACAACTGATATAATAAATTCTTCAGGTAAGAACCATCAAGCCATAAGGTTAACAGGTTGGAAAGGGAGTAATAATGGATTGCTCTTCTTCACAAAGATGAAATGGTAATTTTGCAGTGCAGAGGCCTGGTAGGGTTCACAATAACCAAGCTTCATACCAATAAAGAGACCAACACATCAGAGGCCTCCCGATGTGATGGGAAACACTTAGCACATAAGCCCGCATTGCTACCAAAAATGTGTGTCCCAAGTCTACATCCAGGAAACTATCATCCAAAGTCAGGAAACAGAACATTCTACAAGAAACTGGAGTCCTCAGAAATGTCAATGTCAATACGGATGAAAACTGAAAGGTGGGCTTGCTGTCAATTAATGAAGAACATATATAGCTATATAAGAGAAATGATTGGCTTAGTGGTTAAAGGAGCTTGCTTGCAAAGCCTGATGGCCTAGGTTCAATTCCCTAGCCAGATACACAAAGTGGTACATGCATCTGGAGGTCATTTGCAGTGGCAGAAGGTCCTGGAATATCCATCCACCCTTCCACCCTCTTGCTCTCTGCTTGCAAATAAATAAATAAAAATATTTTTTAAAAAACAATTGGAGGAGCTGGAGAGATGGCTTAATGTTAAGGTGCTTGCCTGTGAAACATAAGAACCCAGGTTTGATTCCCCAACACCCATGTAAGCCAGATGTACAAGGTGGTACATGTGCCTGGAGTTTGTCTGCAGTGGCTAGAGGCCCTGGAATGCCCATTCTTTCTGTCTTCCTTTTCAGTTCTCTCTCTCTCCCCCACCCCCTCAAACAAATAATAAATAAAAATTTCAAAAAATATTTAATAAAAAGGCAACTGAGCTAGGTGTGGTGGTACATGATTTTAATCCCAGCACTTGGGAGGCAGAGGGTGGAGAGCTGTCATGAGTTCAAGGCCATCCTGAAACTACACAGTAAAACTACATAGTGGATTCTAGATCAGCCTGGACTAAAGCAAGACCTTACCTCCAAAAAATAAAAAATAAAAAAAAGACAGCTGATCCCTGACTGAGTCCTAGATTAGGGAGAGAAGGGTTGCTATGAAGGGCATGTTAGTCATTCACTTAGTATATGAAAACTATTAGAAAAAATTGTATCAGTGTTAAGTTTCTTCTGTGTATATTAATAGTATTAGTGTGTTTGGTTTAAAAACAAAGACATTCTCCTAAATAAATAAAATACTGTTATCAGTCATAAGTGCCAAACTTTTCACAGCTGAAGTATCATGATGACCAATTTATTTTTAGACAGTTTGGCAAAGAATGTGTACACATGTGCTCACAGAGGAGGATGTTGGAAACAGAGGGAGGAGAACTCAGCGCAATGCTGGCCATCAGTGAGTCTAGGTATGAGAAATGAGAGGTTTGCTGCATTGCTCCTATGACATTTCTGTGATCTAAACAGTTTCCAAATGAAAAGTTAGGGAAAGTAAAAGAAACGGATGGCAAGAGTCTCCTCAACAGCTTAAGACTACACACTGAAACCATTTTAAAAGCCAGGCATGATGGCACATGCCTTTAATCCTAGTACTCAGGAGGCTGAGGTAGGAGGATCTCATCAGTCAAATTTCTTGAAATATAGTGTTGGAATGGGAACTGTCAGGGGCTAGGGGCAAAAGGAAGTTGTTTAATTAGCAGAGAGTTTGAGTTTTACAAATGCAAAGAGTTCTGGAAATTCTTTGTTCAACAATGTGAATGCATATGTACTAGTCAACTATACACTAAAAAAATGACTAATGGGCTGGAGGGATGGCTTAGCAGTTAAGGCATTTGCCTGCAAAGTCAAAGGACCCAGGTTCGATTCCCCAGGACCCATGTTAGCCAGATGCACAAGAGGGTGCACATGTCTGGAGTTCGTTTGCAGTGGCTGGAAGCCCTGGCACGCCTATTCTCCCCCCCCCCCTTTCTCTGTCAAATAAATAAATGAAAATAATTTCTTTAAAAAAGTATCTAATGGGACAGGAATAGTAAGGCTTCCTGAGCTCGCTGAGGCTGAATGTGGTTGATTTTTCTAAGAATGACCTATAGCTCCAGGGGTGGGCAAAGAAGGCCAGATAATGATGCTTACTGGAACCACACCAAATGAGAACAGAGCCTTCAAATGTACAGTCAGTGCTACCACCTAAATGCAGACAGAGACAAGAGTTACAAGCTCAGTGTCACTATGTTCTTAAGACCCAAAACCTTATGAAGCAGTTAACACTGCTAAGGTCAGGGATGGGGAGACAGCTCAGTGAGTGACACTTGCTGCTTCCGAGGATGGGAGTTCGGATCACCAGTACCCGTGTAAATCCCAAGCAGGCACGATCACCTGCCTATAATCCCCAGTGCTCAGGCAGGTGGAGACAGGGAATCCTCAGGGCAAGAGAGTTAGCTAGACTAACTAACAATCAGTGAGCTTTGGTTTTAAATGAGAAGCCCTGTCTTGGAAAATAAAATGGAGAGAGATCAAGGAAAACACTTAATGTCAACCTCTGGTCTCCACACACATGCACCAAGCACACGTGTGCCCACACACATACAAACGTACACACATATACACATGCAAAAAATAATTGCTAACAGACCTTAAGATCATTCCATCAAAATATTTACATTTCTATGGCCTGGATATCCATGATCTCATAGTGCCTGACACTACCTAAACAAGACCATCGTAAGAGGAGGAAAAGATCATGACATCAAAATAAAAGAGAGACTGATTGAGATGGGGAGGGGATATGATGGAGAATGGAATTTCAAAGGGGAAAGTGGGGGGAGGGAGGGTATTACCATGGGATTTTTTTATAATCATGGAATATTAATAAAAATTGAGAAAAAATTTACATTTCTATCTGGGCGTGGTAGGGCATGCCTTTAATCCCAGCACTTGGGAGGCAGAGGTAGGAGGATCGCCAAGAGTTCGAGGCCACTCTGAGACTACATAATGAATTCCAGGTCAGCCTGGACCAGAGTGAGAACTTTCCTCAAAAAATAAAAAAAAAAAAAAATTACATTTCTGAAGTGGAGGGATGGCTTAGCAGTTAAGGTGCTTGCCGGCGAAGCCTAAAGACCCAAGATCAATTCCCTAGTACCCATGTAATGGCAGATACACTAGGTGACACATGTGTCTGGAGTTTGTTTGATGTGGCTGGAGGCCCTGGCATGCCCATTCTCTCACTTTCTATCTGCCTCTTTCTGTATCTAGTCATAAATAAATAAATAATTTGTTTTTAAAAAGCACATTTTCCTGGACTTCATAAGTTCTAAGTACAACACTTGAGCCAGAGCTATCTGTGTTGCCAAGAGGAGAATGGGCTTGCTCATTGTATGAGTGTGCCTCAAGGAAGGCTACATTTGTCTCTATTTAGAACCTCACACTTACCTCATGTTGATATGGAAGGAATTATTCTTGTTGACTTCGAAGCCACCAGACCAAATGCAGTTGGGCACATCCATCAACCTGACACACAGTAGCTGATCATAGTCATTGCGGGGCCAGTGGAACACGACACTGGAACCAGGGAGGGTGGAGATGTAGCCTTCGGGATTGGCTGTTCCCTAAAACACACAGGGCCACTAGCTTTAATCAACCAGTCAGGTCAGTTCAATGTTTCACTCGATCATACATACATGTTTACTGACTGACTACTGACCATCAGAGGTACGGGGTTCCCCACATCACACACCACTTGGGCTTGATGAGATCTATAACGTAAGCACTGGGAATTCTCCAAAGCAAGCTGCTTACCTGTCCCCGGGCGAATTCCCTTTGCGCAAACGCAAGCTTGTGAGATGATTTATTATCTAACAAGTAACGTGGGGCAAAGATGACCATACAGCTGTCGATGTAGCGACCTCGGCCTTTCTTGACATCAATACCTACAGATGACAAGAACCACTTTATGAATTGATCATGAGAGAAAATTCTTAGGTCTGACAAAAATAAGTAGGCTTCACAATTATCTTGTTTCTCTGAGAGAAAAAAAAAAAAAAAAGTCCTGTCACCAGAGGAAATATCAAGCTTTTCAAGGTAGAATGAAAGACCGACTGGTCACAAAGTCTAGGTTCTCGCTCCCACAAAGGCTTGAAAAAGATTTAGGGGCAGAGTCAATGTTCCCTTAATTTGTGGTTTCTTCTCAAACTACAGACCATCAGAACAGCGAGTAAAGCACACAGGGTTCAGTCACATCTCATTACTTAGCTTTTCGTTTATGAAAGTGACTTTTACAAAGACAGTTCCATAGAACATATTTCTGCTGAAAATGTACCCTGTTTACAGGGCACAGTGGACATTTCAGAACATGTAAAATTCTGCGCTGCCTAAAGTCAATCTACCACTTTCTAGTATGTTTAGCCCAACTGTCTAATAATCCAGATCACATATAATGCTAGAAATTTGTTTATTAAAAAATAGGTCTTTGGAAGCTGGGTGTGGTGATGCAAGCCTTTAATCCCAGCACTCGGGAGGCAGAGGTAGGAGGATTGCCGTGAGTTCGGGGCCACCCTGAGACTACATAGTGAATTCCAGGTCAGCCTGGGCTAGAGCGAGACCCTACCTTGAAAAAAAAAAAAGTCTTAGGGGCCTACTATATACTGAAAAAAAAATTAATTCAATGAGTCAGAAGGTAATCTCCAAACAAGTTTTAGGTAAAATAAATATGTCGTGCCACAGAATCATCTTTTAAAAAATCTGATGACAGCTGGACGTAGTGGCTCACGCCTTTAATCCCAGCACTTGGGAGGAAGACGTAGGAGGATCGCCATGAGTTCAGGGCCACCCTGAGACTACATAGTGAATTCTAGCTCAGCCTGAGCTATAGCTGAGTGAGACCCTGCCTTGAAAAAAAGAAAAGAAAAGAAAATTTTCAGTGCCAGGGATGGGATACCTTCCAGTGAATTGTTGGCCAGGGAGGTCCCTGTTGCCTCCAAAACATTATAGGCTATTGCCAAGGCCTTTGGTTTCCCACAAGAAACAGACAGTAAGACCCTATTGCTGAGGACTTCACATGCCTGGGCATCAAGGTCATTGAGAAATCAAGCTGGGGCTGAGCTAAAAACCTCCTCCCTATAGACCAGCCAACTGAAAGCTGGAAAAAGCTGCACTGCATGCAGCCCTATGGGAGACAGAAGTCATCAGAGGTGAAAACAGTTGATACTGGAAGCTTCAAGTTTGGCCAGATACGCTAAAAGACTGAATGGGTGCAATAGTGGCATATCTGCTCTAGGGGAAACCAACTGCTCTCTAATTGGACTGGAGGCCTGCTCTATAGGAGGGAATACATGCCTAATACTGAAAACCTAATCAAAAGCCTATGGCAGGGGAGGTCATGAGCCTTAGGGGTATAAAGTCTGTTCTTGTGTGGTTAAATGCACCAAACTTCCCAGTAAGCACTACACTTAATGTGCATATTCATATATTAATGCTACTCGCACTTTTGGTTAGAGAAACTTCTCTTTTCAGATGGCAGTGACCACTGAGATGACCCAAAAGGCAACACTGTGCTGAGAAGAAGTGACGGGGGAGTGTTTAGCACTGAAACATCTCTATCACACCCTCCAAGGCTCAGGATCCATTGTGGAAGAGGAGATGGAAAGAATGTAGGAGCCAAAGGAAGGATATGACTCCTTACATTGCAACTGTCCAGACAGAAATTGGCCTCGATATCCATGACCTTGCAGTGCCTAGCAATACCTTCACAAGACACTCATAATAGGACAAAAAGACGATGACATCAAAATAAAAGAGAGACTAACAAACAAACAATACAGTAGACTTATTACACACCCACCGAGGCACAGGGAACATTGTGGAAGAGAGGACTGAATGACTGTAAGAGCCACAGGGAGGGAAGGTATATCCTGAGACACTGTCCCCACCCCAACACATACTGGTGCATTCATGTACCATGACTGACTGGTATATCCATGACCTCACAGTGAACACCAACAACCCCATTGAGGAGGGCCCTCGACAGAACGGGAGCAGGAGAGAAAGGATGTAAGAGTACAACCCAATGGGAAAATGACCAATATTCAATATGTTCATAGTATGATAGTCATACTGTAAATACTGTAAAATTCATTTAAAAAAACATTTTTTTTAAAGGAGGCACCTAAATCAGTATAGACACTTCATTTTTGGAAAAAGCTGGGCTTTGTTTACTTTTTATCTTTGATTGACTGGCACACTCCTAAAAAATGGAACTAATATCAAAATGCACATAATCCAGGCAGGGAAGATGGCTCCGTGGTTAAAAGTGCTTGCTTGCAAAGCCTTCAGACCCAGGTTCGATTCCCCAGTACACACATAATGGCAGGTGCACAAAACAGTACATGCAACTGGAGTTCATTTGCAGCAGCAAGAGACTCTGGCATGCCCATGCTCATTTTCTCTATCTCTCTGGTTTTATATATTTCTTTGAGAGAGAGACAGAAACAAGCAGACAGAGAAAGAAAGAATGAGTGTGTCAGGATCTTCAGCCTGCTGAGAACAAACTGCAGACATGCGCGCCCCCTTGTGGCGCATGTGTGACATTGTGTGCTTGTGTCACTGCATCTGGCTATGTGGGACCTGGAGATTGGAACATGAGTTCTTAGGCTTCACAGCCATCTCTCCAGCCCTGGTTCCTTTTTTTTTTTTTTCAATGCATGTTCTCTTAGTCTAGGCTAGGCTGACCTGGAACTCACTCTGTAGTCTCAGGCTGGCCTCGAAACTCAGTTATCCTTCCACCTCTGCCTCTTGAGTGCTGGGATGAAAGGCATGTGCCACAACACCCAGCTTCTCTCTCACACAAATGAATAAATAAAATCTTTGGTTTTTCAAGGTAGGGTCTCACTCAAGCCCAGGCTGACCTGGGATTCACTATGTAGTCTCAGCCTGGCCTTGAACCCATGGGGATCCTCCAACCTCTGCCTCCCAAGTACTGGGATTAAAGGTGTGCATCACCACGCCTGGCAAAAATAGTTTTTAAATGCACAAAACTGTTCTGTGTATAAGACACAAGACACTCTGTGGCATTTCAGTGTTGAATTGTGGTAAACTTTCCTGAGATAAGCTAGTTAACTGTATGTGCTAAGAAAAGATCCTACCAATTTCCTTAATAATATCCGTACAAATTTCCTAAACCTTCAGTATAACATCCTATCTTGGTCCATTACCTATATTCTGTCCCTTGGCAGAAAGACAAAACTTAAAATCTCAGTCCTGCAATGAATGTTCCCAGCATACGTGTCTGTGCTGTGACCACTGCTCGCCCTGCCTATCTGCAATGACCCTGGAGCTCTTACTGCCTATCTGCAATGACCCTGGAGCTCTTACTAGGAGCTGTGCTCAAAAGAACAAGTTCTGGGGCTGGAGAGATTGCTCAGCCTGCAAAGCCTAACAACCCAGTTAGTACCTACATGAAGCCAGGTGCACAAAGTGGCACGTGCATCTGGAGTTCATTTGCAGCAGCTAGAGGCCCTAGCATGCTCATTCACTCTCTCCTCCCTCTCTCTGCTTGAAAATAAATTTAAAAAAATATTTTTTTCATAAAGAATAAGTTGGGCTCAAGAGATGGCTTAGCAGTTAAGGTTCTTGTTGGCAAAGCCAAAAGAGCCAAGTTCAATTTCCCAGTACCTACATAAAGCCTAATGTACCAGGAGGCACATGAATCTAGAGTTCCTTTGCAGTAGCTGGAGGCTCTGGCATGCCTATTCTCTCTATCTCCGTATCTGCCTCTTTCTCTCTCTTAAATAATTTTTTTTTAACAGGACAAGTTCCGTTCTTCTCCTCCCCCAAATAAGTCCCAACTACAGCCTCCAGCCAAGCTGGGTAGCTTGCTTTGGAAATTATATCAAGGACAAGATACCCTAGCAGAAAGCCAATAAATGTGAGAAGTAAAGAAAACTCTTAGCCGGGCGTGGTGGCGCACGCCTTTAATCCCAGTATTCGGGAGGCAGAGGTAGGAGGATCGCCATGAGTTCGAGGCCACCCTGAGACTCCATAGTGAATTCCATCCAGGTCAGCCTGAACCAGAGTGAGACCCTACCTCGAAAAATGAAACGAAACAAAATGAAACGAAAAGAAAACTCTTCAGTTGGAGGAATCAAATAAAGTTTATTTCTTTTAGAAATCTGGCTGTCAACTGCAAGAAGACAGCTCATATGTCAAGGGAGCATGAATAAGAATGCATGTCAAAAAAAAACCTGAAAAGAGCCGGGCATGGTAGTGCACTCCTTTAATCCCAGCACTGGGGAGACAGAGGTAGGAGGATTGTTGTGAGTTCGAGGCCACCCTGATACTACACAGGGAATTCCAGGTCAGCCTGGGCTACAGTGAGACCCTACCTCAAAAAACCAAACAAACAAACAAAAAAACCTGAAAAGGAAACTGTATTTTGACGATTCTCTTATTAAGAAATCCTCAGGGCTGGAGAGATGGCTTAGCGGTTAAACGCTTGCCTGTGAAGCCTAAGGACCCCGGTTCAAGGCTCGATTCCCCAGGACCCACGTTAGCCAGATGCACAAGGGGGCACATGCATCTGGAGTTCGTTTGCAGTGGCTGGAAGCCCTGGCGTGCCCATTCTCTCTCTCTCTCTAGCTGCCTCTCTCTCTCTCTCTCTCTGTCACTCTCAATAAATAAATAAAAATGAAAAAAAAATTAAAAAAAAAAGAAAAAAAAGAAAGAAATCCTCAAGCATTAAACAACCCCAGCCCTCTGCACAATTCAGGGTGAATACGTGAACAGCACCATCACCATCACCATCCTTCCTCCCCCAGTGTGACTGTTAGTACCTGCACCGTCCAAAACAACATCATGAAAGCTGAGTAAAATGAAGTTGCACTCTTGGTCACATGCTGCTGCTCAGGAAAGTGTTCACAAGTTCTTAGTGGCTGTGTGGCTCATGGCTAGACACAGCGAACTATAGCACTGCATAAGGCAGATCTAGATGCTATCCCACATTCAAGGCTACACATGGCTTTGAGGATCTTGGAGATTATTTACTACCAGGAGGCATTGCTAACATTGTAAACCCAGGGCATATTTACATCAAACTGACCCTAATTCTTCAGAAAAATCCTGGGCGGCTGAGGGACATGAGTACCTCTGCTCCTATGCTGAGAAGGCAAGCAAGTTTGGGGACATTTGATGACTACAAACTCTGGTGCATTTTACTGTATTTTCTGCCTCAAATCACAAACCACTATCCTACCCCTACCTCTGACCCAGACTTTCCTTTTTCATATGACCCAGTCACTTAACCTCTTGGCTTTAGTTTCAGGGAAAACAATGCTTTGTGCCTCCTTTGGGTTTGCAGATTTTAAAGAATGTGTGGGAGTTCTTGGAGGACGAACTCATTCTAACTGTCCCTATTCTTCCCCTAGAAAACAAGGACCCAGCCAAACTGACACCTGCGGACACACATGAATCTGACTGAGCCACAGGCCTCAGATCCCTGTGAGAGACCTGTGTGTGTATCAGTCTAGTGTTCAGAAAACAGATACCTGACCCTCCATTAACTCAGAAAATCAACATGCATGGCCAGAGCCTGAGGTTACTGCCCAAAGACTCCTGCTCCCTCGTTGCCCGGAATGAAACCCACCAATGTTATAGATCAGCCCTGGGCGGTTTCCTTGCTGGATGACTTTCAACGCTCGGACACCATTACCACCATCCAGAGAGAAGCCCTGACACCAGCCCGGCATGCCTTCTGGATGAATCCCCCTTCCGACTCTCATCGTGCAGCTGTGGGGCAGAAGAGCAAACATGTACATATGCAATCATCCACATCTGTCTTCCTACCTGTCCTAACATCAGGAAGCACCAGGGTGGCCAGCACCAAGTTAGGTCTCTATTACTGACTCTAGTGACTTCCAAGGACAATGAGGAAATTAATCCTAGGAGTAACCACAGTATCACTGAGAGAAAGACACTGGCATCTGCAGCTATGCAGTTTTGGAGGAAACACAGGATTCTGTAGGCATTACATGGGAGGAAAAATGGTATACCTTCTACTGCCTCCCTGAAAATCCATTCAAGAAAAGAAAAGAGGGCTGGAGAGATGGCTTAGCGGTTAAGGCGTTTGTTTGCCTATGAAGCCTAAGGACTCAGGTTCAATTCCCCAGGACTCACATTAGCCAGATGCACAAGGGGGCGCACGCATCTGGAGTTCATTTGCAGTGGCTGGAGGCCCTGGTGCACCCATATTCTCTCTCTCTCTCTCTCTCTCTGCTTACTTCTCTGCCTCTCTCTCAAATAAATAAATAAAAATAAAGTTAAAAAAAAAAAAAAACAAGATTGGGACTCAGCGGTTAAGGCACTTGCCTGCAAAGCCTAGGTCCGGATCCCCAGGATCCATGTAAAGCCAGATGAACAAAGTGGCACATGCATCTGGAGTTCCTCTGCAGCAGCTAGAGGCCCTGGTGTGCCCATTCTCTTGCTCTCTTTCTCTTTCTCTATGTCTCTTTCACACACACTCTCTCTCTACTTGCAAATAAATAAAAATTTTTCAAGGAAAAATCCCTCTGAAAAGACTGTAAGGAGAAGTAACTGATGGTGTTTCACATCTAAGGACAAATGTGATAACAACGGCAGAGCACTGATGAGTTGGCGGCTCTGTCATGAGCACTGGAACCCGGGGTCAGGTAACTATGAGGCCCTCTGAGCCTCAGCTTCCATATCATAAGATATAACAGGATTGCCTGTCTCTCCTAAAGCCTTGGGAGGCTGTGGAGAATCCAGAGAGAAGGTTTATATGGAAGCCCTTTGGGAAGTACGAATTCCATAGGTAATCCGAACTCTGCGACAAATGTCAGGTCCTAGATTTAAGACTGCCACAGTCCTTTGAAGGTCAGAACAAAAGCAGTAGCTAACCATGTCAAGTGGTGGATTGTGGCTCCTACATTAGCCAGCATAATCTAGACTCCAGCCCTCCCTGGTACACATCCTGGCAAGCACATCTGTACCCACTGCAGGGCAGCCCTTGGGAAGCCTTCCTGTGGTGATTCAGCCCAGTTCCACAAATGGCACAAATGGAAGTTAGACATACTCGCCTATCTTTGCATTAGGGCTATAAACTGAAAGGGTCCTATAAAAAACAGAAAGTCAAAACCAAGAACCAAAGTGAGTTAATGTCCCTGCCACACACTAAAAAGACTGTTACCTAACCCTCAAAAATTGTTGTTCCTCCCTGCCGTCAGACTGCAATGCGTGCTTTGAGATGGTACAACAGCACATTTCGGATTTCCATAAACAGCTCCAATTAGATTTGTGGGGCTGAAGGGTTCATCAAAGGCCAGCCTGTCTCCTCTCCGATGCCAGCTCCTCTCCAGTGCTGAAAGCTGCCAGCAGAAGGGAAATGGCAGGGAAGTGGGGGCTTGCCAGGTTTCTCCTCGCTGGCACAGTTATGAATAGGAGCCCTACTTCAATACATGTAAAATAAAACTAGCTTTCACTATACACTCAAAAATGGTTTATTTTCAAGTATCAGATAACATCAATCAGATTTTAAAAATCCATTAGGCCCTGGTTCTAGTCTGTGCAGTCAGAACTGTTATCGACCATGTGTGTCCACTTCTATGGGTAGAAGGCGGTCTTTCCTAGTCCCCCTCTCCAGGAACTTCTCCCCCTGAGCTTTGTACTCACAGGTTCGGCTGCTCTTTGTCAGCATAGCAGAACAAGAGAGGACTCAGGCTCCGGGCCAGCTCGTGCTCCTCAAACTGGCCTGCAGCATCTGTCCTTGCATTGTCCTGTCTGAAGATCAGTGGTAACCCTTTAGGAAGGAGGGGACAAGTTTATATCATTCCCACCCAGTCTACCCGTGAAAGGTGCAAATGGGAAAATCATCAAGGGGAAGACAGTGAAAACTGAGTGCATGAGTGGGCTCAGTTTACTGTCTAAAAGAACAGTTTGACTATGATTAAGCATGTACTACGGAAGCAGAGAAGGGTTAGCAGCTTAGCCCGCTGAAGTCAGCTGTTTGCATTGGCTCCATTTAGTCAGCTGAGAAAAAGACATCCAAATTCCCATGACCCATGCCAAAGGCTGACTTAAAGCCTCCAAACGTACCTGTTTTATTGATGAGCCAATATGGAGCAGAAATGAAGATTTTTAAGGATCCTTCTGCTCGACACACGATCCGGATGGTGAGATTAAGCTGCCGCCGGTTGATGTCATACAGTCGCATTCTCACCATATAGTTTTGGGTCCCAGGTGGAATAAGTAATTCTTTACAGAGCGGAAAGTTCTCCAGTGACACCCCTGAAGAAGGGATAACGTATGTCTTTGTAGGATCTCATGTAAATTTGTCAAGAATAGCCCACAGCAAACCAAACAGGATCCTTTCAGAGAAACCGCTAAGGGTAGCAGCTGGAGGCCCTTGTGTTCCCACTCTCTGTCTCCCCCCCACACACACACACTTGCAAATAAATAAATTTAAAAAATATTTTTTTAAAGCTGGGAGTGTTGGTGCACGCCTTTAATCCCAGCACTCAGGAGGCAGAGGTACGAGGATCACTGTGAGTTCAAGGCCATCCTGAGACAACACAGTGAATTCCAATTCAGCCTGGGCTAGAGCAAGATCCTACCTCAAAAAAAAAAAAAAAAAAAAGAAGAAGAAAAGGAGGGAAGGAGGGAGGGGAGGAGGGAGGGAGGGAAGAGAGAGAGAGAGAGAGAGAGAGAGAGAGAGATTGGAGCCTGGCAGTCACATTAAGGAGTCTACATTGCATAATGATGCTATCATTTTACTCCTACAATTCCAGAAAGCTCCCAGTACTAGAGATGATTATTAGATGTGTGCTTGGTGCTTGAGGTGGAGCAAAGAAGTGCAGCTTTCTATACCGTAGTGCCTGGCTTTGAGTCCCCAGTGTGGCCCTATTCTCTCCATGATGTGATGTAAACTATTGACTCCTTCACATGCCTGTGAGATGTGGTGACAGCAGTACTATGTGGCAGGACTGTGGTGAGAACGGAGACCCGTAAAGCATGACACCAGAAAGGACAAGTCTGTTTCATATTGGGGCTCAGGAAACATTTGGACAAATACACTAGAACACTACTGAAATGAAAGCTTATTTTCTTCAGCAATTAGCAACTACTGTTACATCATATTTCTTTTCTGAATCATACTCAAGGTCACCAAAATGTAACTGTGTCACTAAGAGACTTCCATGGGATTCCTACAAAGGATCCTTACCCAGTTCAATGTTCTGGGATGTGTCAGCTGTGTGGAGGGCCACCTCTTTGCCAGGTTTCAGTGTTCCATTAATGGGCACTCCTTTCACATAGAAGTCAAGTTCACAAGGCAGCAAGTTGCAGATGACCACAGTTGGTAGGAGATATATGGTATGCCCAGGCTGTCTGAAAATCTGTTTTGCACTGTCAGAAAATATGTTTGAGGGCATGTAATCTGGATAGTTCTCTTTTTTAATAGCCACACAAAACCTAGGAAGACAAAACGGTATGAGAATTTGTCAGCACAAGTAAAGACTTGAGTTTTTTCTTTTTAGCTAAATAATACAGAAAGCATTCAAGTCAGTAAGATACCTGCAATTTTTAACCAAAATGTATCTACTGAGATATAATACATAAGAAACTGTATATTTTAAATGCTCTGTTCAATGAGTTTTAGCCATTATGTACTCCTGTGTATTTATCACTCAAAGTAAGTTATTTATGGCTGGAGAGATGGTTAGCGATTTAGACACTTGCCTGTGAAGCCTAGGGATCCAGGTTTGATTCTCTAGATCCCACATAAGCACAGATGCACAAGGTGGCGCAAGTGTCTGGAGTTCGTTTGCAGTGGTTGGAAGCCCTGGCACACCAATTCTTTCTCTATCTGCCTCTTTCTCTCTCTCAAGTAAATAATATTTTTTAAATAATTTGAAAAGAAAAAAATTTTTAAGTTATATAAGGGATTCAGTGGAGGGAGGTTTTGGGAGGAAGAAAAGAGAGGGTGGTAGGAGAGCATTATAATCATGGTGCATTGTCTATATATATATATATAAAGGCTGTCAATATGTTATAAAACTAAAAAAAAAATACAACAACAAAAAACAACTTATAGACAGGGGGTCTAACCTCTGACTTCTCTGGGCCACACTAAAAGAAGAAATGTTTTGGGCCACACAGACTTCTTTGCCCTCAAAGCTCCCTCATGTTCCTTTCCTACCAATACTCCTTCCCTATCATTCAACAGTAACTTTCTATTAGGTGAGTCTGTTCATGAATACAAATGGAGTCATAAGGTATGTACTACTCTGGGTCTGGCTTTTATGTTTTCTTTTTCTTGCTTAACATGAAGCTTTAACAGGGTCCACTCATGTGGTACACATATGTAACTTTTTTATTGTCTATGAGTAAGCCATGGTATGAATCCTTTATTATCCTGCTAGTATCCAAATGGATTATTTCCAGTCTAGGGACAAATAAATGTTCTCATCAAAGTATTTTTAGGTATGTATACCTTCATATGTCTTAGGAATATACCTACAAATAGACTTGCTGAGTTCTTTATTTATTTTGCAAGTGGGGGGAAAGAGGGAGGGAGGAAGGAGAGAATGGGCATTGAAGGACTTTCCAGACGCATACACCACCTTGTGCATCTAGCTTACATGGGTCCTGGGGAACTGAAACTGGGTCCTGTGGTTTTGCAGGCAAGCTCCCTAAACACAAAGCCCTCTCCTCAGCCCAATCTGATGTTAAAAAAATATGTATTTATTCATTTATTTGAGAGGGGGGATGGCTACCACAAATGAAGTCCAGATGCATGGGTCACTCTGTGCATCTGGTTTTATGTGGGTACTAGTGAATTAAACCCAGGTCGTCATGCTTTGCAAGCAAGCACCTTTCACCATGGAGCAAACTCTCTAGCCCAATTTCTGACTTTTTAAGGGGTGTGTTATGTTTATGCATAAGAAATCTTTGCCTACCCTTAGGTCATGAAGATGTTCTTGTACAACATACACACATTCATACATACTCAATATGGTATTTCCTATACATGCAACTGTATCATTTGGACCTTTATGCTTTTTAATTTCCCTACCTATTTAGGATTTATGTCGCTTCCTGCAGTGGCCAGGGTGACTACTACATATTAAGGAGAGCTCCTGGTTTTCAGTCTGAAGGCTAATAAAAAGGCTCAGTAGTTCACCATCAAGATATTACATATACGTTTATTGCAGATGACCTTTGCCGAAAAGGTTCCCTTCTGGACCTAATATGCTAAGTGCTATGAGCTAAATGTTTGCGCTACCAAAATTGCGATGCTGAAGCCCAGACTTTCGATGGGATTAGTATATCACAAGAGGAGGAGAGCGCACTGCATGCCCTCACTCTTTGCTACGTCTCTGAGGAGATGATAAGAAGGCTTCAAAGAGCTCAATGTGCACCTTGCTCTTAGATTCCCAGCCTCCAGAACTGTGAGCCGAACAACCTCCACTCACTGTCTTCGTGCCTGCAGCTTAGCCGACAGGGAACATTCTCATAAATGGGAAGTGAATTCTCCCAGGCACTTTTCTTTCTCAGTTACTGAGATGGTTTTCTCTTTAGATTCCTAATGCGGTAAATACATTTACTGATTTTCAAACGCTGTGTTAATCTTACACTTCTAGGATAAATTCACTTGGCCAGTTTTATTTGGTGATATCCTCTTATGAGTATTTGCATCTTTTAATGGAGGACACTGGTCCCATATTTAAAGTCTCAAGATTCAGCAATCCAGTATCTCTTCTAGCACTGCATCTAGTAAGATATACTTATTGGAATGGGAAAACATGACTTTAAATGGAAATTTTGTCAGATTTCTCAAGAAAGTAAGCATTAAGTACATGGACCTTTACCTAAGATACCTGAAATTCTTTCATTCAGGGGAAAAACAAAAACTATGCCCAGGATTTTTCTCTCCAATTTAGATATGAGAGCTGGTTAATTTTTATTTTTCTTTTGCTTTTTTTCCCCCTTTCATTGTGCAGAGTACACAAATAAAATTCTCATCTTATTTGTGTGGGTGTTTGTTGATTGTTTTCCCCAAAAGAATTTGATGAGTAATCCCCCAAAACTTCTGTAAGAGCTGTCCCTTGAGTTCTCATGAACTAACTCAAGATTAAAAAGCAAAAGCTTCGGGGTTGTGAATAAGCACAGCTGAACCAGTCAGTAAGGGTTCGTGGAGAAAGACTGCTAGAGAGCCAGCCTGAGGGGCAGCTAACGCTCGAGGCCATGCCAGCAGCAGCACATACCTGAAAAAGCGGCTCTTCTCAGTGTCCATGGAGTGGCACTCCCGTTTGCTGCTACTAACCTCTGCAGTCTTCACTACGTTGGTCCAGTGAATAGGAGCCTTACAGAAAAACACGCCCAATCCTTTGGGCCGGGCCTGTAGCCGCCAAGAAGTGAGGTGTAAAGGCACAGCAAACGAGTCCCCTGGCATGATAGCGGGAAGCACCACTGGCTCTGCCACAGAAACAAGGGTTAGCGCTGTCGGGAGCTGGTCCTCCCCCCACGGCCTCACTTATCCCAAGACAAAAGGCGGACAGACTGTGTACACTGACTGCTGGGGAGGAGTCGTGACAACAGCTGGCAGATACCTATGGAGCGCTAGCTAGGCTCTAGAGCATCTGAACGTACTGTCGGGAGCTGAAGGACTGTCCAGTCGGAGTTCCATCGGCGTCTCGAGTCTGTTCCTCACAATGAGGGCCGACCGCACAGTGATCACTTTCCGAGCACTGCCCTCCATCGTCACTGCAAAGACCACCCGCACGGGTGGGAGTGAAGAGAACTGTGAAGGAAAGAAACAAGGTAGCCATGCGTCAGAGTGTGTGTGAGCGTGCGCGCGTGCACGCGCGTGCACACACACACACACACACACACACAACACAAAACTACCCCTAGGATGTCAGAGGTCAAAGCAACATTGTTAGCAAAGCTCTGCAGTGAAGTTATCATTCAAGCCTAAAACCATCACACTCTCAAGGAAACAAACATGCCAGAATATTAATAGATAGGAACACTGTTAAGAATCACCAATACAAAAAAAAAAAAGTCTATAGAAATAATCCACTCAGAAGGGAAATCACAAAGTATGACCCAAAGCAAGCCCTCAGGGCGAGGAGAGAGCTCAGTGGTAAAGCATATACCTACCAGTGGTGCTTAATTCCTGGTAATGAAGAATTTAAACAAATCATCCCCAGGCCTCTGAACACTAAAAGAACCTAAGACCCATCCAATCTTCCAAACCTGCTGTGAGTTAGTAAAAAACAAAAAACCACCCAGACATGGTGGTGCGTGCCTTTAATCCCAACACTTGAGAGCAGAGGTAGGAGGATCACTGTGAATCTAAGGCCAGCCTGGCACTATAAAATGAGTTACAGGTCAGCCTGGGCTAGAGTGAGACTCTACCTCAGGGGGTGGGAGGGGAGCAACAAATTTTAGAAAAATCTGCTGCAAGTTTTTCATACATATCAGCCCGCATAAGGAAACAACAGCCAAGACTCACTTTTAGCTCTACTAGAGGGGAATTAAATAATGGTCATCTGAAGCAACTAAAATTAGAAACACTGAAGCAGAACTTTGCAAGACATGGAATGATTTTCCTCCTGTGGCATTTTCCTTCCAGATTAACACTGAAACAACATTCCCTGAACACTAGCAATGGGTTGGGTCCTGCCCAAACATACACAGAGAAACCAGAAGTCTTTCTCTTTATAAAACCCAACACTGTGTCAGAAAGAGTCGTCTGTCGTGGTGTTTCTTTCTCAGGAGCAAATGACTTTAGTGTCACTCTACTTACCCTTTGGGGCCCACACACTACTCCTTGACATGCCGACAGAAAATCAACACTTATATTTCAAAGAACTCCCAAAATAGACTTCTTTTTTCACAGTAACCCTCCAGGTTCTGCTCAACAACTGTTTTCTGTTCTACATAGCTGACAAAGATCTGAATTCCTGATCCTTTTGCCTCCACCTCCCAAATGGTAGGATTATTGACATGTGCCACTGAGCACTTTTTTTGTTTTTGGAAGCAGGGTCTCACTCAAGCCCAGCCTGACCTGGAAACCACTCTGTAGCCTAGGCTGCCCTCAAACTCAGTGATCTTCCTACCTCAGCCTCCCAAGTACTAGGATGAAAGGCATGCACCACAATAGTCTATAATCCCTCTTTTCTAAATAAGACACCAGGTTTCAAAAGCTCAACAAAATGAAGGGAAGTTAATTATCTCTGGCCTTTGGCTATAGCGAACACGTTATGTTTCCATGTACTAACACTTAACACCTTTTGTGCTGCTACCACGTGAAAGGAGTCTTTGTTTTTAAGAACAAAATCCCCCATCAGATGCACTAACGAGGTCTTTGAAAGCATTACTATTCGAATGTGAGTCCGGAACATATTGACAATGCTAATTTACCAGGGAAAGAAATGACACCACATCCAAGTGTTTCATTCTGCCAACTTTTTTCTTTGCTTTGTTTTTTATTTTTATTTATTTATTTGAAAGCAACAGACAGAGAGAGAAAGAGGCAGACGGGGGGGGGGGGGGGAGGAAAATGGGTGCGCCAGGGCCTCCAGCCACTGCAAAAGAACTCCAGACACGTGCGCCCCCTTGTGCATCTGGCTAACATGGGTCCTGGGGAATCGAGCCTCGAACTGGGGTCCTCAGGCTTCACAGGCAAGTGCTTAACCACTAAGCAATCTGTCCAGCCCTCTGCCAACTTTTTTATTAAAGCAAACCCTGCATAAAAACTAGCCTAATAAGCAATAAAACAAAGAGCTCTGCTTTCTGTCAAAGCCTTCCGGAAGTACAAGTGAAAAAGTGAACAATCATTTTTGCAGTGTTTTTGGAGGGACACATTCCAGGGTTCAAACCATTATCAAAGCTCAAGCCTCCCTGGCCCAGCCCCCAAGAGCTCAGATAGAGTCAAGGCCACTGACAACTGTTGGGAATTACCACGGTGTCACCTCCAGGCCGAACTGAAATTTTATAATTCAAAACTAGCAATCGTCGCAGAGAAGAAACTATAAACAAAAGCTGGGAAATAAGTTTTTAATGTCACTTTGTGGCCATGCTTCAAAAGCCAAATGGGAAAAATAATTTTACTATTTTTCTTTCGTGTTTCCTTGTGTGACCTCTGGACCCAACATATGAAATGCTTGGCCACCACAGGGGAAATTTCTATTTCAACATAGAAAGAAAAGACGACCTTGGGCCAACATATTTGCCTGCTCTTTTTCAGTGCAATGCTTAATTACATACAAGTGAAGGGGAGACTTTTTCTTGCGAGGAAAGTAGCAATTAATAGAGAAGGCTGCGATAACTTCCAGTCTCACATAAGTCATAAAGTCCTCTAATGAAGAAATACGCACTGGTATACGGTCCAGGCACTGTGGACTCAATTTGCACAGTGACAACAGGAAATCAATACTCACATAAACCTGAGGGTGTATGATGTTTGTTCTGCTGCCAGGGCTGCCAATCTAAGAAAAATCCACAAGTCAGAGAGTTAGCACAGACCTAAAGTCAATGACAATGGAACTTGCTTGGAAGGGCGAAACTTGAAAATGCTTTCAGGTTCAATATGTCTATTATAAAGATAAAACATCAATTCTCAAACAATATGGGAGAAAGTATTCAGTCCACAACATGTGATGTGTGCAAAATCTCTCCAGACTCAGCAACACAAGGGAAAAGTATATATGGGAAGCATTAGTCCTTTCACTTCTTGGCAGAAATTTAGGCAGAAAAACAATCTAGGGGGAAAAAAGAGGTTTAACCTCCTCATAAACCTAAACACTTACAGAACAGTACTTCCCAAGAAGACTGTTCACCAGGAAAGCTGCACTAACTGCACTTCCCACCTCCTCAGTAGATACCCATGAGTCAGTCAGCTGCACAGTGAAACTTAAGTATCAGACAAGTGCAGCCACGCTGTCTGCTTCAGCAGGACACTGGTCTCCCTGGGCAGAGAAGCAGAGAAGCTGCTGGCACCAGTGCCCGCTGGCCCTGCAGCCCACAGCAACGCAAGCGGGGGCAAACTAGCAAAAGGGTGTGTTAGCGTATTGTGATCAGAAAGTAAATGACAAGGGGCATCTTTATTCTTCTGTGTTACAGAGAAGGATTTGGGGACATAGCGCTAACAGGACCAAGGGAGAACACTGTAATATGGGAAAGTATATGAATTGATATAAATTAAGAAGCTTGACTATGTCAAAGGCAGCCAATTACAATTGGCCTTCTATATACACAGTTTTCACATCAATACTCAACTAACCCTTATAGTTAGATGGTCACACCTGTGCTAAGCATGT
This sequence comes from Dipus sagitta, assembly GCA_036346955.1. NCBI lineage: Eukaryota > Metazoa > Chordata > Mammalia > Rodentia > Dipodidae > Dipus > Dipus sagitta. The sequence goes on from CM070773.1 coordinate 126,210,484, forward strand.
GCAAACTCTTATTTCCTTCTCTTTAGTCCCTAAATAAGACAGTATGGAAAACCATTTGCATTGTAGTTGTCATCACAAGATGTAGAGATGATTTAAAATGTACTAGATGGGCTGGAGAGATGGCTTAGCAGTTAAGGCGCTTGTCTGCAAAGCTAGCAGGACCTTAGTTCAATTCCCCAGGACCCACATAAGCCAGATGCACAAGGTGGTGCATGCGTCTGGAGTTCATTTCCAGTGTCTGGAAGCCCTGGCGCACCCATTCTCTCTCTCTCTTTCTCTTGCTCTGCCTCTTCCCCTAATAGTAAATAAATAAATAAAAATAAAATATTAAAACATACTAGAAGACACTTAATATAAGGGACATGAGTATCGAAGGATTTGGGTAATAAGGACAGTGGCTGGAGTCTGGAGCTCATCCCCACAGCTGCTGAGGGCAAACTGTACTCATCTGGAAGACTAATAAGTAGTCGATCAGGCAATCTGAGCATAAGACATCTGCCCAGGAGAAAGCACAGGTTGCTGCCAGTTTCACATCTTGTTTTCTACTGGCATCAGTCATTGTCAGGCTTATCTGCATACTGACTACCAATGCCTGTGACTGAGCCAATAATCTGACATCTTCTTCCTAGGGCTGGGGGGGGGGGTAGTGAAAAAACTTCACTATGGTGAGTTGATTACAGGCTTCACTATTTGACAGCCTGGCTGGACTGAGGTGCGGCTATGACAGCCGTGCCACTGAACGTAGCCCTCGGCAGCAGACACTTACCGTGGAGGAAGACGAATTTTTATCTGGTGCTGCATATCGGAAAAAGGTCCCAACCTTGTCCACTGACACCGGGCTTACTTGCTCCCAGCCGTTCACTCTCACTTGTAGCTGATGGATCCGAAGGTCATGGGTGTGTCTATCAGGCAAGACACAGGAAGGGCATAGTAAACAGTCTCAGAGGGAAGGAGAGTAGAAGCAAGCTGATGTACTGTATAATGACATAGGAAGCAGTGCCTAAGCCCTCCAGCCATTACCTAATGCAGGAGAAATTAAGAGGACAGTTTAACTGAGTTTTGGCATAAATTGTAAGATCTGGAGAGCTTGAGCAAGAAGGGTGTGTGCCAGCCTCTTGTCCAAACCATGAGATCCTGTACAATAACCAGGTCCCGCCCTACCAGCCCCCACCTTTATAAAATAAGGACGTCAGGAAATAAGTCACTACAGTGTGGTAGTGAAAAGTACTAGCCATTGAATCACATAATCATGCTTGTGGGAATAAAAGTTTTTTTTCTTGTTGGTTCCTCTGTTGAACCTCCTCCTTCTCTCAGGACCACATCCAGTTGTTTGGCTGGGGCCCTAAATGACCACAGACCGGCATCTGAGAGACTCAGCATTTAGAGCTGAAGTGTTCAGCTGAAATTGGAGCAGAAGGCAGTGGGCAGAACAGAAGGAACAGGAGGAAATTGCACATTTAATTCTATTTTAGATTTTCCCTAATTCAAGCCAGAAGGCTGAAATAGGGGAACTGAATTTGAGGCTGACAGGAAGGGAGGAGGGAGGCAAAGAGGGGGTATAGTGTGCCAAAGGGAAAATGCCAAAAAAGGCATTTATTTTGATGAGTTCAAACAGAACAGTGGGACTTGCAGTAGGTTACAGAACATGGAAACTAAAATGGTATCGCTACTGAGGTCGAGCCCTTTCAGAGGCAAGAGGCACAGTTCCTCGGCTCCTCCAGAAATACTGTCAGCTTTCCCATGGCTGCTCCAAGAGCCATGTGGAAGACGCCCCTGGGAGCTGTGTCCAGGCGTAGGGATCGTCTCATTGCCCCTGTGCAGACCCACATGTTCAAAACCCTCACCACCGGAGGGAAAGCACACAGTACAAAGCCATACAAGAGGAAGAAGCACTCAGACGTGGGTGAGATTTGCAGAACCAGACTTGAGCCCCGAGAAGCTTGTGACTATGGAAGGTTGAGCCCCATCTCTTCCACTTCAGCTCAGCTTGGAAACAATCGAAGGCTCAGACACTAAGTCTTCACCTATTCACACCCATGGGACAGCCCTTCCATTTAAAACTGGTTACCAATAATGGGACACCTCATTGGATAGTTTATGGCCTCTCGAGAACCAGACATGAAGCTTACTCCAACCCTTTGGCTAGCTACTTCGGGAGTACATGAGCTAGTGGTGCCCCTTGAAAAATTCTCCTCGTACTGCCTTGAATCTCAATGTACTATCATTGGCTCTGCTCCGGAGCCTGTCTACTTGCTGAAAATGCTGTGTAGCCCACAGCGATTTTTTTGTTTTGTGTGTGTGTGTGTGTGTGTGTGTGTTTTTTTTGAGGTAGGGTTTCACTGTAGCCCAGGCTGACCTGGAACTCATTCTGTAGTCTCAGAGTGGCCTTGAACTCACAGCGATCATCCCACCTCTGCCTCCCGAGTGCTGGGATTAAAGGCATGCGCCACCACGCCCGGCCCACAGGGATCTCAAGACTGAAATCACTATGCTTGGAAAGACAGTGTCAGAACAGCATGTCACCCTGCACATGGCAACCAGGCCAGGCTACACAGAACATGAGTGTTAAGTATATCCATGCTTGCACTAAGCTATCTTTTTATGTGTCAAGCAAATGGAAATGGACATGAACCTCCAGGATGCCTAGACAGCCTATATTTTAAGAGACTTTCAATTATGTTAACAACAGATCATTAATAAGTGAAAAGGAAAACACTAGAGGATATTAACACTTTTTCTCTTTCAAGGAAAGAGTAAATGGTCATATCTTACCTGTGCCTTAATTTTCCTCTGGCTTCAAATTCAAAGGGGATCTCTTCACCTGTGAGGACTTCTCGCCACTCACTAACATTGTGGGCATCATCCAAAAACGTTCCGTTACCTTCTGGAACCATCCCAGGACTCCCACTGTGAGAGAGTGCGGCCCTGGAACCAAATCAGATGACAGATTCCCATCTCTCCTTGCTCTCCATGCTGTCTCCATGAGGAGGGCTGTGCGTACAGGAACAGACTCACAGCACAGAGGCAGCATAACCTGGCCCTGTTCTGTAGCCAAAGTGAGTTTTATATGGCAAGTCTGAAGCCAGCCTGGCTACATAGTGTGACTCAGCTTCACAGAACATTTTCTAAGGGGCTGGAAGATGGCTCTTTGCAGAACCTGCTGGCCAGGCATATAAAGCCAGATGGATGAAGTGGCACATGCATCTGGGAAAAAAAGTATATATATCTATATCTATATCTATATCTATATCTATATATCTATATAGATCCCTGTGCCAGTGGTGCATGCCTTTAATTCCAGCACTCAGGAGGCTAAGGTAGGAGGATTGCTAGGAGTTCAAGGCCAGCCTGAAATTACCTAATAAATTCCAGGTCAGCTTGGGCTAGAGTGAGACCCATTTCTAAATCTGTTCATTTAAAAAAAAAAAAAAAAAAGAAACATGGGATGGAGAGATGTCTTAGCTGTTAAGACACTTGCCTACAAAGCCAAAGAATCCAGTTTCAATTCCCCAGTACCCAAGTAAAGCCAGATGTACAAGGTGGCACATGCATCTGGAGTTTGTTTGCAGTGGCTAGAAGCCCTGGTGTGCCCATTCTCCCTCTCTTTCTCTCTCACTCTCTATGTGCATCTTCCTCCCCCACCCCCAACAATACTTAAATAATTTTAAAAAACCAGGGGCCTGGCAAGATGGCACATGCTTTTACAGAAGACTAAGGTAGAAAGATCACTGTGAGTTCAAGGACCACAAAGTTCATTTGTCAGCTTGTAGTACAGTAAGATCCTGCTTCAAAACATCAAACAAACAACAACAAAAACAAACAAACAAACAGACAAAGACGGGGCTTGGGAGATGGCTCAGCAGTTAAAGGCACTTGGTTTGTGAAGCCTGCTGGCCTGGATTCACTTCCCTACCACCTATGTAAAGCCAGACACGGAAAGTGGCACCTGTACCTGGTGTTCATTAGCAGGGGCAGGAGACCCTGATATGTGCCTGTGTGCAAACTCACACACAAATAAATAAGTAATTTGAAAAACAAAGATGCCAGGTGCAGTGGCACACACCATTGATCCCAGCCCTCGGGAGGCTGAGGAAGGAGGATCTCTGTGAGTTCACACCAGCCTGGAACTACAGAATGAGCTCCAGCTCAGCCTGGGCTACAGTGCAAACATCAAAGGCACCGCTACCTAGTCACTCTCCTCCAGCAGTAGTCTGGCATGTGCGAACAAAGGACTGTAGCAGCTCTCATCTGCTAACAGAAAAGCTCCTCCATGGCCCTCTCATGCTTAATGGCTAGAAAGGTCCTCACGTACTCAGAGCACGAAGCCAAGATCTAACCAGGCACAGTACTCACAAGAGGTTTTCACTTAGCTTGGGCAAATTCCACCCAATCCCATGGGGGCTGAAGTAAGTTTTAGATACAGAGATGATTTCTTAGGGGTTGGGGAATAGAGGGTGTTTGCAGAGCAGCCTCAGAAGAACACGAATGTAGATTTCATAAGCACACATCGCTTTGTGGTGGTGCACGCCTTTAATCTCAGCACTCGAGAGGCAGAGGTAGGAGGATTGCAGTGAGTTCCAGGCCACCCTGAGACTACATAGTCTATTCCAGGTCAGCCTGGGTCAGAGTGAGACCCTACCTTGGAAAAAAAAAAGTGCAGCGCTGATGGGCTAGAGAGATGGCTTAGCAGTTAAGGTGCTTACCTGCAAAGCCTCAGGACCCAGATTATGCTCCCCAGAACCCATGTCAGTCAGATGCACAAGGTGACGCAGGCGCACAAAGTTGCACGTGCACACAAGATGGCACATGTGTCTGGGGATTGGTTGTAGTGACTGGAAGCCCTGCCATGCCAATTCTCTCTCTCTCTTTCTCTCTCTCTCTTTCTCTCTCTCTCTCATAAATAAAATAATTTTTAAAAATTTTTAATTAAGAATACAGCACCAAAGGAGACCTGGAATAAAGACTTTGCTTTAAGCCTTTTACTATGAACATACTGTATACCAGGTCAACATCTACTTCTCTGTGGCCTCCACATAGATTCACAGCTCCCAGTGACTGACGTGATTACAAGCATGGGCCTCAAGCCGGCCTACCCTGTTCTGCTGGCCTGTCAAGAAGGCTTTGGGGACAGACGGGGCTCTGGAGACAGGCTGCGTGCTCTCACCTGGTGGGTGTGGTGGTCAGGGCAGCAAACCACAACGTGCATCCTGTGTGATTCCGCAGAGCAAAGGGGACAAATGGCTGCCGGCGCTTGGGTGTTTTCACGTCTGCTGTGACAAAAGAAGAACCCTATTAACACCAGCTGCTGTCTTCATGGCAGACGCCCTCCCCATACCTAGAGATAGTGCCCACAGCTGTCTCCTGTGTGAAAGTAGAGGCAGGACACAAGGACCTACCACAGGGTTGTTGACAGGACAAACGGACATGCTACGTATGTGCTAGCTACTATAAGATGTGTCACCCTCACACACACACAGGCATACATGCGTGTGCACGCCACACTCACACAGTTCTCTGAGCCTCACATCTCCCAGCACTTGGGAGGCGGAAGTAGGACTGCCAAGACTTTGAGGCTAGCCTGGAGCTACAGAGTGATTTCCATGGCAGCCTGGGCTAAAGTGAGACCTTGCCTCAAGAAAACCAAAAAAGAAAAAAGGAAAAACAAAACCTGTATGTAGCCAAATTCCAGGAAGAGGAGACCTGAAAATAAATTCTAGGAAACCTAAGGAAAGCACTCTGGCGCCCAAGCTGCCTCAGAACCCTCTGCAGTCCTCTCTGACCAAGGGCCTGTGTTACCTCCAGTGACCACGCAAAGTAAACAAGAGGTGGCAGCAGGACCCAGGCCATGGTGATCCAGGGTGGGAAGGCTCTCACTGAGGAGTGCACAACACATGGATTCTGCCAACCCTAGGGGGCCCAAGGCAGCCCCACCTCCCTGCATCCGCCTGACCACACAGACAGCCTGAGGGAAGGCCGCAGCGGGATGGTCTGCAATGGGGGAGGAGATGGCATCTAAGGAGGCAGCGACACAGACCACAGAGAACACCGGGGCAGAGCTGAGCTCTCCTCACAGACAGCAGAGAGAAGGCGAACTGCGCCCCGTCAGTCTTTAAGCAGCCATCCTCTCTTTGTCCCTTTGTACTAATACAGCATTCAGAACACTGCCAACCAGCAATGTCAGGTTAGCGCAAGTTTAATCTGGACACCCACAGAGGCTCAGGGGACCCTAACAACCCAGGAATCTGCTAAGAAGATGACTGGTCTCTATAGTGCTCCCATAATATTGTGGCGACACTTCTAAAGGTAGTTTCTATCTACGACTGTGCCAATTTCCCACCGCAGTGGCCTCATTTAGTTCCACATGTCTGCCTTAGAAAACACTGCTGGGGAGGGCAACTCTGAAGAGCCATCTGTCTGCAGAGCAAGCCCTATTCACTGCCAGGCTTGAAAAGACACCTCCCTCCATGGCCACTGGCTCTCAGTGCAGGAGATGACGGCCAGGAGGAAAAGGGGCCAGATGTGCCTTCCTGTCCCACTGTGAGCCAGGATGGAAGTTTCCATTTGCAAATTAGATTGTAATAGGACAGGTGGCAGATGGCTTTGATAACTTTGTAATAGAGAATAAAGTACTAGAAACTTATCTGAATTAAGTATATGGCTTTGGAAAAATAGCATGGAAGGGCAAACTGCTGAGGACCTCAAGCTTCCCTTCCTGTGTTGATCAGAACTTAGAGCACAGACGTCAGCAAGTCACATGTCAGAGGATAAAAATACCCAGAGTACACACAAGACCAAACCCTGCACCAGGATCCAAATAAACTGCCCCTGCCTTTGGCACAGCACCAGAGAGAAAATTCCCAAATCCATCAAGAGGACATTATTGCCTGTGACCTCAAGACATTTTTCTGCCTCCAGTAACCAAATCCAATTTCTTCCTGGGTTGAGAAACCTAAAGCTCCTGACATCAAGTGCAGCCTCCAATGACTACTGCTGAGGAAATTCCCACCCCTTTGGACAGCCTTCCCAGAGTAATTTGGTCATTCTAAACAGTATGGGTTTGATGCTGTACAGCAGTTCAATCTATCAGAAAGGACCTGGTTTATAAGACATAATAAATAAAGCTGGAGAGATGGCTTAGCAGTTAAAGGCACTTGCTTGCAAAGCTTAATGGACCAGGCTCAATTCCCCAGTACCCACCTAAATCCAGATGCACAAAGTGGTGCATGCATCTCAAGTTCATGTGCAGCAGCAACAGGCCCTGGGATGCCCATTCTCTTTCTCTCAAATAAATAAAATATTAAAAAATAGGGCTGGAGAGATGGCTCAGAAGTTAAGGCACTACCCTGCAAAGCCTAACAACCCAGGTTTGATTCCCTAGTACCCATGTAAAGCCAGAGGCACCGAGTGGCAAATACATCTGGAGTTCATTTGCAGTAGCCAGAGGCCCTGGTGCGCCCATTCTCTCTGTTTATCTCTCTTCTATCTCTCTCAGCTTGGAAATAAATAACAATATTTCAAAACAAAACAAAAACATTCATAAAAAGTCATAATCAACACATCCAAGCCCCAGGTCTGCTGCTAGCTGGTCACATGAATGAAAGCAAATTACTACGATGTCTGTCTGAGCCTCTGTCCTGTTAGCTACATAGCGATAATGCTTGGCTTTGACTGAAGATTACAGAGCATACAAGAAAAAAACCCAAATCAAATGTGAGCACTCCCTCAAACATTTATCCCAGTAAGATCTTCTAAAACAATAACAACAAAAACAATGTCCCTCTGTATTAATATCCCTGTTCAGTATTCCAGTAGAGGGAAGTCAAGCTCAAATACATTTCTGCTTTTGGTGCTTTGCTTTGAAGACAGGGTCTTACTATGTATGTGAAGCTGGTCTTGAACTAATCCTCCTGCCTGAGTCCCTGAAGTGCTGTGATTACAGGTGTACACTCAAATAACTTTTTGATAAAATGTAACGACCCACAGTCTGGAATTAGTCACATACAAACATCAATCAATCAGATTTAATCATACTCATGCTCATTAAAACAAGGGAAAGCATTCCAGTTCCTCGGTGCATGGGCTATTTCATTTCTCCCACATTTACTTACCGTCAACTTCTCAAGGAATGTTCGAAGGTCACAGTGAAAAATAAAGAACGCTTTCTTTTCTATCTCCTAAGCATGTAAACTCCTATCTAAAGAAATTAAAGTGTCTCAGCAACTATCTTCTGGGAAATATTTTCTTAGCTCTATGACTATGACAGCTCCGGCTTCATGGAGCCCGTGAATAAATAAATGCTCATTGAGGATTCCATAAGCAAAGACAAGTGGCATGCTTGGCAGAAGATGGTGTTCCTCCACCTACTTGCTTTTCTTTTGAACAAAGCCCCTTTAATTGGCCTTGGCTGTTTCTGCATCACATACTGCGGAGTGTATTCCACTTGCACCAAAGGTTAAGGGAGGTGGAAGACAGGCAATGCATTGCTGCTGATATAATGAGGTGCCACTCTGTTCATTAGTTGGAGATGTTCTTACAAACAAATGTTCCCCCTTCAGCTCCAGTGAACAAATATAAAAATCAATGTACCAGGCAGTGCGTGAAACAGGAAAAGGAAGCAAGCCCTCGCTTGGCTGTACTGTACCTCTAGCATAGATCTGGTGCTCTAGGTTAGTCAGACTGGCTGTGCTCCTAGTTCTAAGGTAGACAAGGGGGAGGCCTGGTAGACAGGAGAGACAAAGTTAGAGGGCAAGAATAAATGTGGTACGTCAGCTCCACCTTCAACAATAAGCACAAACAGAACAGTATGAAAACAGCATGCATCGTGCAGTTACGGGGTCGTCCTCCTGTGTTCCTAGGAGCCAAGACTGTACTTGGCGAAGCGCATGGTGCTGGGCACACAGCTTTGATCGCATGACTGACCCAAAGCAGCGCGCTCCTCTTTATAATTCGGGGAAGAAAAGCATAGCAAATGTTCTCTTCAGCAGAATGACGAGGCTTTTGAGGATTCTTAATTTAAAGCATGTTATTTTCTTAATCGGCACAGAAAAAAGTTACAAGAACCAATCTGTATGGATTTGGAGGGAGGATACTCCATTCTAGTTGGAAAAACGTAGTAGCAACAGAACGCTGGTTGCTGGGGGCCTCAAATGCTCAGGAAAAGTCAGTGTGGGCTCCAGTTTTCAACAATCTCTGCTAGGGCTTATCTCACCATACCGAATCCTAAATCAAATGTAGACATTACAAGGACATTTATAATTTGATTCCTAAAATGACCTTAAAATACAAAACTGTATGTTCAGTGAAGTGCCACAGCATCCAGGGTCACCTTCAGGACCAACCCTTAGGAACAAGGACAACTATGTCACCTTCGGGACCAACCCTTAGGAACACAGACAACTATGTCAAAATGAGGCCAATACACTCTCCTCCCTGCTAAAGAACCAGCAGCACAATGCAAAACCAACAGTTCCTTAGGCTGAATTTCATATAAGGGCTGTTCAAGGGGCTCATTTGAAGGTTTGTCTGAATGAAAAGCACAACTCTGGAGGAGGAGGATATGACCAAATTCTCAAATAAACCTGAAAGGTGTGACCAATTCATTCGACGAGGTCGAATCCTAGACCTGTTAAAATAAGCATATTGCCCAGGTATTTCCAATATGAAGAGGCATTTGGAAATTTAGGTCTTTTCAGTTTTGTATGGGTCAAAAGAAATATCCCACCTGTGTCAGCTTAACTGAACATGGAAATCTGTCTCCACAAGAGGGAAAAGAAAAAAACATCAAAATAGAAAAGGGACTTGCTGGGGAGAAGATGGGGATCAGTGGGAGGGAAGCAGGCAGAAGGATGAGAAAATAATGGGAGAAGATAATGATCAAAACCATTTACATATATAAAAACCATTTACATATATAAAAATTGTCAAAAAATTTTTTAAAAAAGAACAACTATTTTCAAAAACTATAAAAATCAAACTTAACAGCAGCATTAACAGATAACTGACTAAAGAGAACAGAGAAAACTAAAGAGAACAGAGAAAATAGCCTTCCTAGCTATGCTGACTCTTCATTTAATATCTCCCCCCCGCCCGCCCCCCGGCCCCAGGATGCAGCATGTTTTCAGAACCGCCACTCTCTTGGACATATTACATATTACAAGGATTGTTCAGTTCTGTGGGTAGACGATGGCTTTCTGGACATGAACTGGGAAGGCTAGGGGGAGGCAGACTGGAAGCACTGGCTCCTAAACAACAACCTTGGGACTTGAAGCAGTAGCCTGAGAACACAGATACAAGTCACTCCCTGTGTCTCCTTCTAGAAGAACAAGGCAGACAGAGTCAGCTCACACACTCCGAGAGGCTAGCCAACATAGATACTCCACACACTACGGAAACCCACTTCCCATGACATGTCTGCAGACCAGAGGGAACACTGAGGTATTCATGAGCTCTGTGAAGTCCAGCCAAGACTCCCCAAAGAAACCACGCTGAAAGAGTTGGGGCTGAGTTGAATTTGGATGACAATGGCTTGTAGAACAGAAACCCTTGCAGTTGTCTGTCACCATCTCCCCAGCTCTGAGGAGAGCAGAGCTCCATGGTGAGGCATTAAACAGACAAAGAAAACATCATCAGTATAGAACAAACTGACTCCTTCCTCCACAGGCTGGGTAGTCAATTCTTTTATACTCTAAGAACAATACAGGCTCCCCCTTTAAAAACGTTTTTCCACATGGGATCCTGCCCTCCCTCTTTTCAAGAACACAGATAAATCCACAAGCTCTAACTTTAAATGTTAAAAGAGTGCCTTGCTGAGCAGCTGGTCCTGGTGCAATCTCAGGTGTGCCAGCTCATTTGCAACGTCACTAGAATTTAGAATCCCCTCTCCCAGTCTAGGATGGAATTAGAGCCCATATTAAAAGTTCAGTAGTTTGAGCCAGAAAACTATCTTTAACAAGGACTAAAATAAAATAACACAGGACAGTCAGATCTTCCTATAAATTTCTCCATGAAAAATGATGGTTCAATTTAAATTTCTTAGGGAGGCATGGTTCTGTAGGTCAACACTGATAGAGACATTTGCAAATTAAAATCTTACTCTGTCCAAAGCACGGCGGATCTACTGAGGAGCCCATCCAGTCTTCTGACTTGGCTGCAGTGACTTCCTTGTCTTCTTTACAGTAATCTGCCATCCACGACTCCTTGGTACTTACATACTGGTCTGGAAAGAATTCCACAGAGCCATTGAGAAGAGAATGAGAAACGATTAAAAGTTCATGTCACATCTTTCGCTTCAGCAACACAAGCCTTTCTTGTGCGCTTCAGTACGTGCCGGGCCCATGCTAGAAGCTCAGGGGGGCTAGGCCCTCGAGGTCCGCCACAGCGCAAGGAAGACATTAATGTGAGCAGAGTACTGCCACCACAGAGCTATTCCATGCTGCACAAGGGAAGAAAACAGAAATAAACAAGACGCTATGAGGCCCAGGAGATGGGAAGACTTACTCTGTTTTGGCAAGAGAAGGAATATACCCCAAAATCCAAGGAAGTCTCGGAGTAGTGGAGACCGTTGCCTTAGTGTTTGGAGAATAAATAACCACTACTAATGAAATTGAGATTGGAGAGGCATTTTTGGGAAAGGGAATAACATATGGAAAGACTCTAAGGTATGAAAAAGTACATGGCATATTCAAAAATGCTGTGTGTTGGACAGGGACATGGCACAGAAAGAGGCGTAGTTGCAAGTAACATGGTATGCCACAACAAGGGAGAAGGTCTGGAGACACACTAGTTAGGAAGCTATGATCGACTCAGGAGGTCGAGACCCAGCAGCAATGCTTGCGGGGAGCTTTATGTTTTGAAGGGAGATTCTCATGGGAATGGCAGCATGCAACAGTGAAGACCTTCTGTACTAAGTGAGTGAGAAGCTAGACTTTAAAACAAGAATCAATGATTTCTGGTTTTCAGGTCCAATACTTGCCTGTAAAAGTGAGATGTATCTAAGCACTAAGAGGGCCTAGCAATGTTTCTGGGTTTTAGAACACCATTAGAAACAGAGAATTGAAGGTTTCACCAAACAAGAGAGAGTCTTTTAAAAGACATTTAAAAAAGACATTCCTGCTCATCAGAAATACGAACAAAACTACTCTCATTTATAGGCTACTCAGAGGGATACAAAAACTAATACAAATTAAGTAGTTGATGGGAAAAACAAGAGGAGTAAAAATGACATAGTTTAGAATGATAAGGCTAATTTACTGTTATATATGTGATTTTCTTTCTTTCCTTCCTTCATTTTAAAAATATGTTTTATTTATTCATTTACAAGCAGAGAGAAAGACAGACAGACAGAAAGGATGGGTGCAGCAGGGCAACTACCACTGCAAACTCCAAACACATGTGCAACTTTGGGCATCTGGCTTTATGTGGGTCCTGGGGAGTCACAGCCAGGGTTGCTAGGCTTTGCAGGCAAGCACTCTAACTGCTGAGCCACCACTCCAGCTCCTTCCTTTTTTCTTGCCTCCTCCTTTTTTTCTTTCTTCCTCTCTCTCTCTCTCTCTCTCTCTCTCTCTCTCGTTTGTTTTTAAGCTAAGGTTTCACTCTAGCTCAGGGTGACCTGGAATTCAATACATATTCTAGGGTGGCCCTAAACTCACAGCGATCCTCCTACCTCTGCCTTCCAAGGGCTGTAATTAAAGACATGTGCCACCACATCCAGCTCCCTCTTTTGTTTTCTAAAATTTTTTGTTGTTGTTGTTTTTGTTTTTTGAGGTAGGATCTCACTATGGTCCAGGCTGACCTGGAATTAACTATGTAGTCTCAGGGTGGCCTCGAACTCACGGGAATCCTCTGCCTCCTGAGTGCTGGGATTAAAGGCATGCACCGCCATGCCTGGCTTTTTTTTTTTGATTTTGAGGCAAGGTCTCACTATGTAGCCCAGGCTGACCTTGAACTCACGATATTCCTACTTCAGCCTCTGGAATGCTGAGATTACAAGCCTGTACCATGCTCAGTAACCACAGGTAATACAAATATCCAAACAAATGAATGAGTGAAATCTGATCACTTAAAATAGCAGTTTCAAATCATTCTGATCAAAAAACATGGCTGCATCTCACTCAGCATTGGATGGCTATCGAGAAGCCTTGATTGGCACACTGGAGAAAATTTGCAATTTACAATATCTGTGTTACAACTCAAAGATAATCACAGTTTCACCAAAATATGGTCATAAAACCAATAAACCAAATAGTGGATGTGAGATTTCACAGAAAATGTACAAAGTGCCCAACAGTGCAGAGATTTAATATTTATTTTCTTATTTGATAGATACAGTATGGGTACACCAAGGCCTCACCCCTGCAAATGAATTCTAGATGCATGTGCTGCTTTGTGCACTTGGTTTTATGTGGGTGCTGGAGGACTGAACCCAGCTGAACAAGCTTTGCAAGCAAGTGCCTCTAACTGCTGAGCCATCTCCCCAGCTCTCCTCTAGTTTCAGGTGACAGAAATACAGGACAGAGTGGTTCTCTTTCACCCCACCAAATTCAGAGATGCACTAGTCAGTGTCACCACCAAGGAAACTGTTAGGATGCACCACTGGCTTGGCAACTCTCTAATTAAGTCATTTTCAGAGTTGGGTCAGCAGACTGGAAAACAACACAGGCAACTTGCTCTGCTGTTAAGATAAAGGTTTCAAACTCATTCCTCAATCACTCTGCAATGTCAACGGTGGGGCAAGCCTCCAATCCCAGCACTTAGGAAGCTGAGGAAGAAAAACCAGGAGTTTGAGCCCAGCTTGGGATATACAGTAAGACCTGGACTCAAAAAAAAAAAAAAAAAAAAAAGCTTTAAGGGCTGGAGGAATGGATTAGCGATTAAGGCATTTGCCTACAAAGACAAAGGACCCAGGTTCGATACCCCAGGACCCACGTTAGCCAGATGCACAAGAGGGCACATGCATCTGGAGTTCGTGTGCAGTGGCTGGAGACCCTGGTGCACCCATTCTCTCTCTCCCCACCCTCTCTCTCTCTCTCAAATAAATAAATAAGTTTAAAAAATCTTATATATAAAAAAAAGCTTTAAAAGAAAAATAACTCTATGACCAGCCGGCAAGACAGGAGTCTATCCGCACTGGCAGAACATTTAGTGAACACAGGTGACAAGCACTGTGAGGAGAAAGTTCACTGGGCTCTTCTGCCTGCCCCAAGGAGCCTCAGCTCTGACTTAGTCACATGGCGCACCAACTCTGGAAGACGAGTCAGGCTTGGCCAAGAAAGCAGCCATAGCAAGTAAGTGATATCAGACACTGGGCAAAGCACTGCCCACCTAGGATTAATTGTCTACAGATAGGGTCTTGTGTGCAAAACGGTGCCACCTACAACCAACAGGCAACTGTCCACTCACCAATCAGGACAGAAGTAATGTTGATGTCCAAGCGGGGTTTGGCCTTGGCCTCCAACTTCAGGCGAGGAGGATGGAGACGACTAGCTGCCTGTTGTTGCCAGGATACAGAGCAGGGCCATGGCTCAATAAATGGCTCCCAGCCTGAAAGAACACAGGAAGTAAGACATCTGTTCACCAGATATCAAGGGTTCATAGAGGAACACTGTTCACAAATGCTTAGGAAGGAGACTATAGCTTAATAGACCCAATTCACTTTCACAATAAAAGTACCACCTCTCGCTACAGGTTGCCCTACAGATGTCTGCTGTCCATGGAACACATGTGGAAGAGCATAAGCCGTCCCCACCACAGTCTTGCCAAGGTGACAGGAATGGGGCGGGGAGGATAGTGCCCTGTGTGGCTGAGTAACAGGTGCATTTGGAGGCTCATTAGCCTTATAGGTACAAAAGGAATTTAAAATGCATTCAGATGCAGTTTAAGGTTAATACTGCCATATATACTCACACATCCATTTAAGAAATGGGAAACTGCAAAGACCTTTGAAGCTGGAGTGCCACTCACTCCCCATTTTCCTCCACACACACTCCAGACACATGTGTCCCTTGTGCAGCTGACTTACATGGGTCCTGGGGAATCGAACCTGGCTCCTTTGCTTCGCAGGCAAACACCTTAACCACTAAGCCAGCCCCTCTTTTACTGTCTTGATAATAATCTTCTCTCTCTCTCTCCCTCTCTTTGGCTTTTTCGAGATAGGATCTTGCTCTAGTCCAGGCTGACCTAGAATTCACGATGTAATCTCGGGCTGGCCTTAAACTTAAAGAAATCCTCATACCTCTGCCTCACAGAAATCCTTCTACTCCTGCCTCCCTAGTGCTGGGATTAAAGGCATGTGCTACCATGCCTGGCTAGATAATAATCTTAGTGGCTTGCTTGCTTTATTTTTGGTAGGGTCTCACTCTAGCCCAGTCCGACCTGGAACTCACTCTGTAGCCCAGATTGGCCTTGAACTCACAGCAATCCTCCTACCTGAATCTCCCACCTCAGCCTGCCAGAGTGCTGGGATGCTTATTATTTAACTATCTCCTAGTCTTTCTTTATAGTTTTACCACACATATGCATGCATTTCTTAAGAACATTTTGGTTTTCCTTGTAAATGAATAGCTGGAATATATAAACAAAATCTTTGTGTGTGTTCTTATTCAACTTTTTTTGGCCCTAAACAACAATCCACTAATGAATATATATTTTATTTACCCACTCTACTTCTGAGAGACATTCATTTAACCATAGATTCACTGCTGCTAGGAAGATACTGGCACAGTCTGTCCACCAAGTAAGGAAGTGTTTCGTGTCCAAACCTAGACAGCAGTGTCTAGATCAGGTGCTAAGTTTGCTTATGTTCACCTCTAAGTAATGCTGAATGGTTTTCCAAAGCAAGGACTCCAACTTAAAACAAACCCACTAGCAGAAACCATGGCTAGTACTTGCTCCAATACTCAGCAGTGTTATACTTAACTGTTGCCTATCTAATGGGTATAAAATATGGTATCTCAAGCCAAGTGTGGTGGTGTAAGCCTGTGATCCCAGCACTCAAGAGGCTGAGGCAAGAAGATTAGCATGAGTTCAAAGCCAGCCTAGGATACAGAGAGCTTGTCTCAAAACAAAACAACAAAAAGATTAACTCCTTGTGATGTTAAATACTCAACTTTTCAAGGCCAGCTAGCTAACTTTTGATAGACTTTAAAAAATATTTTTTAAGATTTTATTTTTATTTATTTATTAGAGACAGAAAGAGTGAGTGAGAATGGGTGCGCCAGGGCCTCCAGCCACTGCAAACGAACTCCAGACGCATGCGCCCCCTTATGCATCTGGCTAATGTGGGACCATGTGCCTTAACTGCTAAGCCATCTCTCCAGTCCAAAAATATTTTATTTTTATTCATTTATTTGAGGGGGGGAGAAAAGTAGAGGGGGAAAAGGAACCACTAAGTCCTTTCTCCAGCCCATGATAGACTCATGTAGTCAGCCATGATGCAAATCTAATTCAATACATTCCAGTAACCCAGAGCAGGTTCATTAGTCTCCATACCGTTTGACACGTAGTGCCCAGAGCACGTTCACACAACTTTGAAAGTAAGTAGCAGGCTGGGTGTGGTGGTGCACGCCTTTAGTCTTAGCACTTGAGAGACAGAGGAAAGAGGATCGCCAGGAGTTCAAGGCCAGCCTGAGACTACATAGTGAATTCCAGGTCAGCCTAGGCTAGAGCAAGACTCTACCTCAAAAAAACAAAAAACAAACAAACAAACAAACAAAAAAGTAGCATTTGAAATGGGCAAATAAGTATTTCTCAGCAAAGTAGCTAAAATAGCTGCCATGTGCTCTGCCGGAGTTTCTCTTCATTAAGGAGATTCAGGCCATTGTGCTAACGCTAAACATTTTGGAGGGGGAAAGAAGAGCGTTACCTTTCAGTGAACGTTAATGACGCTGAACTTAAATGTGACATGACTCGAGAACAATCAGCAGCAGCAATGGAGGCTTACTCCTCCGTGGCAGTGGAAGGTAGAGACCCCGGGTGGGCTTCAACCTGCACTGGCATCACTGCTTTGCTTACTTGTAAGGTCCACACCTGCGAGGAGTTCTGATAGGGCACAGAAGTTGCCAGCTCAAGCCATTAGGCCTGAACATACAATGGCTTCTAAAATTCAACCTGTTTAAGCCTGCTATGGTTTAAATGTGGTCTGTCCCCCAAAAGTTCATGTCCTAGATGCTGGGTTACCAAACATGGCAATGGAAGTGGTGGGACCTTTGAGAGGAGACACCTAAAGCAAGGTCTTTGGGTCCTTCAGGGCATGCCCTCAGAAAGAACTGCAGTTACGTAAGTTGGAGCCTTGACCCTGAACTGCTCTCTGGTTTCCTGTCAGGCAATGTGATAGCTCCCTCCCACACGTTCTCCTCCCTGATGCTATTTGCCAATGAGCCCTCTGCAGAGGCTGAACCAATGGAAGTTTGGTCTTTCAGCCTCCAAAACTATGAATGAACAAAATTCTTCTCTTCAGAAAGTAGCCGGCTTTGGGTTATTTTGTTGATAATAATGAACAACAGACTAATATAAGGCCTATCTTGGGTCTTTGCAATGGGAGGAGGAAAACATGAAAAGGCCTCACAGGTTTATTCCAAGCTTCATTTACAGTACTATTCTGCTCTGCTCAACAGTGCTTTGCTTTAGGGAACAGGTAGGACAGGATCACTCCTGACTGTACCCTTCTAATGAAACAAACAAGTCCTGTGGGGAGTGAGCAGGCTTGAGGCTGAAAATGCTGATGGAGCCGAGCATGGTGGCGCACGACTTTAATCCCAGCACTCGGGAGGCAGAGGTAGGAGATTCCCTGTGAGTTCGAGGCCACCCTGAGACTACATAGTGAACCAGGTCAGCCTGAGCTACAGTGAGACCCTACCTCGAAAAAACAAAAAAAGAAAGAAAGAAAAGAAGAAAATGCTGATGAACATTAAACTATCCAAAAAAAAGTAGTGATTATCAGGGCCAAATATATGGGCCTTCAACACTGAGCAATACCATGTTTTGGGAGGAAACATGCTATATGATCAGAACTATGAAAATTTTAAAGAATTAGTCACAACACATCAGATATATTTATTTTTAGAAAAATAGAAAATCTTGCTTCTGTGATTATGCAGTCAGTTGCTTTTAGATTTTCCCTGTCTCACCCCACCTAACCCTCTTCTTCGTGTCAAACTTTTTGCAGTAGTGGGCCTAGGCAAACATTTAAATGTGTGTACGTGTTGTTGGTAGAGGTATTTTTTGTGTGTTTGTGTGTGGTGTACATGAATGCAGTGTATTTATGTTTGTATGTGTGTGGGCTCAGATGTATAGGGAAGTGCATATCACATGTGTGTGATGGTCAGAATTTGACCTCGGGTGCCTTACTAGATCACTTTCCACCTTACTCTTTGAAACAGGATCCCTCACTAACTTAGAGCTTATCAGTTCAGGCTAGCTAGCTACCCAGTGAGCCCAAGATGCTTAGTCTCTATCTTCCCAGTCCTGGGATTACAGGCATCTGCCACCATACCTGGCATGTTTAAGGGATGCTGTGAATCCAAACACAGGTCCTCAATCCTGCACAGCACTTTACCCACTGAGCTATCTCCATAGCCCAAAATGTATTTATAAATCCCACAATAATACAAATGTATACTAACCAGAGAGAGCACGGTTATAATAATCTCCAGAAAGGGTGAAGTGGGCGTAGCCTTCAGGGCTGGTTCTTATGTGCTGAAGAAAATTCAGACCTGCAACAAAAGAAACCTTGCTGTAGTGGCAGGGCAAGAGCAGCCCAAAGCAGCCTTTGCAGACGAAAACGTGTTAGACTGATGCTAGCCACAGCTAGAACTGGTGTTCTTATAGGAGAGAGCGCACACAAAACTGTGGTGATACTCTGTCCATCACGTGGGCTATTTAAATCCATCATGATCTTCTGAAGCTACTACATTAAAGCTTTATTCATCTTGATGACTGAGTATTTTAGCACTCCCTAAAGCATGGGTCTCACTTCTCCCAGACTCAGCCTTGGCACACAGGTATATCCAAAGCACTAGGAACATAAAACACTATTTTTCCAAGTCCATGAAGAGGGGATAGAGTGGTACAAGCATGAAAGTCACCTCGTAGTTTTATGATTGTCATAGAAAAATAAGAAGCCGGCTAATTATTCTCTATAGAAAAGATATTTATTTGGGGCTGGAGGGATGGCTTAGCAGTTAAGGTACTTGCCCACAAAACCAAAGGACCCAGATTCATTTCCCCAGGACCCACGTAAGCCATATGCACAAGGCGGTGCATGCAGCTGGGGTGCATTTGCAGTGGCTGGAAGCCATGGTGTGCATGCATGCTCTCTCTTTCTCTCTTAAATAAATAAATAAATATGTAATTATAAAAGATATTTATTCAGAGTCAAAACTCCAAAGCGTTTAATCATGCATCCTGGCAGACCTGAAGGAACAGGGAGTGACAAGGACAACCTCTAGGATGGGCTAAAGGCTGACCGAGAGCCCCAGAAACAAACTTTTCTTAAAGATGAGGCTAGTACGATGGAAACCAAACAGCTAGTGGATTTCTATCTACTCTCCTTGGAGGCCTCGTCCTGGCTGCCTGCAAGAAGACACAGAATACAGTGCTCCTGCCCTGGTCATCCTACCAAAGACAGCTTGCAGGTGAAGAACAGGTAACCTCACACATGGTCCTTGGCAGGAGGACCTAGATGAGATTTCTACTAAGATCATGGCTTTGTTTTGCTTTCAAGGGGGAGACAAGGCAGAAGCAATCTTTCTCTGCTTACATTTTCAGTGCGCTGAATAACACATTCACTACCCTGGTCAGAGATAGAGAAGGTAAGCAGAGTGGAGGGGGTAGGAAAGACTCAGCTCCAGTTGTTACAACAAAGGTAATCTTATCAATGACAACTATTCCAAGGCTGTAGGCTGAAGGCCATGTAGGCAAATAATTTCTGGAAAATATACATAATGGAAAGCATGTGTGAAATTGCTATCTAAATTTCACCCTTACTACCAAGTAGAGGGAAGCAAGAACAATGTTAAACATGTAAAACGTAATGCCACAGTCACTGAAGTAAGTGTCCAAGGCACCCGCAAGCGCGGCACTCACGGGAGAAGGTGAGCTCAGCGAGGGGCACGTCGCAGTCCATGCAGTCATCGATGAAGCAGACGCACACGCTCTCCGCCTTGACCTCCACGCCGGAGATGTGTGGCGATGGCACCGCCCCCGGGCTGTCCCGGCGACCGGAGGAGGCCAGCGACAGAGACTTCAGGGGCTCCGCATTCTTGAACAGCCAGCTTGCTGCCTTTTTCAACTGGCCTTCAAAAACATTAGAAGGTGAGAGGTTCCACCAATGTCCACAACTACCCTGGCAACTCACAGAGGAACAGGAGAAATAGCTTCCTAGAGATCTACGGGGCAGCCAAGAAAACCTTGATCAGAAGTGTTCTCGCATGAGAAGAAAAGCAGGAGGGAGACACAGCGGGAATTTTGTTACTAAATGAACAGAGTGAGACCCTGTTCACTGCACACCTTCGACTCTAGTGTGACTCCCAAGACCTCCAGGAGGCCAGCCCTCCTTCCTGTGCCATCGGTGGACAGAGGGGAGAGGGACCCCATTCTAAGGGCCATGTGGTACGCAATCCTCTCTGTGTAGCTTCACATGGACTAATGTTCTCAGATGTCTTACTTGGTACATAATCTGACTTCCCCCCCCAAATTTGACCCCTCCCACAAAAAAGGTTCAAAGAAGAAACAAAAGGAAAGGGGGAAGTCACTCCACACTTGGAAATTACCAGAGCATAGAACAGACCCCCTACTTAAGGGCCTGGGAACTGGAGCAACTGTGGCTCTAGATCCTAGTCCTGCACTTACTAGGTGGGCGACAGACTTGATTTCTGTGCCCTGGAGCACTCAGGGGAATAACAGGGAGAGGAAATCAGTGAACTCCAGAATACTAATAATGCACTAATGGCTCTAAAAGTACTCTGTAGTCTTTATTACTAATGAGACTAAGTAGCTTTAGTTAGCATAGAAGAATTAAGAAAGAAATTTAAAAGGCTCTTATAACTTGAAAAAAAAATGGTTTTTGAAGAGGTAGCAAGATGGCTCAGTGTCAAGTGCTCACCACACAAGAACCTCAGTTCATATTCCTAGCACACACAAAATGCCATGTGTGGTGGCACGCACCTATAATGCCAGTGCTGGGGAAACAGAAATAGGAGGATCCCGGAGATTTGCTGAGTAGGCTGATGTAACCAAACTGGTCAGTCCTACGTTCAGTGAAAGAACCTGGCTCAAAAAATAAGGTGGCTGGGCATAGTGGCACACACCATTAATCCTGCAGAGGAAGGAGGATCATGGTTAAGTTTGAGACTACGTAGTGAATTCCAGGTCTGCCTGGGCTAGAGCAAGACGTTACCTCAAAAAGCAAACAGGGCTGAAGAGATGGCTTAGCAGTTAAGGTGCATACCCGAGATGCCTAAGGACTCAGGTTCAATTCTCCAGGTCCCACGTAAGCCAGATGCACATGGTGGCACATGAGTTTGGAGTTCATCTACGGTGGCTAGAGGCCCTGGCATGGCCATTCTCACTGTCACTCTCTTTCCCTCTCTCTATCTATAATTAATAACTAACTAACTAACTAAATAAATAAATAAATAAAATAAGCTGGGCACAGTGGCACACACCTTTAATCCCAGCACTTGGGAAGCAGAGGAAGAGATGTGATGAATACAGAGAAAGGAAATGACATACATAAATGAAAATTATGTGAAGCCCATCACTATGCACAATGAACATATGCCAATAAATAAGTAAATAAAACTAAATTCTAGTATAATATACATATCTGTATACACCTACCATTTAGTCTGATATTTATAGTGCTAAGTCTCTCTATCAAGAAAATACTTGAAGATGTAGACAAAAGGTCACACCAAAAAAAAAAAAAAAAAAATGTTTGGGGCTGGAGAGATGTCTTAGTGGTTAAAGGTGCTTGCCAGCAAAACCAAAGAACCTAGGTTCAATTCCCCAGTACCCACTGAAGCCAGATGTACAAGGTGATACAATGCATCTGGAGATCATTTGCAGTGGCTAGGGGCCCTAGTGCACCCATTCTCTCTCTCTCTGCCATTCTCCCTCTCTCTCAATAAAATATTTTTTAAAATGTTTCTTGCACAAATATATATAATACTGAAAGAATAAAAAAGTGAAGAATGTTACCTTAAAATATATTCCTAGAGCCAATGTAAAAAAAATTAGTGTTTACAATTAATTTCAATGACATGGAAAAATATATAATAAAATTATAATTCCATTAATTATCATTCAAAAGCCAATAAGGTCATTTGCAATATAGGATTCCAAGACCCCTCAGGAATGCTGAACGCTACAATTTAATACCAAATCCTACAAGTGAATGCCTTTTCCATCTCAACTATGCACTGACTGTGGCTGAAGCTACCTCAGGGGAGCAGAAGAGGGAAAGGAGGAGATGGGAAGGAAGCACTTGATCAACATAAGCTACAGATAGTGGATCCACATTCAGATTACCTTGACACACCAGAAGAGCCTTGCGGCAGTCCTCCATGCTGAAGCCCAGCTCCTGCAGCCTAGCCAGTTGTAACTCTAGGAAACAATTTCATGCAAATTACCTCACAGTTCTGTGTGTGTGTGTGTGTGTGTTAGAGAGAGAGAGAAACATACATTCCCTTCCTTGAGGTAAAATAGGTTCTTAGTACAGGTCTCTGCCAAGTGTATGGTGAACTTACAAGGCACTTCCTCATGCTTGTCTTTAAAATCATAATAGTAATATTCAGTATTAACCACATAAATTCAGAGGACAATTCTCAAATTTTAAAACAAAGCTTGAGCATTAGCTATACTACCATACAAGGGATTGTAAGAGGCAAATCATCTGTAGACTAGAGTAGTTGATGTTTGCTTAAACTTAAAAAAGGAGTTGGGGCTGAGGAAACTCTCTCTTTTTGCTTACGAAGTCTGCCAGCCCAGGTTCAACTCCCCAGTACCCACATAAAGCCAGATACACAATGTGGCACATGCATCTGGAGTTAATTTGCAGCAGCAAGAGGCTCTGGCATGCACAAACTCACACTCTCTCTCACTCTCTTTCTCTCTCTCATAAATAAATAAGTTTTAATAAATGAGGGTCGTGTTTATGATTTACAATTATACCTAATGACAAATAATTAGACTATGAGCAATTTGTGCATAAGAAACGAAAAAGTTAAAAAGAAGGAATGTTCTCAAGAAGGAGGACAGGGTTTCCCGTTAGACACCTACCCAAGACAGGATCTAAGGTGCGTCTCGCCCCTTCTCTGACTTCCTCCTCAATGCGAGAAGACCCTGGGGGGTGGCTGCTGAGGGAGTCGACCTGCGAGGCTACTGAGTCTGGCACCGCAGCACTCGCTTGCTCTGGGATGGATTTTGCAATGGCAAGAAACAGCTGCACATCATTATAGGAGAGTCTGATATCCAGGGCTTGCAGTTGAATCTAGCAAAATGTAAAAGGCAGCAGGTTTTTAAAGGTGCATTTGGTTTGGCGTTTACACTTCGTACACACATAATTCCTACTTCCAGTTCTAAAAGTCCAAGAGATACTATAATGAGCTTTTCATTCACAAGAGTGCAAAGATCTTGAAATGAAATACCATGCAGTGGTATGTCTCAGCTATCAGGTAAAATAGCCAAAAAACTATATGAAATTTTAAAAAAAGACCAGCTAAGCCAGCTGTGGTGGCATATGCCTTTAATCCCAGCACTCGAGAGGCAGAGGTAGGAGGATCACCAAGAGTTCGAGGCCAGCCTGAGACTACAGAATGAGTACCAGGTCAGCCTGGGATAGAGTGAGACCCTACCTTGGAAAAAAAAAAAAAAAAACTAGCTAAGATAATTATTACCACAATTAATACCACAGTGGGGGATTTCCATACAAGTGTAGTAATCATTAAAGCACAGGACCAGAGAATGAATAGCAGAAAAGAACCACCTACTTATTATGAACATTTTGCTAATCTATTTGGCATGGATCTATTAAATTTTATAAATCTCTCAAAAAAGTTATCTGGGCTCAGAGTAGGCAAGTATGCCCAGAGGAAAGGGAGGGCACGTCAGGGTTACACGGCTGCTTCATCAGTACCTCTAGGACGGGCGGAAAATCTTCACTGTTGAACGCGTCCATCAGCCCGGAACTGTTCTGGTAGGAAGAATTCCCCACCAGCTCCACTTGGATTTGAACTGGGTCAACAATTGAAAGAGCTGTGTCCTGCTCGTTCCCTAGTCGGCACGAGAACACCTAACAAGGAAAGGCAACACGGGAGATGACTGTCTGACTTGGGCTCTGCATCAGCCAGGGACTATCTCAGAAGCCATCTGCCCTGTGTTTTCACAAGTCCTGTGCTAAGTGCTACAAGAAATACTGTGAAGACCAAGGCTGACGCTCACCTACTGCCAAGAGCATGCAGAGCGACCTTCAAGAAAGCAGTTAGCAATTCACACCCAACCCTTAAAGATGCAGACCCTTTACCCAACAACCTTCTTTCCAGGACTAGACTAAAAAGGTGCTGCAAATGTAAGAGATTTCACTCGACCTCTTTTGCATGCGTACGTGTATACACATATTCATTTATGTCTGTGGGTGCGCATGTGTGAGGATGCATAGGGGCCACAGGTCTATGTACAGGGTCTCCCTCAGTCACTCCACCTCATTCTTTTTGTTTGTTCATTTCCAGGTAGGGTCTCACTTTAGCCCAGGTTGCCCTGGAACTCACTCTGTAGCCCCGGGCTGGCCTCTACTTCATAGTGTTACTCCTTACCTAAGCCTCTCCTGAGTGCTGGGATTAAAGGTGTGCACCATCACATGAGCTTCGGCCTTATTCTTTGAGAAAGTGCTTCTCAGTAAACCTAGAGCTTACTGACTGGACTAGACTAGCTAGCCAAGGATTTTCTGTCTTAGCCTCTCCAGCACTGGGATTACAGGTCTACATCATAACAACCAGCATTTCCCATGGGTACTGGGGATCTGAACTTGGGTCCTTGTGCAACAAGTGCTAACCCCCCAATTTTAAAAGTTGAAAAAAAAAAATCAAGCTGGGTGTGGTGGCGCATGTCTTTAATCCCAGCACTCGGGAGGCAAAGGTAGGAGGATTGCCATGAGTTTGAGGCCACCCTGAGACTATACAGTGAATTCCAGGTCAGCCTGGGCTAGAGTGAGACCTTACCTCAGAAAAAGAAAAACCAGAGCAGCTTAGTGAAGCATTCTGCAGTTACCTTTACCCCCAGAACTCAGGAGGCTGTGGCAGAAGATCACAAGTTTCAGGCCACCCAGCCTGTCTTTCATGAGTTGTCTCAAAATAAATAAGTAAATAAATAGCATATAGAATATAAGAAGTCACTGAGGAGACTGAAGCAAGTCTCAAAAAAAATCAATTAATTAATAATACTGTGTGACTTTTTTAACGGAGAGAAACCAAAGGAAACCACATCAAAATATGAGCAAGGCTACACCTTTCTTTCCAGCTGTAGGAGTATCACCACGAGGACAGTCTGAAGCTACAGAGTGAGTTCCAGGTCAGCCTGAACTGTACTGGGCTATAGTAGAACCCTACCTTGAAAACAAACAAACAAAAAGCTATGAATAGGGATTACATGTGGGGGAACAGGTGATTTTCCCTGTGGTGAGAAGTTCCTAATTTAAAGCACATTCACTACTGAAGTTAGGTGACAGGTACATTAGACTGAAGAGAAGTTTCTCTTTCCTTTTTCCTCCAGGGGCTTCTGCTACACAAAACCCAACTGTAGCTGCCAGTTCATTAATCAGTCCCCAAGATCTTCTACTCAAAGCTGGTACTGTGGTGGCTTGGAAAGCACACGAATCTCAATCTCATTATCAACTGACATCACCCAAGCACACAGCTCCTTGTTCTCAAACCAAGCTTACTATACATCATAAAAACAAGTGGTCAGTCACGGAAAAAGGATTTCCATGTTTTACTTGGCTACATTTGAACCCCAAAGTACTATATATTGCTTGCAGTGAAGGTTAGTGATGGCAAGGGAAATGACAAGAAGATCTATTGAGACAGGAAAAGAATCCTGACCAAACCTATCAGCATTATAGTGAAAGAAATGTTAACAGAGATCAGTGAATTAAGAACATCCAAGGGATTGAGGAGGTGGCTCAGTAAAGATGCTAGCTTGCAAAGTCTACTACTGGTGCAGGACTCAATTCCCTAACCACCCACATCAAGCCACACAGGCATTCATTTACAGCAGCTAGAAACCCTGGTGTACACACAAACAAATAATTTTAAAAAGAACATCAGGGCTGGAGAGATGGCTTAGTGGTTAAGCACTTGCCTGTGAAGCCTAAGGACCCCAGTTCAAGGCTCGATTCCCCAGGCCCCATGTAAGCCAAATGCACAAGGGGGAGCATGCATCTGGAGTTCGTTTGCAGTGGCTGGAGGCCCTGGTGCGCCCATTCTCTCTCTCTCTCTCTCTCTCCCTCTCTCTCTGCCTCTTTCTCTCTGTGTCACTCTCAAATAAGTAAATTTTAAAAAAAGCAAAAGAACACCTGACAGAGACCACAACCCGCCATATTTCTCCTACATGACATCTTCAGGTTACAAAGGCTACTCGGATGGCAACTACCTGCTTCGTGAAATCACATCACTGTCAGACACATGATCCTTTAGATCACACATGACTCTAGAGTATTCTTGCATAGATCAGATACTCCTGGACAGACAAAATCATTGTCACCTTTTCTATATAGGCCTCCATGACCCAAAGGCCCTGGCTTTTGGCTTTTTGCAGAATCACGCTCAGTGTGTGTGTGGGGGGGGGGGGGACAATCAGGGCACTGCTCCATCTGTGCAAACCTGCGTGTGGTTTTCCTAAGACTCTGGCGCAGAAAAGCTTCACGTTCCCTTTTCCTTCAGGAGCTTCTGCCACACAAAACCCAACTGTATGAACAGGGTCACTAGCCAGCCATCAACTGCATCTTATTTATAAGGCCTCCTTGAAAGACCACTGGGGGTGGAAGAAGAATTGATAAAGTATCAGTTAATCTTGAAAACGGCAAAGGTGGGCTGGAGAGATGGCTTAGCAGTTAAGGCGTTTGCCAAAGGATCCCGGCTGGATTCGCCAGGACCCATGTTAGCAAGATGCACAAGGGGGCACACACATCTGGAGTTCGTTTGGAGGCCCTGGCATGCCCATTCTCTCTCTCCTTCTCTCTGCCTCTTTGTCACTCTCTCAAATAAATAAATAAATAAATAAATAAATAAATAAATAAATAAATAAATTAAAAGTTAAAAAGAAAATGGCAAAGGTCCTTGGTGATGTGTGTTTTTTGGTGGCAGTCATGGAATGAGTTAAGAGGGCTCCAAATGAAAACTGCAGAACCAGGAAGGTGCCAACAGGAATGGGAACTAGAAGTCTCCTAGAACTTCCCGAGGAAAGTAGGGTGCACGGCAATTAGTCCCTCTGCACATCAACAGCCTCACACAGCAGAGGACCCTGGCAGAGGTGAGAAGAGCATGAAAACGAGACATCAAAGGCCCTCCAACGGAATAAATTATTTTGCTAAAAAGAGTTTAGAAACCAAGGCTGCGTGTAGTGGTACAGGCCTGTAACTCCAGCTACTCGGGAAGCTGAAGCAGAAAGTTAGAAAGTTCAAAGCCAGTCAGGCAGGGGATGCAGCTCAGTTGGCCTAGCACACATACGTCCCTAAATTCAATCCCTAACACCACAAACACAAAAGATGACATAGATGATTGATTGATAGGTAGATGATAGGTAGAGATCCAGATGGACACACTGACAGATAAATGCATAAAGCTATAGACACACACACACACACAGGTTCTCCAGTCCCTTCCCAGTCCTACTGACTCAGAAGTCCAGAGGTGGGCCCAGCAATCAGCTTGACATTAAAAAGGGTGGGAGGCAGGGGCTGGGGAAATGGCTCAGAGATTAAAGGCACTGACAGCCCATGTTTAAATCCCCAGTACCCACATAAACCCAGACATACAAAGTGGAACATGCATCTGGAGCTGGTTTGCAGTGGCAAGAGACCCTGGTGTGCCCATTCTCATTTTCTCTGCTTCAAAATTAATTATTAATTTTTTAAGGGTGGGAGGGATATAGCTCAGTGGAGAGCAAGCACAAGGCTCTAGGTTCCATCCCTAGCACTGGAAAAAAAAAAAAAAAAAGCATTCAGGAGGCAAATTCTTCCCAGATGCTTCTCTCTGGAGCCCACCATGCAGTGTTATGAACAACACATAGCTTCTTACCTCGATGCCAAACAAACTTCCTGAAAAGGGACGATCGACAAAGCGGGGTTTGTAGGTGAGCACGGTGGTGCCTTTCAGAATAATGGCGTTGGTGTCAAAGCAGGACACATCTTCCACCACCACAAACTCTGTGCCTGGAAAGGACAGCAGCACTCAGGGAAGAGCTGGGAAGCTGGCAAACAGCAGGTGTCACAAGGAGAGCAGCTCAGATCCAGCAGGTGCGAACACTGACCAGCCAAACCCGTTCTCCAGAATGTCTGTCCTGCCTCACTGTTACCTCAGGACAGCTGAGCCAACAGAGCAGCTCACAGACAGAAAAGACCTTCTCTCTCTGGCATACACTTTCCAGACAGAGAGACACTACATTCCAATCTCCCTGGGAGGCCTGACAGACAGCTTAGAAGAGCATCCCTTCTCCAAGGAGTGACCTGACTTAATCTCAGGAAGCAGATTTGATAAGACACTGCTCAGGAAGGCAGCACCGGGCATTACAAGAGCTTTACGCAGCTGTTCAAGCTGCCTACAGAAAACGCAGATATCGGCTGGGGACATAGCTCCAACAGTAAAGTACTTGCCTTGCAAGCTTGAGGACCCAAGTTCAACCCCACATTAAACTGTTGGGCATGCAGCTGGAAAGATGGCTTAGCGGGTAAGGCATTTGCCTACAAAGCCAAAGGACCATGCTCAATTCCCCAGGACCCACGTAAGCCAGATGCACATCTATCTGTCTGAACTTTGTTTGCAGTGGCTGAGGCCCTGGTGTGCCCATTCTCTTTCTCTCTCTCAAATAAATGAAAGGAAAAAAATTAAAAAAAAAAAACAAAAACAAAAACGCAGAGTCTATGCCAAGACTGCTGATCCTGCAGGGGCAGGCAGATTTCTACTCTATCTATCTGGCAAAATCACTCTACTTCACATTGTATTTACACCAGAATCCAGATATGAAATCTCACACCTGCAATCCCATAGCACTCAGGAGGCTGAGGCAGGAGGATTACTGCAAGCTCAAGGCCACTTGGGCTACACAGTTGAATCCCAAGCCAGCCTAGGCTATGGAGTGAGAACTTGTCTTAAGATAAATAAATAAACAAAATTTTAAAAAATAGAAAAGAAAACCACAAATGAACCGAACATTTAAAATGTATGACAGGGCTGGAGTGATGGCTTAGTGGTTAAGGGCCTTGCCTGCAAACTCTAAGGACCCAGGTTCAACTCCCAAGAATCCAGGTAAGCCTCAACTCTTGGTCCATATAACGTGCAAATGTGTAAATATTCCTGTCTAAAAATGAGAGGCTTGGAGGAGTGCTTCTGTGAGACAGGTCTGAGCTAACATCCAAACTAAGAACCAGCAAAGCATTCCTATAGATAATCACCTGTTACATTGACCTTGACCTCCAGGTGCCTCTCATTGGACACAGGAAGGGAAGACCGTTTGGTGACCACTCCACTCTTAACGGTTTTGGGAACTACTGCCGACTCGCTGCTGGAGTTGCGGCGGCGAGGAGGAAGGACGTTGTGTTTCTTAACATCGCTGGGAGTGTGCAGAAAGTCATGGACCAACAGCAGCCAGTCAAATATGAGAAACACCCGGAGACTGTTGAGAACTACTGTGAAACAGGAGGAATCCTTTGTAGATCTATGAGAAAGAAGACCGAGAAGTAAAATCAGAAAGTGAAATATGGTATTTCAATAACCTACAATTTTTTTTTTTTCGAGGTAGGGTCTCACTCTAGCCCAGGCTGACCTGGAATTCACTATGTAGTCTCAGGGTAGCCTCAAACTCACAGCCATCCTCTGACCTCTGCCTCCCAAGTGCTGGGATTAAAGGCATGCACCACCATGCCCAGCCTTTCTTCTTTCAAGATAGAGTCATCCTATGTTATCCAGGATCACCCCAAACTCCTAAACTAAAGAAAATTTTCATCTTAAGCTTCCCAAGCAGCTGGTTCAGTGACAAAACACCATGCCTGGCTTTACTTGGATGTCTTTGTTTGTTTGTTTGTTTTTTAAATATGTTTTATTTATTTATTTGAGAGAGAGAAAGAGAGAATGGGAGCGCCAGGGTCTCCAGCCACTGCAAATGACCTCCAGACGCATGCACCCCCTTGTGCATCTGGCTTATGTGGGTCCTGGAGAGTAGAACCGGGATCCTTTGGCTTTGCAGGCAAATGCCTTAACTGTTAAGCTATCTCTCCAGAGCCTATTTGGATGTCTTAAATAGACAACTTTGAAGATGAATAAGCTCTGAACACGGGTTTAAGAACACATGCAGTATAGCAGTATATGCTTTCTGGAAACTAATGAAAAAATATATATAAATACATACATATATATGTATACTTAACTTTCTTTTTAGTATTTATTTATTTGAGAGAGAGAGAAAAGGGCATTCCAGAGCCTCTAGCCACTGCAAATGAACTCCAGATGCATGTGCCACCTTGCACATCTGGCTTATGTGGGTACTGGGGAAGTGAACTGCTAAGCCATCTCACCAGCCTTATTTAACTTTCTTTTTTTATTTTTTATTTTTTTTATTTTTATTTTTTGGTTTTTCTTTATTTTTTGGTTTTTCGAGGTAGGGTCTCACTCTAGCCCAGGCTGACCTGGAATTCACTATGGAGTCTCAGGGTGGCCTCGAACTCACGGCAATCCTCCTACCTCTGCCTCCCGAGTGCTGGGATTAAAGGCGTGCGCCACCACGCCCGGCTTATTTAACTTTCTTATTGCCAATTTTCATACAAGTAGCATGTTAATATTTATTTATTTGAGAGAAAGAAGCAGATAGAGAATGAGTGAGTATGGGCACGCCAGGGGTCCCACAAATAAACTACAGATACATGTGCCACTTTGTGCATCTGGATTTACGTGGGTACTGGGAAATCAATCCCAGTCTGTCAGGCTTTGCAAGTAAGAGCCTTTAACCACTGAGCCATCGCTCCAGCCCTCATGTAGCATTTCTTAAAATCAAGAAATATGTTATATGAAAGCAGAGTAGCATACCCCAGTGATCTCAACTAACATAATTCCCAATAGCCATTTATCAATATTTGGTGACATTTTTAAAACTATTTATTTATTTGACAGAGAAAGAGGAGGAGAGAGAGAGGGAGAATGGGCACAACAGGGCCTCCAGCCACTGCAAATGAACTCCAGATGTGCACACCCCTTGTGCACCTGGCTAACGTGGGGAATCAAACCTGGGTCCTTTGGCTTTGCAGGCAAACGCCTTAACTGCTAAGCCATCCCTCCAGCCCAGTATCTGGTGACATTTTGGATTGTCATCATTGAGACTGCTGTCAGCACCTGGCAGGCAGAGGCTGGGGCCGCTAGCCATCTCACAATACACAGTTGGCCCACAACACAGAATCATCTGACAAGAAATGTCAACACAGGGTAAACAACTCCACTCTAAATATTCAAAATGCTCCAAAATCTGAAACTGCAAGCATTTGGGATTTTGAATCTTTCAATAAAAGGATGCTTGGCTTGTGGTCTATGCAAAAACTGTAAAATCTGAAAAAAATTCTAAACTCTGAAACACTGGTGACCCTAAGCTTTTTGGACAAGGGATAGTCAAGCTACAGCACAGAGACCGGGAAATGTCAGCGTGCTGAGAAGACCGCAGGCTTTCACCCAGACTTCAGGATGTGACTCGCACCTGTGCTATCCTGGGTAAGTCATCTACTTTCTCTCGGCCTGTTTCCTCACATACAAAATGAGGAATGCCAGGGCTGGGGAGATGGTTCAGCCCTTAAAGGCACTTGCTTCCAAAATTTCCATCCTCCGGAATCCTTATAAAGCTGGATGCAATGTAGCTCTCGTCTGGAATCTCAAAGCACACATGGCAATGGGAGGCAGAGCCAGATGAATGCCAAAGGTTGCAAACCTGCTAGGCTAGACTTCCACGTGGCAAAACAACACAAAAGACTCGATCTCAAACAAAACGGATGTAGAGAACTAACACTTGAGACTGTGCTCTAACCTCCACACATGCATTCACCCGCACGCATGCACACACAGTGAGGACTATTAATACTGTAAGAAAGCACCAGATGCATAGCTCGGGGGTCGGACAAATGTTAGTTTCCTTCTCAATGGGCACTTTTCAAATCAATGAGGTTATTTTCCCTTCAATGCCCAGGACAACTTCACAAACACCAAGTTTACATACCAGTACTAGACAGTTTCTTTAACTGCAACTAACCCCAGAGCCCAGATCTTTTCTCCTCAGAAGAAAAACAAGCAAGATGACATCTGGCATGAGTCTATACCCAAGCATCCTAGAGGTGGAGATATTTACATTACAACAAAGGAAGGAGCCAGAGAGATGGCTCAGCAGTTAAGCGTGCTTCCAGCAAGCACGAAGACCTGAGAACACCACAGTTCCGGTCTCCACATCCCATGGACAGTGGGCATGGCCAGAAGCACATACAACTGCTCCCAGTTCCACAGGGGAGCAGAGACCCAAGAACCTTCAGAGCCCGCAAGCTCCAGAATCAGTAAAGAAATTCTGGCTTAAAGCAAGGCCTGGTGGAAGAACAATGAAGCAAGATACCAGCATTCTGCTCTGGCCACCATAGGCAAGCAACTCCACCACGGGGTGAGGTGAGCGAATGGGGCACCACACACCATACACACACCACACTATACACATCCCATCCCATACACACACACACACACAGAAGGAAAAAAAAAAAAAACACCTGGGAAGGACTCTCGGCTGGTCTCAAACCATGGCATCCTCAGGGGTTACCGAGCCCTATTAGAACACTCATAGGCAGAGCCGGTGAGGCTAGAAGAGAAGGTTCTGTAAGAGAGAATCTGGGCTCATACCTACTTCCCTGCCTACTTGGGGAAGACTGGCTCTCCAGGCTCATTTCTCCTAAACCTGGCTCCCTGCCTTAGTTAAAGGGCATTGTGATACTTGTCTCCTTCCTACAGACGTAGCTTCCGTCACAGAAACACTCTACTCTTTTGTAATAGAGAAAAAAAATGTTGCCCTTAGTAAAATTTTTCCACCCCATTTTGAGTGGATTGTCAGGACTCAGCACTAACTGGAAAGTCACAGTGTGTCAGACCCTTTTTCTGGAAAATATTTCAAGCCTTTAAACACTGTGAAGTGATTTATATTTGACACACAAAATCCCAACAGAAGAGTAATTCTTCTTGAGACACGGAAAGCGTTCAGAAGTTCCAATCAAGAGAACAGTTTATCCCTCCTGCTAACAATGGTACTTCTGTTAGCAAGAGCCAAGGTAAGACTTTATTATCCGACTCCAAGAAATTATATGCCCATAGTATGTGAGCAGAATAACACTTCATGGCCCCTTGGATATTAAAAACTGATGGAGGAAAGAACGAGCTAATCATGTACAAAGTCAAGATCAAGAACGAAGCAAACCCCAAACACTGTCTCTGTAGATGGACCCAGTACATGCAAACCGTCCTCCCACAAAGGGGCTGCCCAACACACCCCAGGTCAGCCAACGACCAGAGGCTGATGGACTCAACAGTTAGAAGGACTTAGCTTAGATGGAAGGGTGAGGGTCCAGATGTGAGTTGTGAGCATTAGATTTCAGGGCTGTGTGACTTTGCAAGTCACTTAACTCTTACCCGGGCATCTGTTTGTGCATTTGTAAAGCAGGCAGAGCTGTAAGGATTCCACTGACGGCAGGTGAAGTGCCTGGCTGCAGGCAGGGACCGGGAGGAGACTACCAGCATCCCCTGCTAAATGTCTCCTCTGCTAGACCTCCCAAACACAGATGGAGACACCATGTCCTCCCGCTCCCTCAAAGCCCCAAACTCTGAAGAATTCTGAGTGGCACACCGAAATGCCAGGCATACAGACAAGAATAATGGCAGTCATAAACTCTCACAAGAGTGAGCACAGACAGCACGAGCTGCAGCAGTGCTAACGACTGGCTGCCGACTATGTCAAGAAATAAGGCTTTTCATTTATTTTGTTTGTTTATTTAAAAGAGACAATTAGCCAGGCATGGTAGCGCACACCTTTAATTCCAGAACTTGGGAGGCAGAGGTAGGTGGACAGCCATGAGCTCAAGGCCACCCTGAGACTACAGAGTGAATTCCAGGTCAGCCTGGGCTAGAGTGAGACCCTACCTCAAAAAACCACCTCCCCCCAAAAAAAAAGGAGAGAGAGAGAGAGAGAGAATTAAGGAGCTCGATAGATAGCTCAGCAAACCCTGAACCACCAGGGTTCAATTCCCTAGTACCTATGTAAATCCAGAAGCACAAAGTGGCACATGCATCTGGAGTTTGTTTGAAGTGGCAAGAGGCCCTGGTGTGCCTATTTTCCTTCTCTCTTTTTGCAAATACACAATTGGAAAAAAAAAAAAAAGTGGTCTGGAGGGATGCTTGTCGGTTAAGGGCTAGCGAGCACAGCTAAAGCACCCAGGTTCGATTCCCCAGAACCTATTTAAGCCAGATAGGTGGTGCATGATTCTGGAGTTCAACTGCAGCGGCTGAAGGCCCTGGTTTTTGTTTTTTTTTTAAGGCAATTAAAATTGTACACTAAAGAGGGAACCAGCTCAACACAGAGAAGCTGCTCTTTTCAGATGGTGGCTGACCATTGGGGGTGACTCAAAACTCATCCAAGTACTGAGAAGTTACAGTGGAGTGTTCAGTACTATGTGAGAAATCTCTATCATACCTTCCAAGCCTCAGTGACCATTGCAGAAGAGGAGGTGGAAAGAATGTAAGAGCCAAAGGAAGGGGAGGAGGGCTTTGCAATACTGTCTTCCAGACACAAAGTGGCCTTGTGGCACTCATGACCTCACAGTGGCTGATACCACCTACACAAGACCTGCGTAATAGGAGGGGGGAAATGATGACATCAAAACAAAAAAGGGACAAGTTGGAAAGAAAAAGTGATTCAGTGGAGGGGGGACAGAGAAGAAGAAAAGGGAGAATGGTGGGAGGGATTATGATCATGGTGTTTATGTGCAGAGGTTGTCAATAAAAGTTGAAAGGAGAAGAGGTATGATGGATAGAAGGGGAATGGGAGAGGGGGACAAAAGAAAGTAATAGGAGGTGATTATGATCAGAATAAATTACGTACATGTATGAAAACTGTCAATAAAAAGGCTTTAAAAAGCCAGGCGTGGTGGTGCACACCTTTAATCCCAGCACTCCGGAGATAGAGGTAGGAGGATCGCCATGAGTTCAAGACCACCCTGAGACTACATAGTGAATTCCAGGTCAGCCTGGGCTAGAGTGAGACCCTACATCAAAAAAAAAAAAAAAAAAAAAAAAAAAAAAGCCAGGCGTGGTAGTACACGCCTTTTATCCCAGCACTTAGGAGGCAGAGGTGGGAGAATCACTCTGGGTTTAAGGCTAGCCTGGGACTACATAGTGAGTTCCAAGTCAGCCTGGGCTACAGTGCGACTCTACCTAAAAGTAAAGATAATTCAGTGTCAAAGAACCTAAACAACTTGTCCTAGGATACACAATGAGAAAGAAGTAGAGCGGTTGGGGCTGAGGTCTGTCTGACTCTGGAGGGCATGGTTTTTCCATACACAATTACTGTCCCCAGAATACCAGAGTCAGCAAGACCTGAATAAATGACTATTCTGGTCAAAACCACCTCTCCTTTCACATAGGCCAAAAGTTTCTTGGTTTTGGTTTTGTTTTTTTTTCCTTAAACTAACATAATTTCTTCCTTCCCCAAGTCATTTTACAAATTAAAGCTTACACAGAGGTTAATTTTAAGGATTTGGTTCAATGCTGAACTACTTTTTTTTAAAGGCAACAGAGACATCTTTTGGTTAATAAACGAAACTGCAGGGCTGCAGGGCTCGTTCATACTCAGCACCCTCGTCTTTTCCATGCTGCCTTGCTCCTGTGATGCTCTAAAGCTATCCTGAGCCTGGCCCGCTAAAATGTCTTCATAAAGGTGAAGTTAGGCATGCTGGTGCTGGCCTATAATCCCAACACTAGGATGGTGAGTTCAAGGAAAACCTGCGCTACACAGGGAGACCTGTCTCAAAATAAAGGGGAGGGGGGAAAGAAAGGGGGAGTCAGGGTATGCCTTCACTACCTGAAATGGAGTTCAATCTGAATGGAGCCCTGGGTGGTGCTGCTGTTTTTGGCAGGCTGGAAGATACAGTTGAAGACATTGGTCATGCCTGGGCTGGCCTTCTGCCCAGCATAGCGGGTGTCAAATGCCATCATAGAATGGGAAACCAAGTTAATGGACTTGGTTTGGTTAGAGAAACTCTCATAGAGCAGTTTGCATTTCTTAAAGTCAAATCTAAAAGAGAGAAAGCAAACAAGATGTTAAACATACTCTTAGCTTACAAAATTATACATAAGTTCAGGATGACAAGAGTAAACTCATCTATATACCTCAGGCATATGAAAGAGAAGAGAATTCACTCTAAGATATTACACTGGTTTTGTTCATAGGACATTCAAATGAATTTAGTGACATTGCGCCTTGTATATTTCCCGAGGCAAAGAGAGGTGATCTTATTCACACGAGCTCATGGGGAATACTGACATCACCAGCTTATTATACTCTTGTCCCTTCTCCTTCCCATGTTCCATAAGTCTAAGTGGCTGTACATCTGCAATGGTCCCTAATGATGGCAGAAGTCGGTTTGACGTTCGTCTGTCAACTTCTGGCTTTCTGGAGGGTTTTCTCTCCAGTCTGCCTCTATTTCTGAGGTTCCCTGAAACAACTAAATCACTTGATACTCTTCATTGTTTTTAATCTGTAGTGTGTATATGGGTGAGGGCGGGTAGATATTCATGCCACAGCATGTATGAGGAGGTCAGGGTGCTGATCCTCTCATTCCACCTTGTTCAGGCAGGGCCTCTTGGTTTGCCACCGGGAAGGCCAGACTAGCTGGCCTGCAAGCTTCAGGATTCTCCTGACTCTGCCTCCCAGCGAAGTAGGTACACTAGGGATGACAGATGTGTGGGTCACTGTTGCATGTGGCTTTATCTGGGTGCTAGGGATCTGAACTCCGGTCAGCAGGCTTACAGAGTGAGCACCTTTAACCATGGAGCCATCTCCCCAACTCACCCTTAATACTCTTCACACCGAGATATTATTCCATGGACTCACCAGCAGGAGAAGCAGCGTTTGGAATTTTGCTTTACTAACAGAGAAACCTACAGAGAGCATTATAAAGTACTCCATCCCATCGTAATGACACGTGCAGAATTCTCCATATTGAGACAGCCTAAGGGCACAGCCGGGCATGAAAGAAAGCTGCTGGCTTATAGGAACAGCAGCCTGGGACTCCAGGAGGTGTGTCAGAGCATTTCTACCTGAGAATACTCCGGGGCTCTTGTTTTTGCAGCGAGCACGTGGAAACGCTCAGCCAGCTGGACATAGCTGGCACACCTATCGTCCCAGCTACTCAGGTGTTTGGGGGGCCAAGGCTGGGATCCTACTGCAGCCCAGGAATTCAAGGGAAGCCTGGGGAATACATCAAGAGTCCATCTCAAAACCAAAAGAACAGCCGGGCGTGGTGGCACACGCCTTTAATCCCAGCACTCAGGAGGCAGAGGTAGGAGGATCGCCGTGAGTTCGAGGCCACCCTGAGACTCCATAGTGAATTCAGGTCAGCCTGGGCTAGAGTGAGACCCTACCTCGAAAAAAAAAAAAAAAAAAAAAGAACAAAACAAGACAAATGCTGCCACCCTGAGTGACAAAAGGAACAGGGCAGCCTGGGTCCTGCATTGGTCACTTGAGGGAAAAATGCACCTTCAGTTTTGAACCACCAGTGGGTGGGGCTGGCCGTAATTACAACACAATCTAACCAGACTTGATGGACAGGGCAACAAATTTCAACTTTTAAAAATGTACTCTGTGGGCCGGAAGTACGCCCACACAGGTACTATGCCTGTTTAGCACAGAGATACCCAGTACCACCAACACCCCCCCAACCCCAAACCACAGCACCTGCAAACTTCCTCTGCTGGGGACCACCGCTCTGCGCCCTCCGTCTTTTGTTAAGGTGGAGTGGGTGCACTGATGTACCACTACTACTGACAGTAAGATCACAGAATTAACTAAGGCCATACCTGGCTAGAGAACCAGCGCCTTCTTTTCCCTTTGGGTCTCTGAGCTCCAGGCTGACATTGACCATGTCAATGAGGAAGCACATGCAGGTGTACACTGCTCCACTCAGCACAGTCTGTAGGAGGAAAGTGCTTGTCAACATTCAGGAGATGTTAACCTGAAGGTGAGTTCAGAGGTCAAGAAATGTATTTGGCCTGCTGTTCCGCCTTCCTTCCCCAAGGGCCTGGGAGGGTTACGCACACGGGTGACCGTCAGCTGTGGCTAGGGGAAGTGCAGAAAAACATGAAGGCTCACTCACATGAATTCTTGGATCTTGCAAATCATAAGGCCGCATGAACTCCTCTATGGGCTCCCCCAGGTTGTTCTCCAGTAAGCCTCGGATTAGCTTGTATTTATACAAATCCAGGGAGCAGTGGACTGAGGAGAGGTTGCCATGGATAGATGTATCTGGAACCGTGTGGCTTATTTCTCTAGGGAAAGGAAAACAGGTCACCTTCAGAAAAAAAAATTCATTAGCAGCATTGACACAGCTAACACCCAAACATAAGAACTGCAACACCCCCTACATTAGCAACCAGTTAATTCCTAACTTCAGTAAAAAAAAAAAAAAAAAAAAGCCTCATTGAGTAAAAAGAATAAATAAATAAAAATAAAAGTCTCATTTAACTCGCAATGAAGTGAGTTGGTATCACTGCCAAGCTTCATCCACAAAAGGACTCTTTGCTCCCAAATGCACAAAAATCCTCAAATTTAATGAGTCAAATGGGCTTGGGATGTAGCTCAGAGGTGGAGCACTTGCCTAGTATACATGGGGTCCTGGTTCTGACCCTAGAATTGCCCACCACAAAAGGGGTGAGACCAGGTGTTAACACCACACACTGCATTCCCAACACTCGGGAGGTGGAGGTAGAAGGATCAGGAGTTCAACATCATCTTCTGAGATGTGTGTGAGATATAAAGATATCTCACACTGTAGTCTAGGCTGTCCTAGAACTTGCAAGCAATCCTCCTGCCTCAGCTTCCTGAGTGTTGGAACTATAGGTGTAAGTCATCACAGCCTAACTATCCTACTAAGAAGGAAAGCCTCATGAGACTCGGA
This sequence comes from Dipus sagitta, assembly GCA_036346955.1. Classification (NCBI taxonomy): domain Eukaryota; kingdom Metazoa; phylum Chordata; class Mammalia; order Rodentia; family Dipodidae; genus Dipus; species Dipus sagitta. The sequence continues at coordinate 126,249,920 of CM070773.1, forward strand.
AATAGCTTAAAGCGTGTAACTGGGAAAGCAAAGAACTCTTCAGCTTTTGTAGTTAAACTGAAAGAGGAAACAAGTGTCCCAAACGGGGCATTCATTAGGGTAATATGTGAAGTGGTTCTTCATCTGAGCTGGGATGGGCAGAAGTAAGCTAAAGATACCCAGGACCAGGGCAACATGCATGCCACATGCAAAGACTGAAGAGTTCATTCTACACTGCCATGGGTGCAGTAGACATCACGGATCCTAGAGATACTAGGTTCTGAGTATAAAGTCAAGAGTTGGGATTTAAGGTGGAAGAGGAGGAATACATATAAAACAATATTTAAAAATTGCTTTCAGGCTAGGGATGTCAGTTCAGTGGTAGAGTGCTTACCTAGCATGTTCAAAAGACCCAGGTTACTTTGTTTACAGAGAAAAGCCTACAGACAATAAAGTTGAAACAGACCAACAATAGAATCAACAACGGGAAGCCAGGAAGCATCGCCACGCGCGCTCACTCACGGGATGAGAGCGGACAGCTCACCTGTTCGCCTCCTCTGGGCTAACAAGCCTGCTCACTGCACATAGCTCGGAAGGGAGAGGTGAAGTTTAGATGAGCAGAGGAGCAAAGCACTTTTTTAAGTAGTATGGGGGAATCATTGCTTAAAAAGAAAGCCAAGAGTTCAATTTCTAAATAATGAAGCTTCTCTTACTGACAGCTAAGTCAGTAAAGCCAAACCCAGCCTGTGCCAACCATAACTGAACACCAGCCAGGGAGCCTTTGAATAACAAGTCGGAGAGAAACACACGGCCCCCAGCGAGGATGGCTGAAAAGTGGCATTGCATCCACAGAGGCTCAAGCATGACATGAAGCGGTCACCCAAGCCCGATCTGGGGAGAGGGGCCAAAGGTGGATGGAGATCACACACCCACAGGTAATGAGGCTGCTCTGCAAAGGGCCACCATGGCAAGTCTCTTTCACAAGTATCCTGCCACACCTCATAGTTCCCAGGAATTAAGATGCAAAGTATTGTTGCTTTCCCCCAAACCAGCCGTCCATGCTGACAGCTATCCCACACTAGTTCTAGTCCGTGTGCCTGGCTGGGCCAGCTGGAGCACTCCCTAGCCCACACCAGAGCTTTGTCCCTGAGAGACGCTGCTGCTCTCTGGCACAGCTTCAGAATTTGTTTTCAACAAATTTCACAGGCAACTTAGCCAGTGCTCTGAACTCCATAAGTAAGCATTCTGCGCAGGGCGAGGTAAATTAGGGCTGGTCCCTGAGTCCTTACATCAGTCTGCTTCTTGGAGTGGAAGGACAAAACTGTTTCTATATGGGCGTGCAAATTAAACAGAGTTCCAGGGGGAGCGGCAATAGCAAGTCCAGACTCTCCACGTCCATCTCTTTAATGCTGAGCCTGCCTCCACTACTTCTCTGATCATCGCCTAAATCCCTCCTAAATGTGTGTCCCTGCCTGCCTTCCTCCTTGTTCCCAAGTCGTAACAGTTGCTATTACTGACTCAAATGCTAAATTAGAACCATCTACTTACCTTCCTATTTCCCTCAGTGAAACATAAGCTCCTTGGGGGCAGATATTTTCTCTTTCATCACAGAAGCCCTCATGGCTAGCATGTAATTGGGTGGGACTCAACACTCTCTAAGCAGGTAGAGAAGTAAGTGAGTGCTTCCTGATTTACCTCAACAGTACCAATGGCCATGCCACCAAGACTCTACTTACATGGTTTTTCAGATAAAACACTTACTTGTCCAGATTTCTTTCCACCTGTAATTTCAGCCTACAAGGCTCAGTTAAGAGACTTCCTCCTGTCTGTCGCACAAAGTAAGATGGAAAGATCAGGTCCCCACTACTGTGCTCTGAGGCTTGAGAACAGTCCCGGGGGTGTCTCTCTGCAGCAAAGATGTCCATGTCCTGCAGATCCACGACAATACAATCCAGCAGGCACACATGTTCTTCTGCAAGGACCCAAGAAAAAGGTAAGAAAAAGGGGGAAAAAACCTCTTCCATGTAGACCAGCTGGCAGAAAGCTATGCTGCATGCAGTTCAATGGGAGAGAGAAATCACCAGTGAAGAAACTCAACAGTGGACACTGCAAGCCATAAATCTGGCCAATCAGGCCAAATGGGTGCAATAGTGGCACGTCTGTTATGGGGGAACCAAACGCTCTCTAATTGGACTGGAGGCCCACCCCATGGGAGGGAATACATCCCTGATACTGAAAACCTACAACAAGGGTAGTCATGAGCCCTAGGGGTGTAACTTCTGCTGCTGTCTGGCTAAATGTATATATTATGCTTATCAAACTGCCCAGTAAGCACTTCTATTAATGTTCATACCCACATATTAATGCTGCTCTCACTTTTGGCTAGAGAACCTTCTCTTTTCAGATGGCAGTGACCTTAGGATGACGCAGAAGGCACCATGGTGCTGAGAAGAAGTGACAGAGGAGTGCTAAGCACTGCAATATCTCAATCACACCTTCCAAGGCTCAGGATCCATTGTGGAAGAGGTGGTGGAAAGAATTTAAGAGCCAAAGGAAGGGTAGGACTCCTTACAACATGTTCCTCCAGACACAAAATGGCCTGGATATCCATGACCTTGCAGTGCCTGACACTACCTACACAAGACCATCATAATAGGAGGAAAAGATAGTGACATCAAAATAAAAGAGAGACTGATTGAGATGGGGAGGGGATGTGATAGAGAGTGGAGTTTCAAAGGGGAAAGTGAGGAGAGGGAGAGAATTACCATGGGATATTGTCTACAATCATGGAAGCTGTCAATAAAAAAAAAATTTTTTTGAGTATGTCCTTAAAAAAAAAAAAGAAAGGGGGAAAAAAACAAGGGCTAGGTCTAAGCAAAACTGAGCAGTCAATTTTCAGTTCATTCTATCTTTGAAAATACTTAGAACAGCTGCTTGCCCTTGCTCTCCTCTATGCAAAAACTTTGCTTTCTGACAATCTCCACTATGGCCACAAGATCCCCCACCCATGCAAAGCTCTGTCCACAAGGCCTGCTGCTCCTGCCCACCCTCACAGCAGGCCACCCAGTTACATGCTCTCAGTATCTCACTCCTATCCTGGGACAGTGAGGCCCATAAGAATGACTACAGGTGACTTCACATCAATCCTTCCCTAGAGATGACATTACCCAAAGTGTGAAAACTTTCCCTAGCAGCAGAATTCTTTTTCCCAACAAACACTATGTTTAACCATTTCCACCACCACCAATAAATCCAAACCTCCTTCCTTCTAGCCAAGACCACCACAGACTCTTCCCCAGTACACCTACATAATTCTACTGTGGCCCAAGCCACTCTTCCCACAAAATGCCTGAGTGGGCCTTAAAAAAATAAGCCGGCTATAATATTCTCTTCCTTTATAAACTTTACTGGCTACATTTAATGCAAAATTCTATAAAACTCCCCCAACTGCCTGCAAGGCCCTACATAAGCCTACAGCCTACTCTTCCAACCTCATGTCAAGCCTATTCTTCCGTTTGCTCTTCAAGCCTCAGGTTTAGTGACCCCTATGTCCCACAGATGCCAAGCTCTTTGCTTCTTGAACACTCTTAGTAGTGCCAAACCCTGTGTTGGCCCTTGACTCAAACTACATCAGGTCCCCTATGCTCTTTTGTCTTTTCCCTAATGCTTATTATAATCTATCAATGTTTATATTTATGGAAGGGACCATGTCTGATGACATGTCATTATAGTAGGGAATAAAACATGGTTAATACCTGGCATTAGGCATGAATTTAATAAATATTGTTCTTTTGATTGACTGATTAATTTGCAAGCAGAGAGGGAAAGAGAATGGGAACATCAGGGCCTCTTGCCATTGCAAATGAACTCCAGACACATGAGCCACTTTTATGCATCTGGCTTTACATGGGTACTGGGCATTTAACCCAAGCCAAAAAGCTTTGCAAGGAAGCACCTTTAACCATTGAGCCATCTCACTAGCACAAATATTCTTCTTGACTGACAAATTTTAAATCCGATCAAAGTAGAGCAGACCTGGGAGAAGGGGGTTATAGAATGGTAATGAAATGGCCTCAAAGATTCCCTAGAGAGCAGTCATAGAATTTAGGAATATGGAGAAGTGGAGTGAAAAATCACTGCCTTCATCCAAGGCCCAGTTACACTGCTATTTCAGTAAAAGACAGAAAAACAATAGGAGAAATAATGTTAGAAAGACATCTTCCAATAAAACATCCCAAATTTCTACTTACAGGCACCCACCACTGTGTCAAGCTGGCTATATTTCCAACCATCACTGTCTTAACAACAGACACTTAGGGAGTGGTCTATGTCACTCCTCCAAGTGCCACATCAAGTGCCAGAGCTCAAAGGCAGTATCACACAGGTCAGCAATCTGGTGTACAGTCCTATTTCCAAAATTCCCCATCCAGCCCTACCACTTACTATCCACACAACCTTGATAGGCCAAGTAGAACTCTTAGGCACTGTCTCCTCCTCTGTAATGTAGAGACAAAAAGTCCCCAGCAAGGCTGTGATGCAGATAAAATTATGTGAGGGCTGGAGAAATGGCTTAGCAGTTAAGGCACTTGCCTGCAAAGACAAAGGACCCAGGTTTGACCCCCCAAGACCCATGTAAGCCAAATGCACAAGGGGGCGCATGCATCTGGAGTTTGTTTGCATTGGCTGGAGGCTCTGGCATGCTCATTCTCTCTCTCTCTACTTATTTCTGTATCTCTCTCTCTCTCAAATAAATAAATAAAAATAAAATATTTTTAAGGTCCAAATAGGAAAGAAATGAAGGAATGGAAAAGGAGAAAAGAAGGAAAAGGGAGGGAGGGAAGGAGGAAAGGCACCAGTAACTGGATGGTTGTACTCTTTTAACACTTTTTGGTTATAGCATATCTGGAGTTACCTCATTCACACTGATTTTTATTTTATTTTTATTTATTTATTTGACAGAGAAAGAGGGAAAGAGAGTGAGAGAATGTGCATGCCAGGGCCTCCAGCCACTGCAAACGAATTACAGACACGTGTGCCCCCTTGTGCATCTGGCTAACGTGGGTCCTGGGGAATCAAACCTGGGTCCTTTGCCCTTGCAGGCAAACGCCTTAACCGCTAAGCCATCCCTCCAGCCCCACACTGATTTTTGCAAAGGATTCTTATTTGAGAACTGAACAGAGGGGAACAATGTTGGGTAGTAGCTTACAAGGACACAAGACTCCACCTAGTTAGGCTGTCACCATCTGATGGAAGATGAGAAAACGACCTCCGGACAATCTAGACTCTTTATTTATGCTGTGTCTTGCTAATTTCACCAACTTTAGAAGTCTCCCAGTGCCAAATCTATACCTAAGACTCTAACTCTTTCAAAAGCAACAGCAATATTCAGTCGTCACTACAGACATGCCATCTCCTTGTTAGCCTACACTAGAGCCAAAGCATTCCCAGCAGTTTTTTGGAAGAGTCTCGGGACTGTCCCCATCTCCATTGTGCAACTCTTTTCTCCTCTTTTACCTGGACTGCTGGAACTGTGGCTGACAGGAGGCGGGACTTCCTGCCCTCTCTGCTTGATGGAGGCACTGGGCACAAACTCACTCTTCAGGCTGCCAAGGCCCATTCCGGAAGGAGGCATGAACAGTCCCTGTGTCTGGGGCACTTTGAGGTCCTCTGTGCTTGTCATTCTACCCACACTGCATCTGGATACACCTGTTGGAGAAGCTGAAGGCACAGATTCCTGGAAAGAACAAAATAAAACTAGAATACAGAAACAGGAGGGGCACAATATCCTATCCCAGTCCCCAGCACCTTCAAAGACTCTAATATATACACTGCCTCATGGTTGCAGATCCTATACATGAGCAAGTGACAAGGTCATAGCATTTACTACCACAGAGAAGTATCTGCAAAAACATTACAGAAAATTCAGTATCTGTTGAAAAGTATGGCAGTATTGCAGGAAAATACCATCTTCTGGCTCAATAGCAAATGCTAAATGTTGTTAATTGCTCCAGGTAGTTCAATTGTTTTTTATTTTTTTTTTGTTTATTTTTATTTATTTATTTATTTGAGAGCAACAGAGAGAGAGAGAAAGAGGCAGAGAGAGAGAGAGAGAGAAAGAATGGACACATGAGGGCGTCCAGCCACTGCAAACAAACTCCAGATGCATGCGCCACCTTGTGTATCTGGCTTATGTGGGTCTTGGGGAATCAAGCCTTGATCTGGGGTCGTTAGGCTTCACAGGCAAGCACTTAACTGCTAAGCCATCTCTCCAGCCCCCAGGTAATTCAATTTAAGTCAAATTCAACCAAAGCAAATCACTCAGCCTTACAATAAAGGATTGCTCTCTAGGAGATGACTTATTACAAGAAAATGTATCTAATGGCACTATGATTCCCATGGAGTTAGGCCACAGTAACATGTTTACACAGTCTAGATGTCTCTCCACATGGGTTTACATTGCTCATCTCCTAAGTAACTACAGAAATGAAACAAACGGAAGGCAAAGTCATTCCCATTCTGTTCCTGCTCAAGGAAACACAAATTAAGAAGAGCTCATACAGTAAAATAGTTTCAATCATTCTACTGAGAGAGAAGACTATATTCTTTTCCTATATAATAGTGTTTTTAGTTAATTGCTAATAGGAAAAAAAAATCAACTTCATCAGAATGAGCTAATAAAACTGGTTTTAAACTTCCACAGAGGGCTGGAGAGATGACTCGGTGGTTAAAGACACTTGCCTATAAACCCTGACAGACTGGGTTCAATTTCCCAATAACCACATAAAGCAAGATGTACAAAGTAGCACATGTGTCTGGAGTTCATTTACAGTGGCAGGAGGCCCTAGAGAAACTCTCCCAAACAAATAAATAAACAGATTTACCGAGCAACTCAGGAGGCAGAGGTAGGAGGATTCCGATGAGCTCAAGGACAGCCAGGAGCTACAGTGTGAGTTCCAGGTCAGCCTGAGCTAAAGTGAGACCTACCTTGATGGGAGGTGGAACTTCTATAGATGACTTACCCACAGGTATCACAACTCTAAGAGGCATTCACATCATGGGACAGTCCCTTTCTAGCCATTGTCACATACACACTGGGAAGATGAGAAGAATGGTTCTCCTCATGCTGCCCAAGTGGCTGACTCTCAGCTCTGGACAACGAGATGAAATACTTCTCTCCTCATTCTCTATTTGTTATTATGAGCAATAATTACAAGCAACAGGAAAAGAGCCCACTTGTTACTTCCTGCAATTTTTGTTGTCATTGTTGTTTTTGTTTTTCAAGGTAGGGTCATGCTCTAGCCCAGGCTGACCTGGAATTCACTATGTAGTCCCAGACTGGCCTCAAATTCACAGCAATCCTCCTACCTCTGCCTCCTGAGTGCTGGGATTAAAGGCATGCACCACCACACCCGGCCCTGCAATTTGTTCAAGGTAGATTACTAGCTAAATGCTACCATTTGAGTATTTCAACATTAAAACTTTCCCCCTTGCTCAGTTTATTAAAACCTCAAGTGTTTGTTGCTCTTTCATATGGTTTATCTCTACAACCACTCTGCAGTTGTTTTAAATAAATCAATGGCCTGAAGAGATTAGCCCAAAGCTTTTGAAAGAACAACATGGTAATTATGGTTTTAGCAGAATTCAAACCTGTGCTCATTGGGATAAGGGTTTAGGGAAATCGATTCCACACACGGGAGCAACGGACCTGGAGGTCAGTGAGCTCTCTGCAAGGCCGCTGTCGGGCACAGCTGCTGTTCCACAGCCACTAGAACACACACCAGACACACCGCACACATGCAGTGACACAAGCGTAAGCACCAAGAGGTTAAGAAAGGATCATTCAGAGCATGGAGGTCTCGACCGGTCAACTCAACTGTGTGTGTGCAAAGGTAAACACCAAAGAGAGGCCGGTCAGGTTACAGATACTGAAAGATGGGGCACTCCAAACAGCCCTTATGGAATTCTCCAGAACCATCACCAGCATGTAACATGCCAAGTATTCTACAACTTAAGGACATGAAAGAAGATCACTAAGGAAGTATCACCCAGGGCTAAAAGCAGATGTTCTTAGTGGCCTTAGGGAAGGCTTCTATAACAGGAGGGAAGTAATTCACAAAAACCCAAACCCAACAAAAAGGGAGCAAGCTTTCCTCAGTAATGAAGTACTGTAAAGGGTTAGTTTGGGTTTTCATTTTATTTTCAAATAGATCAATATAAATTGGCTGTTGAATCCCATAAGGTTTATTTCAGAATAACCAGAGGCAAAACAAAAAAAGAAAAACCCACATAATACCTTGAAGAAAAGCCAATTCCTGTATGCACTGCCACTTAAAATCAAATCCTCAAAAACAAATATGGGAAGTTTTTCATTAAAATTCTACAAACTAGGTGGTAGCTTGGTTCAATAAAACAGAAACCATTTTACAAAAACTATCTCGATACCTGGCCATTCTTCCAAAGCAAATTTCAGTGTATGCTTACAAGCCCATAGAAAATCAGCCCATGGGGCTGCAGTGATGTCTTAGCAGTTAAGGCACTTGCCTGTGAAGCCTAAGGACCCAGGTTCGATTATTCAGTACCCACATAAACCAGCTGCACAAGGTGGCACATGCATCTAGAGTTCATTTGCAGCGGCTATAGACACTGGTGCACCCATTCTCTCTCTCTCAACTAAATAAATAAAATATTTTTAAAAGTCAGGCATGGTGGCACACACCTTTAATCCCTGTACTCGGGAGGCAGCGGGAGGAGGATCACTACAAGTTTGAGGCCACCCTGAGACTACATAGTAAATTCCAGGTCAGCCTGAGCTAGAGTGAAACCCTATCTCAAAAAAAAAAAAAAAAAAAAAAAAAAAAAAAAAAAAAAAAACAATAAAAGTTAAAAAGAAAATTGGCCCATTACTCTTTTCTTATTTTTTCTTCACTTGTTCATGTGCATAGCACGTACAAATATAGGCACATCAGGATCTCTTGGTGAAAGGAATGGCAAATGAAGGTATCACTTTTTTGTGCATCTGTCTTTATGTGTTGGCTGTGGAACTGAAGCAAGGCAGGTAGGTTTTGTAAGCAAGTGCCTTTAACCACTGAACCATCTCCCCAGACCCAGTCCATTACCTTTTTAGGAAGGGTAGAGAAACAAAAACAGTATTTCTGAACTTCACTGTCCTTTCTGGCTATAGGTAACCACTTCCTAAAACATTCAGTCTGACCTTAAATCTACTGGAAGGAACTCACTCTGTGATTCCAAGCCTGGAACTTTCAGTCACACTCCCTAGATCTCCAAGGAGAGGAGGAAGGCTAGAAATGAAATGCCATCACCAAGGGCCAACAATGTCATCACTGATGCGGACATGATGGACCCTCCACTGAAGCTTCTAAACGCCAGGTTCCAAGAGCCCAGGCTGGTAAAGCACACGTCCACGCCCACGTGGGAAGACGGAGGGCAGGCTTCAACCACGGGACACACGTTCCTGCCCAGTTCGTTCATCTGGCTCTTCAGCTATACTCTTGATTCCGTCCTTTATAGTAAACCAGGAAATGTGCCTCCCCTGGCTCTAGGAGCTGTTGTAGCAATGCCCTGAGCCTGAGGAAGGGGTTGTGGAAACCCCTCATCCAAAGCTGGTGTGCAGCAGACCTGGGCAGGCCCACTTTGGATGGTGTCACAACTAAGTGGCACATGTACTTGGAGTTCTTTGCAATGGCGAGAACCCTGGCATGCCCATATTCTCTCTTTCTGCTCCACATAAGTGTGTGTGTGTGTGTGTGTGTGTGTGTGTGTATATATATGTCTATATATATAGATGGATAGATAAATAGATATTTACATACACACATATATATATTTTGTTTGTTTGTTTGTTTTTTGAGGTAGGGTCTCACTCTAGTCCAGGCTGACCTGGAATTCACTGGGTCATCTCAGGGTGAACTCACGGCCATCCTCCTACCTCTGCCTCCCGAGTGCTGGGATTAAAGGCATGCGCCACCACGCCCGGCAAAAATACTCTTTAAAAAAAAAAGAATCTAACATGCACTGAAACATAGTAACTGAGTTCAACAGGGTAGTTACTTACTGCTATTTTTGTTCATACTGTGATCTTATGATCACATTTTCTATACATCATCTCAAAGCCTCTTTCCTTTTCTGTGTTATTAGCTGCTTGGCTAAAAACTGGCCCAACAGGCTGGGAATTTCACAAAGTCTTTTCTGGCACACTAAAATGGGTTTGTACTGAATAGCAGATAGAATGAAAGGCCACTGTGGAGACCACCAAGGAATTCTGAGAGCACACACTAAGAATGGTATCTCTGGTTCCGGAAATGTCAGAGCCTCAGGTGCAGACATGGGTGAAGCAATCCACTGAACGGTCTCCAGGGTCCTCCCAGCTTGTGACTACCTTGGTGCTTTTCTCAGAGTCCTAGTTTGCCCACATGTAAAATGAAAACGATAGCTAGTCTCACCCTGAACACCTGCAAACATCACTGTAAAAAACAAGGGTTCAAGTAACTGAATACTGCAAAGCAAGACACTAAGGTTTTATCATTAGGATATTGTTTAAATGTCTCCAGGTAAAGCTTGGGCCAAGTCATGACCTCTGAAAATAGCCATACAGCATAAAGATAATCTGATAGAGAAATGAATGGTTTTTAAACTCAAAGTATGCTAGAAAGCGCAAAGTCTTGTTCCACTGGTTTGTTTACTAAAACAAGTTATCACAGTCTGAGGGTTACAGCTTATGCTTTAATGGAAAGGAGTATCTGAAGTTGTAATAAAATATGAAACAATGTCTCTGGGCTGGAGAGATTGCCCAGCGGTTAAGGCACTTTCCTGTGAACCCAGGGACCCAAATTCAACTCCCCAGTACCCACATAAGCCAGATGTACAAGGTGATGCATACGTCTGGTGTTCATCTGCAATGGTTGGGGGCCCTGGAACACCCACTCCCACCCCCGTCTGCCATTCTCCCTCTCTCTCAAATAAATGAAATACTTTTTCTTTATCCAAACTTTTTCTCGTCAAGCCACACTGCCTATAGCAGCTAAGGATACGCCATGGGGGTGTATGAACTATCCCATTCCCATCCGTGCTCAAGTACCAGCTAAACTGAAAGGGAACAGATGTTGACCGCTCACCTTATCTTGTAAGGAAAAGGTCCCAGGAAAACCAGCAAATAGAAACTTGTTCTTGACTTTCAACTTTCCCAAATTTGCTACTATCAGGTTATTTGATCTGGAACTTTCTGGGATGAGAAGAACAGGAGCACCAGCCTCGATATCCAGAAGAACCCGTGAACAGCGTTGAGCTTGATCTCGCACCTGAGGGAAGAAAGAGAATTATCCAGAGGCTCATTGATGCCGTCATTTTATAATCAGGCATCTGTGTTTATAATCAGGTTCCCATAGTGTTCATGGCTTTATAAAATTAAAGACCACACTGAGCTGATTCTGTGTAAAGTAGAAAGCATAACAAGACAATAATGGAAAATCCCCAAACACATGGAAATGAAACTACACACTTCTAAATAACCTATGGGTCAAAGAAGACCTCACCAAGGAAATAGGAAAATATTTTCACAAAGATGATAAAACATATTAAAGTCTGTGGGACACATGTAAAAACAATGCTCAAAGGAAAATGCATAGCATTGGGTGCTTAGTTTAGAAAAGAATAAAGATTCCAAAATTCCGTAACTGAAGCTTATTTGATAACCAGTTGGTTATATGAAAAGATAAAAAAGTGAAAGGGGAAAGGAAAAGGGGAACGGGGATGGGACAGGAAAGGAAAAAGAAAAGAAGATGGAGGTGAGAGGAGGGGAGAAGAGAAGAGAAAAATAGCTGGTAATCCCAGCACTTAGAGGCTGAGATAGAAGAACCACCATGAGTTTTAGCCCATCCTGAATTAGAGTGAGATCCAGGTCAGCCTGGGCTAGAGTGAGCCCTACCTATTTAAAAAAAAAAAAAATTACACACACACACACACACACACACACACACACACATTTTCATGAAAAACCACCTGCAGAAAAAACCAGCTGCAGAGATAGCTCAGCAGTTAAAGGTGCTTGCTTGGAAAGCCTCATGGCTTGAGTTTGACTCCCATGTAAAGCCAGATGCACAAAGTGGCACATGCATCTAGGGTTTGTTTGCAGTGGCAGGAGGCCCTGGCATATCCATTCTCTCCCTACTTGCAAATAAATAAAGAAAAAAAAAATTTTTTTTTTTTTTTTTTTTGGTTTTTCGAGGTAGGGTTTCACTCTAGCCCAGGCTGACCTGGAATTCACTCTATAGTCTCAGGGTGGCCTCAAACACATGGCAATCCTCCTAACTCTGCCTCCTTAGTGCTGGGATTAAAGGCGTATGCCACCACGCCTGGCAAGAAAAATATTTTTAAAATTATAAAACCAGGCTGGGTACATGGCTTAGCAGTCAAGGAGCTTGCCTGTGAAGCCTAAGGACCCAAATTTGATTCCCCAGTACCCATGTAGGCCAGATGCCATATGAGATGGCACACGCATCTGGAGTTTGTTTGCAGTAGTTACAGGCCCTGGTGCACCCATTCTCTCTCCATCTGCCTCTTCCCCCATCCCTCTCTCCCTCTCAAATACATAAATTAAAAAATATTTTTTTAAAAAAATGATAAAACCATGCTTGTGTTAATAATAAAAATGGAAGGAAAAAATGATCAGTATTATTGAGATTGGGGATTTACTAAAGTACTTACAGACACTGAAAAACAAAGGGAACTTTTTTCCAATTTTTATTTGTTTGAGAGATAAAGGGGCAAATAGAGAGAAATAGAGAGAGAAAGGATGGGTGCACCAGGGCCTATAGCCACTACAAACAAACTCCAGACACATGCACCACCCTGTGCGTCTGGTTTACGTAGTCCTGAGGAACTGAACATGGGTCCTTTGGCTTCACAGGCAAGCGCCTTAACCCTAAGCCATCTCTCCAGTCCCTAACAGACAATATTAAGCAGCACTTAAGCTGAGGATCACCAAACTTAGTCACCCTAAGCTGTACATGGTGATCTGGGAGCCAGGCTAAAGACTACACAGTGAGACAATGAAGTGGGGTAGAGTTAAGATGACTGGACCCCTGAAGGTTAAAAAGGGCAGGAAAGTTTGCACTTGCCAGAAATCTCAGATGATCTGACTTCTTATCTTTTGCCTAGCTCAGTAGAACTGTTTTTCCATAGTCAGGACCCCTCCTGGTTGGTCATGTTTAGCCACTACAGCTAATCTCTCCCTGAGACAGCCCCTAGCCCTAACCAACCAGCTGCCCTCTGGTTCACCTGGGCCGAAAGACAGCCCACCACCCTAAGGTTATAAATACCTTTGCAAGGGGAGGGCAGACTCTTTCCCTCTCTGTTCATTTGGGAACTTCTAACTGTGGGTGAGTTTTTCCCTTGGCTGGACCCAGGCTCAGGCCCAGCTGGAAGGGGCCCTCTAGCCCTTACTCTACTTTCCACCTGGGTTCGTTATCTCCTCCCTCTTGTACCTCCTTCCCACATGGCAGTAGCTCCTTTAACTTTCTTTTTTTGTTTGTTTGTTTTGTTTTTGTTGTTTGTTTGTTTTCCGGGGTAGGGTCTCACTGTAGCCCAGGCTGACCAGGAATTCACTATGTAGTCTCAGGGTGGCCTAGAGCTTGCAGCGATCCTCCTACCTCTGCCTACCGAGTGCTGTCTTTCCATGCTTTTTACCCAGATTACAAGATCCGTATCTAGTCACATGGACTCCTGAGCTACACGTGGCCCACATGGGCTTTGGGGGTCCACGTGTTCTACTTCTCTTCTCCCCACTTTACTTCCCCTTACCTCTCAGCCTTCCCTTTCCCACACTCCTTCGTAAAGTCTGAATAAAATGTGGTATTTTAAAAATCATTCTCTTGAGTTCATTTGCGATAGCTGGAGGCCCTGGCATGCCCATTCTTTCTCTCTCTATCTGCCTCTTTCTCTGTCTGCTGCTCTCAAATAAATAAATAAAACTAAACAAAAAAATTTAAAAAAAAATAAAAAAATTTAAAAAAATCATTCTCTTGAATGTGGAACTGCCAATTCTATGGTTAGTTTACAGATATGAACTCAGGGCATGGGTTTCCAGGAAGCACTCAGAACTCCAATTTCCCCATTAAAACACAATCTTAAGAAAGCCCAGCACTAGGACATGACTGAGTGGAAGAACAGGAACAAGGGCCAGGGTGTTACCCTGGCACCATACCCTAATACTTTCCAAGAGAAGTTTCTGCACCAAGGCCTCAATGGGCCCAGAAGTCTGACATATTCCTCAGAAAGTCCCTTTATCGTTTTTACAGAAAGCTAAACTTCAAAGAAACCTAATGTGTGATATCGGAGATAGGGAATGGAGCTCCCTCGCCAAAGTGGGGTTGCCGTGGTAACCTGTTACACAGAGGGAGCATCCGTAAGCATCCGTACTTTTGATTTTTTCAGTGAAATTTTCCAGATTTCTCTCTGGAGGCTTAAAAAGATCTACAGGTCAGTCAACTGAAAAGGCAACTTAGAGACATGATACTACTTACCGTCTGGCCCTGGATTGCAGCTCGCTGGCGCCCTAGGACATCCTGCAGCTGGGTAAAGTGCTGAATGAAGGCCACTACCTCAGCCTGAAAGCGCTGCGTGTGTACGTACTGCACGGAGGCCATCTGCAGGCTCACACGAATGTCATGCTCTCTCCGGAGGAGGGGGTCTGGCTGCCCATATCTACAAATTATGACAAAGCTATGCTTCAGACAGTAGCAAGACCCAAGTGAGACTGGAAGAAAAGGTGGGCTCATTTAGGAGCTTCCTCAGAAAACAGACTTAACTACCAAAATGCTAAGCTCCGAAAACTCAACGCCTTGATAGGTGCCAGCACTATGATGAGGATATTATGTAAGAGCCTGGTGTGATGCCCAGGGCTAAACACAGTGGACACCTCTGGGCACAAGAATCTCTTGACTCTAGAACTCACTACGAGGACACCTGAGCTCTGGCCTTTCATCCACAGCGCCTCCTGTGTTGAAGGCAAAGGGAGAGTATCCAAGCTGTGCTGGCAAAGCTAACAATACAGACTCGGAAAGCAATTAAGCAAGAAAGCCATGTACTGGGTGTGGCGGCACACACCTTTAATTCCAGCACTCAGGGAGGCAGAAGGAGGAGGATTGCTGTGAGTTCGAGACCACCCTGAGACTACGTGGTGAATTCCAGGTCAGCCTGAGGTACAGTGAGACCCTACCTCAAAAAAGAAAGAAGGAAGAAAGAAATTAACAAAGAAAGAAGGAAGGAAGGAAGGAAGGAAGGAAGGAAGGAAGGAAGGAAGGAAGGCAGGCAGAACGCAAGCTGGGGCATCAGAGCTATGCTTCTGAGGAAAACTGTCTTCTAAAAATAGAAGAAGTCATCTTTCTACATCAATGAAATGTGCACCAAAGAGGTTTAGACTGTAAATTTAAAGATAAACTAGAGGACTTAAAACTATTTAGAACATAAGAGAGCATGACGCCGTAATGAGAAGTTTTGTGCAGGATATAGTCATTGGGAAAAGGAATTCACAATTGGTAAGGAATGCACATTTGTGCCAAGCAGAGAATAAAATTTCACATTAACTATCTCATTCATTATGAACCATGCACAGAGGTATGGAATAGGAATAAATCAATCTAAATTCTAAAACCTAGGTTCTCAGCAGTGTATGGTAATGCTCTATTGGATCAAGTCCTCAGACAGTCTTGGAGTGGGGAGAGATGCTAAGGATTGATGCCAAGGCCTCGTGCATGTACTCTGCCACTGAGTTCCATGCCAGCCCACAGACATTTTTGAGAACAGTGTTTCTTGATCCTAACATAACATTAGCACATTAAAAGAGATGAGGGGATGCCACAGCACCGTACATCAATTAAATGAGAATAATTCATATTCTCTAACCTCTCTCAAGGAAGGTGAGAAGCTTCATCCCATCATCTGAGAAAACCACTCATTAATAAGCAGATCGATTTAGAAGGTGTATTTAGTCCTAACAAAAGGACTCAATATAAATCATGTCTATAAGTAAAAACATATATACTAACTTATTACTTAACATGAGCAACCTTCTCAGACTGGTCTCATTCTAGAACTCTTAGCACTACATGCAGGATAGAAATGAGTTAACACAAGACCCTCATTATTTACATAAAAAAGTGATAGCAAAAAGCGAGTGACTTCAAATCACATCCTATTTAATGAAACAATGTAAACCAGGATTCCACAAACCAGATCTTTTCAATTTAACTAAAGATAGAATTGTCTTCATATTTAATCAATAAGAAATTTATATTTATTTATTTATTTATTTATTTGAGAGACAGTGAAAGAGAGAAAGAAGCAAATAGAGTAAAAGAGAGAACAGGCACACCAGGGTCTCTAGCCATTGTAAATAAACTCTAGTCACATACACCACCTTGTGCATTTGGCTTGTGTGGGTACTAGGGAATTGAAGTTGGGTCCTTAGGCTTTGCAGGCAAGTGTCTTAACAGCTAAGCCATCTCTCCAGGCCATTTATTTATTTCAGAGACAGTGAGGGAAAGAAAGAAGCAGATAGCATGAGAGAGCCACTAAAAATTTTAAACAGCAAGTGATTATGACAAACTATCAAAAGAGAAAGGTGGATGTTTTACTTAAAAGTCTGGAAGATGAGTGCCTCTTCTCCACTCGTAGTGAACCGTTCTCTGTAGAAGTCTCCATGGGACGTGAGGTCGCTCAGAGACAGACTTCCAATGCTTCCCTGCAAGGCCAGGTCTCCTTCTAGGGAAGTTAACATTACAACATGGTATTACATAGCTTGTTTGGCCACAGACCTTTAAAACATGCAGGATAAAAGCTGATATGTAGGTGCCTCAGGCGTTCCCCTTTTTTTTTTTTTTTTTAATTTTATTGTCTTTTTCAATGTGCTGTTGAGGGTGGGCAGGGTCAGAGGCTTTAAGCAAAGCACGATGGTTTTGTTGTTGTTTAGAGAAAATGATACAGACAGAGACAGAGAAAGAGCAAGAGAGAATTGGCATGCCAAGGCCTCACCCATTAAAATCAAACTCCAGACGCTTGCACCACTTAGTGGGCATGTGCAACCTTGCACTTGCCTCACCTTTGTGCATCTGGCCAACGTGGGATCTGGAGAGTAGAACATGAGTCCTTAGGCTTCACAAGCTAGTGCCTTAACTGCTAAGCCATCTCTCCAGAGCCCACAGTGTTTTAGTTCACACTTTATAATCCCTATCACTAGGGCTTGTAGATGACCACTTGTGTTCAGGTGAGGATTTCAACCTGTAAAGCCCAGCAGAGAGAATGCCAGCTTTCTTTCTATAGAGACCTACTACAGAAAGCCACGCCCTCTCCTGGTAGTCGACAGTGAATGAACTTACCCCTGCTTTCTACCAGAGGACCTGTGACCTGCTTGATTTCCATGTCTAATTATTAATATCCCCTTTCACTTTCAAACATGTCCCAATTTTGACAACAAAATTACATGGTCACTCTTGAGTGTGTTCAAAACATACATGGCCAGGGATGGTGGCGCACGCCTTTAGTCCCAGCACTCAGAAGGCAGAGGTAGTAGGATCACTGTGAATTCAAGGCCAGCCTGGAACTACAGAATGAGTTCCAGGTCAGCCAGGGATTGAGGGAGACCCTGCCTTGAAAAGAAAAACACTACAGCTGCCATGGACCCTAGCCAACCTACAGAATCCGATTCTTGGATACAGGCGGGAGAAGGGCAGGGGAGGAAGTTGTACCAGACATCTACTTTTTTTAATAAGCCATCAAGACAATTCTGATCCAAAAGCCAGTATTTGGGAGCCACCACCCAAAATTAGAGCCAGACCAATAGCCACAATCAAGCCACAGGATCTACGTGCTATTTGGCTTGTAAAGACAATTAGATGTGTGCTGAAACGTTCAAATACGTACCAGATTTTACAGGTTTGCCTTTTCCCACTTACCGATCATTTCCATGTGTGCTGCTAATTTGGACACGTTTGCTTTAGCCAGCTCACTGGTGGTCTTATTCAGCACAAGAGACAGTGAATGGACCTAGGACACAAGAAAAGCAAGACAATTACTTGGGAAGAGAGGTGGCTTCAGAGGAAACAGAAGGACAGAGTCAAGGAAGATGCAGAGGCCTGGAGGGGGAAGGTACAGAAAGCTTCAGGGCGCCGTCTCCGCTCATGCTTCATCGGTCCAGCCAAACCAGGGTCTGCGGAGAAAGCTGAGGAGGCAGGAACTCCACTCGGCCATCTGAACACTAGGCTCTGTGGCAATGGTGCATGACATGAGCTCCTACTTCTGTATTCGCTGTGAATCCTGTGCAATTCTGTAACAACGCAGATTTGGGAAATAAATCTGCATCTATTAAGATCTGTCTTGGAGAAACAATGAAGATGATTTAGAATCCTGCCTAATGCCTTTGGACAAATGTTTCACAGAGGCCTCTGCTGACCCGTCAGGACTTATGTGGACATGCTAACTCTTCTGTCTAGGGTAGTTACTAACAGAAGAACAGCAAAATCCCCTGTTCCCAGGAAGCGCATGCTCTCTAACAAACTACACTAGTTAAGTACAGCTACTAAAAGGGCTAGGGTTTTTTTGCATCAGTCTCACAAGCTCTTCTGTCCTGGGGACGAGGCACGATGGAAGAGGAGAGGATGGACAGTACCCATGCTTGCAAGTGGCAGAGGTCAGTCCTTGCACGTCCCTTTGTCCTCAACACCTACACAGATTAGGTGCTCAAGAAATGCTGGGAGGATGAATAACTGAGGAAAATGACACGAAGAGAATGAAAGAAAATAACATAGAGAAGGAAGAAAAAAGTATTTAGAGGGAGGCAGAGAAAAATGGAAAGGATGGTCACTGTTGGAGCAATGACCCTGGGCAGGGACTCTCCAGTTCCCTCACTATAGATTTCTGACAGGGATCACAGAAGGATCTCAAGGCATCAAGACCACCAAAAATGAGATAACAAAAGCTCCAGTCATCTCATCACCAAAAAAATATCATATAACCTGGGTATAAGAGTGCTTTGTGCCAGGCATGGTGGCGCAGGCCTTTAATCCCAGCACTCGGGAGGCAGAGGTAAGAGGATTGCCATGAGTTCAAGGCCACCCTGAGACTGCATAGTTAATTCCAGGTCAGCCTGGGCCAGAGTGAGACCCTACCTCAAAAAAAAAAAAAAAAGAATGCTTTGTGGGACTGGAGAGATAGATGTCTTAGCAGTTAAGGCACTTGCCTACAAAGCCAAAGGACCTCAGTTCAATTCCCCAGGACCCATGTAAGCCAGATGCACAAGAGGGCGCATGCACCTGGAGTTCGTTTGCAGTGGCTGGAACCCTGGCATGCCCATTCTCTCTCTCTCTCTTTCTCTCTCTCCAATAAATAAATAATAAAAATAAAATAAATATTTTTAAAAAAGAAAGAATGCTTTATGTAGTGGAATCCAGCCGTCACCCCCTGAACCCACTTGCAGGCACGAAATCCAGGTATCATTAACAGGACCAGCTGACCTAGGCCGCCTGTCTCATTGCAAGAGCAAGCACCCAGCACCTCGTTGCTCTGTCCTCCCAAGAAGCTGCACCTGAACCGGATTCTCTGGCTAAAACAGAGGACAAAAAAAGACAATGGAAAGGCAGGAAACAGAAGAACCTAGAATGTGGAACCATCTACAAGACTCTACTGAGTCAAATGTGGGAAGGAGGACAAAGCAGAGCTGGCTTACATGAAAAAGACTTACAGAAAATGACTAATTCAAAAACCCATCTATCATTTTATTAAGGAAAATGGCTAATTCAAAAACTCATCTATCATTTTATTGACATCTCCTCATTATGTAAATGAGGAAACTCAGGAAAGTCTAGCATTGCAATGAACTACAGAGACCAAAGGAGAAGACTAAAGTTCTTCAAATCGTTCACTCCTCCACAGCCCACAGAAAGGGGCTTTTATGCAACATCCTGAGAAGACTGAATGGGGTCTGGTAGGTATTAAATGGCACCCAGACATTTCTGCCAATGTAGTTAGATGTGAAAATATATTGTGCTAACATAAGGGCTGGGGTGATGGCTTAGCAATTAAAGGCACTTGCTTGCAAAGCCTGTCGCCCCAGGTTCAATTCCCCAGCACCCACATAAAAAAAAAAAAAGATGCACAAAGTAGCACATGTGTCAAATTCATCTGCAGTGGCAGGAGGCCCTGGAGCACCCATACTCTCTCTCTCCCATTCTTTCTGTTTCGCTCTACTCACAAATAAAATAAATTGTCGTAACATAAGAAAATGTCCATTCTTTTTCCTAGAGATGAATACTGAAGTATATGGAGGTGAAATGACAAGAATTTGCTTTGAAATAATTCAGCTTAAAAGAAGGGAATAAAGGAGACATGATGAGTTTTAGGGTCGGGGATATTGGGCTCATTATAGTATTTTCTCTGTGATATACTTGAAATTCTTGGCAATAAAAATGTTTGTCAAGAATTCTTCTTTCAAAAGCACCTTGGTGAGAGGCACTTCTCTGGGCCTGTCCTGCAGAGGCAGCCACAGCAAGCTCTGCAAAGCCCCCAGGAAGCACGCGCCTGCATCTCCCCAGGGAAAGGCTCCTGCGGCACATCCCCACAGACACCACGAGAACACAGTCAGTTAAGCCACAACATCCAAAATGACTAAAGGCTCAGCTATTTCTGTGCCAGGGCCTCAGAGCACTGCAAGGTCATGCATTCACATGTCCACTGAGCAAGAGGCAAGCCTGTCTTCTCCCCATCTCTCCCCAGAACATCCCCCTTCTAGAAGAATGAACGTGCTGTGGGCTAGGGAAGCAGGGTAGCAACAACATGGGGTAAAGTGAGGTTCTCCTCCTGACTGCCCCCAGCAGTGGGTGCAAGAACACGCAGGCACGCACACACGCACATGTGAAGACCTGCAGGTGAAGACTTTCCTCCCCAGAACACATGCAGCCAGCTGCTACTGCAGGGACACCAGGGCTCTGGAACAAGCTAGTGCCAACAGGCCTGTGTACCTGCAAATGGCAACTCAATATAACTGCCTGCTATCCTAATTAAGTTCAGCCTCAAATATAACTTTACAGCTTTTTAAAAAATACTTATGAGCCAGGCGTGGTGGTGCACGTCTTTAATCCCAGCACTTGGGAAGCAGAGGTAGGAGGATTGCCATGAGTTCGAGGTCATCCTGAGACTCCATAGAGAGTTCCAGGTCAGCCTGGGCTACAGTGAGGCCCTACCTCGAAAAACAAAAAACTAAAGCTGGGCGTGGTGGCACACGCCTTTAATCCCAGCACTCGGGAGGCAGAGGTAGGAGGATCGCCGTGAGTTCGAGGCCACCCTGAGACTACATAGTGAATTCCAGGTCAGCCTGGGCCAGAGTGAGACCCTGCCTCGAAAAAAAAAAAAGAAAGAAAGAAAAACAAAAAACTTATGAACTGAGGAGATGGCTCAGTGGTGAAAGGCACTTGCTTGCAAAGCCTGTCAACTTGGGTTCAATTCCCCAGGAACCACATAAAGCCAGATGCACAGAGTGGCACATGCACCTGGAGTTTGTTTGCAGTGGCAAGAGACCCTGGCATGCCCACCACATATTTTTCTCTTTCTCTCTCTCCTTGTATATAAATTTTAAAAATATATATTTATTTATTTATTTATGAGAAAGAGAGAGACAATGGGCTCACCAGGGCCTCTAGCCACTGCAAATGAACTCCAGACACATTTTCCACTTGTGCATCTGGCTTATGTGGGATCTAGGGAATTGAACATCAGTCCTTAGACTTCACAGGCTAAGCCATCTCTCCAGCCCTAAATAAAAAATTTAACTGTTTATAAGATGAGCACCAAGGACATACTACTAACACGGGAATCCCTGGAACAGTAAAAGTAGTAACAGTCTCCTCTCACTAAGCTTATGCCACACTGTGTGGAGAGCCTCACCTACGCTCTCATCGAATGCACATGACCCTCTGATGCAGGCACCACTGCACACCCCCAGTTTACTGGTAAACTAACAAAAGAGGGGGGGAAGGTTACTCTATTTGTCACAGGTCACAGCTACTGGTTACAGTGAAAGCACCAGGATTCAAAGCAAAGCCAGGCAGTCAACCTCGCATACTTCATGTTTTAGTGACCACTATGCTGTTGCTCGCAATGAAAATAGATACTGCTGAAGGAGAATGAGGAGCTAACAAGAAAGCCACACTTGGAAGTCGTTATCATGTACTCAACACTTGGCTAGAAGACGGAAGACAAGGAAGTTGAGGCTAGAGAAGCAACAGTGTTCCACAGCATCACATAGGCAGCAGGAAAGACAAGGTATTTAAACCACTCATTGTCCCCGCCTCCATTTCTCACACATTACCCTTTCCAACAGCCAGCAAGAGACTACACAGCTCCCCTGCTAACAAGAGCTGCTTTCCAGGATGAATGGGAAACACCCACATTTAAAATAAAGACCCAGCCAGGCATGGTGGTGCACAGCTTTAATCCCAGCACTTGGGAGGCTGGGGTAAGAGGATTGCCATGAGTTTGAGGCCACCCAGAGACTACATAGTAAATTCCAGGTCAGCCTGGGTAGAGCGAGACCCCAAGTCAAAAAAAAAAAAAACAAAGAATAAGTAAAAATAAAATAAAGACTCAAACTCATTTCAGAACCTAAAGCAACCCAGAGGCGCTGATACCTTGAGATCCAGCTTGGAGTTCACCGGGTCCTGGAGCTCAGGCTCCCCAGAGGCACTGGCTTCCGACCTCACACTTTGCAGAAAGTCCTCCGGCGGCACCTTCATGGCATGGTTGTCTGCAGTGGAGCCAATCCCAAAGAAGTCCAGGATCACGACCCAGGTCTGCAGTGTGATCAGCACATCCAAGCAGTTGAAGTCGACATCAATGCTCCGGTTGATGCGACTGTAACTGGAAGAGAATTCTGGATGCTTCTTATCCACCAAGAATATATTGATGTGGACCAAGGAATCATCAAATTTACTTTTTCCAGTAGGTACCTTGGGCTCATCTGCTGTCGGAGAAGGAGGTGGGGTCAAGGGGTAGACCTGGTCTTGAACTTCCTTTGGCTTGTTCCGAGATGTAGAGGTTGGCCTCTGATATAACTGAAAGACATTCGGAGCTTCCTCCATGTGGGACGGGAGAGACCGAGGCATGTCGGGATACTCCACATTGGACACAGAAGGGCAAGACTGGGAGAGATACTCTTTCTGCGCTAAGCTAGACGGCTTGGGAGCGCCTCGAGACACCATCAGGTTCTTGTACTTGGAGTCTGGATTTTTCTCTAGCAAGTCTTCCATCAGCAGAGAGCGCAGGGCAATCTGAATAGACAGGGTCTGCGGGTGGTCTTTATTGAATTCCACCTCAAAATCCTGGAACTTTAAGCTCACAAGACCCTGTGCCCCCAAAGTCAGGTCGCCACTCAGCTGAACTTGCAGCTCCGATATGCAGAAGTTGGCCTGGATCTGAGTGAAGGCTTTGACTTCCTTCACAGACAAGGACTTCTGAGACGTGCTAGAAAAGCTGGAGTGGCTGAACAAGCCATTCTCCTTCCTCTCCACGGAAGGTTCTCCACAGGTGCTGAGGGCGGGCAGGGGAGAAGCGGGGCACGGGGAGGAGGGAGCACTGGCTGGGAACTTACTCAGATCTTCACTGTACACAAGGTTGTCCAGTGTTTGCAAAACCTGCTCGTACACGTGCTTGGCTAGCACCACCTGCATTCAAAGGGAAAGTTCAGTTACCTCAGCACTGTTACACTCGCACTGCTCGAAATGCCCACATTTTCTGCACTTCCCATGAGTTTAAGGTAGCTGACAGCAGTGATTCTCATTTCCCTCCTGTCTTTATCTCTTTTTACCCACTTCTATTCAAAAGGCCTTCTCAAGCACCTTCCAGAATACTATACACATACAAAAAAAAAAAAAAAAGTGTTCAGTAAGTTCTGGTTGTATGCCAGAATCAGCAAAGTCACCTTTTTTTTTTTTTTTTTTTTTTGGTTTTTCAAGGTAGGGTCTCACTTTGGTCCAGGCTAACCTGGAATTCACTCTGTAGTCTCAGGGTGGCCTTGAACTCACAGTGTTCCCCCTACCTCTGCCTCCTGAGTGCTGGGATTAAAGGCATGCGCCACCACGCCCGGCCAAAGTCACCCTTTTTAGCCACACAAAATAACTACAGAAATCAAAGAGAATACTACCATGCTTACAAAACAATAGTCATAAAGTAGTGTGGAAAACAATGCTTAGCACTTTTTAAAAAATGATGGTGCCCCATGATTTCTGTGTTTACTCCTCTCTTATGGTGTGCTGGGGATCAAACTCAGGATCTTGTGCATGGCAGGCAAGTACTTGACTGCTGAGCTGTAACCCCACCCCTGGCATCTCTCTTTTAATTATAGCTTCTTGATTACTTCCTTTTCCCTGCAGCAAGGTCTCATTTTAGCTCAGGCTGACCTGGAATTCAAATTGTAATTTCTTGTTGAAAAATATTTTCAGAAGTTGGGCATAGTAGCACATGCATTTAATCCTAGCACTCCAGAGGAGGTAGAAGATTCTGGGTGAGGTTGAGACCAGTCTGGGGCTACACATTGAGTTCCTGGTCAGCTTGGCTAGAGTGAGACCCGACCTCAGGGGGGAGGAAAAGAAAAAAAAAAAGATGGGCTGGAGATGCCGCTCAGTGGTTAGAGCATTTGCCTAGTATGCACAAGACCCTGAACTCCATCTCCAATTCTTCTCCCTCCCTGCAAAAAATATAGATTTAAAAAAATGTGGCAAAACCTTGAAAACTGCTGAATGAAAATTTGTCTGCTGTGCTTTTGTGTAAGCTTAAATTTTTAATAATAATATAGTTCTTAGAATTAACTTATTATCATCGAATACCAATGAGTAAATAAATTGTCTTAAAACCTTTTTAGAGTATATTAATTTTAAGATAAGTCACTGGTAGTCATAAGAATGAGACATCATACTCCAACAGGATTCATATCATGTACTAGGATGAAGGGGGAATTATGCTGGTTGAGCCTACTGCTAAGACCAGCTTGGGTTGAGAAGCATGCTGGGGGAGATTAGCTCACCCAGAGACCCATACTGAGGAGCCACTGACAGCCACAGGTTCAAGTTCCTGGGTTAGTCCAAAGCAGCTGCTAGGCAGACTAGTGACCAACTACAGCCTGAGACAAGGCCCACTGCGCTGCGAGCCTGACAGTCCTGATTTTATAACCTTAATGCTCTTTCCTCTAGTCCCTGTGGAATCAGGAAGAGTGACAGTTCTGAAGGAGAAAGGATATGTGCTGACACAGTTAACTAACACACACAATCCCTATCCTGGCCCAATTCATTTCAAACAGAACAAGACCAACTCTCCCTTGAAAGGACCTGTCAACAGCTGAGATTTCTGCACAGTCTGGGCCAAGCATGTCCAAAGTGGAATGAGAACTGTATCTTCCTGGGAAAGACAGACTCTGGCCTTTAAGGAAGTTTGTTGTGTCTTTTTTTTTCCCCCATTGCCGAATGGCTAGGGTATTAAAAACTACCTTCATCCTCTACCCAACTCACCCCTCGTCCACATGAGAAAGTCTAACAAGACTGACTGCACAGTGACAAAATGACATGATAAAAGGATCCCATGTTGCTGGGATCCTACAGTGCAGCACACCTATACTCCCAGTATTTGGGAGGCTGAGGCAAGAAGACCATGAGTTCAAGGTCAGCCTGAACAATACAGCTAGACCAGAATTCCATGTTTATTAGAGAAAGTCATAAACAACAGAAACCCACATTCATGATATTTCCTTGAAATCACATATTTACCTTCCAAAACTTTATATAATGGCTTGAGGATATTTATGTAATATAAATGTAAATTATAGCTAAACAACCTTTCCCCCTAATCTGCATTCCAAAATACCCTTGAAATCTGAAACTTTTAAAAATATTACTTATTTGCAAGCAGAGAGAGCGAACTGGCGTGCCAGAGTTTCCTGTCGCTGCAAAGAACTCCAGATTCATGTGCCACTGTGCATCTGGCTTTAGTTAGGCGCTGGGGAACAGAATCCAGGATATCAGGCTTTGCAAGCAAGCACCTTTAACTGCTAAGCCATGGACCAGCCCCAAAATCTAAAATTTTTTTATTATATCAGCTGTCAAAAAGTGTCAGATTTTGGCCGAGCGTGGTGGCACACATCTTTAGTCCCAGCACTTGGGAGGCAGAGATAAGAGGATCACCATGAGCTCAAGGGCAGCCTGGGCTAGACTGAGACTCTACCTCGAAAAACCAAAAAAGAAAAAAAAGTCTCAGATTTCCAATTAGGAATTCTCAACCAATAAAGGCTTTGTAAATATTTGTTCTAAAAAGCCAAAAAACTCCAAAATCTAAAACACTTCATGTCTCAAGCACCTTAGATAAAGGACACCTGTATTTCACCTCAAGTGCTCAGATGTGAAATCAAATGGGTACTTACCTGCACTGGATTGACGAATTTTCCTTCAATCTTCATGATGCTAGTGGTCCCCAGATCGTCTGGACTGAGAGAGAAAGTCAATTCAGATTCTCTCTCTATGGGGATCTTTTCCAGTTTAAACTGGATGGTGGTGTTGTTCAAAATGTGAAAAGCTGGCAGAAGAGAGAGGACATGACAAGCTGTAAACACTAATATGTACTTTGTTGCTGATGATTAGATGCTATGTATACAAAATAAAACCCATGAGTTACTTTTAGAGCAGGAGGGGAGTATAGCCTGTCAAATGAGGTTTATGACTAAGAACAAAACTCACAGCAAGAACTCCAAGGCAAAATGATAGGAAAAGGGAAAAAAAAAATGAAAAGAAACAGGGGCTGTGAAGATAGCTCAACAGTTAAAGGCACTTGCTTGCAAAACCTGCCAGCCCAAGGCCAATTCCCGAGCTATCCTTGTATGCTGGATGCAGAGGGGAGTGCAAGCATCTGGTATGTGTTTGCAGTGGCAAGAAGCTATGGTGTGTGTGTGTGTGTGTGTGTGTGTGTGTACGTACACACACACAAAAAAAGTAATTTTTTTTTAATTACGGGCAGCTTCAAATTATGGGCTGGAGAGATGGCTTAGCGGTTAAGCGCTTGCCTGTGAAGCCTAAGGACCCCGGTTCGAGGCTCGATTCGCCAGGACCCACATTAGCCAGATGCACAAGGGGGCCCACACATCTGGAGTTCGTTTGCAGTAGCTGGAAGCCCTGGTACGCCCATTCTCTCTCTATCTATATATGCCTCTTTCTCTGTCACTCTCAAATAAATAAATAAAAATAAACAAAAAAAAAAAAAACAAGTATGAGGCTCAGCCAGGCACGGTGGTACATGCCTTTAATCTAAACAGAGATAGGAGGATTGCTGTGAGTTTAAGGCCAGCCTGCAGCTACATAGTGAGTTCCAGGTCAGCCCGGGATACAGCAAGACTCTACCTTGAAAAACAACAACATATATATATTATTATGCATATATTATACATATACATAGTGCTCAACACTAACGCAGTGTATAGACTACACTAAGTTTCTTGAACTTCCCAAGCTGGTTTCCACACCAACTTGCCCATCTTCGCCTAGCATTCCAATACAGACATCTCCCTGTGACTGATGTCAGACAGGCAGGGAGTGAGATGTAAGGTGACCAAGGGAACTACAACTGTATCTTGGTAGCTGTGTCTCCTGACAGCTAGAATACCCCTTTGTGGTTAAACATCCTTGAAGGCGGTTAGGTTGTCAGAAACTAAGACACCAGGCACTTTTCTACACATGCATACTAACCAAGGTCTGAATCCTCAAAAGACCGGATGTCATGATAACATCACTTACAATATGGTTTTGACACTTCACCTTTTTGTGGGCTTTTCTAGAGGATCATGAGAGCAAACATCCTAAAAGGGAGATCTGGGCCACCGTTATTTGGGAGAGGAGAAAAGGACCACCTTACCCACTGAATATGACATCCACCTCAAAAATATTCATAAAAACATCAAGAGGTTGGAGACATAGCTTAGCAGTTAAGGCGCTTGCCTGAGAAGCCCAAGGACCCAGGTTTGATTCCCCAGTACCCACGGAAGCCAGATACACAGTATGGCGGATGCATCTGGAGTTCATTTGCAGTGGCTAGAGGCTCTGGCATGCCCATTCTCATTCTCTCTCTCTCTCTCTCCCCCTCACAAATAATCAATAAATTAATTTTAAAATTTCTTTAAATCCACAATGCAGAACCCATCCAACCTTTGGGGCAGTCCACTCCAATCTCTTTGGAGTATGTACTTTGCATTGCTAAATAAACTTATGCTTAAACTGTGTGTGACGACTGTATTTTTTAAGAAGACGAGTCTCTAGATCTGTCTCTAGAGCTCCAGTATTCTGGTTATGTTATTAGGCCTAAATCAGAATTAGACAATTCAAGGATCTAAGGAAACAACTTTTGCCCCAAACAGAATCCAGTAAGCATATAAATGAATCGGTGATGCTGGATGTAAGTCAGTGGTAGAGCACTTGCCTAGCATGCATGAAGCAACCCCCCGCCCCGCCAAAAAAAAAAAAAAAAGAAATTTAAATGAAGCAGTGAATTATCATATGAGAAGCACAGAGGGCGTTTTCAAAAGCTTTCATTTCTTCACCAATAAACAAATCACAGAGCCTATCTGACTCTGGATGCCAAGTCTAATAGACTGAACTGACTGGATACGGAATACAAACAAAAGAACTTCATTCCAAGGACCCTGCACCAGCCCGTATTAGAAGATGGCAGAACTGAAAGACCACAAACACCACAGGCCAAGTTGCATTTCCCAGTTATGTAACTCTCCTGAGCTATTTTGGTCTAAAATATTTAACTGAGAAAAGTTTATAGCTTAGAACAAGAAAATTAGATCACCTAGAGCAAAGAGATGGCACTGGAAAAGCATGCCCCACTGAAGCATCTCTGTGAATTAGCACTTGACCAAGTTCAAGGGGGAATGCTTACAAGTAAATTCTTGATCCCTGAATGAATTTGTAAGCATGATGAGAGTGTCCACACCCCTGTACAACATGTGCCTGCCACAGGAAATTCTTGTGCTGCCAGATATGGGTTAAATGGAAATATGCCAGCCCACTATGAAACTATCTAGTAAAATTCTACTATGAGTCTACAATACTGATGAGGGATAAATTCTAAAAGGCAAAGTTTTTGTTGGTTTTAGTGAAACAGTACAGCAGCTGAAGGTTTTGAACCTTTAAACAAATATAACACATTTCTGCTTCTTACCTTGACCTCTATGCAAAGACTCAAAGAAATCGTGCCGGGTGAAATAAGCCTCCTCCTGACTGTTGGCACTGGCAGACCCAGAAGGTGGGCTGGCTTCAGGCCCAGCACCTTCTCTGCCTGCCAACTGTGTGCAATTCAAAGAATAGAGTTTAATGTCTTTGATTTCCACCTGCAGACGATCACTTCTGGATTCATCATCTCCGGCCACAAAATTCTGGATGAATATCTGTCCCAAGTGTCCCACCAACAGCTCAGGACTCCCCGGCCTCCGAGGGACAGACACAACCGGAGATTCAATGTTTATGTTCAAGATGAGCTTGACCGTGTCCGAATGAGGTGAAGGTAGACCAAACCCATAGATCTCATTTTCCTCTAGGACAAAGGGATCCCGGGTCTTCTTTGGGGTTTCGAAGAGCGAGACCATCTCGCTGTACTCAGCAGTCTTGGTGGCTAAGACGGTGGTGACTTTGGTGGCTGCACTTTTCAACATGCTTCGAAAATTCTCTTCCAGTTCATCCATAGATAATGTCAACTCCTTCAAGAACTTTGCAGAGTGGTTATAATGCAGTGACGCCATCTTCAGGCTGAGAAAACACTCCTGTTTCGATTTCTCCATAAACGTGAAGCTCAGAGCTTCGGACAGGGCCACGTCCTCCATTCTGACAAACACGGATTCAAAGTAGCCAATGTCACTGACGATGTTCTCGTAGCCCACGGAGTTCCCAATGCTGACAACATACTGGTTCTTCACATTCTCTTGGGTCAAATCCATGAGTTGTAAACAGCCAAGGGAGCCATTCACGTCAAATGTACTGCCCATGGACACATTCACTTTGGTGCCACCAACACTTGCAGTTGCGATTTTCCTGCCACACTTCTCCCCATTCGCCATCCCCACCGTCCGAAGTAGCAGTAAGTTGAGCCTATGGATTTCCACCGCAACCTCTGTGTTTTGCTCATATGTAGATTGATACGTTCCTTGTTCTCTGAAGCTGCGTTCAAAATCAGTCATCAGAGGCTGAGGACTCAAATCGTCTTTTTCTTTAGGGAAAGATTTCTGAAGAAAACCAATCAGCTCCACAATTGTCTCTGGATTTAGGATAATATCCAAATTATTCACCTGCAGTGAAATTACTTGGAGAGTGCTGTCTAAGTTCATGGATGGGCACTCTGAACTCACAAACTGATATTCCAATTTAATAAGGGACTCCTGCTCTTTGGTGAGAATTTTTTCAAAAGAAGGACTAGTGGCCGATCTGTCATTGAGGGTGGCTATGTCAGTTAAAAAAGCGGCATTAGGTCCCGAGATAGGCGATTGTGCCCTACTATCCCGAAGGCTTCCTGTGGGGATATCAAAACTCAAGTTCTTATGAGAAGCCATCAAAAGGTCAAAATCAGCACCATAGGTCTGCATGGTGTCTACCAGGAGCAAACCATGAACGGTTAGGGAGACTTCAGCATCATAAGGCCTCTTCACAAAGTGAGCATTGGTACCAAACACCTTGAGCACAGAGATGTACCTGCCGTTGCTCTCAACGCCAAGCTGCATGCAGTTCACTTTAAATTCCGCCAGGAGGAGCTGTGACTCCACCAACACCTCCCGGGTGTGCTGCTCCAGCATCACGATACTCTGGGTTAAGTTCACTACCGAGTCCTGCAGGCTTCCCCGCTGTGCTTCTTGGGGGAAGATCTTCTCTTTCATCTGGGTGTCAGCCGTCTTCATTTCTGGGGTGGTGAGGAGAGCAAAGCAGTTCTTCAGAGCAGATATCTTGTCCTCGTTGATGTGGATCTTTAAGTCTGGTAGGTTGCCGGAGAGCACCGCCCCTGGGTACTTGGGGTCTGACGTGTAAATTAGCCGCCGTTCTAGCTGTAGGTGAACGTTGAACTTCTCTACCACGTGGGTCGGCCCCACATCGATGTCCTGCACATGCTTCCAGTTGTCTTTCACTCGTCCCACCATGATCTGGAGGTCCATGAATGACAGGGAGTACCTCTCATACATCTTTGTACTCATCAGACGCGCCTGAAGCTGTTCTTCGCTGAATTCAACTCCGGGGAAGGGAGGCGTCTTCTCCTCGCTGCTGCTGCTTTCCGGAGGTGGCGTGTTGGGAGGAGTGGCGAGGGGGGTCTTATACTCATCATCGCTGAACTGATTGTCTTCAGAGGCAGACCTAGCCCCACTTTTCCTCTTGGAGTCATCTGCAGGTACAAAAAGACCCCAAGTCAATGTCCACCACTTCCTTCCTCCTCCCCTTAGTTTGGACTGGGTGAAAGCAGCAAGCATGGTCTTCTGTAAGAGCTGCTGACTCAGAATGAACGTTCCTGGTACGTTAGAAACCAAGACACGAACAGTTAAAATATACTTTTTTCTCTGAGAAAAGTTAGGGGCCTTCTGGTTCCAAGCACCTATTGGGTACAGAGATCACCACCTACCGACGGCACTCCTTCCAGCTTCTGAGCTGCCCTGGGCGGCAGCAGACAACAACCCTCCGAGGTCCCTCTCTGTTACTCAGGTGTTTCACCTCGTCTCTGGGTTCGTTCTGTCCTCACCACCAGCACTAAAATGTCTGGGAGCAGAATGCATGCCACAATATCCCTAGGGCTTAAGTCTAGGCATGGCGAGCAGAACGCACCAATAAGAGATCTGTGCCAGGGCCGGGCTCTCAACCCCCGTGGCAGCCAGGCACACAGGCGGCGAGCAGCACTACACAGGCCCTGGGGCTAGCTCTGCTCCACGGTCTTCTGTCCGAGCGGGTGCAGCAGCGTGATCCTGTTACTCACACACAACATCCCCTTCCAACATGCCCTCAGCTATGACCTTCTCCTTCTGCTCAAGTTCTCAGCCTCCTTTTCATCTTCTTAAAAAGTTGTATGTGTGTATGTGTGTGCACGCATGGGCATGCTTATGCCAAGGCACACGTGGGGGTCAAAAGACAACATCAAGGTGCCCTTGCTCTTCTCCCACTCTGCTTGCTTGCAGCTGGAATCTCTTGCCACAGCAAACTAACAGCAGCCTAGCTGGCCCATGAGCTCTAGAATCTCCTAGCTAAGCCTCCCAACGTTGTAGACACTAAAATCACACCAGTACATGTGCCACCCTGCACTCAGCTTCACGTGGGTGCTTGGGAAGGCTGAACTCGATGGGCGTGCCTTACAAGCAGGCAGCTTTAACTGTCGGGCCATCTTCCCAGCCATACCCTCTTCTCTTTCAGGTCTTCTCAGGAAAAAAAAGGTAGAAGAAATCCGCAAGTCTACTAACTGAAGAATACAGGAAGAAAAAAGGGTACATCCAAACAACAGACTATTCTTTAGCCATAAAAAGAAATGATTTAGGGCTGGGGAGATGGCTCCCAGTGAAAAGTGCTTGTTTGCAGTTCCCAGTACCCATGTAAAGCCAGATGCACAAGCTGGACATGCATCTGGAGCTTGTTTGTTGTGGCAGGAGGCTGTAAGGGGCTCATTCCCATTTTCTCTGCTCTCACAAATAAATTTTTAAAAAATTTTAAGAAAGAAGTGATTACATAAGCCTTGGAATAATATGCTAAATAAAAAGGCCAAGACTGCAGAGATGGTTTAGCAGTTAAGGGGCTTGCCTGCAGAGCCAAAGGACCCAGGACCCACATAAGCCAGATGCACATGGTGGCGCATGTGTGTGGAGTTCATTTGCAGTGGCTGAAGGCCCTGGCATGTCCCTTCTCTCTATCTGCCTTCCCCCCCGCCAAAAATGAAGTAAATTCATTTTAAAAATTAAATTAAAAAGCCAAACATAAAGACTATATGCTACATTTCCATAAATATAAAAAGTTTAGAAAAGACAAATCCAGAGACAGAAAAATATTAGTGGCCATCAGAAGCTGGGGGCACAGGGTTAGAGAGTAGCTGCTAATGATCCAGCCTGGCTGAACTATGTACTTGAGAGGAGATTAATCTCTCAAGCCATTTCTTTTTTTATTGACAGAGAAAGAGGGGGAGAGAGAGAATGGGTGTGCCAGGGCCTCCAGCCACTGCAGATGAACTCTAGACGCATGCGGCCCCTTGTGCATCTGGCTACCGTGGGTCCTGGGGAATCGAACCTGGGTCCTTTGGCTTTGCAGGCAAACACCTTAACCACTAAGCCATCCCTCCAACCCCAAGCCATTTCTTAAGAAGTAATAGATGAGCTGGAAAAGTGGCTTAGTGGTAAAAGGCATGTGCTTGCCAAGCCTGCCATCCCAGATTTACTTCCACAGCCACATACACAAAGTGGCACATATATCTGGAGTGTGTCTGCAGCAGCAAGAGGCCCTGGAGCACCCATACACTCTCTCACTCACACACACATACTCTCTCTCTCAAATAAAGAAAGAGGAGGAGGAGGAAGAGAAGAAGAAGGGAAGAAGGAAGAAGGAAGAAGAAGAAGAAAGAAGTAGTAGTAGTAGTAGTAACAGGCCTGGAGAGATGGCTTAGCAGTTAAGGCACTTGCCTATCAGGCCTAAGGACCCAGGTTAGATACTCTAGTACCTATATAAGCCAGAAGCACATGGTAGCACGTACGTCTGGAGTTCGTTTGCAGTGGCTGAAGGCCCTGCCATGCCCATATTCTCTCCCTCTCTAATAAATAAATAAAAATAAAATATTTATAAAAAACAAGTAACAAGCCGGGTGTGGTGATGCATGCCCTTTAATCCCAGCACTCAGGAGGCAGAGGTAGGAGGATTGCTGTGAGTGTGAGGCCACCCTGAGACTACATAGTGAATTACAGGTCAGCCTGGACTAGAACGAAACCCTACCTCGAAAAAAAAAAAAAAAAAAAAGTAACAGCCAGATGTGGTGGTGCATGCCTTTAATCTCAGCACTCGGGACCCTACCACAAAAAACTGAAAGAAGGGCTGGAGAGATGGCTTAGCAGTTAAGCGCTTGCCTGTGAAGCCTAAGAACTCCGGTTCAAGGCTCAGTTCCCCAGGACCCACATTAGCCAGATGCACAAGGGGGTGCACGCGTCTGGAGTTCGTTTGCAGTGCCTGGAAGCCCTGGTATGCCCATTCTCTTTCTCTCTCTCTCTCTGTCACTCTCAAATAAATAAATAAGAATGAACAAAAAAATTTTTTAAATAATAAATAAATAAATAAATAAAATAAACTGAAAGGAGTAGCAGTAACAATGAACTCTGGAGTTCAAAGTCACTCCACTCAGCTCACAGACAGGACGGTCTATAGACAGGTCTCATACCTTGAGTATTCATAAGCAGCATTCTTCCCAGATCCACAACAACTAACACAGGATTCTTGAACTTAAAATCATCAGGAAATATCACCTGAGGGGCAGAAATATCCAGCCGCACAGTCCACCGCTTACTTTCCTCCTGTAAAAATAAAATGAAACTCGGCTGTAAGTCCACCCTGAGTGGCACATGCCTGTAATCCTACAACTCGGGAGCTCAGGCAGGAGGGTCACCCGTCCGAGGCCAGCCTAGAACACAAGTCAGTGACATCAGCGGGGACCGCTGCACTCAGCAGCTTTATGGTGCTCATGGGCACGTCCAGCGCTGTGGCGGGGTGCCATGGTAGCCTGTGGCATTAAAGCCCAGGTGCTAACACTTGAGGACTGGAGGCGCTGTCACAGGCCAATATCTGAAGTAGAGAACAAGTTAACAAACCATTGGTTAGAGAGGTTGCGTGCACTGGAGTGAGCCATGGTTTAAGAAAGCTCCTGTTTCTGCTTGGCCTGCAAGGTCACTCAGAAATCAAGCTGGAGCTGAACTCGAAACCTCCTCCCTGTTGACTAGCTGACAGAAAGCTGAAAAGAGTTACGCTGCAGGCAGCCCTTTGGGAAACAGAAGGCGTCAACAGGGTTAAACAGCAGTGGACCCTGCAAACCTTGAGACTGGCCAGCCAAGCCAAATGTGCCAACTAGTGGCATGTCTGTTATGAGAGAAGCCAACTGCTCTCTAATTGAACTGGAGGGCCGCTCCATGGGACAGAATACATGTCTGATGCTTAAAAACCTAGTCAAAAGCCTATGGTGGGGGAGGTCATGAGCCCTAGGGGAGTAAAGCCTGCTGTTGTCTAGCTAAATGTATATATTGTGCCCACCAAACTGCCCTATAAGCACTTTTTTAATGTCTATGTTACTCTCACTTTTGTTTAGAAAAAAAATTTTTTTGTTTGTTTTTTTGAGGTAGGGTCTTACTCTGGCCCAGGCTGACCTGGGATTCATTACGTAGTCTCAGGGTGGCCTCAAACTCAAGGCGATCCTCCTACCTCTGCCTCCCAAGTGCTGGGATTAAAGGCGTGCACCAGCACGCCTGGCTTAGAAAAACCTTTTAAAATGGCAGTGACCTCTGGGATAACTCAAAAGTCACCAGAGTGCTGAGAAGAAGTGACAGTGGAGTGTTCAGCACTGAGACATCTCTATCATACCTCCAAGACTCAGGATCCATTGTAGAAGAGATGGTGGAAAGAATGTAAGAGCCAAAGGAGAGGTAGGACTGTTTACAATGCAATCTTTCAGATACAAAATGGCCTAGATATCCATGACCTCACATTACCTGAGACTACCTACACAAGACCTTCATAATATGGAAAAAAAGATGACAACATCAAAATAAAAGTGAGATTAATTGGAAGGGGGAGGACGTTCAGTAGATTTGAGAGGGGGAGAATAGGAGTGGAGGGGAAAAATTTTCATGGTTTCTTGTTTATACTTATGGAAGCTATCAATAAAAAGGTTTTTAAAAAAATAAAAATGAAAGAAAGAATGTAAGAGCCAAAGGAAGGGTACAACTGCTTATAATACAATATTCTAGACATAAAATGGCTTTCATATCCATGACCTTGCAGTGCCTGACACTACCTACATAAGACCTTCATAAAAAAAGGAAAAGATGATGACATCAAAATAGAAGAGAGACTAATTAGAAGGAAGAGGGGATTTAATGGAAGGTGAATTTGAGAAGGGGAGGACGGGGCTGGGAATTATCAAGGTTTATTGTCTGTGCTTATGGAAGCTGTCAATAGTTTTTTCTAAATATTTTATTTTTATTTATTCATTTGACAGAGAAAGAAGGAGGGACAGAGAGAGAGAGAACAGGCACAGCAAGGTCTCAAGCCACTGGAAACGAACTCCAGACGTGTGCGCCCCCTTGTACATCTGGTTAACGTGGATCCTAGGGAATCGAACCTAGGTCCTTCGGCTTTGCAGGCAAACACCTTAACCTCTGAGACATCCCTCCAGCCCTGACAATAGTTTTTTTAAAAAAGAAAACTCATGTTTCTAATCTGAATCACGTGTGTGTGTGTGTGTGTGTGTGTGTGTATGGCATTACAGAAACTATGAGACTCAAATGGATGTCGAAATCCAAATACATTTACCTACACCAAGACACAGGCAACCCATAAACTTTGTTTCTTGTTTCACAGTTTTGTTTTTTGGAAGCAGGGTCTTACTCCAGCCAAGGCTGGCCTCTAACTCACTGATCTTTCTACCTCAGCCTCCCAAGTGCTAGGACTAATGGTGTGCGTCATCACCATGAACTTTGATGCCAAAATATGTGAAGGTTAAAGTGTAAACTTTAATGTTCAAAATATAAATAACACTCCAAGCCATAAACTTATAAATTGTTCTTCCTTGAAACTAAAATTAGCCTCAACTATACATATCTGGTAAAGGCAAATTTATACAATGCTGTCAAAAGGTTCTTTCTTGCCGGGTGTGGTGGCACACGGCTTTAATCCCAGCACTGGGGAGGCAGAGGTAGGAGGATGGCCGTGAGTTCAAAGCCACCCTGAGACTACATAGTGAATTCCTAGTCAGCCTGAGCTAGAGTGAGACCCTACCTCCAAAAACCAAAAAGAATCTTTCTTATTCCCAAAGTAACAAGAAATTGTTGTACTTTGTATTGAAACACACACACACATATAGGACACAGCCTAATTTTCATTCCTGCACCACAAACACCTAGGCATTTTTTTACTCTGAACCCTCCTGGCCCCTCCCCCATCATCTACAGCCTATTTGCACCTCAAACAGCCACACGAACAGCGCCATCTACTGCTGGATCTCGGCAGTGCTCCATCACACCCACTGCCAGAGTCGGCCTCTAGATGATTAAGCTGTGTCTTGCTTTGCCCTGCCACAAACTAACCTCAGTACTCTGGAAGAAAAGTTGGCATTATTCGAGTTATGTGGCTTTTGACAACAGTAAGTATGAAAGGAAGTTCTTGTGTGAAATATATACAAAATATCAGGTTTGAAAATGGCATAAAGCAAGCTTTAAGTGTGTTTAGCATAAGGGAAAATGGGATCTTGTTAGCATCATTCATATTTGATGTTAAAACTTGCCTGGAAAAGACATGAGGTTTTGAAGATTTT
Source organism: Dipus sagitta (assembly GCA_036346955.1). Classification (NCBI taxonomy): domain Eukaryota; kingdom Metazoa; phylum Chordata; class Mammalia; order Rodentia; family Dipodidae; genus Dipus; species Dipus sagitta. The sequence continues at coordinate 126,287,507 of CM070773.1, forward strand.
TATTATATGGGAGCTAGAGAGATGGCTTAGAGGTTGAGACCTTTGCCTACAAAGACAAAGGACCCCAGTTCAATTCCCCAGGACTCACATAAGCCAGATGCACAAGGTGGCACATGTGTCTAGTTTGTTTGCAGTGGCTGGAGACCCTAGCACACCCAATTAAAAAAAAAAATCTTGGGCTGGAGAGATAGCTTAGCAGTTAAGGCGTTTGCCTGCAAAGCCCAAAGACCTCAGTTCAATTCTCCAGGACACACGTAAGCCAGATGCACAAGGAGATGCATGCATCTGGAGTTCGTTTGCAGTGTCTGGAGGCCCTAGTGCACCCATTCATTCATTCTCTCTCTCTCTCTCTCTCTGCCTGCCTCTTTCCCTCTTGATCTCTCAAATAAATAAATAAATAAATTTTTTTTAAACCTTAAAAAAATGGATCTTGCTGGGCGTGGTGGTGCACATCTTTAATCCCAGCACTCGGGAGGCAGAGGTAGGAGGACCACCGAGAGTTCGAGGCCACCTGAGACTACATAGAGAAGTTCCAGGTCAGCCTGGACTGAAGTGAGACCCTACCTTAAAAAAAAAAAATCTTTACTTTATGCTAGCTGATAAGGATTCCATCTTTTCAGTTCACATCAATCAGCATAACTGACATAAGCCTTTCGACTACAGGTGATGAATCGATCACGACAAATGCTTGCCCAGCCCCATCCGCGAACAGGATTCCGTGACACCACTTACAATGAAACCCCCCACTAGCAAACGGTCTAGAGTCTGTCGGATTTCCGCCTTGGTCTGCATCTTCAGCTTGTTATACTGTCTTCGGGCTGCTTCAGCTACTCTCAGCTCGAGCTCAGACTGATAACCAAAACCTGCAACACAGAAAAAGCATAAGGGCAATCAGGATTTCCAAGTGGCCACGTGCTGTGATGTCTGTTCTCATTCAGAATGTCCACCACAGCTAAGTAAGACATTCAGCAACAAAAACAACTTCTGACTCTGAGCTGACTAGTATAACCCAGGGATCAGGGATGAGGTAAAGATGGGTGGTAGACACCACCAAGGCAAAAGAGGTATGTGTGTGAGGAAACAATACTTAAGAGACTAGAATTTCTAAAATCTTCTTTTTTTTTTTTTTTGTTTTTTGTTTTTTGTTTTTCGAGGTAGGGTCTCACTCTAGCCCAGGCTGACCTGGAATTCACTATGTAGACTCAGGGTGGCCTTGAACTCATGGTGATCCTCCTACCTCTGCCTCCTGAGTGCTAGGATTAAAGGCGTGCACCACCACGCCCAGCCTAGAATCATTTTGAAAATCTTTACAAAGAAGGATATTACTGGAAGAAAAAATGAAACCCTGAAGGAAATGCCTTCTTTTATCAGTGACAGAGCAAGACAGCTCCAACACTTACAGCTACTGTTTGCATGAAAGTCTCAAAAATTGGGCCGAAAACCTAGAAGAGCTTCATTGTTCAAAAGGAAGGAGGGAGCTGGAGAAATGAGTCAGTGTTTAAGGAACTTGCCCATAAAACCTAACAACCTGAGTTGGATTACCCAGTACCCACATAAAGCCAGATGTACAAAGAGGCACATGTGTCTGGCATTGGCAGTGGCTAGAAGCCCTGGTGTGCCCATTCTCTCTCCTTCTCTCTCCCTCTCTCTTTCCCTCCCTCCCTTTCTGCCTGGCATGGTGGTATACACCTTTAATCCTAGCACTGGGAAGGCTGAGGTAGGAGAATCACTGTGAGTTTAAGGCCAGCCTGAGACTACATAGTGAATTCCAGGTCAGCCTGGTCTAGAGTGAGCCCCTACTTTGAAAAAAAGAAGGGAGGAAGGGAGAGAAAACATTATTATATATAATGTTATTATTTCATCAATCTCCTGGTCAATAGAAGTGCTTTTTCCTTACTTGCTCAAATCTTTTTTGGGAATAAAAGGAGATATAAGTACATCAATGATGGTATTTAAAACTGTAGTATCAAATGCTGCACCAAGCAATAAACCACTGATCCTGTACCTAGAAGGAAACTCTTCAACATTCTTCCTCAGTGCACCAATCTGAAATATCCTAGACAACCAAAGAAAATGCCATCCTAGGAAGAAGTATTTAAAAAAAAAAAAAAAAAGACAGACGTGGTGGCGCACGCCTTTAATCCCAGCACTTGGGAGGCTGAGGTAGGAGGATCGCTGTGAATTCAGGGCCACCCTGAGACTACATAGTGAATTCCAGGTCAGCCTGGGCTAGAGTGAAACCCTACCTTGAAGAACCAAAAGAAAAGCATCCTAAAGGGTATCAGCACAGAGAAAATACCAACAGACACTGATGTCTCTGGAAAAAAGACACTGTTCAAGGATGATGATTCCGTATCCAAGAGCAATCCTGTCCACTTATTCTACAGGCCTCTTTCACTGCTACCAGGTCACTTGTCCAGGATACCAGAACTGATCAAGAAAAAAAAAGGAAAAAAGCTGGGCATGGTGGCGCACGCCTGTAATCCCAGCACTCAGGAGGTAAAGGTAGGAGGATCGTTGTGAGCTAGAGGCCACCTTGAGACTCCATAGTGAATTTCAGGTCAGCCTGGGCTAGAACAAGACAATACCTTGAACAACCAAAAAAAAAAAAAAGAAAAAAGGGGGGGGGTTCTTTTTTATTTTTATTTGCATGTGTGTGTGTATGGGTGTGTGTGTGTATGGGTGTGCCAGGACCTCTTGTCACTTCAAACAAATGCCAGACACTGTGCCACTTTTTTGCTTATATGGATGGCTTGAAAATTAAACCTGGACCAGTAGGCTCTAAAAGCAAACACTTTCAACCACTGAGCCATCTTTCTAGCACCACAAAGATGTTTTTCAAAAGTAACATAAGATCAAACAAAAAAGTTAACCTGAGGTATGAACCTTTCCCTTGTAGAAAAAGTCTGCTACTTTTTTAATAGCCTGGGGATTATAGATGATGTTCAGGGGCCTCGTGCTGACATTTAGCCGCCGCTCAAAATGGCTGTGCGCCGGATTTCTCTCATATAGCATCTCAAAAACTGGGTCATCTGGGTCCGTAGCTGAAAGAAAAAGAAGAAATAAAATAGAACACAGCCAAAAAATCAGTTATCTTACTCTTAACAGGCCTGTGAGGAATTCTGGGAAAGACATTTTCTAAATCATTTTCCAATCAGTCTGCAATTATGCAAATCTTAAAAATAAAGCCCAAGGAGGACTGAGTCTCTAATTTTCAATACAGGAGGCGCAAAGGCTGGCTGTCATATTTGCTCACATTATGCAAAAGAGTCCCAACTGAACGAGCTCCAGGCTACCTCCCGGCCAAACACAACCAGCAGTACAAAAGAGAGGAATCGCTCTGTCCTTTACTCAGCAAAGATAGCGGGCTCATGATAAAGGTATTTTTAAGGATTAGTTTAAGAAGGTAAGACAAGTTTACCAGGGTATTGATCGCTTCTGTCTGCAGATGTGGTTTGGAGACCAAAAGACTGGGAGACTCTGCCAACTTCTTTTTGCTATTATTAAACACACACACATACACACACAAAAAAAAATTGCATCAGTGGGAGGAACAGAGAGGACAATGAACTATACAGACACACCCGTTTTACCCTTTCACCTCACTCCATCTTAGCACAAACGAACCCATATTCACTTCACACAGGGTTACTGAGTACTTGCAGTACTTGGGCCTTTTTCAAACCCTAGCTTAGACCCAGGATTTCCCCCTGCATGTTAGCATGCTGCCTGGAACTCGGCACATCTAAGGAAGTGCTGAATAGATACTAAACATCATTTTTCAAACTTAATGTCTAACCTCATGCCCTCTCCAAAACCAGTCAAAAGAATTATGGACAGGGTAAGAAACAGACCCAGACCCAGTTTGTCTCAAGATGATCAGAGATCAGAATCATCAGGTTAATATGACTTCTCATTTTCCCACAACAGATACAATTCACTAACACCCATGTGTTGGCCATGCCACTGCAGGTACATACTGGATTAGGGAAGACCAGGAGAGGAAACATGGTTCCTTCCGTAGCTAGGTCTCGGAGAAACAGTCCACCCAACCGGACTAAAAGCAATGAGGAATTCCTTCGAGGAAGAGATTCTGCTAGAAGTTTCACATCTGCGAAAGATAAATGTAAGACATGGTATTATGTTACGATAGCCTAGTGTGTTTCTAAATGTGTTACCTATAATATTTCATAGAGCACTATTAAGATACCATGAGCTGGGCTGTGGTGGCACAGACCTTTAATCCCAGCACTCTGGGAGGCAGAGGGAGAAGGATCACTGTGAGTGTAAGACCACCCTGAGACTACATAGTGAACACCAGGTCAGCCTGGGCTAGAGCAAGACCCTACCTCAGAAAAAAGAACAAACACACACACACACACAAAAACTACTGGGCATGGTAGGTAGCACATGAACACACGCCTTTAATCTCAGCACTTGGGAAGCACAAGTAGGAGAATCACTGCAAGTTCAAGGCAAGCCTAGAACTACAGAGTGAGGGCTGAAGAGATGGCTTAGTGGCTAAGGCACTAGCCTACAAAGCTAAAGGACCAAGGTTTGATTCCCCAGGACCCACATAAGCCAGATATACAAGGTGGTACATGCTTCTAGAGTTCACTAGCATCAGCCAAAGGCCCTGGCATACCCGTTCTCTCTCTCCCTCTCCCTCCCTCTTTCTCTTTCAAATAAAAATAAAATATAAAAAAAAATTTTTTAAAGGGGCATGGTGATGCACACCTTTAATCCCAGCACTCAGGAGGCAGACGTAGGAGGATCATGAAGAGTTCAAGGCCACCCTGAGACTACATAGTGAATTCCAGGTCAGCCTGAGCTAGAGTGAGACCCTACCTCAAAAACAACAACAACAACAAAAAAAAAAAAAACTACAGAGTAAAGTTCTAGGTCAGCCAGGGCTAGAGTGAAACCCTACTTTGAAAAAAAAAAAAAGAAGAAGAAGAAAAAAAAACTAAGTTACCGGGCTGGAGAGATGGTTTAGCAGTTAAGGTGTTTGCCTGAAAAGCCAAAGGACCCAGATTCAATTCCCCAGGACCCACGTAAGCCAGATGCACAAGGGAGGACATGCGACTGGAGTTCATTTGCAGTGGCTGGAGGCCCTGGAATGCTCGTTCCCTCCCTCCCTCTTTCTTTCTCTCTCAAATAAATAAAAATAAAGTTTAAAAAAAAAAACTGAGCTGGGCATGGTGACCCACACCTTTAATCCCAGCACTCGGGAGGCAGAGGTAGGAGGATCACCATGAGTTCAAGGCCACCCTGAGACTACATAGTGAATTCCAGGTCAGCCTGGGCCAGAGCATGACCCTACCTTGAAAATCAAAAAAAAAAACAAAGCTGAGTTACCAATCAGCTGACAAATTTTATGGCGGGGGATCACAGGACTTAGCCCTGTGTTTCCCTAGGGGTAAAGGTGCAGTCACAGTTTGGGTGACATTTCACTACAGCTACCACAAACGATGAAAGTAAAGTTGATGGAACACTGGCACCCACAGAGACAAAGAAGAACCGACAGTCCTCTGGGGCGGTACCTGAAAACTCCAGCTGCATGAATGCACTCTCGTCTGCCTGAGGAGATCCCTGCTCCTTGTGTGACAGAGTCACTATGCCCCGCTGCAACTGCACGTTCAGCTTGGCAAAGACGTGGTCTCGCTTTGTGTAGGTGTTCATGCATGAGGCATCTGCAGTGGGATCAAAAAACTCCTCGGTGCCTACAAAGCAAGGAGAGCCAGCTTAAGAGAACACATGGGAAAGAGAATATTGCCAGCATCCTGGTAACCAGTTTCCAAAGTCATGGGTGACTTTTACTTGCTAAATAGCATTGGCTTCATGTAGCAAGACACATGTGGCTAATGCAATTAAAAACCCAGATTTCAGCCGGGCGTGGTGGCACACATCTTTAATCCCAGCACTTGGAAGGCAGAGATAGGAAGATCACCCTGAGATCAAGGGCACCCTGAGACTACATGGTGAGTTCCAGATAAGCCTGAGCTAGAGTGAGACCCTACCTTGAAAAACCAAAAAAAAAAAAAAAAAAAAGGCTGGAGGGATGGCTTAGTGGTTAAGGCACTTGCCTGCAAAGCCAAAGGACCCAGGTTCCATTCCCCAGGACCCACGTTAGCCAGATGCACAAGGGGGCGCATGCATCTGGAGTTCGTCTGCAGTGGCTGGAGGCAATGGCATACCCATCTCTCTCTCTCTCCCTCCCTCCCTCCCTCCTTCCTCCTTCCCTCTTTCTCTGTCAAATAAATAAATAAAAATTAAATACTTTTTAAAAAAAGAAAAAAATAAGAAAGAAACCAGATTTCTGTTATTTAATTTGCATTAGTTTGAACAGTCATTTGTTTTATGGACTCATACTGGACAGCATAGGTCCAAAGAGTACTAAGGGACTGGCATTCAAGCTTGGGAGTATAAAGTCTGTGGACATGTTCAAGTTATTTTCCTGACCAATAGCTACCACTCAGATCTGTCCAAAAGTGTACCAGTGATCAGAGTCATGGAGCAGCCAACAGTCTATCCCAAAACATTTCTTCTCTCAACCACTAGAAACAAACTATTTCCTAAATGTCTAATTTGGTTATACCTGAAAACACCCAAGGCTGTTGCATTAATAACAGACCAATTTTTAAGAACTAAAGAGAAAAGTGGGGGGGGGAAAAGAAACTAAGGGTAACTGAAGGGGTAGGCTCAGGGCAGGTTCCAGCATACCCAGGATCTCTTCGGGGATCCACTGCTCATGCGGTTCGGCAGACAGTCCTTCCGCCACTTTCCCCTCGGGGCTTTGCTGCCCGTACCAGCCGCCCCACCCTGGAAACCAGGACTGCAGGTACTGCAGGACCCCGCTGCCTCCGCCAGACTCTGCGTCTCCAGGGGAGGCTGCAGGAGAATCAAACTGAGGTTCTCGGAGACTCTGCAATCACAAAGAAGTGGGTTTGAGCGCCTACGGAAGAAAGCAAGCTGTGACGTGCCACTGGATGTCATTTGTCCCAGAAAGAAGCAAAGGCCTCCCAGAAAGAACCAAAGAGCTCGGAGTGTACCAGGACTGAACACATCGCCTTACTCAGGGTGTCTTACCTCTGCCAGTTCTTCTTGCTTGTAGAATCGATCATAAACCAGTTCACGCAGAATCTTCAATTCCTCAAAGCTCTGTTCCTCCTCAATCCGACACATCTCCTCCTGTTCCGGGGGAATATAACCCAGATGCTGCAGTTCTTGAGAAACAGGGCACCCTCAGCAAGGAAGCAACTGCCCAGCACTTCCCAGCAGGCCAAGAAACAAGACAAATAAATACCTGACTCCAAGAGTGCTCTTTCTGCCTTAAGCAGGATTTCCCTACAACCCAACAGATTTCCCTTGGTTTCCAACAAGCCACCAGTAAGTTCACAGTTCCTAGAGCTAGTAGCGTGTAGTGGACTATGGGTCAGTGTAGTGACATCCCACCCTGTACACTGATGCTTGACCCAAAGTGCATGCAGTAACTCAAAACCACCAAAGCACTGGGCTGGAGAGATGGCTTAGCGGTTAAGCGCTTGCCTGTGAAGCCTAAGGATGCCGGTTCGAGGCTTGGTTCCCCAGGACCCACGTTAGCCAGATGCACAAGGGGGCGCACACGTCTGGAATTCGTTTGCAGTGGCTGGAGGCCCTGGCACGCCCATTCTTTCTCTCTCTCTCCCTCTTTCTCTCTCTGTCTGTTGCTCTTAAATAAATAAAAGTAAACAACAAAAGTATTAAAAAAAAAACCAAAACACCAAAGCAGCCCAGGATTATGATTCTTCTTAGTTTCACAAGGGAAACAGAGGACCAAGCTCACACAGGTGTGTACAGGCCCTAGCTCCTTCCAGTTTCTCATGGATATTAGCAACAATGTGCTCATTTTAACTTGTTTCATACTAGTTACAAAAGAGCAACGGCAGGGCTGAAGAGATGGCTTAGTGGTTAAGGCACTTGCCTGTGAAGCCTAAGGACCAGATTCACTTCCACAGCACCCACATAAACCAGATGCACATGGTGACGCATGTGGTTGGAGGCCCTGGTATGTCCATATTCTCATTCTTATTCTCATTCTCTCTGTCTCTCTCTCTCTCTCAGTAAAAATAAAAAGAGCAATGGTAGCAGCTATGTCCCAATTTTATTTTATTTTATTTTTTGAGGCAAATCCAACAGACTGGTCTTATTTTTTTTTTTTTAAATGAGAGAGAGAACTGGTGCACCAGGGCCTCTAGCATGTGCACTCTTGGGCACATGTGAGACATTGTGTGCTTGTGTCTGTGCATCTGGCTTACATGGGACCTGGAGAGTCAAACATGAGTCCTTAGGCTTTGCAGGCAAGCACCTTAACCGTTAAACCATCTCTCCAGCCCTTTCTTTTATTATGTGGGGTGGGGGGGATTGGCGCCCAGGGCCTCCAGCCACTATAATCAAACTCCAGATGCTTAAGCCACCTTGTGCTCATGTACGACCTACATGCTAGCATTACCTTGTGCGTCTGGCTTATGTGAGACCTGGAAAGTCGAATATGGGTCCTTAGGCTTTGCAGGCAAGCGCCTTAATGGCTAAACCATCTCTCTAGCTCTATGTCCCATTTTTAACAAGAACCCAGGCGTGGTGGCACATGCCTTTAATCCCAGCACTTAGGAGGCAGAGGTAGGAGGATTGCTATGAGCTCAAGGGCACCCCAAGACTACATAGTGAATTCCAGGTCAGCCTGGGCTAGAGGAAGACCCTACCTCAAAAAAAAAAAAGTATGGCTAGGGAGATGGGTCAGTGGCTAAAGGTGTAAAGTGCTTGCTGGCAAAGCCTACTGGCCCAGTTCCATTCCCCAGGACTCATGTAGAGCCAGATGCAAGAAATGGTGAATGCATCTGGCATCTGATCTTAGCAGCAAGGAACCCTGACATGAGCACATGCATACACACAACACACACACACAAATAGAATTTTTTTTTAATTAAAAAACAAAATAGCCAGGCATGGTGGCACATGCCTTTAATCCCAGCGCTAGGGAGGCAAAAGTAAGGGGATCGCTATGAGTTCAAGGCCACCCTGAGACAACATAGTGAAATCCAGGTCAGCGTGGGCTAGAGTGAGACCCTACCTTGGAAAACCAAGAAATAAAATAAAATAATGTATAATTATCTATCCTATACAATGTTTTATTCCCTAACATTAAGGAAAGGGGTGATGGGCTAGAGAGATGGCTTAACAGTTAAGACGTCTGCCTGCAAAGCCTTAAGTACCTGGGTTCGATTCCCCAGTACCCACGTAAGCCCAAGGTGGTGCACGAGTCTGGAGTTTATTTACAGTGGCCAGAGGCCCTGGTGCACCCATTCTCTCTCTCTCTCAAAATAAATAAAATATTTTAAAAAAGAAAGAAAGAAAAGAGGGGTTGGGGTGGAGAAGAGGCTCAGCAGTTAAAAAGGCACTTTCTTGCAAACTTTGTCAGCCCAAATTCAATTCCCCAGTATCTATGTAAAGCAAGATGCACAAAGTAGCACATGTGTCTGGAGCTCATTTTCACTGGCAGGAGGCCCTGGCATGCCCATACTTACTTTCTCTCTGGGTCTGTCTCTCTGACTCTCTCAAATAAATAAAAATATTTAATAAAAAAAAAAGGATTGTGCCGGGCGTGGTGGTGCACACCTTTAATCCCAGCACTCGGGAGGCAGAGGTAGGAGGATCGCCGTGAGTCCGAGCCCACCCTGAGACTCCATAGTGAATTCCAGGTCAGCCTGAGCTACAGTGAGACCCTACCTCGAAAAACAAAAAAAAAAAAAAAAAAGATTGTACATGTTTACTTGATCACTTTGGTACTGATTTATATTTTTCCCTCACAATGTCTTGGCACCTTCAAGAAAACCATTTAAAACAACGTATCTGACTAATTCTATCCTTTGCACAAGGTTCCTGTGTCAGTAGCCACATCTGACACAGATGAAAGCACCATTAGTCAAGTGAGGGTGTCACAACCTCACAGTGCTGGCAGAATGAGTAAGAACCCTGAGCAGTCAGCCTGGCTGGTGGTGACCACCCTCCCAGGGAAAGTACTACTCCTCTCACTTGAAAGAATCAGCTTAGGAGCTGGGTTACAGGCTGGGGAGAAGGTTCAGTGGTTAAAGGCACTTGCGTGCAAAGCCTACTGACCAGAGTTCAATCCTCCCCAGCATCTACAGAAAGCCAGACACAAAGTAGCGCAAGCATCTGTGATCCCAATGTGCCTATGATAATGGGAGGAATAGCCCAGAGAATCCGAAGCCTGCAGGCCAGCCAGACCAGCATTCATTCATTACAGCAAGAAACCCTGTCTCAAAGAAGGTAGAAAAAGAACACAGAGGCCTCAAAGTTGTCCTGTGACCTCCACGCATGCTGTGGCTCACACACAGACACAGATAAATGAAATGGCCAGGTATAGGGCTGGAGGGATGGCTCAGCGGTTGAGGCATTTGCCTGCAAAGCCAAAGGACCCAGGTTCGATTCCCCAGGACCCACATTAGCCAGATGCACAAGGGGGCACATGCATCTGGAGTTTGTGTGCAAGGGCTGGAGACCTTGACACGTCCATATTCTCCCTCTCTCCCTCCCTCCCTCTCTCTCTCTCTCTCTCCCTCTTTCTCTGTCAAATAAATAAATTAAAATAAAATATTTTAAAAAAAAGAAATGGCCAGGTATGACACCATGTATCTTTAATCCCAGCACTGAGGCTGAGGTACGAGAGCTGCAGTGAGTCTGAGGCCAGCCTGGGACTACAGAGTGAGTTCCAGGTCAGCCTGGATTACACTGAGACCCTACCTTCCAAAAAGCCAGAAATAAAAATAAAATAAAATAAAAATAAAAAGTAAAAGGGTAGTGAAGAGAAATAACCTGAGCCAAAATATTGAGAATGGTCTAAAATGCTACTGAGAAACCTGATGTTCATGCACAAACCAAACAATAAAGGCAGTCACATTTCTCTAAGAGATAATGGAAGACAGACCCAGGGCGGGTTGTCCCCTGACAAGACTCCTTCTGGCAGGGCGGCTCTGGCGTTCAGCCAGGTAATTCAAGTGTGGACTTGCCTTCATCACCTATGGCACCTACTTCTGCTTCACTACCAAGATGCCAAGGCCAATCAAGTCCACTAAGATTACAGAAAATGTAGCCAGAGTCCATTGGGATTAGTCACAGATGAACTGTACAAAGCAAGCATTAGATTGACATCAGGATTCAAAGAGACACTACATCCAAGTCTCATGGAGCCTCGCACAGAGGGCTGCAGGAGACAGGATGGGCACCAAGGCCCAGCAAGACCACGCCATGTCTGCTTCCTCCTACCTGATGGCTGGGCTCTCCTTGGGCAACAGAGGACAGAAGACGCTTCTTGCCAAAGCAAAGCAAATGGCCTTCCAGGAACTTCCCACTTAGAGGATAGAGGGCAAGCTCTATATCCAGAACTTCCTCACAGATCCAGTGATTTTTTCAGCCTCTGAGAGAATATTACCTCTGAATGAAAACCAGGTACAGAGCAGTCACTCACCTTGTCCTCTGCAGACAGTAATCCTCCTTTTAACTTGTGGAAATACTTGTCAGTGTAGAAGACAGCATCACGGGCACGGTGCAACAGGAAATCCCAGGTGCAACGCTTCCTTTGTTCTCTGATCTCGTACAAGTTGGCATTCAAGGCAAAATACCACCACTCGCGGCAGCTGCAACAGCCCACACAGCGCAGCCCGTTATCCTCCCAGCAGAGGGCACTACAGTGCTGGTGGTCCAGCATAGCCCCTATCTCCACTCCTCTGAGACAGTCTTGCCTTCTTAGTCATTAGTTCATGTCTTAGACTCAGTTTAATCTAAACCCAACATGTGGAAAGATCAATTTGCTACAAAGAATACCAAATCATTGCTCCCTAACTTGCATATCAGTAACAATACAGACTAGGATTAGCTCACACCACTCACGCAGTCCCCTCTACCAGGGGAAAATCAGTGCTGACTGGAAGACAAGTCCACTTTAAGATAGTTACCAAGGACTTGACTACTGCAGAGTTTCAAATGACCTTCTAAGAAAACACATGGAAATGCACGGGATCTTCCAGAAGCGTTACTACAGACTGGTCAAGTCTAGCACTGTAACATGGAAAGAGGGTTTTATTTTTCCTCTTGAAGTTAGAAAGTTGTACCACATGTTACACATGAATACTATACAAAAAAAGTTGTACATAATTGCTGACCAAACAGCCTAGGAGGAGACAGCGAAAAGGAGGTTCAACAGGGTGTGGTGACACCCACCTTTAATCCCAGCACTCGGGAGGCGGAGGTAGGCGGACTGCCATGAGTTCAAGGCCACCCTGAGATGACCAAGTGAATTTCAGGTCAGCCTGGTCTACTGTGAGACTCTGCCTCGAAAAAGCAATAATAATAACCTCAAATAAAATGACAATAATATGAATAATAGTGTTTCACGCAGAATATGCCCTTACTTCTTGGAAACAGCCACTCTTGGCTTCCACTTCCGGAACTTCGCCTGCCTCTCCTTTCGTTCCAGCTCCTTGAGGAATCCCATGATCTGCCGGTACTGCAGCTGTGTTAGAGATGAGGAGACACCTGGTTAGAACGCACTGGTTCTTTGACTCAATGAAGCAATGCCTATTCATCTGCTGAAGCTGAATTCCAGCAACCCTAATACCAGCATCAGGCATGGCTCTCTGAATACTGGCAGATGCTTATTCACATACTATATCTCTTCTGTGCTTTGCTCAGCCTTTAAACATACTGAATCAGGCCCAGGAGCTGGCTCAGCAGGTAAGAGCACTTGCTATGCAAGAAGGAGGGCCTGAGAGGGGCTGATCTGCCCGGAGTTTGATTCCCCATCGCAAAGCTGAGTGTGACAACATATCCAGAGAATTACTAGGGCTCCCAAAAAAATGGCAGCTCGGGGCTGGGCAGATAGTCAGCAGTTAATTAAAAGGGCTTGGCTTGCAAAGTCTGCCAGCCTGGGACCGATTGTCCAGTACCCATGGAAAACCAGATGTACAAAGTGGCGCACACATCTGCAGTTCATTTACAAAGATAAGAGGCCCTGGAACATCCATCCTCTTTCTCCTCCCAACCCATCTCTCTGCTTGCAAATTATTTAAAAAAAAAAAAAAAAAAGACATCTCTGGCCAGGAGTGATGGCTCACGCCTTTAATCCCAGCACTCAGATGGCAGAAGTAGGAAGACTGCCACGAGTTCAAGGTCAATTTAAAACTATAGAGTGAGTTCCAGGTCAGCCTGGGCTAGAGTAAGATCTTACCTCAAAAATAAATAAACAAATAAATAAAGCCACCTCTGGAGTCAGGGACTCCATCTCAAGGAAACACACGCATGAGCAATGGAGAACACTTGATATTCTCTGGCCTCCGCATGCATACAAGTGCACAGACGCACACAGCACACAAACAACACATGGACATGCAAACAGAAAACCCCACTGAATCAAAACTAAGTGGAGAAAACCCAACCTAAGTACACAACAGAGTGCTATCACAGCACATTCTTCCCGCTGAGGAACTGCTAAGTATCAAAACTGTCTGCTGGAACTTTTTCTTCACCCCAGTTACGGGTTGGTCTGAGCCTCTGGGAAGAACTGTACCTGAGACAGCTTCAAGGGAATGGTCTCCAGTTGAATATCACATTCAATCCGGGGGCTGTGCCGGGACCTCAGAGGCTCCTTGGAGCAGTTTCTCTTCAAGAGGGCAGATGCACACACGGGCTCCAGGACATAGTGGTGACTGCGACTCTCCATGCTTCTGGCCATGGCTTCCTGGGTCACAAGAACATCAGCTCTGTTAGGACCAGCCTTGCTTCTGGCCTGTCACTCTTGCAACACCAGGGTTTTATGATGAACGGTCAGGCCAAGCCATGGACTGTCACAGTAGCAAATGTTAAGCTAATCTGCCCATGTTATGTCAAAATCCTTAAAAATGTTTGTTCTATATGTCGTAAGTAAGGCATTCTCATGAAATTAAAAGACAAGGAGGATCCGGGCATGGTGGCACATGCCTTTAATCCCAGCACTTAGAAGGCAGAGGCAGGAGGATTGCTATGAGTTCAAGGCCAACCTGAGACTACATAGTGAATTCCAGGTCAGCCTGGACTGGAACAAGACACTACCTCGAAAAAAAAAAAAATAGAAAAAATAGAACAAGGAGGTGACATGTCTCTTCCCTGGCTTCTCACCAGCCACCCACCTCCCCCTGGAGGCATCTAAGGGTGTGAACAGCCTTCTCTATCTCAGGCCAGAGGTAGCCTGGACATAGTCCAGCAAGTCTTGGTGTCCTCTTTTCTAACTTGTAGCTTTTTTTGTTTTGGTTTGGTTTGGTTTGGTTTTCTTTTGTTTTGAGACAGGGTCTCACTATGTAGCCCAGCTGGCCTGGACTCACAATCCTGCCCCAACCTGCCGAGCCACTGGGATTACAGACACGTGCCACCACAGGTGGCCTGCCTTGGTTTCTTAAACTTCAGCAACTTTAACTTAGGAAGCATCACATGTCCGTCATCAAGATCTTATCTTTGTTTTTAATAGCTACACAGTGTTCAGGTACATATTGTGCCAGTTTCATTTAGTCAAACTAGCAAAACTAAAAGCATTCAGTACAAAACCTCCAAGCCAAAGATAAACTTGGAGGGAGGGGAAATTGAGTCACTTCTCTGTATTTCACTTAAAACACCTACAACTTCTTTAGAAAAAGATTTAAGTTTAGGGCTGGAGGGATGGCTCAGCAGTCAAGGCACCTGCCTACAAAACCAAAGGACCAGCCGGGCGTGGTGGCGCACGCCTTTAAGCCCAACACTCAGGAGGCAGAAGTAGGAGGATCACCATGAGTTCGAGGCCACCCTGAGACTACATAGTAAATTCCGGGTCAGCCTGGGCTAGAGTGAGACCCTACCTCAAAAAAAAAAAAAAAAGGACCCAGGTACAATTCCTCAGGACCCATGTAAGCCAGACGCACAAGGTGGCAACCTTCACAAACAGTAACACTCTACATCTCTGTTTGTTTGTTTTTTTCCCCAAGTTAGGGTCTCACTCCTACCTCGACCTCCCAAGTGCTGGGATTAAAGGTGTGCACCACCACAGCCAGCCTACATCTGATTGATGAGTTTTAACTTTTTCAATATCTTTTAAAGGAATAGCACCAAATGTAGTGTTTCAGCAGAAAACTCAAGCAAAAGAGCTCCTCTTGAAAATTGGATCAATTGTTCTGGTCATTTAAAATCATTTAAAAACCAATGACAACTATGGTATGTTCATAACACGTGAACAGTAATAAGAAGCCATGAACTCACCATACAAATGAATCCTAAAACCGTAACTCTGAGTGAAAAAGAAGCAACGAAACCTAATGGAGTACTCCGATATTTAAAACATGCACAAACCACTGTGTCTCCTTTAGTTACAGACACCGCAAGCATCTCAGGCAAATACCCTTGGAAGCCGCAAGAGTGATGGGGTGGGATGAGGAGTCACAAGAGACAACAGCCTGCAAAACAGTGGTCCTACGCTGCTGGTCTACAGTCTTGCAACCACGCCCTCTGCTGCAAACATACCTGTAACTCCACCTGAGGCAAATCCCCCAACAAAGTGCAATCGACATCCCAGTAGATGCTAAACTCTGCCACATCTAATTGCTTCTTCCGCATCAGCTTCTGTACCTGAGATGAGAAAGAGAAGAAAATAGGATGACTCTATGCATGAATACAGTTACTCAATGAACCACAGGCAAATCATCAAGCATCGGACCTTCACAAAGGGCTGGGGATTCAAAACTGAATGAAAACATGGTGTGACATAAAAGTTTAAAATCAAACAAGGCCAGGCATGGTGCTGCACACCTTTAATCCCAGCACTCAAGAAGCAGAGGTAGGAGGATTGCTATGAGTTCAAGATCAGCCTGGGACTACAGAGAGAGATCTAGGTCAGGCTGAGCTAGAGTGAGACTCTACCTGGAAAAAGTAAAAAACAGGCCTGGAGGGATGGATTAGCAGTTAAGCCATTTGCCTATAAAGCCAAAGGACCCAGGTTCTATTCCCCAGGGCCCACGTTAACCAAATGTACAAGCTGGCGCAAGCGTCTGGAGTTTGTTTGCAATGTCTAGAGGCCCTGGCACACCCATTCTTTCTCTCTCTCCCTCTTTCTCTCTGTCAAATAAATAAATAAAAATAATAAAATAAAATAAAGTTAAAAAATGAAGAAAAAACATAGCCCAATATGGTAGTACATACTTTTAATCCCAGAATTCCAGAGGCAGAGTTATGAGGATCACTGGGATTTCGAGGCCAGCCTGAGACTAAATAGTGAATTCTAGGTCAGCTTGAGTTAAAGCAAGACTCTGCCTCAAAAAAAAAAAAAAAAAAAAGGCTGGAGGGATGGTTTAGCAGTTAAGGTGCTTAACTGCAAAGCCAAAGGACCCAGGTTCAATTCCTCAGGACCCACATAAGCCAGATGTACAAGGTGGTATATGCGTCTGGAGTTCATCTGCAGCTGCTGGAGGCCCTGACAGCTCCCCCCCCACCGACCCACCTCTTTCTATCAAATAAATGAACAAAATCTAATTAGCTGACAATATAAACATGCATAAATAATTTAAGTATGCAGAAAAATAAATATAAGATACTATGACAAATAAAAAAGACATCACTATACAGATAAGTGTCAAAATATCTATGAGTTGGGAGCTGAGGCAAAGGCTCCGTGATTAAAGGTGCTTGCTTACGAAGCCTATCATCCTGAGTTCAATTCCCTAGCACCCAGATAAAGCTGGGCGGGCATCTGTTTGCAGCTACAAGAGACCCTAGCACACACATACCCACACCCTCATAAAACAAGTCATGAATGTGTCAAGACAATAAGCAAGTATTTAGAAATGTTTACTTACTTTGAGCTGGCCATTCCCAGCTCAAAGAGCTACAGCCACGTGCCCCCGTGTACTGAACAAAGCCCAACTATTTTCTCTGAGTGCATGTTATTGGGCATCACAGGTATAAAATAAATCAAAGCCTGAAAGTCATGGAAAGGGTATTTTACCAGCCCAGGCAAACACGGCGGAAGGTGGACAGAGAACAGCCACGGTTCAAGGGCTCTAACACGATGGGTAGAGATGCCAGGGAGTAAGAAGGACCAATGCAGGCTGAGAGATTTGTGTGCAGGTGAAAGCACGTTGGAGAACAGAGGTGACTTTCTCCCTGAAAAGCCACATGGCAGAGTGCAGTCTCTGCAGTCATATAATCGCACTCTGCCTCTGCAGCATAAAACAGCCCTCAGTCAGGGACGATGGCACACGCCTTCAATCGCAGCACTCAGGAGGCAGAGGCAGGAGGACTGCTATGAGTGTGAGGCGAGCCTGGGACTACTGGGGCTACAGTGAGACCCTACCTTGAAAAAAATAAATAATAAATAAAAATAAAAGTGGTATTACAAGAGGTTAAAGAACATTAACTGTTTCCTTCTCTCCACAAGTTACTTTTCTTGGCTACACAGGAGACATGCATACCCACGGTGGGAGGAGTGGGAAAGAACAGAACCACGTTAAGGAAACATGGAAGGACAAAGAATAGAGGCCAGGTCCCCTAGACAGCACTTTGTTGGGTGGCAGTCAGACTTGATACTCACAGGCTCATTCACAGCATTCTGCATGGACACATTTTTAATACAGATGCCAAATGCAAAAGGATGGGCAGGATTGGTGACACCATCTTCAAAGCGCAAATGGACATCTTGAATTTTTAACTGCAAAGGTGAGAAAAAAGACACAGGTAGATAAGTGCTGCAGGTGGACTCACACAGGTGGGGGATCAAATCACAGCAGGCATTTATACACACTTATCCAGTGTTCTGAAGGTTCCTAAAATCGGGATAATCACAACTTGAACAGACATGACTTTTCCTTGTGATAAGAGTTACCTCAGGAAGAAGGCTAACATGCTTCCGTTACATATTTCAGGAGATGATGTAAACCTTTAAAGAGCAACAGCACTATATTCAGGTAATTATTACTACCACCTCTGTCTCTATGCCCCAGCACAGTGGGCCCAGAAATACCAACAAGACACATAAGCTTTGTATATTGCTATGTATGTATTTATTTCTCTTTGCTTACATAAGAAGCCACAGGAAAAAGAGTTCTGCTTTTAGTGATCTAAAAATCAGTAACAGTCAGGCGTGGTGGTACACGCCTTTAATCCCAGCACTCAAAAGACAGAGGTAGGAGGACTGCCATGAGATCGAGGCTACCTGAGACTACATAGTGAATTCCAAGTCAGCCTGAGCTAGAGCAAGACCCTACCTCAGAAAAACCAAAAGAGTAAAATAAAATAAAATAAAAATCAGTAACAGAGGAGCTGAAGAGATGGCTCAGTGGTTGGAGGTACTTGCTTGCAAATCCTAACAGCCTGGGTTTCATTTCCCAGTATCCACATAAAGCCATATGTACAAAGTAATGCATGTGTCTGGAGTTCGTCTGCAGTGGCTGGAGGCCCTAGCATGCCAACTCTCTCTCTCCTAGATCTACAGATAATAATAACAGGGAGTTAGGAATGTAACTCAGTGGAAGTGTGTGTTTAGCAGCATTTATCATTTACACAGTCCTGGGTTCAGCCCTTAGAACCACAAAAAAATAAAAAGAAAATATTCATATAGCCAATAAACATGAAAATGTGTTTGAGGGACTAGTGGGATAGCTCAGTAGTTAAAGGCACTTGCTTACAATGCCTACCAGCCTGGGTTCAATTCTCCAGCCACCCACATCAAGCCTGATGCAAAAAAAATGTAAACATCTGGTGCTCTCTGGCACATATACACATGTGCATGCACACACACACAGGCACACATAAATAAACTTTTTTAAAAAGGGTTTGACATCATTAACCATTATGAAAATACCTATCAAACCACAATGAGACATCACCCACTAAAGTGGCTAGAGTCCTAGCAATGAGGCAGAGGTGCAGGGCTGGAATGCTCACATTCTGCTGGGGGATTATAATGCAGTGCCGCCTCTCTAGAAGTCTGGTAGCACCTCAAAAAGCAGTTATCATACAATAAAATACAATTCCCAGATAATACTCAAGAAAACTGAAAACACGTTCACACAAAACACTATACACAAATGTTTACAGCACTCTCATTCATAAAAGCCAAAAAACAACAAAACTCAAAAACCTATCAATTGATAAATGGAAAAGCAGGGTGAGATTAATCCTGAAAACTGCAGAAACTCTGAACAAACACTGCATTCAAGAAACTTCACCAAACTTCAGCACTGTCTCCAGCAGCCTAAGGCTACATCCTCAGGACAACTCAGGCCACTTCACAGTTCTAGCCTGGAAAATCTTAGGAATGCAAAAAGACTGAGTTTGTTTAGCCAACAACTAACATATAACCTAATCTCCTCTCTCTTTCCGTGGTGCCACATGCCTTTAATCCCAGCACTCAGGAGGCAGAGGTAGAAGGATCACCATGAGTTTGAGGCCATCCTGAGACTACATAGTGAATTCCAGGTCAGCCTGGGCTACAGTGAGACCCTACCTAGAAAAACAACAACAACAAAAAAGTCTTTTTATCAAAGCTATAGAAGTTATGAAGCCAAGAACCTCAAACCGTACTTTTGAGGAACAGGATCTACCTGCACACACTTAGCCTGGCTTACCTTGACACTGTAAGAACTCCCTACAGAACATAACTCTAATAACATTAAGATTAACAACTAATCCAGGTTTTGTATTTGTTTGTTTGTTTTGTTTTCTTTTTTTTTTTTTTTTCAGTTTTTCAATGTAGGGTCTCACACTAGCTCAGGCTGACCTGGAGTTCACTATGTAGTCTCAGGGTGACCTCGAACTCTCAGCAGTCCTCCTACCTCTGCCTCCCAAATGCTGGGATTAAAGGCGTATGCCACCACGCCAAGCTGTTTGTTTGTTTTTCAAGATAGGGTCTTGCTCTAGCCCAGGCTAACCTGGAATTCACTATGTAGTCTCAGGGTGGCCTCAAACTCACAGCAATCCTTCTACCTTTGCCTCCCAAGAACTGGAAACAAAGGTGTGCAGCTTTAATCCAGTTTTTGATAAAACAAAATCATAATTAAAGTAGAAAACACAATCAATAGCCCAAGGACTACAGCCTATCAAGTCAACACCATATATCAACCAGAGATCGCTATCTCAGTGGGCCATTCACAATTTACAATGTAAAGTACAAGACAGCAGGTAACTCTCTCTCTCTCATTGTACAGAGAGGTTAAGTGAGTTGCCCTAAAACCGCAGTCATCAAGGTTTAGCTAATCTGGCTTCTGAAAAGATAAACCCTTTAGCAAGTGGGATTCTATCATTCAAAAAAAAAAGTGTGATGAGAGAAACGGATGTGAAATGGAAACACCTACTCACACAGGCTGAAGCAAGAAAAATCTGTGTCTGCCCCAGAGCTCACAACCTGCTTTTCAAGTTTTCTTTTGGGCACACCTGAGCAACCAGCCCCACGCATACCCTGCGCCAGCTAAACCCACAAGAAACAAGCAACACAGAAGTGAAACACATGAGAGCTGGAGAAACTACTTTCATGTTTCTTCTCCATAAAAGTAAACAAGAAGCCGGGTGTGGTGGCGCACGCCTTTAATCCCAGCAGAGGTAGGAAGATGCTGTGAGTTCGAGGCCACCCTGAGACTACATAGTGACTTCCAGATCAGCCTGGGATAGAGTGAGACTCTACCTCAAAAAATCAAAAAAAAAAAAAAAAAAAAAAAAGTAAACCAGACTCGGGCTAGGAATACAGCTCAGCGGCAGCACACTTACCTTGTAAGGCCCTGGGTTCGAGCCACAGCACCACAAAAAAAGATACTAAAAGTAAACAGGACTCACTTCAATGTTCTCCACGATTCTCGTAACAACTGAGGCAGTCACTGAGTACCAGTAGGACTCTCCTTTCTGCTGCTGTTCACTCTGCAAGGGAAAGAGCCAGTGTCAGCAGAATCCAGTGCTTTTCAGCACGGCAACATCACCGCCGCGCCTTAACAGCCAGAAGGTTCTGTGCCTTGCCTTCCATTTCTCCTCCAGGGCTTGAAGCAGCACTTTCTTGCGCTCCCTTTCCAGCAGCTTCTCCTTTTCATCGTTGAAGTCCTGGATTTTCTCAGGGGCACCAATTAAGTGGAGGCTGGAGATGGAGATCACCCAAGGGTCCACATGAGGGCGGTAAAAGGGGATCTGAAGCGTCACTTTCCCAATTAAACCTGCAAGGAGAAAGAACGTCTTATCAGACGCCTGTAAACTTTTTAGCACTTTCCATTTTTTGGAATTTTCTTGTTCCCTTTAAGGTGCAAAGATAACTTTAACCTTCTTATTTTATTTTTAATTTAAAAAACAGGCAGCACTATAATAATTCCAGCACTGAGGAGGCTGAGGCAAGGAGGATGATAAGGTCAAAGCCAGACTGAGCAGGGCAGGGCATGGTGGCACATGTCTTTAATCCCAGCACTACGGAGGCTGAGTTAGGAGAACTGCCATAAATTCAAGGCCACCCTGAAACTACACAGTGAATGCCAGGTCAGCCTGGGCTAGACCCTACCTCGAAAAAAAGCTCAATGACACTTTATCACAAATCTGTGAGTTTAAGAAAAGATGTATAACATTCTAATAGTAAGCAGTCTGACAGCAAGATAGAACTTTTTACATTTTATTTACTTTTGTAAGAAATAAGGTTGCTTTCCTACTATAGAAGACACAAAGATTAGATCTTTGCAGAAATAATCAGGAAATGTCATCAATTTCCTCAGTTTCTCTTAATCCTTTTGTGGTCAAAAAAATTTCTTTTGGAAGTAGCCAGTGCCATCATTCTTGAAGTTTCCTTGAAATGGCAAGTTGTCAGCAGCTGCATTGGGATTCTGACAACTCCCCTATCCTCAGATTTGATTTCAGAAAGCCTTACTCTTAAGGATTTTGCAAGCTATCTATCCAACTTCAACTGGCAATGCATTTGCATTGTGCCTACACTTTATGGTAATATTCACACCCAAAATTGGAAATTCTGACATCAACAGGCTATTGGATGATGATAGGCACCTGAATAAAGGTGAATTTGGCAAGTGGTCATTCATTGGTGAATTATTCCTTCTTTCTTTCCTCCCTCCCTTCCTTCCTTCTTTCCGTCATTTTGCAGTACTGGGGACAGAACCCAAGGCCTTGCACAAGTTGATTAAGAGCTCTACCACTAAGCCACACCCCTGGCTCTTTATTTAACTTTCATTTTGAGACAAGGTCTCAGTAAATTGCTGGCACCAGGCTCACTATGTAGCTCAGCCCAAACTTGCAATCCTCCTGCCTCAACCTCCTGAACAGCTGGAATTACAGGCATGTGCCAGCATGCCTGGCTAGTGGCTCCTTTTGTTCCATAATTCCTATTTCCTTACCCATTCCAGCATCTACACAACTCCTTAACAAACGCTGACATAAATGTGCACTAAGCACTGTTGGGAGGAATCGCGGTGAATTCACTCACTTGCTCCTCTCAGTGATTCAAGATATGTCTTGCTTCTTGGTTTTGGTTCTGTGGTGCTAGCGAAGGAGCACTCAGCCGTATGTCTGCTAGGCCACACTCTACCCTGAGTTCCGTCGCCATTCCTCTTACTTCAACTGCAACTTAAAGGATGACTTCTCCTTTTTTTTTTTTTGAGGTAGGGTCTCACTCTAGTCCAGGCTAACCTGGAATACCTGGAATTCACTTTGTAGTCTCAGGCTGGCCTTGAGCTCACAGTGATCCTCCCACCTCTGCCTCCCGATTGCTGGGATGGCCCGGCCAATGAGGACTTTTTCTGAGGCAGGTTTCACTGTATTACCAGGCTAGGCCCTCAACTAGCCATGCTCCTGTGATACATTCCTGGATTGCTGGGATTAGAGATATAAACCTCTGCTCTCAGCTCTTACAATAACGTTTATTATGACAGAGTGGTTGGATGGCTTGTCCAAGGACTTACTGGCAAAAAATGCAGAAGTAAAACAGAAACCCAAGCATACTGCTCCAGCGCCCATTTCCCAGGCAGTTAATGGTCAGTAATATCAATAATGACTTCTCTGAGAATGCAAAGCCGCATATCTAGAACAGAGGACCTCACACAGTAGTAAACCTAAGAACCACCTGGGATGCTCAGTAAAGCACAGGTTCCCCTGCCCCACCAAATTCTGGTTTGGTCAGCTTGGGGACCACCAGACTATCCCACCGCCATACCAAGGTCATCCTGACACAAGCAGCCAGACGCCCACGCAGTAGCCCAATCTAAACACTTCCTGCTCAAACACTTGCAAACTCCAGGGCTCTTGGATTTCATGTCCCAAACACCCTGAGACTCAAAACATCCTCCCTCTCCCTCAGTTCCACATACCAGCCTTGACTTCAAATGGCAACTCCAGTTCTTTCAAGGCATCTTTCTTTAATGGAAGGTTTTCCAATTCAACGGCACCTAAAGAGAAAAGCAGCATCATGAAGCACTCATCCCAACAAGCATACGCAAAGCAGCGCCGGTTAAACGGCAAGTGCTGCACGTAGATCAGCTGGGAGCCGTGCTAACTTCCTGCCCCGACACCCGGAAGCGTTCCTCACCGCTGAAGCTTAGCAGCACTGAGGAGTTTAAGCTACTTTTGTTTTTGTTTTGTTTTGTTTTGTTTTGTTGGTTTGTTTTGGTTTTTCGAGGTAGGGTCTCACTCTAGCTCAGGCTGACCTGGAATTCACTATGTAGTCTCAGGGTGGCCTCGAACTCACAGCAATCCTCCTATCTCAGCGTCCTAAGGTGCTGGGATTAAAGGTATGCGCCACCACACCAGGCAAAGCCACTTTTTCTGTAACAGAATACGTAGGAGGTACTTTAGGCTTTATATGATGTCTACTGCATATTGTTTTATTTCTTTTTTGTTTGTTTGTTTTGTTTTTCGAGGTGGGGTTTCACTCTAGTCCAGGCTGACCTGTAATTCACTATATGGTCTCAGGGTGGCCTCGAACTCACGGAATTCCTCCTCCTTCTGCCTCCCAAGTGCTGAGATTAAAGGTGTGCGCCACCACACCCGGCTTTATTTCTTCTTTTTCTTCACACATGTTCCTCATTATGTTGCCCAGGCTGGCCTCAAACTCTTGGGCTCAAGTGAAACATTTGCCTTGGCCTTCTGAGTAGCTGGGACTAAAGACATGTGCCACTAAACCCAGCTTATTTATTTTTTCAAAGAGGAGTTAAAAATGTAAAAGCCAGGCTGGAGGGATGGTTTAGCGGTTGAGACATTTGCCTGCAAAGCCAAAGGACCCAAGTTCGATTCCCCAGGACCCATGTTAGCCAGATGCACAAGGGGGCACATGCGGCTGGAGTTCATTTGCAGTGGCTGAAGGCTCTGACGTGCGCATTCTCTCTCTCTCCCCCCTCTTTCTCTGTCAGATAAATAAATAAATATAAAATATTAAAAAATATTTTTTAAAAAAATGTAAAAAGCCACGAGCCGGGCGTGGTGGCGCACGCCTTTAATCCCAGCACTCGGGAGGCAGAGGTAGGAGGATCACCATGAGTTCGAGGCCACCCTGAGACTACATAGTGAATTCCAGGTCGGCCTGAACTAAAGTGAGACCCTACCTCGTAAAACCAAAAAAAAAAAAAAAAAGTAAAAAGCCAAGGCAGGGTGTGGTGGTATGGATTTTTTGTTGCTAAGAACACCCGTTCTCTCTCTCTCATCTCTATTTCTCAAATAAGTTAATAAAATATAATTTAAAAAAAGAAAGAATTTGTGCCGAGCATAGTGGCACACACCTTTAATCCTAGCACTCAGGAGGCAGAGGTAGGTGGATCGCTGTGGGTTCAAGGTTACCCTGAGACTAGAGAATGAATACCTGGTCAGCCTGACCTAGAGTGACACCCTACCTCAAAAAATAATAAGTAAAAATAAAGTATCTTGCCAGATGTGGTGGCACATGCCTTTAATCCCAGCACTTGGGAGGCAGAGGCAGGAGGATTGCTATGAGTTCAAGACTACCCTGAAACTACACAGTGAATTCCAGATCAGCCTGGATGAGCAAGACCCTACCTTGAAAAACCAAAATAATAATAATAATAATAATAACCATCTGCCTTGCAAGCTTGAGAATATGAGTCCTATTCCCAGGACTCATAAAAACTCTGGAAAACACAGCCTTATAACTCCAGAATAGGGGAGGGGGTTGGAGACAGGAGGAGCCCTGGAGTTCACTGGCCAGTCTAGCATAATTGGTGAGCTCTAGGCCAATGACAGACCATCTCAAAATTCCTAAGGATGACACCCAAGGTCGTCCTCCGGCCTCCACATGCATGTGCACACATGGTCACTCACCTACCCCTACCTTCACACACAAACATGCATGCACACCCATGCACAGACACATACCTGATCACATGAAATAAATGAATGAATAAAAATAATATAAAATACCATGAAAGCCATCCTGAGCCTGCAGGTCAGTTGTGGCCCCCTGGCCAGTTTGCAGACCCCCGTGCTAGTAGTTCCCACAGGACTGTCACCATCTGACTGCCTAGGACAAAATGCAGGTTCCGCCGGGCGTGGTGGTGCACGCCTTTAATCCTAGCACTCGGGAGGCAGAGGTAAAAGGATCACTGTGAGTTCAAGGCCATCCTGAGACTACATAGTGGGTTCCAAGTCAGCCTGAGTTAGTGAGACCCTACCTCAAAAAAAAAAAAAAAAGAAAAGAAAAGAAAAGGAAAAGGAAAAGGAAAAGGAAAAGAAAAAGAAAAAAAAAAAGCAGGTTCCTTGGCCCCAACCTAATCAGACTCCCTAGGGTTGAAACACAGGAATCTGCCCATTGACCAGGCATTTTCACCCTAGCACCACTGTCCCCTAAAAATGAACAGAAGGGGGCTGGAGAGATGGCTTAGCGGTTAAGCACTTGCCTGTGAAGCCTAAGGACCCAGTCCGAGGCTCGATTCTCCAGGACCCACGTTAGCCAGATGCACAAAAGGGCGCACGTGTCTGGAGTTCGTTTGCAGTGGCTGGAAGCCCTGGTGCGCCTATTGTCTCTCTCCCTCCCCCCCCCTCTCTGTGTGTGTGTGTGTGTGTGTGTGTGTGTGTGTGTGTATTTTATGTTTTTATTTATAAGGAGAGAGAGAGAGAATGAATGGGCATTCCAGGGTCTCTTGCCACTGCCAGCCAAGTCCAGATGCGTGCACCACTTTGCGTTTCTGCGTGGGTACCGGGGAATGAACACAGGCTGGTGTTAGGCTTTGCAAGGAAGTGCCTTAAACTGCCGAGTCATTTCTCCAGCCTGGAAAAGGTTGCTTGATGCTTGATCTTCTTTTTCCCTTAGGATTATTTCCCTTAGCTATAAAAATAGGGTTATTTTACTTTAGGTTAGTGTTATGATATATGGTACTGCTATGGACAGATGCTCCCACAAAAATAAAAAAAAAAAAAGTAGGGCTAGAGAAATTGCTTAGTGGTTAAGGCATCTGCCTGCGAAGACAAAGGACCCAGGTTCAATTCCCCAGGATGCACGCCTTTAATCCCAGCACTCGGGAGGCAGAGGTAGGAGGATTACCTTGAGTTTGAGGTCACCCTGAGACTACATAGTGAATTCCAGGTCAGCCTGGGCTAGAGTGAGACCCTACCTCAAAAAAAAAAAAAAAAAAAAAAAACTTATTTATTGGCCTAGAAGGATGGCTTAATGGTTAAGGCATTTGTCTGCAAAGCCAAAGGACCCAGGTTTGATTCCCCAGGACTCACGTAAGCCAGATGCACAAGGGGGCGCACGTGTCTGGAGTTTGTTTGCAGTGGCTGGAGGCCCTGGTGCACCCATTCTCTCTGTCTCCCTCTTTTTTTTTTTATAAATTTTTTTTCATTTTTATTTATTTATTTGAGAGTGACAGAGAGAGAGAAAGAGTCAGATAGAGAGAGAGAGAGAGAATGGGCACTCCAGGGCTTCCAGCCACTGCAAACGAACTCCAGACGCGTGCGCCCCCTTGTGCATCTGGCTAACATGGGTCCTGGAGAATCGAGCCTCTAAACGGGGTCCTTAGGCTTCACAGGCAAGAGCTTAACCTCTAAGCCATCTCTCCGGCCCTCTCTCCCTCTTTCTAAATAAATAACTAAAAATAATTAAAAAAAAAAAAAAAGAGGGGGCTAGAGGGATGGCTTAGCACTTCAGGCATTTGCCTGCAAAGCCAAAGGACCCAGGTTTGACTCCCCAGGACCCACATTAGCCAGATGCACAAGGGGGTACATGAGTCTGGAGTTCGTTTGCAGTGGCTGGAGGCCCTGATGCACCCATTCTCTCACTCTCTCCCTGTTTCTCTGTCAAATACATAAACAAATAAAAATAAAATATTAAAAAAAAAAAGAGGGCTGTTGAGATGGCTCAGCAGTTAAGGTGCTTGCCTGCTGTGGTGGTTTGAATAGATGCCCCCCAATATATTCAGTTGTTTATAGTTTGCATCTACAGCCACCTGGATGGAGGCAGTGTCACTGGGTGGATCTTAAGGTGTGGTGGTGGGTTTCAGATTTCAATCTAAAGATATGCAAAGTGTGCCTAGCTGGAGTTCCTGAAGTGTGCTGTGGCTTTTGGCTTTTGGCTTGTGGCTTGTGCTTCTCTGTGTCTGCTTGGGCCTGTGAAGGCAGGCCAGCTTCTTCTGCCATTATGGAACTTTCCCTGGATCTGTAAGCTTCAATAAATCCCTTCCTCCATAACTGTGGCTGGTCTGGAAGTTCATCTCAGCGAACCTGAATCTGTCTGCTACACCTGCCAAGCCTAATGACCCAGGTTCAATTCCCCAGAACCCACATAAGCCAGATGCACAAAGTGGTGCATGTGTCTGGAGTTTATTAGCAGTGGCTGGAGGTCCTAGCACATCAACACACACACCTCTGTCTCTCTTTCTCTCTGTCTGCTTGTCTGTATCTCTCTTCTTGCAAATAAATAAAATATTTTTTAAATTAAACATATATTTATTATACCACCTGGTCATTCAACTCCTAGCAGTCTACCCAAGTTTAACAAAAACCTATTTCACACAGATATTCCCATGTATGCTCACAGTAACATGATTTATGATACAGGGGGAAAAAAAAGAATAAAAACAATCCAAACACCAACTAATGGAATACTAATAATTAAAAGTTAAAAAAAAAAAAAAAAGCCAGGCATGGTGGCACACACCTTTAGTCCCAGCACTCGGGAGGCAGAGGTAGGAGGATCACCATGAGTTCGAGGCCACCCTGAGACTACATAGTGAATTCCAGGTCAGCCTGAGCTAGAGTGAGACCCTACCTCGAAAAAACAACAAAGAAAGAAAAAAAAAAAAAAGAGGGTCTGGGGAGATGGAGATGGCTCAGTGTGTACAATGCTTCCCATGCAAGTAAGAACCTGGGTTCTGACACCCAGCACCCATGTAAAATGCCAGGCATGGTAGTGTAGGCTGTAATCCCAGTGTTGAGGAGTCAGACATAGGAGACTCCCCAGGACTTTCTGGCCAGATAGTCTAGCTAAATCAGTGAGGCTGGGCTCACCAAGACACCGTGTTACAAAATAAATAAATAAATAAAAAAGAAAGAAAGAAAATAAGGTGGAAGACTGATGAAGGAAGACACCCAACACTGCGCTCTGGTCTACACACACATGCACACGTACACGCACATTCATATGCAATAAGAGGAAGAGAGGGAGAAAGAGAAGGCCCCTAAAATTTACAGCACACAGCTGTAGACAAGTTACACTGCACCCATTGTGGTCATATGGAGAACGGGCACCTTTTATACAGATTTAGAAAAAAGCCCCTGTGAACAAACAGATTTTAAAATTCCCTTTATACAACAACAAACAACACACAAATAACTACATCCATAATTTAAAAACCCAAGAGAAAAGCGTGTACTCACCTTTGAGAAGTGCAACGAGAGCTGGTCCGTGTTTTAAATTATTGACATATTTTCCCAAATAGGTTTTTGAGAACCCCGGCTACAAGACCTTCCAACATGACTATCTCCTCAGGAAAAGGCGTTTAAAAATCATGGAATTCACTTTGTAGTCTCAGGCTGGCCTTGAGCTCACAGTGATCCTCCCACCTCTGCCTCCCGATTGCTGGATGGCCCGGCCAATGAGGACTTTTTCTGAGGCAGGTTTCACTGTATTACCAGGCTAGGCCCCCAACTAGCCATACTCCTATGATACGTTCCTGGATTGCTGGGATTAGAGATATAAACCTCTGCTCTCAGCTCTTATAATAACTTTTATTATGACAGAGTGGTTGGGTGGCTTGTCCAAGGACTTACTGGCAAAAAATGCAGAAGTAAAACAGAAACCCAAGCATACTGCTCCAGCGCCCATTTCCCAGGCAGTTAATGGTCAGTAATATCAATAATGACTTCTCTGAGAATGCAAAGCCGCATATCTAGAACAGAGGACCTCACACCGTGGTAAGCGTAAGAACCACCTGGGATGCTTAGTAAAGCACACAGGTTCCCCCGCCCCACCAAATTCTGGTTTGGTCAGCCTGGGACCACCAGACACCGCCACCGCCATACCAAGGTCATCCTGACACAAGCAGCCAGACGCCCACGCAGTAGCCCAATCTAAACACTTCCTGGTCAAACCCTTGCAAACTCCAGGGCTCTTGGATTTCATGTCCCAAACACCCTGAGACTCAAAACATCCTCCCTCTCCCTCAGTTCCACATACCAGCCTTGACTTCAAATGGCAACTCCAGTTCTTTCAAGGCATCTTTCTTTAATGGAAGGTTTTCCAATTCAACGGCACCTAAAGAGAAAAGCAGCATCATGAAGCACTCATGCAACAAGCATGCGCAAAGCAGCGCCGGTTAAACGGCAAGTGCTGCACGCAGATCAGCTGGGAGCCGTGCTAACTTCCTGCCCCGACACCCGGACGCGTTCCTCACCAGTGAAGCTTAGCAGCACTGAGGAGTTTAAGCCACTTTTGTTTTTGTTTTGTTTTGTTTTATTGGTTTGGTCTGGTTTTTCGAGGTAGGGTCTCACTCTAGCCCAGGCTGACCTGGAATTCACTATGTAGTCTCAGGGTGGCCTCGAACTCACAGCAATCCTCCTTTCTCAGCCTCCTAAATGCTGGGATTAAAGGTGTGCGCCACCACACCAGGCAAAGCCACTTTTTCTGTAACAGAATACGTAGGAGGTACTTTAGGCTTTATATTATGTCTACTGCATATTGTTTTATTTCTTTTTTGTTTGTTTGTTTTGTTTTTCGAGGTGGGGTTTCACTCTAGTCCAGGCTGACCTGTAATTCACTATATGATCTCAGGGTGGCCTCGAACTCACGGAATTCCTCCTCCTTCTGCCTCCCAAGTGCTGAGATTAAAGGTGTGCGCCACCACACCCAGCTTTATTTCTTCTTTGTCTTCACACATGTTCCTCATTATGTTGCCCAGGCTGGCCTCAAACTCTTGGGCTCAAGTGAAACATTTGCCTTGGCCTTCTGAGTAGCTGGGACTAAAGACATGTGCCACTAAACCCAGCTTATTTATTTTTTCAAAGAGGCGTTAAAAATGTAAAAGCCAGGCTGGAGGGATGGTTTAGCGGTTGAGACATTTGCCTGCAAAGTCAAAGGACCCAAGTTCGATTCCCCAGGACCCATGTTAGCCAGATGCACAAGGGGGCACATGCGGCTGGAGTTCATTTGCAGTGGCTGGAGGCTCTGACGTGCGCATTCTCTCTCTCTCTCCCCCTCTTTCTCTGACAGATAAATAAATAAATAAAAAATATTAAAAAATATTTTTTAAAAAAATGTAAAAAGCCAAGGCAGGGTGTGGTGGTGTGGATTTTTTGTTGCTGAGAACACCCGTTCTCTCTCTCTCTCTCTCATCTCTATTTCTCAAATAAGTTAATAAAATATAATTTAAAAAAAGAAAGAATTTGTGCCAGGCATAGTGGCACACACCTTTAATCCTAGCACTCAGGAGGCAGAGGTAGGCGGATCGCTGTGAGTTCAAGGTCACCCTGAGACTAGAGAATGAATACCTGGTCAGCCTGAGCTAGAGTGACACCCTACCTCAAAAAATAATAAATAAAAATAAAGTATCTTGCCAGATGTGGTGGCACATGCCTTTAATCCCAGCACTTGGAAGGCAGAAGCAGGAGGATTGCTATGAGTTCAAGACCACCCTGAAACTACACAGTGAATTCCAGATCAGCCTGGATGAGCAAGACCCTACCTTGAAAAACCAAAATAATAATAATAATAATAACAATAATCATCTGCCTTGCAAGCTTGAGAATATGAGTCCTATTCCCAGGACTCATAAAAACTCTAGAAAACACAGCCTTATAACTCCAGAATAGGGGAGGGGGTTGGAGACAGGAGGAGCCCTGGAGTTCACTGGCCAGTCTAGCATAATTGGTGAGCTCTAGGCCAATGACAGACCATCTCAAAATTCCTAAGGATGACACCCAAGGTCGTCCTCCGGCCTCCACATGCATGTGCACACATGGTCACTCACCTACCCCTACCTTCACACACAATCATGCATGCACACCCATGCACGGACACATACCTGATCACATGAAATAAATGAATGAATAAAAATAATATAAAATACCATGAAAGCCATCCTGAGCCTGCAGGTCAGTTGTGGCCCCCTGGCCAGTTTGCAGACCCCCGTGCTAGTAGTTCCCACAGGACTGTCACCATCTGACTGCCTAGGACAAAATGCAGGTTCCGCCAGGCGTGGTGGCACACGCCTTTAATCCCAGCACTCGGGAGGCAGAGGTAAGAGGATCACTGTGAGTTCAAGGCCATCCTGAGACTACATAGTGGGTTCCAAGTCAGCCTGAGTTAGTGAGACCCTACCTCAAAAAAGAAAAGAAAAGAAAAGAAAAGAAAAGAAAAACAAAAAGAAAAAGAAAAAGAAAAAAAAAATGCAGGTTCCTTGGCCCCAACCTAATCAGACACTCTAGGGTTGAAACACAGGAATCTGCCCATTGACCAGGCATTTTCACCCTAGCACCACTGTCCCCTAAAAATGAACAGAAGGGGGCTGGAGAGATGGCTTAGCGGTTAAGCGCTTGCCTGTGAAGCCTAAGGACCCAGTCCGAGGCTCGATTCTCCAGGACCCACGTTAGCCAGATGCACAAAAGGGCGCACGTGTCTGGAGTTCGTTTGCAGTGGCTGGAAGCCCTGGTGCGCCTATTCTCTCTCTCCCTCCCCCCCCCTCTCTCTCTCTCTATATATATATATATATGTGTGTGTGTGTGTGTGTGTGTGTGTGTGTGTGTGTATTTTATGTTTTTATTTATAAGGAGAGAGAGAGAGAATGAATGGGCATTCCAGGGTCTCTTGCCACTGCCAGCCAAGTCCAGATGCGTACACCACTTTGCATTTCTGCGTGGGTACCGGGGAATGGAACACAGGCTGGTGTTAGGCTTTGCAAGGAAGTGCCTTAAACTGCCGAGTCATTTCTCCAGCCTGGAAAAGGTTGCTTGATGCTTGATCTTCTTTTTCCCTTAGGATTATTTCCCTTAGCTATAAAAATAGGGTTATTTTACTTTAGGTTAGTGTTATGATATATGGTACTGCTATGGACAGATGCTCCCACAAAAATAAAAAAAAAAAAAGTAGGGCTAGAGAAATTGCTTAGTGGTTAAGGCATCTGCCTGCGAAGACAAAGGACCCAGGTTCAATTCCCCAGGATGCACGCCTTTAATCCCAGCACTCGGGAGGCAGAGGTAGGAGGATTACCCTGAGTTTGAGGTCACCCTGAGACTACATAGTGAATTCCAGGTCAGCCTGGGCTAGAGTGAGACCCTACCTCAAAAAAAAAAAAAAAAAACAAAAAACTTTTATTTACTGGCCTGGAAGGATGGCTTAATGGTTAAGGCATTTGTCTGCAAAGCCAAAGGACCCAGGTTTGATTCCCCAGGACTCACGTAAGCCAGATGCACAAGGGGGTGCACGTGTCTGGAGTTTGTTTGCAGTGGCTGGAGGCCCTGGTGTACCCATTCTCTCTGTCTCCCTCTTTTTTTTATATATAAATTTTTTTTCATTTTTATTTATTTATTTGAGAGTGACAGAGAGAGAGAAAGAGTCAGATAGAGAGAGAGAGAGAGAATGGGCACTCCAGGGCTTCCAGCCACTGCAAACGAACTCCAGACGCGTGCGCCCCCTTGTGCATCTGGCTAACATGGGTCCTGGAGAATCGAGCCTCTAAACGGGGTCCTTAGGCTTCACAGGCAAGAGCTTAACCGCTAAGCCATCTCTCCGGCCCTCTCTCCCTCTTTCTAAATAAATAACTAAAAATAATTTAAAAAAAAAAAAAAAGAGGGGGCTAGAGGGATGGCTTAGCACTTCAGGCATTTGCCTGCAAAGCCAAAGGACCCAGGTTTGACTCCCCAGGACCCACATTAGCCAGATGCACAAGGGGGTACATGAGTCTGGAGTTCGTTTGCAGTGGCTGGAGGCCCTGATGCACCCATTCTCTCACTCTCTCCCTGTTTCTCTGTCAAATACATAAACAAATAAAAATAAAATATTAAAAAAAAAAAGAGGGCTGTTGAGATGGCTCAGCAGTTAAGGTGCTTGCCTGCTGTGGTGGTTTGAATAGATGCCCCCCAATATATTCAGTTGTTTATAGTTTGCATCTACAGCCACCTGGATGGAGGCAGTGTCACTGGGTGGATCTTAAGGTGTGGTGGTGGGTTTGAGATTTCAATCTAAAGATATGCAAAGTGTGCCTAGCTGGAGTTCCTGAAGTGTGCTGTGCTGTGTGGCTTTTGGCTTTTGGCTTGTGGCTTGTGCTTCTCTGTGTCTGCTTGGGCCTGTGAAGGCAGGCCAGCTTCTTCTGCCATTATGGAACTTTCCCTGGATCTGTAAGCTTCAATAAATCCCTTCCTCCGTAACTGTGGCTGGTCTGGAAGTTCATGTCAGCGAACCTGAATCTGTCTGCTACACCTGCCAAGCCTAATGACCCAGGTTCAATTCCCCAGAA
Organism: Dipus sagitta; assembly: GCA_036346955.1. Classification (NCBI taxonomy): domain Eukaryota; kingdom Metazoa; phylum Chordata; class Mammalia; order Rodentia; family Dipodidae; genus Dipus; species Dipus sagitta. The sequence continues at coordinate 126,321,478 of CM070773.1, forward strand.
CCCACATAAGCCAGATGCACAAAGTGGTGCATGTGTCTGGAGTTTATTAGCAGTGGCTGGAGGTCCTAGCACATCAACACACACACCTCTGTCTCTCTTTCTCTCTGTCTGCTTGTCTGTATCTCTCTTCTTGCAAATAAATAAAATATTTTTAAATTAAACATATATTTATTATACCACCTGGTCATTCAACTCCTAGCAGTCTACCCAAGTTTAACAAAAACCTATTTCACACAGATATTCCCATGTATGCTCACAGTAACATGATTTATGATACAGGGGGAAAAAAAGAATAAAAACAATCCAAACACCAACTAATGGAATACTAATAATTAAAAGTTAAAAAAAAAAAAGCCAGGCATGGTGGCGCACACCTTTAATCCCAGCACTCGGGAGGCAGAGGTAGGAGGATCACCATGAGTTCGAGGCCACCCTGAGACTACATAGTGAATTCCAGGTCAGCCTGAGCTAGAGTGAGACCCTACCTCGAAAAAACAACAAAGAAAGAAAAAAAAAAAGAGGGTCTGGGGAGATGGAGATGGCTCAGTGTGTACAATGCTTCCCATGCAAGTAAGAACCTGGGTTCTGACACCCAGCACCCATGTAAAATGCCAGGCATGGTAGTGTAGGCTGTAATCCCAGTGTTGAGGAGTCAGACATAGGAGACTCCCCAGGACTTTCTGGCCAGATAGTCTAGCTAAATCAGTGAGGCTGGGCTCACCAAGACACCGTGTTACAAAATAAATAAATAAATAAAAAAGAAAGAAAGAAAATAAGGTGGAAGACTGATGAAGGAAGACACCCAACACTGCGCTCTGGTCTACACACACATGCACACGTACACGCACATTCATATGCAATAAGAGGAAGAGAGGGAGAAAGAGAAGGCCCCTAAAATTTACAGCACTACAGCTGTAGACTAAGTTACACTGCACCCATTGTGGTCATATGGGAGAACGTGTCACCTTTTATACAGATTTAGAACAAAGCCATGTGAACATCAGATTTATAATTCTTGATACAACAACAAACAACACACAAATAACTACATGCCATACTTTACCGAAGAGAAACGCGTGTACTCACCTTTGAGAAGTGCAACTGAGAGCTGGTCCGTGTTCAAATTATTGACATATTTTCCCAAATAGGTATTGAGAACCCAGGCTACAAGACCTTCCAACATGACTATCTCCTCAGGAAAAGGCGTTTAAAAATCATGGATCATTCTTTATTTCTGTCTCTCATGGTCACAGAATCTACAAGAGGGGGAAAAAAAAAAGTAGAAATTAACAACAACAAAAACCCTGTCTGATGATCTCAGCTGACCTCCCTGCCTGAAGATAGATGAAGGCACAGTGTAGACTGCACAGAGGTAGGGAGCCCTGCAAACGTTCTAGAAGGATGGAGGCCCACCATCACACCTACTCCGGGCCATAGCTGCAAAGCAATCGTCACTCACAGATTCACTGAAAATGGCTTGCCATCTGAAGTATGCATCTTTTGTTGTTGTTTATTTTTATGTATTTATTTGAGAGCGACAGACAGAGAGAAAGAGGCAGATAGATTGAGAGAGAGAGAGAGAACAGGCGCACCAGGGCCCCCAGCCACTGCAAAAGAACTCCAGACGTGTTCGCCCCCTTGTGCATCTGGCTAACGTGGGTCCTGGGGAATCGAGCCTCAAACCGGGGTCCTTAGGCTTCACAGGCAAGTGCTTTACGGCTAAGCCATCTCTTCAGCCCTGAAGTGTGCATCTTTTCAATGTAAGTGCTCACTGGACTTGCTTTAGTGACTCACCTTACAATGATACAATGCCCTGGTCAGAGGTTTGAACAGGGTTAGGACCTAGCAATGTCGGAAGAGTTTTTTTTAATTAATTATTTTATTTTATTTTATCATTATTATTATTATTATTATTATTGGTTTTTCAAGGTACGGTCTTGCTCTAACCCAGGCTGACCTGGAATTCACTCGGTAGTCTCAGGGTAGCCTTGAACTCACAGCAATCCTCCTACTTCTGCCTCCCAAGTACTGGGATTTAAGGCGATGCACCACCACACCCAGCTCGGGTGACCTTTTGAATAGCATTATTTCAGGGGCTGCTGTGGCTCTCCTGTGAGTAGAGACTGTGGAAGGTTGTTAACCCTTAGAACACCCATGACAACCCCCACAGCAAAGACTCCAGCCCACACCTAGATGCAAGGAAGCCTGCCTAGGAGAGCATATGAATGAAACCCCATTCTGCAACAATCCTCACTGCAGCGGTTCTAATCCCATTCATTTACTGAGGAGCATCATTTATAAAATCTCATACATGGAAGGAAGCAGGCCCTGATTGATCAATCTTAAATGTTCTAAGTGATGCTGACATCAATAGTGGCAAACACCAAAAATCAGCTGGTTACAGCTACGTTATTTAGACTCAACACTGAACTACAACTGCTTGTTATAATAACCATTATAAAACTGTGTTTGCCAGTATTCTCAAAAATGCAAAAGATTGGGCTGGAGAGATGGCTTAGCGGTTAAGGCGTTTGCCTGCAAAGCCAAAGGATGTCGGTTCGATTCTCCAGGACCCATGTAAGCAAGATGCACAAGGAGGTGCAAGCATCTGGAGTTTGTTTGCAGTGGCTAAAGGCCCTGGCATGCCCATTCTCTCTCTCTTCCACTCTTTATCTCTTTCTCTCTCAAATAAATAAATAAGTAAAATATAAAAAATATTTTTAAAAAATACAAAAGATTGGGCTGGGGAGATGGCTCACTGGTTAAATGCACTTACTTGCAAAACTTGCTAGCCTACAATTCAATTCCCACTCACCTAAAGCCAGACGCAAAAAGGATAAACGAGTCTGGCATTTGTTTGCAGTGGAAAGACCAGGGCGTAAACATGTGCATGAATGCACAAGTAAATAAAATTTATTTAAAACACATACGCACACATATATGATTCTTTCAAAACACAAACACATATTTAACAAAGACTGAGAAACTTAGCAAGATACCAACTAGCAAATAGAAGTCAGTGAGAGGTTGGAGAAATAGCTTAGTGGTTAAGTGTACTTCCTGGGCAAGCATTAGGGCCTTAGATTCCCAGAGTTCAAATCTCCAATATCCCACATAAAACAGAATCAGTAAACTGACACTCTCCTCAAAAAAAAGTCCAAGATGAAGAGTGATGGAGTGGGACACCCAATTTTCCACTCTGGCCACTGCAGGCAAGTGTTTCAGGGCAAGTTTTCAATACTCATGCATACAGCACACATTCACACACACACACACACACACACACATAAGCATAATCAAAAAATTAAAAAGTCGACCCACATAAGCCAGATGCACAAGGTGGTGCATGTGTCTGCAGTTTGTCTACAGTGGCTGCCTCTTTCTCTTTCTCTCTCTCCCCCCCCTCTTTCTCAAATAAATAAATAAAAATAAAATATTTTTTTAAAAAGTAAATTTTAAAAATAGGGCTAGAGCCAGGCGTGGTGGTGCGCGCCTTTAATCCCAGCACTCGGGAGGCAGAGGTAGGAGGATCACCGTGAGTTCAAGGCCACCTTGAGACTACATAGTGAATTCCAGGTCAGCCTGGGCTAGAGTGAGACCCTCCCTCAAAAAACCAAAAAAAAAAAAAAAAATTAGGGCTAGAAAGATGGCTTAGTGGTTAAAGTGCTTGTGTGCAAAGCCAAAGGGCCCAGGTTCAACTCCCCAGGACCCACATAAGCCAGATGCACAAAGGGACACATGTGTCTGGAATTCATTTGCAGTGGCTGAAGGCCCTGGTGTGCCCATTTTTTCTCTCTCTCTCTCCCCCCCCCTCTCAAATAAATCATATTTTAAAATATTTATTTATTTTTATTTAGAGACAGAGGGGCAGATGAGAGAGCAAACAAATAGGTGCTCTAGGACCTCCAACCACTACAAAGAACTCCAGACACATGTGCCACCTTGTCATCTGGCTTATGTAGGACCTGAGGACTCGAACCTGGGTCCTCTGGCATTGCAGGCTAGTTCCTTAACCGCTAAGCCATCTCTCCAGTCCAATAAATAATATTTAAAAAATAAATAAAGCTGGGCATGGTGTCACATGCCTTTAGTTCAGCACTCGGGAGGCAGTGGTAGGAGGATCACTGTGAGTTCAAGGCCACCCTGAGACTACACAGTGAATGCAGGTCAGCCTGGGCTAGAGCAAGACCCGACCTTGAAAAACCAAAAAATAAAATAAGTAAGTGTTGATTACCACTGGCAATACTTTAGCAAGCATTTATATAGTTTTTGACCAAGGTTAAGTAGACAGTTGTTACTGTTATAAAAGGTTAACATGAAGAATTGAAACACAAAGGTTTATGGGCTAATGGGTTCTCAGACCAGTCAGCTAGTAGATTCCAATTAGGACTGTGGGCCGAGAGTCCTGCTCTAAGCCACCCACACTGGTCACCAGCCACCACAACAAACACTCCAGACTTCCTGTGGCATGTGTCCCACTTGGAAGCAAACTACTTTCAGGATTCTTTCCAAGGACTTTGCCCCACGTCTAGTGATTCATCTTACTGACAGAAGAGATCTCATCCCAAAGGAAAGGTTGTCACTCAAAGAGCCAAACTGCAGGCCCCAGGGGGCAGGACAAGGGCATTTTGTTCAGTAGTGTAAGCCACTCGTAAGCTGCCTGTGTTCTGGTAAATACACCTTCTCCCTGTCCCTGGCACACCTATGCCCAAGTAAGCAACCCTAATTAAATTCATTGGGCGGGGGGAAGACATGAAGGTAGAAGAGATTTAGTTGGGAAGTTCAGCTTCACTAAGAGAACAAGAAATCAAAATGTGCTATAGGACTGGAGAGATGGCTCAGTGCTTGGCTGCAAAGCCTAAGGACCTAAGTTTGATTCCCCAGGACCCACGTAAAGCCACAAGGTGGCGCATGTTTCTGGAATTTGTTTGCAGTGGCTAGAAGCCCTGGCACACCCATTCTCTGTCTCTTTTTCTCTCTCAAATAAATAAACAAAATATTTTAAAATGCATTATATGGGGCTGGAGAGATGACTCAGTAGTTAAAAAGCATGCCTGCAAAGCCTAATGACCCGGGTTCAATTCTCCAGCACCCGCGTAAAGCCAGATGAACAAAGTCCACATGCATCTGGAGTTTGTTTGCACTGGCACTATGCCCTGGCACGCAAATAAATTTTTTTAATGCATTATAGACCCAATGTGGTGGTGCACACCTTTAATCCCAGTACTCAGAGGCAGAGGTAAGGAGGATCGCTGTAAGTTTGAGGCGATCCTGAGACTACATAGTGAATTCCAGGTCAGCCTAGGATAGAGGGAGACCCTACCCTGAAACACCAAAAAAAAAAAAAAAAAAAAAAAAAAAAAAAGCATTAGCCAGGCATAGTGACGCACACCTTTAATTGTGGTATAAGCATCTGGAGTTTGCAGTGGCTGAAGGCCCTGGCATGCCCATTCTCTCTATCTGCCTTTCTCTGTCTTTCAAACAAATAAAATAAAGATTTAAAAAGGGGGGGGGGGTTGGAGAGATGGCTTAGCAGTTAAGGCACTCGCCTGCAAAGCCAAAGGGCACAGATTCGATTCCCCAGGACCCAACATAAGCCAGATGCACAGGGGGTGTATGCATATGGAATTTGTTTGCAGTGGCTAGAGGCCCTGGCATGCCCATCGTCTCTCTTTGCCTCTTTCTCTCTTTCTCTCTCTCTCTCTCTCTCTCTCTCAAATAAATAAATAAAAATATTTACCAAAAAAAAGGACAGCTAAAAAATAATTTTTTTAAGCATTTGGGGCCGGGCATGGTGGCGCATTTTAATCCCAGCACTCAGGAGGCAGAGGTAGGAGGATCGCTGTGAGTTCAAGGCCACCCTGATACTACATAGTGAATTCCAGGTCAGCGTGGGCTAGAGGGAGACCCTACCTCGAAAAAAAAAAAAAAAAAAGCATTTGGCGACTAGGGACATGGCTCAGCAGTTAAAGGCATCTGCTGCCTACAAAGCCTGCTGGCCAGGATTCAATTCCACAGTGCTCATGTAAAGCCAAATGCACAAAGGGCACATGTGTTCATTTGCAGAGGCAAGAAGCCCTGGCATGTTCATGCTCATGTGTTCTCTCTCTCTCTCTCTTTCTTTCTCTCAAATTTTTTTCCCCCTGAGGTTGTGTCTCACTCTAGCTCAGGCTAACTTGGAATTTACTATGTAGTCTCAGGGTGGCCTCGAACTCACGGCGACCCTCCTACCTCTGCCTCCAGAGTGCTGGGATTAAAAGCGTGCACCACCACGCCCACCTCTCAAATAAATTTCTTAAAAGTTTTAAAAAATGAAAATAAAGAAAAACCTAATTTTGTCAGGCATGGTGGTGCACGCCTTTAATCCCAGCACTCTGGAGGCAGAGGTAGCAGGATCACCGTGAATTTGAGGCCACCCTGAGACAACACAGTGAGTTCCAGGTCAGCTTGGATGTGGTTGTTTGATTCAGGTGTCCCCCATAAACTTATGTGTTCTGAATGCTTAGGTCCCCAGCTGGTGGCAATTTGGGAACTGGAGCCTCCTAGAGGTGGTGCATTGCTTAGGGTGGGCTTATGAATGTTACATAACCAGCTTTCCATTGCCAATGTTCGGCACACTCTCCTGTTGCTATTGTCCATCTGATCTTGCCCAGGAGGTGATGTCCACCCTCTACTCATGCCATCATTTTCCCCTGCCATCACGGAGCTTCCCCTCAAGTCTGTAAGCCAAAATAAACCCTTTCCTCCCACAAGCTGCTTTTCATTGGCTGTTTTTTTGCCAGCAATGCAAAGCTAAAGGCAACACTAGGCTAGAGTGAGACCCTATCTAGGGGGAGAGAACCTAATTTCTTTTGAAACACTTTTTTCAATGCTACAGACATATAAAAATAAGAATCATCTAGAAGGGCTGGGGAGGGGGCTCAGCAGTTAAAGTAGCTTGCTTGCAAAGCTTGCTGGCCCAGATTCAATTTCCAAGCCACCCAAGGAAGCCAGATGCAAAAAGTGACACAAGGGGCTGGAGAGATGGCTTAGTGGTTAAGCGCTTGCCTGTGAAGCCTAAGGACCCCGGTTCGAGGCTCAGTTTCCCAGGACCCACATTAGCCAGATGCACAAGGGGGCGCACGCATGTGAAGTTCGTTTGCAGTAGCTGGAGGCCCTGGTGCGCCCATTCTTTCTCTCTCACTCTCAAATAAATAAATAAATAAATTTAAAAAAAAATTTAAGCGACACAAGCCAGGCATGGTGGCACATGCCTTTAATCCCAGCACTCAGGAGGCAGAGGTAGGAGTATAGCAGTGAGTTTGAGGCCACCCTGAGACTACAAAGTGAATTCCAGATCAGCCTGGACTAGAGTGAAACCCTACCTCAAAAAAAAAAAAAAAAAAGTGATACAAGTCTGGTATTTGACTGCAGCAGCAAGAGCCCAGCCTTGCACTCGAACACTCACACATGTGCGCATGTACATACGTGTACACACACGCATAAAATAAATAACCTAAAGACCCAGGTTCCGTTCCCCAGAACCCACATAAACCTAATGTACAAGGTAGCACATGCATCTGGAGTTTATTTGCAGTGGCTGGAGACCCTGGTGTGTCATTCTCTCTCTCTCCAACACTCTTTTTTTTTTTTTTTTTTTTCAATGTTGGGTCTCACTCTAGACCAGGCTGACCTGGAATTCACTCTGTAGTCTCAGGCTGGCCTCAAACTCAAGGTGATCCTCCTACCTCTGCCTCCCAAGTGCTGGGATTAAAGGTGTGCGCCACCACACCTGGCTTTCTCTCCACCACTCTTTCACTCTTAAGCAAATAAAATATAAGAGATACATGAAAAAATGTCAATAATGTTTCACAAGTCTAGGGAGATGGCTTAACACCCATTCTCTCTCTCATTGCAAATAAATAATTTCTCTCTCTTTTTTCTTTTTAGCCCAAGCTAACCTGGAATTCACTATGTAGTCTTAAACTGGCCTTGAACTCATGGCAATCCTCCTTACCTCAGCCTCCTGAGTGCTGGGTTAAATGCATGCACCACCATGCCCAACATAAATATAATTTTTTAAGTGTTAAAAATAAATAAATAGAGCCGGGCATGGTGGTACATGCCTTTAATCCCAGAACTCGGGAGGCACAGGTAGGAGAATCGCCATGAGTTCAAGGCCACCTGAGACTAGAGTGAATTCCAGGTCAGCCTGAGCTAGAGTGAGACCCTACCTCAAAAAATAATAATAATAATAATAAATAAGTGACTAGCCAAGTCTTATTATAAAGCCTGGAACACAATGGGGCACCAAGCCAAAGCTGGAGTACTCTTTATTTTTGTTATTGCCATTAATTCAGCCCTAAAAGCCGACTCTCCCTGAAATGCCAACTACGAACATTCTCCCTATAAACAAAAAACAATGTCATTTTGTGCCCAAGACCTGGCCCTACCATACTTACCCTGAAGGTGAAAGAATACAAAATATGGATTAAAAAGACATGGATGGGCTGGAGACATGGTTTAGCGGTTAAGGCGCTTGCCTACAAAGCCAAAGGATTCCCCAGGACTCAAGCCAGATGTACAAGGTGTCCCATGCATCTAGAGTTGTTTGCAGGGGCTGGAGGCCCTGGCATGCCCATTCTATCTACCTCCTCTCTGTCTCTGTCTCTCTCTCTTTCTGTCTCTCTCCAATAAATAAATAAAATATTAAAAAGAAAAACCTTAAAGCTGGGCATGGTGGCACATGCCTTTAATCTCAGCACTCGGGAGGCAGAGGTAGGAAGATTGCCATAAGTTCGAGGCCACCCTGAGACTACATAGTGAATGCCAGGTCAGCCTGGGTCAGAGTGAGATCCCACCTGGAAAAAAAAAAAAAAAAAGACATGGATGAGGCTAAAGAGATGGCTCAGTGGTTAATAAGGTGCTTGCCTGCAACAAGATGATGCATGCGTCTGGAGTTCATCTGCAGTGGCTAGAGGCCCTGGCACACCCATTCTCACCCATTCTCTCTCTCTCTGTCTCTCTCTCAAATAATAACATATTTTTTAAGCTTTAAAAAAAAAAAAAAGACATGGGGGCTAGAGAGATGGCTTAGTAGTTAAGGCACTTGCCTGCAAAGCTAAAGGACCCAGGTTCGATTCCCCAGGACCCATGTAAGCCAGATGCAAAAGGTGGCACATGCATCTGGAATTCATTTGCAGTGGCTGGATGCCCTGGTGTACCCACTCTTTCTCTCTCTCTCCTTCTCTCCCTCCCTCTTTCTCTCTCAAATAAATCAAAATAAAATATTAAAAAGAAATACACTTAGGAGGCAGAGGTAGGAGATTTGCTGTGAGTTTGAGGCTAGTATGAGATTACATAGTGAATTCCAGGCCAGCCTGGGCTAGAGAAAGACCCTGCCTCGAAAAACTAAAAACAAAAAAAGACATGGTGAAAGTGGGACAGAAGGCCAGCCTCTGCTCAGGGACAGTGCCTAGATGCGGGCTTCCGGAAGCCAGAGACCACGCGGCGGAAGCAGGAGAGGGACCCAAGCAGGCTGTGGCTTCGTGTCCAACCCTCTAGCCAGCCCTTCACCCTGTGCGCCCAGAGCCAGTCCTACCACGCTCAGTTTCCTTCCGTAGTGCTCACAGGCCCCAGCTCCCATGGCATTCCCTCTGCCCCAGTCTGAGGGAGCTCCCCCTTTTTGTGCTTCCTTCCCCTCAGGTAGCCTCTCCCCCCTGAGCTACTCCTGGGAGTGAGATGGGGTTACCCCTTCTGCATAATTTTTATTCCTGTGGGCACACCTCAAAATATTAAAAGCAAGGCTGCAGAGATGGCCCAGTGGTTAAAGGCACTTACTTAACAAAGTCTGCTGGCCTGAGTTCAATTTCCCAGTACTTAGGTAAAGCTGATGCACAAAGTGCAGCAGGCGTCTGGAGTTCATTTGCAGTGTGGCAGGAGGCCCTAGCACATCCATACTCACTCTCTCTGTCTATCTCCCTGGTGCTCTCTTAAATAAATTAATAAAAATATTTTTAAATATTAATAGTAGGACTGGAAAGATGGCTTAGCAGTTAAGGAACTTGCCTGTGAAGCCTAAGGACCCAGGTTTGATTCCCCAGTACCCATGAAAGCCAGAGGCACAAGATGGCACATGCGTCTGGAGTTCATTTGTAGTGGCTGGAGGCTCTGGCACACCCATTCTCTCTCTCCCTATGTGCCCCCCCTTCTCTCTCAAATAAATAAATATAATATATATATTAAAAATAGCTTTGTAATTTTTTTTAAAAAAAAGGAGGGTTGGGGAGATGGCTCAGCAGTTAAAGGTGCTCACTTGCAAACCCTAAGTTGGATTCCCCTGTGCCCATGTAAAAGCCAAAACCAAAAGGCAGCCCATGTGGGAGTTCTTTTGCAGCAGCAAGAGGCCCTGGCATACCCATTCTCATTCTGTCTCTCTTTTTCCCTCTCACATAATAAATAAAGTATTTTTAATTAAAAATAAATAAATAAACGAAAAGACAGACGATTAGCAACTTAAGATGCCCTGGTCAGTACATTGAGGCCTCAAACCAGAAGGCATCCATCAGCTCTAAGCATCTAAACCCGGCTAGAGGCCACTTCAAGGATTCCCTTAAGGAATCCAGTTTCAGGAAGGGCCGCCAGACTGGCCAAAATCCCAGAGTGTTTACAAACTCAAGTCCATGAGGGCTTCTAGGCAGTTGCCCGACATTAACCTCCCCCACCTGGCTTCCCCGATTGGGTGGGGCAGGTGACACTTCGGATCTGGGCACAGCCTACAGACGTACATGACCTTGAGCCAGGCCCCTCCCCTGAGAGGAGGCCAGACCCGGGAATAAGAATTGGCGAGTGGAGCTGGGTCCTTACACGAGGCTGGGGCTGAGCGCTCGGGGCGGTCTGGCGCTACCGGGGAAGGGGGTGGTGGGATCAAGCCGGGCTGGGTGTCAGGCCGGTGGTCCTAGGGGAACGCGGTAGCCCCGAGGCCGAGCTTGCACAACCTGTGCTCTCCGATCCCCGATCCAGGCTGCAGGGCACAGGGCCGCCGATCCCCCAATTCTCACATAAAACCTGGAGGAAACTGGCTCTGGAGTAGGGAGGAGAGTGCCCAGCCTGGTGCAGGGACTCAGCCAGGGAATGACCCCAGGGGACGAAATAGAAAGCCAGGCGCGGAGCTTCACGCCTATTAATCCCAGGAAGCTGAGGCAGGAGGATAGCCCTGAGTTCAAGGCCAGCCCGGTCCAGAGTAAGGACCCACCCAGCCTCAAGAACAAAACAGGCTTGAGTCGATGTCCCCACCCCAGGTGACCTGGGGGGGAGGGAGGAATTAGTTCGAAGGCGTGGTTAAGACCCTCAGGAATGACTGACATCTCATTTCGGGGTACCGACTCGCAGGTTCGAGACCGAGGCTCGGGTGGAGTGACGCGACGTGACACCTCCCCAGTCCCAGGTCACCCGGCTGCGGGGACCCTGCAAAGCGTGCTGGGATCTGCGGGGGACCCGGAAAAGGCTCAGCCAGTCCCGAGCGTGGGGTCAGAGGGTCCCCGCAAGGTCGCCGGAGGACCGGACGCCGGGGACCCCGAGGTGGGCCTGGACAGCCCAGGTGTGAGCAAAGGCCGGACGGCCACGATCGGCGCTGACTCAGCAGCCCTCAGCCCGGCCCGCCACCCGGCGCGGCGCCGCTCGCCCCCTACCTGTCGCGGTCCCGGCCGTCAGCCCGTCCGTCCGTCCGTCCGCCCGCCCGCCGCTGCCCGGCACTGCTGCGCGGCGCTTCCTCTCAGCCGCTCCTCAATGGCGCAGGCCGAAGTGCTCGACCCAACCAATCGAGCGGCGACGCGCCGGCGCCTGGCCAGCCGAGCGCCGAACCATCGAGGACGGGGCGCCCCCTGGCCCCCGTGACTGGTACTGCAAAGGAATGCGGGCCCTGCAGCTGAACAGTCCCCAACCAGCCTCATTTTACAAGTGGAGAAACTGAGTCTCAAGGGAGGCCAGGGCCATAAATAACCCCAGATCAGACAGTATTGGAACCCAAGGTTCCTTCTGGAAAAAAAAAAAAAAATCCTGCTTTCCATTCACCGAACAGATGCAACTGACCATGCATTAGGCCGACCCAACAGTGCGTTCTCTACTTGGCAGCCACAGGGATCTTTGATTTCAGAGCGTGCCCTTCCTGCCTTAAAACACCTTCCCCGTCATATGGTCATTAAAACCACCTCCTAGGCTCGGCATGGTGGCGCACGCCTTTAATCCCAGCACTCAGGAGGCAGAGGTAGGAGGATTGCCTTGAGTTCGAGGCCACCCTGAGACCAAAAAAAAAAAAAAAAAAAAAAAAAAAAAAAAAAAAAACCTCCCAGGGCTGGAGGGATAGCTTAGCGGTTAAGGCGTTTGCCTGCAAAGCCAAAGGACGCAGGTTCGATTCCCCAGGACCCTGTTAGCCAGATGCACAAGGGGGTGCTCTCATCTGGAATTCGTTTGCAGTGGCTGAAGGCCCTGGCATGCCCATTCTCTCCCTCTATCTCTCTCTCTCTCTCTCTCTCTCTCTCCCTTTCTCTGTCAAATAAATTAGTTAATTAAAATAAAATATTTTTTAAAGTATTTTAGAAATATAATGCAAGCCGGGCGTGGTGGCACACACCTTTAATCCCAGTACTTGGGAGGCAGAGCAGGAGGATTGCTGAGAGTTCAAGGCCACCCTGAGACTGTATAGTGAATTCCAGGTCAGCCTGAACTAGCATGAGACCCTACCTCAGAAAACAAATACACACCAAAAAAAAAAAAAAAAGAAAGAAAGAAATATAATGCAAAGTAAGAGGTTGTAGGGCGCAGATCAGTGGTAAAGCCCTTGCCTAGCATGTGCAAGGCCCTGGGTTCCATCCCTATCAAGACAGAGAAAAGAGACTAGTTTCAATATATATTATTCAATATTTTTAAATATTATCATTCACATATAGACAATGGAAAATAAGTTTATTTTTATTTTATTTTATTTGGTTTTCCAAGGTAGGATCTCACTCTAGCCCAGGCTGTCTTGGAATTCTCTACATAGTCTCACAGTAGCCTGAACTCATAGCAATCCTCCTACCTCTGCCTCCCCTAGTGCTGGGATTAAAATCCAGATGCAGCTGAAATTCATTTGCAGCAGCTTGAGGCCCTGATGCACCCATTCTCTCTCTCTCTCTCTCTCTCTCTCTCTCTCTCTCTCTCCCTCTCTCTCTCTCTCTCTCTCTTTCTCCTTCTCTCGGTAGCTCACACCTGTAACCCCAGCACTGAGGAGGCTGAGATAGGAGGATCCATGTGAGTTCAAGGCCACCCTGAAACTACATAGTGAATTCTAGGTCAGCCTGGGCTAGAGCAAGACCCTACTTAAAAAAAAAAAACTAAAAATAAGTAATAAATAAAAATAAGGGGCTAGGCGTGGTGGCACATGACTTTAATCCCAGCACTCTGGAGGCAGAGGTAGGAGGATCGCCATAAATTCAAGACCAGCCTGAGACTGCATAGTGAATTCCAAGTCAGCCTGGGCTAGAGTGAGGCCCTACCTCAAAAAAAAAAACAAAATAAATATGGGCTGGAGAGATGGTTTAGCAGTTAAGGCATTTTTGCCTGCAAAGCCAAAGATCCCAGTTCGATTCTCCAGGACCCATGTAAGCCAGATACACAAGGGGGCGCATGTGTCTAGAGTTCATTTGCAGTAGTTGGGCGCCCATTCTCTCTCTCTCTCTTTCTCTTCTCTCTCTCCTCTCTCTCTCTCTCTCTCTCTCCCCTCTCTCTCTATCTCTCTCTCTCAAATAAATAAATAAAATATATTAATAAATAAATAAATAATAAAATAAGGGAGCTGGAGCAATGGCTTAGCAGTTATGACACCTGCCTGCAAAGCCAAAAGACCCAGGTTCAATACCCCAGTTTCCACATAAAGCCAGATGCACAAGGTGGCACACGTATGTAGAGTTCATTTGTGGTGGCTAGGAGGCGCTGGTGCACCCATTCTCTCTCTATATCTGCCCCTTTCTTTCTCTCAAAATATAAATAAAAATATTTTTCCAAAACAAACAAAAAATAATAAATAAAATATTTTTTTAAAAAAATAAGATAGGCATGGTGGCACACACCTTTAATCCCAACACTCAGGAGGCTGAAGTAGTTGGATTGCTATCAGTTGAGGCTTGCCTGGGGCTACAAAGTGAGTTTCAGGTCAGCCTTGGCTACAGTGAGCCCCTGCCTTGATAAAATAAAAAGTAAATAAATAAACAGGTAGAGTATTAATTAAACACACTTTTGCATGTGCCTATAAGGGCTTTTCCAGAAAGAATTGACTGAGGGGCTAATACCCTCACGGCACATGACAGACACTATCTCATGGGCTGGAATCCCAGAATAAAGATCTAAAAGGTCGGGTGGAGGGTAATGGAGAGAGAGAGCTGAATCCCAGCATTCTCCTTTCTCTGCTTCCTGGTTGTTGCCGTGGGCCAGACACTCCCGCGGCCACGTCTTCCTCGCCATGATGACTGTCTCCAAAAACTGCGTGCCAAAATGAACCTTTCCCTCTTCAGTTGCTTCTAGTTGGGAATTTGGTGGCATCCATATGAAAAACTAATACAGGATGAATAAATAAATGGATATATGAATAATTCACTCTTCCACTATCCCAAGAGAAACACCTCAGACTCATATAAAGTCAAAAGATGCAGGACGCTGGAGACAAGACCGCAATAATGTGTTTACCATGGCAATTATCCCCCCTCATAACGCTAGACAAATGAGAAGATGGCAGGCTGACTCACTCCTCAGCAAGGCCTGTGTTCCTAAGAGGCAGGATCAATCTCAAAACTGGGTCCCCCACAGAAGCCAAAATTTTGGGAGCACAACCTGGGACCCCAGATAGAAAGCAGAAGGAAAGCCTCCAGAACTAAAGGATGTCAAAGTCCACAGCATTGAGCCAGGGTGTGGCTTTGCTCTGCCTGGGGAACAGCATTTAAAAAGTAACTGTAGGCTGGAGTGGTGGCTAAGTAGTTCAGGTGCTTGCCTATGAAGCCTAAGGACCCAGGTTCAATTCCCCAGTACCCACGTAACACCAGATGCACAAGGGTGGCACATATGTCTGGAATTTGTTTGCAGTGGCTAGAGGCTCTGGCGTGCCCATTCTCTCTCTCTCTCTCTCTCTCTCTCTCTCTCTCTGTGTGTGTGTATCTTTCTCTCTCTCTCTTTTAAAAAAATAAAGCAACTGTGGGCTGGAGAGATGGGTTAGCAGTTAAGGTGCTTGTCTGCAAATCCTAAGGAGCCAGGTTCAATTCCCCAGTAGCCACATAAACCAGATGTACAAGGTGGCGCATGTGTCTGGAGTTCGTTTGCAGTGGCTAGAGCCCTGGCACATCCATTCTCTCTTTCTCTCTCTCATAAATACCACACTTAAAAAGCAACTGTGGTGTGGGGGAGACTCAGTGGTAGAGTTCTAATTAGGATGCAAGTGTGTATGATGCCCTGGGTTCAATGCCTAGAGACAGAATATATGAATGCTGGGGCTGGAGAGATGGCTTAGTGGTTAAGCACTTGCCTGTGAAGTCTAAGGACCCCGGTTTGAGGCTCAATTCGCCAGGACCCACGTAAGCCAGATGCACAAGGTAGTGCATGCCTCTGGGGTTCGTTTGCAGTGGCTGGAGGCCCTGGTGCGCCTGTTCTGTCTCTCCCCTTTCTCTCTGTCACTCTCAAATAAAATAAAAATAAACCAAAAAATTTAAAAAAAAAAGAAAATATGAATGCAGATATGGCCAACCACCATTCTGTGTCTATAGTCCCAGCTTCTTCATAACAAAAAGTAGGGCAGGGTAGGGGAGTTCTCTGAGGAAGTATCAGTTGATAGAGTGCTTGCAAGCATGTGCAAGGCCCTGGGTTCTATTCCTAGTACAGTATCAAGTAGGCATGGTGGCACACATCTGTAATCCCAGCCTTGTGGAGATGGAGGCAGGAAAAGCAGAAGTTTTAAGGTCCTTCTCAACTACATAAGTTTGAAGCCAGCCTGGGCTATATGAGACCCTATCTCAAAAAAAACCAAAACAAAACAAAACAAAATGCAAAGCTGGGCGTGGTGGTGCATCCCTTTAATTCCTTTAATTCCAACACTTGGGAGGTGGAGGTAGGAGGACCTTCGTGAGTTCAAGGCCACCCTGAGACTAGATAAGACTACATAGTGAATTGGGGAGGGAGAGGGATTAGAACAAAGTATAATAACATATATATGAAAATGCCAGAATGAAACCCATTACCTTGTATGCTAACACAAAAAGATCAAAAGATATTATGCAGGGGCTGGAGAGATGGCTTAGCGGTTAAGGCATTTGCCTGCAAAGTCAAAGAATCCCGGTTAAATTCTCCAGGACCCACATAAGCCAGATGCACAAGGCGGTGCATGTATCTGAAGTTCCTTTGCAGTGGCTGAAGGCCCTGGCGCACCCATTCTCTCTCTCTCTCTGCTTCTTTCTCTCTCTCAAATAAATAAATAAAATATATTTTAAAAAATATTTTAAAAAAGAAATTATACAAAAAATGGTAAATTTAAAAAGGATTAGTAAATTGTGCCGGGCATAGTGGCGCACGCCTTTAATCCCAGCACTCAGGAGGCAGAGGTAGGAGGATCGCCGTGAGTTCAAGGCCACCCTGAGACTACAAAGTGAATTCCAGGTCAGCCTGACCTAGAGTGAGACCCTACCTCAAAAAACCAATAATAATAATAATAATAATAAATAAATAAAATAGTAGAAGCATGCATCTGATGAATAAAATAGAAGAGCTTAGTTTTCCTAGGCAAAGAAGGGCTGAAAAAGCAGACCACAAAATGTAGAAATGTAGATTGTTGATTTTGAGATCACCTTTAAAAAAAAATAGGAAGATATTGGTTCCTATCAGGTGACTTCTTGCAAGAATTAAAAGTTTAAAAACTGCAACAGAGAAACCTCATAGTGATTTGTTCATTTAGGAAACCTGACTGTTACTTCTCACTGTCTTGGTTTGCAGGAAGATCAGAAAACGCAGTTTCTGGTTCAGCAAAGTGGGATTTTAGCACAGGCGACTCCATTTTCATTTTAAGACTGGTCTATTGCCGTCTAGTGGAGCCTAGTACAAAACAGTGGCCGCCTATCTTTATTTAACAGCTGTAGAGCAAGATAGGAAGGAAGGGTGTACAGTTTTATCTTGGCGCTGAAGCCAGGGCCTGCCTCAGGCATCTAGCACTCTACCACAGAGCTCTATCCAAAGCCCCAGGGTGTGCAACTTTAGATGGTAGGCCAGGGAAGGCCTCAAAGAAAAGAGCTGGGTTCCTGAAGTTCTAACTCAGTGAGTCTACAAGGGGAGCCCGGGCCCCCAAGATGAGGGGCTTAGAAATGCAGAGCCAATTTGAAGACTTCATTGTACAAAGGTAGAATAGAGATCCAGAAAGGGAGGGAATACTCAACTCAGTCAGAAAGACTGTGGGAGGAGTCAGGTCTCTGATGAGAGCCTAGAGTCCTCTGCATTAGGGCCTGAGAACTTCCAGAACCAACTCACTGCCCTAGCAGAGTCTCAGGTGTTAAAACAAAGCCGGACACCTAAGGGGGCAAAGAAGTCTAAGGTTAGACTGCAGCAGAGTGTGGTGGCACATGCCTTTAATCCCAGGCAGAGGTAAGAGGATCACTGTGAGTTCAAGGCCAGCCTGAGAATACACAGTGAATTCCAGGTCAGAATAGGCTAGAATGAGACCCTATCTTGGCGGGGGAGGGGGGTGTTAGGCTTTTTATTATACTTGATGTTCTTGGTATTTTTTTTATATTTGTTTATTTTGGTTTGTTTTTTTATTTCTTTTTTGTTTGTTTGTCTTTTTGTTTTTCAAGGTAGGGTCTCACTCTAGCCCAGGCTGACCTGGAATTCACTATGTAGTCTCAGGGTGGCCTCGAACTCACGGCAATCCTCCTACCTCTGCCTCCTGAGTGCTGGGATTAAAGGCATGCGCCACCATGCCTGGCTGTTTTTTATTTCTTTGTTGTTGTTGTTTTTAATTTTTATTCTTGTGTGTGTGTGTGTGTGTGTGTGTGTGTGTGTGTGTTGGCACACTAAAATCTCTTGCCACTGCAAATAAATTTCATATGCATGCACCTCTTTTTGGTGCCTGGGTTTACAGGAATTAGACCCAGACAAGCAGGCTTTTTAAGCACCTTTAACTGCTCAGCCATCTTCCCAGCCCCTGTTTAGTGTGGTGTAGTGTAGTGTAGTGTAGTGTAGTGTAGTATAGTGTAGTGTAGTGTAGTTTAGTTTTGAGACAGGGTCTTGCTGTGGAGCCCTGGCTGGCCTAGAACTCACTATGTAGGTTAGACTGGCCTCAAACTTGCAGCAATCCTATTGTCTCAGCCTCCCAAGGGCTGACATCACAAGTGTATAACCCCATGTCCAATTGGTGTGTTTGTTTCTTTGTGACTTTGAACATGCCAGGCAAGTACTCTACCACTGATCTATCCCCCCAGCCCTGGTGTTTGGCATATGTTTATGATGGAAATGGGTAAACCAGGCTGAAGAACAAATCCACCTCATAGACCTATCTTTCTGTGATGAGAACATTTAAAATCTACTCTCGTCAGTGTTGGACTATGCAAGACGTGTTTGTGTTCTACACCTGGTCTCTGTACAGTAGATACCATAGCTGATTTCTCTCTACTGACTGTCTCCAGACACCGCTTTTTCCATATCCCTGGGCTCTAAGGACCTTAGAATTTCCAAAGTGATATGAGGGTCTCTTGGGAGCTCAGCCTGGTATACAAGCCTATATCTTAGCCTCTCAGCAGGCTGAGGCACGAGGATCACAAATTCAAGGTTTGCCTGAGCTACAGAACTGGCTTAAGGCCAATCTGGGCAACTTGGCGAGAGCCTGTCTAAAAATATAAAGGGGGCTGGAGAGATGGCTTGAATGGTTAAGGCACTTGCCTGCAAAGCCTAAGGATCCAGGTTCAACTCCCCAGAACACACACGCAAGCCAGACGCACATTGTGGCATATGTTTCTGGAGTTCATTTGCAGTGGCTTGAGGCTCTGGCATGCTTTTTCTCTCTCTCTCTTTCCCTCCCTCCTTCTCAAATAAATAAACACACACACACACATATATAGAAAATAGCCAGGTGTGGTGGCACACACTTTTTTTTGTTTTGTTTTGTTTTTGGTTTTTGGTGTTTTCGAGGTAGGGTCTCACTCTAGCCCAGGCTGCCCTGGAATTCACTATGGAGTCTCAGGGTGGCCTCGAACTCATGGCGATCCTCCTACCTCTGCCTCCCAAGTGCTGGGATTAAAGGCGTGTGCCACCACGCCCGGCTGGTGGCACACACTTTTAATCCCAGCACTTGGGAGGCAAAGGTAGAAGGTTCAAGGCCACCCTGAGACTACATAGTGAATTCTAGGTTAGCCTGGGATAGAGTAAGACCCTACCTGAAAAAAACAAAAAATAAAATAAAATAAAAAATAAAAAGAAGCCTGGTATAGCACTAGCCCAGCACATATGAAGCCCTAGACTCAATCAATCCCTCATACCACACACACACATGCACACACTCACACTCAAAGAGTGTGTCTCAGGGAGGCCTCATATTCACAATGATCCTCCTACCTTGACCTCCTGGAATGCTGGGACTAAAGGCATGCACCACCACATTCGACTCTCCCAATATTTTTTTCTCAATATTTATTTATTTATTTATTTGAGAGTGACAGAGAGAGAGAAAGAGGCAGATAGAGAGAGAGAGAGAGAGAATGGGCGCGCCAGGGCTTCCAGCCACTGCAAACGAACTCCAGACGCGTGTGCCCCCTTGTGCATCTGGCTAACGTGGGTCCTGGGGAATTGAGCCTCGAACCAGGGTCCTTAGGCTTCACAGGCAAGCGCTTAACCACTAAGCCATCTCTCCAGCCCCTCAATATTTTTTTAATGTATATAAACACACAGTACTACATCCTCCACATCTGGCATTGAGACTTGTGTCACCCATCTGATTGTCGACCAACCATGTGCTTAACCACCATCTGTGCCTGGCAGCTGCCATAATTGAAGCCCAGGGCCAGAGTCTCTGGTGAAGATGCAGACAGCCTGGGAAGGAGTATGGAAAAAAGCTGACAGACGGAAGACCCCAGCTCAGGTCTGCTTCTCCAGATGGGCATTCTGACACCTGGGTGCCACTCCACATTGTCCAAGAAAATCCAAGGTGACACTGAGGCATAGCCCCGAGAGTCCTCACCACGAGATTGTCCCTGACAGCCCCAGCCTTGCAGCCTACTTCTCCCAGCTTTCAGGACCCTGCTTTGGCTGCTGGGTTCTGACAGTGGAGACAAGGCCAGGCAGAGAAATCCAGGGATGAGCATGTTTCCTCCAGCAGCCCCAGGCTTCATGGGCTTTCCTTTTATTTTATTTTATTTTTTTGTTCCTTTTTAAAAAAAATACATTGATTTCATTTTATTTATTTGAGAGAGAGAGAGAGAGAGAATGGGCACAGCAGAGCCTTCAACCACTGCAAACAACCTCCAGATACATGCACCACCTTGCGCATCTGGATTTCATGGGTCCTGGGGAATCGAACCTGGGTCCTTTGGCTTTGCAGGCAAGCACCTTAACTGCTAAGCCATCTCTCCAGCCCTTTTGCTCCTTTTTAAAAAAAAATTTTTTTAAGATCTATTTATTTATTAGAGACAGAGACAGGGAAAGAGAGAATGGATGTGCCAGAGCCTTCAACCACTGCAAACAAACTCCAGAAGCATGTGCCACCTTGTGCATCTGACTTATGTGGGACCTACAGAATCGAACCTAGGTCCTTAGGCTTCGCAGGTAAGCACCTTAACAGCCAAGCCATCTCTCCAGCCCTCATGGGCTTTCTTCTTTCTTTTTTCTTTTTCTTTCTTTTTTTTTTTTTTTTTTTTTTGTTTTTCGTTTTTTTCAAGGTAGAGTCTCACTCTAGCTCAGGCTGACCTGGAATTCACTATGTAGTCCCAGCGTGACCTTGTTCTCACAGTGATCCTCCTACCTCGGCCTCCTGAGTGCTGGGATTAAAGGCATGCGCCACCACACCCAGCTTCACAGTAAAGAGCCTCTTAGATACACCCCGCTCCTTAGATAAGCACCACACCCAGCCAGCCCTGCCTCCAGGTGTCTTCTGTAAAGCAGGCACAATGGGTGGCTTTTTGTCTGTAGGGACCATTGACCAGATGCTGTTGCGCAAACTGGGTTTTCCAATCCTTAGACCAGGCAATGCTAGGATGCTTCCCACACACCAGTACTATCTGAAGGTGAAACTGAATTTCCTTTACCCAAGTAAAGGAAGCCACCCTCTCCAGTCCCAGATGTGTCCCTGATAATCTCAGAGCTATCTTCCCTTCACCAAGACACCTGCTCAAGAGTTGACACCTCGGCCGGGCATGGTGGCACATGCCTTTCATCCCAGCACTCGGGAGGCAGAGGTAGGAGGATCGCCATGAGTTCAAGGCCACCGTGAGACTCCATAGTGAATTTCAGGTCAGCCTGGGCTAGAGGGAAATGCTACCTCAAAAAAAAAAAAAAAAAAAAAAAAAAAAAAAAAAAAAGTTGACACCTCAAAGAAATCTTCCCAACACTTTTCATCCTATGTGTTCCTTACCAAAGTCCTCCTGGCATGCCCGTGTCATACTGCCAGGACCTTTGTCAGGACCTGTTCTGTTGCAACCCCAGCCCTTACGATGGAGACTGACATAAATTGGGCACTTGCTATGGGCCAAGCACGGTTCTGAACATTTCACAAGTCAGGACTCAGCTATCTCTCCCTCTGCGTGAGTGAGACGTTTTCGTAACCCAGAACAGGAGAATGAGGCACAGGTTTCCTTCACTTGCTGGAGACCACACAGACAGGAAGCCGCACAGCCAGAATCCACTCCTGGGCAGGGCAGCTTCGAGGATCCAGGTTCTGGTCTCTGCTATTGAACCAGAGTCCTCTGTTTAGTGATGAATGATAAAAAGTAAAGGAGGGGGAACTGGAGGGATTGCTTAGTGGTTACAGCGCTTGCCTGCAAAGCCAAAGGACCCAGGTTCAATTGCCCAGGACCTACCTAAGCCAGTTGCACAAGGTGGTGCACGCGTCTGAAGTTCATTTGCAGTGGCTGGAGGCCCTGGAGCACCCATTCTCTCTCTCTCTCTCTCACTCTCTCTGCCTCTTTCCTTCTCTCACTCTCTCAAATAAATAAATAATAAAATTTAAAAAAATATAAAGGAAGGGGCTGGCTAGATGGTTCAGTGGGTAAAGTGCTTGCTATGCTAGCGTGAGGTACTGAGTTTTTTGTTGTTGTTGTTGTTTGTTTTTTCGAGGTAGGGTCTCACTCTAGCTCAGGCTGTCCTGGAATTCACTATGTAGTCTCAGGTTGGCCTCAAACTCAGTGATCCTCCTACCTCTGCCTCCCCAGTGCTGGGATTAAAGGTGTGCACCACCAGGCCCAGCTTCAGCTCTTTTTGTTGTTGTTGTTGTTGTTTGTTTATTGTTTTTTTTATTTACTTGAGAGAAAGAGGCAGATAGATAGAGAGCATGGGTGCGCCAGGGCCTCCAGCCACTGCAAACGAACTCCAGACGCGTGCGCCCCCTTGTGCATCTGGCTAATGTGGGTCCTGGGTAATCGAGCCTCGAACTGGGGTCCTGGCTTCACAGGCAAGCGCTTAACCGCTAAGCCATCTCTCCAGCCCTTCAGCTCTTTTTTTAAAACAAGTTTTTTCATTTATTTATTCGTATGTGCTTGTGTGTGTGTGTGCGTGCGCTCGTGTGTACACGCATGCCAGGGTCTTTTGCCAGCAAATGCCAGGAGCACGCAGCACTTTGCACCCAGCTTTACATGGATGCTGGAGAAATGAACCTGGACCAAAAGACTTCCCTAGCAAATGTCTCTCATCACTGAGCCATCTCCCAAGCCCCTCAGCTCATTTCCCCCCACAATATCTCAAGTGTGCTGAGGTTGGTATCAAGTCCATTACTTGGATGGAGAAGAAAAAAGGGACTGGAATGCAATGCAGTCCAGAGCCTTGGGGTGGGTGCTCAGTGTGGGTTCAGTGAGTGGGTGACTGAGCTGTCAGGGCTGAGTGGCCTTTGCACAGGAGACAGAAGGCATGGGAAGACAAAGGGAGGGCCTTTGCTGAGGAGAGCCCGGGATTAGGAGAGCCGTTCATGCCCAGAGAAATACCAGCCAGCCCGAAGCTGCTAGAGCCAAGAAGAGGAGGCAGAGGCGGAGCCTAGCAAGATGGTGCTTGAAGGTCTGAGGGAGTAGGAATATGGAAAACCAAAGGCAGAAGGAAAAGAAAAGGAGCCCTGCAGACCCCAGGAGCGCGCTCACTGGTTGAAGGTCAAAAAACTTCAGCACAGCAGACAGAATTGCTATGAGGGCCGCCTGCACAGACAACGTGTGCTTTTTTAAGTGTCGTGGCAAACAGCAGCATTGAAAATTCCATGCACTGAGCCGGGCGTGGTGGCATATGCTTTTAATCCCAGCACTAGAGAGGCAGAGGTAGGAGGATCACCATGAGTTCCAGGCCACCTTGAGGCTTCATAATGAATTTCAGCTCAGCCTGGACTACAGCAAAACCCCACCTTAAAAAAAAAAAAAAAAAAAAAAATCATGAACTATACTGCGGAAGGCTGAAGCCTAACTGACCTTTGAGTTTAACTTATCAGCGGTTCGCTCTCATCTCTAAGTATCAGCCATGAACCTCATAAAACACTTTATACACTTTATGATCTCATTTACTGAAGGAAACTTTTTTTTGGGGGGGGGGTTTCAAGGTAGGGTCTCACTCTGTTCCAGGCTGACCTGGAATTAACTATATGGTCTCAGGGTGGCCTTGAACTCACAGCCATTCTCCTACCTCTGCATGCTAGGATTAAAGGCGTGCGCCACCATGCCCAGCTACTGAAGGAAACTCTTTAAGATAAGAAATCTGGGAGCTGGAGAGATGGCTTAACCATTTAGGCGCTTGCCTACAATGCCAAAGGACCCTGGTGCACAAGGTGGCACATGCATCTGGGGTTCGTTTGCAGTGGCTGGAGGCCCTGGTGTGCCCATTCTCTCTGTCTCTGTCTCTCTCTCTGCCTCTTTCTCAAATAAATAAATTTTAAAAAAGAAAAAAATATGTAAGCTATGGGCTGGAGAGATGGCTTAGCTGTTTAAGGCACTTACCTGTGAAGCCTAATGACCCAGGTTCGATACACTAGTACTCATGTAAGCCAGATGCACAAGGTGATGCCTGCGTCTAGAGTTCCTTTGCAATGGCTAGAGACCCTGGTTTGCCCATTCTCTCTATATATCTTCCTCTTTCTCTCTGTAATCCTCTAATAAATAAATTTAAAATATCTTTTTTTGTTTTCTGCCTGGCCTTATTTCTTTTTTAAAAAAAAATATTTTATTTTAGGCCGGGTGTGATGTTGCACACCTTTAATCCCAGCACTTGGGAGGCATGGGTAGGTGGATCGCCATGAGTTCGAGGCCACCCTGAGACTACATAGTTAATTCCAGGTCAGCCTGGGCCAGACTGAGACCCTACCTTGAAAAACCAAAATAAATAGATAAATAAATAAAATAAGAAATAAAAACTAAAGAAATAGGCAGCCATGTAACACAACTAAAAGGATCAGTGAGGCAAAGAAAGGAGATGGTTTGGAATACTCTATTCTGAACCTAGTGGGCATTAGCAACAGGCTAATGAGAGGCACCCACAAAAGAGTTATCTTCCAGGATCCGGAGATGAACATTCCTTTGCCTATCTGGTAGATCCAATGCAATCTCAGTTGTTCCTATAATTTGGGATGTAGAGGGAATGTGTGGTGGTTTGATTCAGGTGTCCCCCATAAACTTATGTGTTCATGGAAGGGCTTATTTTGGTTCACAGTTTTGAGGGGAAGTTTCATCATGGTGGAGAAATCGTGGGCAGGAGCAGATAGCTGGACATCACATGTTCACGTAGTAGGGAGGAAGCAGGGCTGGACTGTAGAAACCCAAGCCTGGGCTGGGGAGATGGCTCAGCAGTTAAAGGCACTTGCTCGCAAAGCCTGCTGGCCAGGGTTTGATTCTCTAATACCCATCTAAAGCCAGATGTACAAAGTGGCACATGTATCTGGAGTTCATTTGCAGCGGCAAGAGGTCTTAGTATGCCCATACTCACTCTCTCTGTCAAATAAATACATAAAAAATATTAAAAATAAAGACCCAAAGCTCACCCACAGTGACACACTGCCTCCAGCAAGGCTCCACCTCCCAAAGGCTCTGCCCAAACAGCATTACCATCTGGGCATTAAGCATTCATACAGCCGAGGCTATCAGATATTTTGCATTCAAGCCACCATACCTTCAAAGACAGATTCCTCTGCAGAGCCTGGCAACCCTGGTGATGCCTCATGTTTTAGACACTAGACTTCCAGCATTGTGATAGTATGAAGCTTCTCTAATTTTAAGCCCCTGAATGCATAAGGCTTGTTACAGAAGCCACAGGAAACAAAGATAGCAAGGGGGGACTGGGAACAAGCTGTCACTGCAGGGCAGCACCAAGGACAGTTTAATGATCATGAACTAAAGCCAGCGTGGCTTCCTCCTGCTGTCTACAGGAGCACAGGCGCAGGGGTGGCATGGGCACAGAGAGCGCCCAGCAAAGCAGGGGAGGCCAGGGAGATGCAGGTGCATGCCAGGAGAAACTATAACGATGGGCTGGGCATTCCTCCAGAGATGACAGGCAGGGGTGGTGCTCAAGGGATCATGGAGTTACTGGTGCCAGGGAGGGAGGAGGACAGAGCAAGTGGGGTGAGGGAGAGTAGGATGCTTCAAACTGAGATGACAGACTGGTGATCATAATGCCAGGGTCTAGGGCAGGGGTCTGTAGACTCCATCCCCCAGGCCAAATCCATCTTCCGCCTGTGTATGCACGAGAGCTTCAGGGAGGCACAGCCAGCCTGGGCTTCCATGGTCTGTGCACAGCACGGACCAGCAGCAGAGCTGAGAAGCTTTGAGAGAAACCTGAGGACTCACTAAGTCTCAGATACATACGCCCTGGTGCTCCTCCCCACTGGGTGTGTGTGTGTGTGTGTGTGTGTGTGTTTGAGGCAGGGTCTCACTCTAGCCCAAGCTGACCTGGAACTCACTCAGTAGTCCCAGTCTGGCCTTCAGCTCAAAGAGATCCTTCTACCTCTGCCTCCTGAGTGCTGAAACTAAAAGTATGTGTCACCCCACCCAGCTTCCCTGGCTCTCTGTGGAAGAGTTTGCCAAGCCTTGTTCTGTGGCATGAGCGGCTATTAGAATAAGGGCAGAGCCGGGCGTGGTGACACACGCCTTTAATCCTGGCACTCAGGAGGCAGAGGTAGGAGGATCGCCATGAGTTCGAGGCCACCCTGAGACTGCATAGTGAGTTCCAGGTCAGCCTGGGCTAGAGTGAGATTCTACCTCAAAAAAATCAAAATAAATAAATAAATAAAATAGAATAAGGACAATGCCATGGGAGGGCAGGAGATCTGAGATGGTGTTCCATGTTCCCCACAGTTCTTGAAGTGGCCCAGAACAGAGACAGTCATATGGAGGGCAGGGTGGGTGAACAGCATGGGCCCAAGCTCTCTCTCCTCCAGGCCATCAGACTTGGAAAATAGGCACCGTCATGCTTTTGTTGCAGTTCTAGAGGTCTGGGGCAAAGGCCTTGGGGCCCCTGTTCCTCTCTCACAGCTTCCCTGGTCCTGGAGCCTGAAAGTTACAGCTAATACTCCAGCCTGGATCATGGGGGCACTATCTTTAGGATGTGGGTTCTTCCACCAGAAGATTTCCTGAGGGGCTGAGGAATTAAGAAGAGTTGAATGGGCTGGACATGATGGCACACACTTTTAATCCCAGCACTCAGGAGACAGGTAGGAGGATCCTTGTGAGTTCAAGGTCAGCCTAGGATTACAGAGAGAGTTCCAGGACAGCCTGGGCACTAGAGTGAGACCCTAAAAAAAAAAAAAAAAAAAAAAAGAGCAGTGGAATGGCGATGGAGGTCAGGAATAAAGCACTGTAGGCATCCTGGGCTGTGCTCGTTCGCAGTAAGGCATTTGCTCCTGCCACGGGCGTGCTCTTGCCATGAGCTAAACTCACCTCTTACTTGTAATAGTCCACCAGCACAGAACTGGAAAAGCTGGTTTTCTGTGTGTTCAAGTCCAGGTATGTCGTGAAGATCATCAAGGTAGGAATTTTCCAAAACTATTTTTATTGGGCTGGAGGGATGGATTAGCAGTTAAGGCGCTTGCCTGCAAAGCCAAAGGACCCAGGTTGAATTCCCCAGGACCCACATTAGCCTGATGCACAAGGGGGCACACATGTATGGAGTTTGTTTGCAGTGGCTGGAGGCCCTGGCACGCCCATTCTCTCCCTCTGTCTCTATCAAATAAATGAATAAGTAAAAATAAAATATTTAAAAAATAAAATATTAAAAATATTTTTATTGGACTGGAGAGATTGCTTAGTGGTTAAGGCACTTGTCTATAAAACCTAAGGACCCATGTTTGACTTGCCAGATCCCATGTAAGCCAGATGCACAAGGTGATGCACGTGCAAGGTTTCACATGTGCACAAGGTGGCGTATGCATCTGGAGTTCAATTGCAATGGCTGGAGGTCCTGGTGTGCCATTTCTCTCTCTCTTTTTCTGTCTTATAAAAAAGACCAGTCTGAAGCTGGGCATGGTGGCACACACCTTTAATCCCAGCACTCGGGAGGCAAAGGTAGGATCACAGTGAGTTTGAGGCCACCTGAGACTACAGAGTGAATTCCAGGTCAGCCTGAGCTAGAGTGAGACTATACCTCGAAAAGGGGGGGGGGGGGAAGGCCAGTCTGTTGAGCTTGCTTCAAAAATATATTTTTATCCAGGCATGGTGGTGCACGCCCTTAATCCCAGCACTCGGGAGGCAGAGGTAGGAGGATTGCCATGAGTTTGAGGCCACCCTGAGACTACATAGTTAATTCCAGGTCAGCCTGGATCAGAGTGAGACCCTACCTTGAAAAACAAAACAAAACAAGAACAAAAAAAATTTTTTTTTTTACTTATTTGGAAGCAGAGAGAGAGGGGAGGGGGAGAGAGAGAGAGGGAGGGAGCAAGGAAGGGAGGGAAAAAAGGAGGGAGGGAGAGAATGGATATGCCAGGGCCTCTAACTGCTATAAACAAGCTCCAGATGCATGTGGCACTTTGTGCATCTGGCTTTATGTAGGTACTGGGGAGTCAAACTAGGGTCATTAGGCTTTGCAGGCAAGAGCCTTAACTGCTGAGTCATCTCTTCAGCCTCCAAGGTAGGAATTTGAGATGCGCTTGCAAGGAAGGAATTATCCAGTGTCATATAGGGCCCACCCCTGCCCAAGCTTGATGACCACAGCTCTCTTATGAGCAACTTGCTGTGAAAGCACATATCACATTTGAAATGGCATGGCCCACAAGAGATGATGGGGCACTCCCAGCTTCTGAAAACTCTGGTAACTCGTCTATTCTCTTGATCAGAGAGATGATGGGGGCCCCAGAAACTGGATTTCAAGTAGTACACAGCCTGTAAGAGGAGAGGCAAAGCAGAGGAAAAAGATCCTCAATGCTTCCAAGGGAAGCCACTTGGTCAGCATAGCCCTGATTCACCCTAACAGGTGGCGCAAACACTG
Source organism: Dipus sagitta (assembly GCA_036346955.1). Taxonomy (NCBI): domain Eukaryota; kingdom Metazoa; phylum Chordata; class Mammalia; order Rodentia; family Dipodidae; genus Dipus; species Dipus sagitta. The sequence continues at coordinate 126,350,104 of CM070773.1, forward strand.
ACAGCCATGGAGCTCCTCCCAGGTCCCTACAGTCTCTCCTAAAGAGCCACTATTAACCTTCAAAAGTCCACACTTGATCACATTTTGGCTACCTACTTGGTCTTAAACACTCAGAGAGGAAAGCATAACCAAAAATATTATAATGTAAACAAGATTTTTGGCTTATACTCATCACTGTTTGACACTGAATACAGATCCCTAGTTTTTTTTTCTTTTTTTTTGGGGGGGGGGTCCTATATTTAAGCCCTAATCATACTAAGCTCTTATATTAACTTATGCCTCCCAACAGGACCTGATCCTCTTTTACTGCCTTAAAAAAGTTATTTACTTATTTTCAAGCAGAGAGAGATAGAGAGAAGAGAGACAGATAGAGAGAGAATGGGCACGCCAGGGCCTCTAGCCATTGCAAATGAACTCCAGACACATGTGCCCCTTTGCATCTGGCTTACGTGGGTCCTGGGGAATTGAACTGAGGTGCTTTGGCTTTGCAGGCAAACACCTTAACTGATAAACCATCTCTCCAGCCCCTCTTTTACTGTCTTGATAATAATAATCTTCTCTCCCCTCCCCTCCCCCCGCCTCTTTTTGGCTTTTTTGAGATAGGGTCTTGTTCTAGCCCAGGCTGACCTAGAATTCTCTATTTAATCTCAGGCTGGCCTCAAACTCACAGAAATCCTCCTACCTCTGCCTCCCTAGTACTGGGATTAAAGGTGTGTGCCACCATGCGTGGCTTGATAATAATCTTAATGGCTTGCTTTCTTCCTTTTTTTTTTTTTTCTTTCTTTCCTTTTTTTCTTTCTTTTTTATTTTTTTGGTAGGGTCTCACTCTAGCTCAGGCTGACCTGGAATTCACTATGTAGCCTCAGGGTGGCCTCAAACTCATGGTGATCCTCCTATCTCTGCCTGCGGAGTGCTGGGATTAAAGGTGTGTGCCGCCACACCTGGCTCTGATTCTCTTTACCAAGCTTACACTTAAACTTCTGTCTCTTCCCAACAGAAGAAAATCATTTCCTACTGCCTTGAACTGTTAAAGTTGTTGTCGCTCAATGCTTTCCCAGGGCCAAAAGCAAAAAGACCTACATACTGAAGGTAATGAGACCTCAGACAGCTCACAAGTTTCTCCCTTGGACTTCTAGATAGTTCTCCTCTGGGAGAGACTAACTGCTACACCATGTGACCCCATTCAGCTTGAAGAAGGCATAGAATGATCATCGCCCCATTCTCTCTAACGGCAGTTAAGAGTTTCTTCTCAGTAGGGAGGGATGAAGGAGAAATAGGAGAAAGCTAGCTTCTTTCAGGCAGTTAGTTATAGACAGAAACCCACCAAGGGAACAAGGAGATGCTATTCTGTCCAGCTCGGCAAAACTGAAACTTGGGTCTCATCTTGTCTCTCCAAGATGGCTGCCAGTGACACAGTCAACAGGAACTTCCTGCTGGTTCTTCAGCTCAGCCTCCCTGGGTAAGCCCCGGCCAGCGAGTCTGAACTAATCAGGTCTCTGCTTACACATCTGAGCCTGATGCTGAGCCTTAGCCTGATTGGATGCCTGAACACATAAAGGAGGTACGCACATAGCCCAGCTTTCTCGTCTGCTCTTTTCCTTGTGCCCCATGACCTGGCCTGAACATCACTGTGGCTGGGACCAGCATGGCTGGGAAGGTGGGGGGGATACATATCTTGGCTTGGGTATTTTTCTTCTTGTCTTCTGTTGCAGTCAGGGTCTCATTGCTGGCAGAAATCACCCGACCAAGAGCAGCTTTTGGGAAAAAAAAGGTTTATTTTGGCTTACAGACTACAGAGGAAGCTCCATGATGGCAGGGAAAATGATGGCATGAGCAGAGGGTGGACATCACCCCCTGGCCAACACAAGGTGGACAATAGCAACAGGACAGTGTGCAAACACTGGCAAAGGGAAACTGGCTATAATATCTATAAGCCCATCCCCAACAATACACTGTCTCCAGAAGGCGTTAGTTCCCAACTCAGCTGGGAACCTAGCATTCAGAACATGTAAGTTTGGGGGCGACACCTGAATCACACCACCACACTTTCTATCTGTGTTATGCTTTAGGAGTACCCTCTCACTTCACTACTTCTTTCTTTCTTTTTTTTAAAATTTTTTTTATTTTTATTTATTTATTTGAAAGTGGCAGAGAAAGAGGCAGATACATAGAGAAGGAGAGAGAGAATGGGCGCACCAGGGCCTCCAGCCACTGCAAACGAAGTCCAGACGCGTGTGCCCCCTTGTGCATCTGGCTAACATGGGTCCTGGGGAATCGAGCCTCGAACAGGGGTCTCTAGGCTTCACAGGCAAGCGCTTAACCACTAAGCCATCTCTCCAGCCCTTCTTTCTTTCTTTTCTTTTTTTATTTTTGGTTTTTCGAGGTCGGGTCTCACTCTAGCCCAGGCTGACCTGGAATTCACTATGGAGTCTCAGGGTGGCCTTGAACTCATGACAATCCTCCTACCTCTGCCTCCTGAGTGCTGGGATTAAAGGCATGTGCCACCACGCCCGGCTCACTTCACTATCTCTTAATCCTCTCTGGCCAGCTATTTGAAGGGGCTTCTATGTCCATATTCCGTGTGTGTGTGTGTGTGTGTGTGTCTACCCCAGCCAATTCCTGTGTATCAATTTCCCCTAAATAATTCTCATAGATTATGATTTCTCCCTAAATAAACTCAATAATTTATAATTTTAAAAATAAAATAAACTGGGGGTGGTGGAGCATGCCTTTAATCCCAGCACTTGGGAGGCAGAGGTAGGAGGATTGCCATGAGTTTGAGGCAACCCTGAGACTACATAGTGAATTCTGGCTAATAAATGAGTTTAAAAAATTGTGTTTCGCAAAAGTTTTTTGTTTTGTTTTGTTTTGTCTGTCTGTCTTTTTTTCTTTTTTTCAAGGTAAGGTCTCACTGTAGCTCAGGCTGACCTGGAATTCACTATGTAGTCTCAGGGTGGCCTTGAACTCACAATGAATCTCCTACCTCTGCCTCTCAAGTGCTGGGATTAAAGGCATGAACCACCATGACCAGCTGTTGGTTTTCAATTTTTTTTTCGAGGTAGGGTCTCGCTCTAGCCCAGGCTGACCTGTATCCACTATGGAGTCTCAGGGTGGCCTCAAACTCATGGAAATACTCCTACCTCTGCCTCTCGAGTGCTGGGATTAAAGGCATGTGCCACCATGGCCGGCAATTTTTTTTATTTTTTATTTTATTTTATTTTTTTTGGGGGGGGTTGGGTTTTTCGAGGTAGGGTCTCACTCTAGCCCAGGCTGACCTGGAATTCACTATGGAGTCTCAGGGTGGCCTCAAACTCACGGCGATCCTCCTACCTCTGCCTCCCGAGTGCTGGGATTAAAGGCGTGTGCCACCACGCCCGGCTCGGCAATTTTTTTTAATTTAAATATTTATTTATTTATTTGAGAGACAGAGAAAGAGGCACAGAGAGGGATATAGATATAGATAGATAATGGGTGTGCTAGGGCATCCAGACATTGCAAATGAACTCCAGATGTATGCGCCCCTTGTGCATCTGGCTTATGTGGGTCCTGGGAAATCGAAGCTGGGTCTTTGGCTTTGCAGGCAAGAGTCTTAACCACTAAGGCATTTCTCGAGCCCTGGTTTTCAATTTTTGCAGGTAGGGTCTTGCTCTAGCCCAGGATGACCTGGAACTCACTGTGTAGTCTCAGGGTGGCCTCGAACTCTCGGCGTTCCCAAGTGCTGGGATTAAAGGCGTGTACCACCACGCCCGGCTCCCAAAAGGTTTAACTGAGGGAGGACCCTCTCTGAATGTTAGCAGCACCCTGCCATGGGCTGGGGTCCCAGGCTACATAAAAAGGAGTTAAGCCCCAGCATTCATCCTCTCTGCTGACTGACTGTAGACACAATGTGACCACCTACTGCATCCATGTTCCTGCTGCCGTGCTTCCCCTGCCATGATGGCCTATGAGCCGAATAAACACTTCTTCCTTAGCTGCTTTTTTTTTTTTTTTTTTTTGAGGCAAGCCCAACAGACTGGCCTTTTAAAAATATTATTTATTTATTTGTTTATTTATTTATTTATTTATTTAACAGAGAAAGAGAGAGAGAATGGGCGCACCAGGGCCTCCAGCCACTATAAACGAACTCCACATGCGTGCGCCCCCTTGTGCATCTGGCTAACGTGGGTCCTGGGGAATCGAACCAGGGTCCTTTGGCTTTACAGGCAAACACCCCAACTGCTAAGCTATCCCTCAAGCCCTGACCTTTTTTTTTTTAAGTAAATTTTATTTATTTGATTTGCGAGAGAGAAGAAGCAGATAGAGAGAAAATGGGCATGGCAGGGCCTTCAGCCTCTGCAAACAAACTCCAGACACATGCGCCACCTCGTGGATCTGGCTTATGTGGGTCCTGGGGAATCGAACCTGGGTCCTTTGGCTTTGCAGGCAAATGCTTTAACCACTAAGCAATCTCTATATCTCAGACTGGCCTTTTTTATGAGAGCAAGAATGAGCGAGAGAGAGAGAGAAAGAAAGAGAGAGAGAGGGAATTGATGTGCCAGGGCTTCAAGCCACTGTAATCAAACTTCAGATACGTGCGCCACCTTGTGCACAAGTGCAAGCTTGAGCATGCGTCACCTTGTGCATCTGGCTTACATGGGATCTAGAGAGCAAAACGTGGGTCCTTGAGCTTCACAGACAAGCACCTTAACCGCTAAGCCGTCTGGGGAATTGAACCTGGGTTCTTTGGCCTTGCAGGCAAGCACCTTTAACTGCTAAGCCATCTCTCCAGCCCAAAAAGACAAATTTTAAATAAGCTAAAAATGTCTGGTATGGTAGCTCGTACCTATCATCATGGCACTCTGGAGGCTGAGGCAGGAGGATTTCAAGTATGAAGACAGCCTAGGCTACACAATCAGTTCAAGACCACTTTGTGATAGATCCCAAGACCCTATCTGTGAGCAAACAAATAAAATTTAAAACCAAAGCCCAGTGTGGTGGCACACACCTTTAACCCCAGCACTTGGGAAGCAGAGGTAGAAGGACTGCTATGAGTTTGAGGTCACCTTGAGATTACATAGTGAATCTGAAGTCAGCCTGGGCTAGAGTGAGACCCTACTGATGCAGAATTTGGGGGTTCATGAGGGGCTCCCCCAAATTTATGAATCCCAAGTTTGGGTTCTGTCCTACCTTTAACAAATAATTGATAAAAAAGAAACAGACCCAAGAAGGACAAATTATGAATTATTAAGTTTATTTATGGAGAAATCATAAATTGTGGGGTTTATTTTCGGCAGAAATAAATTGTGGGGTTTATTTAAGGGAGATTATGATCTAGGAAGGAAGGCTGGAACAAAGTCACAAACACGTGGGAAGTAGAAAACATGTTCTCCTGTGGAAAATACCGCATAGTTTATAAGGCTCCTTTTCAGAAAAATTGAGGCTTTTAGAGAAAGACTGGAGTAGAGCCACAAGCACGTGGAGGGGAGTTCATAAAGCCCACATAAGAGAAACTTAGGCTTTCAAGGAGAGATTAGAGTAGAGCTTCAAGCACATGGAATATAGAACTTAGGTAAATATGTAGGGAGGCTTAGGAGGAGCCCACATGGCATCTGCTGTGTGGTTTCCCATGGAGGGAAGTGAAGAGGAGAAGATGGTGGGGCTCGAAGGAAAATATCAAAGCAGACACCAAGAAATTCAGAGGAGAAATGAGTAATGAAGAGAGCTACACTCATGGTTACCCCGAGTTTAAAGAAATTACACAGGTTAGCAGGCCTGGAGTCAGTGCGAGCACCCACGTGTTCGATTTGGAGTGTAAGGAAAATACATCGTGGTAGATTCAGAAACCAGAGGAAAATCATGCATGTAATCAAAGAGGTTACCCCAAGTTTAAAGCAGAGGCAAGCAGAAAAGTTCCCCCAGACCAAGATACCGTGATATACTCTCCCTCCTCCCCAGCCAGGCTGGATGAGGGGAAGCCAGACTCATGAGTGTCCAAGCGGCACAAGGGTAATTCCAGGAGAATCCCACACAGAGAAAAATGCCAGACAGAAATGCAAGGGGAAGGCCTGACTGGTTTGTAGATTTGGAGGGCAGACCTCAGAGCCAGCAACCTGGGCTGTCTATCTAGGTAGCATGCCACACTGTGGGCAGCAGGGGCACTGTAGATCAGTCTCCATCAGACACAAGTTCCATTCCTGTCAAGAGTGCTGTTCTTGTACCAGGGCAAGGTGGCATGTAAGTGGCATCTCCTGGTTCTCTCTGGGCCTCAATCTCTAGCTGAAACTACCTAAAAGGACCTAGCTTTCTCCTATCCTCCTTCACCACCTCAAAAAATAAAAATAAAAACAAAAATTTTTAATTAAAAAAAGAAACGGGATGAAGGGATGGCTTAGCAGTTGAGGCGTCTGCCTGCAAAGCCAAAGGACCCAGGACCTGTTCCTCAGGACCCACATTAGCCAGATGCACAAGGGGGGCGCACACATCTGGAGTTCATTTGCAGTGGCTGGAGGCCCTGCCATGCCCATTCTCTCTCTCTCTCTCTCTCTCTCTCTCTCTCCCTCTTTCTCTGTCAAATAAGTAAAAATAAAAATATTTTTAAAAAGGGGAGGCTGGAGAGATGGCTTAATGGTTAAGGCACTTGCCTGCAAAGCCTAAGAACCCAGGTTCAATTCTCCAGGTCCCACATAAGCCAGATGCACATGGCGGGACATGCATCTGGAGTTTGTTTGCATTGGCTAGAAGCCCTGGTGCTCCCATTCTCCTCCCCCACCCCCGTCTTTAAGAAATAAATAAAAGATTTTTTAAAAATTAGCCAGGCGTGGTGGCACACACCTTTAATTCCAGCACTTAGGAGGCAGAGGTAGGAGGATCACCAAGAGTTCAAGGCCACCCTGAGACTACATAGTGAATTCCAGGTCAGCCTGGACTAGAGTGAGACCCTACCTTGAAAATAAAAAGAAAGAAAGAAAAAAAAAAAAAAAAAAAAAAAAAAAACCTCTTTGCCTCTGATCTCTCCCCCAATCCTTTGGTCTGGAAAACTCCCACTCATCTCTTGGGAATAGATCAAAGGTCACCCCTAGACTGGTTCCCTGACACCCCAGGATTATAGCTGGACTCTTCTAAACTCCAGAGGTTCAGCTACCAGTGGAATTTGTAAGCATGGGACCCAAGTGCCTGAACTGAACTGGCTTCTCTGGCTATTTTGTTAAGTTGTTGTTTTTTATTAATTTGAGACACACACACAGAGAGAGTGTGTGTGTATGAGTACACCAGGGCCTCTTGCCACTGCAAACAAACTCCAGACGCATGTGCCACTTTGTGTGTCTGGCTTTCTGTAGGTGCGGGGGAATCAAACCAGGGCCATCACTCTTTGCAAGCAAGTGCCTTTAACTACTGAGCCATCCCCTCCCTACCCCCGCCGCCCGGCCTGTTTGTTTTCAGACAGGGTCTCATTTTAACCCCGGGCAGCTGAGCTGGAAATCACCCCGTAGCCCCAGGCTGGCCTCCGACCTCAGCCTCAGTGCTAGGATTAAAGGCAGGTGCCACCACACCTGGCGGAACTGGCTTCTCAAGGAGCTCCCCTCTCCCACTCTAGGAGCAGAGGCCCTTATCTGAGCTTTCAGGGATGGGGCTTGTTGTGTGGCCATTGCTCAGGCCCAGGGCATGGGCCTCCCATAGGGCACAGCCTTGCTTGTGAGAGAGGAGGGGCTGCTGGGAAGGGCAGATCTGTAGAGAGCCCATGTAGCCCCATCTCAGAGCTGGCAGAAGAGGCCACACATAGGGAAGAGGCCAGCTGGCAGGAAGTTCTCCTACTGTTCACAGGCTACAGACAGAGGGTTCTCAACCAGGGTGACTCACCAAGAGAGGACACTGGATACAGTGGAGCTGCTGCCCTCCAGGGACCGTGACTCCATCTTCTAATACATATTGGAGGCAGGGGAGCAGGACCATGGACAAACCCCAACCCAGACAGAGCCAGGGCTCAACGCGTTAAACAAACAGAATGTATTTATGAGCAGGAATGCTACCCAGCATACAGTGCAAACTCTCCAAAGTCTTGAGATCACAAGCAAGGGAACCGAGGCCACACCCAGAAGCGTCCTTTCAATTCCTGGCTCTGCTCTTCGGGGCCAAGGATGGGCCACCAGGGGGCAGACATGCTCCATCACCCCGCAGGATCCCCACGCTAGCTGCGACCTGGACCGTCCAACATCTCCAACATCTCCATTTCAGGGCACAAAGCCCTTCTTGCCTCAGTGGTAATGGCTGAGCTCTTCTACTCTCCAACAGTTCATCTGCTAATTCCAAGTCCAATCAAATTCATCAACGTGGGATCCAAGTAATTGAGGCCTTTCAAGAAGTCCCCCGAACCGCTTCCTTCCAGAACTGGGTGTGTTAGGGAAGCAGGTGGATTTTTCTAAATGGGATAATCCATATGCAGAATAGCTGGCTTCAGCTGCCTCAGGGCTGGTCACCCAATTCATCACGCATCTAATGTGCATACTCACAACACAACACACACACACACACACACACACATACACACACATGACTGGCTATAAGCTTCTCACATCCACTCAGGATCGCAATGAGTACAGTACCACGTGGCTCCCCAGCTCCCCTGGGGACAAAGGGAGTTAATGGGAAAAGGGAGCGCACCCCTCAGAAGGCTGAAGGGTGGTCCACGCTGAGGTAGGAGGAGACGGATACCTGCAGGGGCCTGGAAACTCTCCAGTCCCTGAAATTCCCTGATAGAAAGAAGGCATGGCCTTGGAGTGGCTCTGCAGATAGCCAGGAGGAGAAACTGGAGTCCTTTTTGGATATGCTGAAGTGGAGGTCAAAGGCAGGGTACAAATCACACAAGAAGGCCAGTTGTGCTGTCTGTTCACTGCAGGGCACTTAACTTTTCGTGTGCGGTGCTGGGGATCGAACCCAGAGCATACTAAGCACACCCTTTATCACTAGGCTGCGCCCACCACCTGCATCACTGAGTGAGGCTGGCCGCCCTGGCCCTGAAGGAACCCAGCCCCTTCCCGGGCTGCCAGCCTTCCCTAGCCTCTTGGACCATCCTGTGGTCTCAGCATTCAGGCTGAAGCCAGCACTGTCCTCACTCTAGGCATGACTCTTCCCCAGCAGGCCCCTCAGAAGAGGAAGATGCTAGGGGCCTCTGGGGAATCATGCCAGAAAATGCACCAGCAGGGGCTCCAAAAGCTAGGCTCGTGGGTCGCAGAGGGGGCAAGGAGCCATTCTGGCTGCTCCACAGGTCAATGCCCAGCTGGCCTTCTGAAGACACGACACATAGCAGTGGAAGTTTTCCACCATGGCTACTGCCTCAAGCCTTGCCCAGCCCGCAACCACAGGGAGGCCGGTGCTGTGGAGGCTGTGGAACTCGGCCCAGAGACAGCCACAAAGTTCTGGGAGTGGGGGTGGGGGGCCTTGAAGGACTCGGGACCCCAGTGCAGGGTTGCTCTGCTAGGGGTCAGCCCACTTCGCCTGTGACATGGCCACACCAGCTTGGTTAGCTGGGCTTCATGCCAGCGTCGGGCACGCCAAGGGGCAGGGGCTTCTCCTCGTGGCTCTGCAGCAGAGTCTCTGGGATCTCCAAGTGAGACTGAGAGGAGCACTCCTCCTGGGAGAAGGGGACCTGTTCGTCGTTTGGGGAGCCCGAAGGGTTGGTGTGTGCATTCCCCACTGTGGCACTGGCTTGGGAGGCGCACTGTGAGCTGTGGTCAGAGCTGCTGCACACACTTACAATGCACGTCACGTTCACGTGGGTCCCCTGGTGGCCGGGGGAGGAATCTGTGAAGTACAAGACGGGGGGGGGGGGGGGGTGTCAGTCTGGAGGCCCTGGAAGAGGTGTGTCTTTCTTTGCAGCCTGCCTCCCATCCCAGAGGCTGACTGAGACCTGTGTGAAAGAGCAGTCTACCAGGAACCAAGAGACCAGAGAGTCTAGCCCATCTCTACTATGGGACAAGTCACTTAAACTCATGTGCCTCAGTTTCCTCATCGCCTAGCTGTCCATTGAACTAAAGCAGACAAAAGTGCTCCAAGGGGCCCAGGGAGATAGGGGGCTCAGCAGTTGAAACACTTGTTTGCAAAGCCCATTGGTACAGGTTCAATTGCCCAGTACGCACATAAAGCTGGGTACTGCACAAAGTGGTCCTTTTTATTGGTTTTTGAGGTAGGGTCTCACTGTAGTTCAGGCTGACCTGGAATTCACTATGTAGTCTCAGGGTGGTCTTGAACTCACGGCGATCCTCCTAACTCTGCCTTCCCTGTGAGGGGATTAAAGGCGTGCACCACCACGCCCAGTTTCCCTGGAATGCTTTTAAAAATTGTTTTTGTTAACCAAAAAAAAAAAAAAAAAAAAAAAGCCGGGCGTGGTGGCGCACGCCTTTAATCCCAGCACTCGGGAGGCAGAGGTAGGAGGATCACCGTGAGTTCAAGGCCACCCTGAGACTCCATAGTGAATTCCAGGTCAGCCTGGGCTAGAGTGAGACCCTACCTCGAAAAACCAAAAAAAAAAAAAAAAAATTGTTTTTGCATGGTGGCCTTTAACCCCCTCACTCGGGAGGCAGAGGTAGGAGGATCGCCATGAGTTCAAGACCACCCTGAGACTACATAGTGAATTCCAGGTCAGCCTGAGCTACAGTGAGACCCTACCTCAAAAACCAAAAACAATGGGGCTGGAGAGATGGCTAGGTGGTTAAGGCACTTGCATACAAAGCCAAAGGACCCAGGTTCAACTCCCCAGTACCCACGTAAGCCAAATACACAAGGGTGTGCACATATCTGGAGCTCGTTAGCAGTGGCTGGAGGCCCTGGCACGTGTATACTCTCTCTCTCCCCCTGCCTATTTCTCTCTCTCTCAAATAAATAAAAATAAAATAAAATATTTTTTTTTAAAAAAAAGTATTCCAGGGTTGGAGAGATGGCTTAGCAGCTAAGGCGCTTGCCTGCAAAGCCTAAGGACCCAAGTTTGACTCATCAGTACACATGTAACCAGATATACAAGGTGGCACATGCATCTGGAGTTCATTTGCACTGCTGATGCCGTGTAAAAGCATAGCATTGCATATATATAATATATATATATTTAAAAGTGTTCCAAGAATCGAAATGCAGAGGCCAGGGAGACATGTTGCAGAAGGCTTGGGAGAAGAAATAGGAGAGAAGCAGAGGGCAGAAAGACAGGCATGCTCAAGGGCTGAGGGGGAAGCCACAGAGGGCCACCAAGAAAAATGTGTAGCTCAGAACTCAGAAAGATGAACCCAGACTTGGATTTGGGCACATGTTTTCACTCCGCAAACACTGAGGGCCAACTGCTCTGCTCCAGGGCAGGCCCAGGGAGTTCTCGGGCTGCAGGGAGTGGCTCTGACAATCATCCCTTTGAGGCTGGGGGCTGACTGGGCAAACAGAAGCAGCTCCTGTGGGCAGGTAGGTGGCAGGGGCATTGCAGGCTGAGAGTGGCATGGATACAGGCAGGTGCAGGGCACAGCAGTTGCAGGGCCATGGGTATAGCTGCCAATCCTCTGACAGGTGCCAGTGTAGGAACAATGCCATAATTTCCCATCGGCCTGCCAAGGAGGTGCCATGGCTCATCTCCAGCTAAACAAACCCAGGTTCTTTGCGGTTAAGAAGCCTACTCAGATTCTCATGGCCTCAGAGTGGCTCTGGGTCAATGACCAAGTTCATGGTCACTTCCTGTTGTCCCATTGACCAGTGCTGCTGGGTGAGTGGGACATGGGCCAATAGACCCAACCTTTCCACTACAAAAAAAAAAAAAAACCAAGGAAGCCCAAGGTTCTAATAGACACCACCAAGGACCCACTCCCATGTGGACACTAGAGATGCCAACTGGGAGGGGAGGGGACATCAGGTCTAAGGCAAATGCAGACTGAGCAAACAGGACACAGTCTCACAATCCTGGTGCCTCTGACCCAAAGGGACCTGCCATGGGCTACAGTGAGTAAACACCAGGGACATTTCTTCATCTCTCAATCCCAGGGCTCGAGAGCTCAACAGCCCACAAGTGACTCCCTGCTCTTCTATCTACTAGCTGTGTGTCCTTGAACAAGCTGATTGACCTCTCTGTGCCTCAGTTTCCTCATCTGTGAAGTGGGATGAAAATGGCAACTATCTCTTACCACTGGCATGCAGGTTGATTTCACATAGGCAAAACACTTGGTATAATGCCCAGTGCATGGCAGCCCCTCAGGAAGGATGAATAGCCAGACCTGTGCTGGGCTAGGGAGTTGGGCATGAATGGGAGGCTCTGGGTTTACCAGGAACTGTACAGTCCAGTGAGAGTATGGGAGGAGACTGATAAGCCTATGGAAGGGAGGCAGGGTTTTGGGGAACTGTGAGGAGTAATCAGGCCAGGCAAGGGTGATAGATAGAGTGGAAAGGGGTTTAGGAAAATTCCCCATCTGAACGTAAGGGCTTTGGAAGACAAAGTGGGAGTTTCCAGTGAGTCAATGACAAGACCAGCATGGGCTGAGGTGTGAAGGAGCCTGGAAGAAGTTCTGGGTGCCTCTAGTGCACAAGCAAGTAGCCAAGATGGACCCTATGGGACTGTCGTGCAGGGAGGCAAGGACGCACATGAACCCGATTTCAGCTGGGCATGGTGGCGCACGCCTTGAATCCCAGCACTCGGGAGGCAGAGGTAGGAGGATCGCCATGAGTTTGAGGCCACCCCGAGAATACAGAGTGAATTCCAGGTCAGCCTGGGCTAGAGTGAAACCCTACCTCGAACATCCCCCCCCCCAAAAAAGAACCCGATTTAGAGTGGCTTGACTTAAGATTTTCTAACTTGGGGTTTGGGCAGATGGCTCAGCAGTTAAAGACACTTGCTTGCAAAGCTTGCTGGCTTGGGTCTGATTCCCCACTACCCACATAAAGCCATATGCACAATGTGTCACACACATCTGGAGTTCGTTTGCAACAGCAAGACACCCTGATGTGCCCATATTCTCTCTCTCTCAAAAATATTTGTTAAAGCCAGGCGTGGTGGCGCATGCCTTTAATCCTAGCACTTGAGAGGCAGAGGTAGGAGGATTGCTGTGAGTTCGAGGCCACCCTGAGACTCCATAGTGAATTCCAGGTCAGCCTGGGCTACAGTGAGACCCTACCTCGAAAAACCAAAAAAAAAAAAAAATATATATATATATATATATATATATATATATTGTTTTGTTTTTCAAAAACCAAATATATATATATATATATATATATATATATATATATATATATATATTGTTTTGTTTTTCGAGGTAGGGTTTCACTGTAGCCCAGGCTGACCTGGAATTCACTATGGAGTCTCAGGGTGGCCTCGAACTCACGGCGATCCTCCTACATCTGCCTCCCAAGTGCTGGGATTAAAGGCGTGCGCCACCACGCCCGGCTGTTTCTTTCTTTTTTTAATAAAATTATTTTTTAAAAGATGTTGTAACTTGACACTGGTGGGAATGTGCTATATATGCCACAGAAGCCGTATCTAGTACTTTTCCAGGGCTAGTGACATGTAGTTGGATCCTCTCTGGTGATGTTGGAAGCACGAGGCCTGGACTCCCAATCACGGGATGGCTGGGAGAACCGACGCAGCCCTGCGGTGTGCGGCACTAAGCTTCAGTGTGTTAAGGGCGTTTTCCACTTGGGATACATGTCCCCTGTCCTGAGGGGTCTGGGGCCAGCAGGCTCCCACATCTTACCTGAGCTCCTAGAGCCACCAGCCCAGGACCCTCTGGCCTCTTCCTCCTCCACGGTCGGGGTCTGAGGCTGGCTCCTGGGAGGTGCCCTCCTGTCTGTGGCGCTGGCTGAACTCTCCAAGGAGCTGCTGCTGGAGCTGGGCGCTGTGGTCAGCAGGTGCTGCTGCTCCAGGCCTGGCGCGTCCCTGGACTTCTCAGCGGGCAAGTGAGGCTGGGAGGAGAAGGAAGAGTGTCACCTCACCGGGGGCCTCTGCCCTCCTAAGGGCCACCCTTGTCGTCATCACACCCATGCTTCTGCCCACGTTGTGCGTTCACTCCACGTGCAGTGACTCTGGGGAGGTGTGATGCCCTGAGGTTGCGGCGGGCGGCACGAGCTGCCCAACGTGGCCTGTTCACCCGGACGTCTCAGAGGTCGCGGGTGAAGTTTTCACCCTCATTCTGCATAATGAAAGCACCAGGAGTGAAGCTCAGTCTTAAGGGCTGGAGAGATGGCTTAGTGGTTAAGCGCTTGCCTGTGAAGCCTAAGGACCCCGGTTTGAGGCTGGATTCCCCAGGACCCACGTTAGCCAGATGCACAAGGGGGCGCATGCGTCTGGAGTTCATTTGCAGTGGCTGGAGGCCCTGGCGCGCCCATTCTCATTCTCTCTCTCTCTCTCTCTCTCTGTCTGCCACTCTCAAATAAATAAAAATAAACAAAAATAAATTAAAAAAAAAAAAAAAGAAAAACGACGCTGTCATCGGTTAGTAAGACTAAACAGCTGTGTGTTCTCAAGGGCCGAGAACAAGGCCTTGTTGTTGTGTGGTAAGTCCCACACACGACTTTGTTAACGAGACAGAGGCCAAGCACTGCTCGTGGGCTACACGTAGCTGGTGCTTATCTTGGTACAGCCCCTGAGCTAAGAACGGGTCTCAGGTTGTTTCTGTTTGTTTGTTTTGTTTTGTTTTGTTTTTCGAGGCAGAGTCTCGCTCTGGCCCAGGCTGACCTGAAATTCACTATGAAGTTTCAGGCTGGCCTTGAATTCAGTGATCCTTCTACCTCAGCCTCCCGAGTGCTTGCTGGGATTAAAGGCGAGTGCCACCATGCCCAGCTAGAGTATCAGAACTTTGCTGTTTCCTTGGATGTACGTATTTACAAAACAGAGGCAAATAGAGAGAATGAGTGCACAGGGTCTTTAGCCACTGCAAATAAACTCCAGACACATGTGCTACCTCACGCACCTGGCTTTACGTGGGTACTGGGCAATCAAACCATGAGTCCTCAGGCTTTGCAGGCAAGTGCCTTAACCGCTGAGCCGTTTCTCCAGCCCCAGGTTTCATGGTGTTTTTTTTTTTTTTTTTTTTCGTCTGTTTGTTTTTGAGGTAGTGTCTCACTCTGTAACTCAGCCTGGCCTCCAACTCACAGAGAACCTCCTACCTCTGCCTCCCAAGTGCTGGGATCAAAGGCATGTGCCACCATGCCCAGTTGGGTTCATGTTTTAAATGGTTCTAATTATTATTTATTTACTTTTGGTTTTTCGAGGTAAGGTCCTGCTCCGGCCCAGGCTGACCTAGAATTCACTATGTAGGCTCAGGGTGGCCTTGAACTCATGATGATCTTCCTACCTCTGCCTCTCCCAAGTGCTGGAATTAAAGGTGTATGTCACCATGCCCAGCTCAGTTATTATTATTATTTTTAAATAGCATTTCAGGGCTGGAGAGATAGCTTAGCAGTTAAGGCATTTGCCTGCGAAGCCTAAGGACCCAGGTTTGATTCTCCAGGTCCCATGTAAGCCAGATGCACAAGGTGCTACATGCGTCTGGAGTTCGTTTGCAGTGGCTAGAGTCCCTGGCGTGCCCATCCTCTCTCTCTTTCTCTCCCTCCCTCTGTCTCTATTAAATAAAAAATCTTTTAAAAAAATAACATTTCACAAAACATGATGTTAATGCAAATCTAAGATAAATAAGTGTGGTGGAATCCAGCCACTGTGGCTTTCCAGCTACAAGGCTGGTCTGAGTAGCTGTCAAGAGACCAGATGCTGGTCCTCAAAGTCTAACAATTTTAAATTTTTATTTTATTTTATTGACTTAAGAGCAGAGGGAGAGTGAGTGAGTATAGGTGTGCCAGGGCCTCTTGCCACTGCAAACAAATGCCACTTTGTGCATCTGACTTTATGGGAGTGCTGAGAAATTGAACCTGGCCCAAGCAGGCATCTTTAACCACCGAGCCATCTCCCCAGCTTCACCTAACACTTTATTAATTTATTTAGACAGGGTCTCGTGTATCCCAGGCTGGCCTCAAACTTACTATGTAGTTGAGGATAAGCCTGCTTCCACCTTCCCAGTGCTGGGATCACAGGTGTGTACTATGTTTGTTTATGGGGTGTCTGGGAATCAAACCAAAGACTTTGTGGGTGCTAAGCAGCACTCTACAAATAGAGCCACACCCCAGCCCCCAAACCCAGCACTTGTCCTCTTTGTTCCTTCTCAGAGGTGTTCTCCGACCTTTGTGTTCAGTGAATCAACCCAGCGTTCAGAGTCCTTTCCTCTCACACCCTCAACTGGGCTGTCCCATTCCCTCTTTCCACTATGCACGTGAGGGTACTCCGTGAGCTCCCCCACGTCTCTTCCTACAGGAGAATAACAACAAAACCCTAGGTGACACGAGTGCTCGCCAGTGCCAAGACATCTGTGGGGACTTCCAGCAGCCCAGCGCCATCCTTGCTGGGCAGATGTGAAAACTGAAACTCAAGAGAGGTTGAGTTACTTGTGTCGGGTCACAGCGAGGTGACAGTACAGCTGGGGTAAAACCCACCGTTCCTTGCCTGGGTGCCTAAGGTTCAGCTCTAATGACTCCGGACAAGATTCCTGCCCTTAGACACTTGTGCTGGGTGGGGGGGGGGGGGAGACTGGGAAATCCTGCTCCAAGGTCATTGTCTGGACAGGTGCCCAGGGCAGGGCTTGGACCCCTGAACATTCTTCGGGGGGGGGGGGCACAATGCTAGCCATGGTCTGAGTGGAGGCAGGAGAGCAGCTGTTACTTCCTGAGCAGGCCCTATAACCTCCACCTCCTGGCCCTGCCCACTGTGTCTATGGCTTTGCCAATGCCTGGGCGTGTCTCATGGCCTCGGCTCCTTGGGCTGGAAGGAACCTGAGCAAGCTGTCCCTGTGATATCGTGAAAGCCCAGAGAGGGTGAGGCCTGGGCCCAGACTCCCACAGCTGGCCCCTAGCCACAGCAGTGAGCCCAGGCCACATCCTTTTGGCTCTCCGGTGAAGCCTGGTAGCCAGGCACTCCAGTTTAGAAGAAACGAAGGCATTCCAAGTTCATGGTCTGACCTTGGCCCCTGCCCAACTCTTCTCTGCAGCTCAGCAGGGAACGCAAATGGCACTCCTCACGAGCTTCAGAGAAGGAAGGGGCTGTTTCCTCCTAGGTTCCAGCTACTCTGCTGGGGGGCTAGAGCCGGCCAGACAGGATTGCCCAAAGGTCATAGCTTCCCTCCATGCCCAGCCACAAGGCGCCACTTCGGACACAGATGTTATCAGAGTCCTGGGACCACACTGGGGGTGTACCAAGGAGGATCCTAGCTTGCTTACTGACCCCCCAAGTTCTGAACTGAGCTGAGACCAACCTCCTGTCTGTGCACGTGAGTGTGTGCACGCCAAGCCGAGGGTGTGTGGAGTGTGCACGCGCACGTGTCTGTGCATGTAGGACCGGGTGTGCACACCCAGGAGTGGCACCTTGTGTGCTGGGTGCTGAGAAGCACTGCTGGGCTATGTCACAGGCCACTTCCATCAGCTGTGCCACCTCAGGACAGTTACATATCTTCTCTGGGCCAAGTGTTCTGGGCTGTAAAGTTAGCCCGTGGGTCACAGCCAGGCTCGGAGAATCAGTAACACCTCAACATAGCACTGTTCACTGTGTCCGAATTGTCCCGGTGTGACACGGGGTCACAGTCTTGCCCCTCTCCTCCCTTAATTCAGAGGCCTCTCAATCTACTTTGGAAAATTCCCTAAACACAGTTGGTTCGGCACCCGACAAGGCCTGCACTAGTGACTACACACGAACTCCGGTGTGCACGTGCCTGGGGGGTGGCGTGGGTGAATCGCAGGCTGCTTCGCTTTAAACAAACATTCCTGCTTTCCCCAGCCCTACCCCGCCTCAGAGCAGGGGGTGAGTCACCACCGGCTCTGCCCAGTGGCTTTACTCAAGAGCAATAGGGTACCACCCTTTGGGCTTCCAGCAGGTCCCTCAGGCAGCCAGCAGAGGGGGTCACAGACAGGGCCAAGGGCAGCAGGAAACAGGCAGTGAACAAGCTTGGTGGGCAGGCCCTGCTAGGAGGGTTGGATGTATTTGGAACAGCTTTGAATGTGTCCAGCAAAATGGACTAAGTCCACCTGCTGGGATGGTTTCAGACCCGTGACTGCCATTGCCTTGTAGGAGCCACTGGGCAGTCCGAGTCCCAGCCACCTCCACTGTACAATGGGGAGCTGGGACACCTGGCTTACAGGATGAGAAGTCTGGCCACAAAAGAGGAGCGCCTGGTTGGGTCTGGCTTGGGGGGGGAGGGGAAGTAGGTGGATAGGGGGAGGGGAAGTAGGTGGAGCTGGTGTTCATGTTCTGGGGTGCTTACACCATAGGAGGGAGCACATACCCAGAATCAGGCATAGGGTTTCTTCCCTAAAGCCCTGTTGCCAATCACCCAGCGGGCTGTGCTGCGTGACCATGCCGTCGCTAGAGAACAGGAAGCAGAGCTGCTGAGTCATGCCCGGAACGGTGCAGGGCGCAAGAATGGGAAACACTCAGTGAAGCAGCGCTGAGGGCACACCTGCCGTGTGTGTCCCCGGGCAGCAACTGTCACAGAGCTAAAGCTGGGGAAAGGAAGGTGCGGGGAAGAAGCCATGGGGTCCCCACTGAAATGCTACGGGGTTGGGCGCAGAGCATCCGGGCTGGGAGTCCAGCGATCATGCTGGGGGACCTTGAGCAAGTTACTATAACCCTCTGGACCTATCGGGTTTTTTTTTCAAGGTAGGGTCTTGTTCTAGCCCAAGCCGGCCTAGAAGTCACTATGTAGTCTCAGGCTGGCCTCCTACCTCTGCCTCCTGAGTGCTGGGATTAAAGGCATGTGCCACCATGCCCGGATGGACCTATTTTTGACAGCGTCACTAGGACATTGCCACTCTGCCTGATGTCAGAAGCCCAGGAGAAGCTCAGCATGGGGAACCTGGGGCTCTGTACTCCTTCTGAGCCTGGAAAGACTGGCAGAGTTCTTCTTTTTGGGTTTTTGAAGTAGGGTTTCACTTTAGCTCAGGCTGACCTGGAATTCACTATGTAACCTCAGGGTGGCCTCAAACTCATGGTGATCCTCCTACCTCTGCCTCCTGAGTGCTGGGATTAAGGGTGTGCGCTACCACACCCAGCTTTTTTTTTTTTTTCTTTCGAGACAAAGTCTCATGTAGCTCAAATTGATCTCAAACTATGTATGTAAGATGAGGATGACCTTGAATTTGTGATCCTCCCACTTCTACATCCTGAGTACTGGGATTATAGGTGTGACCCACCATACTGGCTAGAATCCAGTGCTTTTTCTGACAGCCTAGACCTCAAGAAGGGGACCAGAGGAGGAAGAGGAGGACAGAGGAACACTTACCACCTTGGCTTCTCTTTGTAGGCAGGAGGGCTTCTCTAAGAGACAAGAGAAGGGGACAATTAAGGAGGGAGTGGAACTTCCTTGGCGTATCTATCCTATTAGAATGTTTTATTTATTTATTTATTTATTTGCAAGGAGAGACAGAGAGAATGGGCACAACAGGGACTCTAGCCACCGCAAGTGAACCCCAGACACATATGCCACTTTGTGCATCTGGGTTTACATGGGTACTGGGAATCAAATCCAAGTCATTAAGCTTTGCAGGCAAGCACCTTAACTGCTGAGCCATCTCTTCAGCCCCTTGGCATATCTATTCTAGGACGGTGTGGGCAAGGACCGAGCTAGTGGGATTAGTATAGGCCCTTGACAGATAAGGACTACAGAAGAGCCCCCCCCCCCACCCTCAGCTACTGCCCTCTACAGCAACCCCCCCCCCCCGCAGCCATATACCAGTCTGGACTTCTCTCTCTCCCTCCTTCCTTCTCTCTTTCTCTCTCTCTTTTTCTTGGTTTTTCGAGGTAGGGTCTCACTCTGGCCCAGGCTGCCAGCCTTCTCTTTTATCCTGCCCTCCCTCAGGGTTCCCTCTTTTCTGCTAACACTACCCATCCACATGGATGGGACCCTGAACTCCTAGAGGCCCTACTGGCTGGGATAACCCAACCCCACCTTGGCTTCTAGAACCAGGTTAGCAGAAGAGCACTCTGCCCCGGATTCTCAAATCCCGCAGACCGTGGCTTCCAGATACATCTGAGCCCAGTGCAGTGCAGTGCCCCATGCCGGCACCCTGAAAAGCTTGTGAGACATGGAGACAAGGAAGGAGTGGGGCCTTACTTCTCTTATGGGCCAGGATGATGCAGTTCACCACTCCTATCAGCAGCAGGCTCAGGGTTGTCACCCCCGCAATCACTCCTAGGAACAAGAGACATGCTCAGAAACCAAGGGGCCAGGGGCATCTGTCCCCCAAAGTGACCAGGGTTGTTGCCAGAAGGAACTAGAACAAACCCAAGGTTCTTGAATCTGGGGATGAACCAAAACACACCTCTGGGCCACACACAGCCCAAGGGCCACTAGCCTAAGGCCTTGGACCTCGTGCCGTTGTAATCTCAAGAGGAGAGCCAGTGGTGCCATTCAGCCCAGCCCAAGATCTTATGAGCCAAATGGGTTCATCAGAACCAGCAATCAGGAGCCATGGCCACATTTAGGAGGCTTGTTGACTTTGTCACCCCACCCAGGGATTCCCTTAACAGCATCAGGCCTTGGAAGGAGACACCTGAGAGAAGGCACTCTGCCACCTAGGTATGCTCACCTGAGGACCCAGGGTCTCCTGCAGAGTGTCCAGGAAGGACAGGCTTTTTTTTTTTTTTTTTTTTTTTTTGGTGGTACTGGGGATTGAACCCAGGGCTGTTGCTGGAATGAACAAGTTCAGGCCAAAGCTATTCCAGGACTGATATGTTCAACCACTGAGCTACACCCCCCAGCCCTCTTTAAGTGTTCTTTGAGACAGAGTCTCACTAAATTGCCCAGGCTGGCCTTGTACTCACTCTGTAGCCCAGGCTGACCTCTAACCAAGTAGCTGGGACTATAGGTATAAACAGGCGGCTGAAAGGGCCCCTCTCCAGACAGGGTCTTACCAATTGGAAGAGAGACACCTGCGCTGCTTCCTCTGGGGACAGGGTCCTCAGGGAGGATGGAGATGTTTGGAGCTGCGTTATTGCCTGAAGTCACCTCCAGGGGCTGGGATCTCTCGGACACTGGCTGGGATCCGTCAGCTGTCGCTTGGGTGGCCCTCACGGTGAGGGACTCAGACGCACAGACTGCGTCCACGCTTGCATTGCCAGGAATGGCCACGATGCTACAGCTGCGGGAGAAGGGGAGCCTGGTCAGGAGGCCACAGAGGGGCGTGGTGCGGGGTGGTCAGGCCCATTTGAGGGAGCCAGGCTAGAGGGAAGTATCCCAGCGGCCACGCTGGCACAGTTAACGTGAGCCGTGCCCTCCAGGACTACTCCCCTTGCTGCCACCCACCTCTCCCCAGGCACCCCACGTGGCCTTGCCTGCAAAACGAGGCTTCTGCTGATGTCGTCCCTATTGTCTGTCCCAAGACTCAGCCCCAGAGAAACTTGCCCAGGTACCAGTGGCTGGTGAGCCGCTCTGCATCCCGGGGCCCTGTCACTCAGGGTCACCCCTTCTGCTCTTTCAAAACCAAGGGAGGGAGCACTCACGAGCGGTGGGGCCTGCAGGCATCCGTGGATGAAGTGGTATTGGAGAACGTCCCAGGGGCACAGGGTCTGCACACCACGTTTCCATTTGCAGCTCCTTCAGGGGGACATTCAGAGCTTGTCAACACTAGGGACACTCCATGGGGCAGTGCCCTCAAGAAAGCCAGAGGGGCCCAGGCATCTGCTTGTGCCTCTATTCCTTAGCACATAGACACATGTGCGCACAGGCATGGCGCTGGTATTCAGGGTACAGGGTCACCTTCCAGCACCATCCCCTGACTTTTCTACAGCTCGGGGCTCAGTGTGACCCGTGTCAGGCCTTAGCACACAGTAGGTGCCTAATTAGGAGTGCTAAGGGAGAGGGCGGATGGAGAGATGCGCTGGGGCTGAGGAGTCAATGTCCGTGACATCACAAGGATGCCCAAGCTGGAGAGGCCAAGGGGTACCTACTTGTTTCAGTCGCTCCGAAGCCAGGACCACACTTTCTCAGCCTCAGGCACTGTCGGCAGCTGTCTGATGCCGAGGTGGCCAGAGCGCAGTACATGCCTGGCTTGCACACGCACACGCGGTTTTGCTGTCTCGTGCAGTCTTGGGTCTTCACCTGGTCTGGAGGAGGGGAGGACAGCGAGGGTCATTCCCGCTCCACTCAGCCACTCCTCCCTCTCTGCCAGCTCATCCTCATCCCGGCAGAGCTGGGGGGGCTCTGAGCACAAGGCCAAAAGGATCCAGTCTACATCGTCCCGCAGGCTGCCCTCGGCGCCCCCAGTTCTAGTACGGCATAAATAAGTACATCTGCTCTCCTAGGCACCATCCCGCTACCCCTGGTCACCTGCCCCTGGGGACCAGGATGAGGCGTTAGTGGGATCCAGAGGGCAATGCCATTTGTAAGTGGTAAAGTGGCCAGGCATGGGAGCACACACTTGTCATCTCAGCGTTCAGAAGATGAAGGCAGGAGGATTGCAAGTCTGAGAATTTGAGAGTTTGAGATTAGCCTGGACCATGCAGAGGGTTGAAGGTCAGTCTAGACAATTTAATAAAACTCCTGTCTTAAAAAAAAGGGACAAAGAGCTGGACATGGTGGTGCATGCCTTTAATCCCAGCACTCGGGAGGCAGAGGTAGGAGTTCAAGGCCACCCTGAGACTATATAGTGAATTCCAGGTCAGCCTGAGCTACATTGAGACCCTACCTCCAAAAAAAAACAAAAACAAAAACAAAAACAAAAAAGAGAGAGACAGAGACAGAGAGGAATGAAGGAAGAAAGGAAGGAAAGAAGGAAAAAAAAATTTGGGTTTAATAACTCAGGTCTATAATCCTAGCTATTCAGGAAACTTGAGGCAGAAGTGTTTTTGTTTTTCGAGGTAGGGTCTCAGTCTAGACCAGGCTGACCTGGAATTCACTATGCAATCTCAGGCTGGCCTCAAACTCACAGTGATCCTCCTACCTCTACCTCCTGAGTACTGGGATTAAAGGTGTGCGCCACCACGCCCGGCTTTAGGCAGAAGTTCTGAAAGTTCAAGGCCAGTTTGGGCTACAGAGCAAGTTCGAGGCCAACCAGAGAAACTCCGTGAGTGAGACCTTATCTCAAAATGGAAAGTAAAAAGGCATGGGGATGTTGCTCAGAGGTAGAGCCTGGGCCTGGCAAGCATGAGATTCTGGCTGCATCCACAGCCCTGCACACACATGTATACGTGGAAAAGAGCTGTCCTGTGCTTCTCACAGCCCAGGGAGATGAAAACAACCGGCTGTGGGTAACCTCAGCCGATGTGCAGCTAAGGGACTAAACAGCCTTGTGGCCACAGGGGGGTTGGGGGGGCATGCTGGGACCACCTGTCTCCCAGCTACTCACCAGCGCCACAGCGGGAGCCACAACCCAGGCACGTGAACAGCGAGTTCCAGAGTTGGGTGTAGGTGCCGTCCTCACAGTCTGTGCACACTGTGTCTGAGGTCTTGGTGCAGAAGCGCTTCACATGTTGGCCTAAGAAAGCAAGGGCCAGAAATTTCGGCAGGGGCCAGGATCCACCAGAGCTCGGAGCATTCACTGCTCCTCAGTCTCAGAGCTCTGGAGAGCAGCTGAGAAGGCACTCTGCCGAAGTTCTAACGCCTCAGTCAACTCACCACACAGCTGACAGGCCCCAGCCATCTCTCCACTCCCTGATCCTCACGGAGACGTTTCAAAATGTGCCAGGCAGAGGGGACAGCAGGCGCAAGGGCCAGTGCAAGAGGGAGACGAGCCCTAGGATGCGTGGCACTAGAAGCAGCCCAGTGAGAATTGAGGGCCATGGTTCCGCCCTCCCCAACCTCTGCATTCACAGTTCCCTCCAGGGCACCAGCCCTCAGGGGCCCAGTGGCTGCCCCTCACCAGGTGGGCACATGGCACAGCACATCTGGACTGCACTGTGGTAGTATTCTCTCGTCCGGCACACACCCCCAGGTTCTATGGCATAGGGTGTCCAGGTGACCTGAAAGGAGGAAGGCGAGGCAGTCATTAACACACCCGCCCTGGGCGCCGACACACCCATCACCAGGCCTGTAGTGCCAGTGGGTAAAAGTGCTCCCTGTACAAGTATGAGGACGTGAATTCAAATCCCCAGCATCCACTCAAAAATAAGTACATAAAAAATAAAAACCAGGCACGGCCGTGCATTCCTGTAACCTCAGGGCTGAGGAGGCAGAGACAGGAGGATTGCTGGGGCTTGTTGATCATGATCAGTGGGTCTAGCCAAAAAAAAAAAAAAGGCAAGTTCCAGGTTCGGTGACAGACTCTGCTTCAAGAAGGCAGAGGAGGGCCGGGGAGGTGGCTCAGCAGTTTAAAGGTGCTTGTTTGGACAGCTCTGCTGTCTGACTACCCCATGACAAGAGTGAAAGGAGCTGGGGAGGCTGGGGAGGGCCACACAGAGACCTGGGAGAGCTCTGAATGCCAGAAATCCGCTCCCTGGCAGCTCCTTCGATATCTATCACTCAACCAAATGCTCATTACCACAGAGGGCCCGTGTGTGTTCCCAACAAAACCTTCAATTTGCCCTTCCCAGAGAAGCTGTGCCTGCCTCTCCCACTGAGCAACCCTCTTCACTGTTCCCCCTCACCTACGCTTCCCTTCAGACAGCAGGCCCCTCCACAATGAAGGGCCACAGGCGACCTGGATCTTAGGTCCCATGGGAACCCCATCCCTGCCAGTCTTGCTTGGGCTTTCTCCCCATCAGGACCCTGAACAGTGGTAACCAAGCCTGACTGGCTCCTGATGGCCCAGAGAAACCCTCCTCTGGCCGGAGGAGACTTCTTGCCAGGCCCTGAGAGCCTGATGGGAAAGGGACCTTCCTCAGCCAAGATGGGTCTGTCTCATTGTTCCACCATGGACAAGGGCTCCTGGCAGCCAGAGGCAGAAAGCTGGACTCCAGGGCCCGGAGCGCCTCCCTTCCAGGGTCCTACTTGTCCCAAGTTTCACTATGAATAAGCCCTTAGTACTTCCTCCAGCCGCTGAATGTGACCCCAGCCCCAGCAGCTGTCAGAGGGGCTCAGCCCCACCCCCCAACATCCTCGAGGCCTGTTTATCCTTTTGGACGGAGAGGGGAAAAAAAAAAAAACGCACCAAACCACAGTTCTATCACAGCTAAATAATGAGGAACAGAAAGCCCCTGTACAGAGCAAAGTAAAAGGTCACTCCCTCCACACGGTGCTCCCCAGAGCAGGGGCTGAGCCCAAACCACAACCGTGGGAGCCAGGTCTAGGGGCTACCACAGGGACCATGCAAGCTGGAGGGCACGGGTCTCTCGAATGTGGTAAACACACTCTGCGACACGTGGGGCCAGGAGCTTTGTTTGGAGCTGGGGATGTTTGTCCATCCCCAGCCTGTGGGGGATCTGACACAGAAATGAGGAAGTGAACCAGACCACTTCTGATGCCATCAGCATGTTTAGCAGAGCCAGCTGTTTAAGAGAACTGGAAATCATTGGAGAGAATCAAGTCCCCACTAGACAGGCAGGAATCTATGCCTGGTAGCATGAGAAAGAACTGGAAAGAAGAGAGATGGATAGACGGATGGATGGTAGATTTATGGGTGGATGGATGGATGGAGAGATGGAAGGAGGGGAGGGTAGATGGATAGAAGGATGACATAGAGATGGAGGGATGGCTGGATACAGGATTTATGGATGGATACAGAGATGGATGGGTAGATGACGGATGGATGGACAGATGGGTACACAGCTAGAGGGAGTGAAGGAGAGATAGATGAATGATGAAGAGACAGATGGATGGACAGATGGATATTAAGTAGATGAAGGGATAATAGATGAAAGGAAAGAATGAAGAAATCTGTCCATCTATCTGCTAACATCCAGCAGAGTGAGCAGGTCTGACTATGCACAGAGAAGATGACAATGGAGGTAAAGCCATCTCTGCTGGACTCATAGGTGCTAAGACCACACTGGGGCGGAGAAAAGAGCTGCGCTGGCACTCGGGGAACAAGCCGCTTGACTGGCCATCTGTCCTGCTTACAGACCAAGGCCCTGAAAAACACCCAAGGGGAGGGAAAGGGTCAGTCCCTTCTGGTTATAAATAGTGAGAGAGGAAGGAAGGAGGGAAGGCTTGGGGAAGGAGGAAGGAGTGGCAGCCAGCACAGGAGAATGGATGGATGCATGCAAGGGGAGCCCTGCTCTGCCTCATTCGAGCACCACCCTTGGGGGCTTCATGACTCATTCACCACAGACCCTCTCACCCCTGGCAGACTCCCAGGCGGGGGGGGGGGCACTCCGCTACTGAGGCAGAGAGGGGGCAAGGGACAAGATGTGGAAGACAGGTGGCAAGGAGGAGCCTCCAGTTAGGGGACGGAGGGTTATATACCGTTCAGATCCACTCTCTTTTTTTTAAAATTACTTATTGGGCTGGAGAGACGGCTTAGCAGTTAAGACGTTTGCCTGCAAAGCCAAAGGACCTTGGTTTAATTCCCAGGACCCACGTAAGCCAGATGCACAAGGTGGCACATGCATCTGGAGTTCGTTTGCAGTGGCTGGAGGCCCTGGTGCACCCATTCTCTCTCTCTCTCTCTCTCTCTCTCTCTCCCTCTTTCTCTCTTGCTGTCTCAAATAAATAAAATTTTAAAATTATTATTTATTTATTTATTTGAGAGAGGGAGAGAGAGAAAGAAAGAGGCAGATAGAGAGAAAGAGAATGGGCACTCCAGGGCTACCAGCCACTGCAGATGAACTCTAGACACATGCACCACCTTGTACATCCAGCTTACGTGGGTCCTGGGGAATCAAACCTGGGTCCTTTGGCTTTGCAGACAAGTGCCTTAACTGCTAGGCCAACTCTCCAGCCCCTGATCCACTCTTTACACAAGGTAGAAGCTGTTTGGACCCAAGAAAAGCACCTATTTTGTGAGATGCCATGCTGGGCACATTCACATGCATTTTCTCTTCTTTCCGTACTAAAGCAATGACAGATAGGAATGGAGGCTTTGGTGGGAGGGGAGGGGTGAGGCTGAGAAGATGTTTCAGCAGTTAAAGGCACTTGCATGCAAAGCCTGCCAGCCTGGGGCTCGATTCCCAAGCCATCCATATAAGAAAAAAGTGGCCTATTGGGCTGAGGAGATGGCTCAGTGGTTAAAGGCGCTTGCTTGCAAAGCCTGCTGGCCCAGGTTCAGTTCCCCAGGACTCACTTAAAGCCAGCTGCACAAAGTGGTGCAAAGTGTCTGGAATTCATCTAAGGCAGCAAAAGGCTCTAGCAAGAGGCTCTGGTACACCCAGACACACCCTCTCTCTCCCTGCCTACCCTTCTCTCTCTCTTTCTCTCCTTCCTACTTTCTCTCTCCCCTGGCAAGTAAATAAATACACACACACACACACACACACACACACTGGGTTTTTTGAGGTAGGGTCTCCCTCTAGCCCAGGCTGACCTGGAATTCACTATGTCATCTCAGGGTGGTGTCGAACTCATGGCAATCCTCTTACCTCTGCCTCCCAAGTACTGGGATTAAAGGCATGCGCCACCACGCCTGGCTAAATATATATTTTTTAAAGTGCCTCAAGCAGTTGGCATTCATTTACAGTAGTAAGAGGTCCTGGCATGCTCCCTACACTTTTAAAAAGGAGAGGCTTAGGGACAGTCAATGTGGGTAGCAGGCCAGGAGCTGGACACAGCTACATTAACCTCCACGCAGTCTCGCAATTTTATACCCTGTGATCTTGTCCCACTTCACAGGGCAGTGAACAATTCAGTTGATGCTTCCAGGTAACAAGGTCACCAGCATCCCAAAGCAGATTCGACAGCTGTGGAGAGGAGGTAGAGGCATCTGCCCCAGGACACAAGGACCCCCAGACAGTCAGCCGGAAGCCACCTTCAAGCAATACAGAAGCCACAGTATTTGCATGGGGCAGGTCCCCAGAGCCCTACAGCATGGGTGGGAGGCAGCAGCACTGGAGTCTTGACCTCAAGGACTCCCAGAAGCCCCATGGGCTGTGAGGTGCAACCACATCAGGCCAGAACGTCACAGTGAAGCCAAGCGCAGGCAATGGGGCCTGTCTGCCATCATGGAGACAACATGCAGCTACGTCAGGAAGGACCAACCACATCTGAGGCGGGTGGCCCAGAGGTGACATATTCCACCCCCAAGCTACTGCCTCTGAAGTTGCTTTAGAAGTGAGCTGCAGGCATACAGGAAGTCTGGCTTGGGTTCTGCTTCTTGGGATCTGGGTTTGTGCTGCTTGCTCAAGGACAAAGATGTCGGGGGAGCATGGTTCCTGCCCCAAGCCATGCTCACGACAGTGACAGAGAATGTCCTAGAATCTTATTGTTGCCCTCCTTGAGGCCTGTAGAGACCACCTCCTCACTCTTCTTCTACCCCTTTCTCAATATCTGAGCAACTTTTTTGTTTCTCATTTGTTTTTAAAATATTTTATTTATTTATTTGAGAAAGAGAGAGAGAGAGAGAGAATGGGCATGTCAGGGCCTCCAGCAGCTGCAAATGAACTCGAAATGCACGTGCTCCCCTTGTGCATTGGTTTACATGGGTACTGCGTAATCGAACCTGAGTCATCAGGCTTAGTAGCCATATGCCTCAACCACTAAGCCATCTCCCCAGCCCCCCTCCCCTCTTTTTTTTTGAGGTAGGATCTCACTCTAGCCCACCCGGAATTCACTCTGTAGTCTCAGGGTGGCCTCAATGTCACAGTGATTCTCCTACCTCTGCCTCCTGAGTGCTGGCATTAAAGGTGTGTGGCACCACACCTGGCTGTTTTGTTGCTTTTTCCTGGGCAACTCTTGACAGCTATAGTCCCCTTGCTCTTGGTCCCTAGCCTTCTGTCCCCTAAGCCAAGTTCCCAGTGACTCATGCTGCCCTTAGGCCAGAGTACACCCTCCTCAGCTGATGGCCCAGCAAACCAGGGCCCTGTCAGCATCTGCCACCCACTCTAGGCTCACCTGTTACCTATGCTTCGGAGCACCTGGTCCCTGCACCCCTTCTCCACACCCTGGACTCGCTGCTACCTCTGCCCACCCATCCTACTGGGTGGACCCCTTGCTTCTTCAGAGTTCTTCTGTCATCATCCCATGGAAACATCTGAATCCCAGTTGGGGTGCCACAGATTCCTCACGGGGGCTCCTGTGACCACGTGGGACTATTTCTATGCTGTCCAGGGCAGAGTCTATCTTTGCTGCCCTCACATCCCCTCCTGACTCCCTACTGTGACTTCCTCTTGAGGCAGAACAGAACCTGGTTTGAATCCCAGTTCCGCCATTCTTCCACCTTGGTTTTATCACCTATGAACTGGGAACGGAGCCAGGCCCACCACATCAGGCTGTTATGCCATTATGATTCCAGTGTGTGTGAAGGGCTCCGAGCTGGTGCTATGCCTGGTGGGGCCAGACGAGCCCAGTGCCATCCACCGTGTTTTCATTACTCATCGTGCCTGGCTGGCACCGCCACATCGGGTGTCTAGGAGGTACCACGATGCTTCACCACCGCCAAAGTTTTGTTGATTTCCCATCGAGCATACATAGGAAATGGACTGTAAAGAGAGGGGGCAGCATCCTCTGCAGATCAGACTAAGTGGCTGTGTTCAGGTCATGGCCTGCACAGTAGAAGTGCAGAATCTGAAGCCTGAGGGTGGGACCTGGGCTCTGGCTCAGGGGCAGTGATGAGACCCTAAGCCAGCCTTGTCCTTCCTGCCAGGTTCACCTCTGCCGGGAACAGGGACAACAGTGGTCACCTGCTGCCCTGCTGGCTGAGGAGGGAAGGATTCCTTGAGCTCAGACCCAAGTCTGGTTCCCAGGAGAAGTCAAGATGTCAGCTAGGGACATCTAACACCAGGGGAGAGGGGTCAGCTAGGGGTGACTGTGGCCAGGCTGGTCCTGTGATTGAGCACTAGAGTTCCAGGAAGGGCTGGGGTGTTGCTGGGTGGGTAGGGTGCTTGCCTAGCATACAGAGCCCTGGAGTCGATCCTTGGAACTCCGTCAGCCAGGTGTAGTGACACACACCTGTAATGCCAGCACTTAGGAGAGAGAGGCAGGAGGATCCGAAGACCCGGGGCATCCTTGGCTACATAGTGTATTCAAGGACTGGGCTACATGAGACAGAAGGAAGAAAGGAATGGAGAGAGGGAGGAAAGAAAGAAGGAAGAAACAAAGGAAGGAAGGGAAGAAGCGAGAAGAACATTCCATACATTAACAGAACAAGTCACTGAGCTCAGAACGAGCATTAAAACTCAACCACAGCAGGTGGGCAAGGGAGCACATTCCCTTGACCCCCCCCCCAACTCTCACCTGAAGGACTGCAGAAACCTCTGACAGGCCTCTCTGCCTGCGGTCTCTCCACCTATCTGTCCTACATACTGGGGCCAGAGTGCCCATGCCAGTCCATTCTCTTGCTCCCAAACTATCCATAGCTCCCCACTACCTCTTCTCTTCATGGGAAGGGATCATGGTAGTTGAAATAGGGCTTAGGGGTATATCTCAGTGGGAGATATGTGCTCAGTACATGTCAGGCCTTGAGTTTGTATTTTATCTTTATTTATTTACTTGAGAGAGAGAGAGAGAGAGAGAGAGATCGAGCAAGCACCACGGCCTCCAGCCACTACAAATGAACTTGACATATACACCACCTTGTGCATCTGGCTTACGTGGGTCCTGGGAATTGAACCTGGGTCCTTTGACTTTGTAGGCAAGTGCCTTAACCAGTATGCCATCTCTGCAGCCCTATTGTTTGTTTGTTTGTTTGTTTATGCTAGGGAGTCACACCTCTTCAAGGCCACACACTAATTAGGAGGGAGTCTGAGTTCAAAGACAAGCTTACTTATTCCAGAATCTGTTGTCAACTACCAAAAAAAATTTTTTTTTTATTTATTAGGGAGCAGGGAAATGAGTGAATATGGGCATGCCAGACAGAACCTCTTGCCACTACAAACAAACTCTAGACACATGTGCCACCTGCTTTTTGTGTCTGGCTCTACATGGGAACTGAGGGATCAAACCCAGGCCTATAGGCCTTGCAAGAAAGGGTCTTTAACTACTGAGCCATCTTCCCAGCCCTCCTCTGTTTTATTTTTAAATAAGTAAAGGCTAATAATTAACCTCAGTTTTTACTGTATAGAACAGGACAGGACTAAGAATCGGATGGATCTCTTGGGTCTGATACAAAGATTAAGTGAGGTAACACACTAAGTGTTTTGTGTGAATTCCCCCAGAATTTCAGTTGACTGCTTTTCTTTTTTTCTTTATTTTTCGAGGGAGGATCTTGCTCTGACCCAGGCTGACCTGGAATTCACTATGTAGTCTCAGGGTGTTCTCAAACTCATAGCGATCCTCCTATCTCAGCCTCCCGAGTACTGGAATTTAAAGGCATGCGCCACAAGGCCCAGCTGAGTTGCTTTTTTTTTTTTTTTTAAACCATATTGGCCTAGAAACTTTCCATCTGTTTCTACCTCCCAAGGGCAAGGATTACAGGCCGAATCCGCCACACCCAGTCCAACAATTTTTTAATATAAACTGGCCCCAGACATACAGCCCTCACTGACCCCAGCAAAATTTCTGCTGCAGCTAGCCAGCCTGGCCTGGTCCTGTGCTCCTCCAGGCTGCTCCTGATATCCACTCATCCAAGCCCGCCATGCTCTGGGACTCGAGGCTGCAAAAGTTCCCAGTGTGGCCTTGCAGGAGGGCAAGGTGGAATAAGAATCAGGAAGGTGACAAGAGAGGATGAGGGAAGTGACCACAGGGCCAAAGCAAGACTGGGGGCAAGCTGAGCATGGGGGTTCGAGGAGTGGGGAGCAGGGGACAACTACCAGGGGGACCAGGAGGAGGGGGCAGGAAGGAGCAGGGCTGGGGATCTGAGCAGGGGTATTTGGCAACAGGTTCACCAGGAGCCTCCTGCCTCTTTGAGTTGCAATCAGAAGCTGGGATCATAGGTCAGCAGGGGGATGGACAGACAGCAGGGGCATCCAGGATGCTGGCAGGAGTTATGCTAACTGAGGTAAAGTGCTAGAACCCTTCCCCCAGAGAATCGCTTTCCAACCCAGACCTGGGCCAGTCCAGGGCTTTCCAGGCCATACTCCTCACTCTACTATAGAAGCCATAGGCGCATCTTACCACCACTGGGTCTAGCACCTGTGACCATGGATTCCTACCCCGGCTCAAGGGAAGTCCTTGCTAATCTGGTTAGGACTACGGCAAGCAAAGTTCAGAAAGGAGAAGGGAGGTCATGGCTTAGGTTGGCCCATGGTGGGGTCAGAGCCTACAGTGGGCCTCAGACCCCAGAATCCATGCTCTCTGTCCACTTCCACGGCCTCTGTCCTCTCTCAAAAGGCCACGTACAGGCAGCTCAGATGTCCACATACATGGCCTGCAACCCCCCCCCCCCCCAGTTCCTTAGACCCACATAATTTCCTTAACCTGGGTCACTGCATTCTCAGAGCCGAGGCCAGACGAGACCCACACTGGCCACCCCGTCTGCACAGAAGGAGAAGGAAAGAAGCAAAGAGTCCACCCTGTGTGTGACCAGCTGTGCTGACCCAACACTCCAGCTCCGGGACTGGTGGTTCACTAGGCCTCGCTGGGACCCTGAAGCCTTGAGTCACCCCATGCTGTCAGCTGCAATAGCACAGCACACCCACTAGGGGTGTGGGTCCTCCTGTAGCCTCTCCCAGAGAAGCCTTGGTGTGGGCAGGCCTTCTTATTAGTAGGTTGAATGTTTTAACTTATGTATTTGAGAGAGAGAAGAGAGAGGGAGTTAGGGAGAGAATGGGCACACCAGTACCTTCAACCGCTGCAAATGAACTCCGGATGCATGTGCCACCTTGTACATCTGGTTTACATGAGTCCTGGGTCCTGGGAACTGAACCTGGCTCCTTCGGCTTTGCAGGCAAACACCTTAACCACTAAGCCATTTCTCCAGCCTCCCCCTCCCCTTTTTTAAAAAATTGTATTTATTTGCAAGCAGACAGAGATAGAGATAAGACAGATAAAGAGACAGAATGGGCACTCCAGGGCCTCTAGCCACTGAAAATGAACTCCAGACACATGTGCCCCTTGTACATCTGGCTTATGTGGGTCCTGGGGAATTGAACCTGGGTCCTTTGGCTTCGCAGGCAAACGCCTTAACCACTAATCCATCTCTCTAGCCCTCCCTCTGCCCTTTTATTTTTGAGGTAGGATCTCACTCTAGCCTAGGCTGACCTGGAACTCACTCTGTAGTCTCAGGCTGGCCTCCTACGTCTGCCTCCCAACTATTGGATTTAAAGGCGTGCACCACTTGGGAGGCAGAGGTAGGAGGATCGCCGAGAGTTCGAGGCCACCCTGAGACTACGTAGTTAATTCCAGGTCAGCCTGGACCAGAGTGAGACCCTACCTCGAAAAACCAAAAAAAAAATAAAATAAAAAATAAATAAATAAAGGCGTGCACCACCACGCCTGGCCCTTCTTATTAACAGGAACAGCACCAATACTCTGCGGTCATAAACCTCCACAAGGAACAGTGCCAATTTTTCCTGTTCTGCAAAGATGAAACCAGGTTCAAAGAGGCTGAGCTGTCACTGTCCTCAGGGAAGCAATCAAGGCTCAAGACAGACAATCAAGGCAGGCCGGGACTCACTGGCCGCCTTCCCACCAGAGCCCCAGTGTAGAGCGCACTCCGAGCAAAAAGAAACTTACTCCTCTAAACCCTGATCAGACTTCCTCCTTCCCAGCTCACAGCGCCCCAAACCGCAGTGGCGTCATGTCAGCTGTGACATCACAAGGCATCACAGTGGAAAAAGACTGTGGGTCCAGGAGGGGTTGGTCGGGACTTGCACAGCGCCTGTCCCACAACAAAGGAAGAATCAGGCTCAGGGCTGCCAAGAAGAGCAGAGGCAGAGCTCAGAATCGCACCAAGGGAAGTGTGCCTGTTATCTGGTGACAAAAGGCATCTTCGAGGAAAGGCCCTCCACTCTCTAGGTTTCCTTGAACCTGTGGGTTCTCAGCACTACTGTGAATGCCCTGCATAGACTTCCCAGCATAAGTGGGACACAGGCTCAGCTGCTGACCTGTGAACAGTGCTAATGAACTACTGAGGGGCAGAGGCAGGAAACCCAGAAATTCCAGTTCTGCCTGGGGGCTCTGCAACCCCGACTTCAGTCAGGCAGCCACATACAACTGCTGACACTGGAGCTTGGGAGAAGCAAGTGACTCCAGCCAGAGAAAGAGGGATTCCAGTGAGCAAGAAAAGAGATTGTGGGGCTGGAGAGATGGCTCAATGGCTAAGGCATTTACCTGTGAAGCCTAACAACAGGAGTTCGATTCCCCAGTATCCACATAAATCCAGATGCACAGTGGTGCATGTATCTGGAGTTCATTTACAGCGACTGGAGGCCCTGCCACATCCATTCTCTCTATTCCTCCGTCTCTCTTCTGTCTGGTTGCAAATAAACTAAATTTTTTTAATTTTTTGATTTGAGAGCGAAGACAGACAGAGAAAGAGGCAGAGAGAGAGAGGAGAGAGAGACAATAGGCACGCCAGGGTCTCCGGCCACTGCAAACAAACTCCAGACATGTGCGCCCCCTCATGCATCTGGCTTACGTGGGTCCTGGGGAATCGAGCCTCGAACCGGGGTCCTTAGGCTTCACAGGCAAGCGCTTAACCACTAGACCATCTCTCCAGCCCAAATTAAATCTTTTTTAAAAAAGAAAAGAGAGCGAGAAGCAAATATAGCAGCTTTTCTCTCACCCTAATGTTCTGGGAGAGTACTGGGACCGGTGTTGTTAGGTTTCACAGATAGGGATGCTTGGGTCGGAGAGGGTAAGTTCCTGAGCAAGGTCCCGTAGCAAGCCAGTAATCATGTGGGAAGTCTATCCTCCTCACACCCCGGCCACGCTGCTTCCTCAGGCTTGCTCAGTGTTAGGAGTCACTTGAAGGTGGGGACTGGACAGCCTGAGCTCAGAAGAGCCTCCACAGAGCTTCCCCATCTTAGGTCACAGAACCTTCAGCATCCCATGGATCACAGATGGACAAGGTTTTAAGACACACGGGCCTCTCCCCACATCCATCGTGCAGGGGCCCAAGCTGCGGTTTTCTGCACCCCAGTGTACTGCGTACTCCTCCTAACCCCCAAATGACATTCAGCACCTGTCGCTGCAAAGAGCGGGGAGGTGACTTCCTGACCCCACAGCGTTTACCACAGCCGGGGTCCTAAGGCCAGGCCGAAGGGCGGCTGCTCGGCGGGGCCCAGACAGAGGGCACGGGGCAGGAAGTACGGAAGGAAAAGGCAGGCAGGAAGGAAGTTGTTCTCAGAGAGTTAGGTAGCAAAGTCACTTGGGCAGGAACTCAGGGTAACTGTAGATTTGACATCCAAGCTTGGGAGCCCCACGGTTGCTACACAAGGCGCCTGAGCCCACCACAGTCCTCCTCTGGGTCCGAGCACTTTAAACACCCCAGAGTCGGGCCAGACTTAGAACACTGATACAGGCTCCCAGGCCCTCAAAGCACCTGTAGGGACATGGTCACCCAGCAGCAGAGAGTGAGGCTGTGGGTTGATGTCCTGTCTGACTGAAGCCAGGGCCCGGTCTGAGGAAAGCGGCCTTGTGCCTGGCGGAGTGTCTGCAGCTGGGAGCCTCAGCACCCCACTTTGTTCCTGAACACCTGGGGCATCTCCCACAGCCCCAACGCTTGACTTCCCCACCTGCCTGCCTCTGGCCAGACTGAGTCACTGCCAAGTGGGTGGCCCTGGTCACAAGCCAGCGTGGGGATGTGGGGGTGTGAGCCCTTTGCGGCCGTGAGCCCCAGCCTCAGCAGAACTGTCACAACAGGGAAAGAAGCCGGAGAGAGAGAGAGAGAGACACCAGAGCCCAGCTCTGCCCACCCAACCTGTCAAGTTCATCTTTAAAATGGGGTCAGCAGTCACTATAAAGGTCAGATGAACATTCTTTGACATTTAGTCAAGCTTTTTTCTTTTCCTTTTCAGGACCTTATGTAGCCCAGGCTGGCTTCAAACTCACTATGTAGCCAATGCTAGCCTTAAACTTAAACTTACCTTAGTGGCTAAAACTCAGTTAAGGTGCTTGCCTGCAAAGGCTAATGACTGGAGTTCGATTCCCCAGTACCCATGTAAAACCAGATGTACAAAGCGGTGCGTGCATCTGGAGTTTGTTTACAGTGGCTGGAGGCTCTGGCGCACCCATTCTCTCTGTCTCTCTTCTCTCTATCTCGCTCTGCTTGCAAATAAGTAATAAATAAATAAATAACATTTTTTTAAAAAACAGAAAGACAAGGCCCAGATGTCAGGGTGCAGAGGCTGAAACCGCCACTCCAGGTCATGGGCCGTAGCCATGACTGTGCAGGGGCCTCCTTGGACAGAAACAATGAAAATGAAAGAACTCTTTCAGGAGTGTTCACAGGAGCCCAGGGCAGGCCAGGGGGGGTCACCTGGCAGGGGGCTTTTCACAGGCCACTTGGTCCAATTAAGATGAAGAACACATTAAAAAAGAAAAGGAAAAAAAAAAAAGATGAAGAACAGGAAGGTATGAGGCTGTCGAGAGAAGAACATTCCAGGGAAAAACAAAGGCCCCGAGGCAAGGAGAGGCAGCGTGCAGCGTGTTTGAGGAACTGAAAACCCAAAGCAGTAAATGTAACAAACGCACATCAGGGCTGGCAGCAAGCCTCTCCCTTTAACCCCCCTGCTGTTGCTCTTGCGAGCACGGGGTAACAAGGGCCATATAAGGTGTCACTTCTGGAGCAGGAAAGAGATCCTGGGAGCCACTAGGCCAGGCCCCAGGACGATAATTAGGGCCAGTCTCCAAACACAGGCATGCCAGGCAAGAGCTAGGATTATAGCTCAGTTGGTGGAGCGCTTCTCCTGTAGGCCCAAAACTCTGGGTTTAAGCCCCAGAGCCATATCAACCAAGCACAGCGCAGACCCATAATCTCAGCACTTGGGCAGTTAGGACAGGAGGAGGATCAGAAATTCAAGGTCATTCTTGGCTACACAGCAAGTTTGAGAATAGCCTGGGATACATGAGACCACGTCTAAATATATATATAAAAGGAATGCCAGGCAAAGTTGTCTCTCTCCCCGGGAGGAGAGGAGAACTGAGGCTAACTTAGTCCAGGTCACAAGAGCACTCGGAGCAGTAAGGTGTGTAACTTGCTGACAGTGTGGTTCCTGGCGCTGGAGCTGGCTCCCTCGAGCCGGGGAGTAGACAAGAGTGTGCAGCAGTTATCAATGAATAACGGGGCATAACTGGATGGATGATGGATGGCACTGCAGTCAGGGTGCCTGACCAGGGAGGGGCCCATTCATCAGGCTACATTCTCAGTCAGCACACAGATGACCCACAGGGATGTTAGGGAAGGGACAAAGGGATGGAGGTAGATGGAGGAAAGAGCTCCCAGGCACCCAACTCCACTACAAAGGCAGCCTGGGAGCCCCCAATCTCTGGCCCACATACAAACAGCATGCTTCTGCCCCAAACAAACATCTAAGTACAAAGAGGCCAGACCCAGCAGGCAAGGACTGTCCCTTCCTCTTACGGACGACGAGGCCCTGCCGACCCAGCAGACACCAAGCAGCTCCCTATCCTCCCTGCTTCACTGGTATTTATTCACCAAATGAATGAATGACAGGAATCACACCAGTGGGCAAACACAGATGTTAAAAGGGACACAAGAAGGGCTGGAGGGATGGCTTAGCGGTTAAGGCGTTTGCCTGCAAAGCTCAAGGACCCAGGCTCGATTCCCCAGGACCCACGTTAGCCAGATGCACAAGGGGGTGCACGCGTCTGGAGTTCGTTTGCGGTGGCTGGAGGCCCTGGTGCTCCCATTCTCTCTCTCTCTCTCCCTCTTTCTCTGTCAAATAAATTAATTAACTAAATAAAATATTTTTTTTAAAGGGACAAAAACACTGAGGGCAATGTGAGTCTGCTACCACTGCAGCCTGTTCAGATGCCCTTGGGGCTCGTTCTGCTGTCCAATGCAGCCACATCCAGACTAAGTCCCATGGTGGTGTGGGGTCTGGAGGGGCAAGAGTGAACATACAGGTACAAGAGGGTCTGGGGAAAGAAAGAGCTTTGTCAGTCAGACAGACCTGCCTTCAAACTCCATCCCCTAACTCCCCAGCTCCATGGTCCTCAGAAATGTCACAGCGTCTGGACCTGTCCCCACATCTCTCAGCGATAACAGTAACAGTAACCCACCTTGTAGGAAGGCCTGGAAGGGACGCTTTAGTATGATTCTGTGTCAAAGTTTCCAAGAGTGCCCCCCACCTGGATGTCTCAAGCCGGGAGCTATTGTGGGGACTAATCATGAGAAGGAGGAAGCCGCAGTCCTGCACTCCAGGACCCTCCCCACCTCTGAGGTGGGTTAAAACACAAGGAGGTTAAAAAGCAGAATGTCGGGCTGGAGAGATGGCTTAGCGGTTAAGTCATTTGCTTGCAAAGCCAAAGGATCCTGGTTCTATTCTCCAGGACCCACGTAAGCCAGATGCACAAGGGGGCGCACGCATCTGGAGTTCATTTGCAGTGGCTGGAGGCTCTGGTGTGCCCATTCTCTTTCTCTTTCTCTCTCTTTCTGTCTCTCAAATAAATAAATTAATTTTTAGAAAAAAAGCAGAATGTAATCTGTACTCCAGAGAAATAAAAGCTGAGAGAGTTCAAAGAGCAGGTCAAATCCAAGTTGGGGGATGCAGACAGGCTTTCCAGGACAGGGTGGCCTTTTCAAAAGGCCTAAAAGAGCAGTGGGGTGGACTGTGCTGTGGAGAAGACATAGCTAGCACGAGCAAACACAGAGCACACGCATACACAATGGCCACTTAACCATCAGCATCACAAGGCAAGGGGGGGCATGTAAGGGGGCCGAGCAGATATCTATGCGCCTTTGGCCTGGGATTCCAGGGGAGAAGCGTCCACCTTAGCCATAACAGAGGCTTCCCATGCAAATAGAGGGGTACCCAAGCTTGAGCAGGCTCTGCTGAGGTGTCTATGAGAGCAAGAATAGGATCAGGAGACCAACTAAGAGCCTATGGTAAGAGTCCCAGAAGGTAAGAGTCTGAGCTGACCTCAATTGGTCAAGAGAGGAAGCAAGTGGGAGGGAAGTCCCTCTAGCCACTCCAGGACTCTACCTGGGGTCCCTCAGAGTCCTATGTCTCCCCTTCTCCTTTGTGCGGGCTCATATACCCCCAGAGCCTCTCCCAGGCAGGCTCAAGCTTAGGGAACAGTCCCCGTCAGAAGCCAAACAGAGCCTCTGGCCCGGCCCGCAGCCAGAGCTGGAGGTCACTCATAGCCAAGCACAGTCACCCTCAGCCCTCCAAGCTGGGACTGTTCTGACCCAAAGGGCATCCTCGATCTTCCCTGGGACAGCCCAGGTCCTACTCTTGGTACCAGTCCAGTTATGAGAGGGTGAGTCAATTCCCTTCCACCCGAGAATGGGACTCTTTGGTTCTGTGAGTCACCTTGTGCCACCATAGAAGCCACTTCTAACCACCCGTCCAGACAGATCAGCATACCCTGTAAGTCCCATTGGGATCTGCTCAGCATATCCCCTCTCCAGCTACTGGGGGAAGTATGGGAGGTACCCTACACAGAAAGCTCCCTCCATGGCCTTCATGAAAGGTGAATTCTCTGGGCCTCACTTTTCCTTCTCTGTAAAATGGGGTGTTACCAGCACATAGACAGTCAGAGATCCGTCTGTAGACTCAACCTTGTTGCTGCACTGGGTGATGTGAACACTAAATACTGGGGTCTCTGCTCTCTCCATTTTTCTGGGGCCCTTGCCTTGCCTTATAGCTGCCCACCCCTCCTCTGTCCCTAGAGCGCAGAGAAAACAGACTGAAGTGGCCTGGACCTGAGAAAGAGCCTAGACAAGCAGGAAGAGAAGCCGCTCACTGCCCACTGTGCCCTTATTAAGCGCCTACCACACATCTGGCCCTGTGATTTCCCACATGTACCCCCCCAAGTGTTTCTAAGAAAGAGGAAAACCATGGCCCAGAGAAGGAAGTCTTCTGAAAGAGCGAGGCTGTGGGCAGCTGGGGCAGCGTCCCAGACAGACAGTCCCTTCCTAGCTCGTGGGCAGAGCAGGACTGTCGCAGAGGCCACAGGGATGAAGGAAGGTCCTGGGTCTGGCCTGCTTCTCCTCGGGGTGGCTTAACAACCTTCAATGCCCTGACCCTGACCGCCATAAACTACCGTGCAAGTCGGGAACTTGCAGCTGCGGTGACCCGAAAGTTCCACCCTAGACACACGTAATGCCAGGCTTGGGGTTCCCCCCCTCCAGGCTGCAGCTCCTGTCTGCTGGGGATGGGAGGCGACTCCTTCCTCCCAGTCCCTCGCAGCGCCCAGGGACTGCGCACCAGCCAGGACGGGTAAGGTGATGGGAAGCTGTCCGCCGTGTCACTCGCGCGCGTGCCACTCACCTGGGCGGGCACGGCGTGCCCTGTGGCCCAAAGCTGCAATCCGACGGCCAGCGCGGTCCAGACGGCGGCGGGGGCCATGCTCCAGGGGCTCCCGGGTGGCACCGGCCCGCACCCTCGCTCACGCCTGGAGCTCCGAGGCCTCCGCTGCGCCTGGGCGCCGGCGACTGAAAGCGAAAGCCCGCGGCGGGGAGCTTGGGCAAGCGGCGGGCGGGGCCCAGCCTGCGGACACGCCCCCAGGCCACTGCCCTCTTCTGGGCACCTTCACCTGGACTCTGCAGGGTCCCTCCCAGCCTCAAGTAGCTCAACCTCCAAGGATCGCCCCCTCCTCCCCCCAGTGGAGGGCTAGAGGCGGGCACTGGGGTCCGGCGAGCGGCTGCCCAAGCTGCCCCTGCTTGATGGCTTCACCTTTTCCTCCCATCTCCCACCGACCTCCCCATGCCAGGGGTAAGACGCTGCCTGGGAAAAACACCCCCCAAAGCTAACACTCACTCTGGGGGAGCCAAAGGTTTCTACGGGCATTACCTCCTTTAGACCCTAGAACCAAAGCTGGGTGGCTCACATCACTTGACAGGCTGAGGTAGGAGGATTGCTATGAGTTCAGTCTGCCTGGGCTTCAAAAAAAATATTTTTTTGTATTTAAAAAATATATTTTATTTTTATTTATTTGAGAGAGAGAGAGAGAAAGAGAGAGAGAGAGAATAGGCACACCAGGGCCTCTAGCCACTGCAAACAAACTACAGGCTCAGGTGGCTTACATGGGTAGTGGGAAATCAAACTTGAGTCCTTAGGCTTCGTAGACACCTTAACCACTAAGCCATCTCTCCAGCCCAGGCTGATCTGGAACATTCTGTAGCCCCCAGATGGCCTCCAACTCACTGTGATCTTCCTACCTCAGCCACCCAAGGGCTGGGATTAAAGGTGTGTGCCACCACCCCCAGACAACATATATATATATATATTAGGGCAGGTTAAGGCATTTGCCTGCAAAGTCAAAGGACCTAGGTTCAATTCCCCAGTACCCACCTAAGCCAGATGCACATAGTGGTGCATATGTCTGGAGTTTATTTGCAATAGCTAGAGGCCCTGTTGTGCCCATTCTCTCTCTCATAAATAAAAATAAAATATTTAAAAAATATTTTTTAGGGCTGGAGGGATGGCTTAGCGTTTAAGGCGTTTGCCTGCAAAGCCAAAGGACCCATGTTCAATTCCCCAGGACCCACGTTAGCCAGATGCACAAGGGGATGCACGCATCTGGAGTTTGTTTGCAGTGGCTGGAGGCCCTGGCGCGCCCATTCTCTTTCTCTCCCTCTTTCTCTGTCAAATAAATAAATAATTTTTAATATTTTTAAAAGAATCATTTATTTGCATGTTTATGTGTGAATGGGTGCACCAGGGTCTCTTGCTGTTGCAAATAAATGCCCATCTAGCTTTATGTGATTGTCTGGCCGAACTGAACCCAGGCCAGCAGGTTCTGCTAGCAAATGCATTTAATCACTGAGCCATCTCCCCAGCTCTCTACCCTTTTTGTTTGTTTGTTTGTTGTGTTTTTGGGGTAGAGTCTCACTCTGGCCCAGGCTGACCTAGAATTCAGGATGGCCTCGAATTCATGGTGATCCTCCTACCTCTGCCTCCCAAATGCTAGAATTAAAAGTGTGCGCCACCATGTCCAGCTAAACTTTATTTTTATTTATTTATTTGAGAGAGAGAGAGAGAGAGAGAAAGGCAGAGAGAAGGAGAGAATGGGCCCACCAGGGCCTCAAGCCACTGCAAACGAACTCCAGACACATGCGCCCCCTTGTGCATTTGACTTACCTGGGTCCTAGGGAATCAAACTGGGGTCCTTTGGCTTTGCAGGCAAACACCTTAACCACTAAGCCATCTCTCCAGCCCTACCTCCCCCCTTTTTTTTAAAGTCCCTAGAGCCATTCCACATACATGTGAAATTCTGCTTATCTCAGACGCATGTACCACCTTGTGCATCTGGCTTTACATGGGTTCTGGGGAATTGAACCTGGGTTCTATGGCTTTGCAGGCAAGCACCTTAGCTGCTGAGACATCTCTTCAGCCCATGTTGTTGCTTGCTTTTTCAAGGTAGAGTTTCCCTCTAGCCCAACCTAATCTGGAATTTACTATATAGTCTCAGGGCGGCCTCAAACTCCCAGTGATCCTCCTACCTCTGCCTCCCAAGTGCTGGGATGTGTGTGTGTTTTGTTTTTTCTAATCAAGTAAAACATTCTTGGAGCCCTTCCGTGTGAGTAGACTCTGCCCTGCCTTTGCTAGCAGGTAAATCCAGGTGGAGGGGAGAAAGCCCATCCAGGAAGCCATGGGCCCCAGAGGGGCTGATTTCCCAGGTTTGACCTCACCCGCCACCATCTGAATGCCAACTCCAGTGCCAGAACACCCTCCTCCAGCTCTGCACACTGGAGAATGGGCGTGCCAGGGCCTCCAGCCACAGCAAACAAACTCCAGATGCATGTGCCACCTTGTGCATCTGGCTTATGTGGGTCCTTTGGCCTTGCAGGCAAGCATCTTAACCGCTAAGCCATCCCCCCAGCCCTGTGCCACCAGTCCCCGCCAGGGAGACCTCCAGGGCAGTACTTCCAGGTGCTCAGAGACAAACTGAAGTGACTCTTTGGGGGATGGAAAATCCCACCTACTGGTCAGCAGCCTGGGAAATCACCTGATTCCTTCATGTTTCTGAGACATGGGCCATGCTGGGGTGAAACAGCCTACATCCTCAGCCCTGTGAGTGGCAGCTATGGGAGCAGGCAGAGCTCCTGGCTCTAAGTCTCCCACAGGAGCAGTCTGAGGGCTCTCTAATCCATATGAAACAACTAAAGGCCAGGAGTGGAGTGGCAGAAGCAGAAGACATTAGTCCTCTCTGAGTGTTACATACACACACACATACACACACACACACACACACACACACACACACACCCCTCCAACCCAGTGGGTCCGGCTGACACACCCCTTCTAGCTTAGAATAGTGTCATTAGGGTGTGCACGTGGAAGCCTTCTGTCATCATCTGGCTCTTATCTTTGTCAGTTTTCTGTTACTAATGACTCAATACCACACACTGGATATGTTACAGAGAGAAGGCGTTAATACTGGCTCACAGATCTAGTCCAAGGTCAAGGGGTCCTATCTGGTGATGGCCTTGCTGGTTCAGTCTGGGCATTGCATAGCAAGAAACTAAGAGCGAGTGAGTGAGTGAGTTCTCATCTCTCTCTCTCTCCTTATTAAAGCTGTCAGTATCCATCCTAATGATCACCTCCCACGGGCCTCACCTCTCAACATCATAGTCTGGTTGTCTCCACCCCAGTAAGCCCTCACAGTGGGGATTAAACTCCAGCAGCCATTTGGAGGGGGCACCTGTGTTCCAAGCACAGCAGTTCCACCCAGGAGCTACACACTCCTTCTTGCCTCTCCTGCCCTGGGAAACGTCTCCCCTTCTCTGGCGGAGTGGCCCAGGTTAGGAACACCATGCCAGATCTCCTCGGCACTCTGCCGGGTGCCCTCCTTATACCCTCCAGGCTCAAGGTCCCGGGAAGCGGATTCACACACAGTGCTTGTTCCCTGCAAGCCAAATTGTCACCTACCCGGCGCTGGGGCCTTTGGCAGAGACGCAGCTTCTGTCTCGTTCTTTCAGGATGCGTGTGGATGAGTGTCTTGGAAGCCTTCATGCTGAACATCTGGCCACAGCCCAGCAGTACCCAGAAGGCCTCACTCTGCCAGCTCCATGCCCATCTCCTTGCTGGCTTCCAGGCTCCTGGTGAGGTACCTTTCCCAGAGGAAGCCCTGGTTGCCCAGCCCTTTGCTCTGCACCTGTGCCAGCCCACTCCCACTCCACGCATGGTCTTGCTCCAGCAATGCCACCCCACACTCACTCAGCCCCAGGCTCTTTTG
Organism: Dipus sagitta; assembly: GCA_036346955.1. Taxonomy (NCBI): domain Eukaryota; kingdom Metazoa; phylum Chordata; class Mammalia; order Rodentia; family Dipodidae; genus Dipus; species Dipus sagitta. The sequence goes on from CM070773.1 coordinate 126,394,404, forward strand.
TCTAGCCCCACTCTATGCCCGCACTGAGATGCTGGGGGCTCAAAGGGGACAAAACAAGGATCTTCCCTCAGTATTAGGGTCCCAAACTCCTGGTGTCCAAAGCTCTCAGACTGGTCCCTCAAAGTCCCTCCTGAATAAGCCAAGTTAAGGGGCAAAGGGCAGCTCACCACCATGGCAACTCCTTCTCCAAGTCCTTTCTCTCGGCACCCTGGGGATAAGCAATGAGGAATTTGGTCTGGACCCCTTTGTGTCTTGGTATGGTGGCCTGGACTTTCTCCTCAGGTTGGGGGATCCACCTTGACTCCAACCATCTGCCTTGCATGAGGGAGGCTGGGAAAATGCCACACTAGCAAGGGCAGACCTTTGAACATCCGCCACAACCCTGGCTCAGCTGGCCCTCTCCTGCCCCCTGCCCTGCCCCTGCTCATCTTGCTCATGGTGCTCCGGGATCTCCCAGCAGAGCCTCTAGCTCCCCAGCCTGTTCCCTACACTGCAGTCAGGAGCAGCCTTCAGAGGCATGCACTATACATGCATCTCTCTCTCAACTAGGGGACCAACTGCGCTCACGCTCATCCCAAGGACATTGGCCAGAGTCCAAAGCCACAACACAGCGGCAGGGAAAGGTGCTACTGTCATCCAGTAGGCAGAGGCCAGAGATTTGTAGTGTACAGAACCTTCCTGGAATAGTCTGAAGTGTCTGTGGATGACATCAAGAGGTAGCCCTGGCTCTTGGCTGCCCACAGACTTCAGAATTGAGTTCTGCATTCTCTTTGAGACAGTGGAGGCCCTCAGGCTCTGGCCCAGCTTCCCAGAAGGCAGATAAAGCCATAACCCCCTAACTCTGCATTCTACCCCTGGGACCTCTCATGGCCATGCCCTTGGCTGTGCTGGGGCCCCATCTTTCCCTCCTTGTTTGCTGGCTGACTACCTACTTCTCCTTTCTGGCACAGCCCTACTGTTACTTCTCTGCAAAAATGCCCATGAGGGCTGGGGGGATGGCTTAGCGGTTAAGATGCTTGCCTGCAAGGCCAAAGGACCCACATAAGCCAGATGCACAAGGTGGCACATGCATCTGGAGTTTGTTTACAGTGGCTGGAGGCCCTGGCACACCCATTCTCTTCCTATCTGCCTCATTCTCTCTCTCTTTATTTTTTTTTATTTTTAATTTTTTTTAATTTAAAGTTTTTTTTAAGATTTATTCTTATTTATTTACTTATTAGAGACACACAGAGAGAATGGATGCACCAGGGCCTCTAGCCACTGCAAATGAACTCCAGATGCATGTGCCACCATAAGCATCAGCCTTACATGGGACTTGGAGAATCAAACCTGGGCCCTTAGGCTTTACAGGCATGCGCCTTAACTGCTAAGCCATCTCTCCAGCCCTCTCTTTTTATTTATTTTACATTTATTTATTTATTTATTATTTTATTTTGGTTTTTCTAGGTAGGGTCTCACTCTAGCCCAGGCTGACCTGGAATTCACTATGTAGTCTCAGGGTGGCCTCAAACTCACAGTGATCCACCTACCCCTGCCTCCCGAGTGCTGAGATTAAAGGTATGCACCACCTCGCCCAGCTTTTATTTTTATTTTTATTTATTTTCAAGCAGAGAGAAAGTGAGAGAGAGAAGAGAGAGAGAGAGAGAGAATGGATGCACCAGGGCCTCCAGCCACTGCAAACAAACTCCAAGCGCATGTACTACCTTGTGCATCTGGCTTACGTGGGTACTGGGGAATCGAGCCTGGGTCCTTTGGCTTTGCAGGCAAGCACCTTAACCGCTAAGCCATCTCTTCAGCAGCCCCCTCCAAATAAATAAATTAGTTAAAGTAAATGTTTTTTTCTAAATGCCCTTGACCACAGCCCACGCAGCCAAGTCCGTTAACAGAGCTCCTGCACAGGTTGCCTGCAGATGCTCACCCGGGATTACTCGTCATTCTCACTAATAACCCTTAGTAATTATGATACCAGCCATTCCTGGAAGTCTACTCTGGGACATTAATGTCTATCTGATGATAACCACGGTCTTTCAGCAGAAGATGCAGCTTTGTGGGATCCTTACACAGCTGCGGGGGGGCGGGGGGAGGAGGTCCAGCCATCTGCATAGCCAAGGAGCTCCCACCCAGCCCAGCTGCCACTCACAGTGCTACACTGCATGGTCCTCGAGGGTACAGGGACTTGATCCTAGCTATTTCTCCTGTGTGCTGGGTTCAGGTAGAAATGAGTAAGTAGACATAACTGGCGATAAGGAGATGATGATATGAATGAATGAATGAATCAATATCAGGGTCAAGCTCAGAATCCAATCCAGGCTCAACCAGTCCTAAGCCCTAGCACCCAGACATACCCCATCATACAGCTCTTACACCAATCGGCCTCACAGTGCAGAAAAAAAGCCCCATTGCTCCTTGTATTGGTACAGCAGAGAGAGAGGGGGGTGGCCTTTGCAGGGGATACAGTGTTTGAACCTTGCCTTGGGGCTCCAGAGCCTCTCCTCACATCCCAGGGCAACCCTAATATCCTCGCTCGCTCCCCCGTCCCAACCCCTGCACCCCACTCTCCAGCACACTGAAGGCTGTTCTGCACATAGAACACTCAGCCTCCTGGGGCAGCGGGCGGGACGGCAGCCAGGCCGTTACCTGGGCGCCTACTCTATGCCAGGCGTCCCATGATCCAGCTCCAGCCAGCATAGGCTCGTCCGGAAGTAAAGCATGCAGATTCGGGGGGCTGAGGAAATGTCTTTGTGGATAAAGCACTCACCATTCAAGCCTGAGCACTCAGGGTCAATCTTCAGACCAGACCTCACATAAAAAGCCGGAAGCAGGGCTGGAGAGATGGCTTAGTGATTAAGCGCTTGCCTGTGAAGCCTAAAGATCCCTGTTCAAGGCTCAATTCCCCAGGACCCACGTTAGCCAGATGCACAAGGGGGTGCACGCATCTGGAGTTCATTTACAGAGGCTGGAAGCTCTGGCGCGCCCATTCTCTCTCTCTCTCCCTCCTTCTCTCTGTTGCTCTCAAATAAATAAACAAACAAAAAAAGTTTTTTAAAAAAAGCCGGAAGCCATGGTGGGCTTCTGTGATCCCAGTACCCTGACTGAGAGGGGGAGACAGAATTTCCCTGAAGCTCTTAGTGAGCTCAGCAGGAAGAACAGCAGCAGGGTGAGAGCGAGAGAAACCTTGCCTCAAGTGACGCAGACTGGCAAGGATAGACCTAAAAGTTGACCTCTGATCTCCACATGCATGTCATGCCCACACACATGATCACATATGCACATGTATACACACAAATAATAGTAATAAATAATAGTTTTATTTATGTATTTATTTATTTACTTGAGAGAGAAAGAAGCACAGAGAGAGAGAGAAAGAGTGGGCATGCCAGGGCCACTACCCACTGCAAATGTACTCCAGACGCATGCGCCGCCTTGTGCATCTGGCTTTACATGGGTACTGGGAAATCAAACCTGGGTCCTTTGGCCTTGTCGGCAAGCACCTTAACTACTAAGCCATCTCTCCAGCCCATAAATAATATATTTTTAATTTTTTTTGAGGTAGAGTTTCACTCCAGTCCAGGCTGACCTGGAATTCACTATATGTAGTCTCAGGTGGCCTTGAACTCATGGCAATCCTCCTACCTCTGCCTCCCGAGTGCTGGGATTAAAGGCATGCGCTGGGAAGGAGGGATGGCTTAGCAATTAAGGCATTTGCCTGCAAAGCCAAAGGACCCAGGTTCGATTCCCTAAGACCCACGTTAGCCAGATGCATAATGGGGAGCAAGCATCTGGAGTTCGTTTGCCTGGCGTGGTGGCGCATGCCTTTAACAGGTCAGTTTTTTTTTTTAAATATTTAATTAATTAATTTATTTGACAGAGAAAGAGGGAGAGAGAGAGAGAAAGAGAATGGGCACACCAGAGCCTCCAGCCACTGCAAACGAACCTCAGATGCGTGTGCCTCCTTGTACATCTGGCTAACATGGGTTCTGGGGAACTGAACCTAGGTCCTTTGGCTTTGCAGGCAAACGCCTTAACTGCTAATCCATCCCTCCAGCCCAAATAATAATTTTTTGGGGGGGGGATTGAGGTAAGGTCTCACTCTAGCCCAGGCTGACCTGGAATTCACTATGGAGTATGGCCTTGAACTCACGGCGATCCTCCTACCTCTGCCTCCCAAGTGCTGGGATTAAAGGTGTATGCCACCATGCCTGGCTTAATAATAATAATTTTGTTGTTTATTTTTACTTATTTATTTGAGAGTGACAGACAGAGAGGGAGAGAGACAAGAGACAAGAGAGAAAATGGGCATGCCAGGGCCTCTAACCACTGCAAATGAACTCTGGATGTGCCACCTTGTGTGTCTGGCTTTACGTGGGTACTGGGGATTCAAACTCAGCTCGTTGGGGTTTACCTTAACCACTGAGCAATCTCTCCAGCCCCTAATCTTGCTTTTCCGAATTTTTAAAATATGTTTTATTTATTTGACAGAGAGAAAGAGGCAGATAGAGAAAAGAATGGGCATGCCAGGGCCCCTAGCTACTGCAAACAAATTCCATACACATGCACCACTGTGCATCTGGCTTTACGTGGGTACTGGGGAACCAAACCCTGCTCCTTTGGCTTTGCTGACAAGAGTCTTAACTGCTAAGCCATCTCTCCAGTCCCTGATCTTGCTTTGAATAAGCCCCCGAGTGACTGAGACACCTTTTGAGAAGCCATCAGAGCCTTTACTGTACCTGCTGCATGTAAATTTAGAAGGTTTCCCTGCTATTCTGGGAGATGCAGCTTCCACCATTGGGGGGATGTGATATTTTTGTCTGGGTGAACTCTCAGAAGCAGCTACAAAGTCAGTCTCAAGTCAGACCTCCAGGGGTCCAGAGACGCCTGTCTCACAGGGGTGCTTCTCGTCCAGGGGACCCCTTGCCCTTCTCCCCTCAGGGACCTACAGGCAGAGGCAGACCACACAGCCTTTCTAAGTGAGATCTCTGAGTACGCTGGGCCAGCCCCTTGATGAGTCACCGTCTAAAATCTCAAACAGGAAGCAGCTTTGGTGTCAGCCACAGCCTGACAACTGTCTCCTGCAGTCACCCTCTTCAGTCTTGCACCCCCCACACCCCGCCCACCATCATCTTGGGCTGAGCTGGTCATTCACATTGGGAGCTGGGGCTCTGCACCCAGAAATGCTCACTGTCTTCCGTCCGCATCTGTTTCCAAAGCAGGGGAGAGCCTGGGGTGCAGATTGAGGCGATCTGGAGAAGGGAGTCAAGAGGGCCTCCAGTTCCCTGCCTCCCCCTGTCTCAACCCCACCCAAATCCCCTATGCTGGATTGCCTCTTCCTGGACCCCAACTCCCAGATCTTCTGAAAAGACCCCCAACTTCTAAACTCTACTGGCGGAGCCAGCTAAGACGAAGAGAAATTTCATTTTCGCCTCCTTCCCGGTGGGCCCTTGGGCCAGTGTCTACCCCTCCCTGGGCTTCAGCATGCATCATCTTAACAGAGGGCCGGATGGATGCCTGGGAGGCAGTCCGGTCTTACCCCGCAAGTCACCTCCTTCATTCCTTCCATCCTTCGCTCCTTTTCTCCTTTGCTGGTTTTGGAAATTAGGGGAAATACCCCCATAATATAAATGGCACACACACACACTCCCATTCCCCAGACAACGGCTGGTGTTTCACGAGGCCACCTGCTCTGCTGCTCTGTGTCCTTACATCACCGGACCCCCGGCTCTAGACCCTGTGCTTCTCCCTGGGTCACTCTTCCTCCTCATACCTGCGTGACTCACCTCCTCACTATTCCCACAGGGTCTGCTCAAACCTCACCTCCTCAGAGAGGCCACCCCTAGGCCATCCCTGAACCGGCTGCAAGCTAGTATTTTTTGCTGAGTCATTGTACAGAGGAGGAAAGGCTGGGCCTGTCCCCCACTATGTGCAGTGCTGTGCGTAGTTATGTTTGTGACAGAAGATTTTCTTGGGCCTGGAGGGGATGGCTCAGAGGGCATGAGTGCTTGGGGCACAAGCCTGACTCACCTTGAGTTCAGTGCCCCAGCAATTACTCACACATCTGGGCATAGTCACGCATGCATGTAGCCCCAGTCCTGTGGGGAGTGGAGACAGGAGAATCACTGGAGCTCACTGACCATCCAGTCTAATCAAAACTGGCAGATCCAGCCCATCGTGGTGGCCCACGCCTTTAATCCCAGCACTTGGAAGTCAGAAGTAGGAGGATTGCCTTGAGTTCGAGGCCACCCTGAGACTACATAGTGAATTCCAGGTCAGCCTGGGCCAGAATGAAATCCTACCTCGAAAAAACAAAAAACAAAAAACAAAAAACAAAAAAAAACCTTTTTAAAATAAATAAATAAAGGTCACAGGTGCATGTGGCCACCCAGCTGTTTACCTGGGATCTGGAGATTTGAACGTGGGTGGTTTCAGGCTTATGCAGGAAGCACACTTAACAGCCGAGCCATCTCTCCAGCCCTTCCCCCATTTTCTGCCTTCTTCTATATGTGAACCCTGTAATGTTGTTAAAGTCAGCCCGCTGGATCCACAGGCTCCATTCCCTGGAATTCATTCAACCAGGAATTGAAACTGTTTAGGAAAAAAAAAAAAAAATATATATATATATATATATATATATATATATATATATATATATATATAAGCAAAAATTGCGCGTGTACAGAACACATACAGAATTTTTTTTCTTGATATTCTCATTGTTTATTCCCTAAACAACACCTCCGGTAGGTACTGGCAGCACTGCAGGTGAAGTCTACGGGAGAGTGGGTGTAGGTTTCATGGAAACACTACAGTAGGTCTCACAAGAGACTCCAGCGTCCATAGGCTTGGGGGTCCATGGAAAGGGGTCCTGGTACTGACCCCTAAGGGATCCTGAGGGGCACCCATATTTCATATGCAGGGTCCGCCTGTAAAAATGAAACCGCAAGCCCCCGGTCCTGCCTGGGAGTGGTTTTGCTGGGATCAGCTTTGCCTTAATCCTTTTGCCCTGCTGTGTGAGGGGGGCCATGTGCCTGCCCCAAGGCTCACCCCTCGTCTCCCAGCCCTGTGCCACAGACTTTTGGGGGTTTGTACTTCTCTGTTCCGTGCACTGCCTTGCATTCGTATCCTATTTCTAGAGGTGGTAAACCTAGAAAGTAGAGCTGGTGGAGGAGGGAGGCGTTCGTTTTCGTTTTCACTAGGTCCTGCCCCATTCCTCTCTCCAGAGTCCCAGCACCCACATCTGCAAGTGGGGTTCATCTTCATGCAGGTCCTCTCTCTCTCTCTCTCTCTCTCTCTCTTTTCCTTTGTAACTGTTTATATTCTCTTTCCTTCTTATTTATGTATTCATAGACAGGAGCTCAGGTAGTCCAGCCTCCAAGTCACTATGTAGCTAAAGATAACCTTGAACTTCTGATCTCCTAGTTGTACCTGGGATTAGAGGAATGTACCATTGCAGCCAGTTTATGGGGTGCTGGGGAATCCATCCAAGGCTTCATGCATGCTAAGCAAGTACTCTACTAACTGAGCTACAGCCCCAGTTCCCTTATTTACTTCTTTTTAAAAAATTTTTTATCATCATTTATTTATTTATTAGATACAGAGGGACAGACGGAGAGAGAGAGAGAAGGAGAGACAGAGAGAATGGGCATGCCAGCGCCTCCAGCCACTGCAAACGAATTCCAGACACATGCGCCACCTGTGCATCTGGCTTACATGGGACCTGGAGAATCGAACCTGGGTCCTTAGGCTTCACAGGCAAGCGCCTTAACCACTAAGCTATCTCTCCAGCCCTTACTTCTTTTTTTTCTGGTGCTAGGAATGGAACCTAGAGCCTTGCTGATTTTAGAAAAGTGCTCTACCTCTGAGACACACGCTCAGCCCCTCTATATCTTCAAAGTGCTCTCACCTCTGTCTCCCTTCAGTCTTCACACGATCCTGTGCTGGCCCTCACTTGATGAATGAGTGGCACCTTCCCAGGATCCTGAGTCTTTCTACCCCCTAGCCCCACCCACACTCTTCCTTTCCCCCATCCCTGCTTCCTCCTCTCCAAGCCACCCACCCCTCCTACTCCCCTACTCACTGGTCTTTCCTTCTGGCCCTGGAGGACTCAAGGAGCAGCGAGTCCCATCGCTGGAACACAGGGCTCTAGATGAAGACTCTAAGGCAAGCAATTACATCACACACATTATCAACTCTGGCCTCAGTTTCTCTACCTCCCTCGGGTACCCTCTGAGCTTATCATCTGCAAATAGGCTCTCTGGCCTCCCACCCCACTTTCGTATAATTCCTAGGTATTTCATAGGCATTTCACAATTTTTTGGCTGATTTGAATGGAATCTTTTTTTTTTTTTTTTTTTAACTTCTCTTACTCACTTGCTCTTTGGATCTATGATATAGAGGGTAGAGTGAATCACACTGCTCAGATCTTGCTGTGCAAGGCTCCTGGATCCCGCCCCCCCCCCCGTGTGTGTGTGTGTGTGTGTGTGTGTGTGTGTGTGTGTCCTGGGACTGAACTCAGGGCCTCGTGAATGCTAAGCACACACGCTGCCAATGAGCTACACTTAGCTCCATGCCTTCTCTCTCACTTTGTTTTCTCCCCAAAGTCTACTCCCATCCCCCCTCCAGCTCTACAATCCCTTCACCCTTGGAAAACCACATGGTGTGATTTATGAATGTTTGAGTGTCTCTGGAGTAGGTTGGAAGACCAAAGGTACTTGTGAACCTATTTCACTAAACGTTCCTCCAAGATGCCCACGTCATCCATACCCTACCAGCAGGACCAGAGAATTCTCAGTTCTACATACTCTCCCCTGAAATCACTATTAGCCAACCTTGTGATTTTGGCCAACTTGACGGGTGTGAAGTGGAAGCCATGGTTATTTGCATTTCTCTGCACATTTGTGGGCATGATCACGTCTTCATTATTTGTGAGTCATTTGGGTTTCCCCTTCTGCGAACTGCCTCTGAACATCCTCTCATCGAAACCTTATTATTTCCTGTCTTCTTGTAGCTTTGCAATGATTCCTGTATCTTCTAGACATTAATCCCTTGGCATTTTTTATTTTTATTTTTAAGGTTTACAGAGACTTTATTAGATTAAGAAAATGAAAGATCCTTGTCATTTTTTAGATACCAAAATTTCTTTCTCCATTCTGTTATCTGTCTGATACCCTTGCTTATGGTGTCCTTTATGTTTAAAAAAATTCTAGAGGGCTTGAGAGATGGCTTAGTGTTTAAGGCGTTTGCCTGCAAAGCCAAAGGACCCAGGTTCAATTCCCCAGGACCCACATAAGCTAGATGCACAAGGGGGTCCATGCATCTGGAGTTCGTTTGCATCTGGAGGCCCTGGCATGCCCATTCTCTCTCTCTTTCTACCTGCTCATTCCTCTCCCCCTCTCTCTCAAATAATAAATAAAATAAACTTTAAAAAATCTAGGGCTAAAGAAATGGCTTAGCAAGCCGGGCGTGGTGGTGCACGCCTTTAATCCCAGCACTCGGGAGGCAGAGGTAGGAGGATCACCATGAGTTCTAGGCCACCCTGAGACTCCATAGTGAATTACAGGTCAGCCTGGGCTAGTGTGAGACCCTACCTCGAAAAAAAAAAATGGCTTAGCAGTTAAGGCACTTGGCTGCAAAGCCAAAGGACCTAGGTTTGATTCCCCAGGACCCACGTAAGCCAGATGCACAAGGTGGAACATGTGTTTGGAGTTCGTTTGCAGTGGCTAGACACCATTATGCTCCTATTCTTTCTCTCACCCTCGCTCTGCCTCTCTCTCTCAAATAAATAGACAAAAGTTAAAAAAAAAATTGGGCTGGAGAGATGGCATAGTGGTTAAGTGCTTTCCTGTGAAGCCTAAGGACCCTGGTTCGAGGCTTGATTCCCCAGGACCCACATTAGCCAGATGCACAAGGGGGCGCACGTGTCTGGAGTTTGTTTGCAGTGGCTGGAGGCCCTGGCGCGCCCATTCTCTCTCTTTCTCTCTCTCCCTCTTTCTCATTCTGTTGCTCTCAAAAACATAAATTAATTAATTAAAAAAAATAAAAAAATTAGCCGGGCGTGGTGGCGCACACCTTTAATCCCAGCACTCGGGAGGCAGAGGTAGGAGGATCGCCGTGAGTTCGAGGCCACCCTGAGACTCCATAGTGAATTCGAGGTCAGCCTGGGCTAGAGTGAGACCCTACCTCGAAAAACCAAAAAATAAAAAAATAAAAAATAAAAAATAAATAAAATAAATAAAAAAATTAAAACTAAATAAAGATAAAAATTCTAAATTTGGGCTGGGGAAATGGCTCCGCAGATAAAGCGTCTGCTGGGCACGCTTGAGGACCCGAGTCCAGACCCCAGAACCCACATAAAGCCAGATGCAGTAGTGTGAGCATCTGTCATCCCAGAGTGCCTGCAGCGAGGTGGAGGCAGAGACAGGAGAATCTCCGGCCCCTCAGGCAGGCTAGCCTGGCATATTTAGCAGAGAAGAGACCCTCCCTCAAACAAGGTGAAAGGTGAGGACTGACACCTGAGGTTGTCCTCTGACCTGCACACGTGTGCTTTGATCTACACACAAACACATGCATCATAACACATTGACATAAACACACAAGCACAAAAGCAATCTTTAACTTTAATTGAATCAAATCCACCAATATTTTGCTATTTCAATCATACTTGAAAGGTCCTTCCCTCCCTAGAGGTCATGAAGGTGTTTTTTTTTTCTTTTCTTTTTAAATATATCTTAATTTATTTATTTATTATGATAGTCTTGTGTAGGTAGGGTCAGGCACTGTGGGGTCATGAATATCCAGGCCATTTTGTCTCTGGGGGGAGCACGTTGTAAGGAGTCCTACCCTTCCTTTGGCTCTTACATTCTTTCCGCCACCTCTTCCGCAATAGACCCTGAGCCTTGGAAGGTGTGATAGGGATATTGCAGTACTGAGCACTCCTGTCACTTCTTTCCAGCACCATGGTGCCTTCTGAGTTGTCCCAAGGTCACTGCCATTTGAAAAGAGAAGATTCTCTACCAAAAGTGAGAATAGCATTAATATAAGGCTATGAACATTAACAGAAGTGCTTACTGGGCAGTTTGATAAACATAGTATATTCATTTAGCCAGACAACAGCAGATGTTACACCCCTAAGACTCATGACTACCCCTGTTTTAAGTTTACAGTATCAGGGATGTGTTCCCTCCCATGGAGCGGGCCTCCAGTCCAATTAGAGGGCAGCTGGTTTCTACCATGACAGACGTGCCGCTATTGCACCTGACTGGCCAAATATAAGGCTTGCAATGTCCACTGTTCAGTATCTTCACTGGCCAGCCACTGCAAACGAATTCCAGATGCATGTGCCACTTTGTGCATCCGTCTTTACATGGGTACTGGGGAATCGAACCAGGGTTATGGTGCTTTGCAGGCAAATACCTTAACGACTAAGTCATCTTTCCAGCCCAATAACTCCAACTTTGTTTTGAAAGACAGCATCTCATATGGCTCAGGCTGGCCTCAAATTCACTAGGTAGCTAAGGATACTTGTGAACTTCTGGTCCTCTTGCCTTAACCTTTCAAATGCTACCATACCCAGTTGTAGAAACTCAACCTTATTTTTCTCCACCAAGTGAATCTTTGCTTTATTTTGGGTATTTTGATGTTGGGTATCACTCTAGCCCAGGCTGTCCTTGAAATCACTCTGTGGTCATGCCTGGCTTATGAATAATTTTTAGTAAAATTCTTCTGTTGACTTATGAAAAAATTAAAAGCTTAATAAATATTAGTTGCTATTGTTATAAAGAAAATAGTCAGATGTGGTGGCACACACCTTTAATCCCAGCAGAGGTAGGAGGATGGCTGTGAGTTCAAGGCCAGTCTGGAACTACAGAGTGAGTTTCAGGTCAGCCTGGGCTAGAGTGAGGCCCTACCTTGGAAAAACAAAACAAAACAAAACAAAACAAAATCTTCTGAGGCTCAGGGAACAGTGCAGAAGATGGGAGTGGGGATGTAAGAGCCACAGGGTGGGAAAGCGTGCTTTGGGGTACTACCTTCTCATCATGAACCCACTAGTGCATTCATGACTCCATAGTGGTTGCCAGTATCCCCACAAGCCTGCCCATATTGGGACATGGAGAATGAAGGACGACAAAGGGAATGAGACATCAAAAGAAACGGAGGACCCAGCGTGGTGGCGCACGGTTTTAACCTGAGCACTCAGGAGGCAGAGGTAAAAGGATTGCCCATGAATTCAAGGCCAGCCTGAGACTACATAGTGAATTCCAGGTAAGCCTGGGCTAGAGCAAAACCCTACCAGGAAAAAGAAAGAAAGAGAGAGAGAGAGAGAGAGAAAAGGGCTGGAGAGATGGTTCAGCAGTTAAGGCACTTGCCTGCAAAGCCTAAAGGCCTAGGTTCGATTCCCCAGTACCCATGTAAGCCAGATGCACAAGGTGGTGCATGCATCTGGAGTTTGTTTGCAGTGGCTAGAGTGTACATTCTCTCTCCCTTTCTCTCTCTCTCTGCCTCTTTCTCTCTCTTAAATAAATAAATAAAAGATTTTTAAAATATGTTATTTTTATTTTTTTATTTATCTGACAGAGAAAGAGGGAGGGAGGGAGAGAGAGAGAGAGAGAGAGAGAGAGAGAATGGGTGTGGCAGGGCCTCCAGACACTGTAAACGAACTCTAGATGTGTGCACCCCTAGTGCATCTGGCTTACATGGGTCCTGGAGAATCGAACCAGAGTCCTTTGGCTTTGCAGACGAACACCTTAACTGCTAAGCTATCCCTCAAGGCCAATAAATAAAAGTTTTTAAATGTAAAGAAAAATAAGAAAAAGAAAAGGAGTACTGCTTGGAAAGGGGAGGGGCCTCAGTGGGATGGGGGTGGAGCAGGGATAACAAAAGAGGGTAATAGGACAGGATTATGATCAAATTACTGTAAGTTCGTGTATTGACATTCTCAATAGAAAATAAAGGCGTGGGGTGGTAGAATCCATTTGTCAAATTCCTCAAACTCCAACTGAGCTTTAAATTGAGACTTAACTGAATTGACAGGTGAACTTGGGAAAGAATGGATTCACCCCATCCATGGGTATAGTACACCCTTTTTTCTGGGCTTCCTTCATGCTTCCTCACAGTTTCCATTTTTCCCTAGGCATTTGGGGGTGGCAGGGGTCACAAGTCTGTATTCCTTCCTGATCCCCCACCTTTACATCTAAGCTCCCATTTAATATTTGCAACAACTGAATGGCAGGGTCTGATAGTCATATCTTTTTGTTTGTTTGTTTTTTATTTATTTATTTGGGAGCAACAGACAGACAGAGAGAGAAAGAGGCAGAGAGAGAGATCGGGCCACCTTGTGCATCTGGTTAACATGGGTCCTGGGGAATCGAGCCTCAAATCGGGGTCCTTAGGCTTCACAGGCAAGCACTTAACCGCTAGGCTATCTCTCCAGCCCATATCTTTTGTTCCATGCATACATATATGTGTTATGCATATGCATGTATATACTTGTACACATGGGTGGGTGCACATGTATGTGTGCATATGTATGTCTGGAGTCCAATGGTTGACACTGGGTGCCTTCCTCAGCTGCTGCCCACTTAATTTTTTTAAATTAATATGTGTTTTTAATTGACACATAGCATTTTGTATTCTTTGGTGTGTATATGTGTGTGTGTGGGGGGGGGTGCCTGCGTGCCACAGTGTGCATGTGGAAGTCAGAGGATAATGTTCCAGGGTCAGTTCTTACTTTCTACTTTGTTTCTCTCTCTTTTGTGATTTTTTTTTTTTTAACGAGAGAGCGAGAGCAAGCAAGAAAGAGAGAGAACTGGCACAGCAGGGCCTCCAGCCACTGCAGACTCCAGATGTGTGTGCCACCTTGTGCGCATGTACGACCTTGTACACTTACATCACCTTGTGCATCTGGCTTATGTGGGACCTGGAGAGTTGGGCATGGGTCCTTAGGCTTTTCAGGCAAGCGCCTTATCCACTAAGCCATCTCTCCAGCTCTCTCTCTCTTTTTATAAAAAATATTTTATTTATGGGCTGGGGAGATGGCTTAGCGGTTAAGCTCTTGCCTGTGAAGCCTAAGGACCCCGGTTTGAGGCTCAATTCCCCAGGACCCACGTTAGCCAGATGCACAAGGGAGGGCACACATCTGGAGTTTGTTTACAGAGGCTGGAAGCTCTGGCGCGCCCATTCTCTCTCTCTCTCTCTCTCTCTCTCTCTCTCTCTCTGCCTCCTTCTCTCTGTGGCTCTCAAATAAATAAATAAACAAAAAAATATTTAAAAAAATATTTTATTTATTTATTAGAGAGAGAGGAACAGGCAGATATATAGAGATAATAGGCACGCCTGGGCTTCTAGCCACTACAAACGCATGCGCCACCTTGTGCATCTGGCTTACATAGGTACTAGGGAACCAAACCTGGGTCCCGGGCAAGCACCTTAACCACTAAGCAATCTCTTCAGCCCAGGCTCTCTCTTTTGTGATTCATTGTTCCCTTCTTCTCCAAACTAGCTGGCCCATGAGCTTCCATGAAACTTTCTTGTCTCCACCTCCCATCTCACTGTCAGAGTGCCAGGGTTCCAGAAGCCTGCATCAGCTTTCAGATTTTATGTGAGGTCTGAGGATCCAAACTCGGGTACTCATTTGTGTGGCCCATGCTTTATCCACTGAGGTATCTCCCCAACCCCTCCCTTATCCTTTTTTTTTTGTTTGTTTGTTTTTTTTTGGTTTTTCGAGGTAGGGTTTCACTCTGCCTCAGGCTGACCTGCAATTCAGTCTCAGGGTGGCCTGGAACTCACGGTGATCCACCTGCCTCTGCCTCCCGAGTGCTGGGACTGAAGGCATGCGCCACCACACCTGGCACCCCGTCCCTTATTCTTTAAGACAAAGTCTTTCACTGAAACTAGAGTTCATCAGTGTGGCTGAACTCTCTAGCCGGCAAGCCCTGTGGATACTCCTGTCTCTGCTTCCCTGGCACTGAGATTACAGATGTGTACCACCAGTCCCAGCCCATGCAGCAAGCACTTTACCCACTGAGCCAGCCCCCTGGACTATTTGAAGCAGCTCACCTGAGCCCACACAGCCTGGAGAGTGTCAACACCTAACACAGAACAAATCTCTCTGCCGCACAGCTCACTGGAATCTTGAGGTCATCTTGTTTTTGTTTTATATTTTGGTGGAATTGAACCCAGGGCCACACACGCGCTAGGTAAGCCTCTCATTGTAATCTGAAGTCTGTTTCATGCCAGGCGATGGCTGCTGGTTACCGTGCACCAGTCATCACAAACAGGCTCCACTTCACAGACAGAGACCTTGGGGATTTTTGTGTGCCCTGAGCAAAAGGCTTTCTCCATGACTAGTGAATGGGAGGGGTTGTGCGACAGGCCCATCTTTCTCTATGACACGCAATCTCAGTATGTCTCTCTCCTCCTTAGACCTCAGTACTGTACTGAGAGAGAGTCGGGGAGAGAGTGTCTATGGGGCTGTGAGGCCCAGGAGTCCAAATCTCTCACACAGCTCCGCCCGGTCCTGCACGTCTGGCTTCCATGGCTGTCACCATGCTGCCTCCCCAGACACCCACCAGCCCACGAGCCAGCCGGGTGCTTCAGCGTTCCCCAGGCCTCAGATGCAGATCAGTTCCCTGGACACGAAGTGGCTCTGGTCCCGCTTCATGAGTCAGTACCCAGTCCCTGCTCTGGAGGACACAGTGCGTAAGAACTGGGCCTGCACGCATCAGCAAAGAGCACGTCACTGCCCCGTTTCCCTGGCTCTTGTCCCTTGCTCTGTTCAAAAGGAGGAAGAAGAACATAAGTCACCCCCCCTCACCCCCTCAGTCTCCCAGCCTCCACTCAATCACCCGTTTATAAGCACGTGTGTCTGCGTCAACCTTGGCTAGAGCCGAGTGTAGTGACTCAGTGTGACAAACAGCCTAGGAGAGCGCCTGCCAGATCCTAGCTGAGAAGACCCTGAGGCATCTAGAAATAGTGACAGTGACTTGGCCGCTGGTCATTTGTCCCCAAGGTGAGACTTGTCTTCGGGATTTCTGTCCCAAGAAACTGGACCTCCCCACTCCCAGTCCAGTCCTGCCTGCGCCGTAGCTCCCACACATACTGACATACTGTGTGCCAGGCAAAGCAGCCGCTGTCCCTCTGCTCCCCAATCCACTGAGACCCTGCTCCCAGCCCCTGTCCCAAGGAAGGATCCCAGGAAGCTTTAGGCCCTTGAGAATCACATGGTGTTTCAGTCACCAAGAAGCCCTAAGCAACCCATGTGTTATCCATTAGACTGCTGGGGCCCAACAAACCCTAAAACAGGCTATTTTCAGAGGTAGATATGAGCAAGTCCTATCTTATAGATTATTTTAAGCAGTTTACCTGAGCACTTCACAATCATATAGATAGATAGAGAGATAGATAGATAGATAGATAGATAGATAGATAGATAGATAGATAGATACAGAGAAGAGAAGAGAGATATTGTGATGGTCATTATTTTGTACACTAACTTAAATTGAAAGCAAAAACGAAGCTAGAAGCTCTTTTATTTTTTTAATTGTTATTTATTTGCATGTGTGTGTATGGGGGAGGGGAGCAGGGCCTCTTGCCACTGCCAACAGATGCCACATGCTTGCACAATATTTTGTATTTGGCTTACGTGGTTAACCTGGGAACTGAACCTGGGTTATCAGGCTTTGCAAGCAAGTGTCTTTAGCCACTGGGCCATTTTCCCAGCCCCCCAAAGAAGCTAGCGAGCCAGGCTCTCTCACCTGCACCTGGGACGAGTCACTTCATCTCCCCGAGCCTCTGCAGAATGAAGCTGAACAGCCTCTGCTTTGCAGGGAAGCTGCCAGAACCACAGTCCACAAGTTCAAGTTCACAGTGCCTGGCACTTGTGGGCACTGAATTAAGATAGACTCAAAACATCACAGTGTATATTCTGCCTTCCCAGAGTACAGCCTCAGCCGCCTCACCCGCCACAGTGGGAGGTAGAGGTGGGCTTCCTTGAGGGAGTTCCTGAACTCAGAGGTGCTCTTCTGATGGAAAGGATGGAAGGAGACCCCCTTGCTCCCGGGATCCCCAGGAGCCCCCAGCTCCTCTTGCCTGCTTTCCCACCAACTGTCTAGCTTAGCTGCTTGCGCATCACCTGCAAGGCTACTTCTGCGCATGTATCTTCTCATCACTTTTCTCTTCAGCAACCCGGACAGGCACATGCAGGGGAGCAGTGTGCACCCCCAACTCAAACACACTCCTTCTTCTTCTTTTTCTTTTTAGAAAGAGTATTTTTCTTTAAATATTTTACTTAGTTAGTTAGAGAGAGAGAGAGAGAGAGAGAGGGAGAGAGAGAATGGGCACGCCAGGTCCTCCAGCCACTGCAAACGAATTCCAGACGCATGTGCCACCTTGTGCATCTGGCTTACATGGGTCCTGGGGAATCGAACCTGAGTCCTTTGGCTTTGCAGGCAAATGCCTTAACTGCTAAGCCATCCCTCCAGCCCACTTGTTCTTTTTTTTAAAAAAAAATATCTTTATTGACAACTTCCATAATTATAGATAATAAACCATGATAATCCCCTCCCCCTCACTTTCCCCTTTGCAATTCTACTCTCCATCATATCCCCTCCCCCTCTCAATCAGTCTCTCTTTTATTTTGATGTCATGATGTTCTCCTCCTCTTATGATGATCTTGTGTAGGTAGTGTCAGGCACTGTGAGGTCATGGATATCCAGGCCATTTTGTGTCCGGAGGAGCACGTTGTAAGCAGTCCTACCCTTCCTTTGGCTCTTACATTCTTTTCGCCACCTCTTCCGCAATGGACCCTGAGCCTTGGAAGGTGTGATAGAGATGTTTCAGTGCTGAGCACTCCTCTGTCACTTCTTCTTAGCACTATGGTGCCTTTTGAGTCATTCCAGAGGTCATTGCCATCTTAAAAGACAAGCTTCTCTAACCAAAAGTGAGAGTATCATTTGTATATGGGTATGAATATTAAGAGAAGGGCTTACCAGGCAGTTTGGTGAGCATAATACATGCATTTAGCCAGATACCAACAGGCATAACACCCTTAGGGCTCATGACCTCCCCGTCATAGGTTTTCAGTATCAGGCTTGGGTTCCCTCCTGTGGAACAGGCCCTCAGTCCAATTAGAGAGCGGTTGTTTTCCCCCTTAACAGACATGCCACTATTGCACCTGTTGGCTCCTTTGGCCTGGCTAGTTAAACTAAAGGTTTACAGTGTGTTCCGTACACACTAGTTCTTTGTCATTTTGCCAATTGCCCACTTCTTCCTGGACCCCCTTCTCACCAGCCTCTTCTGCAGAGTCCTTAAGAGCTAGAGCCACATCCCCAAGCTCCACCATGCTCCCTCTGACCCACAAACTGAGGACCCTATACTCCACACTGCCTCTATACTTTAGCATGCCAGCTAGCGGTGCCTCAAATTGTCACTCTTGGGGTTAAAGAGATGACTTAGTGGTTAAGGCTTCTGGAACATGGCCTGCCTCCAGTTCCCCCTTGTAATCAGAGCTCCAGCAGCGTGGAGACTCAGAAGTCCTGAGTGGAGTGTTACCTGGAAGGCCTCTGAAGAAGGAAGAAACAGGGGGAGGCTCAAGGGTTGCAGGACTGAGCAGAGACTTCATGCTGGAGACATACCGCACGTTTGGTGACTGAGGATGTAACATAGTTGGGTCTCAGAAATGTTCTGGATAAGGAGCTGTGGGAGACAGCAGGGGTACAGACTGGTAGGCTGTGGCCTGTAGGCCTAGGGAGCCACTGAATGTTCTATGAGGGAGCAGCCTGGGCAGGGCCAGGAAAGGAAAGACGAGTGGAAGGTAGAAGACAAACGCCATTGCCTGGGCGTTTCCTGAGCTCACGGATGCAGACACGAGCTCTCCAGGGCCCTGAGATTCAGTGAGCAGCTAGGTGAACTTGGCGTTATAACATGTGACTTGGCTTCCTGCAGCCCACTCTGGGAAAACGGTAAAATTATTATGAAGATGAAACGAGGCAGTAAGTGCAGGCTGGGTCCTCAGCACAGTGGAGCGTAGTGGAGCGGCACAGCCGAGTGGCTGGGAACCCGGGCTCTGGCCAGGTGGCCTGGGTTCGAGTCCTGACTGTACTATTTAGCAGCCGTGTGGCTTTGAACAAATGCTTTCACTACCCCGTGCCTCAGTTTCCTCACTGATAGCATAGGGGCAGAGATAGTAACCACTTCTGAGCCCTGTGAGGTTTGTAGGAGAGAATGCAAAAAGACTCAAGGAGGGCTGAAGAGATGGCTCAGCAGTTAAGAGCACTTCCCATCAAGTGAACCTTTTTTTAAAAAATATTTTATTTTTATTTATTTATTTATTTGACAGAGAAAGAGGGAAAGAGAGAGAATGGGAGTGCCAGGGCCTTCAGCCACTGCAAAGGAACTCCAGATGTGTGCGCCCCTGGTGCATCTGGCTAATGTGGGTCCTGGGAAATCGAACCTGGATCCTTTGGCTTTCCAGGCAAATTCCCTCCTTTTTTTTTTTCAAGGTAGGGTTTTGCGCTAGCCCAGGCTGACCTGGAATTCACTATGTAGTCTCAGGGTGGTCTTGAACTCATGGAAATCCTCCAACCTCTGCCTCCCGAGTGCTGGGATTAAAGGCGTGTGCCACCACACCCCTCTGTTTTGGGTATTTTGAGGTAAGGTCTCACTCTAGTACAGGCTGACCTGGAACTCACTCTGTAGTTATATCTGGCATGTGAATATTTTTTAGTAAAATTCTTCTGTTGACTTATGAAAAAATTAAAAGCTTAATAAATATTAGTTGTTATTATTCGCATAAAAAATAACCAGGTGTGGTGGCACATGCCTTTAATCCCAGCACTCAGAAGGCAGAGGTAGGAGGATCACTGTGAGTTCAAGGCCAGCCTGAGACTACATAATGAATTCCAGGTCAGCCTGGGCTAGAAAACAACAACAACAACAACAACAAAAGCCTCAAGGGGAGGTGAATGGCAAGGATGAGGCACCTTCAACTTTCTTGCCAACCCCCGGCACAGAGGGCAGAAGGGTACTCTGATGAGTGACCCTGGCTCAGGGAACCCTTATTCATATTATTAGCACCCAATGTTTGCAGAAGGTCTTCTGCATGGGGTGGAGCCTCCCTCTCTATGCTGAAGCCGTTGGTATTTCCTGAGCAAAGTGTGAGCATATAAAACACAAGGCCCCTGCAACAGTCTGCTCTTGCATAATCTACCCAAAGCTCCACTTCCTCACCAGGCTCACTGTAGCCTCTAGGGGGGCCCCTGTCTTAGCTAGAAGGTGCCAGATCTGCCCCCTCCTCAGGGAAGGCCAGGCACGGTCTCTAGAACCTCAGTTTCCCTCTCTATTCTTGAATCAGACAGCAGTAGACTTGTTATCGAATCCTGACCACTCCTGATTGCATGAGGGTCTGGTTAGCCTCCAGGTCTACGGCACACATGCTGGAGACGGAAAGACTTGGATCTAGTTCAAGGTGACGGTTAGTTTCGATTGTCAACTTGACAGCATTTAGAATCATTGTGAAAACAAATCTCTGGTCATGTCTGAGAGAGATTTATAGATTAAGGTTAATTGTGGTGGTAAGACCCCCCCTCTGAGTGTGGGCAGTACTATCCCATCAGCAGAGTCCCAGACTGCATAAAAAGGAGAGAGATGAGTACAAACATTCATTTCTCTGTCTTTTTTTTTTTTTTTTTTTTTTTTTTTTTTTTTTGGTTTTTCGAGGTAGGGTATCACTCTGGCCCAGGCTGACCTAGAATTCATTCTGTAGTCTCAAGGTGGCCTCGAACTCACGGTGATCCTCCTACCTTTCCCTGCCGACTGCTGGGATTAAAGACATGTGTCACCACGTCTGATTCATTTCTCTATCATTTTAAAAAATATTTTTTATTTGTTTGGAAGAGAGAGAGGGAGGTAGAAAGAGAGAACAAGCAGATAGAGAGAGAATGGGCATGCCAGGGCTTCCAGCCACTGCAAACAAACTCCAGACACTTATGCCACCTTGTGCATCTGGCTTACATGGCCACTGGGGAATCAAACCCCTGTCCTTAAGCTTCACAAGCAAGTGCCTTAACCATTAAGCCATCTCTCCAGCCCCAACATTTCTCTTCTTAAAAAAAAAAAATAGTATTAAGCCGGGCGTAGTGGCTCGCGCCTTTAATCCCAGCACTCGGGAGGCAGAGGTAGGAGGATCACCCTGAGTTGGAGGCTACCCTGAGACTACATAGTGAATTCCAGGTCAGCCTGAGCTAGAGTGAAACTAAAAAGTATTTATTTATTTATTTGCAAGCAGAGAAAGACAGAAGACAGACAGAGAGAATGGGCGTGCCAGGGCCTCCAGTAACTAAAGATGAACTCTAGATGCTTTATGTGGGCACTGGGAAATTGAACTTTGGTCGTTAGGCTCTGAAGGTAAGTGCCTTAACCACTGAACCATCTCTCCAGCCCCCATTCACTTTTCTTTGTAGCTGAGGATGAGCTTGAACTCCTAATTCTCCTGCTTCCACCTTCCTCCCAAATACTAGGGTTATAGGCATGCACTACCATGCCTGGGTTAGGCAGTGGGCTTGCACCCAGGACTTTGTGTATGCTAGACAGCCACTCTACCAGCTGAACCACAACCCCAATCCCTTCTGTGATGTTCTTTTTGTTTGTTTGTTGTTTTTTTTTTAGGGGGGTAGGGTCTCACTCTAGCTCAGGCTGACCTGGAATTCACTATGTAGTCTCAGGATGGCCTCAAACTCAGTGATCCTCCTACCTCTGCCTCCCGAGTGCTGGGATTAAAGGCGTGCACTCCCACACCCGGCTCCTGTGCTATTCTTTAAAAAAAAAAAAAACAAAAAACATTTTAGTTGTTTATTTGCATGCATGAGGGGGCAGAGAAAGAGTGAGAGAGAAAGGAAGTATGGGTATACCAGGAGACTTGCTGCATCTTGCATTACATGAGTATTAGGGAATCAAACCCAGATGATAAGCTTTGCAAAAATCACATTTAGTCACTGGGCCAGCTCCCGGCCCCCTGCTATGATTTTCTTGTCCCCTCTGACAATGGGGTTGCCTTGGCTCTTATAAATAAGGACTTACGGAGCTGGAGAGATGGCGCAGTGGTAAAGGTGCTTGCTTGCCAAGCCTGATGGCCTGGATTCAATCCCCCAGTACCCACATGAAGCCAGGTGCACAAAGTGGTGCATTCATCTGGAGTTCATTTGCAGTGGCAAGAGGGCCTAGAACATTCATTCTCTCTGGTTGCTTGCTTGAAAATAAATAAATTTTTTAAACTTTAAAAAAATAAGGTCTTAGGGGCTGAGAAGATGGCTTGGTGGATGCAAAGCTTGCAATGCAGGCATGAGTACCTGAGTTTGGATCCCCAGAACCCACACAAAGCTAGACGCTGCAGCAAGCATTTGCAATCCCAGCATGCCTGCGATGAGAAGAGAGGCGGAGACAGGAGAATCCTCCAGATGTTTGCACACCAGCTAGTCTGGTGAATGCAGCAGTGAGCGATGACAAATTACGCCTCAAACAAGGTGGAAGGCGAGGATTGACATCAAGGTTGTCCTCTGACCTCCACATGCATAAACGAGCATGCGTGCTCTTCTGTATGCCCGCGCACACAGACAGAGAGAGAGAGAGAGGAAATGGGGGAGAAAAGAAAAACATAAGGGCTCAACTCTTACCAGTTGTTTTGTTTTTTGTTATTATTATTATTGTTGTTGCAGTCAGGTTTGCGTTGCTGGTAGAACGAAGAGCAGCTTGTGGGGAAAAAGAGGTTTATTTTGTCTTACAAACTCAAGGGGAAGCTCCATGATGTCAGGGGGAAAACGATAGCATGAGCAGAGGGTGGACATCACCCCCTGGCCAACATAAGGTGGACAATAGCAACAGGAGAATGTGCCGAACACTGGCATGGGGAAACTGGCTATAACACCCATAAGCCCGCCCCCAACAATACACTTCCTCCAGGAGGCATTAATTCCCAAATCTGCATCAGCTGGGAACCTACCATTCAGAACACCTAAGTTTATGGGGGACACCTGAATCAAACCACCACACTGGTCTTGAGCTCCTGGGCTAACCACACCAATTTTTTTTTTTTAAAAGGAAGTATGAAAATCAGCAAGTTTGGGCTGGGGAAGTGGCTCAACAGTTAAAGGCACTTGCTTACAAAGCCTGACAGGTCCCTGTTCAATTCCCTAGTACCCATGTAAAGCCAGATGCACTAAGTAGGGCATGAATCTGGAGTTCATTTGCAGTAGCAGGAAGCCCTGGGGCTCCCATACTCTTTCTGTCTGCCTCTTTGTGTCTGTCTCTATCTCTCAAAACAAGAAAGAAGCCAGGCGTGGTGGCACACGCCTTTAATCCCAGCACTCAGGAGGCAGAGGTAGGTAGGCCACCCTGAGACTGCATAGTAAATTCCAGGTCAGCCTGGACTAGAGTGAGACTCTACCTCAAAAATAAATAAATAAATAAATGAAAGAAATAATAGTATATATATATATATATATATATATATATATATATATATATATATATATAAAGAAAATCAGCAAATTGCCTTTCCACTCCCTTAGACTGGGATACCCAGCCCAGCCACAGGTCTCTCTCTCTCTCCATCACAGTATCCAGGGAGGCCTGTGTGGGGCTCGGCTTCCTGTCTGGGAAACAAGGAAGCATGCTCTAGACCTTGTCTCCCTCAGGACCTGGAGGTGGGGCAGGAAGCAGGACACAACGTGTTACTGAGAAGGTCCAGGCTGGAGCTGTGGAGCTCACCTCCCCCAACGCCACAGCTCACTGCACTCAGAATCACATACCTTCAAGGAAAATGGCTTCAAGGAATGTGACTGTGTGGTGGTTTGAATGGATTGCACACACACACACACACCCCAACTAGATACAGAAGTGTACTGAAGCTTGTAATTTAGATCTTCAGCGGCCTGGCTGGAGGAGGTGTCACTGGGCAGATCCTGGGGCCCAGCCCTAAGGTGTGGGGGCCAGATCCCTTTCCTGCAAAAAAGCTATGCAGAGTGCCGGAGTTCCACCCTACGGGGGGCTTGCTTGCGATGGTGGTGGTTTTTCTCTGTGTGGACCTGTGACAGTGGGCTTCTTCTGGGAACTTCTCCTCTTATCTGTTAACGTTAATAAATCCCTTCCTCCCATAGCCTGGTTTGGGAGTTCAACCCAGCAACTGAGGCTGACAGCTGCCCTCTGGCTGAGTTGGCTCTGTGTCATCAATGCCTGACCAGAGAAATCAGACATTCATACCCACCCTGCCATTTGGTCTCATGCAGATGGCCCAGCCTCTTAATCGCCCTCCTTGCTTCCCCAGAAAAGAAGGAATCAAGCCCACCATTTTCTACTTCCCAGCTCTTTTTTTTTAATTTTTTTGTTTTATGTTTATTTATTTATTTGAAAGTGACAGACAGAGAAAGAGGCAGAGAGAGAAAGAGAGAATGGGTGCGCCAGGGCTTCCAGCCACTGCAAACGAACTCCAGACGCATGTGCCCCCTTGTGCATCTGGCTAACGTGGCTCCTGGGGAATCAAGCCTCAAACCGGGGTCCTTAGGCTTCACAGTCAAGCGTTTAACCGCTAAGCCATCTCTCCAGCCCCCAACTCTTTTGACTGCTTTTACAACACGGTGTCCACAATATCTGACTGAAACAACTTAAAGTAGGAATGATGTATTCTGGCTCCTGAGCCTGTCAGAAGGTTTCATTTCATCATGGCTGAGACAGCTCGGCGTGGGTCACGAAAGCTGGAACATGCGGCAGAGGCTGTTCGCATGGCAAAGAGAAGGAGGCAGAGAGCCAGCGGTGACCGGGGGCCAGATGTAACCTCCAAGTCCTGGCCCTCAGTGACCCTTTTGCCCTACCTCCTCATGGTTCCACATCCTCTCAAGATAGTGCCCCCAGATGGGGAACAAGAGCTCCAAAGCCTGTGGCGTGTGTGGGGGGGGGATATTCTAGATTAAAAACCACAACACCAACTGTTGGGACTCAGAGGTGAAACTTGTCCAGAAGTGGCTGATGATGTCCATGATGTCAACCTGACTCCTGACCGTGGAGGCGGCCTGGGTGCGGGGAAGGGCTTGGACTCAGAGTTGAGGGCGAGGCCTCAGCTGTAGCACTGAGCAGCTGCTTAGCCTTTCTGAGTCTCAGCGCCAGGCCTGTCTAGGTTTCAGGACAGTTCATAGAAAAACCAGATACAGGGGGCTGGATACATGGCTCAGTGGTCAAGGCATTTGCCTACAAAGCCTAACGACCTGGGTTCAAATCCCCAGGACCCACGTAAACCAGTTGCACAGAGTGGCGCACGTATCTGGAGTTCGTTGGCAGTGGCTGGAGGCCCTGGTGCGCCCATTATCTCTCTGTCTCTCTCTGTGTTTCTGTCTATATCTCTATGCTTGCAAATAAATAAATAAAATAATTTTTAAAAGCCAGGCGTGGTAGCTCACACCTGTAATCCCAGCACTTGGGAGGCAGAGGTAGGAGGATCGCCATGAGTTCAAGGCCTTCCTGAGACTACATAGTAAATTCCAGGTCAGCCTGAGCTAGAGTGAGACCCTACCTCAAAAATATATATATATATATACACATATTTTTTATATTTTAATAAAATTTTATATTTTATATGAATAATAAAAATAATATATAATTTTATATGTTTGTAAAAATTATATTTTTTTAAAAAAGAAGAAGAGGGCTGGAGAGATAGCTTAGTGGTTAAGGTGTTTGCCTGCGAAGCCTAAGGACTCCAGTTTCATTCTCCAGTACCCACATAAGCCAGATGCACAAGGGGGCACATGCATCTGGAGTTCGTTTGCAGTGGCTGGAGGCCCTGGCATGCCCATTCTCTCAATCTCTCTCTCTCTCTCTCTCAAAAATAAAATAAACAAAGAAAAAAAAACTTTTTAAAAAGATAAAGAAAAGAAAAACCAGGTGCAGAGTATAGGAAGGCTTGGGCAAACCCTTAGGCTCTTAGAAATGTACCCAGTGGTGACGCCCACTGGCTAGACCTCATTATCCCCATCACCTGTTAGCCTCTTGCCAGGCAAGGATTTCGTCCACTCTGCCAATCAGGACTCTCGAAAGTATGTGAGGCCATGTGGCTTGGTACTGACTGAGCCAAAAGCTGAACGCTCCTGGCCTGTCTGCCACGGTGTGCCCCACTGTAAGTAAACGTTCCACAGGGTGCAGGGGCATAAGTAAGCAAGAAAGCCCAGGGCACGGCAGACATGGCGGTGCTAAACTGACTCAAGAACAAATGCCAACACAAACCAAGCCTCCAGATTTTCCTGTTTGTATTTTTCTCTCCTGGGAGACACCTGGAGAGAGAAGAACCCGGACACCTTGCCTCCTGGCCTCCTGCAGTGACCACGGCAGCAGCAGGAGCAGCAATGCTGTCCGAGCCCTCTGCGCCCCGGAGAAAACACATCCAACGGCCTCCTGGCACCCGTGCCCGCCCCAGCCTCCCTCTGAAATAGGCTGCTGGGACTTTTGACCCCTGTGGCCTGGCCTTTCTCACTCTGGATTGAAATAATACCAGGATGCTTATCTTGCTCCCAGGACAATAGGAACAAAAGTGGATTGGGTTCTCATGATAGAATCAAAGCGGCTTGTGACGGTCTGCCGGGCCTCCCTGCCCAGGCTCCCCCACCGCCCCGCTCACCTCCTTTCTCTCCCCACGTCACTCCCCAGCTTCCTCTGTGGCGATGTTCTTCCTGAGCCTCAAGTCAAGGAGCTTTCCCACCTCAGAGCTGTGGCATGGGCCATCCCCTGCTTTCCAGGTTTCACCGGCTTTGTGATTTCCCTTGGGGGGAGCTCAGAGGACACCACTTCATGGAAGTGCCCCCTGATGCGTCTCCCCATTCCAGACATTCGACCCTAGAGCCCAGCTTGAGGCTACTAGTTGCACATGGCATATTCCAACTCCTCTGTCACAGGACATGAGATCTCAGGGAGCAAGCCTGACTGTGTGCTGGGAACTCTGTAGCTAGACATGGACCTGGTTCATAATGGGTGCTTTCAGAAGGGAGGGAAGGAAGTTGCTCTTTGAGGAAAAATCTTGCACAGCAATGTGACGTACTCTGGGAAGTACTAGAGTGACCCACCTCACAAGCAGGCCCAGGGTTGTACACACCTCACAAATAGCCAGCTCTCTGGCTGATTGGGAAGGCTTTTAAAACATCCCAGGGCTGGGGTGATGGTTTAGTGATTAAGGCACTTGCCTGCAAAGTCTAAGGACCTAGATTTGATCGCCCAGGACCCGCGTTAAGCCAGATGCACAAGGTGGCGCATGTGTCTAGAGTTCGTTGGCAGTGGCTAGCGGCCCTGGCATGCCCATTCTCTCTGTCCCTCTCTATCTCTCCCTCTCCCCCTCAAATAAATAAATAAATACATAATTTATAAAAATCCCAGATAGTGAAGGGAATACATCCCTGATACTGAAAACTTAAAACAGGGGTAGTCGTAAGCCCTAGGGGTGTAATGTCTGCTGTTGTCTGGCCAAATGTATATACTATGCTTATCAAACTGCCCAGTAAGCACTTCTGTTAATGTTCACACCCTTATATTAATGCTACTCTCACTTTTGGTAGAGAATCTTCTCTTTTCAGATGGCAGTGACCTTGCAACGACTCAGAAGGTATCATGGTGATGGAAAGAAATGACCGCAGTGCTCAGTACTGCAATATCTCGATCACACCTTCCAAGGCTCAGGGTCTAATGCGGAAGAGGTGGCGGAAAGAATGTAAGAGCCAAAGGAAGGGCAGGACTCAATACAACATGCTCCCTCCAGACACAAAATGGCCTGGATACATGGATACATGGCCTCACAGTGCCTGATACTACCTACACAAGACCATCATAAGAGGAGGAAAAGATCAAGACATCAAAAGTAAAAGAGAGACTGATTGAGATGGGGAGGGGGTATGATGGAGAGTGGAGTTTCAAAGGTGGGGGGGAGGGACGGGATCACCATGGGGTATTTTTTATAAACATGGAAGTTGTTAATAAAAAAATTAAGAAATTAAAAAAAAATCCTAGATAGCGAAAGGAGGCCTGCCCACAGTAAGGGTAACTTGGCCCCAAGAGAAACCAAATGTTCAGACTACGCTAAAAGTGAGCTTTGGAGAGCCAGCCTGGGAGTCAACGACCAATAGGAACACATTATTTTGTGGAACACACCTGTCCCATCCAATGCTCTGGAAGGGGACTATGGTGGTTTGAATCAGATGTTCCCCATAAACTCATGTGTTTTGAATGCTTGGTCCCTGGCTGGTGGCAGTTTGGGAGGTGAAGCCTTGCTAGAGACAGTCTATTTCTTTTTTTTTTTTTTTTAATTTTTTGTTGTTGTTGTTCATTTTTATTTATTTATTTGAAAGTGACAGGACAGAAAGAGGCAGATAGAGAGAGAGAGGGAGAATGGGCGCGCCAGGGCTTCCAGCCACTGCAGACGAACTCCAGACGCATGCGCCCCCTTGTGCATCTGGCTAACATGGGTCCTGGAGAATCGAGCCTCGAACCGGGGTCCTTAGGCTTCACAGGCAAGCGCTTAACCGCTAAGCCATCTCTCCAGCCCAAGACAGTGCATTTCTGAGAGCAGGCTCAGGGGTGTTTTAGCCAGCTTTCCTTTTCCAGAACTCAACTCACTGTCTAACTGCCGTTGTCCACCTGCTGTGGCAAAGGTGATGTCCAGCCCCTACTCATGCCATGCTTTCCCTTGCCATCATGAAGCCTCCCCTTGAGACTGTAAACCAAAATGAAAATTTTCCTCCCACCAGCTGCTCTTGGTCAGGTGCTTTGTCCCAGGATTGAGAAGGTCATGACAACAGGGACCTTCTAGAAACCAAGAGGGAGCTGAATTGTATAGCGCAGGGAGGATCGGCTCTTGGCAAGTGGCCGCTGCGCTGGTATAAAGATAGAAGCCATGAGTCAGTGAACACAACCCAAGCGAGTGGCATCTCAGGGAAGCCTCACAACCCTGTCAGGACGAGACTGGTACCCATTGCACAGAGAAGGAAAAAAGGCTGTGGTGTCAATATGGTTTGTCCCCTCCAAGACTCACGCTAACATCTGACTGCTATTGCAGCAGCGTTGGGACGTGAAGACCATACGACTTCTCTGAGTCGTGGTCAAGGTTCTCTCAGGAGTGAGCGACTTCTCAGGGGTCTGGGGACAAGAGCAGGTTGTCAGCGCGTGCGTCACTTCCTCGTGCTGCCTGCTTCCCCTGGTTTCCTCGTCGTGACTGGTGGCAGCACTAGCCTGAGCGCCCCGTCGGATATGGCTGCCAAACCTTGGACTTCCCAACTGTCAGAACCGTGAGTCAGAGCCGATTTTACTTCTTTTCCTAATCAGTTGCCCAGTCTCAGGTATTGTGTCATAGAGCAGGCAATGGCGTCAGATTGAGGAACATAAGCAAGCTTGCTGGCTGGTTGCTGTGAGCTGGGGTTTGAACCTTGGGTCTGAGGGCAAGCCCCCTTGGATGTGAGGGGAGGCTTGTGGAGAACTGTGGCTAGAGGGTGCTCCTTGTCCCTGTAGAACATTCTTTTTTAAAAAATAAAGATTTTATTTATTTATTTATTAGAGACAGAGAGAGGAAGAGAGAGAGATAGAGAGAATGGGTGCGCCAGGGCCTTCACCCACTGCAAGCGAACTCCAGATGCAGGTAGCACCTTGTGTATCTGGCTTACATGGGTCCTGGGGAATCGAACCTGGGTCCTATGACTTTACAGGCAAACGCCTTAACCATCAAGCCATCTCTCCAGCCCTGTAGAACATTCTTGTGTCTACCCAGCCCAACACATCAGTGCCTGGTGAACAGTGGTCAAAGATGACCAGAACCCAGTTCTGGCTCTTCAGGGCACATTTTAAGAGGTAAAGGTCAATATTGGAGAGGAAATGCTCTGGGGCCTCAATCCTCTCTTCTCACCTCAGATACTGGTATCAGGCCATGGAGCTTCTAGGAACACCCTAAAGATGTCCTTAGGGGATGGGGAGACAGCTCAGTGTACAAGCATGACGATCTGGGCTCAGGTCCCCAGAATCCATGTAAAACAGAATGTGGTAGTGTGAGTCTGCTGTCCCAGTTGTGCCTAGGGCAAGATGGAAGGTGGAGATAGGAGGACCCCCAGAAGCTTGCAAACCAGCTAACCTGGCAGACATAGAAGTGAGCAAGACTCTGCTTCCAGCAAGGTAGAAGGTAAGGACCGATTCCCAAGGTTGTTCTCTGATCTTCACATGTGAACCATGGCACGTGTGTGACTGCACTCACACACATGAACACATACACATACACTTAACCAAAGATTTTGAAAAACTGCCTCAGAAAAGGACAGCTTTAAAGAACAGGACACTTGGATTGGGCAGGGTGGTGGTTTGAATGCGAATGTGTGCCCCCCATAGACTCGGGTGTTTTCTAAGCTTGTAACTTGGATCTCCAGCCACCTAGCTAGAGAAGGTGTCACTGGGGTTGGGGGGGTGTGGATCCTGGAATCCAGCCCCAAGGTGTCCCTGGAGGCAGATCTAAATTCCCACCCAAAGGTGTAAGAGAGCAATGTAAGCTCTGGGATCCTCTTTACTTCTTGCTGTTTGCGCTGTTTGGTGGTTTCTCTCTGCTTGACTGCATGGAAGCAGCTTCCTCCAGAGATGGAACTTCCCCTGGATCTGAAAGCTCGAAACAAATCCCTTCTCCTCAAAACTGTGTCTGGCTTGGATGTTCATTCCAGCGACATGGAGCTGACTATGACAGGGGAGACGGCTCGGTCGGTACAGTGCTTGCCTTACAAGCATGAGGATCTGAGTTGGATCTTCGGTACTCACGTTAAAAAAAAAAAAAATGCTGGGCACGGTGTCATTCCTATAATCTCAATGCTGGAGAAGCAGAGACATATGCCCAGCATACTTGGTGAGCTCCAGGCCATTGAGAGACCCCCTGTCTCAAAGGAGACACATGAAGTTCCTAAGGATGACACCCAACATTGTCATCTAGCCTCCACCTACACAGGAGGAGGAGGAGGAGGAGGAGGAGGAGGAAGACACTTATCAACAGCTTGGGAGGGTACCGGAGGGTTCCTTATAGGCTGAGGTTGCTTCTCTGAGGAGCCAAGACCTGTCCTCCACCCTCCTGGACATCAGGACAGAGGTTGGGAAGGTCCCTATTATGGACAGAGTGGGAATGCCCTGGCTCGTGGCCTGACCACATGGCAGCCAGCAGCTGGTTCCGTGCCAGGCTGAGGGTGAGGCCTGGCTATGGGTGGGATCGTAGTGATGGTTTGGGCAGAAGCCTGTGAAGGGGCCTGCAGGCTGGGTGCCCGTGGCAGGAGCTATGCCCGAGATGGCCTGGCACTGTGTACAGTGGTAAGGCTGTTCCTGCCCAGCCTCAGAAACCCCATGTTCACACAGACCCCATGCCTCTCCAGCTATGGGGAATCTCCCTTTTCCAAAGCTGTGGGGCTGTGAGGCCAGAGCTGGTGGGACAAGGCCCCAGAGAGGCTCAGGATTCCTGCCCCCAAGTCCCAGAGGCAGTACTTTGTGACCACAGCGCTTTTATTTTGAAGACAGACCTTGGAGCGGGAGGGACACCTCCACAGAGGAAGGGCTTGCCACCCCGGACAAGGAAGGACTTCAGGTAATCCAAAGTGGTGGCCGGCAGGTTGCAGGCTCCTTCCTTGGCCATGGGTGTTGGGGTACAGAGGGAATATTTGCCCTGGGGGAGAAGCCCCTCGTAAACATTCTCTACTTCTATTATTGGTCCCCAGTCTTACAATTCTTTTTTTAATTTTTCAGGCTCCTTATGTACTTTTATTTTTTATTTATTTATTTTGATTTTTCAAAGTGGGGTCTCATTCCAGCCCAGGCCAACCTGGAATTCACTATGTAGTCTCAGGGTGGCCTCAAACTCACAGCGATCCTCCTACCTCTGCCTCCCGAGTGCTGGGATTAAAGGCGTGCACCACCCTGCCCAGCTTTTATGTACTTTTAGAGTGCTGAAAAAAATTGTGTGACAGAGCACTTGGCCAGGGAGTACATTATTTTGTTAAAATATATGGCAAAATAGTCAGTCAGACATAGTGGCAGTGAGACATGGTGATGTGGTCCTCTTAGGGGACCTCCAGGCTGAGTGGGCTTTCCAGCTTTCAGGAGACTGAGGCAGGAGGATTGTAAATTTGAGGACAGCCTGGGTTACGCATTGAGTTAGAGCCTACTCTAAGACACAGAGTAAGATCTCATCTCAAAAAGAGAGAAGGAGCCAGGCGTGGTGGCGCACGCCTTTAATTCCAGCACTCAGGAGGCAGAGGTAGGATTGCCATGAGTTCGAGGCCACCCTGAGACTACATAGTGGATTCTAGGTCAGCCTGGGCCAGAGTGAAACCCTACCTTGAAAAACAAACAAAAAAAAACAAACAACAACAACAACAACAAAAAAAAAAAAACGAGAGAGAGAGAGAGAGAGAGAGAGAGATCGAGAGAAGGAGCCGGGTACGGTGGTGCATGCCTTTAATCCCAGTACTGGGTATTAAAGAGGTAGGAGGATTGC
Organism: Dipus sagitta; assembly: GCA_036346955.1. Taxonomy (NCBI): domain Eukaryota; kingdom Metazoa; phylum Chordata; class Mammalia; order Rodentia; family Dipodidae; genus Dipus; species Dipus sagitta. The sequence continues at coordinate 126,426,919 of CM070773.1, forward strand.
TATGAGTTCAAGACCAGCCTGGGACTACAGAGTGAGTTCCAGTTCAGTCTGGGCTAGAATAAGACCCACCCTCAAAGAGAGAGAGAGAGAGAGAGCAAGAAGGAAGTAAAAGTGTGGCAATAATCCTCCAGTCAGAGATGCCAACCTACTCTGCTTGGTGGCATCCATTGGCCTGGCATAGCTGTGGGTACACCCATGCACTCACCGTGTCCACGTATAAGACAACTGGCCAAATATCCAATCCATTCACACCCCTTCTGGCCAGTGTCCAACACCTGGCCACTTCAACTTTCCCCAAAACATCAGAGTGGTTTCAGAAACTATCCCCGTGATTCCTGACCCAACCCCAGCTTCCTCCAGAGACCCAGCGGCTGGACGGTAAACAAACTCAGGCTCTCCCAACCTGGCCCCTGGGTAAGTCCAGAGGCCCCAAGTTGCGGCAGACCAGGGCATGTGTCATAGGTTCCTTGTTTTGACAAGAGGCTGACGGTCTAGACAGTGAGGCAGGCCGGTGGCAGCAGCAAGTTTAGTCCTTAGTGTGAGGTGCAGAGTTGAGGCCAGGGCTCAGTGACAGAGCACCTGCCAGGCAGACATGAGGCCCTGTGTTCGATTCCCAGCACCTCCAAAATAAAAAAAAATAATAATAATAATAATAAAGAGCAGAACTCCAAATGTATCAGTACCTGCTTCTCCACGAAGGAGAACACAGCAGAGTATATGCCCTGGGGTGCATCCGAACCCCGATGAGCCAAAGTTGGGGTAGCTAGATGGCAAGATGCTGGTGACTTGGGGGATCATGCCTCTTTGTTCACAGGACAGAGCGGATAGTGGCACAGAGCAATTGGGGACCCCAAGAAGGGCTGTGGTTCCCCATCTCCATGTGACGACGTCCCCAGGATAAGCAGAGAGTGCCTGTCTCCGGCAGCCCTTGGTGGAGTCGCTGCCTCTGCTCCGGTTCTGTAAGACATCTGGATCCCAAAAGGCCTCCTGCTACAGGGACTTCAGCGTATTGGTCCTGGGCCCACCATGGGCTATGGAATAGGGAAAGGTGGGGCTACACCAGAAAGATTCCACGTGCCCTCACTCTGGCACAGAGTACCATGCAATAGGTACTGGCCAGATGGCGTCATCAACAATGAAAATCAATCCTTCAACTTCCCTTTTGACTCAGAAGAGAAAAAAACTACAGGAATTGGTTCTGTACCCATGCTTCTGGTAACTAGGGGCATGGTGGCTATCAACTGAGGCCCAGGAAGAGAGCTGAAGGCACAGGGGTATAGACAGGACAACTTGGAACCAGCCCGTAGCCTCTCCCTCACTGGTTGTGCCAGTGAGTGTTTGCCAGGGGCTGGGGGCTACCAGTGTTGTCAGCAGGAGCGCCACCATGAGCTGCTGGGGCCTCAGTTCAAGTCACATGGGCCTCCACCCCCAGCTTGGTACCACCCAGGCCTCAAGGGGGCACCCAGCCAAGACTGGGCGTCGCGTCACTTCTCAGAGGCGGCTGTGGGCCAGGGGTCCTCCTTCCTTTCCTCCTCCACTGAGAACATGACATCCGTGCGGCTGTCCAGAGGCGGCTCTGTCTCTTGCTCTGGGTAGTGGGGGGCATGGTCCACCTCTAGGTCCACCTCCAACTCAGGCCCTGACGATCCTGCTGGAACCCGGCTCTCGGGTGCCTCCGCACTCACGGTCCCCACGATCACCGTGTCAGCCTTCATAATGTAGATTTTTTCTGCAAGGCAAGAGGATGGGTGAGAGAGGGGACCATGCGCAGGCCTCAGGAGGAGAGCAAGGGGGCAGAGGAGGGGCCAAGGCCACTTTCACCGGGCAGCTTCAAGAGGACGGCACAGCCTCTCTAATAAGCCCCCCACCTGGTATTCATGGGGGCCACTCATGAGTTTTCTAGGCACGTCTTTGGACATGGGTAGCAAAGGAAAGAACGCAGTCAGGAGAGAGTCACGTGAGTTATAAAGGAAGGCCAGCGCTAGGGGACACAGCAGAGCCAAGTGACACTTCACAAGCACTGGGTCTGAGACCCAGCGCTCCTGCGACTCAGCCTTCATCTGCACTGCATAGCTAAGAACTTGAAACATCCCCAAGGACACCAGAGCCTGGCTGTCCTTTCTCCTTCCATACACATGCCTAAGACAGACACTCAGGGTGACTAATTTGACCCAGTTTTTCTGATGGCTCTGTGTCCGAGGACCCTCCTTAGTCTAGACAAATCCAGCCATGCAGTCACATCCTGCAGAAGTCCCGGCTCTCTTAATAAGCAACAGCAGGCAGGGACCTGGTGTCTCGCTACGTCCATGGGTCCTCAGAGCCCATCTCCTGAGCGCCACTGCTCGTGACCAGAGCAGGTGCCGGCACCAGGGCACACTCCCTGTGGTCCTCAGCACAGACTGATGGGGGTGGCTTCTGCTGTAGGTTTTCCACAGAGGGAGCCACAGAGGCTCGGGGGGGTGAAGGCACCCACATCTGGGAAGCAGAAACCTGGACTCAGCCCAGGAAGCTCGATCTACCCGCAGGGCCCAGTGCTGCTGACCTCAGAGCAGGGGTCAGCTCCCCATGGCCTGTGCTGGACTCTTCGGACCAAATGGGGAAGCTCAAGAAGGAACTGAGAAGCGGGGTGGAAGGGGGATAGGATGCTCAGGGACCCCTGCCCTCCTAGTTACACCCCTCAAATTCAGGAACCCCAGAACAATGCTCAGGCACCCTGGCGTTCTCAACTGCATTGCATCATGCCGGCTTTAATCTCTCGGTCTTGAACACACCCAGCAAAGAGAGAAGTACTGGAAATAGCAGTGGGAAGTAGAGGGAGGCAAGAGACAGGGACAAGCTGTATGCTCCCCGTCTCCATTCAAAGCATAGGGGGACCCTGACTTGAGGGGCTAAGCAAAAGATGGGGGCCAGGCTGGGCCTGGTGGTACAGGCCTGTCATCCCAGCTACTCGTAAGGCTGAAGCAGGATGGTGGCATGTTCAAGGCCAACCTGAACAAGACAATGAGTTCAAGGCCAGACTAGGCAACTTAGTGAGTTCCTGCCTCAAAATTTAAAATAAGGAAAGAGCTGGGCATGACGCACACTTTTAATGCCAGCACTGAGGAGATTGAGGTAAAAGGATAGCTGTGAATTCCAGGCCGACCTGGGCTACAGACTGAGTTCCAGGTCAGCCTGGGTTGAGTGAGACCCCTCCCCACCTCGAAAAAAAAAAAACAGTAAAGAAAGGACTAAGCACAGTGGCACGTGCTGGTGACCCCAGAAGGGACATGGAGGCAGGAGGAGTTCATGGTCTTCCTTGGCTGCACAGTGAGTCTGAGGCCAGCCTGGGCTTGATGACACTCTGTCTCAATCCCAGTACTCGGGAGGCAGAAGTAGGAGGATCGCCGTGAGTTCGAGGCCACCCTGAGATTACATAGTAAATTTCAGGTTAGCCTGAGATAGAGTGAAACCCTTCCTCAAAAATAAACAAACAAAAAACAGCAAACCCAGCTGGGGCATGGTGGCTGGCACACGCCTTTTAGTCCCAGCACTTGGGAGGCAGAGGCAGGAGGATCGCCATGAGTTCGTGGCCACCCTGAGACTACATAGTGAATTATTTCAGGTCAGTCTGAGCTAGAGGGAGACCCTACCTCAAAAAAAAAAAAAAAGAAGAAAGAAAGAAAGGAAGAAAGAAAGAAAGAAAGAAAGAAAAGAAAAGAAAAGAAAAGAAAAGAAAAGAAAAGAAAAGAAAAGAAAAGAAAAATAAATTTAATAGCCAGATGAGGCAGCACATGCCTTTAATCCCAGCAATCAGGAGGAAGAAGGAGGTGAAGTTTGAGGCTGACTACAGAGTGAATGCCAGGTCAGCCTGGGCTAGAGCAAGACACTATCTAGAAAAAAAAGCAAAAGCAAAAAAAAAAAAAAAAATCCCTGTGAGTGAGTGCATCCTTCCTGGGAACTGGATGAGGAGGCTGTTCCCCCCGCCCCCCCCGGTGGTATTCGAAGGACAAAGGGGTCACCTGAGTCCTGGTTTCCAAGAGGGCTTCCCAGGCCTGCCCCTGCAGCCTGGCACACCGCACCCCCAACTGCACACTCTGGCCCCACCCTTAAGTAAGTTCCAGGCATTTCACTCAACAGGCACTCAAAAACTCCCATCAGAACTTCTTGGAAAACTGAAGGAGGCTTTGGCAGTATTTTCCCAAAACACATTCTTTTCAAATCAAACTTACAGAAAGCTATGATTGCAAAAGTTTGCAAAGACTGCGTTAGCATTCTCACCTCCACTGTCCACCACAAAAACGCAGAGAACGCCTAGCCCCCGCCCTGCCTCACCCCCAGTCATCCAGTGTCCTAAGAAGGCCGGCCCTCAGGGGAAGGCCATGGGTTCCAGGTAGAGCTGGGAAGGCTGTGGACACACAGCCACACTGCTGGAGGCGGGGGACACGGTGTGGGAAAGGAAGCATCTGGCCTACTCAGAAGAGTGGACAGGTCAGGAAGGCTGCCCAGAGGAGAAGCCATGTGGGCAGGTCCCCCAGGACATGAGGAGTTGACTAGGCTTTAAGAGAAGGGTGCTGGCTGCTCTGGGTAAGAAAGAAGCTCCTCAGAATAGCCTAAGGGGGAGGGAGAGACCGGAACGTTCAGGAACATGGCCCTCAGTTGGAGAGCAGATGAAGTCTGGTGGGGAGGGGCCGGTCTGGACCAGAGTGAGAGTCCGAAATTGCATCCCGAGGGTGACGCAGAACAGATGGGGGTTTTGAGCCGGAGTGGAATGAGGCAGGGGTGTACTTCAGGGCAAAAACTCTGTCCCAGGGTGGTGAGAAGTGAGCTGTGGCCGTGGGAGCCCGTGTAGATATTTGTCCCCGCTGTAGGGAACCGAGATGAGAAATGCTGATAGGCCCATGGCTAGCCTCTGTGCCCTGCAGAGGTCAGTAGTGAGGGGACAAACCAGATTTTCAGAGCCAACAGACATGGGTTCGAGTCCCAGCTGTGCCACCTCTTAGTGCAATAGGGGAAATCATTTCATACCCTCCCAGCCTCAGTTTCCCCAGTCATAATATAATGGAGGAGGGAATCCACATTCCCAGAAGGCGTGTGACAATATGAAGAGATGTGCCAGACCAGTGGGAAGTTTTATCATCATCCATGTGTCTTCCTCCTGTCCCTCGGGGGCACTCATTTTCTCTTGAATAACCCCATGTTCATTTCACGAATGCCCCCAACGTCCCCATGAGGCCACTATGCCACTGGGTCTTGTGGAAACTTGACTCCGGGTAGAGGTAGAAAGAGCAGTGGTGGGGAACCCACGCCTCCTCCAGCCTTGGGGGTCTCTCGTTCCCAGTACCCATGTTCCTTCCACACCCCTGGCCTCACCAACTATCCCCAAACAGGCTGACTCACCGATTTTGTTATTGGTGTGTTCTGTGGACACCCGGGACTCAGGAGGCTCCCTGGGGACCAAAGGGCTCCCAGTCGAGCTGGCATTCAGCAGCGGCAGACTTTCTGGGCAAACTGCCCCCACGTTTGCACAGGTCTCCACAGCTGGGGGGTTCCCCACGCTCAGTGGACCCGGGCCCAGCTCTGTCACTGACGCACTTCTCGGCTCCTGTAGAATGTGTGTGGAATGTGCGCTGAGACCCCCAGCCCGTGAGCTAGAAAACCCCTTTCTCTTCATGCCAGCGGCCTCCACAGGACTGCCTCTTCTGCTTTAAAGCTACCACATGCCACCCAGATTTCTTAGCCTTGACAGAATGCGGTATCCATGGTAATAATGACAGCAGTTAGCAACTTATGCGTGCAGCCATATAGCAAGTTCAAGGCCAGCTGGGCTACATGAGACCTTCTCTCAGTAAATAAGTGTAAAAATAAATTTAAAGAACTGGAGAGATGGACCAGTGGTTTAAGGCACTTGCTTACAAAGCCTGAAGGCCCAGGTTCAATTCCACAGTGACCATGTAAAACCAGATGCACAAAGTGGTGCTTGCATCTGGAGTTGGTTTGCAGTGGCAGGAAGCCCTGGCATGCCCATTCACTCTCTGTTGCTCTCTGCCTTTCTCTCAAATAAATAAATAGGGGTATCTATTTTCAAGGACAGTTGAAGAGAGAGAGAGAGAGAGAGAGAGAGAATGGGTGCACCAGAGCCTCTTGCTACAGCAAACGAACTCCAGACACATGTATCACTTTGTGCATCTGGCTTTACAAGGGTATTGGGGAATTGAACCTGGGCCTTCAGGATTTGCAAGCAAGTGCCTTAAGTGCTGAGCCATCTCTCCAGCCCTAAATAATTGTTTTTTTTTTTTTTTTTTGAGGTAGGGTCTCACTTAGCCCGGGCTGACCTGGAATTCACTATGTAGTTTCAGGCTGGCCTCCAACTCATAGTGATCCTCCTACCTCTTAAATATATATTTTTTTAATGGCCCATGTGTCTGGAGTTTATTTGCAGTGGAATGAGGCCTTGGAGTGTCTATTCTCTCTTCTCTCTTTCTCTTTTATAAAAAGTAAATTTAAGGCTGGGTGTAGTGGCAAGGCATTTAATCCCAGCACTCAGGAGGCAGAGGTAGAAGGACTGATAGGAGTTTGAAGCCAGCCAGGGACTATAGAATGAGTTCCAGGCCAGCCTGAGCTAGAGTGAGACCCTACCTAGAAAAAAAAAAAAAAAAAACAAGGGCTGGAGGGATGGCTTAGAGGTTAAGGCATTTGCCTGCAAAGCCAAAGGACCCAGGTTTGATTCCCCAGGACCCACGTTAGCCAGATGCACAAGGTGGTGTGTGTGTCTGGAGTTCATTTGCAGTGACTGGAAGCTCTGGAGTGCCCATTCTTTCTCCCTCTCTCTCTCTCCCCCTCCCTCTTTCTCTCTGTCAAATAAATTAATAAAAATAAAAAATATTTTAAAAAACAAACAAAAATAACAAAATGAATAAATAAATTCAAGAATAAAATAAATAAAAACTGATTTGAAGGCCACATGACTTTGGTTTTTTGGTAGGCACAACCCTACTTGGCAAGCTACAGGCTAATGAGAGACCCTCTCTCTCTCTCTCTCTCTCTCTCTCTCTCACACACACACACACACACACACACACACAAAACAAGATGGCTCAGGGAATATTGTGCAAGAAGGGGTATAAAGAATGTAAAGGGGGCTGGAGAGCTGGCTTAGCAGTTAGGGTGCTTGCCTGTGAAGCTTAAGGACCCATGCTCATCTCCCCAGATCCCACATAAGCCAGACGCACAAGATAACACATACGCAAGGTCACACATGCACACAAGGTGGTGCATGTATCTGGAGATTGATCACGTTGGCTGGAGGCCCTGGCGTGCCAATTCTCCCTTTCTCTCATGTGCACACACATGTGCTATTGCTCTCTTATTAAAAAGAAAAAACAAAACAAAACAAAACAAAACAAAACAAAACAAAAACCAGGCCAGTCTGTTGGGCTTGCCTCAGGAAAAAAAAAAAAAAAGTGAGGGAGGAGCGCTGTGGGACAACGTCTTCCCCTTATGACCCGGTCTTTGTACTCATGAGCTCACAGCGGCTGTGGTCACCCGCATAAGGCTTAAACAGAGGTCCAATTTGGGTGGGGGAGGGGCTCATGAGGCCCCATCCTCCCTGAGGAGTTCTGGGCAATTAGTAGTTGCTGGAAGAGGGGGAACTATTTTCTTCAGTGGGGTAGCACTGGCAAGCTACTGTGCTCTGGTAACATGTTCATGTAAACAACCCTAAGCAAACTCATAGGGTCACCAAGAAGAAGAAGGAAAACATGAAAATAAGGAGGAGGACTGGGTGGGAAGAGGAAAGGGGTCAGCAGGAGTAGAAGGGGGATAAGTGAGGATAGTGGGTGAACATGAACAAAATGTATTATACACAAGTATGAAATTGTTTAATTTAAGCCAGGCGTGGTGGCGCACGCCTTTAATCCCAGCACTCGGGAGACAGAGGCAGGAGGATTGCCGAGAGTTCGAGGCCACCCTGAGACTACAGAGTGAATTCCAGGTCAGCCTGAGCTAGAGCGAGACCCTACCTCGAAAAAGAAAAAAAAAACTTGGATGGCTCCTAAGAGGAATGACACCCAAAGATGTTTCCTAGCCTCCACAAACCTAACACATACACGAAGAAGGAAGGGAAGGGAGAAAGAAGAAAGGAAGGAAGGAACAAAGGAAAGAAGAAAGGAAGGAAGGAAGAGAGAGAGAAAGAAGGGAGGGAGGGAGGGAAGGAGGGAGGAAGAAAGGAAGGAAGGAGGAAAGGTAGGGAGGGAGGGAGGGAAGGAGAGAGGAAGGAAGGAAGGAAGAAAGAAGGAAGGAAGGAATGGGAAATGTGACTGGCATGTAGTAAATTCTCAATAAAAGTATTTTAAAAGTCTATGCAGGCTGGAGAGTTGGCTTAGCAGTAAAGGCACTTGCCTGTGAAGCCTAAGGACCTTTGTTCAACTCTCCAGGTCCCACATAAGCCAGATGCACAAAGTGACGCAAGTGAACAAGGTTGCACATGGACACAAGGTGGCACACACATCTGGAGTTCGACTGCAGCAGCTGGAGGCCCTGAAGTACCAATTATCTATCTATCAATTATCTATCTATCTATCTATCTGTCATCTTGCTCTCACATTTAAAAAAAGAAAAGCCAGTCTCTTGGGCTTGCCTCAAAAAAAAAAAAAAAAGTTTGTGCTACTGATTTGCTAAGCCATGAGACTCCTGGAGTAGAAAATAATCACAGCGCTCCTCCTGACCAGACCTGGTGCCCCACAGCAGCCCAGACCTATTGCTGTGTGCAAGCCCTGCTGGAAATCCCCTGGGGCTGAGCCAGAAGCTGGAGACTCCCCGCCCTGGCCAAGGCCTGCCAGAGAAGTGGGGACAGGTCAAGCCCATGGGCTCTGAGCTCCCTGCCCTGGAACCCTGGGTGCCAACAGAAGGGATGGCCCCCCAGCAGCCTCAAAGCCACAGGTCTGAAAGGAAAGGACACAGACTTCAGGGGCAGACACTGAGGTAGGGCGAGGGAGGTGGTACTTACTGTCAGCTTCCCTGTGGGTCTGGAATCTGCAAAAAAAAAAAAAAAAGGAAAAGAAAAGAAAGAAAGAAAAGAGTAAACAACATTACCAAGAAGAGTCTGGCAGCTCTCCTCTCCACCCCACCTGTTGGTAGATGGTGGTACCCCAGGGTCCCAGGAGGTTGATCACTATCTAGTTCAGGACTCAGGTCCCCAGTCTAGGAGAGCACAAAAGGTTTCAGGAGCCCAGCATGGTGGAGCACACCTTTTATTCCAGCACTCAGGAGGTAGAGGTAGGAGGATCACTGTGAGTTCGAGACCAGCCTGAGACTACATAGTGAATTTCAGGTCTGTTTGGGCTAGAGACCCTACCTCAAAAAACAAAACAAGGTTTTAGGGTCAGTACCCAGCCCTGGGCACCAGGGAAGGGCTTATCTCTCTCTCTCTCTCTCTCTCTCTCTCTCTCTCTCTTTACCCTGTTCCTCCCTTACTGTGAGTAGCTAAGCCAGTGGGGCCTCTTAGAGCCCTCCCAACCCCAGCACACACACATACAAGACTCATTCCGAAACATGTGGCCTTCCTGAGCCATCCTCCATTGGGCAGAGAGGTCTGATGCTATTGTCACCACCTGTTTACTGGACACCCAAGGACTCCCCAGAAAACACCATTCAAAGTTCACCGGAGGACCTCAAGACAAGCAACAGGATCCTGAGGACAGGAGGTAAACATCGCCCGTGACACGCCCGGGCCAGCCCGTGCAGCCTGAGTGAGCTGGGGTTCCCCTTCCATGTGCCACAGGAGCCCAGGCCACAGCCCTCGAAGACAAACCCTTTCTAGCTATCTCACTTCCCTTTATGCCACCTTCCTGTGGGCTCAGGAGGTACCCATGCCGAGAATCTCAGGGCACAACCTTGACCTACTCATCTTTGCCCCTGCCCTCCACCACAATGCCCTGTTGTGTTAAATGGGGGGCAAGGTCACCTGAGTGCACGGTGACATTGAACCCGTGGTTCACTGGTCATCTGAGAAAGGCAGAGATGGCCTGTAGCATTGAATCCATCCTAAGACAAGGCAGCTCCGGCCCAGCATGGGCCATCTTGTAGTTTTGGGGGACACAGCCAGTTCTGACTCCTAAGAGGCCACCTAGAGACTTGTTCAGGTGTGCACTGCCTGGGCAACTGTGTCAGGAAAGACTGTCTTACCAAGTGAGCTGCCTCTAGAACACCCCTTCTGCACAGGCAGTTCGGGGAACCACTAGTTCTGCATTTCAGCCGACACATTCCCGCAGATGAACCGACAAGTTCCAATACCATTCGGAGCGCAGCGTGGATGCACTGTGGCTGGGGACGTGCCCTTAATGCGGTCAAGACACACACACATGCTCAACGCAGTAGTAAGCATCTGGCAGGGGAAAGGGAATGGTGTATATAAATGACCTTCACATCAATGACACACTGAGTCTCAGTTTAGTAACTGACGCACTTATGTAGCCTGGTAACCACTGTCCCCAGCAGAGTGGTCACCTCCGGAAGTCAAGGCTTGTTCCCTCAAGGTGGCCACTAACCACAGGCCAAGCCACCACTTTGGCAGATGGTGTCTGGCCTGAGGCTTTTCAAAGGATGTCAGTGAAGCCAGACATTTGTGCTTTGGACCAGCTGGTAGGTGGTGCCAAGTCAGCATGGCAGCCTGGGAGGGAAAAAAAAAAAAAAACCTGAGTGGCCAAACAGCGTGAGAAAAATAACAGAGATGATAACTTCAGTCTCTGAAAGGAAGTGGGGAAGGCTGCACTCACGGCTGCCCAGGCCCTCTCAGTCATTTCCATCTCTCTGAAGAGCCATCTGGCTGAGAAGCCCCACTTCCTTTGACCCAGTGGACTTTCTTTTGGGACCACACCCTCAGGAAGTCACTCTAATGAGGACAGAGACACGGCAGTGGCTGTACCCAGTAGGGGTGTTTATAACAACCACAAAATTGAAAAGAAGCCAAGTGTCAAACAATAAGGCCCTGAGCAGTCCCAGAGCTCACAGCCTCCTTGGCTGGGAAGGAAGCCAGTGCCGTTACTTCATGGCTCTGAGACATAGCCATGTTTTCTGGATAATAGGATAAGCCACAATAACTATGGAAGGGCTTTAAAATATTGTATTTTTATTTATTTATTTATTTGACAGAGAAAGAGAAAGAGAGAGAGAGAGAATGGGTGCGCCAGGGCCTCCATCCACTGCAAACAAACTGCAGACGTGTGCGCCCCCTTGTGCTGCTGGCTAACGTGGGTCCTGGGGAATCGAACCTGGGTCCTTCAGCTTTGTAGGCAAATGCCTTAGCCTCTAAACCATCTGTCCAGCACTATGGAAGGGTTTTATAACCATAGTGGCTCCCCAGCACTTGGGGAGGTTGAGGTGGAAGGATTTCAGTGAGTTCAAAGTCAGCCTGGGCTAGAATGAGACCATACCTCAGAAAACAACCACCCCCCCCAAAAAAAAAACATCCCCATAGATGAGGCTGGAGGTGGGCCTCAGTGTCAGAGCAGTTGTCTGTCATGCATGCCTGAGGCCCTAGGCCCATCCCAACACCAAAGAAACAAATAGGTAGTAGACACACTGAGAGCAAGGTCCCTTGGTGTGATTTAAGTGTGGTTTCTTACTCTGTGATCCTCCTTCCTCCAACCTAGAACCTCACCACAAGAAAAAAAAAAAAAGAAAGAAAAATTAGGCAAGTCCCAGCAGGGAGCATCATGAAAAATGTCTGACCAGGGCTCCTCAATGCTGTCAAGGCCACCCGAGTCTAGAGAAGTCTGAGAAGCTGCTTGGGAGCCTCAGGAGAGGGTGACTGAATGTAACACCCTGGGCAAAACTAGGCAAATATAAAGTATGGGTTTTATTAAATAATAATATATTGATATTTGTTCGCTTATTGTGACAAACATACCATACCAATAAAAGAGGTTAGTAATAGAAAAAAAAAATGGGTCTGAGGCACATGGGAGCTTTGTGTTATTTTCTCAACTGGGGGAGGAGAGGAGTGAGATATGGGCTCTCGTAGCCCAGAACTTCAAACGTATGCCTGAGGAGGACCTGGAACTTCTGATCCTCCTGCCTCTGCCTCTTCTACTGGGATGACAGGTGTGTGCCACTAGACATGGCTTTTAATTTTTTTGTTGCTGTTGATGTTTTTTTTTCACCCTAGCCCAGGCTGACCCGGAATTCACTATGTAGTCTCAGGCTGGCCTCGAACTCACAGTGATTCCCCTACCTCTGCCTACCGAGGGCTGGGATGAAAGGTGTGCGCCACCACATCCAGCACTCAGCCTTCACTTTTTAAGACACTTTTAGATTAATAGTAAAAAAGAAAATTAGCCGGGTGTGGTGGCGCACACCTTTCATCCCAGCCCTTGGTAGGCAGAGGTAGGGGAATCGCTGTGAGTTCGAGGCCAGCCAGAGACTACATAGTGAATTCCAGGTCAACCTAGGCTAGAGCGAGACTCTACATTGAAAAAGAACAACAACAAAAAAAAAAAGTGAAGGGGCTGGAGAGATGGCCTAGTGGTTAAGGCGCTTGCCTGTGAAGCCTAAGAACCCAGGCTCGATTCCCCAGGACCCATGTAAGCCAGATGCACAAGGGGGCGCATGCATCTGGAGTTCGTTTGCAATGGCTGGAGGCCCTGGTGTGCCCATTCTCTCTATCTGCCTCTGTCTCTATCTCTCCCTCTCTCTTTCAATCTCTCTCCAATAAACAAACAAACAAACAAACAAACAAATAAATAATTTGTTTGTTTGTTTTGTTTTCGAGGTAGGGTCTCACTCTAGCCCAGGCTGACCTGGAATTCACTATGGAGTCTCAGGGTGGCCTCGAACTCTCGGCGATCCTCCTACCTCTGCCTCCCGAGTGCTGGGATTAAAGGCGTGCGCCACCACGCCCGGCTTTTAAATAAAATATTTTTAAAGTGAAGCCTATTTAGAATGTTTTTATTGTGTTGCGCACACAAGTCAGCATGGCAGAGGGAGGGTACGGATGTGCCATGGCTCCTGTGTAGAGGTCTGAGGATAACCTCCGGTGTTTTCCCTCTCCTTCTACTTTCATCTGAGACAGGCTCTCCCTTGTTTGTGTTTTTGCCGCCTTGTGTGCACCAGTCTAGCTGGCTCATGAGCTTCCAGATTCTCCCGATTCCCTGTCCATTGCCACATAGACCGAGTGGTTACCAACACGTGCCACTTTGCGTCATGTGTATGTGGAGTGCTGGGAAATTGAGATTGAGATGGAAGCAAGTACCTTTAACTGCTGAACCATCTCCCTCAGTTTCTAACATTTTTTTCAAATTAAAATAGCATCAAGAGAAGGCGCCCAGGACACTGCTAAGCTCAGGGTGCTAACGCAGCTAGGCACTCTGTCATCATGTGAGAGAGAAAATCAGCCGTCACTGTGGACTCTGGGAAACAAGCATGCAATAGCATCAAGGTAAAAGGGCAGATTCCAGAACATCGCAGATCTGCCAACAGCCATGTTACAACCATGAGCACTTTGATAAAGACCCAAAGCAGATTTTGCCAAGTGCAGAGGTCAGACCTCAGCTTTCCCCTAAAACGGTTGCTTCAGTCCGTCTGACATCATCTATCAGTTTCTTTGCCATTTGCAGTAACCAGGATCTTCCCGGAAACCCGTCCGATATCCCGGGACCCACAGCCAGGACACACTGTGCAGCAGTGGCTCCCTGGGACAGTACCCCAGAACTCCTCTGAAGGCCACGCTCAGGGAGCATGTGAGTTCAAATGTAAGAGTCAAAGGTCTCAGTCCCTCCCATGCTATCACGGCCCCCTCTCCATCTCATCCCCCTCACTGGCTGAGTGGGCGCTGCTATGGGAAGCAGGCCAGCCTCCAGGAGAGAATTTGCAACTGGATTTCATGCAGGCGTTGACACTGGCTTCCTAGGTGCAGAGCTGAGCCAGAAGTGCTCCAGAGGAGAGAGCAAGGTGAGAGTATAGAAGTGCCCAACATGCCGACGTACAGGGACCCTTCCTTTATCCTCCTGCTACCGTGATCTGGTTCAATGATCTAAGAACCTGCTACTATGATAGTGAACAAAATAAGAACCCAGGAGCCCACCCTGACAGGGACATGCAAATGAAGGAAACAAAGCCTGATAAGGAACAGGGAATCTACACAGTCTCACAAGACCTCCCTGAGAGCTGAGGGGGGGATGGCTCAGACCATAAAGTGCTTGCTGTACAAGCATGAAGACCCGAGTTCCAATCCGCCCAGCATTCATATAAAAGCCAGGTGCACCTCTGTGATCCCAGCACGGGGGAGTCAGAGGGTGGGGAGCCCTGCAGCTTGCTATCTAGCTAGTCTAGCCTAATCAGTGAGTCCCAGGTTCAGTGAGAGACAATAATAATATAATAATAATGATAATGATGTAGGGGGCTGGAGAGATAGTTCCCCAGAACCCACAAAAAGCACAGTGTTGAGATGGAGAGACTGCTTAGCGGTTAAGGCGTTTGCCTGCAAAGCCAAAGGACCCATGTTCAACTCCCCAGGACCCATGTAAGCCAGATGCACAAGGGGGCACATGCATCTGGAGTCTGTTTGCAGTGGCTGGAGGCCCTGGCATGCCCATTCTCTCTCTCTCTCTCTACCTGCCTATTTCTGTATATCTCTCCCTCTCAAATAAATAAATAAAAATAAAATATTTTTTAAAAAAGCACAGTGTTACAGTGTTGCATGCATCTGGAGTTACTTTGCAGTGGCAAGAAGCCCTAGTGTACCCATACTCACTCATTCACTCTCAAAAATAAACAAATAAATAAGGATAATAATTAGGGAAGATACCCAACATTGACCTCTGGCTGCCATATACACACCACACACAAACATACAGACCACATGCACTCACACACTTACCACACATACACGCACAAAGAAAAAGAAACTGGGTCTGGAGAGATGGCTTAGCGTTTAAGGCGTTTGCCTGCAAAGCCAAAGGATCCCAGTTCGATTCTCCAGAAGCCACATAAGGCAGATGCACAAGGGGGCGCATGCACCTGGGCTAGAGCAAGACCCTACCTTGGAAAAAGAGAGAGAGAGAGAAGGAAAGAAATACTCATTTTCAGTGACTGGAGGCCCTGGCAAGCCCATTCTCTCTCTCTCCCCCCATCTCCCTCTCCTCTTTCTCTCTTTCAAACAAATATATATATATACATATATATTTTTTAAAAAGAAAAAGAAACCTCCCCCAATGCCCAGCAATTACCAAGAGGGAGAGAATGAAGCCTGGTGGACAGCGGCTTACAGGAGTGTTGCAAGCACACAGCACTGGGACAGGGACAGAGAGAAGCCTGGCAGTGTGTCCCCAAAATGCCCAGCCTCATTTCTGGAAACTTCTGGCCTAAGACCCACAGCCTGAGTCCACTGACAGGAAAATCACAGACTAAGCCAGAAGTCAGGGCGCATCCGCCAAAGCAGCCCGTGTCTGCCCAGGTGTCAAGGTCGTGAAAACACCACCAAGAATGGACCCAGGTGGAGCCCAGAAGACAGGCTGCCAATGGCAACATGGTATTGGGAGCTGACGCTTCTGCTGTGAAGGTCATGGTTGGGACAAATTAAGAAACATGACCTGGACCTGGTTGACGGTAATGATGTAGGGTGATTCCTTGATTCTTACGGCCTTATGAGACTCATGTAAAACTATGCCTTGTTAACATGAAATACACACCAAGGTATGTGGGAGTGATAAGATATCAAGTCAGTAAGTTACTCCCAAAATGCCTTGAGAAAAAATGTGGTTTTTGTTTGTTTGTTTGTTTTGAGAGAGAGAAAGAGGCAGAGAGAGAATGGACACATACACCAGGGCTTTCAGCCACTGCTAACAAACTCCAGATGCTTGTGGCCCCTTGTGCACATGTGTGACATTGCACACTTGTGTCACTGTGCATCTGGCTACATGGGACCTAGAGATTTGAACATGAGTTCTTATGCTTTGAAGGCAAGTGGCTTAACCATTAAGCCATCTCTCCAGCTTGGATTATTTTTAACATTTTAAAATTTATTTTATTTTATTTATTTATTTGAGTGAGAGAGAAAGAGGGGGAGAGAGAGAGAGAGAGAGAGAGAATGGGCACGCCAGGGCCTCTAGCCATTGCAAATGAACGCCAGATGCATGTGTCACCTTGTGCATCTGGCTTAAATGGGTCCTGGGGAAGGGAACCGAGGTCCTTTGGCTTTGCAGGCAAACACCTTAACCGTTAAGCCATCTCTCCAGCCCCTGGATTGTTTTTATACTGTGCTTTCAACTTTTTATGGACAGTTGAAATTGTTTCAGAGCCAAACACATTAATGAAGGACCCAGGTCTAAGGATTAGCTTAGTTGGCAGAGTGCTTGCCTGGCATGCACAAAGCCCTGGGTTCAATCCCCAACACTGAACAAATCCAGTGGTGGCACACACTTATAATCTCAGCCCTCAGGAGCTAGAGACAGGAGGGTTAATAGTTCAAGACCAGCCTCAGCTACATATTAAGTTTTTTTTTTTTTTTTTTTTTTTTTTTTTTTTGGTTTTTCAAGGTAGAGTCTCACTCTAGTCCAGGCTGACCTGGAATTTACTATGTGGTCTCAGGATGGCCTTGAACTCATGTCTATCCTCCTACCTCTGCCTCCCGAGTGCTGGGATTAAAGGCATGTGCCACCACACCTGGCTTACATATTAAGTTTTTAAGCTACATGTTAAGTTATGTAGCCTGAGCTACATAAAACTCTGCCACTAAAATAAAATAAAGAACTGAAGTAATTTTACACCATGGTTCTCAGGCAGTAATTTCCCCCCAGGGGCCATGTGAAGGTGCCTGGCCACATTCTAGGTCGTCACAGCTGAGGAGGGCGCTCCTAGTATCTGGCGAGCTGGAAAACATCCTGAAATGCGGAGCATGTTCCCCAGCCCCCAGCAAATACCTGTTTAGCTGGGCAGGGTGGCACATGGCTTTAATCCCAGCACTTGGGAGGCCAAGGTAGGAGGACTGCTGTGAGTTTGAGGACAACCTGAGACTACATAGTGAATTCCATGTCAGCCTGGGCTAGAGTGAAGCCCTACCTCGGAAAAAAAGAGAGAGAGAGAGAGAGAGAGAGAGAAGGAAAGAAATACTCTTTGGGGGCTGGAGAGATGGCTTAGCAGTTAAGGTGCTTGCGGCAAAGCCAAAGGACCCAGGTTTGATTCCCTAGTACCCACAAAAATCCAGATGCATAAGATGGCACATGTGTCTGGAGTTCGCATTCATCTGGAGTTAGTTCGTTTTCAGTGGCTGGAGACCCTAGCACGCCCGTTCTCTCTATATCTCTCTCTCTCTCTCTCAAAAAAATAATAAATAAATAACTTTAAAAAATATCTGCTCACTGACAAATATGCTTGGAGTGAGACATCATGTTGATAGAAACCTCAGCCACAGGAACAGCAAATTCCTACCCTACTAAGCCTTCTGCCTGGTGCTGCTCATCTGTGCAATGGGGACAATGGTGTCAGATGCCTCGTGGGCCACGACAGGAGTAAAATGACATCCCGTGTGTGCTTTGTAAAGGTCTGTCACACATGGAGCGAAGGCACGATGATTCAGGAGTTGTGGGTCAGGCACCTGATTCTACCCGCACACGTCCCTGCTCGCACGCTGCTCAGGGAACAAGAGCTCCCCCGGCCCCCTCAAAGGAGAAGCAGGGCTGGGGCGAACACGTCTGCCCCACCGGTCATCAGCCGCTTCCAGCAGTGACACTTGTCTGAAAGCTTGGAAGAGCAGGAGCCGTTTATGTGTATAGGACAGAGCCCACACCAGGGATGTCCGTGAACAGATGAATGGGCCAGCCGTGCTCCGGCCTGGAAAGCTCAGTGGGCGCACCAGAAGCTAGAGGTCCAGAACCTGCCTGAAACACCATGCTGACCATTGAATCTCACTCAGTTCCTTGTAGGTCTGGCTTCTTAAGAAAACATGCTTTTTTTTTTGGCCAGATGTAGTAGCCCATATGCCTTTAATCCCAGCACTTGGGAGGCCAAGGTAGGAGGACTGCTGTGAGTTTGAGGACAACCTGAGATACATAGTGAATTCCATGTCAGCCTGGGCTAGAGCAAGACCCTACCTCGGAAAAAAAGAGAGAGAGAGAGAGAGAGAGAGAGAAGGAAAGAAATACTCTTTTGGGGCTGGAGAGATGGCTTAGCAGTTAAGGTGCTTTGCGGCAAAGCCAAAGGACCAGGTTTGATTCCCTAGTACCCACAAAAAGCCAGATGCATAAGATGGCACATGTGTCTGGAGTTCGCATTCATCTGGAGTTAGTTCGTTTTCAGTGGCTGGAGACCCTAGCACGCCCGTTCTCTCTATATCTCTCTCTCTCTCTCAAAAAAAAATAATAAATAACTTCAAAAAATATCTGCTCACTGACAAATATGCTCGGGGTGGGACATCATGTTGATAGAAACCTCAGCCACAGGCACAGCAAATTCCTACCCTACTAAGCCTTCTGCCTGGTGCTGCTCATCTGTGCAGTGGGGACAATGGTGTCAGATGCCTCGTGGGCCACGACAGGAGTAAAACGACATCCCGTGTGTGCTTTGTAAAGGTCTGTCACACATGGAGCGAAGGCACGATGATTCAGGAGTTGTGGGTCAGGCACCTGATTCTACCCGCACACGTCCCTGCTCGCACGCTGCTCAGGGAACAAGAGCTCCCCCAGCCCCCTCAAAGGAGAAGCAGGGCTGGGGCGAACACGTCTGCCCCACCGGTCATCAGCCGCTTCCAGCAGTGACACTTGTCTGAAAGCTTGGAAGAGCCAGGACGCCGTGTACTAGGACAGAGCCCACACCAGGGATGTCCGTGAACAGATGAATGGGCCAGCCGTGCTCCGGCCTTGGAAAGCTCAGTGGGCGTACCAGAAGCTAGAGGTCCAGAACCTGCCTGAAACACCATGCTGACCATTGAATCTCACTCAGTTCCTTGTAGGTCTGGCTTCTTAAGAAAACATGCTTTTTTTTTTGGCCAGATGTAGTAGCCCATATGCCTTTAATCCCAGCACTCAGGAGGCTGATATAGGAGAATCACTATGGGTTCAAGACCTGCCTGGCCTAGAAGTGAGACCTTGCTTAAAAAAAAAAAAAAAAAAAAAAAAAAGAGGACTGACAGAAAGCTGGAAGAAGCCATTCTGCATGCAGTTCAATGGGAGAGAGAGAAATCACCACTGAACATACTCAACAGTGGACACTGCAAGCCTTATATTTGGCCAGCCAGGCCAAATGAGCCAACAGGTGCACTAGTGGCACATCTGTTATGGGGGAAACCAACTGCCCTCTAATTGGACTGGAGGCCCACTCCATGGGAGGGAATACATCCCTGATACTGAAAATTAAAACAAGGGTAGTCATGAGCCCTAGGGGTATAACGTCTGCTGATGTCTGGATAAATGTATATACTATGCTTATCAAACTGCCCAGTAAGCACTTCTGTTAATGTTCATACCCTTATATTAATGCTACTCTCACTTTTGGTAGAGAATCTTCTTTTCAGATGGCAGTGACCTTGGAACGACTCAGAAGGTATCATGGTGATGGAAAGAAATGACCGCAGTGCCCAGTACTGCAATATCTCGATCACACCTTCCAAGGCTCAGGGTCTAATGCGGAAGAGGTGGCAGAAAGAACGTAAGAGCCACAGGAGGGTAGGACTCCATACAACATGCTCCCTCCAGACACAAAATGGCTTGGATATCCATGGCCTCACAGTGCCTGACATTACCTGCACAAGACCATCATAAGAGGAGGAAAAGATCATGACATCAAAATTAAAAGAGAGACTGATTGAGATGGGGAGGGGGTATGATGAAGAATAGAGTTTCAAAGGGGAAAGTGGGGGAGGGAGGGTATTACTATGGGGTATTTTTTATAATCATGGAAGTTGTTAATAAAAATTTGGAAGGAAAAAAAAAGGTGCTTTTTGTCTTTTTTTTTTTTTTCTTTTTGTAACAAAACTGCTCTCATGAAGGTTTAGAAGAAGAAAAAAGTTTAACTGACGGCAATGGAAACTCTAATACTAGAAAAATGTCAAGAAAGCAAACACGGGTTTCAATGCGCCACGCCTGACAGCTCATGGAAACAGGCTTGAAACCATCAACACACAAAAACCCCCTCACACAGGGAGCAGAGTGCACACTTATGAAACTTTTCAAGCTCAAAACACATCTCGGTGGGCTGTGTTTTGGTGGCCAAATCAACAGCTGGCCGCTACCAGGCTGTCTGAGGGTCCAGAGGAGGAGCTCAAGGCAGAGCAATGCCTTGGTCTCAAGGCCATGGAGTGAAGGGACAGAAGCTGACCTGCTCCAGATAGGAACTGCTATGGGCACGTCCTCCCAGGAGCAGCTCTCGGGCCCTGGGCTATTTCCAGGCCACTCAGTGACCATGCTGAGTCCTGTCGTCTCCCGTGGAATGAACATCACAGGCAGTGACAGAGCCAAGGGAACTCTATAGGGGTTTGCTATGCGAAGTAGGCAAGGTTCAGCCAAGTTTCTGTCAGGACCCAGCACACGGTGGTGCTCAATCAGTGCTTAAGGTATGTGCTGAGGGAGACCTGCCTTGGTCAGGCTACACAGGAAAGGAAAAGGCCTTATCATGAGACGTCTGGGACTCACTCCTCCCACCCAGGTCTAGGGCAAAGAGATGCCTGCAGTGGTATTTGGGAGGCTCAGGATCTCAAGAAGTCTGCCTGAGAGAGTTGGCCTAGAACTGGGCATGATGTCATAACAAGGCCCAAAGAGGGACTCAGGAAAATGTAGGCTCCAGACACAGGCTGGCCTGCAGACAGACAGCAGCCCCTGGATCCTGGATGCTGCCCACGGGCATGGCAGGCCCAACTTGATTAAACCACACACGACCTTCTCAAGTAGGTCTTTCTTCGTTTTGCAAGGAAGGAAACTGAGTCAATTGAGACATTCAGTAACCCTCCCAAGGCCATGTGTCTTGGAAGGGACAGAACCAGGGTCCCAGGGCTATCTGCTGCCCTCTTCGCCCTAGCCTTCCTGGCTCAGCTCATCTGCCAGGCAGTGGAAGAGAGGGAGGAAGAAAGACTGAGGGGTAGAATAGAATAGAATAGACAGGAGAGGAGACAAGAACAAAGAGGCAGGTTAGAACCTTCTGGAACTGTCTACCAGTACCACAGCCTGCAACGTTCACTGGCATTGTGTCTCCAGTATGGGGGAGTGAAGAAAACAGGAACCGCTAGTGAAAAGCTGCGTGGGGGGTGGGGTGGGGGTGGAGGTGGGGGCAGACCTGGGTCAAGAGAGTGAGTTCAGCCTCCTAAACCCAAACCCAGAGCCCAGGGCCACTGTGCATCTGTCCATGTGTTCCCTATGCCTCAGGTGGCCCTTCGGACTGCCGGGTACTCACCTGCCTGCCCCAGCTTGGGCTGGAAGCTCTGTGCTGGGTAGTAGAGGTGGAGTTCTGCAATGACAACAGAGGAGATTTGAGAACTGTCCTAGGCCAGACTGCCACAGAGCAGCCATCCTCCCCAGGGCCCCAGGACGTAGCCACTCACTCTGTCTGACTCGCCTCCTGCAGGTCTTCCAGTAGCATAGGAGGAAGGAGCTGGAGCCAACCAGCAGCAGCAGGACCATGGTCACCCAGAACAGCACAGGCCCTGGAAACAGTGGCATCACATGGGGCCCCACGGCATCCGCACAGGGCGACCCTAGCTGCAGCTTGCTTCTTCCTTCTTCTGGGACATAGATTCCAAGCCAGGATTATACCTGCTCCAGCCCTGACCTGCCTGCCCTCCCTCCGCTGGCTCCAGAAAACTGCCCAGCTGGAGGGGCAAACCATCTCGCGGGGTGATGAGTGGAGGCGCTGGGGGAGCCAGAATGGAGAGGGATTGGAGGTCCAAAGGGACTAAGGCTGGGGAGCGTGTGAGCGGGCATGCAGTGGCCAGTCAAGGTCAGGAGGGGAACACTGAGGACCAAGTGAAGGGCCGGGTCATAAACAACTCTCAGCTCTCGCTAAACTTCAAGACCGCCACCTTCCTGCCCGCGCGCACACTTCCTGTGCAGGCGGACTCAAGGTCCGCTCCGTATGGACACGCAGGCTGGCCCGCAGACAGACAGCTGGCCCTGGATCTGGATGCTGCCCATGGGCATAGCAGATCCAACTTGATTAAGCCACGCACAACCTCCTCAAGTAAGTCTCGCTGCCCCTATTTTACAAGGGAGGAAACTGAGTCACAGAGTACTTGTTCCCTGGATGAGTCAATCAAAAGCCCTATGCTCTAGATTGGACCTTTGGACGAAGGCAGGAAGGTGAGTCTTGTCCAAAGACTGAAAGTAAATGAGGAGAGTCACCAGCCAGGCCAGGCCAGGCTATGTTGACTTCAGGGTCCACACTACTTTTCTCACCCCCTGTGGTGCTGCGGATGAAACCCAGAGCCTCACACATGCTAGGCAAAGGCCTCTACCGCTGAGCCCAGTACAGCCCAGCCCACACCCTTATTCTTGCTTTTAATGGTTATCTGAATGGATATAGGTCATGGATGTGGCTGGGTTTTGTTTATTCTGATTTGTTTTGTTTTATTGGGGCAGGGTCTCACCCTAGCCCAGGCTGACCTAGAACTCACTCTATTGCCCAGGCTAGACTCAAATTTATGGCAATCCTCCTACCTCAGCCTCCTGAGTGCTGGGATTATAAGTATGAGTCATTGTGCCGGCTAAGTGATTGTTCTGTTATTTGTTTGATTTTCTTTCTTTCTTTCTTTCTTTCTTTATTTCTTTTTTGTTTGTTTTTTGAGGCAGAGTCTCACTCTAGCCCAGGCTGACCTGGAAATCACTTTGTAGTCCCAGGTTGGCCTCAAACTCACAGTGATCCTCCTACCCTTGCCTGGGATTAAAGGTATACATCACCACACCCAGATGATTTTTTTTTTAGACATGTTTGGTTTTTGTAGTGCTGAATAAACGAACCCAGGCACTCTACCAACTGAGCTACACCCTCAGCCCTCAAAGTGCTTCCTATGGAGTTTCCAGACAGGGCAGAGGCTATAGGTCAGATGACATGTTGAGAACTGCTGGCCTGAGAACTATCGCCACCTAGTGTTCATAACTAGAACTGCCAACCCTAAAAACAATTGCCTGGCCCTGTTTCATCAGAGCTAATAGTGACCATCTCCAAAGCATGGGGTAGTGTGCTCACACATGCCATATGCTGACAACCCAGGTGACCTATTCTCTTACCATTTTACAGCTGAGAACACAGAGGATGGAAGGAATTAAAACCACTAGTTAAGGTTATGAAATCATTTGATTTTTTTTTTTTTTTTGAGACTGGGTCTCATGTAGCCCAAGCTGGCCTCAAACTTACTACGTAGCTAATGATGGCCTTGAACTTCTGATACTCCTGCTTCCACCTCCCAAGTGCTGGGATTACAGACATGCACCACCACACCTGGCCTATTCAATGCTGGGAATGGAGCCCAGAGCTGCGTGTACGCTGGGTAAGTACTCTATCCATGAAGCCACATCCCCCGTCCAGTAACTGTTTTCTGAGTGGCAATTATGGACCACTGGGATGAAGCCATGGAAAAAAACATCCTATTACTGAGAATTAAATAGTCATTAGCAATGACAAAGAGACAACATTAAATCAACTCCAAGAGCCCCTCAGTCTGGATTCCCCACCCAACACCCTCAGGCCACAGCCAGTGGGAGGAAACACAGTAGTCATTGTCACCTGGGTCCAGAATGGGCGTCCCTGTGGAGGAGGGAGAGATGGTGGGCTGTGTGCTACTGGGCTGGGCATCCACCAGGAGGCGCAGGGTGGAGACAGTGCTACGGGAAAGGAAGTCCAAGGCAGGGGTAACATCACAATCAGGACAGCAAAAAAAGGGAGGTATACTTGGGAATAATTCTTTCTCGGGAGAAGGTATAGCTGAAGCCTTGGAACCCAGAACTTCTGCCCAGTCTCTGCCAGACACTGTAAGGGAAGGGACTGCATTTCCTGACGTCCCTGCTTTTCCAACCCTGCCAGCAAGAGTCAGACACACATCCCCCCCCCAACCAAAATAAAAGACTTAAGCCTGCACCCCCAGTCCAGCTAGCCCTAGGCATCTCCTGGGCACAGCAGGGCCAGCTCCATCCTGCCCATGGGAGGGATCAGGAGTCACCTGGTAGGTGTCTCACTGTTTTCTGGAGTACTGCCGTCTGGGCGGGTCCCTTGGACAGGAGGCTTCAAGGTGGCATCTGTCTCTAGCATACCTGCAGAGGTGGCAACATTTTAGAATCAATGCCAAAGAGACTGGATCTCCAAGACATACTTTCATTGGTTAAAGGTGCTTTCTTAGGACTATGGAGATGGCTCGCCAATTAGAGGTGTTTGCTTGCAAAGCCTACTGGCCCAAGTTCCATTCCCCAGCCACCCATATAAAGCTGAATACAAAAAGTGGCACATGCATCTGGCATTCTGTTTGTAGTGGCAAAAGATCTTGGCACACCGGGCGTGGAGGCGCACGCCTTTAATCCCAGCACTCGGGCAGCAGAGGTAGGAGGATCGCTGAGAGTTCGAGGCCACCCTGAGACTACATAGTTAATTCCAGGTCAGCCTGGACCAGCCTGAGACCCTACCTTGAAAAACCAAAAAAAAAAAAAAAAAAAAAATCCTGGCACTTCCACACCCATGTACAAATTAATTGCTTTTTGTTTGTTTGTTTGTTTGTTTTTGTTTTCAGAGGTAGAGTCTCACGCTAGCTCAGGCTGACCTGGAATTCACGATGTAGTCTCAGGGTGGCCTCGAACTCTCGGCAATCTACCTACCTCTGCCTCCCGAGTGCTGAGATTAAAGGCATGCACCACCATGCCCGGCCTAATTAATTTTTTTAAAGGTGCTTTCTCCAGAAGCCTGTTAACTACAGTTCAGATTCCAGCACCCATGCAAAGCCGGGCACACAGTTGCACTAGGCATCTGAAATTCCAGTGTGCCTATAACAACAGGAGGCAGACTCAGCTAGTCTGGTCTCCTTAGTGGCAAACAACAATAAGAGAGACCCTGTCTCAAACAAACAAGATAGAAGGAGAGGATCCTCACCCCAAAGTTATCCTCTGACCTGCACATGTGCACCCATATCACACATGCACACACACATGACACACACACACACACGATTTTTTTTAAAAAAAGAAACTTGAAATTTCCTGATACTTAAATGTAGCCTTGCTGGGCGTGGTGGCACACACCTTTAATCCCCGCACTCAGGAGGTAGAGGTAGGAGGATTGCCATGAGTTTGAGGCCACCCTGAGACGACATAGTAAATTCCAGATCAGCCTGGGCCAGAGTGAGACCCTACCTCAAAAAAAATATTTTTATTTATTTGCAAGCAGAGAGAAAAGAGAGATAGAAAGATAGAATGGGCACACCAGTGCCTCCAGCCACTCCAAACAGACTCCAGATGCATGTGCCACTTTGTGCATCTTGCTTTGTGTGGTTCCTGGGGAATTGAACTTGTGTTGTTAGGCTCTGCAGGCAAGTGCTCTAACCAGTGAGCCATCTCTCCAGCCTGAGTTTTCTGTTTTTGTGTCAACTTTATTGATATATAATTTATGTGCAAGAAAATGTCCACCTAAGCAGACATGGTGGTACACTTCTATAATCCTAACACCAGGGGAGATCAAGGCAGGAAAATCAAGAGTTTAGACTGCTAAATAGCAAGTTCAAAGCTAGCCTGGACTACATAAGACCTATCTCAAAACGAAAAAGTTAAAGAAGAAAGGAGGGAAGGACAAAAAAAGGAAAAGAAGAGAGGAAAAAAGAAAAAGTCTAAGGAGAAAGTATCCATTCAGCATAGGGTTTGGTAAGTTCTGCAAATTATATCTAAAGCTCCATCCAACCAAAATATAAATCATGGGCTGGAAAGATGGCTTAGTGGTTAAGGTGCTTGCTTACAAAGCCAAAGGATCCAGGTTCAATTCCCCAGGACCCACATAAACCAGATGCACAAGGTGGCGCATGCATCTGGAGTGGCTGGAGGCCCTGGTATGCACCCATTCTCTCTATCTGTCTCTTTCCCTCTCTCTCTCAAAACAAATTTTTAAAAATTAAAAAAAAAGGGGGGTTGGAGGGATGGCTTATTGGTTAAGGCATTTGCCTGCAAAGCAAAGGACCCAGGTTCGATTCCCCAGGAATCCATGTTAGCCAGATGCACAAGGGAGAGCATGTGTCTGGAGTTCCTTTGCAGTGGCTGGAGGCCCTAGCACACCCATTCTCTCTCTTTATCTCTCTCTCCCTCTTTCTCTGTCAAATAAATAAATAAAACTTTAAAAATCCTTTTAAAAACACAAAATATAGCTCATCCCAAGTGACCCAGAAAGCTCCCTGATGCCATCCTCACTCCACCTCCTCTACCTGTAGACCCAGCCAACCATGGCCTGCGCCATGTCACCATGGATGGGCTGTCTTCCAGAATGTCACAGACTCTTTCAGCATGGACTCTGCATATTCCTTCTTGCCCTCAGACTGATGTTCCTGAGACTTGCTCACGCTGAGACTGCCAGGTGCTCCTCTTTATGCTCAATTGTGCACTCCCCCCACCCCCCCCCCACCCCGAGGTAAGGTCTTGCTCTAGCTTGACCTGGAACTTGCTCGGTAGTTTCAGTATGGCCTCGAACTCACGGCCATCCTCCTACCTCTGCCTCCCGAGTGCTAGGTCACTGCGCTGGCCGGACAGCACGACTTCAAGAGAAGAAGAGAAGTTCAAAACCATGTGGCTTTGATTTGACCCAAGCACCTTGTTTTATAGATGGACAGAGCCAGTAAAAAAAAAAAAAAAAAAAAAAAAAAAAAAGGAATCAACAATGAGAGCATTCTCCAGTAGACCACCCATTACTCTCCTCCTTCCTCCCTGGGCTAGTGATCCCCCCCCACCTTGAAGGTGAGCAAAAGGCACCTCCGATCACAGCTCAGAGAAGGAGCTCAAAGCCAGATGCATAAGAAGCCTACAGTTAAAGAAATGGGGGCTTTACCCTCCCCTGCCTTCTCCTGGGCAGGGCGGGAGCTCTTCATACCATCTCCCGCCTCTCTTCTCTTAAACTAATAAGGTTTCTCTAGACCTACAGAAAGAAAGGAAGGAAGGAAGGAAGGAAGGAAGGAAGGAAGGAAGGAAGGAAGGAAGGAAAGGAAAGAAGGAAGGAAGAAAGAGAAAGGAAGAAAAGAAATGAGCCAGGGCTGTGGCTCAGATGGTAGAGTGCTTGCCCAGCAGGCGTGAAGCCCTGGGTTCCATCCCCAGCACCACGTGACACCAGCGTGGCTGACACATGCCTGTGATCCCAGCACCAGGGAGGTAGAGGCAGGAGGACCGGAAGTTCCATGTCATCCTTACTATATAGAGTCTGAGGACAGCCTGGAATACGTGAGACTCTGTATTCAGAAACAAAACGCTGAGCGATGCAGAGACATTGCATTCACACAAAGTTTTTTTTTTTTCCATTATCCATCATAGCCCCAGTGTGGAAACACCCCAAACATTTAAAAGCTGCTTGGGGGCTGGAGACATGACTCCGTGGCTAAGGCGCTTGCCTGCAATGCCTAACGACACAGGTTCGACGCCCCAGCACCCACGTAAAGCCAGATGCACAAAGTGGCGCGTGCGTCTGGAGTTCGTTTGCAGTGGCTGGAGGCTCTGGCGTGCCCGTATTCATTCATTCTCATTCTCTCTCTCCCAGTCTCCATATAAATAAATAAATATTTTTAAAAAAGAAGAAGAAAGGAAAACAAAAGCATCTGTACAGCAGAGGCTGTTCTCATGAAACCCTAGCCACAACGGCATTTAGGGGCACAGACAGAGAGTACCCGTTCTGTAATAAGCACCCTAAGCGCACAGCAGGTACAATACACCCAGCACCCCCTCAGTGCCTAGCACGCAGGGTGCTCAGAGACAGCCGGGAAGAAATGAGCCCTTCGGGGTCTCTGGCCCTTGTGCTTCCGCCGCAGGAGCTGCATGCTGGGGACCCTCTTCAGTCCCCACAGTGGCAGGTAGCAATGCCACAACCCAGCACCCACCTGACCCCACCACTGCCAGACACAGGTCCCCTCCATCAAGCAGCGCTGCCCTGGGAGACCACCCCAGCTCCAAGGGAACATTACCTGCATGTGGACCAGGGGGAGGCGCCCTCATTAGTCTAGCAGCATCCTCCTGCACGAGGCCGGTGCCCTCTCTTGGCAGCATAGTTTTGACATTGGTGATGACTGGGGACGTCAGAGCGGGTGTGGCTTGGGAAGAGATGAGGGGGCTGTGAAAGAAGCCGGAAGCTAGAGCTGCCGTGTTCTGCATGGCACTGGCAAGGTTTGGGCTTGGGGATAATGGTTTCTTTCCTTCTTTTATTCTTTCTTTCTTCTTTTTATTTGAGGTAGGGTCTCACTCTAGCTCAGACTGACCTGGAATTCACTCTGTAGTCTTAAGGTGGCCTTGAACTCGCAGTGATCCTCCTACCTCTGCCTCCTAAGTGCTGGGATTAAAGGCATGTGCCACCACACCCAGCTGTTCTTTCTTTTTTGAGGTAGGGTCTCACTCTAGTCCAGGCTGACCTGAATCTCACTCTGGAGCCCAGGCTGGCCTCGAACTCACGGCAATCCTCCTATCTTGGCCTCCTGACTGCTGGGATTAAAGGCGTGTGACACCACGCCCAGCTACCAGGGGATACTGGTTGCTGTGGAGAAGGGGTCCCAAGGCTCCTGCCTTGGCCACCACAGGCTCACTGGGAGTTCCTAGAAGCAAGGACTGCGTTCCTCAGGCCTTCTGGGTCTCCCACGTGTCCACAGCAAGGCCAGGCACACTTTAAGGCCTTGGCAGAGAGTCTTCCAGAGGTCCTGCCACCATGGGCTAACACCACCACACCTAACGGTGGCTGCACTATGTACATCTTAAGGGCAGAGTGGCCCCACCCAAGCTCATCTGGACAGAACAGAGGAGGCCTGGAGTCACCTGGTGGGTGTCCTGCAGTCCTCTGGGCCGCTGCAGTCAGGGTTGGCCCCTGGGGAAGGCCGTTCACATTCAGTGTCTTTCTCTGCTGTACCTGCAGAGGGGACAATGATGGCTTCAGAACTGACGTCAAGGGACCCAGAGTCTCCAGGAAGAAAACTGTCACCACCACGAGTAGACGACAATGAGCAGGGGTCGTGGGTAGGGCACTTGGAAAACACAATGGCCATCTGGCGTTGGTGGCTTTCCCCACATCGGTTCCCTCTACAATAAAGAGAAGCTGGGTGTCTCCACCTGGGCTGGGCATCAGGTGGGCCTACAGCTGCAGGTAACTATCTTTTTTTTTTTTTTTTTCTTGTCCACCTGTAGTCAATCAGTGCTATTACATTGGGCAAGGTTGGTCCAGGGCCTCAAAGAGAGGCCTCTGGCGCCCCCACGTGGCACTCTTGGGAACGCTGCTCAGGAGCCATGCTCCGCTAGCTGGAAGGCTGTGAATGAGACCCAGCTGAATGGGCTATTTTTCAAACAAGCGACGCATGATGGCTCCCACGTGTAATTCCAACATTCAGGAGACCAATATAGGAGGATTTCTATGAGATCAAGGCCAGCCTGGACTCTACAGTGAGTTTAACCCAGCCTGCACTAGAGTTGAGACCTGGTCCAAAAATAAATAAACAAGGAGTCAGGCATGATGGCACCTATCTGTGATCCCAACACCAGGAGGTAGAGGTAGGAGGATCAGGAGCTCAAGGTCATTTTTGGCTACATGGAAAGCTTGAGACCATTCTGGGATACATGACACCCTGTCTCAAAAACAAGTTTCTTAGTCTCTGTGGTAGTTTGAATGTAAAATGTCCCTCCCCACAGCCTCACGTGATTGTGATTAAGCCTCTTACTTAATTCCCAGCTGGTGGGGCCTTTGGGAGGTGGAGCCTTGCTGGAGGAGGTGTGTCACTGGGGGCGGGCCTTGGAGTGCTATAGCCCAGCCCACCCTCCCTCCTCCCTCCTGCCTGCTGTGGAGATGTGATGCCCAGCTGTCTGCTCCTGCCATGATTTCCTCGCCATGGTGAAACCTCCCCTCAAAACTGTCAGCTGGAATAAACCCCTGCCTCACACACGCTGCTTCTGGTCAGGCGTTTTGCCTCAGCAATGAGAAGGTGACTGCGACAGTCCCCCAAACCTTCGGGTTACAGCTCCTTATGTTACAGGTGGGGAGAGCAAGGCCCGG
Source organism: Dipus sagitta (assembly GCA_036346955.1). Taxonomy (NCBI): domain Eukaryota; kingdom Metazoa; phylum Chordata; class Mammalia; order Rodentia; family Dipodidae; genus Dipus; species Dipus sagitta. The sequence goes on from CM070773.1 coordinate 126,457,060, forward strand.
GAAGCAAGGGAACAGGCCCCACAGGTGCAAAGCTCTGCCCAGTGCCAGGCAGCTGGGACCCACAGCAGAGAACTTGCCCCTCAGCCATCGTGTCCTGTCTATAGACCCGGGTTCTGGGTCCCACAGCAGAGAGCTCCTCGTGACCCAAGGAGAGTCAGACACAGGGCCCTGGAGCTGACAGCCACAAACACAAAGGGCACGGGTTACAGAAAAAGGTCCCTGCGAGGCCTGAGCTCCTCTCCCAAAGGACCATGCCAGCGCCATCAGAGCACCTCATTTGCGTGCATTGTGGCCCTGGCGCCCATTTTGGTGTGCTATCCTAACCTATCCACTCCCCTGGGTCTTCCTTCTAAAAAGTACGTCCTCCCTTTGGGGGGGGGGACAGGGTCTCGCTAAGGTAGATCAGGCTGGCATCCTAAAATGCCTCTAATGCCACCAAGAGAGGCTCTGCAGCTCTTGCCCCTACAGTGACCAAAAGCTCTACCTTTGCACTATCAGAAAATTAGAAGCTCCGAGATGGCCCAGAGTACTTGCCTGAGGTCAACAGGTTTGAGAAGTAAGCCAAATTTCTCAGCCTTGAGTCTGATGTCCAATTTCTTTCTTTTTTTTTTTTTTTCTCTTTTCTTTTGTTTTGTTTTGTTTTTTCGACGTAGGGTCTCACTCTAGCCCACGCTGACCTGGAATTCACTCTGTAGTCTCAGGTTGGCCTCGAACTCATGGCAATCCTCCTACCTCTGCCTCCTGAGTGCTGGGATTAAAAGGTGTGTGTCACCACACCAGGCTTGATGTCCTATTTCTTCAACACTCGAATACCCAGTGCCCAATTGTGAGACAGGGAAACCGGCTCCAATCTCTTAGGAAACTCGCAGGATAGACACTTGAAATTTCCTTTTTGTTTGTGGGGACACTGAAGAACTCCCTTTTCCCCAAGCCTCAACTGAACCCAAAACTTCCTCTAGCCAGGCCTGAGCGTCAGACAAGAGCCTCTGTGACAGGACTCAGGAGTAGGGAAGGGCAGCGGAAGGTCTTGGGTGCTGGGTGCAGGTTGGCATGATGACAGCAGTTCTGACCTGTCCCACAAGCTGGGGGAAGCAGATGGTTGAGGCGCCAGGGGTGTGGTTGGGGGTACAGCAGCAGAGACAGAGGGTTGAGAGTAGTGGTACTCACCCGGGAACTTGACCACTGTCCCTGCAGAGCAGGCTGAGTGAAATTCACAGCGGGCACAGGAGTTGACAGCTGACGTGACACAGTACATGCCGGGCCGGCACTCACAGATGCGGGAGGCGTTCCAGGAGCATGGTGCCTTCTCCACAAGGTCATCTAGGGAATGCGACATAAAACCAGGCTGCAGAGACGGCTTTAGCCAGATGCACAAGGTGGCCAGATGCACACGGCTGGAGTTTGTTTGCAGTGGCTAGAGGCCCTGGCACGCCCATTCTCTCTCTCTCTCTCTCTCTCTCTCTCTCTCTTCCTTCCTCTCTCAAACAAATAAATATATATATACATATTTTTATTTTTTATTTTTTTTTAGTTTTTTGAGGTAGGGTCTGACTCTAGCCCAGGCTGACCTGGAATTCACTATGTAGTCTCAGGGTGGCCTTGAACTCACGGCGATCCTCCTACCTCTGCCTCCCGAGTGCTGGGATTAAAGGCATGCGCCACCATGCCCGGCTAAATAAATATTTTTAAAAAGAACAAGGTGATGGAAGAGAAGAGGGAGGTCAGGATGTGGGAGCAAGAAATACAGGGAAGAGCCAAGCGTGGTGGCGCACGCCTTTAATCCCAGCATTTGGGAGGCAGAGGTAGGAGGATTGAGTGAGTTTGCGGCCACCCTGAGAATACATAGTGAATTCTAGGTGAGCCTGGGCTAGAGTAAGACCCTGCCTCAAAAAAAAAAAGAAAAGAAAAGAAAAGAAGCTCAAGGGGACAGTCCAACACCAAAGTAAGAGGCCACATGGCCCTCTGTTGACCATGGCTACACCCTTCTCATCCAAGCACCTGACATGGGGAAAAGAGAGCGAGCATGGCCCATGGGGTGCAGACTTTACCTTCAGCTCACATTCCTGACATCACTATGGGGTTAAAAATGAGTCAATGGGGTTGGAGAAATGGCTCGGCCATTAAAGGCACTTGTTTGCAAAACCTGTTGGCCTGGGTTTGATTCACCAGTACCCATGGAAAGCTAGATGCACAAGGTGGTACACAAGTCTGGAGTTTGTTTGCGGTGGCAAGAGGCCCTGGCGTGCCCACACTCACTTTCTATCTGTCTATCATCTATCTATCTCTATCTCAAATAAATAAATAGTAAGTGGATGTAGGGCTGGGGAGATGGCTTGGCAAGTGGGAGGTTATTGGACAGACATGTGGGGTCCCAAGCATGAGAGATGGAGTGGGCCTGAAACTATCCAACCCCCCACAAACAGCTGGGCATGACCATACACATCTGTAACCCCGTCCTGTGGGGAGCTGAGACACACACACACACACTGCAGCTCCACATTCAGAGAGAGACTCCATCTCAAGAAAATATATGGATGAGGGCTGGAGAGATGGCTCAGCAGGGAGGCGCTTGCCCGCAAAGCCTAAAGACCTGGGTTCAGTTCCCCAGTACCCACATAAAGCCAGATGTACAAAGTGGCACGTGCATCTGGTGTCTGTTTGCAGTGGCTGGAGGCCCTAGCATGCCTATTTTTTTAATTTTATTTATTTATTTATTTGGGAGTGACAGAGAGAGAGAGAGAATGGGCGCGCCAGGGCCTCCAGCCACTGCAAATGAACTCTAGACACATGCGCCCCCTTGTGCATCTGGCCAACATGGGTCCTGGGGAACTGAGCCTCGAACCGGGGTCCTTAGGCTTCATAGGCAAGCGCTTAACCGCTAAGCCATCTCTCCAGCCCCCTAGCATGCCTATTTTTATCTTTGTCTCTCTTCTATCTCTCTGTGCTTGCAAATGAATAAATAAATAATTAATAAGATATTTAAAAATGGAAAATATGTGGATGAATGATAGAGGAGGACGCCCAACACCCTCCTCTGGTCTTCATGAGCACACAAGAGCACGTGTGTGCACACACCACCCACAAGCAACCCAGCATATACTACACATGCCCAAAATGATAAGAATGCCCCAGGTCATGGAGGGAACCTAAGTACACATTGCTATGTGACAAGCCAGTCTGAAAAGGCCACAGACTACAATCCCACCAGTGTTCTAGAAGAGATGAGGCCTGACTGTGGAGTCGGGAGGGTTGGTCATGGCCAGGGTGAAGAGCACAGAAGGATAGCCAGGCAGAGAATGAGGGAGTTCTGGGAGCCATGCCGTATGGTACTGTGATGGGGACAGTCATTGTCCACTGCCTAAAACCACAACATGTGCAGCACGGGGTGTCCCAGCGTGAAACGTGGAATCAGCCGGAAATGACATACGCACACTGACTCGTCAATCACCATGGGGTTTGAAGCTTGGTCCCCAGCTGGTGGCTCTTTAGAGAGGTGACTGGGTCATGAGGATGGTGGCTTCTTCCACGGCTGACCCACTGATGAATTCGTAGCAGAATGGGCTACCGACAGGCAGGGCCCAGCTGGAGAGAGTGGATCACTGGGGTATGCTTCTGAAGAGTAGATCTTGTCCCTGGACGCTTCTATTCTGTCTCTCTCTGTTCCCAGCCGCTGAGAGGTAAACAGTCTTGCCCCCCCCCCCATGCCCCTTCCACCATCCTATTTCAGCCTGGTTTCAGGCCCTCAGCAATGGAGCCGGCTCACCATGGACTGAGACCTCTGAAACCTGGAGCCAAAATAAACGCTTCTGCTCTTCAGATGTTTCTTGGTGTCTTGTCCCAGTGATGTGTCGCAGCAATAATGAATACCATGGTAACCCAAAATGCTAATCCCAGCGGAGACTGTGGAGGGCGGATGTACAGGGAGTCTGTGCTTTCTGGTTAGCTTTATGAATTAGAACTGCTCTAAAGGGCTGAAAACACTTCTCAGCGGTTAAGGCACTTGCCTGCAAAGCCTAATCTGGGTTCGATTACCCAGTACCCACTTAAAGCTGGATGCAGAAAGTGGTACATGTATCTGGAGTTCGTTTGCAGAGGTTAGAGACCCTGGCATGCCTATTCATTCTCTGTGTGTGTGTGTCTCTCTCTGTTTACAAATAAATAAAAAAAATATTTTTTTAAACTACTCTAAGCCAGGTGTGGTGATTCACACTTTTAATCCCAGCACTTGGGAGGCAGAGGTAGGAAGATCACTGTGAGTTCAAGGCCAGCTTGAGGTTACATAGTGAATTCCAGGTAAGCCTGGGCTAGAGTGAGACTCTACCAAAAAAAAAAAAACCCTCTAAAAAATGAAGTCTGTTGGGGCTGGAGAGATGGCTCAGCAGTTAAAGGCATTTGCTTTCAAAGCTTGCCAGTTTGGGTCCAATCTACCACATGCAAAGTGGCACATGCATCTGTGATTCCAAAACAAATCTGACAGTGGGGGATGGAGCCAGGAGAATCCAAGCTTTTGGGCTGCCTGGTCTGACTTTGCAGTCTGGCAGTTCATTTGCAGAGGCAAGAGATCCTATCTAAGGCTAGAGAGATGGCTTAGTGGTTAAGGCGCTTGCCTGCGAAGCCTAAGGACCCATGTTCTACTTTCCAGATCTCACATAAGCCTGATGCACAAAGGTGAGGCAAGTGCAAGGTCACACATGCCCAGTAGGTGGCAGTAGCGTCTGGAGTTCAATTACAGTGGCTGAGGCCCTGGAGTGCCAATTCTCTCTCTGTCTCTCACTTTCTCCAAAATAAAGATTTTTAAAAATAAGTCTTGAAAAAAAGAGACCCTGTCTCAAAGGAGGTAGAGCACAGACACCTTGAAATTATTCTCTGACCTTCACACATACAACATGTGCCCATGCAAATAAATATATATTTTAGAAATAAAATCTGTTTTGTTTGTTTGTTTGTTTGTTTTTTTAGGAGATCCAAGCAGACTGCCTATTTATTTACGAGAGAGAAAGAGGCAGAGTGAGAGAGAGAGAATGGGCACACCAGGGCCTTCAGCCTCTGCAAACGAACTCCAGATGTGTGCACCCCCTTGTGCACATGTGCAACACTGAGCACTTTGTTACAGTAAGTCTGGCTGATGTGTGGCCTGGAGATTCAAACATGAGTTCTTAGGCTTCGCAGGGCAACTGCCTTAACCACTAAGCCATCCCTCTATCCCTGGCCTTTTTTTATACAAGAGAAAAAGAGAGAGAGAGAGAATTGGTGTGCCTGGACTCCAGATACGTGCACCCCCTTGTGCACATGTGCAACCTTGCATGTCTGGCTTATGTGGAACCTGTAGAGTCAAACATGAGTCCTTAGGCTTTGCAGGCAAGCGTCTTAACCGCTAAGCCATCTCTCCAGCCCAAGTCTGTTATTTTTTTTTTTAATACATAAACTTAAGGTTGGAGGGATGCCTTAGCAGTTAAGGCGTTTACCAGCAAATCCAAAGGACCCAGGTTCAGTTACCCAGGACCCACATTAGCCAGATGCACAAGGGGGCGCATATGTCTGGAGTTCCTTTGCAGTGGCTGGGGGCCCGGGCGCACCCATTCTTTCTGTCTGTCTGTCTCTTTCTCTCCTCCTCTTTCTCTATCAAATAAATAAAAAATATTTGAATATATATAGAGAGAGACTTATTTATTTATTTGTAAGGAGAGAGAGTATGAGAACAAATGGGCACACCAGGTCCTCTTGCTGCTACAAACTCCAGATGCATGTGCCACACTGTGCATCTGGTTTTACATGGGTACTTGGGAACCAAACCCAGGTCAATCCAGGTAGCCAGGCTTTGCAAGCAAATGCCTTTAACCACTGAACAACCTCCCCAGCCCATTAGTGGGGTTTTGGTTTTTGGGTTTTGGTTTTTTTTTTTTTTTTGGTGTATGTGGGGCCGAATTGTGGTAGATCTGTGTGCATCGTATGCTCATGTGTGTGCATATATGCACACCTTGTGCACAAGCAGTCAGAAGGCCAGAGAAGGAGTGGGGTGTCCTCCATTGTTCTTCAAGATTATTTCCCTACCACAGGTTCTCTCACTAAGCCTGGAGCCTGCCTTTTTTAGGTTAGACTGGTTGACCGGTGAACCCCAGAGATTCTCCTGTCTGCGCCCCACCCTCAGTGCTAGGGATATAGGCATGTGCTATCAAAACATACTTTAAAAAAATATTTTTTAAGCCAGGCATGGTGGCACACATCTTTAATCCCAGCACTCAGGAGGCAGAGGTAGGAGAATGGCCATGAGTTCGAGACCAGCCTGAGACTACATAGTGAATTCTACGTCAGCCTGGACTAGAGTGAGACCCTACCTCAAAAAATAAAAAAGTACATGTATGATATTTTTATTTGTTTCAGAGAGACAGAGAGAGTAAGTATGGATGCACCAGGGCCTCCTGCCACTGCCAACGAACTCCAGACACGTGCACCACCCCGTGCATCTAGCTTTACTTGGGCACAGGAAAATTGAACTGTGCTCATCAGGATTTGTAAGCAAGTGCCTTCAACCACTGAGCCATCTCCTCAGCCCCAAAATTTTATCATTTATTTATTTGCACATGTGTCTACATGGGCATGCCAGTGTCTCTTGCTGCTGCAAGTAAACATCAGGGGCTCACACCACCTTTCATGTCTGGCTTTTTGTAGGTGCTTGGGAATTAAACTTAGTCTAGCAAGTTTTGAAAACAAGTGTCTTTAATTGCTGAACTATCTCCTCAGCCCTGACATACCTGGATTTTTATTATTATTATTATTTGAGAGAGAGAGAGAGGGAGAGAAAATGGATGCAATGCACCACCATGTGCATCTGGTTTACGTGGGTCTTGGGGAGTCAAACCTGGGTCCTTTGGCTTTGCAGGCAAGTGCCTTAACCACTAAGCCATCTCTCCATCCCGTATCTGGCTTTTTACGTGGATGGTTAGAATCAAACTCAGGCCCTCGCACTTGCACAGCAAATGCTCTTAAAAGCTGAGCCATTTCCCCAGTTCCTCTGTTATTGTTTTTCAGTGGACAAAGGATTTGAGTAGATGTGTTTTTGAAGAAAATACAATAATGGCCAATAGAGACATGAAAAAACATCCACCACCGTTAGTTGTAAGGGAGATGAAAATCAAAGCCGCAGAGACACGGCTGCATACCCAATGGATGGGCTAAAACAAAAACAGAAAGTAGCAAGTGTTGGCAGGGACTACCACTTGGATTTTGAATGTCCCCTCAATGCCTTGTGTTAAGACTTGGTCCCTCGCCTGTGGTGTGTTAGGAGGTGGGGCCTAGTGGACAGAAGCTAGGTTCTTAGAGTGCAGCCTTGAAGGGGACATCGGGACAATAGTTCCTTCCTGTTTCCACTCTTTGCTTCTCACCGGCCATGAGGTAAACAAGCCTGCTCAGCCATATGTCCAGCCATGGACTATGTCACTGCATGCCCAAAGCCATGGGTCCAGCAACCGAGGACTGGATCCTCTGAAACCATAAGCCAAGATAAACTTTCCTCTGCGGAAGCCCATTATTATCTTGGGCATTTTACCATAGTGATGCAAAGCTGACTAGCATGAGGAAAATGCAGGAGGGAAATTGGAGTCCTCAGACACTCTAGTAGAAAGAGGAACCCATCCTGCAGTTCCTCGTGGAAATAAACACTCATACCATGACTCGGCCTGACCAACAATACAAGACCCAGTCTTAAAATGACAACAGGACCCGGGGAGATGGCTCAGTGGTTATTAAAGACATAACACCCCTGGTTCGATTCCCCAGTAGCCATGTAGAAGCCAGAGGCACAGTGGTGAAAGCATCTGGAGCTCATTTGCAGTGACAAGAGGCCCTGGTGCACCCATATTCACTCTCGCTCTTTCTCAAATAAAAATATCTTTTAATAAACACAAAATAATAACCAGGCGTGGTGGCACACACCTTTAATCCCAGCACTCGGGAGGCAGAGGTAGGAGGATCGCCATGAATTCGAGGCCACCCTGAGACTACATAGTGAATTCCAGGTAAGCCTGGGCTAGAGTGAGACCCTACCTCAAAAAAAAAAAAAAAAAAAAAAAAAAAACCATAGCAGGGCTGGATAGATGGCTGGGCAGTTAAGGTGCTTTCCTGCAAAGCCTAAGGATCCAGGTTTGATTTTCCAGTACCCACGTAAAGCCAGATGCACAGGGTGGTTGGTACATGCATGTGGGGTTCATTTGCAGTGGCTAGACACCCTGCAGAACCTATTCTCTCTCTCTCTCTCTCTCTCTGCTCACATATAAATAAATAAAATATTTTCTAACTATCTTTTTTTCTTTTGTTTTTTTGGGAGGTTTTATTTTAATTTATTTATTACAGAGAGAGAGAGAGAATGGGCAGGCCAGGGCCTCTGATCACTGCAAACAAACTCCAGATGCATGCACTATCATGTGCATCTGGCTTACGTGGGATCTGAAAAACTGAACCTGGATCCTTAGGCTTCTCACACAAGTACCTTAACCACTAAGCCATCTCTCTCCAGCCCAAATAAAAATATGGGGGAAAAAAACCCACAAAATAACAACTGGGGCTGTGGAGATGGCTCAGAGGTTAAAGGTGCTCGCTTATTTGTGAAGCCTGTTGGCTCAGGTTCAATTCTCTAGTACCCACATAAAGCCAGACACAAGAAGCCGTACATGCAACTGGAGTTTGTTTGCAGCGGCAAGAGGTCCTGGTGCACCCTTACACACGCATACACATGCACACACACGCACATGCAAACAAATGAATTTTTTTTTTTTTTTTTGGTGTTTTGAGGAAGGGTTTCACACTAGTCCAGGCTGACCTGGAATTCACTCTGTATTCTCAGGGTGGCCTCGAACTCACGGCGATCCTCCTACCTCTGCCTCCCAAGTTTAAAGGGATTAAAGGCGTGCGTCACCACACCCGGCTAACAAATGAAAATATTTTAACAAAGGAAACTAGGACACGTGCTGTGATGGGGACATGCTAAGGGATGAGCCCACAGCCAGTGGAGCTGGGAGGTGATGGGACCTTTAGGAGGTGAGGCCTAGTGCAAGGTCTAGGGCCACTGGGGGTGTGCTCTCTGGGGGGAGTGTGGGACACAGGGGTCTTTCTCTCTCTCTGCCTCTATGAGGTGAGACAAGAGCTTTGCCCCACCACACATTTCTAGCTCACCACAGGTGCAAAGGCAACAAAGTCAAGAGACCACCGACCACAACCTCTGAAACTATGAGCCAAAAGAAACCCTTCTCTTTCTGGAAAACTGATACTCTCAGGTGTGTTGTCATAGTGACGGAAAGCTGACTAACGCGTCCAATGTGGTAGCTTACAGTTTTAATCCCAACACAGAGACAAGTAGGAGGATCAGCATGAGTTTGAGGCTAACCTAGACTACAGAGTAAGTTCCAGGTCAGCCTGGGCTACAGTGAGACCCCACCTACAAAAACAATAAATAATAAAAGGAAAACTAGCGGGGTGTGGTGGCACACGCCTTTAATCCTGACACTCAGGAGGCAGAGGTGGGAGGATTGCCATGAGTTAGAGGCCACCCTGAGACTACATAGTGAGTTCCAGGTCAGCCTGAGCTAGAGTGAGACCCTACCTCGAAACCACCCCCCCCCAAAAAAGAAAACTAATTAATGTAATAGGTAAAGATAATCCAATATAAGGATCACTGAGGCCCATGAGGTGAAGATGGATATATTCATAAGAAACACTGACCAAAGGTAAAACCTGCAACCATGTCCCTGATGCAAAGAAAGCACTAAGTCTATAGACAGGGGGCTAGAGAGATTGCCCAATGGTTAAGTCCCTTGCCTGCAAAGCCTAAGGACCCAGGTTCAGTTCCCCAGTACCCACGTAAAGCCAGATGCACAAGGTGCCTCATGTCTCTGCAGTTCATTTGGAGTGGGTAGAGGCCCTGGTGCGCCCATTTTCTATCTGCCGCTCTCTCTCTCTCATAAATAAATAAATAAAATATTAAAAAGAAATATTCAGATAGAAAAGACATGCCAGGGCTGTGGAGATGACTCGGTGGTTAAAAGCGCTTGCTTGCAAAGCCTGCTAGCCAGGGTTCGATCATGCAACTGGAGTTTGTTTGCGGTGGCAAGAGGTCATGGTGCACCCATTCTCTCCTCTCTCTCTTTCAAATAAAGAAGAAGAAAAGAAAGAAGCTAGGTGTGGTGGCGCATGCCTTTAATCCAAGCATTTGAAAGGCAGAGGTAGGAGGATAGCTGTGAGTTCGAGGCCAGCCTGGAACTACAGAATGAGTGTCAGGTCAGCCTGGGCTAAAGTGAGACCCTACCTCAAAAAAAAGATGTGCCAGATACTAAGGATTGTACACAGACAACACCAAGACATAAACTGGCAAAGCACTGGTTCTAAAAGATAAAGAAGCTGGGCATGGTGGCGCATGCCTTTAATCCCAGCACTCAGGAGGCACAGGTAGGAGGATCACCATGAGTTCAAGGCCAGTCTGAGACTACATAGCGAATTTCAGATCAGCCTGGGCTAGAGTGAGACTCTACCTCGAAAAACCAAAAAATAAAAACAAAAATAAAAACAAACAAATAAATAAACACTGAGCACTTTTTAAAATATGATTAGTATTTCAGTGCCCCACCTTTACAGGGTTTTTTTTTTTTTGTTTGTTTTTTGTTTTGAGGTAGGGTTTCACTATACCTCAGGCTAACCTGGAATTCACTATGTAGTCTCAGTCTGGCCTTGAACTCATGGCAGTCCTCCTACCTCTGCCTCCTGAGTGCTGGGATTAAGGGCGTGCACCACCACCCCCACCTTTATTTTCCATAGTTATATTTTATTTTATTTTATTTAAATATTTTTTAGTTCATTTTCTGTTTATTTGAGAGTGACAGAGAGAGAGAGAGAGAGAGAAAGAGAGAAAGAGGCAGATAGATAGAGAGAGAATGGGCGCGCCAGGACTTCCAGCCACTGCAAACGAACTCCAGACGCGTGCGCCCCCTTGTGCATCTGGCTAACGTGGGTCCTGGGGAATCGAGCCTCAAACCGGAGTCCTTAGGCTTCACAGGCAAGCGCTTAACCGCTAAGCCATCTCTCCAGCCCATATATTTTAAAAGATTTGGTTGTGCCTGCCCAAAATCCATGTATATATTTGAATTAATACCCCTCATAACAGGTACATTTTCTTTTTTTTTAAATTTTTTCATTAACAGCTTCCATGATTGTAGACAATATCCCATGGTAATGCCCTCCCTCCCCCCACTTTCCCCTTTGAAACTCCACTCTCCATCATATCCCCTCCCTCTCTCAATCAGTCTCTCTTTTATTTTGATGTCATGATCTTTTCCTCGTATTATGATGGTCTTGTGTAGGTAGTGTCAGGCACTGTGAGGTCATGGATATCCAGGCCATTTTGTGTCTGTGGGGAGCACGTTGTACAGGTACATTTTCAACATAAGTTTTTACTCCATTATGCACAGTTTGAAATAAATACGTTCTTGAAATATGGACACAAAGAATATGATTATTTATTAGATGGCAAGATGATCTCAACAAATTTTCCTAACCTAACCTCCTCCAAAACCCACACAAAACCAAAATACCAGGCCACATCACTAACCATAAGTAATTAACAAAAAAAAAAAAAAAAAAAGAAAGAAAAGAAAAGAAAGAAAGAATTTTCCTGGAAGCACCTCGGTCTTAGGAAATGACCAAGCCTGGCCACCAGCTCTGACTCCAGTTACACGTCTGCCCAGTTTTGCAACTTTGGGAAGGCCCTTCACCTCCCCAACTCCCAGATTCCTCAGCACAAGGCAGCGATAGGAAGAGTCCTCCTGATGCCTGCTGTGCAGTTGTGAGTCCCCCCCCCCCGCCCCCGCCAATCAGGGAACACACTAGGTCTCTGAAAAATAAGGATGCAAAGAGTGTGGGCTGAGGAGATGGCTCAGTAGTTAAGGCACTAGCTTGCAATGCCTGGCAGCCTGGGTTCAATTCCCCAGTACCCACATAAAGCCAAATACACAAAGTGGTGCATGTGTCTGGAGTTTGTTTGCAGTGGCTAGAGTTGTTGGCAAGCCCATTCTCTCTTTCTCTCCATCTGTATCTTTCTCTGTGTTTGCAAATAAATAAAGGAATTTTTTTTTTAAGTGACCATGAGCCAAGCGTGGTGGCGCACGCCTTAATCCCGGTACTTGGGAGGCAGAGGTAGGAGGATCGCTGTGAGTTCGAGGCCACCCTGAGACTACAGAGTGAATTCCAGGTCAGCCTGGACTAGAGTGAGACCCTACCTCCAAAAACAAACAAACAGAAAGAACAAAATTCCACCTCCCAGATTCTCTTATGAGACCTCCCATTTTCCAAGGAAAGAGCCCTAGAGAGAGAACAAGATTCTTACCTCTCGAACATCTCACACAGGCTGTGCAATGCCCGTCTTCATCCAAGTAGTGATTGGGTGCACAGCGCTTCCTGCAGTGGGCAGGTCCTTGTGGGCATGACTGTGTTGGGAATAACTCTGGGGAAAGAAGCAGAGAAGTTCTAGGCCAAGTTACACTGGCACGGACCTTGCTCTGCCCCCTCCACCTCTCATCCCCGAGCTCCTGCCAGCTCCACTTTCATCCTCAAACCTGTCAGTCCGTCTCCTGTGTCACAGATGGAGGCATGGACCTCACCTGAGGTCACAGGGCCAGAAGGATAAGCAGCCCAAGTGTGAGGAAGAGCCGGGCTCTCCATTTCCCACGGTGTGTCCTTGGACAGTTGGAACGACCTCATTCACATTAAGAATAATAAAAGGAGATATAAAGGGAAGAGAAAGGAAGGGAGGAGGGCATTTATTAGGTTGGTATTGTATATATGTAAGTAGAAAGATTGAGATGGGGAGGGGATATGATGGAGAATGGAATTTCAAAGGGAAAAGTGGGGGAGGGGCGGGAGGGTACTACAATGGGATATTTTTTATAATCATGGAAAATGTTAATAAAAATTGAGAAAAAAATTAAAAAATATAAAATAAAAAAAATTTAAAAAAAAGAATAAGCCTGCCTCCTAGTGCTGAAACGATTGCCCGAGAGGGTAAGTCTATGGCAAGCACTACAGCAGTCCCTGGAGCCAGGAACCATGGTCTGAGCCCTGGTTGCCGTCATCCCCAGCAGGGCTCTGGTCCGTCTGCTGGAGATGGAGAAATCTTGAGTCAAGGTCAGGAACACTGGAGATGCAGGAACCACCCAGCGACCCATCTCCTGGTGTGCGTGTGTGCGTATGCGTGCCCGTCATGCACACACACAGGGGCCTCTTGATGCTGCAAAAACAAACAACTAGATGCTTGTTTCCAGCTTTTCAGAAGTGACTGGAGAGGGCTGGAGAGATGGCTTAGCGGTTAAGCGCTTGCCTGCGAAGCCTAAGGACCCCGGTTCGAGGCTCAACTCCCCAGGACCCATGTTAGCCAGATGCACAAGGGGGCGCACGCGTCTGGAATTCGTTTGCAGTGGCTGGAATTCGTTTGCAGTGCCCTGGCGCACCCATTCTCTCTCTCTCTATCTGCCTCTGTCTCTCTGTCTGTCACTCTCAAATAAATAAATAAATAAATTTTATTAAAAAAAAAAAAAGAAGTGACTGGAGAATGAGCCCAGGCCTGCAGGCTTTGCAGGCGAGTGTCCGCACCCCTGTAAGACTGTCAGCTTCTCCAGGGTGGCTTTTTACACTGCCAGCCACCACCATGTCCCCTGTTGCAGGGCTTGACACATAATTAATTAAGCCATGATCTGCCTACTTCATGAACACAGGACCTCATCCTGGTCTAGCACTTGACTTCAGCCCACCCAGCACCCCATCCATTTCTTTAGTACCCTCATAATGTCCTGAATATTGTCATGCGTTGAATTGTGTACCACCACAAAAAAAGAGGCACACTGGAGTCCTGATCCCCGGTACCTCAGAATGGGACCTTTGGAGCATGAAGTTAAAAATAAAGTCATGAAGATGGGCCTCTATCCAGAATGTCTGGTGTCCTTATGAGAAGGGGAGACTGGGACACAGACAGCCATGTGGACAGGGAGATGGCCTTGTGACTATTGGAGCTACACTGTGACAAGCCAAGAAAGCTGGGAGAGATGGCAGACACTTCTCTGGGGTCCCAGACAGACCTCATCCAGCTCCTCTAGTGCTGTGGGCTAGTAAGTTGTTGGGGTGTTTTCTCCCCAGAAGCCCTACACCTCTTACTCCATGCCCTCCATACTGGCCTGTGCCTCTCTAACTGCACCTCCACTGTCCATAGCCCCCAATCCTATCGGGCCCCATAAGGTCAAAATCTTGTTTCCTCATGAGACTTTCCTGGCCGTCAGACCCCACCCAGATGCTCTCCTTGGAACAAGGGTGCCGGGGAGATTGCTCAGTGGGTAGCGCGCTTGCTGTGTAAGCCTAATGACATAGGTGAGGCCCTCAGCACCCACACAAAGCCAGATGTAGTCGTGCGGGCGTCTGTAATCCCAGCGCTCTCACCCGGCCGTGCTCCTCCCCCACCACCCCCTTGACCTGACTGGACTCCAAAGCGTTGGCTTCAGCCTTTACATGTCACTTTCTCAGGGAAGCCATCTTTGATTGCTCCAACTAGGCCAGGGCTCTTGAGAAGCTTCACCCAGATTCTGACAGCCTGCTGAAGCAGACAGGCTTTGGAAGAAAGAGCTCAGCCGCGGTGGTCAATACTGATTGTCAACTGAACAAGATGTAGCGTCACCTCAGAGACAAAAATGTGAGGGGAAAGTCCCACCCTAAATGCAGGGGGTACTATCCCATGGGCTGGGGTCCTGGGCTAAACTAAAAGGAGAAAGAAGGACTGGAGAGATGGCTCAGTGGTTAAAGGCGCTTGCCTGCAAAGTCTGGCAGCCTGGGTTTCAATTCTCCAGTACCCACGTAAAGCCAGATGCACAAAGTGGCACATATATCTGGAGTTTGCAGTGGCAAGAAGCCCTGAAGTGCCTATTCTCTCTCTCTCAGATAAATTAATAAAAAATATCTTTTCTTTTTAAAATATTTTATCTATTTATTTGCAAGGGGAGAGAGAGAAAGGGAACACTAAGGCCTCTTGCCACTGTAAACAATCTCCACTCTGTGCATCTGGCTTTAAGGTAGGTACTGGGGAATCAAACCCAGGCCCTTAGGCTTTGCAAGCAAGTGCCTAAACTGCTGAGCCATCTCTCTAACACCTAAAAATATTTTAAATATATTATTTATTTACTTACTTACTTAGTTATTTGGGAGAAGAGAGAGACAGACAGAGAGAATGGGTGTGCCAGGACCTCCAGCCACTGCACATGAACTCCAAGTCCAGGTCAGTCTGGGCTGGAGCGAGACACTACCTCGAAAAAAAAAATTAAATTTAAGAAGACCCACAGATGGAGGAGGGGCTGTGGACCAGACTTGAACCCAGGGCATGGATGACAGGCAGGTCAGTGCACAGAGCAAAAAGAACCTCCTAGACATAGGGACTAGGGCAAGGCTAGAGTCTAAGTGTGTCCCCCAAAGTCCACATGCTGGAAGTATCATCTCCAAGGCAACAATGTTAGAAGGTGACACCTTCAAGAGGTGACATGCTCGTGAGGGCATAAAAATGGGATCTGATATCACTAGAGTGAGTTCCTCATCAATGCGACAGCAGTGCGGCCTCACCCTCCCTTCCTCCGCCCTTCCTCTCCATCTCTCTCCCTCTCCCACTGTTTCGCATCCTCTCACTTTCCACGACGTTATGACACAGCATAAGGGTCCCCATCAACTGTACTGCCATCTTGGATTTCCCAGCTTCCAGAATTGCAAGCTAAGTAAATCTCTGTTGTCTATAAATTACCCAGTGTCTGGTGTTCAGTTATGGGAGTGGAAACTGGGCTAAAACAACAAAGTGCTTCAGGGTAAGGGGCTTAACCGAGAGAAGTTTCCTGTCTCCCCATGCTGGGGGCCAGGAACTCTGAGATCAAGGTGCGGCCTCTCTTCTTGGCTAAGTGATCGCCACCTTCTTCCTATGTCTTCCCATGGTTTTGTCTCAAGGTGTGGCAAAGTCCAAATTTCTGTTTCTTTTTTTTTTTTAATTTTTATTATCTATCGTGTGTGAATGGGTGCGCATGTGCCACAGCGCGTGTACAGAGATCAGAGGGATTGTCTGTGCTCCACCTACTTTGACAGCTCTCTTGCCACTGCAAACAAATCTGGCTTGCAAGCAACCTTACGTGGGTGCTGGGGAGCTGAACAGCTGTGGGGAGCGTTGAACGGAATTGCAGGCCTGCTTGAATAGAGAGATTCAAAGACTGCTCAGCCTCTGAGATTCAAAGGTCTTTCAGCTTCCTTCCTCCACCAACCCACCCACATGCAAACCCTGACACACAGCTGAGCGCTGATTTCAGTGGGCGGGCAAAAATGTCAGAAATTTCCCCAAAACATGGAAGGAAGGGTTTTTTTGGTTTTCCTCTGTGGCTTGCCCGGAAGCCCAGGGTCAATAAAACTCCAGCAAAATGCCCCGCCCACCACTCAGGCCTGGGGTGCCCAGCCACCCCGAGTGCTGAGCTTTAGAGAAGAGAAGCGGGGGAAGGCACCCTTTCTTTTGAGTCCCAGCTGACAAATGGAGAAGCCTTTGATGGAGGGTGTCACATTCTCTCCGCCCAGTCCCATCAAGGAAGGGGTCAAAGGGGACAGAGGAGGATGGGAAAGAAGCAGGTGTCTTGCTCCCTGCGGCTGGGACTGTGGGTGCCCTGAAAGTCACAGCACACGGTGGCTACACCACACTGGAGGTTGGAGGGTGAAAACCTCAAGCAGAGAGATGCGGGAGCCAGGCCCCTGCCCAGGTCAATAAAGGAAGGCTCCTGGAGAGGAGGGACCTGGGGGTGTAGAGGGTAAAGATGGCAGAGGAGGTCTGCAGAGATGGCTTAGCGATTAAGGCGCTTGCCTGCGAAGCCTTAGAATTCACATTGGAATCTCTGGGTCCCACGTAAGCCAGATGCACAGTGATGCAGGCATGCAATGCCGCACATGTGCACAAGGGGGCGCTTGTATTTGGAGTTGGTTTGCAGCGGCTGAAGGCCCTGATGTGCCCATTCTCTCCCTCTCTGTCAAATACATTTAAAAAAAAAAAAAAAAAAGATGATGAGCCAGTCCTGATGGCGCACACCTTTAATCCCATCACTTGGGAGGCAGAGGTAGGAGGATCACCATGAGTTCGAGGCCACCCTGAGACTACATAGCAAATTCCAGGTCAGCCTGGGCTAGAATGAGACCGTCCTTCAAAAAAAAAAAAAAAAAAAAACAGATGATGATATCAAAATAAAAGAGAGACTGATTGAGAGGGGGAAGGGATATGATGGAGAGGGGAATTTCAAAGGGGAAAGTTGGGGGGGGAGGGAATTACCATGGGTTATTGTCTACAATTACGGAAGCTGTCAATTAAAAAAAAAAAAAGTAGCAGGAGGCACCAGGAGGGGTGGGGGACAGACATGTCCAAAGCCCAAAGACCTGACAATAGGCCTTGAGAGAAAGTGCTGGAAAGGAAAAGGGATCTCACTATAGGAACAGACAATAAACTTGTCTTTGGACTGAAGGTTGGAGAGAGTGAGGGAAGAGATGAGGAAGAGGTGGGAATGAGAGGGAAGATAGTGGGGGGTGATGGGAAGGAAACTCGTATTGAAACACTCACCTCCAGTGTAAGTGCATTTAAAGAGTCAGAGTTCAGGAGATGGTGATGGAGAACGGGGGTCATCTGCCCTAGTTCAATGGGCCTGGTGAGCCTATTCCGCCTTGAGAAGCTGGGTCACTGCAAGCCAGAAAGAGCTCCTCACCAGAACCCAGTCCAGCCAGAACTCTGACCTTGGGCCTTCTAACCAGAGGAGAGCAAACACTTGCTCGGGCCACGCACATTGCAGTACCGTGTAGTGGCAGCCTGAGAGGCCCAGTATGGATGGGGAAGGGGATGGGTCGGGTGGGAGAGAGTGAGAGGGAAGGGGAGGGGCTCTGGTGGGACCGCTGACGTCCACAACCTGATGGGTCCTTCAGAGTTCATAGGAAATCGTTGAATGGGGCGGGATAATTCAAGCGTGGCCATGCGCTTCTGGGACCCTGGCGCTTGGGAGGCAGAAGCAGGAGAGGATCAGGAGCTCAAAGCCAGCCTCAGTCACACAGTGAGGTCAAGGCCAGCCTGGGCTATATGAAACCCTGTCAAGTTCTCATGAATTACCCCCTCTAAGGCTCAGGGAACACTGCAGAAGAAGGAGTGGGGGGAGTTAGAGCTGGAAGACGGAGAGGAGTGCTTCGGGATGGCGTCTCCCCGACGTGCACGGCCATTGCGCTCATGCGCTCAGCCGCTGTGCAAGTTGCGCAAAGCCTCCACACGACTGGACCCACCAACAATCCCGGAGGAGCTAGTGGCATGAATGGTTGCTGGGGGTAAAAGGGAGACGTTTTCTTTTTTTTTTTTTCCAAGGTAGGATCTTGCTCTAGGCCAGGCTGACCTGGAATTCACTATGTAGTCTCAGTGTGGCCTTGAACTCATGGCGATTCTCCTACCTCTGCCTCCCGAGTGCTGAGATTAAAGGCGTGCACCACCACGCCCAGCTCTTTCTTTTTTATATATATATTTTATTTTTATTTATTTGACAGAGAAAGAGGGAGAGAGAGAGAGAGAGAATGGGCATGCCAGGGCTTCCAGCCACTGTAAATGAACTCCAGACGCATGCGCCCCCTTGTGCGTCTGGCTAATGTGAGTTGTGGGGAATCGAACCTGGGTCCTTTGGCTTTGCAGGCAAACACCTTAACCACTAAGCCATCTCTCCAGCCCTAAAGGGAGACACTTTCTTCAGTGGTTTATATATTATATATTACATATTATATTATTATATAATATATATATTATATTATTATTATATAATATTATATATTATCTTAGTAAGTTGCCCATGCTCTAGTAAATAACACCCCCCTGTGATCATGCAAGCAACCCTAATTAAACTCAGCGAGTTCAAAAAAGTAAAAAACGCAAGACAGTAGAAGTGGGGCTAGTTGGGAAGGAGTTCAGGGGAGTGGGAAGGAACAAGAGAAGGTAATGGGGGTGAATGTGATCAATGTACACTATATACATGTATGGGGCTGGAAAGATGGATCAGTGGTTAAGGCACTTGCCCACAAAGCCTAAGGACCCAGGTTCGATTCCGCAATACCCATATAAGCCAGATGCACAAGTGGTGTGTGCATCTGGAGTTCATTTGCAGTGTGGCTCGAGGCCCTGGTGTGCTCCTCCACGCCCTCTCTCTCTCAAATAAATAAAATGTAGGGCTGGAGAGATGGCTCAGCAGTTAAGGCACTTGCCTGTAAAGCCAAAGGACACAGGTTTGAATCCTCAGGACCCATGTAAACCAGATGCACAAGGTGGCACATGTGCCTGGAGTTCGTTTGCAGTGGCTGGATGCCCTGGTGTGCCCATTCTCTTTCCCTCTCCCTCTCTCTCTGTCTCAAATAAATAAAATAAATAAATAAAATATAATATACATGTATGAAATTGACAAAAAAATTAACCTAAAAAAAAAAAAAGAAAGTTCTAGCCTGGTGTGGTGGCACACGCCTTTAGTCCCAGCACTTTGAAGGCAAAGGTAGGAGGATTGCTGTGAATTCAAGGTCAGCCTGGGACTACAGAGTGAGTTCCAGGTCAGCCTAGGCTAGAGTGAGACCCTGCCTCAAAAAAATAAAGAAAGAAAAAGAAAAAAAGAAAAGATAGCTGGGCATGGTGGCACACATCTTTAGTCTCAGCACTTGGGAGGCAGAGGTAGGAGGATTGACATGAGTTTGAGGCCACCCTGAGACTACATAGTGAATTCCAGGTCAACCTGGGCTAGAGCAAGACCCTGCCTCGAAAAACCAAACATAAATAAATAAGAAAGAAAAAAAGAAAACTTTTATAAAAGTTCTGCACAGCCATGATGATAACTTTGAATCATTTTTGGAAATAGGAAATAATAGACTTCCCAAATTCTTCCTGTAGTGGTCTTTGTATCTTTTGAGTCCAATCTCAGGATCGTGAAGAGAGCATAGGTCAAACTGGGCAGGGTGGCACTTTAATCCCAGCACTTGGCATGCTGAGGTAGGAGGATTGCCATAAGCTGAGCCCCAAGAGTCTCGTCTGCAAAAGGGGACCCATGCCCGATGCAGGATGCTTGTGAGCAGTTAGTGAGCAGAGACAGGGTACGGTGAGAGTCACAGACGGGGGTGGCACATGCCTTTAATCCCAGCACTTGGGAGGCAGAGGTAGGAGGATCGCCGTGAGTTCGAGGCCACACTGAGATTACATAGTGAATTCCAGGTGAGCCTGGGCTAGAGTGAGACTCTACCTCGAAAAAAATTAAATTAAATTTAATTTAATTTTAAAAAAAATGAGAGTCACAGACAGGCTGTGGTGTTCATGGGAAGTGTTAAGATAAACCAGACTCTCAGAGAGGAACTTTCTTCCTTGCGTCAGCAACAAGACAAGCATGGCTTCAGCAGCCCTGCTCTATCCCTGGGCTCTGTGACGTTAATGATGACCCTCAGAAACCATAACAGTGATCGTTGGCTCCCATCCCCCTCATCGCCACTCCTCCCCCACCCCTGGGGTCATTACCTCTGGACTGAGACCCCGCGTCACCCCACCCCCACTCACCTGAGGGGCAGCGGTAACAGCAGCTCCCAGCGGCCTCATCTGGATAGTAACTGGGGTCTCCTGCACAGGTGGCTTTGAGGGGGTGACCCTAGTGGATAAGAAAAGCTAGTGAGGCCAAACTGGTCGCATGTCATTCATCCTCTCTCCTGCCCTGCAGTCCCAGGGGCACTAGGATGCACCTGCTGTCAGGACCAGGTCCAAGTCCAGACTAGAATTAAGGAATCGTGAAGAGAAGGCCCAACTCCACTTCTCCTGAGTCTCTGGCTTCCCCACAGGGCAAAAGCGGAGCACCTGGGAGTCTCCCTGCCTCACCCTGCTCACAGTTACCCCCACCCACTAGCCCCTTCTCCCTGCCCCTTCAGACCATTAGTCCATGCAGCTCCTGGTCCCACCTAGCGCCCCCTTCCCGTGGACTTACATGATTGCCTCATGCGCACACATGGGAACATGCACACACACTGCGTACACCCACACAAGCCCCCTTCCCGTGGATTTACGTGATTGCCTCATGCGCACACATGGGAACAGGCACACACACTGCGTACACCCACACAAGCCCCCTTCCCGTGGATTTACGTGATTGCCTCATGCACACACATGGGAACATGCACACACACTGCGTACACCCACACAAGCCCCCTTCCGGTGGATTTACGTGATTGCCTCATGCACACACACTGCATACACAAGCACAAGCACCCCCTCCTGTGGATTTACTGGGTTGCCTCCCACCAGTCTTTGGGACAGGCCCAGCAATAGAAACGTCTAGTAAATTGTTCTTTGACTCACACACATCCACTGGGAAAAGTGCACAGATCCTGGGGCATAGCCCCTGCATCTGTCCAGGGTGAATCTACCTGAGAACCCAGGCCCACAGGCAAGAGCTCACCAACACCCAGCATGCTCTCATGAGCTTCTGAAAAGGTACCAGTAACCTGACTTACCTCCACGTCATAGATTGATTGCCTGCTCTTGAACTTGATGGGGGGTGAACTGGTAATCTATTCTCTTGCAACTGGCTTTTTTTTGTTTGTTTGTTTATTTTTATTTACTTATTTGAAAGTGACAGACAAAGAGGCAGGTAGAGAGATAGAGAGAGAATGGGTGCACCAGGGCCTCCAGCCACTGCAAACGAACTCCAGACGCGTGCGCCCCCTTGTGGCATCTGGCTAACGTGGGTCCTGGGGAATGGAGCCTCGAACCCGAGTCCTTAGGCTTCACAGGCAAACGCTTAACTGCTAAGCCATCTCTCCAGCCCGCAACTGGCTTTTTTGTTTTGTTTTGTTTTTTGTTTTTTGTTTTTGAGGTAGGGTCTCACTCTAGTCCAGGCTGACCTGGAATTCACTACATAGACTGAGGATGACCTCGAACTCACAGTGATCCTCCTACCTCTGCCTCCCGAGTGCAAGTGCTGGGATTAAAGGCGTGCACCACCACACCTGGTGCAACTGGCTTTATAAAAAATAAATAAATAAATAAAAATTTTAAAAAATTCAGGGCCGGACAGACAGATCAACAGTTAAAGGTGCTTGCTTGCAAAGCCTGCTAAGCCGAGTTTGATCACTCCCAGTGTCCACACAAAGCCAGACGCAAAGTGCACACATCTTTGACAATGGGAGGTGGGCCAGGGAGTCTAATTTCTTTGCAGCAGCAAAAGGCCATGGCTTGAAGAAGGTGGGAAAAGAGCATAGACATCTCCAGGATGTACTCTGACTTCCATGTGCACACAGCGGCATTCCCACACATAAATGAGTAAATAAATAAACATTTTTTCAATTAGTATGCAAAGTAATAGGTTCCAGTATTTTTTTTTTGAGGCCACCATGTCTCACAACAACCAGCCTCTCTTTTATAAAACATATTTAATATTTTATTTTGCCGGGTGAGGTAGGAGGATCGCCATGAGTTTGAGGCCAGCCTGTGAATACATAGTAAATTCCAGGTCAGCCTGGGCTAGAGCAAGACCTTACCTCGAAAAACAAAACAAAAACAAACATCAAAAAAATTATTTTCATTTATTTGAGAGCACGAAAGAGGCAGACAGAGAGAGGGAAGGAGAATGGGCACGCCAGGGCCTCCAGCCACCGAAAACAAACTCCAGATGCATGCAACACCTTGTGCATCTGGTTTATGTAGGTCCTGGGGAATTGAACCTAGGTCCTCTTGCCTTGCAGGCCAGTGTCTTTTTTTTTTTTTTTTTTTTTTTTTTTTTTTTTTTTTTGGTTTTTCGAGGTAGGGTCTCACTCTAGCCCAGGCTAACCTGGAATTCACTATGTAGTCTCAGGGTGGCCTTGAACTCACGGCGATCCTCCTACCTCTGCCGCCCAAGTGCTGGGATTAAAGGCGTGCGCCACCACGCCCAGCTCAGGCCAGTGTCTTAACCACTACGCCATCTCTCCAGCCCACAGACAGCTTCTTTAATTCAATATTAGGTTGTGAGCCTTGTTCACATGATTGGACTGGTCATTCACACCCAGGAGCTTGTAATACTACAAAGTACCAATATGGGCAACTTACATGTTTATTCTACTCTGGGTGGATATTGGGCTGTGACCACCTTTTAAATTTTATTTTGTTGACAATTGCATACATGTATATATACTGTATTTTGATCATATTCAACCCACGTATTAACTTCTCTTGTCCCTCTCCCCCTCCAATGAACTCCTTCTTCTAGCCCCCACTTCTACTTTGGCCGTGTGTGTGTGTGTGTGTGTGTGTGTGTGTGTGTGTGTGTGCGTGTGTGTGCGTGTGTGTCCCACTGAGTTTATTTGGGGCTGCTTGCATGGGTAGGGGGTTATTGGCAACTTAGCACTGGCTACACCACTGAAGAAATTATGTTCCCCTCCCCCAGCAACCATTAACTGCTAACAACCCATCAAGAGAAAGAGAGCCTCGTGAGGTCCTCCACCCACCATGACAAAAGTTGATGGTCACATCTTGTGCAGGTAATCACAGCTACTGTGAATGTATGAGTGCAATGGTCCTCCCTCCCCCTTGTTTCCAATTTTTTAAACATTTTATTTATCTGTCTTATTTATTTATTTGAGACAAGAGAGAGAGTGAGAATGGATGCACCAGGGCCTCCAGCCACTGCAAACAAACTCCAGACACATGCGCCACCACGTACATCTGGCTTACACAGGACCTGGAGAATCGTACCTGGGTCCTTAGGCTTCACAGGCATGCACCTTAACCGCTAAGCCATCTCTCCAGCCCTCCACCTTTTGATTATTATAATATTGCTGGGAACATTCTCGTACATATATTTTAGTGCCACATATACTAATTTCTGTAGAATTCACAATTAGGAGGGAATTGTTTGGAATCATATACATAGTCCAGGCTAGACTCAAACTTACTATGTAGCTGAGGATGACGTTCAACTCCTGATCCTTGTGCCAGCAACTCCCAAATGCTGGGACTACAGGCACGTACCACCACATCTGTTTTATGTGGTGCTGGGGGTGGAACCCAGGGCTTCAAGCATGCTAGGCAAGTGCTCTACCAAGTGAGCCACATTCCCCGCCTGGTTATTCTCCATCTAATTTTCTTCTCTCTCTCTCTCTCTTTCTCTCTCTCTCTCTCTCTCTCAATATTTGCAAACAGAGAATTTGGACACACCAGAGTTTTGCCACTGCAAATGGACTGCAGACACATGCACCACTTTGTGTGTCTGGCTTTACATGAGTACTGGGGAATTGAACCCGAGCCAGCAGGCTTTGCAAGCAAGTGACTTTTACTGTTGAGTCACATTCCAGCCCCTCACTATCTAATTTTCTAGAACATTTGTTCCTGTCACCACTTCACTGCAGTGTGTGAGGCTTCCTTGCCAACGGTTGGTATTGTCTGTTAAAACTTTAGCCATTTTAGCTGGGCGTGGTGGTGCACGCCTTTAATCCTAGTACTCAGGAGGCAGAGGTAGGAGGATCGCCATGAATTCGAGGCCACCCTGAGACTCCATAGTGAATTCCAGGTCAGCCTGGGCTCGAGTGGGACCCTACCTCGAAAAACCAAAAAAAAAAAAAAAAAAAACTTTAGCCATTTTGGTGGGTGTGTAATATCTCATTGTGGGCAGGGGGAAATGGCTTCACGGGTAAGGCATTTACCTGCAAAGCCTAAGGACTCTAGTTCGATTGCCCAGGACCCATGCAAGCCAGATGCACAAGGGGGTGCATGCATCTGGGAGTTTGTTTGCAGTGGCTGGAGGCCCTGGAATGCCCATTCTCTTTCTATCTGCCTCTCTCTTGCTCTCTAAATAAATAATTAAAAATAATAATACTATCTCATTGTGTTTTTATTTGCATTTCTCTAATGAGTAATGTTGTTGGGAACCTTTGCTTATGTTAATTATCTATTTGTCCCAGCACTTTGAAGGCAAAGGTAGGAGGATTGCTGTGAATTCAAGGTCAGCCTGGGACTACAGAGTGAGTTCCAGGTCAGCCTAGGCTAGAGTGAGACCCTGCCTCAAAAAAATAAAGAAAGAAAAAGAAAAAAAGAAAAGATAGCTGGGCATGGTGGCACACATCTTTAGTCTCAGCACTTGGGAGGCAGAGGTAGGAGGATTGACATGAGTTTGAGGCCACCCTGAGACTACATAGTGAATTCCAGGTCAACCTGGGCTAGAGCAAGACCCTGCCTCGAAAAACCAAACATAAATAAATAAGAAAGAAAAAAAGAAAACTTTTATAAAAGTTCTGCACAGCCATGATGATAACTTTGAATCATTTTTGGAAATAGGAAATAATAGACTTCCCAAATTCTTCCTGTAGTGGTCTTTGTATCTTTTGAGTCCAATCTCAGGATCGTGAAGAGAGCATAGGTCAAACTGGGCAGGGTGGCACTTTAATCCCAGCACTTGGCATGCTGAGGTAGGAGGATTGCCATAAGCTGAGCCCCAAGAGTCTCGTCTGCAAAAGGGGACCCATGCCCGATGCAGGATGCTTGTGAGCAGTTAGTGAGCAGAGACAGGGTACGGTGAGAGTCACAGACGGGGGTGGCACATGCCTTTAATCCCAGCACTTGGGAGGCAGAGGTAGGAGGATCGCCGTGAGTTCGAGGCCACACTGAGATTACATAGTGAATTCCAGGTGAGCCTGGGCTAGAGTGAGACTCTACCTCGAAAAAAATTAAATTAAATTTAATTTAATTTTAAAAAAAATGAGAGTCACAGACAGGCTGTGGTGTTCATGGGAAGTGTTAAGATAAACCAGACTCTCAGAGAGGAACTTTCTTCCTTGCGTCAGCAACAAGACAAGCATGGCTTCAGCAGCCCTGCTCTATCCCTGGGCTCTGTGACGTTAATGATGACCCTCAGAAACCATAACAGTGATCGTTGGCTCCCATCCCCCTCATCGCCACTCCTCCCCCACCCCTGGGGTCATTACCTCTGGACTGAGACCCCGCGTCACCCCACCCCCACTCACCTGAGGGGCAGCGGTAACAGCAGCTCCCAGCGGCCTCATCTGGATAGTAACTGGGGTCTCCTGCACAGGTGGCTTTGAGGGGGTGACCCTAGTGGATAAGAAAAGCTAGTGAGGCCAAACTGGTCGCATGTCATTCATCCTCTCTCCTGCCCTGCAGTCCCAGGGGCACTAGGATGCACCTGCTGTCAGGACCAGGTCCAAGTCCAGACTAGAATTAAGGAATCGTGAAGAGAAGGCCCAACTCCACTTCTCCTGAGTCTCTGGCTTCCCCACAGGGCAAAAGCGGAGCACCTGGGAGTCTCCCTGCCTCACCCTGCTCACAGTTACCCCCACCCACTAGCCCCTTCTCCCTGCCCCTTCAGACCATTAGTCCATGCAGCTCCTGGTCCCACCTAGCGCCCCCTTCCCGTGGACTTACATGATTGCCTCATGCGCACACATGGGAACATGCACACACACTGCGTACACCCACACAAGCCCCCTTCCCGTGGATTTACGTGATTGCCTCATGCGCACACATGGGAACAGGCACACACACTGCGTACACCCACACAAGCCCCCTTCCCGTGGATTTACGTGATTGCCTCATGCACACACATGGGAACATGCACACACACTGCGTACACCCACACAAGCCCCCTTCCGGTGGATTTACGTGATTGCCTCATGCACACACACTGCATACACAAGCACAAGCACCCCCTCCTGTGGATTTACTGGGTTGCCTCCCACCAGTCTTTGGGACAGGCCCAGCAATAGAAACGTCTAGTAAATTGTTCTTTGACTCACACACATCCACTGGGAAAAGTGCACAGATCCTGGGGCATAGCCCCTGCATCTGTCCAGGGTGAATCTACCTGAGAACCCAGGCCCACAGGCAAGAGCTCACCAACACCCAGCATGCTCTCATGAGCTTCTGAAAAGGTACCAGTAACCTGACTTACCTCCACGTCATAGATTGATTGCCTGCTCTTGAACTTGATGGGGGGTGAACTGGTAATCTATTCTCTTGCAACTGGCTTTTTTTTTGTTTGTTTGTTTATTTTTATTTACTTATTTGAAAGTGACAGACAAAGAGGCAGGTAGAGAGATAGAGAGAGAATGGGTGCACCAGGGCCTCCAGCCACTGCAAACGAACTCCAGACGCGTGCGCCCCCTTGTGGCATCTGGCTAACGTGGGTCCTGGGGAATGGAGCCTCGAACCCGAGTCCTTAGGCTTCACAGGCAAACGCTTAACTGCTAAGCCATCTCTCCAGCCCGCAACTGGCTTTTTTGTTTTGTTTTGTTTTTTTGATTTTTGTTTTTGAGGTAGGGTCTCACTCTAGTCCAGGCTGACCTGGAATTCACTACATAGACTGAGGGTGACCTCAAACTCACAGTGATCTTCCTACCTCTGCCCCCGAGTGCAAGTGCTGGGATTAAAGGCGTGCGCCACCACACCTGGTGCAACTGGCTTTATAAAAAATAAATAAATAAATAAAAATTTTTAAAAATTCGGGGCTGGGAGATAGATCAGCAGTTAAAGGTGCTTGCTTGCAAAGCCTGCTAAGCTGAGTTTGATCACTCCCAGTGCCCACACAAAGCCAGACGCAAAGTGCACACACCTTTGACAATGGGAGGTGGGCCAGGGAGTCTAATTTCTTTGCAGCAGCAAAAGGCCCTGGCTTGAAGAAGGTGGGAGAAGAGCATAGACATCTCCAGGATGTACTCTGACTTCCATGTGCACACAGCGGCATTCCCACACATAAATAAGTAAATAAATAAATATTTTTTCAATTAGTATGCAAAGTAATAGGTTCCAGTATTTTTTTTTTGAGGCCACCATGTCTCACAACAACCAGCCTCTCTTTTATAAAACATATTTAATATTTTATTTTGCCAGGTGAGGTGGGAGGATTGCCATGAGTTTGAGGCCAGCCTGTGAATACATAGTAAATTCCAGGTCAGCCTGGGCTAGAGCAAGACCTTACCTCGAAAAACAAAACAAAAACAAACATCAAAAGAATTATTTTTATTTATTTGAGAGCGCGAAAGAGGCAGACAGAGAGAGGGAAGGAGGATGGGCATGCCAGGGCCTCCAGCCACCGAAAACAAACTCCAGATGCATGCAACACCTTGTGCATCTGGTTTATGTAGGTCCTGGGGAATTGAACCTAGGTCCTCTTGCCTTGCAGGCCAGTGTCTTCTTTTTTTTTTTTTTTTTTTTTTTTTTTTTTTTTTTTTTGGTTTTTCGAGGTAGGGTCTCACTCTAGCCCAGGCTAACCTGGAATTCACTATGTAGTCTCAGGGTGGCCTTGAACTCACGGCGATCCTCCTACCTCTGCCTCCCAAGTGCTGGGATTAAAGGCGTGCGCCACCACGCCCAGCTCAGGCCAGTGTCTTAACCACTACGCCATCTCTCCAGCCCACAGCCAGCTTCTTTAATTCAATATTAGGTTGTGAGCCTTGTTCACATGATTGGACTGGTCATTCACACCCAGGAGCTTGTAATACTACAAAGTACCAATATGGGCAACTTACATGTTTATTCTACTCTGGGTGGATATTGGGCTGTGACCACCTTTTCAATTTTATTTTGTTGACAATTGCATACATGTATATATACTGTATTTTGATCATATTCAACCCACGTATTAACTTCTCTTGTCCCTCTCCCCCTCCAATGAACTCCTTCTTCCCAACTAGCCCCCACTTCTACTTTGGCCGTGTGTGTGTGTGTGTGTGTGTGTGTGTGTGTGTGTGTGCGTGTGTGTGCGTGCGTGTCCCACTGAGTCTATTTGGGGCTGCTTGCATGGGTAGGGGGTTATTGGCAACTTAGCACTGGCTACACCACTGAAGAAATTATGTTCCCCTCTCCCAGCAACCATTAACTGCTAACAACCCATCAAGAGAGAGAGCCTCGTGAGGTCCTCCACCCACCATGACAAAAGTTGATGGTCACATCTTGTGCAGGTAATCACAGCTACTGTGAATGTATGAGTGCAATGGTCCTCCCTCCCCCTTGTTTCCAACTTTTTTAAACATTTTATTTATCTGTTTTATTTATTTATTTGAGACAGAGAGAGAGAGAGTGAGAATGGATGCACCAGGGCCTCCAGCCACTGCAAACAAACTCCAGGCACATGCGCCACCATGTACATCTGGCTTACATAGGACCTGGAGAATCATACCTGGGTCCTTAGGCTTCACAGGCATGCGCCTTAACCGCTAAGCCATCTCTCCAGCCCTCCACCTTTTGATTATTATAATATTGCTGGGAACATTCTCGTACATGTATTTTAGTGCCACATATACTAATTGCTGTAAAATTCACAACTAGGAGGGCATTGTTTGGAATCATATACATAGTCCAGGCTAGACTCAAACTTACTATGTAGCTGAGGATGACGTTCAACTCCTGATTCTCTTGCCACCACCTCCCAAATGCTGGGACTACAGTCACATACCACCACATCTGTTTTATGTGGTGCTGGGGGTGGAACCCAGGGCTTCAAGCATGCTAGGCAAGTGCTCTACCAAGTGAGCCACATTCCCCGCCTGGTTATTCTCCATCTAATTTTCTTCTCTCTCTCTCTCTCTTTCTCTCTCTCTCTCTCTCTCAATATTTGCAAACAGAGAAAGAGAGAGAATTTGGACACACCAGAGTTTTGCCACTGCAAATGGACTGCAGACACATGCACCACTTTGTGTGTCTGGCTTTACATGAGTACTGGGGAATTGAACCCGAGCCAGCAGGCTTTGCAAGCAAGTGACTTTTACTGTTGAGTCACATTCCAGCCCCTCACTAATTTTCTAAAACATTTGTTCCCATCACCACTTCACTGCAGTGTGTGAGGCTTCCTTGCCAACGGTTGGTATTGTCTGTTAAAACTTTAGCCATTTTAGCCGGGCGTGGTGGCGCACGCCTTTAATCCTAGTACTCAGGAGGCAGAGGTAGGAGCACTGCCATGAATTCGAGGCCACCCTGAGACTCCATAGTGAATTCCAGGTCAGCCTGGGCTCGAGTGGGACCCTACCTCGAAAAACCAAAAAAAAAAAAAAAAAAGAACTTTAGCCATTTTGGTGGGTGTGTAATATCTCATTGTGGGCAGGGGGAAATGGCTTCACGGGTAAGGCATTTACCTGCAAAGCCTAAGGACTCTAGTTCGATTGCCCAGGACCCATGCAAGCCAGATGCACAAGGGGGTGCATGCATCTGGGAGTTTGTTTGCAGTGGCTGGAGGCCCTGGAATGCCCATTCTCTTTCTATCTGCCTCTCTCTTGCTCTCTAAATAAATAATTAAAAATAATAATACTATCTCATTGTGTTTTTATTTGCATTTCTCTAATGAGTAATGTTGTTGGGAACCTTTGCTTATGTTAATTATCTATTTATTTATTCATTTATTTTGCTAGAGGTGAACTTGACCTCAAGGTCTTGCTAGGCAAGCACTCTACCATTGAGCCCTGATTAACTATTTAGATATTCTTTCTGGTAAGTTGTCTGGGTTTGGGACCAGTTTTTTTTTTAAAAATAGGGTGAGCTGGGTGTGGTGGAGCATGCCTTTAATCCCAGCACTCAGGAGGCAGAGGTAGGAGAATCGCCGTGAGTTCGAGGCCACCCTGAGACAACATGGTGAGCTAAAGTGACACCCTACCTCAAAAAATAATAATAATATAATAATATAATAATAATAATAAACATATATTATTTAGGGCTGGGAAGATGGCTTAGCCGTCAAAGGCACTTGCTTGCAAAGCTTGCTAGGCACTCTACCCACTGAGCCACATCCCCAGCCCTTTATGTATATTGAACGTATACACTGGGAGTGTCTTCCTTCTGCTGTGGCTTGCCTGTCCATTTCCTTCATGGAGTCTTCTGGTGATCAGGTGTTCTTAGTTTAAGAGAAGCACAACATGTCAGACTTCTTGATGGTTGAGATGGTTTCTATTGTCAACTTGACAGCACCCGGAATCACCTAGGATATGAATCTCTGACCATGCCTTGGAGGGATGATCTTGATTAGATTAATTGAGGTGGAAAGACCCACCTTAACTATGAGTGGGTCTTTCCATTCCATGGGCCGGGGTCCTGGGCTATATAAAAGGAGAGCGCTGGCTGAGCAGCCGCACTCATCACTCTGCTTCCTCGCTGGGGGCTGAGTGTGAGCAGCTGCCTCA
This sequence comes from Dipus sagitta, assembly GCA_036346955.1. NCBI lineage: Eukaryota > Metazoa > Chordata > Mammalia > Rodentia > Dipodidae > Dipus > Dipus sagitta. The sequence continues at coordinate 126,488,275 of CM070773.1, forward strand.
GCTCCCGCCACCACGCCTTCCCCGCCATGAAGTACTGAGACCTGGAACTGTGAGCCGACATCAACCCTTCCTCCCTTAAATTGCTTTTAAAAAAATATCTTTTATTTATTTATTCATTTATGTAGTATTTATGTGAGAGAAAGAGGTAGATAGAGAGTGAGAGAATGGGTACGCCAGAGCCTCTAGCCACTGCAAACGACCTCCAGATGCATGCGCCCCCTTGTGCATCTGGCTTATGTGGGTCTTGGGGAATTGAACCTGGGTCCTTAGGCTTCACAGGCAAGCTCCTTAACCACTGAGCCAATTCCCCAGCACCGCCCCCCCCCCAAATTGCTTCTTGCAAGGTATTTTTGCCCTAGTACTGAGAAGGAAACTACTATAATGGTTAATACCTTTACTTCTTACTCTACTAAATACCGGTTCACTTGGTGTCATGTAAATGTAACTGCTACATTATTTTCTAGACAATACCATCCATGTAGCTTTCATAGCTTTCCTTCTCTGTGTGAGGTGTAGGGGTGGGTCAGGACTCACTGTTTTTAGGAACAGACTCCCCTACCTTTGAACCGTAAGCCCCAGTGTGGGATGTGTTGGAAGAAGAGCCTCTCTTGGGGTTCTGGGGAAGGAGCTTGGTCCTCCCAGGTAGAATGTGTGTATGCATACACCTCTGGTGGGAGAGAAGCCAGGCGTGATGGTGCATACCTTTAATCCCAGCACGCAGGGGCAGGGAGGCAGAGGTAGGAGGATTGCCATGAGTTCCAGGTCAGCCTGGGCTCCAGTGAGACCCTACCTTGAAAACCCAAAACAGAATAGCGGGAGAGTTCCTGGAAGACCTATGCCAAGGTCCTGGTGGGGGAAGGAATAAAGGAGGAAGGAAGAGAGAGCGCTATACTCCATGCCCACCATGATCTTTCCTCCTCATCCAAAGAACAAGTCGCAGCTCATCACCAAGCCCAAAGCCCACCTCAGAGTCCCCAGGCCACCAAGGCCAGCCTCCAGCAGAGCCACTGGGGAATTCTTTGTTGCCTAAGATGTCATGGGCATCCAAGGCGGTGCCCGGCACACCGAAGGTGACCATCTGTGGCAGATGGGGACACCCTTGGTTTAGGAAGAAAGCACAAGCCATTGTTCCCTGACTGGCCTAAAGGGCTGCCTGGCTCTGCTCACCCTCAAGAAATCCATGGAAATCAAGAGATAAATACTTCTAAAATGTTTACAGAGCAGTGAGGAGCCAGTGGGGCTGGAAGGTGGGTGTGAGCATAGTAATGACTTTGTTTTTTTTGCACATCTGAAACCTTGTGACCACAGTAACTTGGAATGAGAAATATAACCTAACGTTGAGGACTGGAGTGTAGCTCAGTGGTAGAGCGCTTGCCTAGCATGAGTGACGCCTCGGTTCCGTACACGGTGCCGCAAAATATAACAGAAGACAATGTAACTTTTGCCCAGAGCGGTTGGGGCCAGCATGTCTCCTTTCTCATGTCACCCATTGTCCAGGCCAGGGAGGCATCTTGTTCCCTCCGCAGTCCTTCCTTCTTCTCAAGCACAGGGACCCCAGGAGCCTCGCCAGGGGTGAAGGATCTGCCAGGACAAGAGCAATTCCTCGAACCCACTGCATCTTCTTAAAACTTCATTGATTTGCAAGCAGAGAGGGGGGATAGAGAGAGAATGGGCACACCAGGGCCTCTGGCTGCTGCAAATGAACTTCAGAGGCATGCACCATCTTGTGCATCTGCCTTCACGTGGGTACTGTGGAATCAAACCCAGGTCGTTAGGCTTTGCAGGCAAGCGCCTTAACCACTGAGCCATCTCTCCAGCCCCAGCATCTTTTTGTTAGTAGGGTTGTTTGAAGCTGCCAGGGTTTACACCTGCAGAGCATGGGGAAAATTTTGCATCCTTGCTCTGGGTTTTCCCTCTTAGCCTGGCCTATCATCTTGCTGACAGATGCAGTCTGAGAGGAGTATGGCCCTGGGTGCTATGGGAACTGCCACAGAGCTCGGGGTCAAAAGAGGGTTGGGGCCCAGAGCAGAAGAGAGAGCAAGCAGTATTGTGCCTCACTGCAGAGTCTGGCCTTGGTGCCTGCTTTCAGCCAACTCCTCCATCCTCCAGTACTCTGGGGCCCAGTCACCACCTCACTTCACAGATAAGGAAACGGCAGGCCAAGGAGGCTGGGCTCTCTGCCCAAACTCACACAGCTACGTGTAGACAAGAGACTGGAGACACATCACGTGTCTAGTTCTCTCCCATCTTGGAGTCACAGGCTGACTCCTTTTCTTTCTTTCTCCCTCCCTTCCTTCTTTCTTTCTTTTTTCTTTCTTCCTTTCTTTCTTTCCTTCTTTCTTTCCAAGCACAGAAATACAGGGAGACAGAGAAAGAGAGAGAGAGAGAATGAGCATGCCAAGGCCTCTGGCCACTGCAAATGAACTCTAGATGCATGTGCCACTTTGTGCATCTGGCTTTACGTGGATAATAGGAAATCGAAGGTGGGTCATTAGGCTTTGCAGGAAAGCATGTTAACTGCTAAGCCATCTCTCCAGCCCCTCTTTATTTTTTTAAATTATTTATTTATTTGAAAGTAGAGAGGGAGAGAGAGAGAACGGGCACACCAGAGCCTCTTGGAACTGCGAATGAAGTCCAGATGCACATGCCACTTAATGCATCTGGTTTTACATGGATACTGGGGAATAGAACCCAGGCCATCAGGCTTTACAAGCAAAAGCCTTCAATACTGAACCATCTCTCCAGTCCCAGGCTGACTTTCTTTAAAATAATTTTTTTTAAAAGTCCAGGGTGGAGGTGGAGAGATGGCTCAACAGTTCCAAGGCACTTGCCTGCAGAGTCTAACCACCTGGGTTCAATTCCCCAGTACCCACAAAAAGCCAGAAGCACAAAGTCGCACATGCATCTGGAGTTCATTTACAATGACTGGAGGCCTTAGCATGCCCATTCTCTCTATCTGCCTCTCTTCTTTCTCTCTATCTCTTTCTGCTTAAAAAAATAAAAATAAATTTGTTCATTTTTATTTATTTACTTGAGAACGACAGACAGAGAGAAAAAGAGGCAGAGAGAGAGAATGGGTGCACCAGGGCTTCCAGCCAGTGCAAACGAACTCCAGACGCATGCGCCCCCTTGTGCATCTGGCTAATGTGGGTCCTGGGGAATCTAGCCTCAAACCAGGGGTCCTTAGGCTTCATAGGCAAGCGCTTAACTGCTAAGCCATCTCTCCAGCCCCCCAAAATAAAATTTTTTTTAAAGTCCAGGGTGAAGCTGGGTGTGGTGGTGCACGCCTTTAATCCCAGCACTTGGGAGGCAGAGGTAGGAGGCTCGCCGAGAGTTTGAGGCCACCCTGAGACTGCATGGTTAATTCCAGGTCAGCCTGGACCAGAGTGAGACCCCACCTTGAAAAAAAAAATAATAATAAGTCCAGGGTGGCTGGGAAGATGGCTCAGAGGTTAAAGGCACTTACTTATAAAGCCTACCAACCTGGGTTCAATTTCCAAGCCACCCACGTAAAGCCAGACCCAAAAGTTGTGCAAGCATCTGGCATTTGTTTACAGTGGCAAGAGGTCCTGGTGAACCCATACACACATATATGCACACAGTCACATGGGTAAATAAGTAATTTTTTTTAAATCTCAATGAACTGAGAACATGTTACCACTGAGGTTTCCCAACCCCAAGTCCATAATCCCAGATCAAATTATGACCCCAAACTTAGGTACTTTCCACAAAACAATTTTCCTGAACTCTAGAAAAAATGTCAGTGCATGTAGCTGGGCGTCTGAGCTTACACCTTTAGTCTCAGCACTCAGGAGGCAGAGGTAAGAGAACTGCCATGCGCTCAAGGCCAGCCTGGAGCTACAGAGTGACTTCCAGGACAGCCTGGGCTAGAGTGCCTCAAAGACACAAAATAGGCCAGATATGGTGGCACATGTCTTCAATCCCAGCACTGGGGAGGCAGAGGTAGGAGGATCACTGTGAGATCCAGGCTAGCCTGAGACTACATAGCGAGTTCCAGGTCAGCCCGGGCTAGAGAGAGAGAGACCCTACCTCACAGAACCAAATAAAATAAAATAAAGTGTCATCAGTTATCTTGGAGAGATTTCCACAAGGAAAGGAGACGACGAGAGGCAGAAATTATGGAAACCATGATTTTAAAAATAATGTCAGTACATGTAAATGAATCCAAGCACTTGGGAGGCTGAGGCAGGAAGATAGCTATGAGTTTAAGGCCAGCATAAGCTACATGGTGAGCTTTTTGGAAAAAAAAAAATTAAGAAGAGAGGCTGGGGAGATGGCTTAGTGGATGAAACGCTTGGTTTACAAGCATGAGGCCCTGCGGTTGCATCCCCAGAACCCACATCAAACCAGATGCTACAGCGTCTGTAATCCAGCACACCCGCAGTGAGGAGGGAGGTGGAGACAGGAGAATCCCGTAGAAGCTTGCAGACCAGCTAGCCTGACTCAAACATGGTGGAAGGGGAGGACCGACACCCAAAGTTGTCCTCAGACCTCCATAAGTGCACTCACACCCTTGACCATGCACACACACACACACACCCCCAAATAAAGAGAAAGGGAGGGAAGGGTGGAGGGAAAAAGAGGTAGAGAAGGGAAGAAAGAAAATGCAGGAAACCATATATGTAAACAATGGCCACTCAAGGACACTAAAAGCCCTGGAGGTTGGTGGCCCTTTCCTATAATTCTGTGTACATCTGTGCCCAGCTGTCAGGAGGTGCTGTCTTCTTGCTGTCCCTTAGAGCCCCATGCAGGGAAGAGTAGAGGACTGGCTCTCCATGTCCCATGTGGGACTTATCAAGAAAGGAGCCACCTCCCCACCCCACAGAGGAGCTGGGCCCTTCACCCAACTCCTAGCAGAGAGGTAGTGCCAGCCTCAGCATCTACGGCAGCCAGGGAAGTCCTACCCTCTGAACTGCAGGGACCCACCAGTGCCATTGGCCACGGGTCTAGATGGCTGCTTCGCTCCCACTGTTCCCTGAAGAAGAGACCAGCAGGGACCCAGCTCTGGTCCTGTCTGGAAGGGAAAAGAAGGGTCAGAAAGAGAAGAGTGGGAAGGGGAAAGCCAAGTACTGGAGGGGGGATTTTGGGTGGGGTTCCCCACAGGTTTGCGGCACCGTAAGGCGTCTATAAGCAGCTGAGTTATGTGGCCCCACCTGGGTGGTCCCGAGATGCAGAGTGGCCTGAAACCTCACTGTCTCCGGGTCTATTTTCAGGTTGGTTTATTTTTCCCTATCAGACCTGGTAAATTTCACTTTCAGAAAGTCCCACCTGATCTCAGCCAATAGAGAGAAGCTGGGCCGCACCTATGGTGGCCAAGGCAGTTCAAACGCAAAATCCCCAAAAAGGGGGGAGAGAAGTGAGTCTCTGTACATCTGGGAGACTTTCCTTATGTGTCCTGACACACCTTTACTCGAGGTGACCATCACGTACCCTATTACCTGCGACCTAGCTCAGAACTCAGACTCACAGGCCCAGTCTTAGCTAAATAAGTGGGAACCTGCATTAAAAAAAATTTTTTTTGTTCATTATTTATTTATTTATTTGAGAGCGACAGACAGAGAAAAAGGCAGAGAGAGAGAGAATGAGTGCACCAGGGCCTCCAACCACTGCAAACGAACTCCAGACGTGTGTGCCCCTTTGTGCATCTGGCTAATGTGGGTCCTGAGGAACAGAGCCTCAAACCAGGGTCCTTAGGCTTCACAGGCAAGCACTTAACTGCTAAGTCATCTCCCCAGCCTGGGAACCTGCATTTTTACAATGACGTGTACTTTATTTATTTTTTTTTGTTGTTGTTATTTTTATTTTATTTGAGAGCAACATACAGAGAGAGAAAGAGGCAGATAGAGAGAGGGAGAGAGAATGGGCGTGCCAGGGCCTCCAGCCACTGCAAACGAACTCCAGATGCGTGCGCCCCCTTGTGCCCTTGTGCATCTGGCTAACGTGGGTCCTGGGGAATCGAGCCTCGAACCAGGGTCCTTAGGCATCACAGGCAAGCGTTTAACAGCTATGCCATCTCTCCAGCCCACAGTGATGTGTACTTTAAAGTTTGAGACATGAGGGCTGGGGAGATGGCTCAGTCGATAGAGTGTTTGCCTAGCCTGCATGAGACTCTGCGTTCTCCCCCAGCACTGCATAACAGTGCAGGGTGGCAAACACCTGTAACCCCAGCACTTGGAAGATAGGAGCTGGAAGATCAGAAGTTCAAGGTGATTCTTAGCTACATAGTGTGTTGAAGACCAGTTAGGGCTATATGAGACCCTAACTCAAACTACCCCCAACCCCCCCCCAAAAAAAGAGTAATGGAGTATACACCTGTAATTCCAGCAGGAGAATTGTGAGATCGAGGCCAGCCTAAGCTTTATAATGAAATCCTGCCTCAAAAAATAAAAAAATAAAAAAATTAAAATCAGGCCGGGCGTGGTGGTGCATGCCTTTAATCCCAGCACTTGGGAGGCAGAGGTAGGAGGATCGCTGTGAGGCCACCCTGAGACTACATAGTGAATTCCAGGTCAGCCTGAGCTACAGTGAAACCCTACCTTGGAAAACCAAATAATAAAAAAATAAATAAATAGATAATAAAATAAAATAAATAAATAAAAACCAGTCCCTCCTGGGCCTCTAGGTTCCTGGCTCACACATGCCCCTCTACTCATGGCTGTTTCCCTTTCCGCCAAAGGGCCCTTGCGAGGGTACTGGCTCCTTCAACTTTCCAGCCACTGAATCATGGAGGAAGAAAGGGAAAGAGAAGTCAAGAATAGTGGCTCACTTGGGAAGCCATGGCAAGAGGATTGCCACAAGTTTGAGGACATCACAAGCACCAGGACAGCCAGAATTACGAAATGACCTTGTTCCAAAAAAAGGAGAGACAGCCCTAAACAGGACGTGAATATCACACTCTCCAGGGCTCAGGGAGCATCATTGGAAGAGGGAGCAGGAAGAAAGGAAGAGAGGGAGGATGGGAGGAGTGCTTTGGAATACTATCTTCTGACATGAGGAGGCCATCACACCCACACATTCACAAAATTTGTGATTTCCTGACAAGATTGAGTCCATGAACATTCCACCATGGGCTGAGGGGAAGGGCAGGGAGAGGAACATTCTTTTTTTGTTGTTTGTTTGGTTGGTTTTTTTTTTGCTGTTGTTGTTTAATTTTTATTTATTTGAGAGCGATAGGCAGAAAAAGGCAGAGAGAAAGAGAGAGAGAGAGAAAATGGGTATGCCAGGGCCTCCAGCCACTGCAAAGGAACTCCAGACGCATGCGCCCCCTTGTGCATCTGGCTTACGTGGGTCCTGGGGAATCAAGCCTCGAACCGGGGTCCTTAGGCTTCACAGGCAAGCGCTTAACCACTAAGCCGTCTCCCAGCCCGAGAGGAACATTCTTTAGTGCTATAGCCACTGGAAAGTTGCCCATGCTCCAGTAAATAACAGCCCCATGCGCATGCAAGCAACCCTCATTTAACTCAGTGGGTCACAAAAGAAAAAAGACATGAAAGGAGAAAGGGGATTAGTTGGGAAGAAGAAAGGGTTTAGTGGAAGGGGAAGAAGAGAGGGTAAAGAGGGGTAAAATGGTCAAACTGCATTACATATATGTATGAAATTATCACAAATAAAATAAAAATTTTTAAGTAAGAGAACCATAGATTGTTAAAAAAAAATTTCAGTGCCAGGAGTATGATACCTCCCAGTGAGTTGTTAGCCCCTGAGGTCCCCAAAACATTATAAGCTACTCCTCTTGGTTGCCCTCCAGAGCTAGATGGTAAGACTCTATTGCTGAAGATTCCACATGCTTGGGCTGCAGGTCACTGAGAAATCAAGCTGGAGCTGAGTTGACTAGCTGTCAGGATGATGCTGGAAAGAGCTATACCGCCTGTTAATAGAGAAAAGTCATCAGTGGCCTTAACTGGCAGTGGACCCTGCAAGTTTAATGTCTGACCAACTAGGCCAAAAGTGCCAACTGGTGCAGTGGTGTCACGTGTGTTATGCAGGAAATCATCTGCCCTCTGACTGGATTTGAGGCCTGCTCCATGGAAGGACATTCCTGCCTGGTACTAAAAACCTAATGAAATGGCTATGGCTGGAGAGGTCATAAGCCCTAGTGGGGAAACGAATTCTTTTTTAAAATATTTTATTTTTTATTTATTCATTTATTTGACAGAGAAAGAGGGGGGAGAGAGAGAGAGAGAGACAGAGAGAGAATGGGCCCACCAGGGCCTTGGGCCACTGCAAATGAACTCCAGACATGTGCGCCTCCTTGTGCATCTGGCTAACGTGGGTCGTGGAGAATCAAATCTGGGTCCTTTGGCTTTGCAGGCAAATGCCTTAATCACTAAGCCATCCCTCCAGCCCAACTAGTTGTATTGTTTGACTACATGGATATATTATGCCCACCAAACTGCCCTTTAAATACTTATGTCTTTTCACATAACAATGACCACTGGAGTAACCCAAGATTCATCAAAGTACTGAGAAGTGTCAGCAGAGTGTTCAGCACAGTGTAAGACATCTCTATCACAGTCTCCGAGGTGGTGGAAAGAATGTAAGAGCCAAAGGAAGGGGAGGAGGGCTTTGCAGTTCTGTCTTCCAGACACAAAGTGGCTGGGGCACTCATGACCTCACAGTGGCTGATGCTACCTACACAAACCCTGAATAATAGGAGTGAAAAATGATGACATCAAAATGGAAGGAAAGTCAGGTGTGGTGGCACATGCCTTTAATCCCAGCACTCAGGAGGGGATCACCATGAGTTCAAAGCTACCCTGAGATGATATTGGGAAATCCAGGTCAGCCTGGGCTACAGCAAGACCCTACTTTGAAACACCCCCCCCCAAAAAAGGAGGAAGACTAGCTGGAAAGAATAAGGGATTCAGTGGAGAGGAGATACAGGAGGGGAAAAGGGAGGGTGGTAGGAGGGGATTACAATCATGGTTTATTTTGTATGGAGGTTGTCAACTAAAGTTTCTAAAAATTCTTAATTTGGGGTCTGGAGAGATGGCTTAGCGTTTAAGGCATTTTCCTGCAAAGCCAAAGGATCCCCGTTCAATTCTCCAGAACCCACATAAGCCAGATGCACAAGGGGGTACATGTGTCTGGAGTTCATTTGCAGTGGCTAGAAGCCCTGGCAAGTCCATTCTCTCTCTCCCCCTCTCCCTCTTTCTCTTTCTCAAATAAATAAATAAATAAAATATATATATTTTTTAAATTAGCCAGGTACGGTGGAGCACGCCTTTAATTCCAGCACTCAGGAGGCAGAGGTGGGAACACTGCTGAGAGTTTGAGGTCACCTGAGAATACATAGTGAATTCCAGTCAGCCTGGGTTAGAGTGAAACCCTACCTCAAAAAACCAAATAAATAAATAAATAAATAAATAAATAAGTCTTAATTTGGTCCAATATGAATGCATTTTAATGGTTTTTCAGATTTGTTCCTGCCAATTTATAATGTACTTGTGCTAACTATGAAAAAAAAAAAAACTGAGCTAGGGCTGGAGATATGGCTTAGTGGTTAAGGTGCTTGCCTGCAAAGCCAGAAGACCCAGGTTTGATTCCCCAGTACCCACATAGAGCCAAATGAACAAAGTGGCACATGCAACTTTTTTTCTTTATAAAGTTCCAAGTCTTGGATATTTTGCTATTGCAACAACAACACAAAAACTCACAACACAGGAGCTGGGCGTGGTGGCACACACCTTTAATCCCAGCACTTGGGGGGCAGAGGTAGGAGGATCGCCGTGAGTTCAGGGCCACCCTGAGACTACATAGTGAATTCCAGGTCAGCCTGGGCCAGAGTGAGACTGTACCTCGAAAAAACAAAACAAAACAACAACAACAAAAACAAAAACACCTCACAACACAAAGTCAGGTTCTACGTGGACTCCTGAAGCAGCCCCCAGAACAGGCTCACAGGATACTAAACAAACACCTGCAATTTGACACTTGAACTTGGCAAAACAGAACCTGTAGGTTTCTTCCAAACATCTGATGTGTCCCTTGACAAGCGTTCCTCACCATCCGATCAGGTCCAGAGCCCCGAATGTGGTCGGAACCCTGATTGCCCTTGCTGTCCACACTCACAGCCACCCATCCAAGACCCAGTTGGTTCCAGCTGCAGCATGGAACCCGGCTTCTGTTCACACCTCTCTGGGCCACTCTTGCTGGCACAGCAGCAGTAGCTTGTGATGGTTCTGCCCTGCCCTGCCCTGCCAGAGCCTGGCCACAGCTCTCCCAGGTCTGCACCACCTACCTATTTCCCCCAAGCGGCCTTACAGCGCTTCCTTCTTCCCCGCTCAGCACCGGCCACCTTCTTCCTGACCTTCCCTCCTTGGGCCACTGTCTCCCAATCTCTCTCTCTCTCTCTCTCTCTCTCTCTCTCAAAATAAAATTTTTCTTTTTCTTTTTTTCGTTTATTGTTATTTATTTATTTGACAGTGACAGAGAGAGAGAGAGGGAAAGAGGGAGAGAGAGTGAGAGAGAGAGAGAATGGGCGCACCAGGGCTTCCAGCCACTGCAAGCGAACTCCAGACGTGTGCGCCCCCTTGTGCATCTGGCTAACGTGGGTCCTGGGGAACCGAGGTTCTTAGGCTTCACAGGCAAGCGCTTAACCGCTAAGCCATCTCTCCAGCCCTCAAAATAAAAATTTTAAAAGCCCCTCCACACCAAAGAAGCGGCACAGAATGTTGGGTAGTTTTGCACAGTAGATTCCAAAAGGCCTCCTGCCTACACCCCAGCGTCCCCTAGGTGGCGCTGCGAGGGGCGCATAGGCATAGCATTGTATAAGAATGTTTGCATCTGCTTTGAAAAACATAGGCCATGATCCTAGGTGGGCCACCTCTCCAAGGCCCGGGAACACTCCTCCAAGGTCACACTGGCCCAGGCTGGGGCTAGGCTGTCTGTGCAGAGACAACCCAGCTTCCCAGGGTCCCCGACGTCCCCCTGTCCTGAGGTGCAAGGGGTCATGGGTGTGTGCAAATCTAAGGATGAATCATGTCTACTCAAGAAGCAGTGTGGTCAGAGGTGACTGGGAATGGCAGAGCCTTCCAGTAAAGGGTGTCCTTGTCTCGGCAGCGCTGCCCTCAAGCTGAGTAATGTGGTCCCGGCGCCGGTTCCATTCTCCCTGTCCCAGCCTCAAGCAAGGAAAGGAGGCCTTGATTGAAACCAGCACGCTCTTCCACCCTTCCATCCATCCGGGGCCCCTGCTCCCGAGGCATCCCGTGAGCAGGATTTCAGCCACTCCGAAAGTCACCCTTCCCACACAAAACCAGGACATCTGTCCTGCTTTCTTGGGGGTGGGGGCGGGGAGATGTCCTGAAGGGCCACCATGCTAGCTCCCACCATGCAGGATGACTAGGCGAGCTCCGAAAGCAGAAAGCCCACAGGAGGACAGCGCACAGTGAGGACTCCTTCCTAAAGCTTCCGCGGAGGAAGCCCAAGCCATAGAGCCAGGGCAGCTGGCTGGAGGAAGAACGATCTGGGGGCCAGGGGGCCTCTGGGAAGAGGATAGTGGGAAGTTGTATGCTTCCCACAGAATTCACCAGAAGGCTGACTATATGTGTGTGTGTGTGTGTGTGTGTGTGTGTATATATATATATATATATATATATATATATATATAGTATAGATCCTCCTACCTCTGCCTCCTGAATGCTAGGATTAAAAGCGTGCACCACCACGCCCAGCACATTTATCATTTTTGCTTTGGGAATATATTCATATATTCCAAGTGCTATCCATCCACCACCGTACTTCTTTTTTAAATTTTTATTTATTTATTTTGAGAGAGAAAGACAGAGAGAGAGAGAGAGAGAGAGAATGGGCACACCAGGGCCTCTAGCCACTGCAAGCGAACTCCAGACGTATACACCACCTTGTGCATCTGGCTTATGTGGGTACTGGGGAATCGAACCTGGGTCCTTAGGCTTTATACGCAAACTTGTTAACCACCAAGCCATCTCTCCATCCCCCATTGTACTTTCCAAAACAGATGCAGCCCTTACTGGAAGAAGAAGGTGGCAGAAGTCTTGTTGGGCAAGAGGGAGAGAGGTGATGGGAAAGCAGCCCCTCCCCCGCGAACGCCTGTGTGCCTGATTCCTACCAGGCAAGGGCTCAAGACCTAAGCCCAGGAGGGAGGGGCACTTAGTCTCCCAATAGCCGGGAAATGCAAATTGTTACAAACTGGCCACAAAAACAGAATGAAATCATGTGTGGGTTAGGATGTGAGGGTGTTGCGACTGTCTTTCACTGCTGTGGGAGGGGACATCACTCAGAGTACTGGAAGGCATCCCAGTGCACAAGTGCCCTGCATTCTCAGGTCTGCCTCTTCTTGGGGCTGGGGCAGCACACATTCCCCAGAGCACCCACATGGGGTCGCACACTGTAACAGCTAAGGAGCACACAAAGGCAGTGGTGGGTACCTTATGCATCCTCAGGGACATGAGTGAAATGGTCCTCCTTTGGTGGAATACTATCCAGACTTTAAGACAAGGAGATGTTCTCTAAGAATCAGCAGGAAAGTAGGCACGACATAAGCCAAATGAAGAGTGGTAATGATTGGGCATAGTGGTGCCTTCTATAATCCCAGCACTCGGGAAGTGGAGGCAGGAGGAAGAGAAGTTTAAGATCATCCCTGGCTACATAGTGAGTTTGAGGTAAGGCTGGGTACATGAGATCCTTTCTCAAAAAAAAAAGAAAAAAAGGAGAAGAAGGAGGAGGAGAAGGAAAAGAAGAACGATGCTGGGCGTGGTGGCCCCAGCACTTGGGAGGCAGAGGTAGAAGGATCACCCTAAGTTCAAAGCCAGCCGAGGCTACAGTGAGAGAGAGGGAAAAAAAAAAAAAAAAAAAAGCATGTACCACAAGCCACGGTATACAGTAACCTAGAAATCCCTATATATTTCTATAAAAGCTAAAAACTATTAACATCAATTTATAAATGTCTCTGAGGGAACTGGGATGAGGGGGTGTCAAATATTTCACTTTATCATAGCATTTATCTTTTTTCTTTCTTTCTTTCTTTTTTTTTTTTTTTTTTTTTTTTTTTTTTTTTGGTTTTTTGAGGTAGGGTCTTGCTGTAGTCCAGGCTGACCTGGAATTCACTATGTAGTGTCAGGGTGGCCTCGAACTCATGATGATCCTCCTACCTCTGCCTCCTAAGTGCTGGGATTAAAGGCGTGCACCACCACGCCCGACACATTTATCATTTTTGCTTTGGGAATATATTCACATATTCCAGGTGCTATATTAAATATGTAGTCTTTTTAAAAATAAATTTATTTGCAAGCAGAGAAAGAGAGAAGAAAGAAAGACCGAGAGAATGCCAGGACCTCTAGCTGCTGCAAACTAACTCCAGACACATGCGTCACTTTGTGCATCTGGCTTTATCTGGGTCTGGGGAATTGAACTTAGGGCCTTAGGCTTTTCAGGCAAGTGCCTTAACCACTGAGCCATCTCTTCAGACCAAATATGTAGTATTTTTTAGTTTAAAAAGTTTCACACTGTAGGACTGGAGAGATGGCTTAGTGGTTAAGGCCTTGCCTGCGAAGCCAAGGGACGCAGGTTCGATTCCTCAGGACCCATTTAAACCAGATGCACAAGGCAGCCCATGTGTCTGGAGTTCGTTTGCAGTGGCTGAAGACCCTGGTATGCCAATGCCAATTTTCTCTCTCTCTCTCTCAAATAAATAACATAAAATAAAAATTTTCAGAAACCCTGCCTCAAGGAAGGTGGAGCACAGACACCCTAAAGGTGTCCTCTGACCTCCACATGTGCACCATGGCACATGGGCCATACACACACCTGCATCAACTTAAAAATCTTCGGCCAGGGCTGGGGAGATGGCTTAGCGGTCACGGCACTTGCCTGCAAAGCCAAAGGACCTAGGTTCAATTCCGTAGGACCTACATAAGCCAGATGCACAGTGTCACATGCGTCTGGAGTTCGTTTGCAGTGTCTGGAGGCCCTGGCATGCCCATTCTCTGCACGGCGGGGAAGCAAAGGAGAGAGAACCCAGGGTTGAGTAGAGGCTCCGGGAGAAGGGAAGGGGAAAGGAGAAGAGGGGAAGGAAAAGGAGGGAAGAGAGTATGTAGGCTGGAGAAATGGCCTAGCAGTTGAGGCACTTGCCTGCAAAGCTAGAGGACCCATCCCCAGGACCCACGTAAGCCAGATGTGCAAGGTGACGCATGCGTCTGGAGTTCATTTGCAGAGGCTGGAGACCCCTGGCGTGCCCATTCTCTCTCTCTTTCTCTGTCTCTCTCTCTCTATCTATCTATCTGTTCCTGTTTCTCAAATAAATAAATAAAAATAAAAAGTACCACTTTTAGCCGGGCGTGGTGGCACACGCCTTTAATCCCAGCACTCGGGAGGCAGAGGTAGGAGGATCGCCGTGAGTTCAATGCCACCCTGAGACTACATAGTGAATTCCAGGTCAGCCTGGGCTAGAGTGAGACCCTACCTCGAACCCCCCCCCCAAAAAAAAGTACCACTTTTAACCCCAACACTTTGGAGGCCAAGGTAGGAGGATCACTGTGAGTTCAAGGTCACCCTCAGACTACATAGTGAATTCCAGGTTAGCCTGGACTAGAATGAGACCCTAACTCGACCCTGCCCCCCGCCCCCGCACGCACACACACAAAAAAATCTTACACTCGCCTTTAATCCTAGCACCGGGGAGGCAGAGAGTTCCAGGCCATCCTGAGACTACATAGTGAGTTTCAGGCCAGCCTGGGCTAGACTGAAACCCTACCTCTAAAAAAAAAAAAAAAAAAAAAGTTTCACGCTGTAGAAAAGCACATGAACTTCAGATACCATCAAAGCACCCCACCATGTACCCATTTCATATTCTTTCCCTCCTTTTATCTCCTGGACTCCTTGGCACTCCCAACTGTTACTTTCAGCAGCACGAAGGCTTGGAGAGTGGGGGGGGGGGGCGCTCTCTGAAGTGCAGCTACAGGCTGCTCCCCTCTGCCCTCTGCAGGGCGACTGTCACATTGGCCCCTGGAGATAGAAGGAGCCGTCTACTTAACGCCCATACAGCCTCCCTCATGCCGGCGGCCCACGCTGTCTCTCCCCTCCCAGCCTACGTTCAGATGTGAATAAGGTTGAACTCCATAGTGCGTGCGTGTGCACACACACACACACACACCCCAACATGCTCTCTTCCCTCCTTTTCCTTCTCCTCTTCTCCTTTCCCCTTTCCCTCTCCGGGAGCCTCTACTCAAGCCTGGGTTCTCTCTCCTTTGCTTCCCCGGGTGCAGTAATTGACATTTGACTCACAGGTGCTCCGCTCCAATGCCTAGTTTGGTGTCGGTCCCTGGAAAGTGCTCGGTTTTCCTAGCATAGTTCCCAAACTCGCTTCTGGGACAGATGGCCAGACCCACAGCCGACTTTCTCATGGGACAAACACCTCCGCTCCCCCCTGGGCTCTCTTCCTCCCTTGGGGACGAGAGGCCGGGAAAGGAATGAGCACACCCTCCATCGGCAGGCCCAGCACAGCAAGCAGTTCTCTCTTAATGACGAACGAATGAGTGAGTGAACGAATGAATGAATCCCAGCCCTGCGTTACCTGCGGGCATGGCTAAAGGCGTCTCTCGCGTTTCGGCCAACGCCCACTTGTGGACGCTTGCATAGGTCAGGGGCCCCCCGCGCTTGTCACCTGTGCCCCCTCATCCTAGCTGGGTGGGGAATGAGCTGAGAGGGACGCAGGCGCTCCCCCTGCGCTGCCGCCTCCTCGCCACCGTCGCCCCTTACCTTTGGGAAGGCTCCGAGCGTCCCCAGGAGCAGCCCGGCCAGCGCCGCGCCCACAGTGCGCATCCTGGGAAGAGCGGCGCCCACGTGCGGTCCCCGGCGCCCGCTGCGGCCACCTGCCGGCACCCAGCCTCCAGCGGTGAAGTCACTTCGAATGTGGCTGCCCCTGCTCCGAGGGTGTAGCCTTAATTCTTTCCCCCACCCCTCTGCCACCTGAGATGCCTGCGCGACTCAGATCTGCTTCCAGGAGAAGGGGCCACCGTGTGCCGAGATGACTCACGGCCAGCCACAGGCGCGCAAGGGCCTCCCCAGCAGGCACCTGCTGCTTGAATGGCCCGCCCAGGATTTGACAAGGGGCAGAGAAGCCATCTCATCCTCACAACTCAGAAGTTTGGGGATGGGGGGGGGGTAGGGGAGGGCTGAGGCCCTCCTCCCCAAGGAAAGGTGGGACAGGAACAGTTTCCTACTCTGGAATCTATGATTAATCTGGCCTTTTCCCAAGCCACGAGGATTCTTCGGAAGACTACAGAGCAATTACTCACCACCCCCATCATAAAGATTCGCTGTAAAACAAATCAGTGCTTGGTGGATACATGAGGGATGGAGGGGTGAGGATGGGGGGGTGAGAAAATAAATGGGGGATGAAGAATGAATAGAGGGGGGGAGTAAAGGGGTAAGGAGATGGATGGGGGATGGGGCAGAGAGGTGGATGGACAGATGAATGGGTGGATGGGTAGGAGGATGCATTGATGAATGAGAGGATGGGTGGATGGATAGTTAAATGGATGAATGAGTGGGTGGATGGGCTTGTAGGAAGGTGGATGGATGGATGGATGGATGGATGGAAGAATGGATGGGGATGGGTGGGTGGTGGATGGATGGAATATAGGCGGATGGATGAATGGATATGTAGGCGAATAGATGGATCGACTAATCAATGGGTGCATTCATGGAAGACAGTCAGGTGGACAGATGCACTGAGTAGTGGGAGGACTATGGATAGACCAAGGCATTTGCTTATCAATCCATGGGTGTCCTCCACACCCTGAGACTTTCCTGACTGGCGGAAGGTGGCTGGCACTCTTACCTACAAGAAAGCAGCCTCATTCTATTCATTTCGCGTTTATTAGTTGTTATCTTTATTTGCATTTTCCCTGGTACAAGCTCCTTGGATGCTATTGTTTCTCCATGTTTAGCAACCATCTTTTTATTCCAAGCACCAGCTCTTCCACAGTAGGAAGCCACAGCCTTATAAGCAAGCAGCTGTTTTTGTTTTCAGACATGGAAACTAACACCCAGAGACAGGCAAGAGCTGTGTCCAAAGTGTACTCTACAGATGGGCTATAGGTTTGATTCCTCAGCACTCACATAAAGCCAGATGTGCAAAGTGGTACATGTGTCTGAAGGTCATCTGCAGTTGCAAAAAGGCCCTGGCATGCTGATATTCTCTCTCTCTCTCTCTCTCTCTCCTCTCCTCTCAGAATAAAAGCCAGGTGTGGTGGCACACTCCTTTAATCCCAGAACTCGGGAGGCAGAGGTAGGAGGATCGCCATGAGTTTGAGGCCACCCTGAGACTACACAGTGAATTCCAGGTCAGCCTGAGCTAGTGTGAGACCCTACCTTGAAAAAAAAAAAACATTAAAAAATGGATTATGGGGCTAGGGAGATGAGTCAGCAGTTAAATATACTTGCTTGCAAAGCCTGCTGTCTTGGGTTCAATTCCCAAACTGTGCATGTAATCCAGACGCAAAAAGTAGCACAAGCATCTCGCATTCATTTGCAGCTGCAAGACGCCCTGGTAACACACACACACACACACACACAAGTAAATAAATTAATTAACTTTAAAAATAAATAAAGAGCTGGGCGTGGTAGCACACGCCTTTAATCCCAGCACTCGGGAGGCAGAGGTAGGAGGATCACCTTGAGTTCAAGGCCACCCTGAAACTACATAGTGAATTCCAGGTCAGCCTGGGCTAGAGCGAGACCCTACCTCGAAAAACAAAACAAAACAAAAAACTAATAAATAAATAAATAACGATTGGCTATTTGTTTCTCCCAAGCACAGAATGGCCCAGGGGTTTTCTGGCTTCCACCCTGTGGCCTGTCCAGCACTGTCACACCCCCATTTGATAGAGCTCTCCAGAGGGTGGGTGGGCACAGTCACTTCCCACCAGTACCTTCCAACAAAATCCCCACAACTACCCACCCATGCTCAGTCCTCTCTGAGTGCCCAGTCCTATGTGGAGAAACCATTCCTAGTGTACCTCCCCCCACCCCACCAAAGAGCCCCTCTGGACCATCACCTGAGGTAATAATGGAAGTGACCTGCTCCCGACAGTCACAGGAACAGGGAAGCCCAGAGGAATGAGGGGTGCTTGCTGCCAAGGCTGGATAGAGCTTCCTGTCATGGAAAAGCTGGTGCTTGGCACAAACAAAGCAAAACAGCAGCGTCTGAATAGCATGCACCAGGGGAACTACAAATAAAAATCAAATATAAGTAGTAAAAGTCCAACTTGTCTACTGCTCAAAGGCATGCAAATAAAGAAATGTTCAATATTCTCTTACACATGCTAAATCATCAGTGGGGTTTTTTATTTATAATAACAATTTGGGGAAAACAGAGTGAAACCAGAACATTCATTCACACTCTTCTCGTAAGTGGTACAGCCCCTTTCAGAAAGCAGTATGGTAATTCTTTATATATATATATATATATATATATATATATATATATATATATATGCCACTTTGTGCATCTGGTTTTATGTGGGCACTGGGGAATCGAACCTGGGCCCTTTGGCTTCAATCAAGAGCCTTTAACTGTGGAGCCATCTCTCAAGCCTTTAAAAACATTTTTTTAGATTTTTTTTTTTTTTTTTGAGATAAGATTTCACTCTAGTCCAGGCTGACCTGGAATTCACTATGTAGTCTCAGGGTGGCCTCGAACTCAGTGATCCTCCTACCTCTGCCTCCCGAGTGCTGGGATTAAAAGCGTGGCCACCACGCCTGGCTATTTTTTTATTTTTGAGGCAAGGTCTCACTTTAGTCCAGGCTGGCTAACCTAGAACTCACTCTGTAGTCCCCAGCTGGCCTCAAATTCATAGCGCTCCTCCTACCTCAGCCTCTTGAGTGCTGGGACTAAAGGCATGTGGCACCATGCCTGGAAAACAATATTTTTTAAGTTTGCAATTTGTTGCTCAATAATTTCATCAATCAATGAAGAAAAAGTAAGGAAATAACTCAACTGAAAGGAAAGCTATGAATACAGTAGTGTTTCCTAAAGTGGTATTTATAAATGTTGGAAATACTTTAAGTCACAACAACCAGAAAGGGTTTAGGAGGCTAAAGCCCATCCTTCTTATACACAGCTACTACAAACGATAACTCAATCCATGCAGAAATTTGTCTCCCTCTCCTATCAGATTCCTATTAGTCCTGCAGACTTCCAAAGGCAACTTCTTTTTTAAAAAAAATTATTTGTTTATTGATTTGAGAGAGAAAGAGAGAGATGCAGAGAGAGGGAGAGAGAATGGGGCACCGGGACCTCTAGCCACTGCAAACGAACTCCAGACACATGTACCACCTTGTGCATCTGGCTTACGTGGGTGCTGTGGAATCGAACCTGGGTCTTTAGGCTTCACATTGTAAGTGTCTTAAGAGCTAAGCCATCTCTCCAGCCCCCAAAAGTCAACTTCTCACACACATTCCTTCCCAGAGGTGTAGCATGCTTGGGAGAATCACCCCCTGGAAAACTGAAGTCTTGATTTAGCAGTAATTGTCTCCCTTTGCAGGCCTTTGCTTTGAACCTAGAGCTCACTGATTCAGCTAGACTAGCTGGCCAGCAAATCCCAGATATCCTCCAGTCTCCGCCTCCCCAGCACTGGGATTACAGGTGCCCACCACCACAGCCAGCATGTTTGCATAGGGCCTGGGGATCTGAACTCAGGTCTTCACGCTTTAGTGACCAGCACTTTACCCACTGAGCCACCTCCCCAGCCCCTTCTGCTCTCCACGCACAGCCTAGGGCCAAATCCTGTCTGCCTCCATAGCCTGTTCCAGCGTCACCATCTCTTCTGCAAGCCATCTCCAGCCACATGCGTGCCCTGCTCTTCCGTGCTTCCATTCTAGAGCTGAGCCCATACACTGTGGGTTCTTGGAAAGCCAGGGTGCACAGGAGTGTGGAGAACAGTGTCATCCACCAGGGGGGCAGGCTGGAGTACATGGGAAGGGTGGCATCAGCAGCTGGGGACACTATCTGCTCACAGGACTCCAAAGAGCAGGCAGAAGACAGAGCCCTAGGCACTCACAGCCGGTCCCAGGCAGTTCACAGACCCAGACAGGTGTGAAAGTGCTTTAAAAAGCAGGAGGGGAAGTCCCTAGGCTGAGAATGGGGAGCAGCACCCCCCCCCTCACTCCTCAGTGTGAGACTGCTGGGGACTAAGCCCACTGTGGAGACCAAGGCCCCGGGTCTGACGGAGGCCGGGGCCGGAGCCAGAGCCGCGGCGCCTGGTCTCAGCACAGCTCCGGAGCAAGGAGTGGGTGGCAGGTGTGGCAGGGAGGCCTCCCGAGGGAAGCAGACGCTGATCAGGACACAGGTACTGACTTGGCTCAGGAAATCCAGGGACTTCCCCAGTAGCTGGGAACCCCAGACCCAAATGGCTTCAAAATACCCTGAGCAGACAGACAGATTGTTTCTGCTACAGGCAGCAGCGGACAGGTAGGCGGCTGAAAGCCAGAGGGGAAAAGCACACACCTTTCTCTGTTCAGACGGGCTAGGGTACTCCACTTTGCTTTAGCCTCTCTCTCTCTCTCTCTCTCTCTCTCTCTCTCTCTCTCTGACATAGGGTCTCATGTAGCCTAGGCTGGCCTCAAACTCCATATGTAGTCAAGGATGACTTTGACCTCCTGATCCTCCATCTCCCAGGTGCTGAGATTACAAGCATGTCTCCACCACACCAGGTTTATACGGTGCTGAGACCTGAACACGGGGCTTTGTGCATCGCAGGAAAGCACTCTGCCAACTGAGCTACAACCCCAGCTTGCTTTGTTGGGTTGTTTTATTTTGTTTTGCTTTGTTTTAAAAGCAGGGTTTCTGGGCTGGAGAGATGGTTTAGCAGTTAAGCGCTTGCCTGTGAAGCCTAAGGACCCTGGTTCAAGGCTCCATTCCCCAGGACCCACGTTAGCCAGATGCACAAGGGGGCGCATGCGTCTGGAGTTCGTTTGCAGTGGCTGGAGGCCCTGGTGTGCCCATTCTCTCTCTCTCTCTCTCTCTCTCTTTCCCTCTTTCTCTCTGTCTGTCTGTCATTCTCAAATAAATAAATAAAAATAAATTTTTAAAAAAGTGGCACATGCATCTGGAGTTCGTTTGCAGTGGCTGGAGGCCCTGATGGGCCCATTCTCTCTCTCTCTCTTTCTCTCTCCCTCTCTCTTTCTCTCAAATAAATAAATAAAAATAAACAAAAAAATAATAAAAGCAGGGTTTCCAAAAGGCACCATAGTGCTAAGAAGAAGCGACAGAGGAGTGCTCAGCACTGAAACATCTCTATCATACCTTCCAAGGCTCAGGGTCCATTACGGAAGAGGTGGCGGAAAGACTGTAAGAGCCAAAGGAAAGGTAGGGATACCTATAATACGATCACCCAGACAGAAATTGGCCTCGATATCTACGACCTCACAGTGCCCAGAACTACCTTCCCAAGACCCTCATAATAGGAGGAAAAGATGATAACTTCAAAGAGAGAGTAACACAGGGAGGGGGGAGATATGATGGAGAGGGAAGTTGTAAAGGGGAAAGTGGCAGAGGGGAGGGAATTATTATGGTTTACTGCCTGTAAGTATGGAAGCTGTCCAAAAAAAAAAACCCAAACAATAAAAAATAAAATAAAAAGCAGGGTTTCATGCAGCCCACCTCGGATGGCCTGGAACTCACTATGTAGCCAAGGGATGATCTTGAACTCTTGATCCTCTTGGCACCACGTCCCAAGTGCAGGGATTGCAGGCATGGGCTTAACACACCAGACCCAGGACTTTAAAATGCAGAGGGGGAAATGAGAAGGGCTCCACTCTTCTTTGTGTCCTGTGCCCCTTGGGTGCCTTGGGCTCCTGAGACAGTCCCGGGCCTCACCACTCTGGAGCAGAGCTAACATTTGCTTTTCCAGCCTGGAGATGACTCATGCAGGGGTCTGAGCACTGTAGCAGGTCCTTAGAAGAGAACTAGGAATCTGAATCTTTCCCAGACCCTTGGGAGATGTCAGGTGGGTGACCATATCCTACTCTGCAGCATAAGCCAGTCATCTAGTCACAGTGGGAATACTTCCTGTGTCCTCCGGCACCAGGGCTCCAGCCTGAAGGGTGTGGGAGACCACACAGAGGGTCAGGAGATGAAGTGGAACACAGGCTGACATCCGGTCATGTGATTTCTCCTCTTGGGCCTCAGCAACTTTATCTCTAAAATGAGGCCCACGCCTTTAATCCCAGCACTCAGGAGGATCACTGTTCGAGGCCAGCCTGAGACTGACTACATAGTGAATTCCAGGTCAGCCTGAGCTAGAGTGAGACCCTACCTTGAAAAACAAAAGCAAACAAAAAATAAGTGGTTTTATGGGCTGAGGAAATGGCTTAGTGGTTAAGGTGTTTCGCTTGTGAAGCCTAAGGACCCTGATTCAATTCCCCAGGCACCCATGTAAGCCAGATGCACAGAGGGTGCATGCATCTGGAGTTCGTTTGCAGTGGCCAGAGGCCCTGGTGTGCCCATTCTTTTTATCTGCCTCTCCCTCCCTCTCTCTCTCTCTCTCTCTCTCTAAAATAAATAAAACATTTTAACATGAGGGATGAGGGCACTTGCTTGCAAAGCCTATCGGCCTGGGTTTAATTTCCCAGTGCCCACGTAAAGCCAGACACACAAAGTGGTGCATGTATCTGGAGTTCGTTTGCAGAGGCAGGAGGCCCTGGCGTACCCGTACATAAAACAAAATGCGGACTGAAAGTCAACAATCTGCTTCAAGTCCCCTGGCTGTGAGGCTGGGTGGAGAGTGAGGAGACGAGAGGCCTGAGGGCCCCTGCAGGGCACTCCAGCCCTGTTGCTCTGGGCTGTGTCAATCTAGACCCAGATAGGCCTCGTTCATAACTGATGCTGCCACTAACCAGTTATGGGACTTGGGCAAACGCCTTTCCTTTGGGCCTTGACTTCTTTGTCCCTAAGAGAAAGCCCTGTTTCGAAGGTGAAGGTTAACCAAGTTGATGTGACTAGCACCAAGGAGATCTCAGGCTGTCTCAGTCTGAGGCCCAGAGGGACATCGTTTCCCAGTTCCCCCCTCAGTGGCAGACAACCTCCAGACATCTAAACCTGACATCTCCTGCCTGGGAACCCTCACAGTGCCCGAGACTGGTGGATAGGCGTTCCGGTGTCCACTATGTCTTCCCCCTGAGGATTGGGTTCCCAGAGACACCAAGGAAGAAACTGAGAGCAGAAAGGGAAAGAGGCTGGGCCAGGGCCCACGTCATGGCTTCCCTGACCCCATGAGTTGATTCCCACCACTGAGGAGACGTCCTCATCTCCCAAGACCTCCCTGGTCAGTATACACCATGAATGGAAGCGAGTCATTTAACTAGCAGGAAACCCAGCCTGGTCCAATATGAATCACAGACTTGGAGGCACCAAGCACAGCAAGGAAATAACCAACCGTCCAGTACCGGCAGCTTAGTCGGAGGTGCCCACAGGAGAGCATTCCCACGGGTGTGCCTCTTCTGGGTACCCCAGGAACCTAGGCAGCCAACAGCAAGGTTCACAGAGTAACCTCAGGAGGGAGGATCACCCCTTGCAGGACCAGGACCCTTCCTCCTTCCTCCCCCTTCCAGCTAACTCTGCTCCCCACCACCCCCTGACATACACCCCACCTACAGATGGAAAAGCTGGAGTTGGGATCTGCTGGCTTTGAGAGAGGAAAAGTGACCACCAGGGCAGATATTTTGCTTGCTATGTTCTGTGCCTGGCAAAGTCATTCAGTGCAAAGTGAAGAATGGGCTGGAGAGATGGCTTAGAGGTTAAAGTGCTTGCCTGCAAAGCCTAAGGACCCACGTTTGACTCCCTAGACCCACGTAAGCCAGACATACAAGGTCACTCATGCGAACAAGATCACGCATATGCAAAAGGTGATCCATACGCACAAGATGGCACACACATCTGGAGTTCAACTTCAGTGGCAAGAGGCCCTGGCATGCCAATTCTCTCTCGTGTTCTCGCTCTTTCGCATAAAAAATGAATTTAATTTAATTTTTTATTCTTATTTATTTATTTGACAGAGAAAGAGGGAGAGACAGAAAGAGAGAGAGAGAGAGAGAACAGGGCGTGCCAGGGCCTCCAGCCACTGCAGACAAACTCCAGACACGTCTGGCCCTTTGTGTATCTGGCTAACGTGGGTTCTGGGGAATCAAACCTGGGTCCTTTGGCTTTGCAGGCAAACACCTTAACCGCTAAGCCATCCCCCAGCCCTTTTTATTTTTATTTGACAGAGAAAGAGGGAGAGAGAGAGAGAGATAATTTAATTTTTAAAAAGTGAAGAATGCCAGACTTGGGTGGCACACGCCTTTACTCCCAGCACTCAGCAGGCAGAGGTAGGAGTATCACTGTGAATTCCAGGCCAGCCTGGAACTACAGAGAGCTTAAGGACTAGAATGAGACCACACCGCAAAAAACAAAGTGAAGAGTGTGGGGCTGGGGCATAGTTCAGTGACAGACATGCGCTTAGCACAATTAACAGCTTGGGCTCAATCTTTAGCAACACACACACACGAAAGAAAAGAGAGAGAGAGAGAGAATGGCAGAATGAATGGTTGATATATACAAGGTGCCTGGCACAGTAGCCCTGCAGCAAACTTTCTGTTGTTGTCTATGTGTGTGGCATGCATACGTGTGTGTGTGTGTGTGTGTGCGCGCGCGCATAAGCATGGGCATCATATCATATGTGCAGGCATGTGGAGGCCAGAGATTGACGTGTCTGGTGTCTTCCTTCATCGCTTCACTTACTGACAGTGTATCTCACTTGAACCCAGAACTCACTGATTCAGCCCTGTCTCCACCTCCCAAATGCTGGGATTACAGGCAGGCTGCCACCTGCCGGCATTGATGTGGGCGCTGGGAGTTCAAACTCAGGGTTTTTTTTAATATAATATTTATTTATTTGCAAGAAAAGAGACACAGATACACAGAAAGAGAGAGTGTGTGTGTGTATGCGAGAAAATGGGCATGCCAGGATCTCTAGCAGCTGCAAACAAACTCCAGATGCATGTGCCACCCTGTGCATCTGGCTTTACATTGGTACTGGGCAATCAAACCTGGGTCGTTAGGCTTTGCAGGCAAGTACTTTAACCACCGAGCAGCAGCCCTCAAACTCAAGTTTTCATACTTGTGCAGAAAGCACTTTATCCATTCAGCCATCTCACTCTAGCTCAGGTTGACCTGGAATTCACTATGTAGTCTCAGGATGGCCTCAAACTCACAGCGATCCTCCTACCTCTGCCTCCCAAGTGCTGGGATTAAAGGCATGCGCCACTGCACCTGGCTTAATTCTGTTTTTTCGAGGTAGGGTCTCACTCTAGCCCAGGCTGACCTGGAATTCACTATGTAGTCTCAGGATGGCCTCAAACTCATAGCGATCCTCCTACCTCTGCCTCCTGAGTGTTGGGATTAAAGGGGTGAGCTGCCATGCCTGGTGTCCTTGCAGTAACTTTCACACTACAAATTCTATCACCCTGAAGGCTAAGGAGGTTTGATGGATCAAGGTTCCAGTTACCAGCCTGCCCCTCAGCCATTAGTCACTGTGTGGAGTCAAGGTCCTAAAGGGCTCTGTTAAATGTAAATCACTTCTGGGGAAACCACTTGCTAAGTCATTGGCGGGCCTTACCCCACATGGGCTGTTTTCTCAGAAGACCTCAGAGAACAGGGTCAGATTCTGAGAGTCAAGTGCAGCCTGGCTGCTCCCAACAGCCCAGAGACTGTCAACAAGCACTGAGGTTCATTTCTATAATGGTCACTTCAATGAAACAAAGTCCCCAGGTGGGGCACATTCCTGGTGCCACCAAGCTTGTCCCTGCTCCGGGGCCTTCATATCTGCTGATCTCTCTCTGCTTGAAACCCTATCTCCTCAGGTCTTCAAAAGGCTGCCCCTCCAAAGAACTTTCCAGGTGATAAAGGTATACCTTGTCTGGGTCATGAGAATGAATGTAGACAAACGTCACAACTCGAAAGTTGTGTGCTCTAGGGGTTGAGGAGATGGCTCACTGGATAAAGGCACTTTCTTGCAAAGCCTGCCAGCCCAGCTTCAATTCCCCAGCCACCCACCTAAAGCTGGAAGGACATTTGTTACAGTGGCGAGAGACCCTGGCATAACCCATACCCATACAAAAATAAATTGATAAATAAAATTTTAAAAATTTAAAGGCTGGCCAGGTATGGTGACACGCACCTTTAATCCCAGCACTTGGAAGGCAGAAGTAAGAGGATCACTGTGAGTCCGAGGCCATCCTGAGACTATATAGTGAATTCCAGGTCAGCCTGAGCTAGAGTGAGACTTTACCTCAAAAAAAAAAAAAAAAAAAAATTAAAGGCTGGAGAGATGGCTTAGTGGTAAGTCACTTGTGTGCACAGCCTAACAACCCAGGGTTCGACTTCCCATACCCACACAAAGCCAGAGGCACAAAGTGGTTCATGCATCTAGAGTTCATTTGCAACAGCTAGAGGCCCTGGCACGCCCCATTCTCACTCTCTGTGTTTCTTCTCCCTATGTCTCTCTGCTTGGAAATAAATAAATAAATAAATAAATAAGAATATTGTTTTACAAATTTAAGTGGCCAGATGTGGTGGTGTACGCCTTTAATCTCAGCACTTAGGAGGCAGAGGTAAGAAGACCACCGAGTCTGAGGCCACCCCAAGACTACATAGTGAATTCCAGGTCAGTCTGAACTAGAGTAAAACCCTATGTTAAAAAAAAAAAAAAAGTGGGCTGGAGAGATGTCTTAGTGGTTAAGTGCTTGCCTGTAAAGCCTAAGGACCCTGGTTCGAGGCTTGATTCCCCAGGACCCACATTAGCCAGATGCACAAGGGGGCGCACGCGCCTGGAGTTCGTTTGCAGTGGCTGGAGGCCCTGGTGTGCCCATTCTCTCTCTCTCTCTCTCTGTCTCTCTCTCTCTCTCCCTCCCTCCTTTTCTCTGTCACTCTCAAATAAATAAATAAATAAAGAGCTGGGCATGGTGGCAAATGCCTTTAATCCCAGCACTCGGGAGACAGAGGTAGGAGGATCCCCATGAGTTTGAGGCCACCCTGAGACTACATAGTGAATTCCAGGTCAGCCTGGGCTAGAGTGACACCCGACCTTGAGAAATGAAAACAAAAAAACAAACAACAAACAAAAAAAAAAAAACTAAATAAAGCTTCATAAAACATTTTTTCAAGTGCTTGCCCCCACCTTTTTTTTTTTTTTTTTTTTTTTTTGAGACATGGTCTTGCAAACCTTAAACTCATGGCAACTCCTGCCTTGGCCTTCTGAGTGTCGGGATTATAGGTGAGCCACCAAACCCAGCCCACATACTGTCCCTCCTCATCCTCCATCTTGTCTCAGGTGAAACTTCTCCTGGGCCTTTCCTCCCACCATGCTGACAGCACTGTCATCTGTCATTCAGAAATGACCATGTGCCTGTGCGCTAACTTCCGTAGTAGGCGGGGAGCTGGGGGTGGGGGGTGGAGGCTGAGCCTGTCCATCCACTGAGGCTAACAGGCTTGGCTCTTGGCTCCATTGGGGCTTTCTGCTTGCCTAAATGGTCAAGGACAAGAGTCCTAGGAGGCATGATCAGAGGACACGGGAGCCGTTTCTGGGCTCCTTCCCTTCCTGGAGTGCTAAATTGAGGGCGGGGAAGGAGGGTGCTGCTCAGAAAGTGAAACTCAGAACCAAGCCATGTGGCCTTCTTTTTGCCGTCATCCCTTCTGTCACTTAGCTGGGAGGCAGGACACATGCTTGGGAGAGGAGGGACCTTGCCCATCGGTGAGTGGCATTGACTTAGAAAATCCCTCTGGGATTTTCCAAGTCCACCACTCTGAGCAGTCATGTTGGGGAAATGCCACCCTCGGACCCTTCTCTTTCCAGGCAGGAGACTTGAGACCTGCTCTGACCCCGAGACTCCTGCCAGTGAAATACTGGAGATCTGGAGAAACCACGGCACAGCCTCCATTCAGGCCTCAGCTGAACCTAAGACTCATGACATCACTGCCTAGTGACAGGTTCCAAGGCCTGGGCTGAAAAAAACCGAGCATGTGTCATCCAGAAGCCCCACCAACTCGTTATGACTTAAGAAGTTTCTGATTTGTGTCAGAGGGCGCTCAGGACCCAAGGGGCTGATTCCACCCAACGACCCCTCCCCTACTCGGTTTACCACGACCCTGTGGGGCACTCTGCCACCACCAGCTGCACCATGTCCATCCGCTGCCTTCTGTTGACCGCCATCCAGGGAACAAAGACTTGAGTCCAAGGATTCAGAGCCTACCACGAAAACTGGTACCAGGGGACCCCCAGGGGCCGCAGCCTGTTAGGAGGCTCTGTGCACACCCACCTATACTTAGTACCCACCTCTTTCTTTTTTTTTTTTTTTTCTTTCTTTCTTTTTTCTTTTTCAAGGTAGGATCTTCACTCTAGCCCAGGCTGACCTGGAATTCATCATGTAGTCTCAGTCTGGCCTTGAACTCACTGCAATCTTCCTGCCTCTGCCTCCCAAGTGGGATTAAAGGCATGTGCCACCATCCCCGGCACCACCTCTTTTTTTTTAATATGTTTTTAATATTTTATTTATTTGAAAGAGAGAGAGAAGCAGATAGAGAATGGGTGTTTCAGGACCTCTAGCCACTGCAAACGAAGTCCACATGCATGTGCCACCTTGTGCATTCTGCTTTACATGGGTACTAGGGAATTAAACCTGGGTCCTTTGGCTTTGCAGGCAAGTGCCTTAACAACTAAGCCAGCTCTCCAGCCCAGGACCCACCTATTAAATGTCAGGGGTAAGCCTCCCAGCACTAGGGAGGCAGAGGTAGGAGGATCGCCATGAGTTCAAGGCTACCCTGAGACTACATAGTTAATTCCAGGCCAGCCTGGACCAAAGTGAGACCCTACCTCGGAAAACAAACAAACAAAAAAAGCCAGGGCTAGCTTTCTCCACCCATAACCTAAAGGCAGTCTGTCTAGGAAGCCATGGCAAAACATCCTCAGGTAGGAAAGAAACGAGTGTGTTGCGTGCCTCGTGTCTGCCTACCGTGGCCTATGTGTCAGGCTGATTCATCCAGACTCCTGCTAGTTGACCCCAGACAAGACTAGAAAGGAAGCAGCCATCTTGTGTTTCTTTAAGGCCTGAGCAAAGCCCTCTGTTAGCCTCTGTAAGAGTCCCAGAGCTCTCTCCCCACATCCCCTCCTCCCTCGTCCATATGGCCCTGCTCAGACTACATCAGGGATTGTGGAACCACATACTGTTTTGATAACCAAGGATACCTGTGGGCTGTGGAGAGGAAAATGCCATCTCCTCCCAGGCCCTGCCTCGGCACATCGCCCTCTCTCTGGCCCTCTATCACTCTGTGGACCCTCTTGCTCTTTCTTTGGTGCGCACACCCTCCCTCCTCTTTCCCTCTCAACCTCTGTCTCTCCCTCTCTCCTTGCCTTCTCTCTCAACTGTTCAAATAAAATCTAAGCTCAAGAAAAACTCTTGTCTCCGTGCCGCTCTCTATCTTGACCTCAAAAACTTGGCCTTCCTGGCTGGAACTGGCCTGCATGAGGCTCAAGGATCTCCCCGAGCCGTGGTCTTTAGCTCTGGAGGTGTGGTGGACCCAAGCCCAGGACCCAAGC
Organism: Dipus sagitta; assembly: GCA_036346955.1. NCBI lineage: Eukaryota > Metazoa > Chordata > Mammalia > Rodentia > Dipodidae > Dipus > Dipus sagitta. The sequence continues at coordinate 126,517,908 of CM070773.1, forward strand.
CCAGGACCCACGGGTACAGGAGAGCACAGCTCGAGGTCCCTGCCTTGCTGCGCTCCAGGGACCAGAGCTTGGCCGTGGAGGTGTAGCGTTGGGTTTGGCAGAGAGGACACTGAGGTGAATCCTTGAGGAGAAAATGCTTATTAATGAGTGTTATTAACATCAGTGCCACAGACAGCATGTCAGGGCTCTGAAAAGAGAGCTTTCAGTCCCACCGATCAAAGCTGGATAACACTCCCCACCCTTAAAGGGCTCCAAGGGAAGGGGCTCCTGCCACGTGAGAAGTCACGCTTTGATTCTTAAGTATAGTATGTGCTTGAAGTCAGGTTGCCTCTGGTCCCCAGTGTAAGAAATAGGACAGAAGCCAGGCGTGGTGGTGCACGCCTTTAATCCCAGCACTCGGGAGGCAGAGGTAGGAGGATTGCCGTGAGTTCGAGGCCACCCTGAGACTCCATAGTGAATTCCAGGTCAGCCTGGGCTAGAGTGAGACCCTACCTCGAAAAACCAAAAAAAAAGAAAGAAAGAAAGAAATAGAGAAGGGGCTGGAGAGGTGGCTTAAATGCCAAGGCACTTGCCAGCAAAGCCAAAGGACCCAGGTTAGATTCCTCCAGTACCCACGTAAGCCAGATGTATGAAATATGACAGAGAGGTGCTGTCTTTTCTTTCAAAGGGTTAAAAAGATACATAAGCCCAGTTCTAGAAGGACCTCGTTCTGTGGGGAGCCCTCTTCTTGAGTTAGCCATCCTTGAGAACAAAGGAGTTTATAATCTTCTATTTCTGCATTTGATTAAAAAAAAATCTGCCCCCACACACAAGATAAGCAAATAATAATAATAATAATCCCAAACTGTGGGGACAGAGGCAAGGGAACCTAAGAGTATAACCCAGGCCAGGTGTGGTGATGCACACCTTTAATACCAGCACTCCTCGGGAGGCTGAGGGCTGGGACTACAGAGTGAGATACTGGTCAGCATAAGCTAGAGTGAAACCCCACCTCAAAAAAAAAAAAAAAAATTACTGAGGCTGCCGGGCGTGGTGGGGCATGCCTTTAATCCCAGCACTTGGGAGGCAGAGGTAGGAGGATTGCCGTGAGTTCGAGACCACCCTGAGACTACAAAGTGAATTCCAGGTCAGCCTGAACTAGAGTGAGACCCTACCTTGAAAAACCAAAAAAAAAAAAAAAAAATTACTGAGTCTGGAGAGATGGCTTAGCGATTAAGGCATTTGTTTGCAAAGCCAAAAGACCCTAGTTTAATTCCCCAGGACCCACGTAAGCCAGATGCACAAGGGGGAGTATGCATCTAGAGTTCGTTTGCAGTGGCTGGAGGCCCTGGTGTGCCCATTCTCTCTCTCTCAGTCTCTTTCTCTCTCTCATAAATAAATAAAATATACTTAATAATAATAATAACTTAAATATTTTACATAATATTTAAAAAAATCCCAAACCAGGCAGTGGTGACACACACCTTTAATCCCAAGACTCAGGAAGCTGAGATAGGAGGATCGCCATGAGTTCAAGCCAACCTGGGCTAGAGTGAGTTCCAGGTTAGTCTGGGCTAGAATGAAACTCCACTTCGGAAAAAGTAAATAACAAGCTGGAGAGATGGCTCGGTGCTGAAAGGTACTTGCTTGCAAAGCCTGACTGCCTTGGTTCAATTCCCCAGTGCCCACTTAAAGCCAGATGCACAAAGTGGTGCATGCATCCATTTGCAGAGGCCCGGGTGTGCCCATTCCTTCTCATTCTCTCTCTCTCTTTCTTTGCAAATAAATAAATATTTAGGAGAAAAAACAATCCCTGTCGGGCGTGGTGGTGCGCGCCTTTAATCCCAGCACTCGGGAGGCAGAGGTAGGAGGATCACCGTGAGTTCAAGGTCAGCCTGAGACTACATAATGAATTCCAGGTCAGCCTGGGCTAGATTGAGACCCTACCTCAAAAAAAAAAAAAATCCCTAAATCTTCCATTCTTTAAGGAAACTAGGCTATTCTTATCATTTAGCCAGTTACACGAGATGGTAAAGCCAAGCTCTGACTCCCGCTGTGTGTGCTTTGCCTGTCGGAACTCCGTGGTTAGGCGCCCTTGTGCAGAAGGAACATGGCTTTGCCAATGTGCTTCAGATTGTGTGGTCATTCTCGGACCCCAGACTCATTTCTAACACCGGGCTGCAGGGGGAAGGGAAAGGTCTGAGGGCTGGGGCTCAGTGTACTTACCTCCTGTGGGTAGACAGAGAGGCTGCTACAGGTGGGCGTGACCTGAGCAGCACCCGGCCTGCAATGTAACAGGCGGCATGTTAGGGAGAGCTGGGTGCCAGACAAGACCCGGAACTTAGCCAGGTTATACCCTTGTTCCTGCCACAGTGTCTAACGAGCCTGCATTAATGAGCGTATGGGCAAAAAGAGCCCGTCTGCCTGCTTCAGAGGTGAGTGGCATGAACTGTCTGCACTCACCCAGTCGGGCCACAATCGTACAGGCTTATGGGTATTAGGCCCCAAGTTAGTGCACTAACCCCCCTGCCCTGCTAGTTTCCAGGCTGGTGGGAGGACAGTCAACAAAAGCATGAGACGATGGGCCTACTAGAAGCAGAGACACGCTAGAGAGGAAAAGGAAAGGAAGGCAGGTGGGCAGTGCTGGGGCAGAAGGTGCACAGATAAGTAGGATGGTTGGAGGGCTGGGACACAGCTCAGTGGTCGAGGACGCCCTTAGTGTCCTTAGTCTCTGAGGTCCATCCCCCGCACCACAGCAATCATGACTAGTAAATGACATGATCAGAAAAGTCTGATGAGAAAGAGGGGGTCGGGCAGCCAGTATGCACAGGGCACAGCCGGTGCCAAGGCCCTGAGGTAGGAGGGAGCCGTCTCTGCGGCTGGTTGGTAGGGTGAGAGAGATGAGATCAGAAAGAAGGGAGCTACTGCTAGGAGAGCTCGGGTTAACACCTCCCCAGAGGTGGGCAGCCACTGGGACTGTGTCGAAAGTACAGGGGTACAATTCTCTCTCACTCTCTCTCTCTCTCTCTCGCATTAAAAAAAAAAAAAAAGCTAGTCTGTTGGGCCAACGTCGGAAAAAAAAAAAAAAGCAACTTAGTCTTGTTCTCTCTCCCTTTCTCTCTCTCTGCTTATAAATAAATAAACTTATTCTTTATTTAATTTAAAAAGGGCTGGAGATATGGCTCAGTGGTTGAAGGTGCTTGTTTATGAAAACTGCCACTCAGGGTTCTATTCCCCAGTACCCGCACAAAGCCAGATGCACAAGGTGGCGCAAGTGTCTGGAGTTTGTTTGCACTGGCAAGAGACCGTATCATGCCCATCCTCTCCCTCCCTCTCTATCTCTCTCCCTTTGTCTCTCTCTTTCTCATTTTCTCTCTCTGGTTATAAATAAATAGGAACAAATAAAAAACAGAACTGAGATTTGCCCTGATTTGTGCTGAGAAAGCTAGACAGTTAGTTCTCAGCTGTGCTTGGCTCCTGCTGGGCTGGGGAGTTGACTGTCACTAGAGAGGGCTGGTGACTGCGAGGGCAGCTTCGCCTGACTGTGGCGGGTGGATGGTCAGGGAGGGCTTTTCTGAAGTGGTGTCCAAGCTGAGATCTGAAGCAAAAGAAGACCAGGGTAGGCTGAGGGGCTTCTGGGAAGACTTCAAGAAGGGCATTAGGGGGACTTCCAGCAGTCCCAGGGGTCCCCTGGGCATCATCGAGGGCAAGGGGAGCGAGTTCCAGAGGTCAGAGGCAGGCAGGGCCATGCAGGCTGCTGACTCGGCTCTGAGAAGGAAGGAGGCTTGGCCTACCAGCCCAATCAGACCGAGAAATGCTGGGTGAGAAATAGCGGCCGGTGAGTCATCTCAAACCCAGCCTCAGGCTGCCTAGCAGCTCACTGGGCCTATGCCCTGCCCAAGAGAGGGGCCCCTCATCTCCAAATGACCAGGCCAGCCCCTCTCCCCCGACTCCAGGCCCCTGCATGGGGCCACAGGCACAAGCGGTGGGTCCCCATGGCCTTCCCCGGGACTCAGATTAAAATGAGTAGCCCACAGACACCTTCTTCATGTGACAAATGCTTCCAATCAAAGTGTGGTTAGAGGTATCTGGGTGACTAAAACAACAAACAAGGGGAGGGGGCGTTTGGGAAAAGATAGGTAGAACTGGGTTCAAATCCTGCCTCTGGCACGGCCACAGCAGAACAACTTGGAGCAAGCTGGTTAACCTGCCTGGGCCTCGGTTTTCTCATCTCCACAATGCAGACAACAGTGATGCCCACTTCATAAGGCTGTGGAAACATGAAAGAAGCCGGGCGTGGTGGCTCACGTCTTTAATCCCAGCACTTGGGAGGCTGAGGTAGGAGGATGGATGTGAGTTTGAGGCCATCCTGAGACTACATAGTGAATTCCAGGTCAGCCTGGAATAGAGACCCTACCTCAAAAAAAAAAAGAAAGAAAGAAAGAAAGAAAGAAAGAAAGAAAGAAGAAAGGAAAGGGAAAGGGAAAGGGAAAGGGAAAGGGAAAGGGAAAGGGAAAGGGAAGGAAAGAAAAGAAAAGAAAAGAAAAGAAAAGAGATGTTAATTGCTTTACCCAGCTCTGGATACACAGGCAGTTCTCAACTTGTCCATCCTAAATGGCCACATCTAGACAGGTCCCAGTGGGCAGTCTTCTTGCTAAAAAGACAAGCTCCCTCCTAAAGACCAGGGGATTTTTTTTTTTTTTTTGGTCTAATTTCTGCTTTTCTTTTCTCCTCACTCCCCACTTTATTTATTTTATTTTAGAGACACGATCTTAGGTAGCCCAGGATGGCTCTGAAACTCACTTTATAACAAAGATGACCTTGAACCCTGATCTTCCTGCCTCTAAGTGCTAGTACCACTAGTGTATGTGGTGTTGGGGTGCTGGGAATAGAACTAGGGCTTCATGCCTGGTGGGCAAGCACTCCGCCCGCTGAGCTGCAGCCCCAGCCCTGTCTCACTCTGGCCCAGGCTGACCTGGAATTCACTATGTAGTCTCAGGGTGGCCTTGACAAGGCAATCCTCCTACCTCTGCCCCCTGAACGCTGGGTATTAAAGGCATGTGCCACCATGGCCGACACACCCCCCCCTCTTTTCGAGGCCAGGTTGCCCTGAAACTTCAAGCAATCCTCTTGCCTCTGCTCCAGGAATGCTGGGGTTGCAGGCTTTCACTGCCACACCAGGCTTCACTTCTTGGCCACTTTCTTTTTCCTGGCTCTTTAAGCTTGTAGGATGCAATGGAGCCGACTGTGATGGCGCTGAATGCCAAACACAGGAGCCTCAAAATCTCAAAACAGACCTCCTGGCAAAACGATTCTGTCTGTGCCTGAGAAAAAAGCTCTTTACTGCATTAGAAGACTGCTTTCCTTCAAAATAAAAATATTTCAGTTATTATTATTTGAGAGAGAAAAGAGGCAAATGGAGAACGGGCATTGCAAACCAACTCCAGACATATGCACCACCTTGTGCATCTGGCACATGGGTATTGGGGAATCAAACCTGGGTCCTTAGGCTTCACAAGCAAGTGCCTTCACTGCTAAGCCAGAAGAACGCTTTGCAATGGGATAAAGAAAACCACTCCCTGCCGAGGGGTATGTAAATCTGCTCCCACTATCTCCTAGCTCCCAGCGCTGGTCACTGGGCAGACAGAAACACAGGAGCAGCTACTGGGTACACAACAGCTCCACACCTCAGGAGTTGAACACCACTAAGTCTAAAAATTCAAAATCCAAAGCACAGCCGGGCGTGGTGGCGCACGCCTTTAATCCCAGCACTCGGGAGGCAGAGGTAGGAGGATTGCCGTGAGTTCAAGGCCACCCTGAGACTCCATAGTGAATTCCGGGTCAGCCTGGGCTAGAGTGAGACCCTACCTCGAAAAACCGAAAAACAAAACAAAACAAAAAAAATTCCAAAGCACCTCAGAATCTAAAACATTTTGAATGCTAAAATATAACTCCACAGGTGGAGAATCGTACCTGAACTATGTGCCGGTGTAATGGTCAGTCTTCACTGTCACTTTGGCTGGATTTAGAATCACCATGGTAGGCTGGAGAGATGGCCCAGTGATTAAGGTGCTTGCCTGCAAAGCCCAAGGACCCAGGACCCACATAAAGCTAGAATCACTATGGAAACGCACCTCTGGGTGTGGTGGTGAGGGTGCTTCCAGAGAGATTTAACCCACCCTAAATGGTACATTACCCATGGGGTCCCAGAGTGAACAAAAAGGAGGAAGTGAGGGGCTGGGAAGATGGCTTAGCATTTAAAGGCTTCCTTGCAAAGTCTGTGGGCCCAGGGCTCAATTCTCCAGCCACCCACATAAGGCTGGATACAAAAAGTGGAGCAAGTGTCTAGCATTTGTTTGCAGCAGCAGCAAGAGACCCTGGTGCGCGCACACAGGTACATAAGAAGCTAGGTGTGGTAATGCACACCTGTTTGTTTGTTTGTTTTGTTTTTTGTTTTTGTTTTTCAAGGAAGGGTCTTATTCTAGTCCAGGCTAACCTGGAATTCACTACGTAGTCTCAGGGTGGCCTTGAACTCACAGTGCTCCTCCTACCTCTGCCAGCGGTAGTGCACACCTTTAATCCCAGCATTTAGGAGGCAGAGGTAGAAGGATTATTGTGAGTTTGAGGACAGCCTGGGACTACAGTGAGTTCCAGGTCAGCTAGAATGCAGGCATCTGGAGTTTGTTTGCAGCAGCTGGAGGCCCTGGCACACCAATTCTCTATCTGCCCCTCTCTCTCTCTCTCTCTCTCTCTCTCTCTCTCTCTCTCAGATAAATAAGAAGCAGAGGTAGGACTGTCGTGAGTTCAAGGACTCCATAGTGAATTCCAGGTCAGCCTGGGCTAGAGCAACACCCTATCTTGCAAAACCAAAAAAGAAGAAAAAAGTGATGGGGTCCAGTGGTAGGGCGCCTACCTAGTAGGCATAAGAATGAGTTCAATCTTTAGCACTGAAAAAAAAAAGAGGAGTAAGAGGAAGGAAGGAAGGAAGGAATTGTGGAAGGGAGGAAGGAAGGGGAGGAAGAAAGGGGATAAGGAAGGAAGTTGGGAAAACAGTTGGGCGTGGTGTCACATGCCTATAATTCCAGCACTTGGGAAGTAGGAATAGGAAGATCAGGAATTCAAGGTCATCCTCAGCTACATAGTGAGTTTGAGGCCAGCCTGAGCTACATAGGACCCTATCTCAGAACAGCTGGATTTCCTGGTACTCCCGGTTCTCTGTGCTGCCCCAAACACCACACAAGCTGGGAGGAAGAAGAAAGCCCTTGGGCTGGGGACCAAAAAGTTTCTAAGTGAGTGGCATGTGCTTCGCCCCAGAGCTGTTCTCAGACTCTGTACTCACACCCTATGGCACCGTGAGCCTCTTTCCCTGTGAGGCCATGAGATGGCTCACCAAGTCACCCTGCTAGCAGCTTCGCCTCAGTCGCAAGCACCCCATACAGCTGCAGGAAGGGTGTGTAAATGTCAGCTGGGAGACCCCCACACCTTCTGGCGAGGGGAGGGGTGACACATCAGGGGTGTCCAGGTGGCAGCATATGCCTGGGGAAGCTCAGTGATCAGCTGGTGACCCCAAGTGCACTGCAGGGGTTTCCAGCCAGCACACATCAGAATTCACCACGCAAACACTTCTGGAGTGGCTAACAACCACTGAGATGAGGAAGTTTGAATGACACACTTGTGCTCTTGGGGTCTGTCCCCACCCCCTCCCTTAAGACGTCACTTCTCGTCCTGAGCCCACCTTCCCCTCTAATCTCCCAGCTCTTAAACCGCTGGGCTGGCCAGCAGGGAAGTCCTGGGCCTCTCCCTGCCTAAGTGGACAGACTAGACAAGCAGGTGGTGGCACCGAGGTTTGAGGTTTCAGCGACAGCCACCGGTGCTGTTAAAAACCACATGAGAAAGATCAAGAGCAACCCATTGTAGTCAGAGTGAAAAGTGAGACGGAGAAACCAAGTTCAAGGCCTCAGCTACAGAGAAGCCCAACGGCGGCTTCTGTGAAAGCCACGCAGCCCTGCGGGGCTTAAATGACTCAGTTCTGGGGAATAATGACAGGGTCTCCTGCAGCACATGTGTGTGTGTGTGTACATGTGCGCATGTGTGCACATGCGAGAAAGCATGAGTATGAGAGTGCGCATGAGAGGATCTCACGAGCATGTGCGTTCACACGTGTAGGACTGGAGGGGTGTGATGGTGCTTATGTAAGTGTGTTTGTGCAGGAGTGTGTGAGGGGAGTGTTTACAAATGAGCCTGTGTGCACAGTGTGTTTGTAGGTGTGTGAGAATAAGGATTGTACCTTTGAGATCATAAACCTATGCCCAAGAGTCTATGTGAGGATGTGTGCACACACAACTGTGTGCGTGGGTGACAGGGGTATGTGCTAAGATTATGTGAGTGTAAATGTGGGGGCATGTGAAAGTGTGTGCAAAGAGGGTGGCGTGTGCAAGTGTGTGGCCAGAGCAGCACTGAGCACCCTGCACACCAGCTTCGAAGCAGCCTGGGCCACGGTGACGCCTCTGTGGGTGGGGCTCACGGGGCCACTGGCCAGCGGTGCCTGGGGAAGGGCCAGACGGGATGTCACTTCGGAGCCCAGGCTTGGTCACTGCTCTCTGCAAAGCGGCCTCCCTGGGAACAAAGGAGCACACCCAGGAGGAAGGAGCTGCAGGACGGATGGACAGTAACACACCCAGGAGTGCGGACCCCAAAGGTCACGGCGGTCTGGGTTTCGGCCCAGGCTTGCTCTCTCGCTGTGCAGCCTGCAGCAAATCACACGGTCTGCTGTGTCTCCACTGCCCTGCTTTGCAAAATGGGGAAATGATCTTACTTCCATAATGAGTTCTTTTGAGTTTTATTTATTTCTGTTTGGTATTCACTTTGCTTTGGTTTTTAAAAATATTTGACCTTGGGCTGGAGGGGTGGCTTAGCAGTTAAGGTGCTCGCCTGCAAAGCAAAAGGACCCAGGTTCAATTACCCAGGACTCACGTAAGCTAGCTGTACAAGGGGGCGCATGCATTTGGAGTTCGTTTGCACTAGCTAGAGGCCCTGGTGTGCCCATTCTCTATTTCCTCTCTCTCTCTGCTTGCAAATAAATTAACTAAATTAAATTAAAAATATTTGGGCTGGAGGGATGGCTTAGTGGTTAAGGTGTTTGCCTGCAAAGCCAAAGGACCCAGGTTCAATTCCCCAGAACCCACGTGAGCTAATGCACAAGGAGGTGCATGCATCTGGAGTTCGTTTGCAGTAGCTGAAGGCCCTGGTGTGCCCATTCTCTCCCCCTCTTTCTCTGTCAAATAAATTAATTAAAAATAAAATATTAAAAAAATATATTTGACCTTTAATCCCAGCACTCAGAAGGCAGAGGTAGGGGGATCTCTGTGAGTTCAAGGCCAGCCTAAGAGATTACAGAGTGAATTAATTCCAGGTAAGCCTGGGCTAGAGTGAGACCCTACTCAAAAAAAAAAAAAAAAGTGTAAGCCTGGCAGGGCATGATGTCATACTTTAATTCCAGTACCAGGGAGGCAGAGGTAGGAGGATCACTGTGAGTCCACGGCTAGCCTGAAACTACAGAGTGAGTTCCAGGTCAGCCGGGGCTAGAGTGAGACCCTACCACAAAACACACACACATGCACACACCCTGAACTGAAATAAACCCTTTCCTCCCTTCAGCTGCTTCTGGTTGGCTGTTTTGTCCCAGCTAACAGAGGGTATCTGCTACAGGCTCTCTCCTGCACATGCTGATGGGATGTAGGTGTGAGACAAGGTCCAGGCCGGGCAGCTTTGGGGTTTGAGGACCATGGAGTATGATACCTGGCATACTTGGCACAGGTTCCTTTCCCCACCTCCCTTCCACCTTGCTACCACCTCTGGCCCCCATGGCATGTGTCGTGTGCAGAGTGCATACATCTGCTCAGGCCACCAGAGCGAAGTGCCACAGGTGGTGGATTCAGCCACACAGTGTTCTTTCCTAGCGATACTGCAGGCTGCAAGGCAGAGCGCAAGGTTCTGCTGCCAGCAAGATGCTTTCTTGAGGCCTCTGACCTTGGCTTACAGATGGCATCTTCTCACTGGGACTACAGGTAGATGTCACCTCCGGTTCATGAGGTGCTGGAGATAGAACCCAGAGCTTCAAGCTGGGGAAATGGCTTAGCAGTTGTGGTTTGATTCAGCTGTCCTCAATAAACTTGGGTGTTCTGAATGCTTAGGTCCCCAGCTGGTGGCAACTGGGGAACTGGAGCCTCCTGGAGGCAGTATATCGTTGGGGGCGGGCTTATGGGTGTTATAGCCAGCTTCCCCTTACCAGTGTTTGGCACACTCTCCTGCTGCTGTTGTCCACCTGATGTTGGCCAGGAGGTTATGTCCACCCTCCGTTCATGCCATCATTTTCCCCTGCCATCAGGGAGCTTCCCCTCGAGTCTGTAAGCCAAAATAAACCCTTTCCTAGCCTGGCATGGTGGACTACGCCTTTAATCCCAGCATTCGGGAGGCAGAGATAGGAGGATCGCCATAAATTCAAGGCCACCCAGAGACTACGTAGTGAATTCCAGGTCAGCCTGAGCTAGAGTGAGACCCTACCTTGAACACTCCCCCCCAAAAAAGCAAATAAATACAAATAAAGAAGTCAGGCTTGGTGGCATATACCGTTAATCCTAGCACTCTGGAGGCAGTGGTAGAAGGATCACTGAGTTCCAGGCCAGCCTGGGGTTACAGAATGAGTTCCAGATCAGTCTGAACTAGTGAGAACCTCTCTCTCAAAAAAAAGTTATGAACCAGGTATGGTGGTGCACGCCATTAATCCCTGGCAGGCACAGACAAGAGGATTGCTTTGCGTTCAAGGCCACCCTGAGACTACATAGTGAATTCTACATCAGGACTGGGTCTCTGAAGGGCTCTTAAGAAAACATGCCTCTCCTTGTTTTTGGAGGCTTATAGATGCTCTGTCACGCCCCTGCTGTGTGGTATGCCTTTACCCTGGAAATTTCCTTTCCTTCCTCTCTCATTCCTTATCAGACCAGGTGGGGTGGGCCATGCTTCACACTGACCATACATTCCCTTGCTAAGTGCTAGGCACTGACATTTCAGTCATCTCACTCCACCACCCAAACAACCCTTTGTAAGCAGTAGTACCCCCCCAATCTACAGACAAGGAGACCAAGACTCACAAAGTCTCAGAACTAACTGACCCAGGGCAGGAGTAGATGGTGAGCTCCAGGCCAGTGCTCTGCATACACAGGCACTGAGCCCACAATGGAGCCTGTGGTGGTCTGAATGTAAAATGTCCCCCATAGCTTCACGTGTTTGAATACTCAATCCTAGCTAGTGGTTTTATTTGGGAAGGTTGTGGAGCCTTTCTGGAGGAAGCATCCCTAGGAACAGGCTTTGGGATGTCACAGTCCAAGCCCACTTGCAGCAGTCAGCTCACTCTCTACCGCCTCCCTGCTGCTGTAGACATGATGTCTGACTGTCTGCTCCTGCCGTGCTTTCCCCGCTGAGATCAATCATCCCCTGGACACTGGAAATAAACTCCTTTCATAAGCTGCTTCTGGGTTTGTTTGTTTGTTTTTGAGGGGGCGTTCGAGGTAGGGTCTTGCTCTAGCCTAGATGGCCTAGAATTCACTATGTAGTCTCAGGCTAGTGTCAAACTTACAGTGATCTTACCTCTGCCTCCTCGGTGCTGGGATTAAAGGCATGAGCCACCACACCCAGCTGGTCTGGTGGTTTGTCTCAGCAATAAGAATGTAACTACTACATAGAGGATTAAACCTGGAAAAAATTTTAAGGTATTTTTATTTATTTGCAAGGCGGGGGGTGGGGGGTGGAGAATGGGTGCGCCAGAGCCTCTTGTCAAATGAACTCCAGATGTATCCACCACTTTGCGTATCTGGCTTTACATGGGCACTGGGGAACTGAACCAGGGCCTGCAGGACTTGCTAGCTAGCATCTTTAACTGCTGAGCCTTCTCTCCAGCCCACAGCTGGAGAATTCTCTTGCCTTCCACAGGGTGAGACTTGCCATGACTCCAGCCCTGAACAGCTAAAACTGGTCTCCTGATGGGAGCTGGGGCCTGTCCAGACAGCAGGCTCTGAAGAGGTGAACAGTTTGTCTCGGAGGCTTGGGAAGGAGAGCCTGTTTGTACTTATAGACAAGACTGATGATAACTTGTAATCAGGGCCCTGCTCGATACCTGACACAGGGGTGTCCCTAAAGACCACTGAAGCCACTATCAGGCACCTGTCACTGTCACCCCAACCTCAGACCACTGTCACTGACCATAACAGGGCTTCCTGTGTACCTCGGTTTCCACCCTCAGCTCCCAGGTAGGGAAGGTCTGGCTAACCCTAACCCTCCTGCGTCCCTGTGGGCAGAGCTCTGGGTCCAAAAATGATAAGATGTCACTCCATCTGCTCAGACAGCCCCAAGAGCCCAGAGAAAACATGGGGTGAAAAGCTTTTATTCACTCTGTTTCCTGACCCACAGGTCTTTCTGGAAAAGGTTAAACAAGAATTGAGTGCAACCGGGTGTGCTGACTCTGTTCATCCCAGCACTTGGGAGGCAGAGGTAGAGGATCGCTATGAGTTCAAAGCCACCCTGAGACTACATAGTGAATTCCAAGTCAGCCTGGGCTAGAGTGAGAATCTACCTTGAAAAACCAAACAAACAAACACAAAAAAGTTGAATTCAGCATGCTGCCTTGTTCAAGATGACCTTGATGTAATGACAGGGTAGATGGTGGACAGGAATCTTCTCTTTTTTTGATTTTCGAGGTAGGATCTCACTCTAGCTCAGGCTGACCTGGAATTCACTATGTAATCTCAGGCTGCCCTCAAACTTACAATGATCCTCCTGCCTCTCTGCTGGGATTAAAGGAGTATACTACCACACCTGGCCCTGATGTTAATCTTGGATGTCTCACCAAGTACAGACCAGTCCCCAACTAATAATGGTTCTACTTACATGGGTGGCGTTTTACACAAGTGCTCGGTATTGAAATCATGCTTGTGCAGCAAGTGCTCTTACCACTCCCCCATGCCTGGTTGAGGCCAGCCTGGGCCAGAGCGAGACCCTGCTTCAACCTCTCCCCTCCCTACCCAAGAAAATAAAGTGATAAAAGCCTTTATGTTAAGCCACTAACATTAGGGACATTAACTTGTTACAGCAGCACGACCTGGCTAACCCTAACACATGGGTGCGAACAATGGGAAAAAGGAGGCAGAGGTAGAAGGATCACCATGAGTATGAGGTCACCCTGAGACCACATAGTGAATTCCAGGTCAGCCTGAACTTGAGTGAGACCCTTCTTCAAAAACCAACGACCCCCCCCCACGGAAAAAAAAAACACATCTGAAGAGATAGCTCAGTGGTTAAAGGCACTTGCTTGCAAAGCCTGTGAGTCAGGATTCGATTCCTCAATTCGCCAGCACCCACGTAAAGCCAAGTATACAGCTGGGTGGACACAAAAGGGCCTCCGTGACCTCCGACCTGCTTTCACACCGGGAGGCGGAGCCGGAGAACCTGAAGCCCCTGGAACACCTGCACTCATGCTGCTTTGCCACGTCAAGAGACCCTGTCTCAAAGGTGGGAGAAGAGCACAGACACTTCAAGGTTACGTGACCTGCACGTGCACACATGCACACATGCAAACACACATGCAAATACATGTTTCCTCACTTATTCCATCTCCTCCTACAAAACTGGAATTTGTATTTAACTTAAGACATACAAGAGATGGCGAAAACAGGGCACTGCTTGTTAACCTCAGAAAGGACACTTGATCCCTGAGCCAAACCTGCCCCCAATGTATTGCTCAGCCCTGTCTCCCTGTCTGCCCTTCCTGGTGTTCTGGATCACCCACAGCTCCCAAAACTGGGCCAGAGCAGGGCCTGTGGGAGCCACCTGGACTAGGGAGCCTAAGAGAGCCCTTTTATTGATAGATTTAGTACTGGAGATCTTGGGCTAGAGAGATGGCTTAGCGGTTCAGTGCTTGCCTGTGAAGCCTAAGGACCCTGGTTTGAGGCTCAATTCCCCAGGACCCATGTTAGCCAGATGTACAATGTGGCACATGCATTTGGAGCTCGTTTGCAGTGGCTGGAGGCCCTGGCGTACCCATTCTCTCTCTCTCTCTCTCTGCCTCTTTCTCTGTCACTCTCAGATAAATAAAAATAAACAACAAATTTTTTTTTTTTTTTTAAAGAAGAGTTCTCTCTCACTCAACACAACACACAGCTTCAGCAGAGTCCCTTCCTGAAACATTACCATAACATCGGCCCCAGCCTGTCTTGGGGACCTTGTACCCTCACCTAGCTGGGAGCCATTTATCCAGAGCTGGGAGCTGCAAAAATAAATAAATAATAAATAAAGCTACAATCCTGAGCTGGGTGAGATGTTGCACTGGGGAGGTAGAGGCAGGAGGATCAGGGGTTCAATGTCATCCTCAGCTACATAGACAGTTGGAGGCCAACCTGAGCTATGTAAAATCTTGCCTGAAGCAAAACAAAACAAAACAAAATGCCACAGTGCAGGTGTACGCTACCCAGTGGTCCGTTGTCTCCTCTGGCAGAGGGAAGGTGGATGACCAGGCCACCTAAGCACCAGGAGCACTAGCAGGAAAGAACAGAGACTACAGAACCCTGAGCTTTATTTACAAACTAGCCACAGTATCGCCTCTCCCTACACCTGGTGAGACACCAAGAGCAGACAGGCCAGGCCGGGACCCTCCCACCTGCTCCACGCAGAAGGGCAGGCACAGCCACCTCCAACTGGGCAACGCTAGCAGGAACACTGTCCTCCTCTCGGTGGTCAGGCCTCAGGGCTTCTGCCGGGGGATGCGGAGTCGAGGGACCTGAGGTTCTGACCAGATAGGAGTGGGTGGTGGGACCCGTGACGGCATGGCCTGGAAGGTGAATGAGGAAGCGTTGGTGGGGGCAGGTGTCACCGGGGGACAAGCGGTGTCCAGCTCCAGTCTCAGCTCCTCCTACCCCTTGGAGTCAAGGTCACCTTTCTAGGTGGAGCAAAACAGGTGGTGAAGAGTGGGAAAGCCAGAAGAACAACTTACACGTCTCTCCTACCTCCCACCCCAAGCTGGGACATACCCCAGGGTCCTACCAGGCAGGATGACGACCTTGTGGCGAGCAGCTGCTGATGCTGGACCCCAGAGGAGACAGAGGACCAGAGATCCAGGCTCTTGAGGGCTGAGCCTTTCTCAGACTTTGGAGGCATGATGTCCCAACCTAGCAAACAGTGCTATGGAGAGCAAAGGGTTAAAGGCAGCTCTTCCTCTTCCCCAACCAGTGTGCTCCTGGGAGGGGCTGTGTCCCCCTACTAAGGAGGAGGAACCCCTGAGCAGTCAGTCTCCCTGAGATAGAAGCTGGTGTCTACACACTGGTCACCCTGAACCTCCTCTCTATCCAGTCTCTGCTGATCCCACTACCCTGGTCCACCCCAAGATCAGTGAGAACACACGGGCATCTCTTCCTTCTTCTTCTCCCACAAGTGCAACTGCCTTGCCCTCAACCAAGAGTAGGGAGGTATCTTGGGTTGGTTGCCTTTGACTCTGATCTTGATTAAGAAACAAGAAGAAGAAAAAAAAAAAGGTGCTGGAGTGATGGCTTAGCAGTTAAGACGTTTGCCTGCAAAGCCAAAGGACCCAGGTTCAATTCCCCAGGACCCACGTATGCCAGATGCACAAGGGGGCGCAAGCATATGGAGTTTATTTGCAGTGGCTAGAAGCCCTGGTGTGCCCATTCTCTCTCTCTCTCTCTTTCCCTCAAATAAATAAATAAATAAAAATAAAAATAAAGAAACAAACAAGAAGCAGCCAGGGGGAGGGCAATACCATGGGATAT
This sequence comes from Dipus sagitta, assembly GCA_036346955.1. Classification (NCBI taxonomy): domain Eukaryota; kingdom Metazoa; phylum Chordata; class Mammalia; order Rodentia; family Dipodidae; genus Dipus; species Dipus sagitta. The sequence continues at coordinate 126,533,717 of CM070773.1, forward strand.
TTTTTGTAATCATGGAAAATATTAATAAAAATTAAGAAAAAAAAAGCAAAAGAAAAAAAGAGAGTAACAACATAAAATTCAAAATATAAAAAAACAAAATATATATATATATATATATATATATATATATATATATATATATTCTAAGAATATACTTTATTCAGTAACTTTTTACATATTATTACAGAAGCAAAAAAAAAAAAAAAAGAAGCAGCCAGGCATGGTGGCGCACACCTTTAATCCCAGCACTTGGGAGGCAGAGGTACGAGGATCACTGTGAGCTGGAGGCCAGACTGGGACTACAGAGTGAATTCCAGGTCAGCCTGCGCTAGAGTGAGACTCTACCTTAAAAAAAAAAAAAAAAGAAGAAGAAGAAGAAACAAACAAACAAACAAGAAGCGCCATGGAAGCCCGTTTCCCCAGCTCTGCCTCAGTCACCGCGTGGGAAGTGGGTGAACACGGTGCTGCTGTGGGACTCTGGGGAACCCTCAAGGGCCACGCAGCATCCTAGAACCCAGCAAATGGGACCCATCAGCAATGTGCAGGCAGACATCCATCAGGGACACTGTGGTGAGGGACAGGTGCTACACACTGCCCCTGCCCAGGTGATGGCAGAGGCCGGCCAGCACTCAAGAGCCCTGGCACACTCCCTCTGTGGGCCTCAGGACCCTGGTATTGCTCACACTCCCTTCCAGCTCCCCAGGGTGGCTCACCTGCGGCAGAGCCAGCGTGTCAGAGGCATCGAAGCTCTTGCGCCGGTGGATGCGGTACTGGTGTGGGGGGTCCAGGAGGCAGAGCGGGATGCTCACCCTGTGAGGCATGGGGAGGGACACAGCCTCAAAGCCAGCCGAAGCCAGGTTTGTCTCCACTCACTGCTACCACCCAGTGGGACCCTAGGGGCCCCAAAGCTCTGACCACTCACCTGACTTGGGCAGGCTCTGCCAGGGTCTCAGGACTCCGCTGGTCTCTGGGTATCCCACACAGGCGACAGGGGCCACCAGGATCTGCTGGTTCGGGAAACAGGCGCCGGTTGACACGGTAACAGTATACGCCTGCGAGGGACAAGAGAAGCTGCAGTTTCCACAGCCCCTGGTTGTCCCCAACCACACTGGTCACCACCCATTGGACAACAAGTCTCGGATCCCTTTCTTCCCAGCCCCTGGGGTCCACGATCAATGAAGGGGAGTTACATCCACTCAAGCACTCCGAGGGCTGGACTGGAGCCCAGAAAGGCCTGGCCCTAACGACTCAGACTGCCTAGCTGCCTGAGACCCTGACTGAGGGGCTGGGGCCAGGCTGGTGTACACTCACATTCATGGTCCTCCTCTATGTCATCATTCTCACGCAGTCTTGGGAACCCAACTCTGGGGAGGATAACAGAAGAGGAGATGAGCAGGCCGGGCCCTGGGGTCTCCTGCTGGGCCTCCAGTTATTACCCACCCTCACCGACCCTCCTCACTTGGGAGAATCACAAAAACAGTCTTCCTTGTTACAGTCCCGGAACTTCTGCAGTGTGGTGAAGAAGGCCTCAGGCTCACTGGTAACCAAAGAGCTGCTGTCCAGAGACCCTGGTGTGGGCAAAGTACCGGGGAGCTGAGGGCACAGACACTGGAACCTTGCCTCAGTCTCATTATGGCGCACACAGGCCAGAGGAGACCCCCCACCCACTGTAACTGCAGGCTTAATTCAGCACTGGCCTGCCCTGCCACAGTCCTCCAGACAAAACGCACAAAGCTCTTACTAGGGACCACACACTTCTGAGACAGGGTCCCATGTCACACGGGCTGGCCTCCGACTCTTATTGTTTGTCTGTTTTTCAATGAAGGGTCTTGTTCTAGCCCAGGCTGACCTAGAATTAGTCTCAGGTTGGCCTTGAGCTCACAGTGATTCTCCTACCTCAGCTCCGAAGTGCTGGGATTAAAGGCATGTGCCACCATGCCTGGCAGAGATAGAGAGAGAAAGAGAGAGAGGCACACCAGGGCCTCCAGCCACTGAAAACAAACTCCAGATACATGTGCCATTGTGCATCTTACTTTACAAGGGTACTAGGGAATTGAACTTGGGTTCTTAGGCTTCATGGGCAAGTGTCTTAACCACTGAGCCATCTCTTCAGCACTAACTTTTTGTTGTTGTTGTTGTTTTCGAGGTAGGGTCTCACTCTAGCTCAGGCTGACCTGGAATTCACTATGTAGTCTCAGGGTAGCCTCGAACTCACGGCGATCCTCCTACCTCTGCTTCCCAGGTGCTGAGATTAAAGGTGTGTGCCACCACGCCTGGCTTTAGCACTAACTCTTGATCTTGCTGCCACCTCCCAAGTGCCAGAATTACAGGCATGTGCCACCACAACTGGCTCAGTCTTTTTAGCAAGCCTGGATGCTGGCACTTTCGGGGAAGCAAGAGTCCATAGTCAGGGAGCTAGTTGCTGCCGGGCAGCAGTGCCAGAGGCGGCCTCTCTGAGACAGTGACGCTGGAAATGACACCTGATGATGCCACATGGACCTCCCAGGAAGAACCGTGTGCGAAGGCTGGAGGGATGGCTTAGCGGTTAAAGCCCTTGCCTGCACAAACAAAGGACCCGGGTTCAATTCCCCAGGACCCACATAAGCCAGATGCACAAGGTGGCACATGCATCTGGAGTTCATTTGCAGTGTCTGGAGACCCTGATGCACCAATTCTCTCTCTCTCAAAAAAAAAAAAAAAAAGACAGTGTGTGCAAAAGCCTGGGGCAGGCAGGTGCTCAGAGTGTTCGAGAACAGCTGGGAGTGATGTTGCCAAAGGAGGCTGAGCAACAGAATGGAGATTGTCCAGGTAGAGATGGGCGGGACCTGACCTTAATAAATGCCCCAAAAGGGACAGGGGAGATGGTTCAGGTGGGGAAGAATGCTTGCTCTACAAGCATGAGGACCTGAGTTTGATCCCCAGCACCCACATAGGAAACAGGGCATGATCACACATGCCTGTAACCCCCACTGCGGGGCAGAGACGAAGAAGCACCAAGAGGGACAGAGACAGAAGGATCACTGGCAGCCCTGGTCAGCCAGTCTAGCTGTGTTTTTTTTTCTTAATATTTTATTTTAATTAATTAATTTATTTATTTGACAGAGAAAGAAGGAGGGGGGGAATGGGCACACCAGGGCCTCCAGCCACTACAAACAAACTCCAGACGCATGCGGCCCCTTGTGCATCTGGCTAACGTGGGTCCTGGGGAATTGAACCTGGGTCTTTTGGCTTTGTAGGCAAATGCCCTCACCGCTAAGCCATCCCTCCAGCCCCCTTGTTCATTTTTTTGAGGTAGGGTCTCACTTTAGCCCAGGCTGACCTGGAATTCACTACGTAGTCTTTGGTGGCTTCCAACTCACTGAACTCACAGCGATCCTCCTACCTCTGCCTCTGAGTGCTGGGATTAAAGGCGTGCGCCACCACAGCAGGCTTGGTCAGCCAGTCTAACTGAAAAAATAGCAAGCTCCAGGTTCAGTGAGAGACTGCTTCAGAGAACTAAGGGAGGGAGATAGAGAGACAGGGAGAACTTCCTCCTCTGGCCTCCAAATGGAAGTGCACAGCACCTACACACACACATTTTTTAATCCCCAAAAGTGCAGCCGTCCTCACTTACTCCTTCAACAGAGGCTCCACCTGTGCTGAGGCTGCCATTAGAGCAGCAGGCCCATCCTCCTCACCTGCAATCCAGTCATAGCCCAGATACGGCCGGAGGCGCCAGCTGCTCTCAGGCACTGGGGACTCCTGACAGAAGGTCACCTTGAGCTAAAGAAGGAAGACCAAAAAGATAAGGACGAGGCTAGCAGGCCCAGCCTTGAGAAGGTCTCTCCCACCTCAGGGAAGAACAGGGCTTCATCCTGACCTCCACCCAAGCTCAGCTGAGGGCTCAGGAACCAGAACATAAGTCTGATCCTACTTTACATGCATGTGGCTTTGAACAAGTCTGGCCTCTGAACCTCAGTCTTCCCATCTGTACAACGGGGCTCACTTTCTACCTCCTCAGGTGCTGTCGAAGAACTAATAGCAATCACTGGACCCAACTCACTGTACCTTCTAGAAGCCTCACCCCCTATTAGGGAGGCTGTCCTGAGACTCAAGGCAGCCTCATCAGCGGATGCCCAGCTCTCCTGGATTACCTTCGATGGCTTGCTTTGTCGTCCCAGGATGGACCTTGGACCTGTGTCTTGTGGACTCCTGGATGTTCCGGTCCTGTGGAAAACTCCTTCAGACCTCCAGTGACTGGCAAGGGTGCCGAGTGGGGCCTCAGTCCACCCAGAGACTCTGGGCGCTGGCACGTGGCAGGTGAGAGAGAGGTCACCCTGGAGCTGGCCCCACCAAGACGGGCTGCATCACAGGTGTCTCCTCGATGACCATCCGGTGGGTCACACACAAGGCTTTTGTCCTGTGAGCAGGAGGCACTAGAGGACGCAGAGGAAGTCTTTGGGGATAATGGTGTTGCTGAGCTGTAGCTGTGGCTGGAGTCTAGGCTTGACTGGAGAAAATAGTTCAGGTCACCCAAGGGTCAGACTGGCCAGCGCCCACCTACCTGGCCTGCACTGAACACCAGGGCCCAGGTCCTCAGCCTGCTCACATCTTAGCAGTGTCCCACTTAGCCCCTTCTAATTAGGGCTTCAGTTTTGCATCCCCAATAAAACAGGCTTTGAGAACAGGCATGGTGGTACACTCCTTTAACAACTTGGGAGGCTGAGATATGAGGATCCCTTGACAGCCTGGGGCTACACAGTGAGTTCCAGGTCAGTCTGGGCTAGTGAGACCCTACCTCAAAAACAAGGGGGGCTGGGGAGATGGCTTAGCAGTTAAGACATTTGCTGGCAAAGCCAAAGGACCCAGGTTCAATTCCCCAGTACCAACATAAAGCCACATGCACCAGATGGGGAATGAAGTTCGTTTGCAGTGGCTAGAGGCCTTGGCACACCCATTCTCTGCCTTTCTCTCTCAAATAAATAAAATATTTTTAAAAGAACAACAGGAAGCTGGGCATGATGGCGCACGCCTTTAATCCCAGTACTTGGGAGGCAGAGGTAGGAGGATCGCCATGAGTTCAAGGCCACCCTGGGAATACAGAGTGAATTCCAGGTCAGCTTGGGCTAGAGTGAGACCCTACCTCGAAAAAATAAACAAACAAACAAAAGAACAATAGGGGTGGAGAGATGGCTTAATGGTTAAGGCGCTTGTCTGTAATGCCAAAAGACCCAGGTTCGATTCCCCAGGACCCACATAAGCCAGATGCACAAAATGGCGCATGCATCTAGGGTTTGTTTGCTGAGGCTGGAGGACCTGAGGCATCTATTCTCTCGGCCAGCATGGCAATACACACCTATAATCCCAGCACTTGGGAGGCAGAGGCAGAGGCAGAGGATTGCTGTGAGTTTGAGGCCAGCCTGAGACCATAGTGAATTCCAAGTCAGCCTGGGCTAGAGCGAGACCCTACCTGAAAAAACCAAAAATAAAAAAAATAAAAAAAATAGGCAAAATGTGACAAAAAATAGGCTCATGGGACTCTGGAGGCTTGGATACAATCTTGCGGGACAGGAAGCCCCTTCCTTACCCCTAGGCATTCCCAAAGTGGACCCCTACCTCTGAGGCTGCCTTGACCACCAACCGCCGCACAGCATCCTGCCCAGCCCACAGCTGCCTCAAGAGCGCCAGGTTGAGCAGCCGGAGCTGGGTGAGGTCTTCAGTCTCTGCCATCCCGAACTTGGACCACAGCTTCCCACAGCAGTGTCACTGGCCCTGGGCTGCAAGAGGTATATACAGGAGGGGCTCAGGGCTTGGTTCTATCTCAAGAATGGCATGGCAGAGTAAGGACTGCCCAACACTTCACACGGTTACCTCTCTGTGGGCCTTTCTTTCCTCATCTGCTAGATAGTGCAGCCCAGGACGTTGTTAGGTTTAAACAAGAAAGTGTACATTAGGGCTGGAGAGAAGGCTCAGTGGTTAAAGATACATGCTTACAAAGTCTGCTAGCCTGTTTTATTCCCTAGTTCCCATGGAAAGTCAAACACACATGTGTCTGGAGTTTGTTTAGAGTCAGGAGGCCCTGGCATGGCCATACTCTCTCAAATAAATACATTAAAAATTTTGCTGGGTGTGGTGGCGCACACCTTTAATCCCAGCACTTTGGGAGGCAGAGGTAGGAGGATAGCCATGAGTTCAAGGCCACCCTGAGACTACATAATTGATTCCACGTCAGCCTGGGCCAAAGTGAGACCTTACCTCGAAAAAACAAAACAAAAATGTTTAACAAGCCAGGTGTGGTAGCACATGCCTTTAATGCCAGCACTCTGGAGGCAAAGGTAGGAGGATTACCAAGGTTTGGAAACCAGCCTGGGGCTACAGAGTGAATTCCAGGTCAGCCTGGGGGAGGGGAAAAACTAGCATTTAAAAAAAAAAAAAAGCTGGACTTGGTGGCAAACACCTTTAATCTCAGCACAGAGATAACAGGATCACCATGAGTTGAGGCCACCACCCTGAGACTACATAGTGAATTCCTGGTCAGCCTGGGCTAGAGTGAAAGCCTACCTCAAAAATAAATAAATAAATAAAAATTTTTAAAAGGTGAACATTAATCTCTCAACAGTCTCAGTTACATAGCAACTGTCTCTTAGTCCTAACCAGGCCAGGAATGTGTCCTTACCTGCCAATAGTGGAACACTTTTTCCTGAGGCTTTGCCTATGAAATCTAATTCCTTTATCTTATAGAATGACTAGTACAGCCAATGGGAAGCTTCATAACTTGTAAATCTACCTCAGTAACATTTCTCTTTCCTATCTCCCCAGCTTGTTTCCATGCTGATGTTGAACCCAGGGCTTGTGCATGCCTTTAAGCAGCATCTCCTCTGCCACCAAGCTACCAAGTCACATAGCTTGAAAGTGGCAAAAGTCTGGGTTGAGGGACGAAAATTTGGGTCCAAAGTGTAGCTATTTCCTCCACACTGCAACATTCCCTCCTTGAGGGAGGAGGAAGGCTTAAGAAGCGCACAGTTACAAGATTCCAAGGCCCTTGGACAAGTGTTAGCGAGAAGAGACTCGGTAGGGCTGCCTGCAAATTGAGCAGCTTTCTGAGTCTTCACTCATACTGGGTGGGCTTATCAGCCATGCGGCTGCGGTCCTGAAGGTGAAGATGACCCCAATAAACTCATTGGCTCAAGCTAGCCATGGGTGGGTGGTTTCTCTGGTGTGCTGCGGATGCCCTATCTGTCCATGGTCAGGAAAGCCTGTACTGTCCAGCCTTTCCGGCTTACGTGGGACCTGGAGAGTCGAACATGAGTCATTAAGCTTCGCAGACAAGTGCCTTAACCACTAAGCCATCTCTCCAGCCCTATCCAGCCTTTCTCAAGGTGGTCAAGACCTTGGGAAACCTCCTTCGGCTGCCGCACTGGTCTGGCTCACCACTTCTTTTGAGCAGCCCAGGCCCAGACTCCTGCGTTGAGAAAGTCTGTCCATCAGCACCTCTGGGTCGGATCTCCGGCCCTGCCCCAGCCCTCCGTCCCACCCGGGCCCCAAAGCAGGCTGCAGGGAACGAGCAGAAACACGGGGCTCGCACTCACGCCCTCGCAGGGTGTGGACAGTGGAGGTAAAGATCGGGACTACAGCAGGATCTGTGGGCGCAGGGGATGAAAGGCCACGGACCGCCCGGGCTGCAGTCGGCGCCACACTCTCCGGCCGGAAGCCGACGACCTGGGCAGTCCCGGCGGCCGCCTCCCGAGCAGCCCGGGTTCCGTCTCCCCCGCCCAGCGCATCGCCTCCGGGGCGGGGCCTCCTCCGGCACTTCTGATTGGTCAGAGGTGGGGCGGGGCCTCCTCCGGCGCTCCCTGATTAGTCCATATCCCGAAGCGGCAGTTTCAATGCGGGAGCGAATTCATGGGAAAGCTACAGCTGATTGGTTAACTGCTGACTGCGAGGGCGCTCGACCGATTTTTTTTTTTTCCATGGCTCCGATTGGTCAGCAGCACTGCGAATTTCAGCGCCTGAAGCGGCAGGTTGCTGACTGATGGCTGGTTGCGAGAGGCGCGCTTTCCCTTTTTTTTTTTTTTTTTAATTTGCAAGCAGAGAGAGAAGAGAGACAGAGAGGATGGGCGCGCCAGGGGCCCCAGCCGCAGCAAACTTTGTGCATCTGGTTTACTTGAGTAATGGGGAATGAACCCAGGACGTTAGGCCTTGCAGGCAAGCGCCTTAACCACTGAGCCACCTCTCCAGGCCTTGATATGAGGATTGTTTAAATTTAAAAAAAAAATTTTTTTTTTTACTTGAAAGACAGAGGGGTAGAGAAGGAGAGAATGGGCACACCAGGGCTTTCAGCCGCTGCAAACGAACTCCAGATGCTTGCGCCCCCTTGTGCATCTGGCTAACGTGGGTCCTGCGGAATCGAATCTGGGTCCTTTGGCTTTGCAGGCAAGTGCCTTTACTGCTAAACCATCCCTCCAGCCCCTTGTTTAAATGTTTTTATTATTTGCCTGTGGAGCGGCAGGAATACCCACCAAATAGGCAAATTCTCAGAAGGCAGTGAGGTGAGCAGTCTGTCTTCTACTGTTTACCATGAATGAAGTGAGATCTGTGTAGGAACCACTATGGGTCTCCTGGTCCTTGGAGGCCAGGGTTCTGTGTCAAGAGCCGGCTACCTGGGCAGAGAGTGCACACAGGGTCACAACTGGGCTTTATTTTAGTTTCCAATAAGATACAGGAGCAGTCCAGGCAAATATGTCACCTTAGATACACCAGAAGCACGCTCAATGGTCACTTGTACCCCAGCGAATGAACACACAGCAGCATGAGACTAAAGTGCTTTGCTAGACTTCTTGAGGAAAGTCTCTTTCGCGGTGGTATACGTAAGTGGCCCTCCACCCCCACCCTGGAGCCCCTGCCTGTGGGCTTCTGGGAGGGACCAGCAGTTTCTCTATACTCTATCTGTCCTACAAAGGCTTTATCAGCTAAACACTGCTTTTTCCAGACAACCAATACATTGGTGACTGCACCCTTCCCCACCGTGACCAGCAACAATCCCATCACTCAGCAGGAGTCCAAGTGAGACCAAACGTGCAGAGGGAGACTGGGGGCCAGGTGGTGGGAGGGTGGGAGCAGGTTTCCCCTGCTGTCTTGTGGCCGGCTGTAGTCGTTGGTACAGGGAGTAACCCACAGAATGGTGTCCAAGGGAGCTCGCAGCAAGGTGAAGGTGTGTTCAAGTTAGTGGAGCGGGGCCTGCAAGTCTCTCCGAGCAGGGTCAGAGGGAGGGCCCTCTTTTGTGTTGCGCCAACCTCCTCCCGTCATCCTGGGCAGCTCCTATCTCCACCATCCCTCCTTCTACATCCTTTAACCACCTGGACCCAACCAGTTCTCACCAAGAAACCAGGGCTAACCGGCCAAGGGCCGCAATGGCAAGAAAGGGAGGCAGGTCCCTTTCCAGCACGGTGCCAGCGGCTGCTCTGTCAGCACCACCTGTACCCCAACCCACACACCCTCTCCTGAGCTCCCCCCTCTGCTCTGGCTGGCTGTAGTGTCCCCACTCTCCTGCCTCATTCTAGAGCCTGGCCACAAAGTACAACTAAAAGACTCTGCAAGGGCCAAAGCACTAAAGCTGCCGGGCAGACTCAGTGTTTTGGGAAGCAGTCCAGTCATTTCCAGCATGGCCTCTCAGCAGGTGAGCTGGGGTGCCAAGGAGGCAGGTGTGCTCAGGCTGGAGAGGGCAAGGTCTGTCTGCTAGCCAGAGAGGCTCTAGTCAGTCATTCTGCAAGGCTACATCCAAGAGCCTGTCAAGTGCAGGGATGCTCAATCAATCAAGTGACCCTGGTAAGCTGACAGGGCCTCACACGACCTCCGGTGCCATGCTGCCTGGTTGTTGGAGATCTCCTTTGGGGTTTGAGCCAGAGGGTCTTCCTTCAGAAGTGGGGGATTAACTGGTGCTGAAGGGCTCAAAACAGTGCGAGACAGTGGGTACTTCCATTCTCTCTGCAGCGGCCAGGGACTGGAACCGATGGCAGGTGGGCAGTCCTGTCCCTTTCCATGCAGCCCTGCCCTGAGTGCCCACTATCTGCTGGGCTGCAGGTACTGATGTGTGAACATGTTAAGTTCACTGTCCAACCAGCCAGCTTTATTCCTGCAAAGACATGGTTACTTTGTACCCACAAGAGCCAGCGACAGGTGATACTAGCCTGTCTGCCATTGGTCCTGCTAAGGTCACATGCCTGGTAGACAGTGATAGGGCTGCAGCTGAAAGCCTGCAATCACAATCGCCCCTGGCTCTGCCCCCAGTGAGCCCGACATCAGAGGCGGGCAGGAAGCACAGGTCCCCACGTGCTGATGTGATCAGAGCCTGGTAGACAGGACTTAAGAGTACCTCTACCGTCAGCTGTGCTGTTGTGAAGTCTCCCACTTCCCAGAGGAAATGGGGCACAGGAAAGCAGAGGGAAGGAGCAGGACCTGAACTGAGGACCAGGCCCTTCCAAATGATCTCATTTCCAGCAAACTGCTAACGGAGGCATCATGATTCTTAGAGGCCACTAGAGACCTGGCTCCAATCCTGCCCTGCAGGTGGACACAGTGAAGCCATATCCATTTCCTGAGCTCAGAGAAGAACTGAATATGATGGAGGCAGTGGGTCTAACATGGAGCAAGAGACCCAATATGGAGTGCAGAGCCCGCTGCACCCCGAGTCCACTTGGTCATTACCTCTGAGACTCTAGACAAGTGACTTAGCTTCTGCTGGCATCGGTTTTCCAATTTAAATATTTTTAAAAGTTTATTTGAGAGAGAGGCAGAGAGAGAAAGAGAATGGGCACACCAGGGCCTTTAGCTATGGCGAACAAACTCCGGATGCATGTGCCACCTCTTGCACCTGGCTTCATATGGATACTGGGGAACTGAACCTGGGTCCTGTGGCTTTGCCGGCAAGCACCTTAACTGCTAAGCCATCTCTCCAACCCCACTTTTCCTATTTAGAAAGTGGGGCTAAATCAGGCGTGGTGGCACACACCTTTAATCCCAGCACTCTGGAGGTAGAGATAGGAGGATCACCATGAGTTCAAGGATACCCTGAGACTACATAGTGAATTCCAGGTCAACCTGAGCTAGAGTGAGACTCTACCTGGAAAAATAGGGGCTGGAGAGATGGCTTACTGGTTAAGGTGTTTGCCTGCAAAGCCTAAGGAACCAGGTTCGATTCCCCAGAACCCACATAGTCAGATGTGTATTGTGGTACATGTATCTGGAGATTGTTTGCAGTGGCTAGAGGTCCTAGTGCACCCATTCTCTCTATCTGCCTCTTTCTCTCACTCATAAATAAATAAATAAAATACTTTTTTAAAAAAGCATTCGCTTGCAAAGCTTGCCACAGCAGGTTCAATTCACTATCCACAAACGTAAAGCCAAAAGGGTATTAACTTGCAAAGGCAAGAAATCCTGGCAGGCATGCATGTATGCATGCACGCGCGTGCACACACACACACAAATATACAAAAGACGTAGTAAAAGAAAGGGGGCCACGAATGGTGGCGCACACCTTTAATCCCAGCACTTGGGAGGGTGAGGTAGGAGGATCACTGAGTTGGAGGCCAGCCTGGGCTATAGGTTACAAGGAAGGAAGGACGGAAGGACGGAAGGGAGGGAGGGAGGGAGGGAGGGGAGGGAGGGAAGGAGGGAGGGAGGGAGGGAGGGAGGGAAGGAAGGAAGGAAGGAAGGAAGGAAGGAAGGAAGGAAGGAAGGGAGGGAAGGACATGGCAAGCTCCCCCAGGAATATCAAAGACTGAGTGAGACAGCCTGTGTGAAGTGAAGTGCTGAGACCCTGCAGTTTGCAAGAACACCCCTCCCCCATGCACTGCAGTGTCACCTGCCCCAACTGCAGTCACCTTGAGAGCCATGCAGTGACACTACATCTGGCAAAAAACTAACACAAGTGAGCTAAACCCCACCTGAGAGGCTAGTGTCCACGCTCAAGGCAAAAGAGCAGCACCAGCAACCCCCTCTTGGCCAGGCCATCTCACCTGAGCAGTTTTGCTTTGCTCTGAAGAGAATCGAGAGCTTCGACTTTCTTGTTCATGGTGGCGATTTCCTGCTCTAGATTGTCCCGGGTGACGTCGACTTGCTGGCACAGATGAGCAAAGGTCCCAGACAGCTCCCTGAGAGAAACAAGGGCGGGACTAGCGGCACGTGGAGGTACAAGCAGGACACCTTCAGAGGTTGAATGGGCACAGGGCAGGGCAGCAGCTGGCTGGACTGCATCCTTGCTGGCAGCCCTCCCCTTCCCTAAGTCCCTTTTTGGCAGAATCATTCCTAATTCTCACACCAAAGCCACTGGGCATCACCACGGGAGGTCCAGCAGCGCACTGGATACCTGCCTTGGTCACAAGAAGCTAGGATTCAGATCCTGACTCCAGTGCTTATCATCATGAGTGGCAGGAACAAGGGAAGGGACTTGTTGCCAAGTCTCCATGTCCTCATTTAAGACAGCAGATATGATAAAGCAGTATCTAGCTCAGACTTAGAGCAGTAAGAAAAGTTACTGTACCCATTCTCTCCCTCTCCCTCTCTCTCTCTCTCTGCCTGTACTTGCTTCACAAATGTGATGACTTGTGTTCAGATTCCCCAACCCCCCCCCAAAAAAAAAAACAGTATCTGTCAGATGTTGTGGTGTATGCCTTTAGTCCCAGCACTTGGGACACTGAGCTAGGAGGACTGCTGTTAGTTCAAGGCCAGCCTAGGGCTACAGAGTGAGTTTCAGGTCAGCATGGGTTGAGGTGAGATCCTCCACAGAAAAAACAAAAACAGAGAAAAGGGATTCCCAGAACCCAAGTAAAGCTGAACATGGTAACGTAAGCATCTATCATCCCAGCACTTCTATGGCAAGACGGGATGAGGAAACAGGAGACTCCCCAGAAGCTCCAGGGCCAGCCAGTCTGGCATATGCAATAGTGAACAAAGGACCCTGCCTCAAACAGGGAAGAAGGTGAGAATCAACACCAGAGCTTGTTCTCTGACCCCCATGTGTGTGCTGTGGTATGTGTGACTCAAACACACAGATACAAAGACTAAAAAAGAGTGAGGGCTGGAGGAATGGCTCAGCAATTAAGGTGCTTGCCTGCAAAACCTAACACCCAGATTCAATTCCCCAGTACCCACATATAGCCAGATGCACCAAGTGGTGCATGTGTTGAGTTTGTTTGCAGTGGCTGGAGGCCCTGGCGTACCTATTTTGTCTCTTCTATTTCTCTCTACTTGCAAATAAATAAATAAAAATAATTAAACAGAGAGAGAGGAGCCAGGTATGGTGGCACATGCCTTTAATCCCAGCACTTGGGAGGCAGAGGTAGGAGGATTGCTGAGAGTTTGAAGCTACCCTGAATAGTGAATTCCAGGTCAGCCTGGACTAGAGTGAAACCCTACCTTGAAAAAAAAAAAGAAAGAGAGTGCAGGAGAGAAAGATGCCATAACAGCCACTCCTGAGCTTTGATGATGCACTGACAAGTCCTCTGTCCTATGTAATGCTGTGACCATGCAGCAATCCAGGACCTCACAACTCTATCCACAGCCCATGCCTTTCAATGTAACCTTTAACAGCTCCTCATGTTCCCATTTCTTCCAAGCTTGGGTCACCAGAAGCCTATATGGCCTTAGCCAAGGACAGAAGGAGTATCTCAAATCTCTCTGCCATCCCTGCCCTCAAAAGCTGGAATTATGCCAGGCATGGTGGCACACGCTTTAATCCCAGTACTTGGGAGGCAGAGGCAGGAGGATTGCTGTAAGTTCGAGGTCACGGTCATGCTGAGACTACATAGTGAATTCGAGGTCAGCTGGGCTAAAGCAAGACCCTACCTCAAACAATTAAAAAAAAAAAAAAAAGATGGAATTACATAGTCAATGGCCCATGATGCTCAAGACATAGGGATTTCTCAGGTCAGGCTAAAACTGGGGTGAGCCCATCCAGCAAGGAGTCCTCCCGCAGGGTCCTGGGGCCACTCACTGCTGGACCTGGTGGCTGCAGTTGGAGCCCGTGTAGCTGATGATGAGTTGTAGCTTCTCACTGGCATACTCCACAAACTGCCGCTTGAAGGCCCTCTCCTTGGCCTTGGTGGTCCAGGTCAGGCGCTCATAGACGTAGAGGAGGCCGTACAGTCCAAAGGAGAGGGCGATGAGCCGCCAGCCCACTGCTTTCCACACCTGCAGGGGCACACAGTCAGCTTGGGTCAGGGCTCTGTGTGAACCCACCTCCCCAGGGGCCTGTCACTCACAGGATTGCTCTGAGAGCCCCAGCAAAGGTATCTTTGGACTTCTACTAAAAGCCCATCTTTCAGCATCTGTGTTGACCCCCCCCCCCCCCCCGAAGCCCGGAACCATCTCCAGTTGGAAATGAAGGAAACTGAGTGTTGACTACATAACATGACATGTAGAGTCCTGACCTAGGTGAACAGGAGATTTTGCAGTCCTGGTGATGGAACATGGGGCTCTGTTCATGCTAGACAAGCCCTCTACCACTGAGATACAGCCCCAGGCCTGTAAGCAGTCTTCTGAAACACTGGGGTGTTCTGAGAGGCAGTACCTTATTCTAATGACAATGAGAAACGGAATTCAGCATCCCCTCAGAACTGGCTCAAGGGAGTATGGTTTTAGTCATAGCATGGGGCTTAGAGCTGAGCACCAAGGCTCTGGTATTGCCTGTCATCCTGGTTTTTTGAACTTGGGCCAGTTTCTTTCTTCCTTTTTTTTTTTTTTTTTTTTTCCCAAATGTGAGACAGAGACTCATGAAGCCCAGGTTAACCTCAAACTTGCTTTGTAGTACAGATAACCTTGAACTTCTAATCCTCTTGCCTCCACCTCCCCAGTGCTGGGGTTACAGATCAGCAAACCATCACATCCTGTTTTATGTGGTGCTGCTGGGGATTGAACCAGGGCTGAGTGCATGCTAGACAACACTTGACATTTGAGCTACATCCACAACCTGGGCCAGGTTCTTTAGAGTGGGTTATTCATTCACAAAAAAGGCACATGGCCCAGGCACAATGCACAGGGTCATGCGGGACAGTGTAGGGCAGCTCATGATCTAGGACACTGTGGAAGTCACCCAGCATGCTAGTGGCAGCCTGCGGGAGGGGTCCTCAGCTGCCCCATCCTGCACTACATGCTGGGAAAGCAGTTCTGGCAGTGTTCGTGAGCCACCCTCTGCCACTGTTCTATCTCCCCACCATATACAAGGGCAGGAGAACTCGGGCAAAGCCTCAAAGAAATCGCAGGCACAGGAGACTGTGGCTGCAATGCAGTGTATCTTCACTCGGGATGTGATGTGAAGCACCTCTCAAGACCAGAAGGCAACCTGCTACCCTACCCAGGCCTGGGGTTCAGGATATAAAACCAGAAGGAAGGACAGGAGGGTTCTAGACCCAACTGGGCCTCTTGTCTCTTAATCCTTTACAAGGTCCGTTGTTTCCTCGTGCACAACCAAGGACACCCTCTCATTCCCACTTCTCTAGAGCCCAAGCCGTCAGTGCCGTAGGTCCTTCCTTACCTGCCTGGAGCACAGCCCTCTTGGAAGAGGAACATGCTGGAGTCAGATAAGGAAGGCTTCAGGCTCTAGCTCTGTGTTTTTGGCAAGCCACATCTAAGAAATGGGAACACTGCTATCTACCTAAACATTAGTTGAGTGAGGCTTAAATGGGACTTTATATATATATATATATATGTGAAAGGGCTCAGGTCGCACAGCATCTCTGGACAAAAAACAGTCACTGAGCCCCTTGGGCTCCTCCCTCCTTCCCGAGCAGGACTTGTCACTGACCACTCCTCCAACCACGAGAATGCCCATAGAGGTCCTGGATGTCAGAGAGGCCAGGCCAGTAACCATAGAGACCATGAGCTCCTCCTGGGTGAGCGAGCCCTGAGGCAGCGGGGGCATGCTGGGGTTGGCAGGCGTCAGGGGGACGGGACGCTGAACCTGAGAGGAGAGAGGACACAGCAGTGAGAAGAATGCGGCAGGCTCTTGTTCAAGACCCTCAAGGCCAGGGGAGCTGGGAAGAGACACAAAGGACAGCTCCTCTGTTTCCAAGAGGCAAAGAGAGCAAATGCGCTTCTCTATGCAGCACAGGTGGATTTCTGCTTCCTACGAGACCAGCCAGCCTGGGTGAGCACTATGCGATGCCACAGAATGTGAGCCGTGACCATCCACGCAGATGGCAGCATAGGATGGGTATCAAAAGCAGTAATTCAAGTCTTTTGTTTTCTGGGTGGGTTTTTTTTTTTTTGGGGGGGGGGGTTCGAAGCAGGCTTTCACTCTAGCCCAGGCTGACCTGGAATTCCCTATGTAGTCTCAGGGTGGCCTTGAACTCATGGTGATCCTCCTACCTCTGCCTCCCGAGTATTGGGATTAAAGGCGTGTGCCATCACACTCGGCATTTTTTTTTTTTTTTTTTTTTTTTTCTCTTTTTGAGGTAGGGTTTCATTCTAGCTCAGGCTGACTGAAATTAGTCTCAGAGTAGTAGGCTTGAACTCATGGCAATCCTCTTGCCTCTGCCTCCCAAGTACTAGGATTAAAGGCATGCGCCACCATGCCTAGCTTTTGTTGTTGTTGTTGTTGTTTTGAGGCAGGGTCTCACTCTAGCACAGGATAACCTGGACTTCACTATGTAATCTCAGCGTGGCCTCAAACTCACAGCAATCCTCCTACCCCAGCCTCCCAAGCGCTGGGGCTAAAGGCATGCGCCACCACGCCTGGCAAAAATCTAAATTTTAAAGTGGTGGCATATAAATGAATATTTTAAAATACCCCTCTCTTTTTTTTTTTTTTTTTGGCATGGTGGTAAGGATCAAATTCAGGGCTTCTTATATACCAGGCAAACATTCTAACACTGAGCTACACCCAGCCTCAAAGTCATCTGTTTTTATCATACTTACTTTCACGTGTACTTAAAAAAAACAAAACAGCATTTGTAATTAGGACAAAGGCAGTTGACAAATGGCAACAATGCTGATGGTAATGCACCATGGTGGTACACACAATGTCTGCCTGAGAGACCCCTGCTGGAGACCAGTTACATGTCCAGTGGCAAGGTCCAGACTGACTTCCCATGATGCCCTGGGGAGAGGAGCTTCGCTTGCCTGGTCATTGTAGCCCATCAAGGCCCGGCGGCTGTTCTTGGGGCCCAGGAACCTGTTCACCAGCATAGTCCATCCAAGAGAAAAGTGGAACTCAATGTCCTCTTGAAAGTCAGCACACAGCTTGTCACAGTTCAGGTCGTAGCTGAGGGAAAAGCACTGGCGGGGGACCAGCAAGTCTATCTGATTCCGCACAGACATGGGAAGGAGGGGCTTCAAGCCATCTGTCAGGGACACAAACAGGGAGAAAGCACATCAGCTCCAGCTTCTGTCACTAGGGCCAAGCCTCAGGAACAACAGCCATGCCAGCTACTGCCCAAATACCAAACCATGGCAGCTCAGCCAGTGGGACCAGGCAGGCCACCTCCCTGCCGGGCTGTGCAGCCCAAATTCTCAACTGGTAATGGGGCCAATGGCAACTCGGGATGGGTTCCTCCAGTCCATATTTAGCATGAACTCCTAACACCCGCCCACAACCTAAAGGTAACAAGTTAAATCACCCAAAGTGACAGACGAGGAAAGGGTCCCAGGGCCCAAGCCCCAAGTTTCCCTTTGGCACTAACCTATCATGTCCTGCTGCATGGTCTGCAGGGAGCTGCTGATGGCCGTGGAACAGCGATCTGACAAGTTCCGGCCCAGGCCTTCCTCTATGTGGCGGTGCAGTTCCTGCCAGCAGGAAAGGAAGGTTAAGGGAAGCGTCGCCCCATCAACAACTGCTGAGGCTGCTCAGCCAGGAAGCTAGGTGACCAAGGGAGGCAGAGGAAGCCTGGCTTTCATTTCCACTGAGGGCCTGAAGGAGACCAGATGGGGCTGAGCTGCTGTCTCCATGGTGACTCCAAGACTCACATTCTTATAAACCTTGAGGACGACTGGGGACGGGTGGAAATCCATCTGGTAGTCGTCGACCAGCACAGAGAGGCGCCTGATCTCCTCAGCCATGGCGGTCGATACCTGCAGCAAGGGAAGCATGCTGTTGAGCATCGGGAGGAACATGCTCTCCTTGTGCAGTGTGAGAGCTTCTGGCACTTGCTTGCAAACACCTAGCTGATCAGTAGAAGCCCAGAGGAAGGAGACGGCTGAGAGACACAGAATGGAGCCCAAAGGGAAGTTCTGCATTTTTGAATCAAAGCCACAATTTCCTCCCAGGAAGCATAGAAAACCCAAGGATGTCTGACTTGACAGTGAATCCAAATCTCCTCAGAGTCCCTCTAGTTTCTCACCTGCCTTTCCACTTCCTCTGTGATCTGTTTGATTCGCAGTTTGTAGTCTTGTGCCAAGAGCTCCAGCTGCTTGTCAATAAATCTCAGCCGGTCTTGCCGCTCTTCCCGCATCTCCAGGCAGTAAACACTGAGGGCAGAGAATGCTGGTCAGAAGATTCATGTCACCACTTGACTAAGCCGAGGAACAACAGGGGACACCGGGGGCCCACCTGCACCACTGCCATCCTGACTGGAGAGTCATACACATACACAGAGGCACGACTTCTACTTCCCAGACAGGAGACAGCCTCTCCTCAGTTTTACATTAAGACAAAGAGGGGCTGGAGCAATGGCTGAGCGGTTAAGGCATTTGCCTACAAAGCCAAAGGACCCCGGTTCAATTCCCCAGGACCTGCAAAAGCCAGATAGATACATGGGGGGGGGCACGTGTCTGGAGTTCATTTGCAGCAGCTGAAGACCCTGACATGCCTATTCTCATTCTCTCTCTCTCTCTCTCTCTCAGATAAATAAAATATATTTAAACAAGAACAACAACAAAAAAAGGACAAAGAGATGTGGAGGCTGGAGAGTTAGCACAGACTAATGACCAGGGTTTGACTCCCCAGTACCCATGCAAAGCCAGATGCACAAAATGTCATATGCATCTGGAATTCATTTGCAGTGGCTGGGGGCCCTGGCACTCCTATTCTCTCTGTTTCTCTTTCCTTCTTTCTCTCTCTCTCTCTCTCTCTCTCTGCTTGAAAACATATATAAAACATGAAGAGATGGGTACCAGAGAAGAGGACGCTAAAGGAGAGTTAGAAAAGATTCTGGCTAGCCAGGTGCGGTGGTGCACATCTTCAATCCCTGCACTCAGGACACTGAGGTAGGAGGATGGCCAGGAGTTTGAAGCCAACCTGGTAAGTTTCAGACAACCTGGGCTGGACTGAGGTCCTGCCTTGAAAAAACAAACCAACAAACAAAATATAAAATGCTTTGCTATGGGACCACAGAGATTGTTCAGTGGTTAAAGGCACTTGCTTACAAAGCCTGACACCCTGGGTTCAATTCCCCAGTACCAACGTAAAGCCAGATGCACAAAGTGGCACATGAGTCTGAAGTTCCTTTGCAGTGGCAGGATGCCCTGGCAGTCCCATGCTTTCTCTCTTTCTGCTTGCAAATAAACATATATTTTTATAATCAAAAACAAGTGACTGCATATGTACCCCATTGGTAGTACTGGCTTGCCATGCACAAAGCCCGGGGTTTGAACCCCAGCATCGTATAAATTGGGCATGGTGGAACATGCCTACAACTCCAGCACATAGGAGGATCAAGGTCATCCTCAGCTATAATAGCGAATTTGAGGCCAGCCTGCACTACATGAGATCCTGTCTCAAAAATAAAAATAAATAGCCAGTGTGGTGGCTTGATTCAAGTGTCCCCATTAACTTAGGTGAACGCTAAGTTCCCAGCTGATGGAGATTTGGGAATTAACACCTCCTGGAAGCAGTGTATTGTTGGGGGCGGGCTTATGGGTGTTATCGCCAGTGTCCCCTTGCCAGTGTTTGACACACTCTCCTGTTCCTGTTGTCCATCTTATGTCGGCCAGGGGGTGATGACCACCCTCTGCTCATGCCATCGTTTTCCCCTGCCATCGTGGACCTTCCCCTTGAGCCTGTAAGCCAAAATAAATCTCTTTTTTCCCCATAAGCTGCTCTGGTTGGGTGATTTCTACCAGCAAGGCAAACCTGACTACAACAGCCGGGCATGGTGGTACATGCCTTTAATTCTAGGAAGGCAGAGGTAAAAGGATCATCATGAGTTTGAGGCCACCCTGAGACTACACAGTGAATTCCAAGTCAGCCTGGGCTAGAATGAGACTCTACCTCAAAACACCATAAATAAATAAATAAATAATAATTTAAAGAATACCAATAAGACCAAGCTAGGGTTGTGGCTCAGTAGTAAAGTGCTTGCCTAGCATGCTGAGGCCCTGGGTTTGATCCCTAACACCAGGAGCTAGGACAGCTCAGCAGTTAAAAGATCTTGCTTGCAAAGCCTGCCAACACAGGTTCAATTTATCAGCACCCACATCAAACCATTCATAGGTCAGACTCATGTGCAGTAGTAGGAGACCTTGTCTCAAAGAAGGTGGTGCATAAGCAACCCCTCTGACCTATACACACACACACACATAATAAAATTCAAGAAACAGGGCTGGAGAGATGGCTTAGCGGTTAAGGC
The DNA here is from genome assembly GCA_036346955.1 of Dipus sagitta. Taxonomy (NCBI): domain Eukaryota; kingdom Metazoa; phylum Chordata; class Mammalia; order Rodentia; family Dipodidae; genus Dipus; species Dipus sagitta. The sequence continues at coordinate 126,554,254 of CM070773.1, forward strand.
GCTTTCCTGCAAAGCCTAAGAACCCATATTCAATTCCCCAGTACCCATGTAAGCCAAACATGCATCTGGAATTTGTTTGCAGTGGCTGGAGGCCCTGGTGCACCCATTCTCCCTCTATCCAACTCTTTTTCTCTCAAATATAAAAATAAAAAAATTAGGATTGGAGAGATGGCTTAGCAGTTAAAGTTGCTTGCCTGCAAAGCCCAAGAAACCTAGATTTGATTCCCCAGGACCCACATAAGCCAGGTATACAAGGTGGTGCATGCGTCTAGAATTCATTTGCAGTGGCTGGAGGTCCTGGTGTGCCCACTCTATCTCTATCTGCCTCTCTCTCTCTCTCTCTGCTTCTTTCTTTCCCTCTCAACTTAATAAATAAAAAATCTTTTGAAAATAAAATGTTTACAAAACACCAAGAAACAAAAAGCAGAACAACAACAACAACAAAAAAAAACTGCTCAGATAACCTACTTTTTTGGATAATAGCACACCCAGAAGCCATAGACTGTTACTAGAAAAATTTCAGTGTCAGGGATGGGATACCTTCCATTGAGTTGTTGGCCAGGGAGGTCCCTGGTGCCTCTAAAACATTACAGGCTATTGCCAAGGCTCTTGGTTTCCCACCAGGAATAGATGATAAGACCCTATTACTGAATACTACACATGACTGGGCTGCAAGGTCACAGAGAAATCTTGCTGGAGCTGAGCTGAAAACCTTCTCCTTGTAGACCAGCTGATAGGAAGCTGGAAAAAGCTGCATTGCATGCAGCCTTATGGGAGACAGAAGCCATCAGTGGCGAAAGCAGTGGACACTGCAAGCTTCGTTTGGCCAGCCAGGCCAAATGAGCCAATGGGTGCAATAGTGGCATGTCTGTTATGTGGGAAATCAACTGCTCTATAATTGGACTGGAGGTCTGCTCTATCAAAGGGGTTACATGCCTGGTACTGAAAACCTAATCAAAAGCCTATGGTGGGAGAGGTCATGAGCACTAGGAGTGTAACACCTGCTATTATCTGGCTAAATGCATATATTATGTTCACCAAACTGCCTTATAAACACCTTACTTAATATTCATACTCATATATTCATGCTACTCTCACTTTTGGTTAGAAAAGTTTCTCTTTTCAGATGGTGGTGACTACTGGGATGACCCAAAAGGCACCATAGTGCTGAGAAGACGTGCTGGAGGAGTATCCAGCACTGAAACATCTCTATCACACCCTCCAAGGCTCAGGGTCCATTGTGGAATAGGTAGTAGAAAGAACATAAGAGCCAAAGGAAAGTTAGGACTGCTTACAATGCAGTCGACCAGAGAGAAATTGGCCTTGATATCCATGACCTCACAGTGCCTAACTCCACCTTCACAAGACCCTCATAACAGCAGGAAAAGATGACGACATCAAAATAAAAGAGAGACTAATGAAGAGAGGGAGGGGATATGATGGAGTATGGATTTGTGAAGGGGAAAGTGGGGGAGGGGAGGGAATGATTATGGTTTGCTTTCTATAAGTATGGAAGCTGTCAATGAAAAGGAAAAAAAACAACTGTTCAGGCTGTGAACACAGTACCTTTGCAAGGGCCAAAGCCTCTAACACAGCGGACCTCACAGCCCCGGCTGAGTGAGACAATCAGGCACCCAGCAACCCTCCTCACCAGGCTGACTAGGTGGCTCTACCATGAGCTGGGTGGGAACCCACAGACTCAGCTCACCATTAGACATCTGGCAGAGTGCGGGCAGCACCACCATTTCCCAGCACCCCCTCTGCCTGTCCTGGGCTCTCACCGCTGCTCCTGAGCCGCGATGTGCAAAGAGTCCATGATGAGGCGAATGGCCTCTGCGATCTGCTTGGCCCGGACTGTGTGCTGCTCAAATTTGGTCTTCACAGCAGACTGGGAGATACACTCCTGGAACAGACAGAGGTGCTGAGAGAGGTAGGAGCCAGCAGGGTCTACAGCCAATGGCCAGGCTCTTTCATTCCTGAGGAGAGAGCCAGAGAGCTTGGAAGGGACAGAATCACCACATACCAGAATCAAAGACTTACTTCAAATCTCCTCTCAAAATTCTGAAACTCAAGCATCCTCACTTGAAAGCCTTCTGCAAGAGCGCCCCCTAGGAGAATCACACTGTCAGCAGGAAATAGCTTGGAAGGAGAGGAAAATGAGTAATTCCCCCACATCCTTTACTTCTCTCATTCTGCCACCAAATACCTAATAACAAGCAACTGAAGGAAGGATTTATTGCTTGGCAACATGAGATATGACACCTCATGGCAGGGAGGGTACGGTGGCTTGCTCACATCTCATCAGGCCAAGAAGCAAAGGGGACTACGGGAGCTCAGCGGGCTTTCTCCTGTCTCTCCTGTGCCACCCACATTCAAGGAAGACCTTCACCCCTCAGTTAGATCTCTGGGGACGTCCTTACAGACACACTGGAAGTTGCCTCCCAGGGTATTCTAAAGCCGGGCAAGGAGACACGCATGCAGATAGGCAGGAATGTGGCTGGCACAGGTTAGAGAGCCAGGGCTTCTCCCTCCAGATTCTGCTCCCCAGAATCATTTCCACTGACTGACTCAGCAAGAGACCCAACACCTCAAACACGCAGAACAAGGAGCGGCGTGTCTGCTCCAAGAGTTACCTCCTTCCGGCATGCCCTGGGCTTTCTGGATCCTGGCATTGAGTACCTCCTTGGCAGACACAAAGAAGATTCGGTCCCCAGCCTGAGCTCGATCCACCACACCCAGCTCATCCACCAGGAAGCCAGTGCAACGCTCCATGTGCTGCCGCCGCACCTGCACTCCAGGCAGACGGGTGTGTGAGCAGGGTGGGGTGCACAGCCCTACTGTTTTATTTTAATGGGTAGTACATCACATGGTAGAACATCCAATAGGCATAAATACATTCACAGTGAAAGGTTACCAACTATCCCTGCTCTAGCCACAACTTTCCCAAAAGCCAATGTCCTGGGAGTTTCTGAGGCATAGCCAGCCAAGGCCATTGCAGGCATACACAAGCAGAATGCTTAAATAGGCCCCACACTGCCTCAGGTTAAGAGTATACTTTAACCCCAGCACTAGGGAGGCAGAGGTAGGAGGATCACCATGAGTTCAAGGCTACTCTGAGACTACATAGTGAATTCCAAGTCAGTTTGAGCTAGAGTGAGACCCTACCTCAGGACAAAAAAAAAAAAAATCAAAGCAATAGCAGTTACTCACAGACCCTAACCATTGAGCATACTTGGTTTTCTGAGTTCTAACTCAGAAACTATAACTTTTGCCGGGTGTGGTGGCACACGCCTTTAATCCCAGCACTTCGGAGGCAGAGGTAGGAGGATCACCATGAGTTCAAAGCCACCTTGAGACTACACAGTGCATTCCAGGTCAGCCTGAGCTAGAGTGAGAAACCCCTACCTTGAAAAACAACAACAACAAAAAAGTATAACTTCTTTTCTCCTTTTTTTTCCCATTTTTTTCCTCTTATTTGGATGCCCTGAAGTAGCATACTTGCCATGACACTTTGGGGTTGTAGTTTGCGGAGATTTTTGGTGTTTTTTTTGGGGGGGGGGTTTTCGAGGTAGGGTCTCACTGTAGCCTAGGCTGACCTGGAATTCACTATGTAGTCTCAGGGTGGCCTCCAACTCACAGTGATTCTCCTACTTGTGTGCCACCATGCTTGGCAATGACACTTTGGGGTTTTTCTTTTGTTTTAGAGAAAATAGTTGGTTTTATTTTCCTATTTTAACTTATTTATTAGAAAGCAGAGGAAGACAGAGAGAGAGAGAGGCTTTAAAGGCAAGTGCCTTAACTGTTGAGCCATGTCTCCAATCCAACTTTGGGGTTTTTACACTCCCCCCTGCCCCAGTACATCTCCTTCATCATTCATAAAAACAAAACAAATAAAATAAAATAAAATAGATGTATCAACATGGTACAGATGCTCTTCAGACCCAAGGGAAACTCAAGGAGAGAAAAGCAAATGGGAGGGGAAGAGTATAATCAAAGCCACCAGAAGATGCCACAGGGAACACGTGGCCGCCCAGGAGAGCACGAGGCAGCCCTGGGTAGACCTGCCACCCATAGGCACCCACCTCCTCCATGTACTCAGGCTCCGAGGCAGATGCATCCCAGCGGTTGTTCAGAATAAAGATGTTGGGCCGGGAAAGACGCTCGCTCACCTTGTGGAAGAACTGCTTCTCCTAGACAAGGACAGGACCTTGGGGTGGAGGAACAGCTGTGCGAGCCCAGGCCCCACCAGCCACCTGCCCAACCAAGCCAGGAAGAAGGGGGAGGAGCAGTTACCGTCTGCATTAGCGTGGACTCCGAGTTGGCCACCAGCACAAACACATCAGCATCCAGGCAAAACTTGTCAATCCAGCTGTCCAGCTCTGTGGTGACATCAATCCCAGGGCTAGTGGTGATGGGTAAATCAATGTCGTTAGGCACAGAGAATGAGCCCATTTTTCTGCTGTGGACCAGCACTGGGACTTGTGAAGCAGCAAGGCAGCAGAGAGAAAGCAGGGAGGGAGGAAACCAGGCGCAGCCCTCACCAGGGAGTCTCACTTCCCACCTCATACCCCTTCAGATTGCTAGAAGGTGTGGGGCTTTTGTTTTTTAATATATTTATTTATTTATTTGAGAGAGAGAGAGAGAGGGAGAATGGGCACACCAGGATCTCCAGCCACTGCAAACAAACTCCAGATGCATGCGCCCTCTTGTGCATTTGGCTTTCGTGGGTCCTGGAGAATCACACCGGGATCCTTTGGCTTTGCAGACAAACACCTTAACCACTAAGCCATCTCTCCAGCCCTGTTTGTTTTTCGTAGTAGGGTCTCACTTAGACCAGGTTGACCTGAAACTCTGTAGTCCCAGGTTGGCCCTGAACTCAGAGCAATACTACCTCTGCCTCCTGAGTGCTGGGATTAAAGGTGTGAGCCATGGCCAGAGAGATGGCTTAGTGGTTAAGGAGCTTGTCTGAGAAGCCTAAGGACTCATGTTCAACTCTCTGGGTCCCACATAAGCCAGATGCACCGTGATGCAAGTGCGCAAGATTTCACATGCACACAAGTTGGCACATGCATCTGGAGTTTGACTGCAGTGGCTAGAGGCCCACCAATCCCCCCCCTCGCCTCCCTCCCCTCCCCCACCACCGGCTCTCTTGCATTTAAAAGACAGAAAAGAAAGAAAGGAAGGCCAGACTGTTGGGCTTGCCTCAAAAAAATAGTATGAACTACCACACCCAGCTTTGGGTTTTTTTTTTTTTCCAAGGCAACTGTATCTATTGCTTTTAAAGTTTTTTTTGTTTGTTTATTTGTTTATTTGTTTTTTTTTTAAGAGAGAGAAAGAGGCAGGGAGAGAGAGAGAGGGAGAGAATGGGCATACCAAGGCCTCCAGCCACTGCAAACGAACTCCAGATGCATGCGTCCCCTTGTGCATCTGGCTTACAAGGGTCCTGGAGAATTGAACTGGGATCCTTTGGCTTTGTAGGCAAATGCCTTAACCACTAAGCCATCCCTCCAGCCCCATCTATTGCTTTTATAAAAATATAGTAAGTTGTCATTCTACTTCAGAGATACAAGTTTTGTCTTTCTCTCTTTTTCCTTCTTTCTCTCTTTCTTTCTTTCCTTTCTTTCTACAGGGTTTCCTATAGCCCAGGCTGGCCTAGAAGTGGTTGTAATTGATGAGCCCCTGACCCTCTAGCTTCCACCTCCCAAGGGCTAGGATTACAGGTATGCACCACCCTTGCCAGCTTCCAAGCTTGGTATATCTGTGCATTCAAGACACTCTATAGTATGTCATTTCCTGGCATAGGTGTAATGTGTCCACAAAGCAGAGGAAACGTGTTCCTCCAAGGATCAAATACCCCGCTGTGTGCATTTCCTCCTCGACGCTCACAGTAGCTCTAGGCTGAGGTGCAGGACCACCAACCCACTTCTGACCACCTCTCCTATCTCTCCAACAGCCCACTCCTGTGCAAGATTGCACATCTGCAGGGTACTGATGCCAATGAGCATGATAACCAGACCCTGGAGGAAAGCCAAGATGCAGGAGAACTTGGTTCAATTGTCTGAAAGGCCTCAATACTTAAGCAGTGCAAAGTTAGGACAAAGGGGCATGGGGCCTGGATCACTCAGAAATGGTGTCGTGGTGCCCCAGATTGCACTGCCTAGGGAAGTTTCTTACCTGTCCATCAGCACGAGGTCATCCTTCAGAAGTGGGCACTTGGAGTTGGGCCACATCACGCTCACCAGGCTGCCAGCATGCAGCTGCTCATCCTGGTGGAGGGCGTGGGCTAGCTGGTTCACAGTCTGAAAGTGAAGGAGAGAAAGAAAGATGAGGCCAGGCAAAGCCACCCTCCGTGAGATTTCCTGTGCCACTTGCCATGGCACAGGCCTAGGTTGGCCACCCGATCACGGGAGTTATCAGTAAGGAGCAGCCCTCTGCATACCCCTCACCCTGATGTCATCCTGAAGCTGAATCTGCTGCAGTGATTAATTCCTTATGAATCAAAATGCACACCTCAGAGCACCTGGCTCCAAGCCAGAATGCTGCTCCCTCTCGGGTGTGAGAGTCCCAGAGGGCAACAGAACCCGCTCCCTGGCAGCAACCCCAGAAGAGCAGCGTGTGCTCACCTCTCTCCTAGTGCTCAGGTCAACAGCCTGCACAGTCTTGACAAGGCCAGCAGGGCCCTTGTTCTCACTGCTCCACCCTTGCGACCCTCCCAAATGTTCTCGCATCCTCCAAAAGTTCATGAGCACGGAGGCTGAGTCAGTGCTGTCACGTGGAGGTGCTGGGTGGCCCAAGCCAACTGCACCCACTAGAACACAAAACAGGCAGCTGGTACCCACCTTGACGCTCCTCTTCTCCTCTGAGCCTTCAGTGAGGAGGAAGGCCTCATGGCCCTCGGTACCCCCGACCCGGAGAAAGCAATTGGTGGTATGGCCGATTCCGGAGGGCAGAACTTTGTCCCAGAGCATGGCGTTGATCACTGTGCTCTTCCCATTGCTTGTCCTAGAGGAAACAACAGCTGTGAGCAGAGCCGCCAGCAGCCACCATGCAGTGACCAGCCCGGGGGCCATAGTCTTGTTCTCTGCAATGTCAGTGGTGCCCAGACAGCACCGAGAAGGCCCCGGTGGGTGGGTTGTTGGTTTCAAGGTAGGGTCTCACTCTAGCCTAGGCTGACCTAGAACTCATGGTGATCCTCCTACCTCTGCCCCCTGAGTGCTGGGATTAAACGTGTGCGCCACCATGCCTGTCTGACCTCGGTGGTAATTTTTTTGTTTTCCTTTTTGGATTTTTCAAAATAGGGTCTCACTCTAGCCCAGGCTGACCTGGAACTCACTCTGTATTACCAGGCTGGTCTCGAACTCACAGTGATCCTCCTACCTCTGCCTCCTAAATGCTGGGATTAAAGGTGTGGGCCACTTCACCCGGCCCCTGTGTCTTTTAAAATGGTCAGGTAAAGGCAGCTGTGAGTTGGAGGCCACCCTGAGACTACAGAGTGAATTCCAGGTCAGCCTGACCTACAGTGAGAGCCTACCTCAGAAAACCAAAGTCAGGTAAACATGCCTCAGTCTGAGACAGTCACGTGCTCAGGTTCATCATGCCAGACCAATCTGCAAAGGGGCTGTGCGCAGTGTGGAGCAGGTACAGACACAAAACCTTCCCTCAGAGGTCAGCTGCTTCTCAGTCAGGATACAACCTGCTCCTCCTTGAACCATGAACCCTACCCCAGAGGCTGTCATCTGTGCACAAACGACCTCAGAGAAGTGAACCCATGTCCTGTTGCCCAGACTGGGCCTGCCATGCTGTTCTTTGCCTATTATGCCCCTCCTCACATGTGATTCCCACATTTCAGACCCACCAGTGACAGGCTAAAGGGAAGGATCCTTTGCATTCCACCCACCACACCCTTTTCCTAGACTCCTGCAAACTGCTCTACCCAGAAGACTCATCCGCTTCTGGTTTCAGTGCTAAACATTTGTTCACTGTGCATGCCACACCGCTTCAGAGCCACCAGCCTTCCCTATACCCGGTGAGATCGGCAGCTAGGCACTCGGGTGAGGGCAAGGGCACACCATCCAGGAAAGGACGAAGATGATGAGAGCACACCTAGGTCACAGGTCATCAGGATGGGACTCAAGAAGGCACAGTGCCCACTCTCTAGGCTGCAATTCCTTGCTTAGCATCTAGCTTGTCTGGGGATCTTTTCGCCTGCACAGGACTTTAAAGTGCCTATTATACCTCACAGCATAATAGGGAGAGTCAGCTACAACTATAAAACTCTTCGAAGGAAACAGAGGGGGAGGGGCTGGAGAGATAGCTCAGCCATTAAAGGCACTTGTTTGCAAAGCCTATCAGCCCAGGTTCAATTCCCCAGGACCCACGTTAAGCAAGATGCACAAAGTGGCACATGCTTCTGGAGTTTGTTTGCAATGGCAAAAGATCCCACTGTGCCCATACCCTCTCTTTTTTCCTCTTTACCTCTGCTTGCAAATAAATAAAAATATTTTAAAAGCCAGGCACTGTGCTGCATGCCTTTAATCCCAGTACTTGTGAGGCAGAGGGAGAAGGATCACTGTGAGTTTGAGGCCAGCCTTTTCAAAACAGAAAATGGGGAAAGTTTCACAGCCAGTGCTGAATTGGACCTGGTAATTATTGCTTGAATAAGACACCAAAGAACAAGTAAAATGGGTAAAATAGAAAAATTAGATGCATCAGTATAAAGAACCATGCACCAAAGCAACCTACGGAATGGGAGAAATATTTAAACACAGAATATATTGAAAAATTCTCATAGCTCAACAGTGAAAACAGCCTCATTAACAAAGAGGCAAAGGACTTGCACAGACATTTCTCCCCAGATTCATAAAAGGCCATTAACACCAGAAAGCAGCTCAGCAAGCATCGCCAGCACAAGGGAGGGCAACTGGAACCACAAGGGGAGCCCAACACGGTGGTCCCCGCACTGAGCTGGGGTGGCAAGATCACCTGAGGCCAGAGTTGAACACCAGCCTGGGAAGCATAGTGAGACCCCAGCTCACACAACCAAAAGGCCCACATGGGAGATCACTTCACTGGGTAGCGTGGCCACTCTTAGAGAACCATTAAGTGCTGACAAGGATATGGAGAAACAGAACCCCTGTGGACCACTGGCGGGAAGAGCACTCCACAGTGGCACAGCTGGGATGGAGAACAGTACAGTGGGACCTCAAAAAGAATAGAACTGAGCCGGGCGTGGTGGCGCACGCCTTTAATCCCAGCACTCGGGAGGCAGAGGTAGGAGGATTGCCGTGAGTTCGAGGCCACCCTGAGAGAACTGCTGGGCATGGTAGTGCACGCCTTTAATCCCAGCACTCGGAGGCAGAGATAGGAGGATTGCCGTGACCCTGAGACTACATAGTGAATTCCAGGTCAGCCTGGGCTAAAGTGAAACCCTATCCTCAAAAAAACAAAACAAAACAGCTAGAGTGAAACCCTACCTCAACCCCCCCCCCCGAAAAAAAAGAAAACCAGCTCAGAGTGGTGACTCAAACCTTTAATCCCAGCACTTGGGAGGATCCCTGTCAACTCAAAACCCTGACGTGATTAAAAAAAAAAAATAAGCCAGACATGGTAGCATACACTTTTAATGCCAGAACACAGAAGGCAGAGGTAGGAGGATTGCTGTGAGTTCAAGCCCACCCTGAGACTATGTAGTGAATTCCAGGCTAGCCTGGGCTAGAGTAAGACCCTACCTCGAAAAACCGAAAAAAAAAAAAAAATGCTTGGTGTGATGGCACACACATTTAATCCCAGTACTCGGGAAGCAGAGATAGGAGGACTGCTGTGAGTTTGAGGCCAGCCCAGGCTACAGAGTGAGTTCTAGGTCAGCCTGACCTAGAGTGAGACATTGCCTCAAGAAAGTAAAATAAAGTAAAATAAGCTAAATGAAGAAAGGCTTGTCACAGTTCCCTGCTGTCACACACTAGTCATGACCATACACCGAGGACCTCCCTCCCAGGCAGGAAGAGAGAAGCAGTGAGGCTCCAAGGACTCACCGGCCAAAAAAGGCCACTTTCATGTGCCGCCTGGCCAGCACCTCACTGATGCCCCTGACTTTGGAGAGGTACCCTTTGACATCCAGAACCTGCTCTTCTGTTGTAACCGGGTCCAGCTCTGCATTCCTGTAGGTGTCTGGGAAGGAAGAAATGAATGGGTCATTATGTGGTCAGGAGTTCTTCACCACAAGCTTGGCAGGGGCAGAGTGCCATCTGCACTCACCCAAACACGACTGCCTCTACTGCTCTCCGTAGCTACCTGGCTGGAGTCCCAGACTCCCTACTGTGGCCTCTGTGGTATGGCAGGTAAGAAAGACTGCCTGGGTTCCCATGCTGCTTCTTACCTCAGAACAGCAGTATCCATTTCCCAAGACTTCTACGGATAAGTGATTCAAATACTGGCGAAAATATGGAACACTAATTGCCTGGTGTCTTTTTTCTTAACATTTTTCACTACTGCTCACTTTTCAAATATGTTCTGTACCAGGTATGGTGGTGCACGCCTTTAATCCCAGCACTTGGGAGGCAGAGGTAGGAGGATTTCTCTGAGTTCAAGGCCACCCTGAGACTACACAGTGAATTCCAGGTCAGCCTGGACTAGAGCAAGACACTACCTAAAAAACCAGAAGCAAAAAAAAGTTCTCATTTGATCTTCATTATTTACACAGCTCATGATTTGAGCTAGGCAGCCGGGCTCTTACCCTCCATGTTGCTTCATGAGTTCCTCCTTGACCTGGCCTACTGGTCCAATCTCTTGCCAACCCCTATCTCTCCTTCCACCGCCATCTCTCCAAACTCACCGGCCTCTTCACCCCCTGGGCTTTGCTCACTGCCATGAAGCAGTCGGCCTCAGTCTCTCCTGGCTTCCGGTCCACTCTGGACGGTACAGCACCAGGAAGCCTTCCCTGGCCACACTTAACGCCACAGCAGATCCCTGTCTGTAAACTTCTCCCTCCTTGGCGCCGCCCTCATCCTGCTACAAGTGGCTAGCTCGCCTTGTGCATCATATGCCACAGGAGGGCTCTGCCAGCCAGTCCTCCCACCCACCAGGGGCACCAGGGCCGGCTAAATGAGTGGCACTTGCTTCACTGCAGGGCTTTTCCCAGTGCCCTTGTGAGACAGGCAGCTAACAAGCTACTTCAGAAAACAGCAACTGACCACGTTCCTGCCCCCACCCCACCCAGCCATGGCACCAGCTGGGCACTGCACCTGCCTTGGAGGCAGATGGGTGTCTGAGCCTTTAGCACACTCCTAGGAGCCACCAGGCTGGCAGGTCCCAACTCTGAGAGCACTCTCAAAGCATCCAAAGCATGACAAGTGGCATGTCAGAGACTACCCAGTGAGTTTTCCCTGTAGCTAGTACCATGAAAGGAAGTGACCAAGACAACATGCCCCCACCCCCATTCACCAGTCACCCCCATCCTAGACCTATCAACATTCCTCCCTTATATAGGCACGCGGGCACAGCCTTTGTAATGCTCAGAGGGGAAGCCGTCCTCCAACAGCTACAGTCAGCAGCAAACACCAGCAGGCTGGCAAGCTCAGTCCTTGCCCTGCCCTCCCTAGCGCAGAGCGATCATTATCCCAGCTCATGATCATTCTGCCTCTTTCCCTTCCATGTACCTAATGATCAAGGGCCTCAAAGTTTCACAAAAGATACTTCAAAGCACCATGACATAAGCACCTTGCTAAAGCACGTGTCTGTCACAGCTTCGTCTGAGCGAGTGACTCAGGGCCTCAGAGTTGGTCTGGGCCCTGGACGGCTCTCTCTCTGCATACCTAGGCCAGGCAGAACAGAGGTACTGCTAAGTAAACAGACAGTGACTCCTATCATATACTAAACTTTAGATTTGTTTTAATTCAACAATATTTAAGGGACACGTTTTCTTCCACCAAACCCTCCACAGGAAAGGGCAAGACAGTTTTCATTAACGCAGTCCCTATCTTCAATGGGGTCCTCAGTACCAGCCTGGCCATGTAAGACAATGAGAAACAAACCAATGGCTCTAGCCAAAAGGCAACTGGAGCGAAGGTGGTGCACATGAGGCAGGAATCCACTTCTGGGGAGTCCCCACTGGCGGTGTCAAGTTCTTACAGACAATCCTGACAAGTCCTGAACTCACACAAGCCCTCTTCACCATTGAGGAAACAAAGGGCGGATACGAGTCAGTGTCTGGGTCTTCACAGATAAACCCTGGACCTGCAGCCAGGATGCCCTTCTAGAGAGGGAGTCCTGAGTGTGCTGGTAGCTGGAGTTGGTACTCAGACAGAGCAGGGACTAGAGGCTGGCTTCAAATGAGTAACTAGGAGAAAAGGCACAGTGACATAAGTTTCCTATTTGTAGTCCTGCTGCTGATCTAAAAATATCAGAGCTGGGGCACCTTGTCCCAAACAAACACCCAAGTAAACAGTGGTTGGTGCTATGGTAGCCAGAGTGAGGCCAAGGAAAACACATGGACGTGGAGTCAGAGATGCCTGGGGAAAGCCAGCTCCGTCACTCCCAAGACACCCTACACCTCTCAACCCTCAGTTGCTCAACTTGCTTTTTGGATGGAGACAAGTCACCTACCCCTCCGGACAATGAAACAACATCATGGAGAACTCATTAGCCAATTCCTAACCCATAGTCTCCCTGGCCTAATCTTCCTGGTCCACGGGGCTCCAAGAGCACGGCATAAATGAGAACGATGACTTGTGCGCAAGTTCCCCAACCCCAACTCAATCCAGCTACCCAAATATCTAACAGGGCCTGGCTGTGCAGTGGCCCATCTCACCCTCAAGGAAGGTGGCACTCTCCTGGATGTAGGCTCCCAGTTGCTCAAAGATGCCATTGATCTTCTTCTTGGCAGTGACAAAGTGCTTGAGGGGGGAAGCATTCACCTCAGCCATGTGTCTCTTATCCTTCTTGACGGTGGTGATGGAGTTGCATCGAGAGAAGAGCAGGGACATCGCGCTGCAAGGGAAGACCACGGGAGTGTGTGCAAAAGCACCCATCTTTCCATGTTCTATTGGGGCACAGGCTGGGGATGTAGCTCAGTTGGTACAGTAGTTGCCTAGCACACACAGCCCTGAGTTCCATCTCCAGGACCACATTAACCAGGTGTGGTGGCACACACTTGGGAGGGAAAAGCAGGAGGATCAGAAGTTCAAGGTCACCTGTGGCTACATAGCAAGTTTGAGGCTTGGGCTACGCAAGACCCTACCACTCACCCCCACCACAAAAATAGCAACATGGCCCATTCTCCCTGCCACACTGCACGAGCACACAGATGTGTAGTTACAGAGTCCCAGGTTCATGCTAGGTGCTGCCAATTTCTAAAGTAATGCACCAAAGCCCTCCTCTGAGCCTTAGGTGGAAAGTGAGAGATTTGACTTATCTCCTACACCATCCACCTAAGATAAAGCAGTGACCCTCAAGGTCAGTGACACCCACCCACATTCCTTGGACACTCTGCTGTCCTAAGTGGCCCTAAGTTTTTTTTTTTTTAATTTTTGTTAATTTTTATCTATTTATTTGAGAGTGACAGAGAGAAAGAGGCAGATAGAGAATGGGTGTGCCAGGGCCTCCAGCCACTGCAAATGAACTCCAGATGCATGTGCCACCTTGTGCATCTGGCTTACATGGGGCCTGGAGAATCGAGCCTCAAACCAGGGTCCTTAGGCTTCACAGGGAAGCGCTTAACTGCTAAGCCATCTCTCCATCCCAGTGGCCCTAATTTTTAACAGGATTTACTTGTATGTTTGCTTGGGGGGTTAGAAATAAGGAAGAGAGAAATCTTCAGTAGAAAGATCTACATGTAAAATTCTTTTTTAAAAATGTATTGAGGAACAAATAAAAGTATCTTTTTTAAAAGGGCTGGAGGGATTGCTTAGTGGTTAAAGCACTTGCCTGCAAAGCCAAAGGACCCAAGTTCGATTCCCCAGGACCCATGTAAGCCAGATGCACAAGGTAGTGCATGCATCTGGACTTTGTCTGCAGTGCGTGGAGGCCCTGAAGCACCATTCTCTCTCTGTGTCTCAAATAAATAAGTAAAAATATGTTAAAAAATGTATTGAAGCTGGGTGTGGTGGCGCATGCCTTTAATCCCAGCACTCGTGAGGCAGAGGTAGGAGGATCACCATGAGTTGAGGCCTCCTTGAGAGTACATAGTCAATTCCAGGTCATCCTGAGACAGAGTGAGACCTTACCTCAAAAAACAAAACAAACAAAAACAAAAAAAAGTACTGAGAGCTGGGGAGATGACATAGAGGTTAAGGTGCTTGCCTACAAAGCCAAAGGACCCAGGTTCAACTCCCCAGGACCCACATAAGCACAAGGTGGCGCATGCATCTGGAGTTCATTTGCAGTGGCTAGAGGCCCTGATGTGCTCATTCTCTCTCCCTGCCCTTCTCTGTCTCTATCTGCATCTTTCTCTCAAATAAATAAAAATATTTTTAAAACGTATTGAAGGTCTCAAGTGATGGCTCAGCAGTTAAGGCATTTGTCTGCAGAACCTAATGACCTGAGTTCGATTCCCCAATACCCATGTAAAACCAGATGCACAAAGTGGTACATGCATCTGGAATCCATTTGTAGTGGCTGGAGGCCCTGGTATATCCATTCTGTCTCTCTTCTATCTCACCCTGCTTGCAAATAAATAAATAAAATTATTTTTAAAAAAGGTATTGAGCACATACCTTTGATACCAGCACTGGGTGGGAGACTGAGGTAGGAGGATCACTGTAAGTTAAGGCTGGTCTGGGTCTATAGAATGGGTTCCAGCTCAATCTGGGCTAGAGTGAGACCATGTCTCAAAAAATAAATTAAAGATGAATGGAGAGATGGCTTGGTGGTTAAGACACCTGTCTGTGAAGGCTAAGGACCTGGGTGTAATTCCCTAGTACCCATGTAAGCCAGATGCACAAAGTAGCACATGTGTCTGGAGTTTGTTTCCAGTGGCTATAAACCCTGGCACGTTCATTCTCTCTATCTGCCTCTTTCTCTCTCTCTAATAAATGAATTAAATAAATTTCTTTTAAGTAAATAAAGGGCTGGAGAGATAGCTTAACAGTTAAGGCACTTCCTGCACAGCCTAAGGACCTAGGTTCAATTCCCCAGGACCCACGTAAGCCAGATACACATGGTGGCACATGCATCTGGAGTTTATTTGCAGTGGCTAGAGACCCTGGCATGCTCATTCTTTCTATCTGCCCTTTTCTCTCAAATCAATAAATTAAAAATAAATAAACAAACAAACAAACTGGTTGAGCTGGAGCCTGTGATCCCAGCACTTGGGAGGAGGAAGCAGGAGGATCAGAATACTAAGGCCAGTTACTACCTACTGATTTCAAGGCCTGCCTGAGCCTGGGCTGCATGAGACCTGTGTCAAAGGGAGGGTGGGCGCTGGGGAGGTGACTCAGTGGATAAAGAGCTGATTTTTCATGCTGGAGAACCCAAGTTCAATCTCTAGACCCCAAGTAAAAAGCTATAAGCAATGGGCTTCTTATAATCCCAGCACGCTGATGTTGACGGCAAGATGGGAGGCATAGACAGAATGTCCCAGAAGCTCTTGGCAAACCCAACAAAGACCAGCAGAGCAAGAATCCACAGAGAGGAACCCTGCCACAACTGACGTACATGGGAGGACTAACCTGAGAGTTGTCCTCTGACCTGCATACCTGTGCCATGGCACACACATGCCCGCACTCACACACATGAACACGTATACATACACACAAACTTTTAAAAATTTAAGCTGAGTGGTAGTGGTGCACGCCTTTAATCCCAGCACTTGGGAGGCAGAGGTAGGAGGATCACTGTGAGTTCGAGGCTACCCTCACACTACAAAGTGAATTCATGGCCTGGGCTACTGTGAAATCCTACCTCAAAAAAAAAAAAACCAAAAAAATTAAAAAGGGTTGGTCTCCTTTTAGTATAGTAAACTTGTACTGTAGATATTTTCTTTTGATATTTTGGGCTGAGGAGATGGCTCAGCAGTTAAGGTACTTGCTTGCAAAGCCTGCCACCCTGGGCTTGATTGCCTAGTACCCACATAAAGCCACAGGCATAAAGGAGTGGTCATATGTGTCTGGAGTTCCTTTGTAGCTGCAAGAGGTCCTGGTACACATATGTCCAATTTCTCCCTCTTTCTCTCTCTCCCATGTACATGTGTATAAATATATTTTTTAAAAGAAAATTTAGAATTAAAGGGAAAAACCTGTAATACTATTTTGTGATAACCTCTATCAACATTTTTTGTTAGTAGTCTTTTTCTTCTCTCTCTTCTTTCTTGGTTTTTCAAGGTAGGGTTTCACTCTAGTCCAGTCTGACCTGGAATTCACTATGTAGTCTCAGGGTGGCCTCAAACTCAAGGTGATCCTCCTACCTCTGCCTCCTGAGTGCTGGGATTAAAGGCATACATCACCATGCCCGGCTTTCTTTTTTTTTTTGTTGTTGTTGTTGTTTTGTTTTGTTTTAAACAAGATCTTACTCTAGCTCAGGCTGACCTGAAACTCACTAGGTAGCCGAGGTTGGCCTCAAACTGCAATCCTCCTACTTGAGTCTCCCAAGTGCTGGGCTTAAAGGTGCGCACCATCATGCCCAGCAAATCTACAAATCTTTTGCAGTATTACTCGGGGAACAAGGTGGAAGGAGAAACCTTACTAGTATTAACACCTTCATCCTCTGTAGACAACACAACTATGAGACTACCTCTCTCCCTCCCTCCCTTCCCTCATGTAGCCCAGGCTGGCCTCAAACTCTATGTAGCTGAGAATGACCTTGTACTTCTGAGTCTCCTGCTACCACCTCCCATGTGCTGGTATTACCAGGCCCGGCTGAGACATGTTTTCTTCGCTAAGAAAGACAGCAGAACTCTGAGAAAGGGCACTGGAAATACAATGACTCTCCAATTCCTCTGAGCAGAAAAGGTAAGTGCACTGAAATCAGGGGTAGGGGAGGGTGGGGAGAGCAGACAAGGAGTAGGGAAGGGAAAGGCTAAAAAGAGGTCTGGGAGGAGACACACAGCTACACATGACAGTCTTTTGAAACTAGCAATCCTGGGTGTAAATTGTCACTGTACTCTCTGAGCTGCAACAATGTACACAAGTTATTTTACCTCAGAACCTAGGCTTCTTTGAGTTCAACAAGTCAGGTATGGTACAAACTGTGAAAGGGCCAAATATGACAGTGACACAAGCAATGTGCCCAGCACATGGTAAAAGGGCAAGAGAGCAGTGACATGGTTTGAAATGCCAGCAAAATCACAAGACTTGGGCTGGAGAGATGGCTCAGTGGTTAAGGCACTTGCTGCAAAGTCTAAGGACCCCGGTTCAGTTCCCCAGTACCCATGTAAAACCAGATGCTCAAAGCGGTCCTCGCATCTGGAGTTCTTTGCAGTGGCTGGAGGCCCTGGCGTCCTATTCTGTCTGTCTCTTTTCTACCTCTCTGCTTGCAAATAAATAAAATTAAAGAATACAAGACTCCCCCCAACACCTAGCTTGAGAGAAGGCAAGTGCACCAACATACCCACGGCTCCCCCTCCCACAGCCATGGAGATGGAGTAAATGGATCTACTGGAAACCAGCAGTGTCCACCTCAGAAGTGACTTGCTTACAGGAAGCAAGCTCCTTGATAGTAGCCGGGCTTTTACAAGCAGGTGCTTACCAAGTGCTGGTCATTGTCTTCAAGCCCA
The DNA here is from genome assembly GCA_036346955.1 of Dipus sagitta. Classification (NCBI taxonomy): domain Eukaryota; kingdom Metazoa; phylum Chordata; class Mammalia; order Rodentia; family Dipodidae; genus Dipus; species Dipus sagitta. The sequence continues at coordinate 126,571,958 of CM070773.1, forward strand.
AAGGGTAGGAAAGCAGAAACATTAGTGCTCAGTGCAAGGGTCAGGGGTGTGCACACCAGTAAAGCCTCGTGGTTGGTGGTTAAGGGTCAGCTGGCCGGGAGCCATGTTGCTCCCCCACTACCAGTCTGCAGCTGCACGCCCCGCCCTCGGGAATCCCAAGCTCGGCCTCATTTCTCTAATTCCCAAGCTAAGCTTCTGCATTTCTGGAATCCTCTCTCACACACATTTGCTACACTCTTACTGCCTTTTTAGACACAACTCAAGGATCACCCCCTCACACAGAGGACACACAATCTTTGTCTCACCAAGGCTCTGAACGTCTATCAAGCCAGCACCTACCTCTCCATTTCCACCTTTCTCCTCCACAGCTGGGAGTGTTAGGATGATGAGTAAGTGAATACCTGTGGCAGGGAACCACTGGAGCCTTCCATTTCTGAATCCATATATCTACTCTTTCCTAAAGAGCTACTTTCAGATAAGTATTTAGAGCTCAGCCAAAGAGGTGAGCAAGCCTTTCAGATTCTAAAACGTAATCCTCCTAAAGTGCAAACTGAACCAGTTGCAAAATACACTTAGGAAAGCCAAAACAGGGTCTCTACTATCTGGGGCTTAGCCTGTGGGCTGTCTCTCCCCTCAGGGGGATGGGAGGCAGCTGGGTTCCTGTTCCTCCTCTGGAAAGCCCTGATAGGCCTCACTTCACCACCGGGCTTGCCTCAGGCATGTGGAGCCTGTTCCCTAAACTGGGACAGTGGGTCCAGTTCCAATAGCAGTTACATACTAAATGGCACCATCCAAGCTTTGGTGACAGCCTCAAAGTGTCCTGGAGATCATGGCTTTGGAGTTTACAACAGCATTTCTCAAAGCATGTCCTACAGAATGTAAAACGGGCTCCATACTGGAACCTATTTACAAAACACTGTATGCCACAGAAATATTCAAGTGCAGTCCACTGGTGTGCACGGACATAGTTAGGTCTTGGAAAGGAAAGGCAGCTTAAATACAGTTTAACTCTATTTGATTCACATTAAACAAATGTATTCCATGAAGAAACTCCTTAGTTAGGCATGGTAGCACATACCTGTGATCCTAGTACTTGGGAGGTGGAGGCAAAGAGGATCAGAAGTTCAAGGACATCCTCATTCATGACAAATTCAAGACCAGCTTAGGGCCTTTTTGAGAACATTCTCTCAAAAAAAGAAAAAAAAAAGAAGAAGAAGTTCTGTGTAACAGGCTTTAAATTCTGAGGCCTGGCCAGGCATGGAGGCACATGCCTTTAATCCCAGCAATTGAGAGGGCAAAGTAGGAGGATTGCTGTGAGTCTGAGGCCACCCTGAGACTACATAATGAATTCCAGGTCAGCCTGGGCTACAGCAAGACCGTACCTCGAAAACCCAAAATAAATAAATAAAATTAATTCTAAGGCTCACTCTTTAGGGAAAGGCTCATTCATCCCGGCAGTCTCCTACTCCCAGCCCTGTTAGTACATTAAAGGAAGACCAGAAACAAACCCAGTTCTGAATGGAAACTAGCAGCACTTGAAGGTGATCAGAAGCTTGGCCATTAGTGGAGGCATATTAGGTATATGTACAAGAGTAGCAATTCAGCTCCAAGTGTTTGGATGCCAAGCACAGTCCCTGAGTCCACACCACCTCCTTACCCAGTTTTATGTACAGCCACTCCTAGCAGGGAAAGAAAATGGGTCCACAGATCGTCTGCTGGCACAACTGGAACAGAGGAAAAGCCGAGAAATTGAAACAAAAGAGTATATAGGGTCTAAGGGCAGAGCAGGCTCTTGGAGAAGCCATGATAGGGGCCAACTTCTGCCGGGCAGAGAGGGGGAGAAGAGCCAGCACAGAGACAAACATACAAGGGAGAACCTGGAAGATTCTGGCCACTTTCTGAACTGCCAGCCTTTAAACAGGCTCACTCAACCTATTTAAAGCCAGTGAAATCCCCCCAAAAGGTAGACGGGAGATACAGTAACTTTCTCCAATACATGTTGGAAGCAACAGACTCTACGGAAAAGAATCCCATCTGAGAGACTTGCCACCCAAGAGCCAAGAGAATACACTTCCTTCCGCTCAACCAGATCCAGGGTGCCAGAAGTCACAGCTTCAACTTACTTGCTGGATGGTAAGAGACCTTCACAGGGTGGGCATCATGGACATGGCTGGAGTCAAAAAGATGAAAAAAATTCAAGGTCTCCTCTGTGCTGTTTCAGGTCGGTGTTGGTTATTGAATGTGTTGACTCCACCTGTCCCAACTTTTAGAAAGGAAAGGAGGAGAGGTCACTAGGAGGCTGGAAAGGAAAAACAGAGGCGGAGGTTGTAGCTCAGTTGGTACAGTGCTTGCCTAGCATGCACAAAGCCCTGGGTTCAACCCCTAGCACCTCATAAAACCAGGTGTGGTAGCACCTGTCAGTAATCTCAGCACTCAGAAGGTGGAGACTGGAAAGTCAGAAAGTTCAAGGTCATCTTTGACTGCACAGAGAGCCTGAAGTCAGCCTGGGCTGCATGAGACCTTGTCTCTGAGAAAAATAAAACAACTGGCATGCGAAACATGCCTAATCAGGTGCAAAGACAAACTAACTCACCCCTGAGGGAAGCTTACTCATGAGGTACTGGGGAGCACGTGAGGAAGTGCTCTAGCAAAAACACAACGCACAGGTGTGCACAAACACACGTTCAGCCATGTGCTGGTGCAAGTCACCAACGAGGGCTCTCGGCAGGCACCCTGGAAAAGGCACAGCCCAAGCAGGGAGTGGGGAGGAGGCCTGGCCCTGAGGGCTGCCGAGCAGAGATGGGAGGGCTGAGGTGACAAGTGGAACTGACTGAAAGCCAACGTGCCCCGGCTGCTGTAAATATCTCCTTTCGCTCTCAAGTCTACCAGCAAACGGAGATTTGGAATACTTGGAAGATTAATAGACTGCAAATGAAGTGGCCAAGCTGGAAGCTGAGATCTCAGTTTTAACTCCACACAGCTCATTTGTATTTTTCAACTACGTGAGGCACCTCCCCATCTTTGGGAGTAGGAAGGAGGCAATCGGAGCCCTTTCCTGGAAGGATGAGAAATGAGGATTTAAAGAAGCAGGGCAAAGTATTACAGAAGAGGGGGACTGACAGCTTTGCTTTTCTTTATCCAAGTAGCTGTCTTTTCCAATATTCTGCGTAAGACATGGTAAAGGGTAAGAATAGTCCCTGATCTCCAGTGTGATAAGAAGTCATACAAGAGAAAAGGACACTGTGTCAAAGCGCAAGTTAGCTCCCAAAGTGAGGAAAGGCAGAGCAGTGGACATGAGACACCGATCAGGTACTGAGAAAATGCTGGCCAAAAATAAAAATAAAATAAAATAAAGGTACAAGATGAAAAACAGGAAACGGGAAGGGGCGGAATGAGGCTGCGAGGGTTGGGAAGGCGAGGACGAAGGGAGCTTTGGAGAATCCCACCTCCCAGCCCTGGGTCCTCCGTCCCGCCCCCTCCTTAGGGCCGTGGAGGGCGCGGCGGCGAGGACGGAGCGTGGGGACACCCGTCCGACCGGATCCCGAGCCCCGGCAGCGCCGGCGTCCCACCAGCTCAGGCCGGGCTGCTCAGGACTCTTCCGGCCGGGGCCCGACCGCTCCCACCACCCCTGCGATCTCGCCCTCTCACCTTCACCTTCCCGGCCTCGCGGCAGCCATCACACCCTGACGTCACTAGCGAGCGCCGCCCGGGAGAGGCGGGAGGGGAAGACGAGGTGGGCGTCACTGTCCGCCGCGGGCCGGCTGCTCCGCCTAGATGAACCGGCGGCCTCCGAGCTCGGTCCGTTCAACACGACTTACTCCTGTGCCTCGCCGAGCGTCGGCTCTGAGCTTCGGAAGTCGTGTCCGCGCGCGCGTTCACTGCCTCGGCGTCCCAGGGTGATGACGCAACACGGGAACTTCCGCTGCATCTTGGGAGTTGTAGTTCTAGTCGGGGCGGGGCGGGGCGGGGAGGAGCCTCGAGCTGTCAAGTGGCAAAATAAAAAAACAAAGGCGCGGATTAGAGAGGTTCGCGCCCTTTCCCTTATTGCCCCAGAAACCTGACTCCTGGGCACCTGCCAATTCAGTAATCCAGACTTGCATTTTGTAATCTGAGAGAAACGACCGGGGCGTTGCGGCGAAGTGACTGTCCTTCAGTTGCCATTGAGGAAGTAAGTCAGAGCAGCAGCCATAATTCCTACAGTGCCAACCACTGAGCTGGACACTAACATGCATCCTTTTATTTAATCTTCGCACAGCCCAGCACTCTCGGGGTGATTATCCAAGTTTACATGTCACTCACTGGCCCCTGTTTATGTGCCAGGCACGAAGATACAGCAGGGGACCCCACCAAGGGAGGGCTCCCAAACCTGGGCCCTGTAATACTAGTCAGCAACCACGCATGGCTGTTGAGCCCCTGAAATCAGCTACTGCAAACTGAGAGGTGTCCCAAACCTTAGTATTAATATTTTTGTATTGATATGTTGAAATGCTAACCTAAGTCTAAATTAAATTCAACTGTTTCTTTTTTTAAATAAGAGTAGGGCTGGAGAGATGGCTTAGTGGTTAAGCGCTTGCCTGTGAAGCCTAAGGACCCTGGCTCGAGGCTCAATTCCCCAGGACCCATGTAAGCCAGATGCACAAGGTGGCCATGCATCTGGAGTTCATTTGCAGTGGCTGGAGGAGGCCCTGGCGCACCCATTCTCTATCTGCCTCTTTCTCTCTCTGTCTGTCGCTCTCAAATAAATTAATAAAAATAAACAAAAATCGCCTTTAATCCCAGCACTCGGGAGGCAGAGGTAGGAGGGTTGCCGTGAGTTTGAGGCCACTCTGAGACTACATACTGAATTCCAGGTCAGCCTGAGCTAGAGTGAGACCCTACCTCAAAAGATCAGTAATAATAAGACTAATAGAGAATTAAAAATTACCGAAAATTACAAGGTGGGGTGGGCGCGGTGGCACATGCCTTTAATCCCAGCATTTGGGAGGCAGAGGTAGGAGGATCTCTGTAAATTCAAGGCCACCCTGAGACTACATAGTGAATTCCACGTCAGCCTGAGCTAGATTGAGACCCCACCTCGAAAACACCCCTCCCCCCCACAAAAAAATGACAAGGTGGTCTGAATGTGTGGCCCATATTGTATTTATTTTGTTTTCTGAGGAAGTTTCCACTATGTGGCCAAAGTTGGCCATGAACTGATGATTCTCCTGCCTCTGCCTCCAGAGTACTAAGATTATAGGCATTCCCTGCCATGCCTGGCTTTCACATATTTTCTAGTTATCCACACTGCCCTATAGCCAGAGTAGAATCTTGCCACAAATAGCCTCAGAGGTAAATCAGTCCTCCAGTGATGGAGGCTAGTCATCAGTTTCCTGGGAGGTGAGTCAAAGGAAACAGTTCTACTGTCACTGCCCTTGGGGTAGCTTTGTCTGACTCTGGGCTGTGGGCACACCCAGCCTCTGCCTCTGGGCGTGAGCATGCCTCAGTCAGGAATGTGGCATGCTCTGAGGGCCCTGCTTTGCACTGTCACTGAGTCTCCTCCAGAATCTCCAACCTCCCTGGAGGATTCTCCAAGCACAGGGCTGTGGCTTCCATTTCCTTTTCCTTTTCCCAGAATCTTGTCCAAATCAGGAAAGGCCTCGGGGGTGTTCCCTAAGCATCTCTTGCATCTACTCCTCCTCTTCTGGAGCATCCCAGCCATGTTGGTCCAGCCCTGTTCCCTTCCTGGACAGCTGCAGGAACCTCTAAGTTCTTGTCCAGGCCTCTAGTCTTACCCTCTGCCCTATACCTGGTCTTCTCCAAACAACTCTAACCCCCTCACTGACATGACCGCGGACAGTGCTGTTGGGAATGGAAATAGGGAGGGCTGGGGCACAATTGCAGAAGCTCTTTCTTACATTACTTCTATTTTTAATTTTTTAAATATTTATTTTCAAGCAGGGAGAAAGAGAGAGAAATGGGCGCGCCAAGGCCCCTAATCACTGCAAACAAACTCCAGACCCACGCACCACCACGTGCATCTGGCTTATGTAGGTACTGGGGAATTGAACCTGGGTCCTTAAGCTTTGCAGGCAAGTACTTAACTGCTAAGCCATCTCTCCAGCCCACTTCTTCCTACCTTGATGACTTCATCATGGTGGACATCAATTGCATTTGTAATCTGAGGAAGGTAGGGAACCTTCTAACACTAGAGTCACCTTCTCCAGGAGGAGTCTGTGTTCTCTCTGCTTTCTATACATTTTACTTTAAACTTTACTATTTTTTGTTGTTTGTTTTCTAGCCAAGCTGACCTGGAACTCACTCTGTTGTCCCAGGCTGGCCTTGAACTCACAGTGATCCTTCTGAGTGCTGGGATTAAAGGTACCATCACACTCAACCAAATTTGCTCTTTTTAACACAGACTAAAAAGAAAAACATGGGGCTGGAGAGATGGCTTAGCAGTTAAGGCACTTACCTGCAAAGCCAAAGGACTTCAGTTTGATTCCCCACGACCCACATAAGCTAGATACACAAGATGGCCCATGCATCTGGAGTTCATCTGCAGTGGCTGGAAGCCCATTCTCTCTCTGTCTCTCTGTTTCTCTCTCACACAAATAAATAAAAAATATTTAAAAAAAAAAGAAAAAAGAGCCAGACGTGGTGGCGCACGCCTTTAATCCCAGCACTCGGGAGGCAGCGGTAAGAGGATCACCGTGAGTTCGAGGCCAGCTTGAGACTACACAGTGAATTTCAGGTTAGCCTGGACTAGAGTGAAACTTTACCTCTAAAAACAAAAAAGAAAAAAAAAAGAAAGAAAAAAGGAAAACATAGCAGGGAGTGGTGGCACATACCTTTAATCCCAGCACTCAGGAAGCAAAGGTAGGATTGCCATGAGTTTGAGGCCACCCTGAGATTACATAGTGAATTCCAGGTCAGCCTGGGCAAGAGCAAGACCCTACCTTGGGAAGGAAAAAAAAAGAAAGAAGAAAAATGTCACTGTTGGTTAAAAGCAACCTTATGCATGACATGGTTGTTCATGCCTATAATTCCAGTACGCAGGAGCCTGAGGCAGGAGGATGTCTATGAGAGACCAGCTAGACTACATAAAAGAGGCCCTACCACACACAAACTTGAGAATATTCTTTTAAATATTTTTACTCATTCGTTAGAGAGAGAGAGAGAGAGAGAGAGAAGAGAGAACAGACACACCAGGGCCTCGTGTCATTGCAAATAAACTCCAGACACATGCACCACTTTGGGCATCTGGCTTTACATGGGTTCTGGGGAATTGAACCTGGGTTGGCAAGCTTTGCAAGCAAGCACCTTTAACTGTTGAGCCACCTCCCCAGCCCAGGAATGTATTTTTTTAATTATTTAGTTTTGCATTTTGCTACTGCAACTGAATCCTTATCCAGCTTTACACAAGTGGCTGGAGAACCGAACCAGGTTGCCAGGCTTTGCAAATAAGCTCCTGTAACTGCTGAGCCATCTCCCCAGGCCTGAGGATCTTTTTCTTTCTCTCTCTCTCTCTCTCTCTCTTGAGATAGTATCATGCTCTAGCCCAGCTGACCTGGGAATTCACTACGTTGTCTCAGGATGGCCTTGAACTCACAGCAATCATCTTACCTCTGTCCCCCTGAGTGCTGGGATTAAAAGGTATGCACCACCAATCCTGGCTCCAGAATCTTTAAAAAATAAATAAATAAATAAATACTTGGCTGGAGAGATGGCTTAGTGGTTAAGGCGCATGCCTGCGAAACCTAAGGACCCAGGTTCAGTTCTCCAGGTCCCACGTAAGCACACGGTGGTGCATGCATCTGGTGTTCGTTTGCAGTGGCTAGAGGCCCTGGCGTGTCCATTCTCAATCTCTCTCTGTCTCTGATAAATAAATAAAAACTTTTAAAAAATAAATAAATACTTAGCCAGAGCCAGGTGTGGTGACATCAGTTTTCCCTCTTGTCCCACGTTCACAGTTGCAGAAAGGGTTGTCAGCAGAAGTTCTGGAGGGGATATACTATGTAGGTCTTGGCATGTCCAGCCAGGGGGTGGGGGGAAGGGAAGAGATACACTAATGCCATGTAGACCACATGCACCACGTGGCACTGGGCTTGGGAAGCAGGAGTTCCAGAGTCTGTGGAACCATCCATTCCTACCAACCAGGGACTCTCAGGCCTCCCCTACAGACATCCCCAAGCATCTCCGACACCGTGGTTTGAACAACCTTTAATAGAACTCTGTTGTCTCTGACCCTCTCTCCAGAGGTATGAGGACAGAGTAACCCAGTGCAGTGTGGACATATCACTCCCCTCCCCCCAGGATACGTAGAGGATCAAGCTTCAGCTCAGATGTCTTTTCCGTCCCCTGGGAGGGATTTCTGAGTCTTCAGGGGACAACTGTTCGCTCTGGTGTTGCAGGCCGGGAGGAGGGTGCTTGGGGCAGTCCCAGGCTGGAAGAGGGGTGGCTTGAGTTTGATCCAGGTCTCAATCACCCCCAAAGGCTTGAAGGAGATGCCTGGGGACAGTTCTGCTGGAAGGGCTCTGGGGCAGAGCTTCTGCCCTGAAGTCTCTGGGGACGGCTCAGGTAGGCCGCTCTGCCCAAGTCTGACCTCATGGGGGAATCAGAGGAAGCGGGCTGGGGTTTCCAGGACACTGGATGTGATCAGTGTTTTCTCAGACTGAAGAGAGCACCATGAAGAGCCCCAGCCTTGGAGGGGAATCCCATCTCTGGTTGTGCCCCATCCCTCCGACTGGTAGCTTCAAGAGCAATGGAAGGCAGGAGCCTGGAAGTTAGACCGGATTCCTTGGGACCCGGAGGCCCCAGGAGCTGCTGGGAAGTGGTTGTCAGCAAAGAGGTCAGGTCTGAGGGAGTCAGGTTTGGCCAGCTAGGGGTCGACGAAGGACACGGCAATGTAACGGGTGCCTCTGGTGGTGGGGAGTCCCTCGTGGTAGTGTGTGAGCCGTCCAGGGTGCATGAGGGCCCAACCCTTCCTTGGGGCTCTGATGGAGCAGTTGTAGCGCAGGAACCGGCAGCCGCCGCCCTGGGAGACAGGACAAGTCAGTGAGCCTTCACCTCATGTCTGCTCTCCCCATCGGCACCTGTTCTCTATTCCACCAGAGCCAAAAAGCCGTCTGCACTCCAGCCAGGGGAAGATGCCCTGGAACGGGACAGCTGTCAGCCGCCTGAGGAATGCACTAGGCAAAGACTAAGCAATCCAGAGTTCTGACCTGCAATTCAGGCAGCCCAGTCAAAGGTCAGCTCCACCCTTCACTGACTCTGTGACTCACTTAACCTCAGTTTCTGCATCTGAGAAGTGCAGGTCAAACTACACAGAGCTGAGAGAAATAAATAAGACAGTACAATAAAAGCTGGGTTTTAGTTGCGGGGTGGGGGGTGGCACAAGGAGATGGAGGGTGGATTCTTGGGAGACGGAGGCAGAAAGATCAGAAGTCTTTGGCTACATAGCAAGAAAGTTCAAGGCCAGCCTGGGCTACATGAAACCCTGTTTCGATAATGAAGAAATAGTGGTGGCACATGCCTTTAATCCCGGCACTCAGGAGGCAGAGGTAGGAGGATTGCTGTGAGTTTGAGGCCAGCCTGGGACTACAGAGTGAGTTCCTGGGCTACAGTGAGACCCCGACTCAAAACAAACATCTTATTAGTGCTGGGCTGGGGTGTGGCTCAGCAATGGAGCACTTGCTTAGCAAAGCAGGGATCTTGGGATATGTTAGCTTAGGGCTGAGTTACCAAATCCCAGCAAAATAAAGCAGACTTTGTTGCGGGGGGGAATGTCCTAACACCCTGACCTAAAATGAGTATTGCCGGTGTCTGATGGGAACCCAAAACTCCTCTTGGTTAGAACCCACAGTTCATAGAAATGCTTGTGAGTTCTCAAAACTCATGTCTTGTTCTTTTTGCTGTTTTTTTGGTTTTTTTTTTTTTTTTTTTTTTTTTTTTTTTGAAGCAAGGCTGACCTGGAATTCACTATGTAGTCTCAGGGTGTTCTCGAACTCACAGCAATCCTCCGACCTCTGCATCCCGAGTGCTGAGATTAAAGGCATGTGCCACCACGCCAGCTATCTCACATCTGCTTTTTTAAAAAAATATATTTTATTTATTTATTTGAGAGAGAGAAAGAGAGAGAGATGGGTGCGCCAGGGCCTTCAGCCACTTGTACATCTGGCTTACGTGGGTCCTGTAAATTTCAACCGGGATCCTTTGGCTTTGCAGGCAAACACCTTAGCCGCTAAGTCATCCCTCCAGCCCTCATATCTGTTTTAATGAGTGTCCTTCACAGAGGCCCAGGGCCAAGTCCAAAAGGAACTAAAAAAAACAGTAATGTATGGGCTGGAAGAATGGCTTAGTGGTTAAGGCACTTGCCTGCAAAGCCAAAGGACCTAGGTTTGATTCTCCAGGACCCATGTTAGCCAGATGTACAAGGGGGGGTGCACAAGCATCTGGAGTTTGTTTGCAGTGGCTGGATGCCCTGGTGCGCCCATATTCTCTCTCTCTCTGTTTCTCTCTCCCTCCCTCTTTCTCTGTCAAATAAATAAATAAAAATAAAATATTTAAAAAAACAGTAATGTAAGGAGAGAATGCAACATACCCACCGAGCCAACCCTACGCAGAGGTCTAGGTGGGGCCCTGAGGCCCTTGGAGCTGCTCAGCAAACCCTCATACCTTTCTGTTACTCTCCAGCTTTTTCCTCCAGCCACGGCCTGTGCCACGCATCCAGACTAACAAAGCAACCTTCTTCTCATCTAAGGAAAACCCCAAGCTCCTTCTTCAGTGGCCCTAGCATGCCCATTCTCTTCTCTCTCTCTCTCTCTCTCTCTCTCTCTCTGTGTGTGTGTGTGTGTGTGTGTCACTGTCTCAAGTAAGTAAGTAAATAAATAAATAAGAAACATAAAGAGCTGGGTGTGGTGGCGCACGCCTTTAATCCCAGCACTCAGGATACAGGGGTAGGAAGACTGCTGTGAGTTCAAGGCCACCCCGAGACTACATAGTGAATTCCAGGTCAGCCTGGGCTAGAGCAAGACCCTACCTCAGAAAAAAAAAGAAGCATAAAGATAAGAAGAAACAGGCCAGGTGTGGTGGCACATGCCTTTGACTTTGATCCCAGCACTTGGGAGGCAGAGGAAGGAGGACCACTAGAGTGAGAACCCACCTCAGAGAAAAAAAAATAGAACTACACCTCAGGCCACAGAGCTGCTGGGATACAGAGGGTAGGTTCCACAGTCAGGCAGTCTGTCCCAGAACTGGAATTCCTGCTCTGCTACATCTGAAGACCCTCCCTTTCGCAAACTGTGCCCCATCCCCCTTTCCAGGAAGCCCCACCCACATACCTGGCACTCTTTTCCTCTAGCTCTCAGGCCCTGGGGTCCCCTGAGCCCCTCTGCTCACCAGCTGGCCTGGCTCCTCTCTATGCATTGTCCCAGGACCCCTGTGGTCCCTACTCACCTCATAATCCTCTCCAACCCGGTTCAGGGCGATGTTGACGGTGAAGGTGGAGGCGTCATGATGCGGCATCAGTGACGGCTGCTCGTCAGGCTTGTAGCGGACAACGAAGGCCAGGTCAAACTGGGCCTGTGCCAGGGCAGGGGACAAGTGAGCCTCAGTCAGGAGAGGCCACAGGGGCTGGGGAGATTGTTCAGTGGATAAGACACTTGCCATGCAAGTGTGAAGACCCCCCAGGCCCCATGGAAACAAAGCCAGACACTGGGGCCAGTGTTTTGTGATCCCAGCCGTGCCTACAGGTGAGAAGGGAGGCAGAGACAGTAGAATCTACTGGAAGCTCAAGGACCAGCTAGCCTGGCAAAAGCAGCAGTAAACAATATGAGACTCTGCCTCAAAGGCTAGAGCGGACACCCTAAAGTTGTCCTCTGCCTACAAGTGTACCACGGAACATGCATACCCCAAGGTTTTCTCTCTCTCTCTCTCTCTCTCTCTCTCTCTCTCTCTCACACACACACACACACACACACACACAAATTAAAATAAAGTGAGAAGCCGGGTGTGGTGGTGCACACCTTTAATCCCAGCACTCGGGAGGCAGAGGTAGGAGGGTCGCCATGAGTTCAAGAGCACCCTGAGACTACAGAGTGAATTCCAGGTCAGCCTGGGCTAGAGTGAAACCCTACCTCGAAAAAACAAAAAATAAATAAATAAATAAAGTAAAATAAAGTGAGAGCAACAGGCCATAAAGAGCCAGAGTATACGGGGAGGTCTCATCTAAATCCACTATGAAGTGAGCTCCTGGAGCTCAGGTCAGCTTAATGCCAGCCCCCCAGTGCCTGAAACAGCAGCTCAAGTGTTCGGAAGAGGGAAGGAGTGAGGAGGAATGGGGAGAGGGAAGGGAGAAAAGGAAGGCAGGAAGAAAACAGGGATGATCTTCTTGTCCCTTTTTGACTGTCTAGACTGTAGATTACTCAAGAGCAGGGCCCAGGCGTACCTGAGCAGGTAGCTGGAGAAAAGTAAGGGAAGGAGCCAGGTGTAGTGGCTCAAAGCTTGTAATCCCAGCACTCAGGAGGCAGGGACAGGAAGATTACTGCAAGGTTTGCAAATTTTTATCTATATATTTATTTGAGGGGGGGTCCACATGTGCCCTGCACACATGTGGAGATCAGAAGACAACGCAGAGATGTCTGTGCTCCATCTGGCTCCGTCTCCCCTTGTCTTAGCATTAGGATCACAGGTGCATTTGTATGTGACTTTACGTGGATGCTGGAAGAACTGAACCTGGGCCAGCAGACTTTGCAAGCAAGTACCTTTAGCTGCTGAGCCATCACCCCACCATGATCATTGTAAGTTTGAGGCCAGCCTGGGCTATATAGGGAGTTTCTGTCCAGCCAGGGTTACTTAGCAAGACCCTGTTTCAAGATAAATAAATAAATAAATAAATAAATAAATAAATAAAATTTAAAAGTAAATAGATACGTAAAGACATAGAGGGCTGGGCCTGGTGGTATATATCTGTAATCACATCTACTTGGGTCACTGAGGCAGGAGGCACAACAGTTCATGGCCTGCCTGAGCAAAAGAATGAGTTTACACTCAGCCTGGACAACTCAGTCAGACTCTGACTCAAAATAAAAAGTAAAAGGACTAAGATATAGGCATGGTGTGACACATGCCTAGCATTTGGGAGACAGAGGCATGAGTATAGCCTCATGTTCAAGACCAGCTTGATCTAGATAGCAAATTCTAGGCCAGTTAGGAATGATGGCTGGAGAGATGCTCAGTGGATAAAGACACTTGACTGCAAAGCCTGCTGGCCCAGGTTCAATTCCCAGTACCTATGTAAAGCGGCACATACATCAAGCAGGAGGCCCTGACATTCCCATACTCTACCTTAAACAAACAAACAGGCTGGGCGTGGTGGCACACGCCTATAACCCCAGCACTCAGGAGGCAGAGGTAGGAGGACCACTGTGAGTTTGAGGCCACCCTGAGACTACATAGTGGATTCCAGGTCAGCCTGGGCTAGAGTGAAACCCTACCTCAAAAAAAAAAAAAAAAAAAAAATCCAAAAAAAATAAGTGAACCAAAAGAAAAGAGGAGACTAGGGAGGGACTAGGCTAGCACAGTGGTAGAGTGGTTGCCTACCATCTACTAAGGCCTCGGTTTAGCCCCCAGTACTGTGAAATAAAAAAAAAAAAAAAGCCAGGCATGGTGGTGTACACCTTTAATCCCAGCACTTGGGAGGCAGAGGTAGGAGGATCGCCATGAGTTTGAGGCCACCCTGAGACTACATAGTGAATTCCAGGTTAGCCTGAGCTAGAGTGAGGCCTTACCAACGGGGGAAAAAAAAAAAAAAAAAAAAAACGAAAGAAAGAAAAAAGAAAAAAATAGACAAAGGAAGAATTCAAAAAGGACATGGCCAGAACCTAGGAAGGGACCCTAGGCACCTCCCAAAGCCCCTCCCTAGAGGCTGTGCTCTCACACAAACTTACACATGTGCATACATACACACTGTCTCTTCAGTGCCCCACCTCCTCATTCCTCACCTCCCAACACCCCACCTAAAGGTGGGGGAGACCACATTCCCTCCTTGGGACTATATATGACCAGCCTCACCCCAAGGCTGGGACTGCTCCCACTATATCCCCCACGCTATTGGCCCCCGGCAGGCAGACCTTGGTATAGTAGCCGGGGTAGAGCTTTTCTGTCATGGGGGCAATGTACTCCACCAGGAACTTGTGCCACTCCCGCTCAAAGCTAATCTGGTTCATGTGGATGTCGATGGTGGGGACGTTTTCATAGCCTCCTTGAATGCGGATGTCCTGAAAGGGACCATGGAGAAAGTGACAGGAAGAACTCACAGATGCCCCCAACCTGCCCCAGATTCCTATGCCAATAACGCACAGCCTCTGACTCAACCCCTCCCCTTGACCCGGCTGGAGACAGGATGGGACTGTGTCACATTCTACGGCAAAAGTGGAGGCATGGGGCTGGAGAGATGGTTCAGCAGTTTAAAAGGCACCTGCTTGCAAAGTCTGCTGGCCTGGGTTTGATTTCCCCAGTACCCACATAAAACAGGTGCACAAAGTGGCGCATGCATCTGGAGCAGCAAATAAACTCACTCTCTTCCTTGCAAATAAATAAATAAATAATATTTTCTAAAGTAGTGAACTTGAAAGGAACTGCAGATATGATTAAAGTCCTATTCAGGGGCTGGAGAGATAGCTTAGCAATTAATGTGCTTGCCTGCAAAGCCTAGGGACCCAGGTTTGATTCCCCAGTAGCCATGTAAACCAGATGCACAAGATGGCACACGCGTCTGGAGTTTGTTCTCAGTGGCTGGAGACACTGGCGTACCCTATTCTTTTTTTTTTTTTTTTTCTCTGTCTCTCTCTTAAATAAATAAATAAATAATAATAAATTTTTGAAAACATTCAGGGCTGGAGAGATGGCTTAGTGGTTAAGGCACTTCTCTCCAAAGCCTAAGAACACATGTTTGAATCTCCAAGTCCCATGTAGCTAGACACAAAGCAACACAAAAGTGCAACGATGCACATGCGCAAACATCTGGAGTTTGTTCACAGCGGCTGAAGGGCTCTGGCACACCCATTCTCTCTCTCTCTCTGCCTCTTTCTCATTCTGTGTCTCTCAAAAATAAAATAATAAAAAAATTAAAAACATACAAAAAAAAGTCATAATCAGCTGACTAGGTTAAGGGACAGAGGTGAGCCTGGATGCTAGAACTATCAGGTGAGGGTTTTTTGTTTCTGTTTTTGTTTTTGTTTTTGAGGTAGGGTCTCTCTGTAGCCCAGGCTGACCTGGAATTCACTATGTATTCTCAGGGTGGCCTCAAACTCATGGCAATCCTCCTACTTCAGCCTCCTGAGTGCTGGGACTAAAGGCATGTACCACCATGCCTGGCTAACGTGAGTCTTTTTTTTTTTTTTAATTGTTTGGTTTATTTTTATTTATTTGAGAGCGACAGACAGAGAGAGAAAGAGGCAGAGAGAGAGCGGGGGGGGGGGGGGGGGAGAGTGGGCGCATCAGGGCCTCCAGACACTGTAAATGAACTACAGATGCATGCACCACCTGTGCATCTGGTTTATGTGGATAGTGGGGAATCAAGCCTCGAACTGCAGTCCTTAAGGCAAGCACTTAACTGCTAAGCCATCTCTCTAGCCCTAAGGTGAGTCTTTTAAAGAAGACTTTTGGAGAGAAATGTCATGTCTCCTGCTGCCCATGGTGAAGCCAGATGCTCCAGGTTCTCCTGCTACAGGGAAATAAATTCTGCCAACAACCACATGAGCTTGGCACAAGACTCAGGTGAGGACTAAGACTGTCAGACACCCACTGCCCCCCCCCCACCTCACCCCCATCACAGCTTTGTGAGACCCTGAGTGGAGAACCTGGCTAAACCAGGCCCAGGTCTTTGACCTGCAGAAACTAGGAAAACTTGCTTTTCAAGTTTTGATTTTGGGAATTGAATCCAAGGCCTGGCAATGCTAGGTAAGTCCTCAGCTACTGAGCTAAAACCCAGCTCTGGGTTGTCTTAAACCACTTAGTTCATGGTCATTTGTAATGCAGCACAGAAAACTAGGACAGATGGCCACAGTTAGCTCAAGTTTCTGGGGCCTAAGGCTGGCCCTGTCACTGGCGCACAAAGAGCCCCAGAATACATGAGCTACCCCAGTTACTGAATGCTGGAGATCTGTCCAGCCACCAACCACATGGATTACGCAGGTGACCAGCAGCTCAGTGAGTCCAGCTGCAGAGTCAAAAGTCAGCCAATCTGGGACTGGAGAGATGGCTTAGTGGTTAAGGTGCTTGCCTGTAAAGCCAAAGGACCGAGGTTTGATTCCCCAGGACCCAGGTAAGCCAGATGCACAAGGTAGCACATGCATCTGGAGTTCGTTTGCAATGGCTGGATGCCCGTGCACCCATTCTCTCTCTCCCTCTCTCTCTCTCTCTCTCCCTCTCTCTCTCTCTCTCTCTCTTCCTCTCTCTCAAGTAAATAAATAAAAATAAAGTTTTTTTTTTTTAAGCCAATCTGTTGGGCGTGGTGGTGCACACCTTTAATCCCAGCACTCAGTAGGCAGAGGTAGGAGGATCACCACAAGTTCGAGGCTACCCTGAGACTACATAGTGAATTCCAGGTCAGCCTGGGCTATAGTGAGACCCTAACTTGAGAAAAAAAAAAAAAAAAGAAAGAAAGAAAGAAAGAAAGCCAGCCAATCTCCCCCCCCCCCCAAAGTAGGGTCTCACTCTAGCCCAGGCTGACCTGAAATTCACTCTGGAATGTCAGGGCAGCCTAGAACTCACAACAGCTCTCCTACCTCTGCCTCCCAAGTGCTGGGATTAAAGACATGTGCTGCCATGCCCAGCTCAAAAGTCAGCCAATCTGAAGCACACAGATCCAGGGTCTTGTTTTTTTTTTTTTTTTTTTTAATGTTTTGCTATTTATTTATTTATTTTAATTAATTTATTTATTTTGGCCCAGAAGGGTGGCCTTGGGGATGGTGCCCTACCTTGTTATCGCCTCGAGACCACTGGCCATAGTGCTCCATCTCTTCCACCAATTCGTCACAGGCTGCCTCCGTGAAGATGGGGAACCAGTAGACATCCGGGCAAGGCTGGGAAGAGCAAGGACTCAGTCCGGTGGCAATATGGCATCCTCCCATCACTGTGCCCCGCCCCCACATGTGGTCTACACCAGCCCATACCCAGAGGCTCTGGGAACCCTTCGAGCATCACCAGGGAGCAAAGACGCAATGGATGCTGGGCAGACTGAGTGAGCAGCTAAAATGGGGAAGCAGAAGTCACAGAAGGATTTTCTCAACCAAGGTCACAGAGCTACAGCCACCAGGATCACCAATAGAAAAGCGCACACCAGGGAGCAGACGGTAGATGTGAATAAAAGGACATGGCCACCCACTCCTCTTTCCTGGCTCAAGGCCACATTTGGGGCTGGTTCCTCCCTTTTTAAAATTTATTCGCCTTCTTCTTATTCTTCTTTTTTTTTTTGGTTTTTCTAGTCCAGGTTGAAATTCACTGTGTAGTCTCAGGGTGGCCTTGAACTCTCAGCAATCCTCCTACCCCTGCCTTCCAGGGGCTGGGATTAAAGGCATGCGCCACCACACCTGGCCCCTTCTTCTTTTTCTTTGTCGGGGTAGGGGTCTCATTCTAGCCCAGGCTGGCCTCAAACTCACGATGACCTTCCTACCTCAGCCTCCTTCTGTCTTTATTTTATTTTTTTATTGACAACTTCCATAATTATAGACAATAAACTATGATAATTCCCCCCACTTTCCCCTTCACAACTCCACTCTCCATCATATCCCCTCCCCCTCTCAATCTCTTTTCTGTTTTTAGACCGCTCAGCTACACTACCTGTACACTGCACACCTTTCTTTTTCTTTTCTTTTCTTTTTCTTTTTTTTTTTTTTTTTTTTTTTTTGGTTTTACAAGGTAGGGTCTCACTCTAGCCCAGGCTGACCTGGAATTCACTATGTAGCCTCAGGTGGCCTCGAACTCACAGCGATCCTCCTACCTCTGCCTCCCGAGTGCTGGACTAAGGCGTGTGCCACCATGCCCAGCTTCTTTTCTATTTTCCTTTTTTTTTTTTTTTGAGATAGATTCTCATGTACCCAGACTGGCTTGGAACTCTTTATATAGCTAAGGTTGGCTTTGAACTCTTGATACTCCTGCTTCTGGAAGTAAAAGCACGCAACCCCCGCACCCTGCACCCCGCCCTGTAGTTCCTTCCTTGCCAAGGGCCCTGCAGGCCTCAGCTGAAAAGTGCTGATAGGGTGTGGCGGTTTGAATATAAGATGTCCTCCCCAGTCTCACAGGTTTGTGATTGTGATACTTAATCCCCAGGTAGCGAAGCCTGTGGGAGACGGAGCCTTGCTGGAGAAGGTGTATCACCGGGGGTGGATCTAGAAATTCATTAATCCAGTCCCTGCCCGCCAGTGCTCGCAAGCGCTGCTTCCTCGCAGCTGATGTGACAGGATGCGATGCACTGTGGCCTTGGCCATACTTTCCCCACCATGAGGAAACTTCCCCTCAAAACTGTAAGCCAAAATAAACCCTCTCCTTCCATAAGCTGCTTCTGGTTAGATGTTTCCCCAGCAACAAGAAGGCAACTGTTAATTCAGGGTGGCCAGGCAGCCACCCACTCCTCTTGCCCCGAGCACGGCCGGCACACACAGGAAGGTACTCCCCTCCCCCTCCCTGCCCCATAGCAGCGGGTGTGGGATGTGCATCGTACTAGAAGCTTCGCTCCTGAGGGTACCTGCGCCACTTACCGTCTCCACCAGCTTCCCCTCCAGGGCCTTGGTATAGTTCTCATGGATGTACTTCTCTTTCCAGTCCTGTGGGGAGAAGAACAGAGGATGAGGGCTCCAGGCCTGGCCTGGGCCATCTGGGGCTCAAGGCCACGCGAGGTGCTCCCAAATGGACCTCCCGCCTCCAGGCCCCACAAAGCATGAATGGGTATGAGCATGCCCAGGGCAGGCTGTGCCTGCTGGGTATATGCACACTGCCTCGGTGTACAAGTGTGCCCACAGGAGCCCGTATTTGCACACGTACATACAAGTGTGTGTCTATGTGCATGTCTGTGCAGGCATGTGTAAATGCCTATGACATCTACAAGCCCCGGTGTCACAGATGTCATTTCTCTGATTGTCATGACACCTCAGGGGTTAGCCAGGCAAGTACACTCATACTCGAAGATAAATGAAGAGCGGGATGAAGGATTGGGGCATGGGGTGCGTCCACCCCTAGATGGCGCTGTGTCTAAGGTACCACGGTCCATGGACATGGGAAAGAGGGTGAAGGGTCAGGGACAGGACCAGCAGATAGATGCATCTGGCCATAGGATCAGACAGGGAGAGTCCCCTCTGTTCCCAGCTCAGCCCACTCATTCTGTGCCTCACTCACCTCGGGGTTGCTGAACACTTCCCAGAGATCACTGTGGAGGTGGGTGGTCTTGTAGTTGTCCAGGGAGAGCAGGTGGCCAAATGTGTGCCGATTGGTCAGGAACATGAACACCTCCTGTGGATGGATGGATGAAGTTGCCCCCTCACCTCATGTACCCTGACATGGGTGGTACAACCCCTCTACTATCAGATGCAAGCTCCTAAATTAGGGACCCATGAGTGCGGTGCGTGTTCCCAATACCCAGCCCAGAAAAGGTTTCCTGGATGACTAAATATAAAAGAGAGGGTTCTGGGGGGCTGGAGAGGTGGCTTAGCGGTTAAGCGCTTGCCTGTGAAGCCTAAGGACCCCGGTTCGAGGCTTGATTCCCCAGGACCCACGTTAGCCAGATGCACAAGGGGGCGCACGTGTCTGGAGTTCGTTTGCAGTGTCTGGAGGCCCTGGCACGCCCATTCTCTCTCTTTCTCTCTGCCTCTTTCTCTCTCTGTCTGTCGCTCTCAAATAAATAAATTTAAAAAAAAGAGAGAGGGTTCTGGGGCTGAGAATATTGCCCAGTGGTTAAAGGTGCTTGTTTGCAAAGCCTAGAGGTCTGGGGGTTCCACTCTCCAGCACCCACATAAAAAGCTAGATGGCTGGGAATGGTGGTGCATGCTGGAGGCTGAGATAGGAGGATCACTGTGAGTTTGAGGCCAGGCAGGGACTACAGAGTGAATTCCAGGTTAGCTTGGGCTAGAGCGAGGCCCTATGTAGAAAAAACAAAAACAAAAAAACAGCTAGATATAAAACTTGAAGCAAGCATCTGGCAGCAACAGATCCTAATTGTTTTTTTTTAAGGTTTGTTTCTATTTTTACTTGGGTAGAACTCAGGGCCTCATAAAAGGGCTCTGCTAAAGGGTGGACTTAATCCCGACATGCTGTTCCCAGGGAAAACTTCACCATGCTGTCACATTAAAACAAACAAACCAACCAAACAAGGGGCTGAGAGAAGGTTCAGTGGATTATGCACTACCAAGCAATCCTAAAGTGTGACCTGCTCACATACAAACACACATGCACGCATACATAAGAACTTTTTTTTTTTTCCGAGGTAGGGTCTCACCCTAGCCAGGGCTGACCTGGAATTCACTATGTAGTCTCAGGGTAGCTTCAAACTCACTATGATCCACCTACCTCTGCCTCCGGAGTGCTGGAATTAAAGGTGAGCCACCACCATGGCAAGCTGTAACGTTTTCTTCTCTTTCTTTCTTTCTTTCTTTTTTTTTTTTTTTTTTTTTTTTTGGTCTTTGTGGAACAGGGTCTCACTCTAGCCCAGGCTGACCTGGAATTCACTATGTAGTTTCAAGGGTGGCCTTGAATTCACAGTGATCTTTCTACCTCTGCCTCCCCAGTGCTGGGATTAAAGGCATGCGCCACCACAACCAACAATTTTTTGTTTGTTTGTTTGTTTTTTGAGGTAGGGTCTCACTTTAGCTCAGGCCGACCTGGAATTCACTATGTAGTCTCAGGGTGGCCTAGAACTCACAGTGATCCTCCTACCTCTGCCTCCTGAGTGCTGGGATTAAAGGTGTGCACCACCATGCCCGGCTAAATATTTTTTAAAGCAAAAAATACAAACAAATCATAAAGTGAAGCCCCTTAGTTTGATCCCTACCACGAGGATAAAAATCACAAAGAGGGGCTGGAAAGATAGCTCAGTGGGGAGAATACTCCCCAGTCAAGCCTTGAGTACCCAAATTCAGACCTCACAGAAAAAAATTGGAAGCCGGAAAACTGGGATAGAGTGAGACCCTACCTTTAAAAAAAACAAAATCAAAAACTGGAAGCCAGGCTGAAGAGATGGCTTAGCACTTGCCTGTGAAGCCTAAGAACTCATGTTTGAATCCCCAGGTCCCACGTAGCCAGATGCACAGTGACACAAGCGTGCAATGTCCCACATGCACACAGGGGGGTGCACATGTCTGGAGTTCGTTCACAGCAGCTGAAAGCCCATTCTCTCTCTCTCTCTCAAAATAAATAATAAAAACAACAGCCAGACATGGTGGCGCACGCCTTTAATCCCAGCACTCGGGAGGCAGAGGTAGGAGGATCGCTGAGTTCGAGGTCATCCTGAGACTACATAGTGAGTTCCAGGTCAGCCTGGGCTAGTGTGAGACCCTACCTCGAGAAACCAAAAAAAAAAAAAGAAAAGATAAAGAAAACTGGAAGCCATAGTGGGCTTCTGTAATCTCAGCATGCTGACGCTGACAGTGTGACAGGAGAATTTCCTGGAAGCTCCTGGGACAGCAGCAAAGAACAGCAGAGTAAGAATCCAGAGTGAGAACCCCTGTCTCACAGTAGGTGGACAGGTGAGGACTGACCCAAAAGTTGTCCTCTGACCTCCATGTGTCCCTACACACACACACACACGAAAATAAACATAGAATGGGAGCCAGAGGTTCTGGTACATGCCTATAATCCCAGCACTTAGCACCTAGGAGGCAGAGTCAAGAGGATCATGAGTTCAAGGTCAGCCTGAGCTATATAGTGAGACCCTGTCTCAAAAAAAAAAAACCAAAGCTAGGCGTGCTGGCACACACCTTTAATGCCAGCACTTCGGAAACAGAGGTAGTAGGACTGTAGTGAATTCAAGGCCAGCCTGAGACTACACAGTGAATTCCAGGACAGCCTGGGCAAGAGCCAAGATGCTATCTTGAAAAAAAAAAAAAAAACTAACTAACAAACAAAAAAAGGCTCAGTAGTTAAAGGCCCTTGTTTGTAATGCCTGCCAGCCTGGGTTCACAATGTGACATGTGATTCTGAAGTTTGTTTGCAGGGGCAAGAGGCCCTGGTGTGCT
This sequence comes from Dipus sagitta, assembly GCA_036346955.1. Lineage (NCBI taxonomy): Eukaryota > Metazoa > Chordata > Mammalia > Rodentia > Dipodidae > Dipus > Dipus sagitta. Next base: position 126,594,160 of record CM070773.1, read on the forward strand.
CATACTCTCTCTTTCCCAAATAAATAAATAGTATTTTAAAAAACTTAAAAAAAATAAAAAGCTGGGCACGCTTTTAATCCCCCGCACTCGGGAGGTAGAGGTAGGAAGATTGCTGTGAGTTTAAGGCCACAGTGAATTCCAGGTCTGCCTAGGCTAGAGTGAGACCTTACCTCGAAAAAAAAAAAAAAAAAAAAAAAAAAAACGCCAAGAAATAAAATAATAATAATAATAATAAAATAAACCTTTAAAAATTCAAGCTGGAGAGATAGCTTAGTGGTTAAGGCACTGCCTGTGAAGCCTAAGGACCCATGTTCGACTCTCCAGATCCCACATATGCCAGACGCACAAGGTGATGCAAGCGCACAAGGTCACACATGCACACAAGGTGGCACACGCATCTGGAGTTCAACTGCGGTGGCTGCAGGCCCTGGATTGCCAATTCTCTTTAAAAAAAAAAAAAAAACTTAAAAAAAAATCAAAACCAGCTGAGCATGGTGGCACACGCCTTTGATCCCAGCACTTGGGAGGCAGAGGTAAGAGGATCGCCATGAGTTCAAGGCCACCCTGAGACTACAGAGTGAATTCCAGGTCAGCCTGACACACAGACGTATGAGCGTACACATTTGTATATAAAGTAGGTGGTGTGCAATCTGGGTCTACTGAAACGGTCCCTGTAGACCTGAGGACTGGCCGCACGCCCCATGCACCTTCACCCTGCTGGCCTCTCAGAAGCTTATAGGTCTATGGTGACATGGTAGCCCAGCACACATATCAGAGACGGAGGAGGCCCACTGGCCAGGCACAAGGGACTCTGGTGACCACGTAGCACCACTGACCTGCTGCCGCACGTTGGCGCAGAAGGCCATGTCGGCGTCCAGTTTGCTGTGATGGAACAGGTCTGGGTGCTGAAGCTCGGCCCGCAGGGCACTGCCCTTGATCAGGTAGATGTTTGAGATGTAAGGCACATTCCAGACGCCACTGGGGGAGAGGGAGGAGACAGAGAGGGTCACAGACTGGCAGGGGGGCTCGCAGGCTGAAGTCTGCAGCCAAGCAGGAAAGGAAGGTCACGGCTGGGGAGCGGGTTTATTTGAGGGTGCCAGTCTGATTCTCTCACTCTGGGCCCCTGGGTGCAGGACACTTGTCAGGAAGTGCTTCTGTGTGTCTAACTCCAGTCTTCCTTGCTTGAGGGTCAATAGAAATTTGAGGGGGACTGTGGAGGAGGGAGGTACTACAGTCCCAGGAGGAAGAGAAGGAGGTGGTGGGTACTCACACACGCCGGCCCTGCACAATGTCCACGTAGTCCTCGGAGCGGGCATAGTAACCATCTGCACTCAGCGCCCCCCAGAAGTTGGACCAGAGCCTCCCATGGCGGGTCATGAGTGGGGCGATGACATTCCTGAGGAAGGAGCACTTTAGCGGGAGCAGGAGGCAGACTGAGGACGGGGAAGGGCACTCCCGTCCAGAGCTTTCTTTGCCTCCCGCCAGGATGGAGCAGACTTGTCCTACAAGGGTCTGATTCATCACGAACGCTTCCCTCCCACCCTGGAGACAGCCTCAAGAAGGCGCAACTCTCCATCAGCCTCTGGAGCCGCCAGGCCGGGGTCCCAAAGTGATGAGTGGCCAAAGAGGCAGAAAAGGGGCAGGGCTCCCACCCTGCCCGGGCCTTGCTGGGCGGGTCAGCTCAGAGCGCCACCCACAGACTCACTTGTTCTGTTCAATCAGCATCCGCAGACTGTCAGGGTTCGGTCAGGGCCACGTCAGCGTCCACGCTGAAGTAGTAGGTGCACACACGATCCTGACGGCACAGGTCTCTGTGGAAGGAGGAGGAAGAAGACAAAGAGGAAGGATGGGAGGAGGAAGAAGAGCAGGACAAGGAGAGGATGAGGAGGAAGAGAAGGACAAGGAGGATGAGGAGGCCATGGGCATTGGGCAGGGGAAGGAAGAGGATGAGGAAGATCAGGAAAATAAGATGAGAAGGAGGAGGACATGGACGTTGAGGAAGAGGATGAGAAGGAAGAGGAAGTAGAGAGGAAGGAAAGGGGAAAGAGGAAGACAACAGATGAAGAAGAGGACAGTGAGAAGGAGGAAGAACACAGGGTTAGCTAGGGCGGGTCCTAGAACTTTCCCAGAGGATGCCACATTTATCACCAGTTTGTCTTCACAATGTACCAGACACAGGACGGGAACTCAGAGATCCCTCACAACACCAAGACTCAGACCCTGGGCTCCTGAGCTCTCAAGAAGGCCCAGGGCTTGGCAAGAGCAAATACATGACAGGGGAGCACAGCCTACAGAGGCGGGAAGGGGGCTGGTGCTGCTTGTCTCAAGAGCAAGTCAATCGCTTGCATCAACAACCTTAAAAATGGAAACTGGAAGAGCCGGATGTGGTGGTGCACACCTTTAATCCCAGCACTCGGGAGGCAGAGGTAGGAGGATCACCTTGAGTTCAAGGCCGCCCTGAGACTACATAGTGAATTCTAGGTCAGCCTGGGCCAGAGTGAGACCCTACCTCGAAAAACCAAACAGAAAAAAAAAAAAAAGGAAGCTGGAACCAGGCATGGTAGTGAACACCTTTTTTTTTTTTTTAAAGGTGTGCACGACCACGCCTGGCTTCCATGCTACATTTTTAATTTTTTTAATTTTTATTTAGTTATTTGAGAGTGACAGATAGAGAGAGAAAGAGAGAGAGAGAGAGAGAATGGACGCATCAAGGCCTCCAGCTGCTGCAAACAAACTCCAAAGGCATGCGGCACCTTGTTCATCTGGCTTATGTGAGTACTGGGGAATTGAGCCTTGAACGGGGGTTCTTAGGCTTCACAGGCAAGCACTTAACCATTAAGCAATCTCTCCAGCCCTGTTTGTTTGTTTTGTGTGTGTGTGTGTGTGTGTCTTCCTAAGATGGAGTTTCACTCTAGCCCAAGCTAACCTGGAACTCACTCCATAGTCCCAGACTGGCCTTGAGTGCTGGGATTAAAGACATGTACCACTATACCCAGCTGGTGCACACTTTTAATCCCAGATTTTAGGAGGCTGAGGCAGGAGCATCACCATGAGTTCAAAGCCAGCCTGGGCTACAGAGTAAATTGTAGGTGAGCCTATGCTACAGTGAGTTCTTGTCTCCATAATACAATACAATACAATACAATACAATACAATACAATAAAATAAGAAAGAAAGAAAGCAAACTGAGGGTGTTGCTCAGTGATAGGGTACATGCCTGGTGTGTATGAAGGCATACCAGCACTGAACATAATTAATAAACAAAAACATTCCAGAGCTGGGAAGGTGGCTCAGTGGTTAAAGGTGTTTGTTTGCAAAGCCTGCTGGCCTGGATTCAATTCTCAAACCACTCACAAAAACCAGACGCAAAAAGAGATGCAAGTACCGGGCGTGGTGGCACACACCTTTAATCCCAGCACCTGTGAGGCAGAGGTAGGAGGAGCGCCATGAGTTCAGGGCCACCTTGAGACTCCACAGTGAATTTCAGGTCAGCCTGGGCTAGAGTGAGACCCTACCTCAAAAAAAAAAAAAAAAAACAAAGAGTCGCAAGCATCTGGTGTTTGCATTGATAGGAGGCTTTGGCATGCCCATATACATACACATAAAAATAAATAAATAAATAATACTTATTTATAAATATAAATAGATACATAAATAAATAAAATGAGTTTTTAAAGCATATGGCATTAGGCATGGTGGTACATCCTATAATTTTAGCACTTGAAAGGTAGAGGCAGGAGGATTAGGAGTTCAAGGCCAGCCTTGGTCACACAAAACCCTGGCTGAAAACACACACACACACACACACACACACACACACACACGTGCGCGCCTTTTGTTCATCTGGTCCAGGACTTAGCAAAATATGGTCCTTCGTCCAAAGCTTGCTGTTGCCAGGGAAGCTAAGAATGGTTTCTCATTCTTAAATGACAAGGGGGGGGGGGCAGAATTGAAAGGCACATGGAAATTATGCCTTCCTTTAAGAAAGCTAAATTTCAGTGTCCATAAATAAAATCTTGCTGGAGCACAGCCGCACTCATTCATTATGCCTCATCTGTGGCCGCCTTTGTTCTAAAAAGGAAGGGCTCAGCAGGACAAGAGGTCCGCCAAGCGGATCGCTTTACTGTATCCAGTCCTTCACAGGGAAGTTTGCCAGTTTGGATCGAGATCAATGAAGCCTTCTAGGCTGGCTATGAACTTGCTATGTAGCCGAGGATGACCTTGAGCTAAGTTGTGGGATTATAGGTATCCACCATCACACCTATTTGTGCAGTACCAGGATGGAACCCAGGGCCTTATGCATGCTAGGCAAGCACTCTACCAAGTGAGCTACATCCCTAGTCCTAGACCAATGAATTCTTGTGTGTTTATTACTATTTTTTTTTCGAGGTAGGGTTTCACTGTACCCCAGGCTGACCTGGAATTCACTATGTAGTCTCAGAGTGGCCTCGAACTGACGGCAATCCTCCTACCTCTGCCTCCCAAGTGCTGGGATTAAAGGTGTGCACCACCACGCTTTTTGTCTTTTTTTAATATATTTATTTATTTATTTATTTATTTGAGAGAGAGAGAGGAGAGAATGGGCACACCAGGGCCTCCAGCCACTGCAAATGAACACCAGATGCATTTGCCCCCTGTGCATCTGGCTTACATGGGTACTGAAGAGTCAAACTGGGATCCTTTGGCTTTGTAGGCATGCGCCTTAACCGCTAAGCCATCTCTCCAGCCCCTTTTTGTCTTTTTAATAATATAGAAAAAAGTCAGAGGTCATTTCTGACTCTCTGCCTTGGTCTATCACTGACCCTCCATCCCTTCTTCTTTCTCTCATTTGCTTCCTGAAACCACACGATGCTGCTGGGAGCCCTGAAGATGGCTGCTCAGACTATTTCCTCATTTCACAGGTGGAGACTCTGAGGCCAGGAACTTGCTGGAGACCACAGAGCCTTGTGAATTCCTATTGCCCAGCCTGCCTCTCCCGATGCCGTGACCCATCTGCCCGCCACCGTCAGTGAGGAGAATCCCAGTGCCCAACTCACGCGCCCATGTTCCTGGCGTCAGCATTGGCCATGCGCACCTCGGGCCCCACCAGTTTCACAGACTGGTACTCGCCACCATGCTCTGCCAGGAACTTCTCCACCTGAGGCTTGTGGTGCTGTTCCTGGGGGCAGGGAGACAAGGTGAAGGTGGGGACACAGGTCCTACCCTTGGGACCCCACAGCCTTGTCGCTGCCAATCCATGTCCTCATCTCTAGGACACTCCTGACCACCTGTGATCCTGTCTACAGACCCTCTGCCAGGATGCCTTTCCCTGGCCACCCTTCCACAGGCCAGACCCCACAGGACTCTGCAGAGCTGTCATCAGGACAACCCTCCCCTCTGTGCCCCAAAGACCCCACATACAGCGACCTGCTGATCATTGGGGTAATGTTCTGGGAAATGTTTTTGTCATACATCCCATTACAGATGGAATCTGACCAACAGCCTGGGGCCTCTGGCACGGGCACATGTAAAAGCAGTCTTTAGATCAACCCAAGGTTTAGGCCAACCTTAGCTCTGCTGTGACAAGCTTGTGACCTTGGACAGATCCCTTCACCTGTGTCAGTTTCAGGGTACGATGTGAAGGACTTGGATAGCTAAGGAGGCCACAAAACAGACGTGGAGGCACGACTTCATCTGGCTGCAAGACAGCACTGAAGCCAGGCATCCTCTGCAGGTCTTTTAAATATTTGACTTATTTATTTGCAAGCATAGAGATAGATAGATAAAGGGCGAGAGAGACAGAGTGTGTGTTTGTGTACGGACATGCCAAGGTCTCTAGCCACTGCAAACAAACTCCAGATGCACGTGCCTTTGTGTATCTGGCTTTATGTGGGTACTAGGGAATCAAACCTGGGTTCTTAGGCTTTGCAGGCAAGTACCTTATCCACTGAGCCATCTCTCCAGCCCTTATTTGTTTATTTTCAAGGTAAGAGAGAGAGAGAGAATGGGTGTTATCAGGGCCTCCTGCCATTGGAAACAAACTCCAGACAGTCACCACTTTGTGCATCTGGCTTTATGTGGGCACTGGAGAATGAGGCCCAGGCTTTGCAAGCAAGTGCCTTTAAACACTGAGCTATCTCCCCAGCTCTGTGATGGTTAATCTTTTTTTTTTTTTTTTTTTTAATGTGACGGTTCATCTTAATGGTCAACTTGATTGGCTCTGGCACTCCATGAGAGGCAATTTCTGGACATGCCTGTGAGAGGGTTTGTAGGTTAGGTTAATCAAGGTGGGAAGACCCACTGCAACTGTGGGCAGCACCATTCCATGGGCTGCAGGTCCTGGACAGAATAAACAGGAGGACACAAGCAGAGCATCAGCATTCCCTGCTCTCTACTTCCTGACCACATGCACTGGAGCAGCTGCCTCACGCGCCCGCTACCGTGCCTCTCCCATGAGCCAAAAACCAACCCTTCCTCCCTTAAGATACTTCTCATCAGTTATTTTGCCCTGGCAATGATAAAAATAATTAACATACCACCCCTACTTTATAAGTGAGAAAACAGAAGCAGAGAGAAGTTGAGGTATACGCCAAAGGTCACACAGCCAAGAAAAATCTGGGATTCAAGCCCAGCCAGTCTGACTCATGAATCAGCCTAGTGACTTGGGGACCCAGTCCACTGCCTACTTCATTTGACTCAGGTAAACCCAATCCAGTCAGATCCTTGCAGACCTCAGGCCAGCTCATGAGGGCAAGGCCCCTGAGCCAAGCCACAGGGAGCCCCGCAGCACCCGCTACTCACGTGGTTGTGAATGAACAGACGAATCTGTTTGCGAGGGTAATGCAGGCGCAGCAGGCGCTGGAAGAAGAGGGACAGGAACGGCGTTGGCTGCTCAATGAATACGCCAATCAGGACTGTGGGCAGAGCTTCATCCTGCGGAGGGAAAAGGTGGCACAAGAGTCCAGCCACTGCATTGCCACTGAGGCCCAATGGGAGTCTGGGGCAAAGGCTGGAGTCTCGGGGGGGGGGACAGGTACCCAAGCCAGGGAGCACCAAACAGGCTGTGCTGGCATATAGAGGTGGGAGGCTGGCCCAGAGAGGGCACAGTGGAAATCCAGGCTCTGAGCAAGGGAATGAGGGTTCAGGGATGGCATGCTGCCCGGAGATTTTGTCTAGTGTGGTGTTCAAGGTAGGCCGTAAGTGAGGACAAGGGCTCATGGCATGGGGAGGAGCCTGAAGGGTCAGGCAGAAGAAAATACTCTGGCATCGGGAGGCAATCTGGAGTCTGTATACTCTAATGAGGCTTCCAAGAGGAAGCACCTGGAGACTCCACCCCCATCCCAGGATGATCCCTTTACCTCCCACCAAAGGCAGAAATCCATTCAAAATCACCTTTCCTCCTTCCCCCATGTCAGGTCCCCAGATGTCAGGCTCAGCCTCACCTCAATGCCCTTGAGGCTGCGCAGACCCTCATCACACACAGTACAGCCTGTCTCAAAGGTCCAGAAGCGTGGGATGTAGTTGCCCAGGTAGTTCAGCTGCAGCTGTTGGGAGACAGCTTTGGCATGACAGAGGAGCCGGGCCCCACCACCCATAGCCACCAAGCCCCATCTCTCTGTTGGCACCACACAGCATAGGCCCCTGACACCACTAGAGATGTTGGAGAGAATGCTTCACCCCTAGGAGAGCAGAGGAAGGGCTTGGCACTGGGTGCTTATAAAACCCAGATTCAGGCTAGAGAGATGGCTTAGCACTTAAGGCACTCACCGGCCAAGCCTAAGGACCCAGGTTCAATTCCCCAGTACCCACATAAGCCAAATGCACAAGGTGGCACATGCATCTGGAGTTCATTTGCAGTGGCTGGAGGCCCTATCGTGCCCATTCTCTCTACTCTTATCTGTGACCCTCCCTCTCAAGTAAATAAAGAAATTATTTTTAAAAAAGGGGGGGGCTGGAGGGATGGCTTAGTGGTTAAGGCATTTGCCTGCAATGCCAAAGAACCCAGGTTCAATTCTCCAGGACCCACGTTAGCCAGATGCACAAGGGGGCACACACATCTGGAGTTCATTTGCAGTGGCTGGAGGCCCTGATGCACCTATTCTCACTCTCACTTTCTCCCTCTTTCTCTGACAAATAAATTAGTAAATAAAATATTTATTATTTTTTAAAAATTATTTATTTATTTGAGAGAGAGAGAGAAAAGAGGCAGATAGAGAATGAACACACCAGGGCCTCTAGCCACTGCAAACTTAGACACATGTGCTACCTTGTGCATCTGGTTTACATGGGTATTGGGGAATAGAACCTGGGTCCTTTGGCTTTGCAGGTAAGTGCCTTAACTGCTAAGCCATCTCTCTAGCCTCAAAATAAAATATTAAAAAAAAAAAAAACAGATTCTTGGACTGGGCCCTCAAGAGGTTCCAGGGCAAGTGATCCTTTTTGGAGTCAGGAGTCAGGGTCTCATGTAGCCAAAGATGTAGCTTTGAACTTGTGATCCTTCTACCTTCACCTCCCAAATACTGGGATCATAGGCATGCACCACCAACACCCAGTTTACGCTGAGCTGGGGAATGAACCCAGGACTTCAGGAATGCTAGGGTAAGCACTCTAGCAACTGAGCTACACGGCGAGCCCGAGACAAGCATTCTTGGTAGGCTCTCCTTCCGCTCCTGTCCGTGAGGCTCTGAGAAAAGCGGTTTTGAAGACACAAATATGCTATGAGCTATGGGCCATTTCCCAAGGGCCACTTATATCTGCCCTGTCCCCAGCCACCATGAATGTGGGGACTGTCCTCTTTGTGACTGCGCCTTATCCTCTGGCCTCCCCTCCCCCCTGCAAATACTCAGTAAATATTGGTGAGGGAATGAACAATTCCCCCCTGCCATGACAGCACACAGATGATTCTGGCAGCATACCCCAGGCCTGGATGGGAACAGTGGCCTCTTATGTGTCTTATGGTCCAGAATAGACAGAGAGAATATCACTGACCACCAGGAGCGAGAGATGACACCACACCAAGCTCAGACGTGACTGCAGAGGCGTTTAACCCACAGAGGAGCTCCGGAAGGCGGCCCCGGCCCCAGAGTAGCGTCCCACTGAGAACAGACTTAGGGGACTCCGGCTTCCCCCCATGCTCCCCAAGGGCCGGGCCCCTCCATACCTTGGTGGGCCCGTTGCCATGAATGACGACAGGGAGGGTGTCATAGGCCAGATTCCGCGCTCTCACGTGGCCCATTTCAAACTTGAGCACGACCTCATCTGGGGGCCAGAAAACACAGACCCAACCATTGGCAGGGGACCAAGGCTGGGGACTCCCAGGCTTTTCAGCAGGCCATAACCTTGTGCATGTCACATCACTTCTCAGAGCCTCAGTTTCCCTATCTGTAAAATTGGGATAATCCGGGCTGGAGAGATGGCTTAGCGGTTAAGCGCTTGCCTGTGAAGCCTAAGGACCCCGGTTTGAGGCTCGATTCCCCAGGACCCACGTTAGCCAGATGCACAAGGGGGCGCATGCATCTGGAGTTTGTTTGCAGTGGCTGGAAGCCCTGGCACACCCATTCTCTCTCTCTCTCTCTCTCTGCCTCTTTCTCTGTCTATTGCTCTCAAATAAATAATAAAAATAAACAAAATTAAAAAAAAATTGGGATAGTCCAGTCTTCAAGGGGTAGAGGGAGGACTATATGGCCAGGAAGTGCTTGATACACTGTCATGAGAGAAGCAGTCCACAGCGACCCCCTCATCCTTAGCACGCTGACTCATCAGAGCAGGAAGCAAGGACGGAGGAACAAAGACCGGAACATCCCAGTGTCGGACAAGCAGTGTAGCACTGAGACTATGCCAGTCACACTGGGAGGCCTGGGTGGGAAGAGCCTCAGCCAGTCCCCTGTTGACCCATGCTGTTCATGTACGCACAAAAGAATGGGGAGGAAGCTGACTGCATGAAAAGATCTGAGGCCCTCTTACCACTGCAGATGAGCTCCAGATACACCTGGACTGGCAGGCTTTGCAAGCAAGCACTTTTACCTCCTGAGCCATCTTGAGACAGGGTCTCACTCGAGCCCAGGCTGACCTGGAATTCACTATGTAGTCTCAGGGTGGCCTCGAGCTCACAGCAATCCTCCTGCCTCTGCCTCAGAGTGCTGGGATTGAAGGCGTGTGCCACCACACCCAGCCCTACTTTCCACTTTTAAAGCTAAGAAACTGAGGCATGTGCGACATGCTGGGGTCACCCAGAAAGACCTGTGGCATAGCCAGCCTCATCACCAGCCTTGAGCTGTCTGCAGATCCAAGTGGCCATTTTACCCGAGTGACCCATGAGCTTCCTGCCAGTCACCCTTGCTTTAGAACCCTTCACCTGGAAGGGGGGAGGGCTTGGGAAGGAGGGGAGGGGCCCATTGTGCTGAGGTGGCATGCAGGGCACCAGACAGACAGGTGCCTGCTATGGGCATCACCAGCTCCTTCCAAGCTCAGAGACAAAGCTCTGCCCTCAAACATCCAGGGACTCTCTGGGGACCTGGGTAGGAGGCTAGTGACAGCCCAGCACAGTGACCAAGAAGGAGTCACACTGTTCTCTCTTGGGTTCTAGCCCGGCCAGGAGTTCTCAACTCCATTCTCCTGCCCCTCTCCGCTCCAATCCTTCCTGCCCCTTCCATCCCTCAGGTCCACACCTCCCGCCATGTCAGATCCCATCTTCTCAGGCCCCAACTCCTCTGGCCTCTCTGGCTCCACTCCCTTTGGTCCCTCCCCTCCAGGGCAAGCTGCTTACCCAGAGCTCCATCCAGGTTCTGGAAGATGCGGCAGCGGTGGTCCAGGGTGATGTTGATCTGCTCCTGCAGGAATGAGGGCACTGGGCTGCAGCAGGGAGAGGCCCCCCACCCTCTCCCACTCAACAGGGAGAACCTGTCCCCACCCTCACTCAGCCTTGTCACATAGGGCCTAGGGTCGCGGTGGCAGGGCACACTGGGAAGGCACTTCACTGCCTGCCAATCACCAGTGCCAATTTCCGGTATGCAAGTATTAATTTGAACCTCACAACATCCTTTTAAGAAGTTTCATAGTGCTTTCAGTTCATTACCTTTTGGTTTTCTGAGATAGGGTCTTGGTATGTACAGGTTGGCCTGGAATTACCTATGTAGCTCAGGCTGGCCTTGAACTCATGATCCTCCTGCCTCAAGCTCCTGAATTATATGTACCACTATGCCTAATTTTTCTTTCTTTCTTTCTTTCTTTCTTTCTCTTCTTCAATTTTTCAAGGTAGGGTCTCACTCTAGCTCAGGCTGACCTGGAATTCACTATGTAGTCTCAGGGTGGTCTTGAACTCATGGCGATCCTCCTACCTCTCCCTCCCCAGTGCTGGGACTAAAGGAGTGTGGCATCACACCTGTCTAATTTTGCTGAGAACCCAAGCTGAACCCTGAGCTCAACCTTCCACCCTCCAGAACTGAGCAGAGAGCATCTGCTGTTTAAACAATAGCCTCCCCCCCCTCCCCGCATCTAGGGCAGTTCAGAGACACTAACCTAAGGGCTCAGGCCTCAGAGCACTGTCCCTAGTGCAGCCCAGCCAGCCAGACCTAGGGGCATCATTTCCCAGGTCCCCTCTCCTGAGCCCGCGTGCCACCTCTTACCCTCTTCTCTGGATCCAAAAAGATCTTGGTGTAGAAGAGCTGGTCGCTGTCACTGTCCTGACCGTCCCACTCAGCCACCAGTTTGCTGAGGTTGGGGGCGTAACCAATGAAGCCTGGGAGTGGGGGCAGGGACACGAAAATAGACTATTAGCTTCTGGCTAAGCTGGGGCTTGCTCCAGCCCATACACATCTTGCTTCTTCACTCAACCACCCTGTCGCCTCTCAGAGCTCTCCTGACCAGCAGTGGTTGGATGTAAGCTAATCCGTGTAACCAGCTGATGCATTCCCACAATCAGTGACACCCACTGAACTGAATCCACTCTGAACTATGGCCCTGGAAGTGGGTTTGGGGGTTTCTAAGCTTGGAACCTTGGACCAGAGAAGAACAGAGGCTGGGCCAAGGCCACACAGCACACTGGGGTCCTGACCGCTGGCAAGTAGGGAAAGAGCCACGGGGACCCCCTGTCTAGAGCACAGGCAGTACTAGGCAAAGAGAGGAGAAACAGGACATGTGAGGCCTGTGACGTAGCTCAGTTGGCAGAGTGCTTGCTGAGTAGGCACAAAGCCCTGAGTTTGATCCCCAGTGCATGCCTACAGTCCCTGGACTGCGGAGGTGAAGGTAGGAGTATTAGAAGTTTAAGGTCAGGTTGGAGAGATGGCTTAGCAGTTAAGGTGCTTGCCTGCGAAGCCAAAGGACCCAGGTTCAATTCCCCAGGACCCACATAAGCCAGATGCACAAGGTGGCACATGCGTCTAGAGTTTGTTTGCAGTGGCTGGAGACTCTGGTGTGCCCATTCTCTCTCTATCTGCTTCTTTCTCTCTCTCTCAAATAAATTTTTTAATTAAATATTTATTATTTATTAATTAGAAACAGAGAGAGAATGGGCAAGCCACGGCCTCTAGCCACTGCAAACGAACTCCAGATACATGCGCCACCTTGTGTATCTGGCTTATGTGGGACCTGAAGAAGCGAACCTGGACCCTTAGGCTTCACAGGCAAGTGCCTTAACTGCTAAGCCATCTCTCCAGCCCATCAAATAAATTTTTAAAATTTTAACAAAAGTTCAAGGTCATCCTCAGCTACACAGTGAGTTCAGGGCCAGCCTGGGCTACATAAAGCCCAGAAAAAGAAAGAAAGAATACTGAACCCTGGGCCAGGGCTAGGCCAGGGCAGGGACTGAACTAGCTCTCTGGGCCTGGAAGATACATGGTCACCACGGGCAGCTCCAAAGATTTATTTTATTATTTATGTATTTATTTAGAGACGAGGTCTCATGCAGTCCAGCCTGGCTTCAAACATGCTATGTAGTCAAGGACTGAATTCCTGATCCTCCTGCCTCCACCTCCTGAGTGCTGGTGAGATTACAGGAGTTGAGCCACCTCACCAGGCTTCTGAGAGATCTTTTGTTAGGAGGAGTGCCAAGAAAGAGACAAAGAGGCTGGAGAGAAGGCTTAGCGGCTAAGCGCTTGCCTGTGAAGCCTAAGGACCCCGGTTGGAGACTCGATTCCCCAGGACCCTCGTTAGCCAGATGCACAAGTGGGCGCACGCGTCTGGAGTTTGTTTGCAGTGGCTGGAGGCCCTGGCGCCCCATTCTCTCTCTCTCTTTCTCTCTCTGTCTGTCACTCTCAAATAAATAAATAAAAATAAACAAGAAAGAAAGAAAGAAAGAAAGAAAGAAAGAAAGAAAGAAAGAAAGAGACAAGGAGGAGTTAGGGGTGACTACGCGATGTGGCAGTGCAGCTGGGTAGCTGACGAGGGGAGGAAGACTCCGGAGCCAAGGGCCAAGTGTGGGGTGGGAACATGCGCTCTATCCAGTATGCTGTGCATTTGAGGCCTGTGAAATGCAGCCATGCCCCGAAAGGGGACTCTCTCAAAGGCAGTGGGTAAGCTTTCTGCCGGGCCCCATGTGCTATGCCAGCCCCCTTACCTCCAGAGCCCAGGAACCTCTTGCCGTCAGAGACTGCCGGATACTTGGCCTCCAACCTACGGTCTGGGTAGATGAGCTCCTCAGCGGAGAAGACCACCTGGCTCTTGGCCTGCTGAAACTTCTTCAGGAGTTCCTTCGGCCCCGACGCAAACACCACGTCATAGCTGTGGCCACAGCAGGGGATGGTGGAGAGCAGGCACAAGGAGGGGAGTGGGAGGTGGGCTCAGGGATTCAGGCTCTTTCCCCTCATCGCACGCCAGCCCCGGGGCCATCATCTGGAAGCCAAATCTGCATCTCTAACCTACATACGTACCTACCATATTTCACTCCCACTATGAGCAAAGAGATGGTCCCCATGACCCTGCCCTTGTGAAACTAAAGATGACTTATCAGGCCGGGCATGGTGGTGCACACCTTTAATTCCAGCACTTGAGAGACAGAGGTAGGAGGATCGCCATGAGTTCAAGGCCACCCTCAGACTACATAGTGAGTTTCAGGTCAGCCTGGCCTAGAGTGAGACCCTACCTCAACGCCCCCCCCCAAGGTCACTCCGCCCATCTTTTCACCAAGAGGGAGGACAATTGGGCTATATCACATGGGTTTATCCTGGGGTCTATGGATCCCCCCTAAAACCTTAGACAAGTTTGGCTGGAAGGAGCCATTCTTATTACCAATATCTAGGGAATGTCTCATTTTATTTTATTAAATATTTTAGTTAGTTATTTATTTGAAGGGGAGGTGCAGATAGAGACAGAATGAGCATGCCAGGGCCTCTGACCAGTGCAAATGAACTCTAGACACATGTGCCACCATGTGCATCTGGCTTACATGGGTATTGGGAATTGAATCTGTGTCCTTAGGCTTTGCAGGCAAGTGCCATAACCATTAAGCCATCTCTCCAGCCCTTTATTTTATTTATTTTTTTTAAGGTGTGTGCCACCATGCCTGGCTTACTTTTTTATTTATTTATTAAAGACAGAGAGAGGGAGAGAGAGGGAGAGTGGCATGCCAGGGCTTCCAGCCACTGCAAATGAACTCCAGATGTGTGCGCCACCATGTGCATCTGGCTTATGTGGGACCTGGAGAATCAAACCTGGGTCCTTAGGCTTTGCAGGCATGCACCTTAACCACTAAGCCATGTCTGCAGCCCCTTTATTTTATTTTTTATCTGCACCTGTGTGTGTATACCAGTGCCTCTTGACTCTTCAACTCCACAAATGAACACCAGATACTCATGCCACTTTTGCATCTAGTTTACATGGGTGGCTTGGAAACTGAGCCTGGACAGCAGGCTTTGCAAGCAAGCGCCTTTCATCGATGAGCTATTTCCCAGCCCCCTGTTTTAAGTATTTATTTATAGGCAGGGTCTCACTCCAGCCCAGGCTGACCTAGAACTTATTCTATAGCCCAGGCTGGCCTCTAGCTAAAGGCAATTCTCTGACCTCAGCCACCAAGCCTGACTGAAGGGCCTAGTTTAAAGTCTCCCTTCTCTCCTCTCTCCTCTTTTCTCCTCTCCTCTCTTCTTCCTCCCTTCTTCCCTTTCTTCTCCCTCTTTTCCTCCTTCCTGAGGGGCCTGGTCAGGAAACTCCATTCCACCTACCTATCGATGAAGAGAATGACCAGGTCCTCCTTGTCTGCACGCTTCTCCAGGGCTTTCTTCAGTAGCCGAACCTTCTGTCCCCCTCCCACTGATGTCCCCTGGTCTGCACTCCAGTCCTCCCCTAGGCCCAGCGCCTGCAGAAAAAGACCCCTTAACATCAGTTTCTGGTAGAGCAATAAATAGCCTTCCAGCTAAAGTTCCACCTGTTTGGGCGTTAAGTCCTCCTCTGCCGAGAAACCATCCTGCAAGACTTCCGAGGCTGCTATAAGTGGCCAATCAGAATGTCCTGTTGCTCCTGCCCCTCCCACAGCCAGAGCTTTGAGCATGTGACCCAAGCATGGCCTATCAGAGTCTTCCCTGGGACTGTTGTGTTAAAATTAAGGACAGGCTGCTGTGGGGCTCTGTGTTGGACAGTCACCTTGTCCCAGGGTTGAGAGAGCATGGCTCTAGAAATGCAAAGATAAGGCCCTCTGCAGCTTGAAACCCTGGATCCAGCTATGCCTAAGGCAGTTCTGTTTCCATGTATTTTCGTTTGTTCGCTTTTGTTTTGTTTTTTTTTGTTTGTTTGTTTGTTTATTTTTGGTTTATTTTTATTTATTTTTTTGAGAGCTACAGAGAAAGAGGCAGAGAGAGAGAGAGAATGGGCACGCCAGGGCCTCCAGCCACTGCAAACAAACTCCAGATGCACGTGCTCCCTTGTGCATCTGGCTAACGTGGGTACTGGGGAGTCGAGCCTCGAACCAGGGTCCTTAGGCTTCATAGGCAAGCGCTTAACCGCTAAGCCATCTCTCCAGCCCTGTTTTTGTTTTTTGAGGTAGGGTATCACTGTGGTCCAGGCTGACCAGGAATTCACTAGGTAGTCTCAGGGTGGCCTTGAACTCACAGCAATCCTCCTACCTCTGCCTCCCAAGTGCTGGGATTCAAGGCGTGTGCCACCACGCCCGGCTCCTGTTTCCATGTAGATTCATGTCAGCTAATATACTTTTAAAACTTTTTTTCATTTTTATTTATTTATTTGAAAGTGACAGACAATAAAGAGGCAGAGAGAGAGAGAGAGAATGGGTGCACCAGGACCTCCAGCCACTGCAAACAAACTCCAGATCCGTGCGCCCCCTTGTGCATCTAGCTTACGTGGGTTCTGGGGAATCGAGCCTCAAACAGGGGTCCTTAAGCTTCACAGGCAAGCGCTTAACCGCTAAGCCATCTCTCCAGCCCCAGCTAATATACTTTATGTCTTCACACCAAGCTCTATGCCATGTCCAGTCCTATTCACTACTTTGGCCCCAGTGCCCAATGCAGGGAGGTACTGCTGGGCCCGAAAGACTGCCCACAGAGGACGGCAAGCCCACGCCTAGTGGATGAGCATGTTTCTTTACAATGTTCACATCCCAGAGAAGGTCTCCAGGACCACATCCAACCCAAGATCCCCTATGCTATTGTGGGAAAACTGGTTCCTAGACCCCTGTCCTATAAACTAGTCTTCCAAGAGAGCCCTCTCCCCACACTGACATCTGGGTACCTGTCATTCACCTCCTAGAATTTGCTCTCACTCTTCCCCACCTGGCTCATGCTCACTGGCTGGCCTTCAGGAAGCCTCTTGGTGGTCCCTGAGTCGATCCCAGGACCCCCAGTAACATGGGAAGGGAGGACCCAGCCCTTGGAATCTCCCAGCACCCCCACAATTTCACCCTTGCCCAGGAAGCCCTCCTCACCTGGATCTTGTAGTTGAAGAGCTGGGCTGAGCGCTTGAAACGGCGGAAGCCCTCTGTCTCTTTCGTGGCTACGGTGAGGACCAAAAGGTTGTCTACGGAAAGAGAAGTAGGGGTGAGCAGGAAAAGGGGTTCGCTGTTCACAGCAACCTGTCTTCACCTCAGCCCATGACAGACAAGGGTTCAGGTTGAGCCAAGGTCTACACAGCAGGTCAAGGACAGAGCTGGGACATAACCCAGCTCTCCCAATCCCCTCCCCTGGCTCCTTCTACCTGTTAACTGGCCAATAAATCAGGCAGCACCCACCTGAGAGGTATCTGTACACTGCCTTGTGGGATGGAGGCTTTGGCCTTAGGGTTCAGGCCTCACTTGGGGGTGGCATGGAAGATCTCCAAGCCAGTGCTGGGCATTAGACCAGGAATAGCAAACAGTGCTCAAAAGCCACTACTCTTCATGTCTGTACCCAGGGCAGACAAAACTAATCCACCTCAATTCTCCATACCAAACCTCACATGACCCTGACTCTCCCAACACCAAGCTTCAGGCTGAGTTGACCTGGGTAGAAACTGATTTGAAATCCCATCTGTCTGCATCTGTGGCAACCCTGAGAATTCCCAGACTTCTCTCTGTCCCCACTGCAAGGTTGTGATGTCTGAGATGTAAGGTATGCAGATGGCATGCCTGGCTAGACGCTAGCTCCTCTCTTCACCCACAGTGTGACTATGGGCAAGCCCCTGGCCTCTCTGAGACTCAGTTTCCCCCTTGTGAAGTAGAGACAACAAAGTGCCTACCTCCTAGGGACTCATTAAACGAGATCAGGCATGTAAAGTCTATGGGGACTTGACACAGTGGTATGGACCACTGAGAAGCGAGTATCTTGTCCAGCATTCACGGGCTCTCCTCCAGCCTGGGGTCTTGCCGCTGGCCTTTGCCCCGTTGCCAGGGCTCCTTCTGTGTCCCCCTTCCTCTAACCTTCCTCCAGGTTGGTCAGGTATAGTGACATCCTTTCTCACCATCACTTCCCAGAAGTTCACTCTGACTTCTGGCTCTCTGAACCTCAGGGGCAGAATCCAGTTTGCAAATGCAATAAGAGACCAGGCATTTATGACTCTGTCTCTTCCACATCCAGGGCTCCCACTTTCTTAAATGAACAGATTCTCCCAAACATCCAGGCCAGCAGCAGGCAGGTAAGATCTTCCCCTCCTTCCACCACAGGAAGTCAGGAGTCTGGGCCTTCTGAGAACACAGCGGGGCCAGCCAGCTAGCACAAGCTGGCTGAGGCTGAGATGCCACTCAGAGCAGAGCCCAGTGCCCCGGGGAGGGGAGGGGGGCCCAAAGGGGATTTGTAAGACCCAGCAGGGTGGAAGGAAGCAAGGCAGGAGGAGGGGATATGACAGCCAGCTATGGAGGGGACCTGAAAAGTCCCAGAAAGAGAGGTGCTGGTCACATATGGGAAAGGGCACCTCCCAACTCCTACCCTAATAGTTAAATTCCAACCCCCCCCCCCCACGCCCTGCAGGTGAGGAGAACCACAATCATCAGCTCTGAGGCCCTCTTGCCAAAAGGGGAACAGGAAGAGTGTCACGTTTCATGGATAAAGTGCGCGTGCGCACGTGGTGTGTGTGTGTGTGTGTGTGTGTGTGTGTGTGTTTCTGGATTCTACACAGGATGATGCTAGGTGTGGGGGGGAGAAGGAGACTAAAGCAGCCATTGTACTGTTCTCAAGGTCCTGCTTCCAAATAATTGCACCAATAATTAGAGCTAACTTTTATTTTTCTCTTTGCCCATTTACTTTTTCTTCCCTCCCCGCCCCCCTTATTTTTTGTTTTGTTTTGGTTTTTCGCAGTAGGATCTCGCTGTAGCCCAGACTGACCTGAAACTTACTACAGAGTCTCAAGGTGGCCTTGAACTCATGTGATCCTCCTACCTCTGCCTCCCAAGTGCTGGATTAAAGGCGTGCACCACCATACCCATCTCTTTTTGTTGTTGTTGCTGTTGTTTTGTTTCCTTTCAAGGCAGGGTCTCACTCTAGCTCAGGCTGACCTGGAACTCATGTAGTCTCAGGCTTGCCTTGAACTCATGGCGATCCTTCTACCTCTGCCTCCCAAGTACTGGGATTAAAGGTGTGCGCCACCATGCCCAGCCCCCCTCCCCTTTTGGCACAGGGTCTCCCTCTGTAACCCTAGCTTGTTTGAAACTCACTATGTGGCCCAGGCTGGCCTTGAACTTGCAGCAAACCTCTGTTTCTGCCTCCCAAAAGCTATAGGACTATAGCCATGCACCATCATGCCCAGTTTTGTTTTTTTTTTCCTTTTCAATACTGGGGCTGGAACCCAGTGCCTTACATTAGGCAAGTCCTCTTCCACTAAGTCCTTTATATATATGTATATGTATATGTATATGTATATATATATACACATATATATTTTTATTTATTAATGTATTTATTGGTTTTTTGAAGTAGGATCTCTAGCCCAAGCTGACCTGGAATTCACTATGTAGTCTCAGGGTGGGCTTGAACTCACAGTGATCCTCCTACCTCTGCCTCCCAAGTGCTGGGATCAAAGGCATGTGCCACCACGCCCAACTCATTTATTTATTTATTTGAGAAACAGAAAGAGACAGAAGAGAGAGGAAGAAAGAAAGAGAGAATAAGTGCACCAGGACCTCCAGCCACTGCAAACAAACTCCAGATGCATGCTTCCCCTTGTGCATCTGGCTTACATGGGTCCTGGAGAATCAAAGTGGGATCCTTTGGCTTTGCAGGCCAACACTTTAACCGCTAAGCCATCTCTCCAGCCCCCAGTCCTTTTTTAATTGAACTCAGAAATGGCATACAAGTTGCTGCAGGAAGCTAGGAAGTAGTGGCATTAGGATTTGGGCACAAGAAGCCTAGATTTTTTTTTTTTTTTTTTTTTTTTTTGGTTTTTCTTTTGGTTTTTCGAGGTAGGGTTTCACTCTAGCCCAGGCTGACCTGGAATTCACTATGGAGTCTCAGGGTGGCCTCGAACTCACGGCGATCCTCCTACCTCTGCCTCCCCAGTGCTGGGATTAAAGGCGTGCGCCACCACGCCCGGCTGAAGCCTAGATTTAATGTCCCCTCTTATTATGACTGTGTGCACTGCTCAGGCCTAGGACAATGGTCACATCACCTATTGAAAGGCTCTGTTGTCAATCTGTCTGAGGAAACTGGCTGGCTGGGCTAGAGGGAAGGTCCCAGGCCCCTTAGACTTTTCAGACACCCTCTATCCTGTCCTATAGTTTCCTGACTGCTACACCCTAGGACCCTGACAAATTCTGGGTTCCTTGGATCAGATAATGGGTCCTCCCCCTGGCCATGAGGATGCCACGAGATCACCCAGGTCACACATCAGCCTCCTCCCAAGGAAGTTGTGAAATCTACAAGTCCTGGGCCCAAGTCTAGATGTGCCCAGGAAGAGTCCAGTTTTATGCCCGGTGCCTGAGTGATTTCTGATGTTGGCCACATTTGGGCACCTCTGGGCCAAAGCCTCCCAGGTCCTCTGACTCAGCTCTACTGCAGTACTGGGAGGTGGTTCCCAGCAAGGGAACTCAAGACAAGCCGCTCATCAACACTTAAGACCCGCAGAAAACTGTCTCTGGTAACCTAACTTGCACCCCACTCCCTTCACCTGTCTACAATACTCCTTTCCTTGTCTACCTCCTCCAGGAAGCCTTCCTTATCTCCTAGTGGAGGCCTCTGGTTGGCCCAGCCGTTGATAGCACTCCGAAGCGGCCTTTCTCCCTGCTGGCCAGGGCCACAGCCTTCATTTCCTTAGTCTCCTTCTCCTACACCAAGGTACAGTGTGCTCTGTCTGTCCAGTCTTAAGGAGCAACACAGAAAGCCAATTCTTACTTTGTTTTGTTTTGATGTAGGGTCTCACTCTAGCCCAGGCTGAACTGCAACTCACTCTGTAGTTCCAAGCTGGCCTTGAACTCACGGTGATCCTCCTACCTCTGCTTCCCAAGTGTTGGGATTAAAGGTGTATGCTATCATGCCTGGCTTTTATTTATTTGAGAGAGAGAGAGAGAGAGAGAGAGATTGGGAGGGAGTTAGTTTAAGAGCATCAGAGCCTCTTGTTGCTGCAAATAATTCCAGATGCGTGCAACACTTTGTGTATCTGGCTTTATGTAGGTACTGGGGAACTGAACCCAAGCCAGCAGCTTTTGCTGCAAGCACGTGCGTTTAACCACTGAGCCTGCTCCTCAGCCCAGGAAGCTGATTTCATTTCATTTATTTATTTATTTTCGGTTTTTCAAGGTAGAGTCTTGCTCAAACTCAGGCTGACCTGGAATTCACTTCCTACTCTCAGGGTGACCTTGAATTTACAATGATCCCCCTACCTCTGCCTCCCAAGTGCTGGGATTAAAGGTGTGTTGTGCACCACGCCCAGCTCCTTGCTTTTTTTTTTTTTAAAGGCAGGGTCTCACTCTAGCCCAGGATGACCTGGAACTTCTGTAGCCTAGACTGGCTTTGAACTCACAGCGATCCTCCGACTTTAGCTTCCCCAGTGCTGGGATTATAAACATGAGCTACCATACCTGCTTCCTACCCATCTTTTTCTTCCTTTTCTTTCTTGATATAGGGTCTCACTAAGTAGCTCAAACTGTCAGTCCTCCGGCCTCAGTCTCCTGAGGGCTGGAATTACAGACACGCACCACCATGAAGGTAACACTCGTGTTACTAAGCTGCCAGGGCGCCTAATATCCTGGAGCAGCAGACTCTCCACTGGAGACAGAAGCCGGCATTTCTGGGGCTTCTCCAGGATCTCCCAGTATGGGCATCCGCTCCCACCCACCATCAGGCTCACCGGACCTCTGGCCAACCCACAAGGTGTCAACGTGTAGGATTTGGTTTCACAGCACCAGAACCTGCCCACCAGTCCCCCTCTCCTTTGTCTGCTCACCAGACACCTTGGGCTCAGGCCAGGGCCACGTCAGGCCTGGCACCCTCCCCCACATGCTGCCCAAAGTCCAGCAATGATTCCCCCAGATGGATGAACTGCGGTCCAGGTCAGCAGAGATGAAAGAGACAGCAGGGCAGTGAGGACACGGGGGGGGGGCGGGGGGGCGGTGGTGGAGGGAGTAACTTAACTATTTGTGCTTCAACCTTCTCATTTGCATCATGGGAATCACATTAACGCCCTCCCTGCAGACATCCTCCTCTGGACTCCATGTGTGATGTTGGAAGTGCTGAGTTCGGGGCTGGAGAGGTGGCTCAGCAATCGAGGTGCTCGCTGGCAAAGCTTAAGGACCCAGGTTCGATCCCCAGTACCCACGTAAAGCCGGATGCTGATGTACAAGGTGGCACATGTGTTTGGAGCTCCTTCCTACCAGTGGCTAATGGCTCCAGCACGCCCATTCTCTCTTTCTCTCTCTCTCTCTCAAATAAATAAATAAATAAATAAAATATGAAGTGCTAAGCTTGGTGCCTGCTGGGGCAGCACGTTGGCTCTGGTTGGCACGGGCACCTCCATCCTTATTGGCACCTCCCTAAGAGGGGGAGCTACGCACCTTCCGGTGCTGCCCTGGGAATTGGGGCTGGGGTGTAGCCACCTTCCCTTAAGAGCAGGATGACAGGCCCGGAATGGAGCACAGCCCTTGGAGGCTGAGTATGGGGGAGGAAGAGGTCTCTAGAGTCCTCAAGAGAAAGCCACATACTCAGGCCTGATTTGGCTGCGCTCTGGCTAACACTCCCACACCAACAGCAAGAGCCCAGACGAAGCTGCAGGTGGCCAGTACATGGGCTTGTCTAAAGACATGCTTCCTGTGCTTCCTAGAGAGAGTGGGAATCCACCCACTCCCCTTCCTCATCCCCACCCCTACGCGGGCTCGAACTGAAGTTACAAACATGGTCTGGCAGAGTGGCAGGATGTGGGGATCCCTGGCAAGAAGTCAACATTGATGCCTGGGTCTGGCTGATCACTCACTGCTACCTCAGTTCCATCCCTCCCATTCCTGGTACTTTTCCACTACTTGCTATGGAACAGTCCAGCTTGGAGACCCTATTGAAGTCCAGATGAACCCTCTAGGAGCCTCTGGCCTCAGCAGCTGTCCTTCCCCTCACGATGACCAAATCAAACCCCAAGAGAAAGGCCTGGACCAGGGAAAAGACAGGGATCAGCCAGAGCTTCTAAGGAAGGGAAATGGCTTGATATAGTGGTACATGCCTATAATCCTATCACTCAGGAGGTTGAAGCAAGAGGATTGTTGTGAGTTCAAGGACAGTCTGAGCTACACAGTGAGTTCTAGGTTAGCATGGGTTACAGAATGAGACCATATCTCAAAAATCCAAAAAATAAAGTTCTCAAAAAGTGAAAATCAAGTCAGGCGTGGTGGCGCACGCCTTTAATCCCAGCACTCAGGAGGCAGAGGTAGGAGGATTGCCATGAGTTTGAGGCCTCCCTGAGACTCCATAGTGAATTCCAGGTCAGCCTGGGCTAGAGACCCTACCTCGAAAAGCCAAAAAAAAAAGAGTGAAAATCAAGCTGGGTGTGGTGGCTCACGCCTTCAATCCCAGAAGAAGTAGGAGGATCGCTGTGAGTTCAAAGCCACCCTGAGAATACAAAGTGAATTCCAGGTCAACCTGGGCTAGAGTGAGACTCTACCTTGAAAAAATAAAACAAGCCGGCATGGTAGCGCATGCCTTTAATCCCAGCACTCGGGAGGCAGAGGTAGGAGGATCACTGTGAGTTCGAGGCCACCCTGAGACTATATGGTGAATTCTAGGTCAGCCTGAGCTACAGTGAAACCCTACCCTACCTTGAAAAACCAAAAAAAAAAAAAAAAAAAAAAAAAAAAAAACAAAGTGAAAATTGGAGCTGGGCATGGTGGTTCATGCCTATAATCCCAGTACTTGGGAGGGTTGAAATAGAAGGGTCACTGTGAATTCAAGGCCAGCCTAAGCTACAGGGTGAATGCTAAGTCAGCCTGGCCTAAAGTGAGACCCTGCCTCCAAAAACAAAAGGGAAAACTGTCTAGCCAAGTCCATGGGGGTGTTCAGGGGCTGGACACACTGCCAAGAGCACCCCACCCACCAAATTTCCCAAGACTCCATAGCAAAGCCCCTTCCCCACCTCAGGCCTCACTGTGCCCCACAGGGTCACTTGGTATGGTCCCAGAACCTGCCTGTTGAACATTCCCAACAGTTGCCCATCACAACCACCTGCTAGAAGGGAGGAGCTGGCCTCCCCAAGGGCAGCTGGGGTGTTGCTCCCTGTCCCTAGCTAGTGAGTGACTCAGGCAGGACCTGCAGGGAAAATGACCTGCCCACTCTGTCCTGCTGCCCCACTAGCTGAAGGGCCTCCCTCAGTGAGTTACTCAGTTCCTCCAGGTGGCATTTCCAGACAAAAGTCCCCCAGTTAGAAATAAGGGCCAGCAGGAATGAGCTATGGGTCTGAGTCCAGTGAGTGAGCACCTCCAGCCAGCAGTGGCAACCTGAGACCGGGTGTTTAACCTTTCAGAGCCTCAGTCTTCCCATGTATGAAGTGGGCCTAATGACTCCTTACCTATCAAAAGCGTCTAGAGGGGCTGGGACACAGCTCAGATGTAGAGTTGCACAAAGCCCTGGGTTCCATCCTCAGCACTGTATAAGCCAGGTGTGGTGGTGTATGCCTGAAATCCCAGGACTAGGGAGGTGGAGGCAGGAGGATCAGAAGTTCAAGGTCAGGCCAGACATGGTGGCACATGTCTTTAATCCCAGCACTCAGGAGGTAGAGGTAGGAGGATCGCCATGAGTTTGAGGCCACCCTAAGACTATGGTGAATTCCAGGTTAGCCTGGGCTAGAGTGAGACCCTTTCCCCCACCCCCCAAAAAAAGACAAGACAGAAGAAAAAAAAGAAAGAAGTTCAAGGTCATCCTCAGCTATCTAGAGAGTTGGAGACCAGCTTGGGGTACATGAGATGGGACTGGGGTGTACTCAGTACTTGGCTACTATAAGGGAGGCCCTGGGTTAATCCCTATCACTACATGGAGCCAGAAAAAAACAAAAGGTCAGATATTGGCATCCTACCTCCTCCATTGGCATCCTACCTCACCTCCTGCTAGGCACTTTGCCACATGGTCTCAGCAACACTCTGCCCTCCCTCTCAACATCACCCTCCACAAGCTGCCCTGCGTCTCCCCTGTCCCGCTCCTGCCGCTGCCGAGTGAGGGCATCCTAAGCCCTGTCATTAGTCTGGTCTATCTCTGACTCACCACCCTGGGTTTGATCAGGGGCAGCTGTACTTGCTCTCCTGGGACGATCTGGGATGGAGTGGACCACATCAGCAGAAGCAAATGGAAGAGAGATGGGGGGATTTATTTTTTCTTTATTATTTATTTATTTATTTATTTGAGACACAGAAAGGGAGGAAGAGAGAGAGAGAGAGAGAGAATAGGCATGTCAGGGCCTCTAGCCACTTCAAACAACAGATGCATGCACCCCCTTGTGCATCTGGCTTATGTGGGTCCTGGAGAATTGAACAGGGATCCTTTGGCTTTGCAGGCAAACACTTTAATTGCTAAGCCATCCCTCCAGCCCTTGTTTTTTTCTTTTGTGTGCGTGTGGGGGGGGTGCATGTGTGCACATGCATGTAGAAGTCAGAGGTCAGGACTGGAGAGATAGCTGCCTGCAAAGCCAAAGGACCCAGGTTCGATTCCCCAGGACTCAGATGCACAAGGTGGTGCATGTGTCTGGAGTTCGTTTGCAGTAGCTAGAGGCCCTGGCATGCCCATTCTCTCTCTCTCCAATAAATAAAAAAAATACAAAAAAAAAACCTATTTGTAAAAAAGAAGTCAGAGGTCAATGTAGGGTGTCTTTTTCAATCACTCTCCGCCTTATTTACAGAGACAGGGTCTCTCTTTGAATCCATAGCTCACCAATTTGACTAGTCTAGCTAGCCAGCCTGCCCCAGGATCAGCCTGTCTCCACCTCCTGAATGCTGGGATTATAGGCTGGAGATCCAAACTCAGGCTCTTTTGCTTACAGAGCAAGTGCCTTTACTGAGTGAGCCATCTCCCCAACCCAGGACAAAAAGACAAGTAGAGCCCCAGGCTCCTGGCCAGTGAGTGGATCCAGCCAGGCCCTCGGCACACACCACCAGCTGAACCCGGGGTTCATACTCTCCCCTACTGGATTTTCTTGGACCTGTCTTTCTTCCCTGCTGGGATAGATTCTCTAGGAAGATGACAGCCTCGCACAGGGGAGAAGATTTTGGTGCCATGGCGTGGAGCTGAGCTCTGGTTAACTGGCCTCACCCCCAGCTTCCTCACAAGATCTCTAAGGACTGAAGTATTACCACCCCCATCTTGGGGGACTAGAACACCAAACCTTGTAAACACTGAACACCACCAGTCTTCCCACTGGGAGGCATGTGGCCCTGTGCACGACTTAGCGCAAAGGTGGCAGGCGTGCAAGGAGCAGTGGTCCCAGTCCTCCCTGGCCCGTGGTCACTGAGGTAGGCTTCTTTTGCTCACACTGTCCACCATCCCCCCAGTCATCTCCCAAGTTCTCCAGCAGGGTGGGCCCCACGGGAACAGCGCGTCCTGGAGGGCGTGAGAAGTTTGGCTCTGCCTGCCTAGCCCACAGTCTGTCCTCCTGGGAGCTCTCAGAGCCTCAGCAAGCAGCTCTGGAGGTGGCTTGCTCATGCCAGGGAGGGCTAGAAGGACAGGAGCACCCACTCATGTTAGTGGGGAGCACCCACTCATGTTAGTGCCTTGAAGATACAGAATGAGCACTTGGCTTGGGAGTCCAGCGGACCTCAGACGAAGCACTCCCCCGCGGGCAACCCTGGGCAGTCAGTTCACGGGCCTGGGCCTCAGTTTCTAAGTGGAGAGGAAAACCAACCTGGCAGAAAGGTGCAGAGAGCAACCGGGTGGAACCCGGACCTGCTCTATTAAGGTGAGCCAAGCCTCGCTCCCTCTCCCCACTCCAAGGCACGGGCTCCCTTAGAGTGACACAGCCTAGTGGCTCTGAGCTGGGCTCTGGAACCAGATACACTTAGACGAGTGGATGAACCCTGGTCCAAAGCCCACAGACTGTGCGATCTTGAGCAAGTCAATGAAGCCTCAGTTTGCTAAGCTGGAAAAATGGGGCTAATAGAACCACTCCCATAGTAGTGAGCATGCTTAGCTGCTGATGCCTGGTCACAGCCAGTGGTCCACAAATAGCAGCCGGTCGGTTATTATGATGGTCACTGTTATTATATAGGGCTCCTCTCTGCTGAATGGGACTTCAGCAGTTACCCTCTCCTGTCCGCTCCACGAACGTGGGAACGGCGGCCCCGTTAGGGGAAGTGATTCTTCTTGGTCACTGGAGGGTAAGTGGACAAATTGATCGTGGTAAGCCAGCTCCACCCCTGCTTGCCAGCCCAGGCCGCCCAGCCTCCCGGCTCCATAGCGAGGCAGCCCGGGGACCGCTCCCTGGCCGCGCCCCTTACCCTCCGGCTTGGCGTCGTCCTTCGCCTGGGCCAGGAGCAGCCAGCCCAGCGGGGCCAGGAGCAGCAGCAGGGGCCTCATGGCTGGGTCTGCGGACGATCGGCTAGCCCCCGTGGCGCTCGCAAGACTGGAAACTTCGCGACGGGCCGGCGGGCGCTGCCACGCACTGGACCCGCCCCGGGGGCGGCGCCGCGGTCCCCTCCTGCCCGCCAGCCGGGAGGAAGGCTTTTCCTGCAGATGCGCCGCCGCGGCTCCCGGGTCCTGTCGCCGGCCCGTCCCCGCCGCCTCGCGGCTCCAAGGGCTTGCATCTCCATCCCCAGTAAAGAGGAGGCGAGCGAGGCCAGGCCACGAGGTTCTGGACCCCATATTCTGAGCCAGGGCGTCACGGAATCAGCCACCCGAGCCTCGGTTTGCTCACCTGAAATGTGAGGTTCGAGGCTGGGGAGATGACTCTGGATCAAGCACTAGCTGCGCATCTTAGTAACTGAGTTCCAATCTCCAGGCCCCATATAAAAAGCTGGAAGCAGAATGGAGAGATGGCTTAGCGGTTAAGGCGTTTGCCTGCAAAGCCAAAGAGCCCAGGTTCAATTCCCCAGGACCCATGTAAGCCAGATGCACAAGGTGGCACATGAGTCTGGAGTTTGTTTGTAGTGGCTGGAGGCCCTTGCATGCCCATTCTCTCCCTCTCTCTCTCAAATAAATAAAATTTTAAAAGTTTTTTGTTTTAAAGCTGAAAGTTGTGGCGGGCTTCTGTAATCCCAATGTGCCTACTGGAGTCAGAATTTCCCAGAAGCTCAACAATGTTTGTGCCCTTACACACACACACACACCTTAAATAAATAAATATATTTCTTAATATTTTTATTTATTTGTTTGCAAGGAGAGAGAGCAAAAGGGAGAATGGGGGAGCCAGGGCCTCTTTGCCACTGCAAACAAACTGCAGATGCATGCGCCACGTTGTGCATCTGCCTTTATGTGGTGCTTGGGGAATTGGACTCAGGCTTTTGCAAGCAAACACCTTAACTACTGAGGCCATGCCAGGGCCTCCAGCCACTGTAAACAAATTCCAGTACATGTGCCACTGTACATCTGGCTTTGCGTGGGTACTGGGGAACAGAACTTGGGCTGTTCAGGCAAGCGCCTTAACAGCTGAGCCATCTCTCCAGCCTCCTCACTGGGATTTTAGAACAGACAACCAATTTCGTTAAAGAGCTAGGAGTATCAGTAGATGTGTTACAGCACCTTAGACGACTATAAAAACTATCACTTTTTTTTCTGATGAAAGCAATGTCAGCAATATTTCTCAGAGCGTTTTGTTTCCAGATAATACTGCTGCACTGAGCACTTCACCTATCGTTATCTTTCCTGAAAGTGTGAGATGTGTTCAGCAACCGCAGTATTAAATGTCACACAAGCCTAAAAAGAGAAAGTGGTGGGACTTAATATTCATTCACTGGGACTCGCACTCTGAATGATGTCCACACCTGTAGGCTCCCCAAAATCAGCTCTTGGGATTTTATTTTCATTATGCCTTCTTCCCCTAAGGCCAGAGATGAGGGTTAGGCAAGGGAGGGTAGGCATGGAAACCGAGGAAAGGAGACCCCTGTAGTACAGAAATCCTGGTCCAGCCCCTGGGAAAGGAGATCTGCTTTTCTGTCTATGACGTAGACCCCAAAGCCTGGAAAATTTGAACTTCTAAGGCAAGGAAAGTCTTTGAGTTGAGGAAAATCTTGCTGCAGAGGTTAACTGTGGAATGGATGGATAACATTTTTTTTTCAGGGCCTCTCCACGGACACCCAAGGTCCAACAAACCTCTCAAGGGTCTCTAGAGCAAAGATGCTAGCCAGGGGCATCCATCCCGTCTGTGGATGAAATCTCACCCTGCCTTGGGAGAGACCTCAGCAGGGACCCTGGAGTCTCTTTCCCACAGATCAGACTCTAGAGGAGTGGGAGATGGGTGCAGCCCTAGGCCAGGGTTGGGGAATAGGAGGGAGTCAGAGACTGGGAGGAGAGGAAGGTGGGGTAGGAGCTGCCCCATCAGCAAGGAGACTATACACAGAAGATGTTAAGTGGAAAAGGCTTAGCTCTCCAGTAAGGTCCACTCAGTTAAAAATAGATTCTGATTCTCGGCTGTATAGATAGAAAAGACAATGCTGGGCGTGGTAGGACACACCTGAACTCTCAGCACCTGGGAGGGAGGTGGAGGCAGGATATCAGGGGTCCAAGTCCAGCCTGGGCAACACAGCCAGAGCCTATGGAAGGAAAACAGAGCAGAGAAGAGGAAAGGAGAGGAGAGGAGAGGACAATAGACAAGAAGAGGGAGGAGGAAGACGTGGTGGGCACGCCTGTAATCTCAGCACTGGGAGGTGGAGGCAGAAGGATCAAAGGTTAACCTCTTGACATAGCCAGTTTGAGGCTGACCTGGACCATGCAAATGTAGACCCTGTCTCAAAACATGAACACACACACACAGAGAAAATAAAATAAAATAAAACAAAATTAATGACAGGTAAATGTTTGCAATGATCATTTCTAGGTTGTGGTAATTTATTTATACATATGTAAAAATGTATATATAATTTACAAGTAATGTTTTGCATGTGTGTACGTATGTGGTATGAGTGCATGTGTTTTTGTTTGTTTATTTGTTTGTTTGTTTCAAGGTAGGCTCTCACTATAGCTCAGGCTGACCTGGAACTCACTCTAGCTCCTGGCTGGCCTCAAACTGGGATTAAAGGCATGTGCCATCAAGCTCAGCTTTTATTTATTTTTCTTAAATAATATTTTATGCTGGGCATAGTGGCACATGCCTTTAATCCCAGGACACAGGAGGCAGAGGTAGGAAGATCACAGTGAGTTCGAGGCCACCCTGAGACTACATAGTGAATTCCAGGTCAGCCTAGACTAGAGTGAAACTCTACCTCGAAAAACCAAAATAAATAAGTAAATAAATAATAATGATATTTTATTTACTTATTTGAGAGAGAGAAAGAGGGAGAGTGAGTGAGAAAATGGGCCTACCAGGGCCTCCAGCCACTGCAAACAAACTCCAGACACATGCGCCACCTTGTGCATCTGGCTTACATGGGTCCTGGGGAATTGAACCTGCATTCTTTGGCTTTGCAGGCAAGCACCTTAACCACGAAGCCATCCCCTCCAGCCCTTATTTTTTATTTATTTATTTATTTATTTATTTATTTGAGAGCGACAGGCAGAGAGAGAGAGAGAATAGGCCCGCCAGGGCCTCCAGACACTGCAAACGAACTCCAGATGCATGCGTCACCTTGTGCATCTGGCTTATGTGAGTCCTGGGGAATGGAGCCTCGAACCGGGGTCCTTAGGTTTTACAGGCAAGCGCTTAACCACTAAGCCATCTCTCCAGCCCCCTTATTTTTGTTTTTGAGGCACAGTTTCATTGTAGTCCCGACTGACCTGCAAGTCACTCTGTAGTGTAGGTGGACCCTGAACTCACAGCGATCCTCCTCCCTCAGCCTCCTGAGTACTAAAATCACAGGCATGAACTGCCACACCTGGCCATGCGTAGCTTTTTGTGTGGACTGTAGAGACTGGAACTCAGGTCCTCATGCTTAGACAACAAACACTCAAACTGATCCATCTCCCCAGCCCTAAAAATCCTTTCTGACATAGTGTATTATTTGTAGACAACTCTTTTTTTTTTACTTCTTTCTAGATTTTTGCTGTGTGTATGTAATGCGGTGTGTGTGGTGCATGCACATGTATGTGCTCTTGTGGGACCTTATGCCCTCACCTGGAGTGGCTGGAGCAACTGTAGGATGTCCTGATCCATTGCTCTTCTTCCCATCTTTTAATTATGTATATACGGATGGGGAGAAGAACGCCAGGGCCTCCTGCCACCGCAAACTAACTCCAGATGCATGCACCACTTTGTGTATCTAGCTCTACGTGAGTACTGGGGAATCAAACTTGCGCCAGCAGGCTCTGCAAGCATGTGCTTTTGACTGCTGAGCCATCTCCCCAGCTCGTTCTTGGCATTCTTGTTTGAGCAGGAGTCTCTTACTGCTACCAGAGCTTACTGGTGCTCACCGCTTTTTGAAAGCCGGGGAGATTGCCTGTTTTTTTGCTTCTCTTTGTGTACCTGGGGTTATGTGCTCATGGCATGTATATGCCGTGCCCAGCTGTTTACTTGGATTTTGGAGATTGGAATTTGGGCGGTTTCAGGACCTCCTCAGGAAGTGCACTGAAATGCTAACTCATCTGTTCCACCCATTCTTTTTTTTTGTTTGTTTGTTTTTGTTTTTTGGTTTTTCAAGGTAGGGTTTCACTCTAGCTCAGGCTGACCTGGAATTCACTATGTAGTCGCAGGGTGGCCTCAAACTCACAGTGATCCTCCTACCTCCATCTCCTGAGTGCTGGGATTAAAGGCGTGCACCACCACTCCCGGCCCTCCTTTTTTTAAATATAAATTTTCAGGCTGGAGAGATGGCTTTGTGGTTAAGGAACTTGCCTGCAAAGCCACAGGACTTTGATTCAATTCCCCAGGACCCATGTAAGCCTGATGCACGAGGTGGTACATACATCTGGAGTTTGTTTGCAGTGTCTGGAAGCCTTGTTGCGCCCATTCTCCCCACCCCCCTCTCTCTGCCATTTTATGTTGTTAAATAAATAAAAATAAAATATTTAAACTCAAAAAATAAAAGTCAGCTTGGGCTAAAGTGAGACCCTACCTTGAAAAAAAAATTTATTTCGGACAACCTTTATTTCCAAGACAAAGTCTCGACCTATATCTAAACTCCAAACTCTGTTCCTCCTCCTCTGTCTCCACAGCTACCTCCTCCCTCACCATGCCCAGCCATTCCCACCCCTTGGCATCCACCTCGGCTCTTGTGGACGTCTCCTCCCTCTCTCATGTCACTCTCAGATGTTTTTCCTAACATTTGGTATTTGATCCTCCACAATGTGGGCCTTCATTTAACAGTGGCCATATAAATTGTTCTTTGTGACACCAGCTTCTCAAGAAAAAAAAAAGGGGGGGTCGCTTTTAAATTCAACTGCAAACAGTGTACCCTGCTGATTGCTGATATGAGAACATCGGCTCACAAGCGAGTGCTCGTATAAATTTAAAAATATCACATTAACTCAAGTCTTCATTAATCTGAAGTATAACTAAAAATCTTAGAAAGGATATCTTTCTAATCATGCTCTTTGTCAGGTCTAATGCTGGCCAGCCATGTCATGTGTTCTGTTTCATGTAGTCTGTGTTTATGTGTAACTAAATTCTAATCAGTAACTGTTCTAGTGCTTATGGTCATTAAGTATTTGGATGTCCATAGATTCTGAGATGATGTTAAATTACCAAGAACAGATTTAAAATATATTTAAAATAAATTGCTTCTGGACTTTAAAAAAATTAAATAAAATATTTAAAAAAATTAAATATAAATTTTCTTTTCTTTCTTTACCCACGTGTTCTTTTTAGAAGATGGGCACAGTTTGGGAGCCTGGCGGTCATCTCATTTTACAGAAGTTTGCTCACTTGTACAGGTGGTGGAAATGAGGTCCGGGACACCTCTACAGCACACTCAAGGTCAAAAAGCAAGCTGGGGGGCCTGGAGACATGGCTTAGTGGTTAAGCGCTTGCCTGTGAAGCCTAAGAACCCCGGTTCGAGGCTCGATTCCCCAGGACCCACGTTAGCCAGATGCACAAGGGGGCGCACACGCGTCTGGAGTTCGTTTGCAGTGGCTGGAGGCCCTGGCGCGCCCATTCTCTCTATATATATCTGCCTCTTTCTCTGTCTGTTGCTCTGAAATAAATAAATAAAAATCAAAAAATTAAAAAAAAAAAAAGGCAAGCCGGGGAACAGGCGTGAGCTGAATCTAGTGACTCTGCCTCCTCTGGGCTGGGAGCTGCTGCAGCTGGGGACAGAACACCGTGCCAGCATCCAGCGGATGTTTTGGATTCAGGACGCAGACTGAGGTTCCAAACCCTTGGAGGAAACGCAGGGATGAGCAGAGGAAGAACCAGGGAGCCTGTGCTGTCTGGGTCAGTCTTCCAAGCTCCCTTTCATTCCACCCCTGCGAGTCAGGCAGTACTCCCCCGGCCCCCTTTGCCTAAGGAAGGTCAGAGTCCACTCCAACTGCTGGAGTTCACGGTGCTTCTCTATAATGTTATATCATAGATAGAAAAAAAAAAAAAAGTCCCTGGGCAACGGTATGTAACCGTCTCCAGAGTCATAAATCAGAAGAGGGGTCATTCTTGAAGACTTGCCCACCTCTCTAGGAGGAAAGATGCACTTCGGTGAAGCCGGCCCTCGCCTCTTAGGTATCCTTTTCTTGTTTGTCTCACCAAATTGTTAGAAGTTGAACCAGGTCCAAGTTTTATCCAAGAAGGTCTGTCTTTTTAAGTAGCGCCGCCCAGATGTTGCTTCTAGTACGTGCTGCACGTGCCATGGGCAGTTAAAGGCACAGGACTCTGCTTTGCTGGGAAGGTGTGAGACAGCTCCAGGCACAGGGGCGGGAAAATGAGAGGCTGGGGATGTCTTTTTTTTTTTTTTTATTTCGTCCTGTTCTTTCACTCTTTTCCTTTATTGGCTTGAGAAGGAGTCACAGTCTCTGTGGGATAGACACACTCTGAGCCACTAGGCACACTGTCCCCTTTCACTGGCACTGAACCCCAATTATAATAGCAATATTTCTGAGCTGTTTTCTTTAAATGAAAAAAGTAAGGTACAAGTATATGTCCTAGGCTACAATTTCTGGATAAGGTAAAATGTCAGTATATATCTGTAAGCAAATAGAATATCTAGAAGAATGTTCAAGAAGTAGATAGCATTGAGGGGAAAGGGAGAAAGGAGCAGTCAGATAGGCTGAGCCCCCGGGAGCCAAGTCACCCTTCATTCTGATCTGGTCTTCCTGTCTCTGCTTTCTAAGTGCTGGGTTACAAGTGTGTGTCTTCAGTCCTGGCTTACGGGGTGCTGGGGATGGAACCCAAGGTCTCATGGTGCCAGGAAAACACTTTTCCAGTTGTCTTTTAGGCTTTTTTTTTTTTTTTCTTCGAGGTAGGGTCTCACTCTAGCCCAGGCTGACTTGGAATACACTGTGTAGTCTCAGGGTGGCCTCGAACTCACGGCGATCCTCCTACCTCTGCCTCCCGAGTGCTGGGATTAAAGGCTTGAGCCACCACGCCCGGCTGTCTTTTACACTTTTTGAATTACATACCATGCGCAGGTATTCTATGTGCCTTAGTCAAAATAAGTTAAATAACAAATGCCCAGTGCAAGCGACAGTGCTAAGGCTTTCATGTACCTATCCAACAGTCTCTCTGTCTTATGACCCCATCTTATGGATGGAGAAACTGAGGCCCCGGGTACATTAATTAACTTGCTTGCAAGGGTCAGGCCAAGAATCAAATCCTGGCTGCCCAATACCAAGTCCTTCTTCATGACCCCTGCTGTGGCCATGTGGCTGACACTTGCCTGTGACAGCTCCATGTCCCATGCCTACAGTCCTCGTTAGTAGGGAAGCTGAGGAAGGAGGATGGCTTGAGCCCAAGAGTTCAAGGTCAGTGTGGACAATACAGCAAGACGCAGTCTCAAAAAATAAATGAACAACAAAGCCAAGGCATGATGGCGCACGGTAGGAGGATCGCTGTGAGTTCAAGGCCACCCTGAGACTACATAGTGAGTTCCAGGTCAGCCTGAGCTAGAGTGAGACCCTACCTCGAAAAAAACAAACAAAATAATAATAATAAATAAATAAATACATGAATAAATAAAAAATAAATGAACAAGAGCCGGGGGTGGTGGCGCTTGCCTTTAATCCCAGCACTCAGGAGGTAGAGGTAGGAGGATTGCCGCAAGTTCAAGGCTACACTGAGACTACATAGTGAATTCCAGGTCAGCCTGGGCTAGAGTGAGACTACCTTGAAAAACCAAAAGAAAAAAGAAAAGAACAGGGCTGGAGAGATGGCTTAGCAGTTAAAGTGATTGCCTGCAAAGCCAAAGGATCCCGGTTCGCTTCTCCAGGACCCACGTAAGCCAGATGCATAAGGGGGGCGCATGCATCTGGAGTCTGTTTGCAGGGGCTAGAGGCCCTGGTGTGCTCGTTCTCTCTCAAATAAATAAATATTTTAAAAAGAACAAAAAAAAAATTAAGTTAACTGAAAACAGGATGAGCGTACAATAGCCCATCATCTATCACAGCAACTTCCAGTGGGGCAATGGCCCAGACCGTCAGCAAATGTTTCTGTGTCTCTTCACAGCCCATAAGAAGCTACCTTAAATGACCACTTAGTTGTCAACTGTGAAAGTTTACCTGGCTGTCTGGCTTTGGAATTGCCAGAAACCAAAGTGGAAACAATCACCCTTTGTCTGCTCTGGTGCTCACACTGAATTCCTTCCCCGGACAGAAAGCAAAACTGCTTTTTCGTGTTGCACTGATGATTCACAATTTATAGGTATTTTCAACGTATGAGAGCTTAATGGCTCATATTATTTAAAGTTTAAACTCAGAAGCTGTCCATCAGTGGTGGTGCACGCCTTTAATCCCAGCACTGGGGAGGCAGAGGTAGGAGGATCCTTGTGAGTTTGAGGCCAGCCTAGGACTGGGCTAGAGTGAGACTCTTGAAAGAAAGAAAGAAAGAAAGAAAGAAAGAGAGAGAGAGAGAGAGAGAGAGGGAGGGAGGGAGGGAGGGAGGGAGGAAGGAAGGAAGGAAGAAAGGAAGGAAGGGAGAGAGAAAGGCAAAACTCCAAAATAAAAATAAAGGTAAAATTCAGGATCGACAATAAATGATTTTGTATGGTGCCAAAATGGACAGGCTGGGCTGGATTTGTCCCCATCTGGTGTATGTGCAGCCAGGTAGCTCTGGAAGAGTTGTTAACAAAATATTTCTTAGGAAATAGTTTTCACTGGTTACTTTTTTCTTTCTTTTTCTCTCTTTCTCTTTCTTCTTCCATTCTCCTATCCTTTTTCTCCCTTTTCTAGTGCTTTTCCATATGCTTTCAGTTACATTTTTTTCTTTGCTCAGTAGGATCATCAGTTTTACAAACACATAGTTTTATTGTTTTAACTTTGGAGCTGTTGAATCCATCAGTAGCAAACAGAGCCCAACATGTGTTCGGTTTGGCTTGCTCTATGATTTTTTTTTATAATAAGATATTCTTTTTTTTTTTTTTCCTTAAAGTAGGCTAGCCCAGATTAACTAGGAAATCGCTATGTAGTCTCAGGGTGGCCTCGAACTCATAGCAATCCTCCTAACTCAGCCTCCTGAGTTTTGGGTTAAAGACGTGTGCCAATACACCTAGCAAGATATTCTCTTTTAAAGAGTTTTTATTATTATCTATTTATTTGAGAGCGAGAGGGAGAGCGAGAGCGAGAGCAAGAGCGAGAGAGAGAGAGAGAGAG
Organism: Dipus sagitta; assembly: GCA_036346955.1. NCBI lineage: Eukaryota > Metazoa > Chordata > Mammalia > Rodentia > Dipodidae > Dipus > Dipus sagitta. The sequence goes on from CM070773.1 coordinate 126,630,816, forward strand.
AGGCAGATAGAGAGGGGGAGTGTACCAGGTCCTCTACCCACTGCAAAAGAACTCCAGACACATGCATCTGGATTCACATGGGTCTTGGGTAATCCAACCTGCGTCCTTTTGGCTTTGCAGGCAAGCACCTTAACCACTAAGCAATCTCTCCAGCCCATGATTTTGTTGTTGTTGTTGTTTTTTGTTTTAGTTTTCCGGATTTTTGAGGTAGGGTTTCACTAGCTCAGGCTAACCTGGAATTCACTATGGAGTCTCAGGGTGGCCTCGAACTCACAGCGATCCTCCTACCTCTGCCTCCTGAGTTCTAGGATTAAAGACGGGCGCCACCACGCCTGACCCAGCCCATGATTTTTTTTTTTTTTTTCTGGTAGGGTCTCACTCTAGCCCAGGCTGAGTAGAATTCACTATGTAGTCTCAGGGTGGTCCCGAACTCTCCGCGATCCTCTACCTCTGCCTCCCGAGTGCTGGGATTAACACGCCCGGCTTCCCATGATTAAAAAAATATATATATATATTCTTTTTTCCACAAGCGATTTGGACATTGCCAGCTTTTCTCTCCACAAGGCCCTGCACATCTGTGGCCTCGGCCCCGCCCCGCCCCTCCCCGCCCCCTGAGGCTCTCTGACCACGCCCCCTGCACGACTCCGCCCCGCCTCCTTCTCCCTCTTCCCTCCGCCCGCCTCTTTTTCCATCTGTCGCAAAAGACTTAGCGGCGCTTTACGGCCGGCGTCACTCTACGACGCAGAGGTAACCGAGAAGTAGGAGGAGGAAGCGGTGGTGGCGGCTGCCGAGGCGGCTGTGTCGGGCATCGGGGTAGGGCACGGCGGTCGGGGCCGGGGAGTGAGGCGGGGGCGGCCGGGCGGGTGAGCTGGGCGGCGGGCCCGGCGGCCGCCCCCCGCGCCGTCGCCCGCGCCCGGCGGCCCGATGTGGCTGCAGCAGCGCCTGAAGGGTTTGCCGGGGCTGCTGTCGAGCAGCTGGGCCCGCCGCCTGCTCGGCCTGCTCGGCCTCCTGCTGCTGCTCCTGTGGTTCGCGGGCTCCGGGGCGCGGCGGGCGGCGGGCGGCCTGCGCCTGCCGTCCTGGGCCCGCGGCGAGCCGGGCGCCGCCGAACCCTCCGGCTGCCTGGAGGCGGCCACTCGCGCCTGGCGCGGCCTGCGGGAGCGAGGCGAGGCCGTGCGGCTGGGCCCCGGCGTGCCGGCCTTGGTGGCCAACGGCTTCCTGGCTCTGGACGTGGCCGCCAACCGGTTGTGGGTGACACCCGGGGAACGGGAGCCCGCCGTGGCGCCGGACTTCGTGCCCTTCGTGCAGCTGCGTCCGCTGAGCGTGCTGGCCGAGGCTGGGGAGACGGCGCTGCTGCTGCGCGAGGGGCTGCTGCGTCGGGTGCGTTGTCTGCAGCTGGGGACCCCGGGCTCGGGTCCTGTCGCCGCCGGCCCTGGACCCGCCTCGGCTTCGGGCCTCGCTTCGGGCTCTGGCCGTGACTGCGTGCTGCTTCAGGAGGACTTTCTCGCGCACCGGGGCCGACCTCACGTCTACGTGCAGCGCATCCAGCTCAACAACCCCACGGAGCGCGTGGCCGCGCTGCAGACTGTGAGCCCCACCGCGGGCCCCGTCCCCAAGTCCTTCGCCAGTACTCTGGAGAAAGTCGGAGACCATCAGTTCCTCCTCTACTCGGGGCGTTCCACCCCGCTTCCCACGGGCATGGTGCACCTGGTGGTGGTGGCCGCCAAGAAGCTAGTGAACCGACTCCAAGTAGCTCCCAAGACACAGCTGGATGAGACCGTGCTGTGGGTGGTACATGTCTCCGGCCCCCTTAGCCCCCAGGTGCTTAAAAGCAAAGCAACCAAGGAGCTCAAGATGCTGCAGGACTTGGCCCGGAAGGAGATGCTAGAACTATTGGAGATGCCTGCGGCTGAGTTGCTTCAGGACCACCAGCACCTCTGGGCTCAGCTGTTCAGCCCAGGTGAGGCCTGGAGAGGGCTTGGCTTAGTGTACACTCCACACATTGCACCACTGTGCACACAGGTCCCTGTGGAGATCCTGTTCCCCACCACCACGGTCTGTGGAAGTGAATGCTAGTTAACGCTAAAGGTTAACTTGATCTCAGTGTTGGGTTGGGGGTGAATATGTGCCCCATGATTTTGTAGCTGTGTGACGTTGGATCTGTGGTCTTACCCCTACGCCTACTGCAGAGGCCTTTTGTGGGGTTTTCATGAAGATGTGAATGTGAAGGTTGGGTCTGTCTTGTTCTTGAGGGTGAGCAGGTGCAGTGTTTTAGGGTCAGTTGGTGAAACGTAAACCCATCAGGGAATCCCCAGACTCCTGAGCCTCCGTGCTTGCTTTGGGCTTGGCCTGGACTTTTGTCCTGACCTTTGAGGCTGAGGTGTGTTTGTGTCCTACCGTTGTGGTGCTGCTATTTCTTGGGAAGGTTGGAATGTTCACGCCAAGTGAAAACTTTTCCCTGTTGACTGGTGAAGAAGAGAATGCTTCTCACAGGGCTGGGTTTTGGTTTCCCGAGGTGCAGTTGTCTGAACTTTGGTGTTTGATTGCACTGAGAGAGTTTAGCTCATAAGACAGGTATTTATATGCTTCTGCCCGAGGCTGTTCGACAAGTGGGGAATCAGTGAGCAGAACAAGTTGTTGGTCCCTCTGTTTGAAAGACTTTAGGAACATGAAATTAAACAAAAATGGCTTTTAAAAATAAAAGTGCCATTGAGGGGCTGGGGAGATGGTTCAGTGGTTAAAAGTGCTTGTTATGGGGCCTGGAGGGATGGCTTAGCTTGCCTGTGACGCCTAAGGACCCAGGTTCGATTCCCTAGTACCCATGTAAGCCAGATGTACAAGGTGGCTATAGGCCCTGGCACGCCCATTCTCTCCTCTCCTCTCCTCTCCTCCCCTCCCCTCCCCTCCCCTCCTCTCTCCTCTCTCCTCTCAAATAAACAAATAAATATTTAAGAAGTGTTTGTTTTGGACTGGAAAAATGGCTTAGTATTTAAGGCACTTGCCTGCAAAGCCAAAGGACCCCGGTTCCATTCCTCAGGACCCATGTAAGCCAGATGCACAAGGAGGCACATGCATCTGGAGTTCGTTTGCAGTGGCTAGAGGCCCTGGTGTGCCCATTCTCTTTTTCTCTTTCCCTGCTTATTTCTCTCTCTCTCTTTCTTTCTCAAAAAAAAAAAAAAAAAAAAGGTTGTGTGTTTTGTTTTGCAAGCCTGCCAAGTTCGAATTCCCAGAACATAAAGCCCGCGACCTATAGCAGTGGGAGGCAGAGTCAGGAGAATCCTAAAGCTCCTAGGTCAGTGAGTGTGGTGCTTGGAGCAGTAAACAAGAGAGGCCTGTTCCAAACAGGGTAAAGGCAGGAACTGACACCCCAAGTGTCTTCTGTCCACATGCATGCCGTGGAGAAGAGTGAAATGGTGTGATGAAATGGGATGGGTCCTTGGCTCAGCTGAACCGATGCTCAGACACTAAGCCTGAGTGGCAAGAAGCAGCCAGTCAGTATTCGGGCTGGAAGCTACCCCAGGAGGGAACATGTTAGATAGTCCTGAGGAGAAGCGAGGGCAGGGTTGGTGGTCTTGAAGACCTGGGTAGGGATTGGGAGGTTTATCCTAAGGATGGGAAATGGGAGAGACAGAATCGGATGCACATTTGAAAAGATGTCACTGGCCCTACATGCCCTATAGACTGGAGGGACAAAACTGGCTGCGTGGAGACAAGAGGTTTCTGAGGAACCCAGGAGAGGGAGAAGGTAGCTTGGCTGTGATTATGGAGAGTGAGGGAATTTTTTTTTTGTAGCAGGGGTGGAGCCACTGGGACATGGATTGGCTATGGGAAGTGGGACTTGGAGGTCTCATTTTATGGCTCATGAGCAATTGCTTGGAGACAACCTGAGGAAGGCCAACCTGGACTACAGAGGCTATCTCAAAAAAATAAAAAAGATGATTTTTTTTTGTGGGGGGGATTTCGAGGTAGGGTCTCACTCTAGCCCAGGCTTACCAGGAATTCACTATGTAGTCTTAGGGTGGCCTTGAACTCACAGCAATCTTCCTACCTCTGCCTCCAAGTGCTGAGATTAAAGGCATGTGCCACCATGCCTTTCACATCTAGGATTTTTAAAATTTACGGTCATGCCATAAAAGGTCCTTTTCTTTTCTTTTCTTTTTTTTCCTTTCCTTTCTTCTTCTTTTTTAATTTGAGAGTAAGAAGGAAAGAGTATGAGATCCTCAGAGCCTCTTGCTGCTGCAAACTGCACATGGGCCATTTTGTGCATCTGGCTTTATGTGGGTACTGGGAATTGAACCTGGGCTGGCAGGCAAGTTCCTTAACTGCTGAGCTCAGCCTCTCATTACTTACCTATTTATTTATTTGTGTGGTTATGGAAGTCACAGTAATTGTCTGTTCTCTGGCTTTTTTTCTCTTCTTTCTTTCTTTCTTTCTTTCTTTCTTTTTTTTTTTTTTTTTGAGACGGTCTCTTGTCACTGCTGATGAATCTGGCCTGCTACATAGGTACTGGGGAATTAAATTCTGGCTGGCAGGCTTTACAAGCAAGAGCCTTTAACTGCTGAGCCTTCTTCCCAGCCCAAAGCTACAATTCTAAGCCGAGCATGGTGGCTCATGCCAGTAATAGCACTCAGGAGGATCACTGGGCTACATAGTGAAACCCTGTCTCAATACAATAAGATCAGTAAATCGATGTTTTTATTTTTTTATTTTTATTTTTTTGGTTTTTTAGGTAGGGTCTCACCTAGCCCAGGCTGACCTGGAATTCACTATGGAGTCTCAGGGTGGCCTCGAACTCACAGCGATCCTCCTACCTCTGCCTCCCGAGTGCTGGGATTAAAGGCGTGCGCCACCACGCCTGGCTCAGCAGTGTGTATTTTTATTGTTATTTTTTTGAAATAGATTTTTGGAAAAGCTACAGTACTCTGGAGAGAGGTATAGGACAGCCCAGGGCACCACTGGCAGTGGTCCCAGGCTGCAAGGTTGGTGGCCAGTTCTAAGTGCGTGTCCTCAGCTCTGGCAGGAGGCCCTGCAAGCTTCGATTGGTCGTGTTACGTGGGCAGGAAGACACTTCCGTGCCTGGGGGGACAGCAACTGCTGCCTTCCTCACTGGAGCGCCAGCTCCGCTCCTGTGCTGCACGTGCCCTGTGTTCCACGTTGCCCCAGCCCGCTCCCCTCAGCGCTGTAGCCTTTGTGTTGTTCCAGGTGTGGAGATGAAGAAGATCACCGACAGCCACACGCCCTCTGCTCTGACCGTGAACCTGACGCTGTACTACATGCTGTCCTGCTCGCCGGCCCCACTGCTCAGCCCCTCCCTGAGCCACAAGGAGCGAGAGCACATGGAGGCCACGCTCAACTATGAGGACCACTGCTTCAGCGGCCACGCCACCATGCACGCCGAGAACCTGTGGCCAGGCCAGCTCTCCTCCGTGCAGCAGATCCTGCAGCTCTCCGACCTGTGGAAGCTGACTCTCCAGAAGCGCGGCTGCAAGGGGCTGGTGAAAGTGGGTGCCCCCGGCATCCTGCAGGGCATGGTGCTCAGCTTCGGAGGGCTTCAGTTCACAGAGAACCACCTGCAGTTCCAGGCCGACCCTGACGTGCTGCACAATAGCTATGCATTGCACGGCATCCGCTACAAGAACGACCACATCGACTTGGCGGTGCTGGCGGACGATGCGGGCAAGCCCTACCTGCATGTGTCCGTGGAGTCCCGCGGCCAGTCTGTCAAGATCTATGCGTGCAAGGCGGGCTGCTTGGAGGACCCCGTGGAGCTGACCTCGGCACCAGGGGGCCACACCTTCTCAGTCATGGTGACACAACCCATCACGCCACTGTTGTACATCTCCACCGACCTCACACATCTGCAGGATCTGCGGCACACGCTGCACCTCAAGGCCATCCTGGCCCATGACGAGCACATGGCCCAGCAGGACCCCGGGCTGCCCTTCCTCTTCTGGTTCAGCGTGGCCTCCCTCATAACTCTTTTCCATCTCTTCCTATTCAAACTCATCTACAATGAGTACTGTGGGCCTGGAGCCAAACCTTTCTTCAGGAGCAAGGTAGGCCACCCCTGTCCTTACAGCTCTAGGCTGTGCCACTCTCAGTCCTGTGTCTGGGGAGGGTGGCCTGGTCAGAGGACAGCCTGGGCAGGAATGGTGTATCCTTACTGGCTGGTGCTCACAGCTCTCGGCACCAGAGAGTGGAGCAAATATGGTGGCACATTCCTGTCATCCCCGTAGTCAGGAGGCTGAGGCAGGTAGATTGTGAGTTCAAGACAAACCTGGGGCCCTGGGGAGGTGGCTTGATGGATAAGCGTTCTTGGTGCTCAAGCATGACTCACATACAGCTGGGTATGACCCCCTGTGCCTATAACAGCTGCTCTGAGGGGGCCAAGGACTGGATCAGTGGGGTCACTGACTGAAAAACAGGGAGCTCCAGGTTGAATGAGAGACCCTGCCTCAGGGAAGCAAGACAGAAGAGCAATAGAGGACACCCAGCATCCTCCTTTTGGACTCTGCACATATGCATATCTGGTATGCACATTCACACATATGCCTATGCCATATTCACCAGAACCAACCAAGAAAAAGCCCACCTGGGGTTACCAAACAAAGGCCTTTTGAGAGAAGAGGCAAGAGAAAGGCTATGGCATAGATACATCCATTGGCTTCAACTCTCCCCATCTTAGCATATAGCCCCTCTCTCCCTCCCGCCTTTTTTTTTTTTTTCGAGGTAGGGTCTCACACTAGTCCAGGCTGACCTGGAACTCACTATGTAGTCTCAGGGTGGCCTCAAACTCACGGCAATCCACCTACCTTTGCCTCCCAAGTGCTGGGATTAAAAGTGTGTGCCACCACGCCTGGCTCTTTTTTTTTTTTTCGAGGTAGGGTCTCACTCTAGCCCAAGCTGACCTGGAATTCACTATGTAGTCTCAGGTGGCCTCGAACTCGTGGCAATCCTCCTACCTCTGCCTCCCGAGTGCTGGGATTAAAGACGTGCACCACCACGCCCGGCTTCTGGCTCTTTTTTTTTTATTATTTTTTAAAATTTTTGTGTATTTGAGAGCGTCAGACAGAGAGAGAAAGAGGCAGATAGGGAGAGAATGGGCGCACCAGGGCCTCCAGCCACTGCAAACGAACTCCAGATGCATGCGCCACCTTGTGCATCTGGCTTATGTGGGTACTGGGGAATCAAGCCCCGAACCTCGGTTCTTAGGCTTCTTAAGCAAGCGCTTAACCGCTAAGCCATCTTTCTAGCCCTCTTGACTTTTTTGAGTTAGGGTCTCGCTCTAGCCCATACTGACCTGGAAGTCACTATGGAGTCTCAGGGTGGCCTCAAACTCATGGCAATCCCCCTACCTCTGCCTCCCAAGTGCTGGGATTAAAGGCGTGCACCACCACACATGCACGCCTGCCCTCCCTCCCTTCCATGTATATGTGTAGTAGTGAGTTATGTGTGGTATACACATGTGTGTATGCAAATGCATGCACCTTTGTGTGTGTCTGTGTGTGTGGCGGCAGGCTGCAGCTAGAGGAGAACTTCCAGTGCCCTCTCTGTCTCTTAACTGTGTACCTCTTTGAGACATGGAGTCTCTCCTTCAATCTGGGGCTGCCTTTTTCTTTTTTTAGTCAGCAAGCTCCAGCAATTTCCTGGTCCCCCGCCACCAGTGGGTTATGCATGTGGGTGACCATGCCCAGCTTTTTTATGTGGGTTCTAGGGAAATTGAACTTGAGCAGTCCCAAGCCCTTCCAGTTCCTCATGCTTCAGCAGCAAGGACTCAACCTGTGAGCCATCGCCCCCATACCTCAGCATTTAGAAACCACAGACCTCTACCTGAATGGCTGTCGTGCCCGTGAGCTCATCACTGAGGGCCCCACCATCTCCTCCGAAGTCAGGCCCTTGGTGTGGGCTCTAGCAAGGTGGCTGTCTCACAGCCCAGGACAGTGGCCATTCCCAAGTAGCTTCTCCTGGCCAGCTGTGGAAGAAAAGATGCTGCTGCAGCCTCTGGAGCAGGTCTCCTGCTGGCTTCTGGCTTTTTTGCCCTTGCTCTTGCATGTGCCCTTGATTCCCCCCCCCCCCCACGACTGGGGAGACCAGCCAAACCATTTCCCTGGGGAACTGCCCATGTCCCTCACATTCAGGCCAGAGCCCAGAGAGCATGCCACATCAGCCCAAAGAGGTAACTGTAGCTTGGCTCTGGGGCACAAATTATCTGTAGGCTGGCTGTGAGCTGGGGTAGATGCCACCAGGATTGTCCCCATATATGGCCTGCTTCTCTGGATGTTTCTGTCTTGGTATGTTTGTTTTAAGCCTTAAGTATCCCAGGCTGGCCTAGAACTTGTTAGGTAGAAGAGACTAGACTTGAACACTTGATCTTACATCCACTCCCAGGTGGAGGGATTAGAGGGATGTGTCACCATGACTGGCTTTTCCCTGTATGTTTTGTTGTTGTTTGTTTTATTTTGTTTTGTTTTTTGAGGTAGGGTCTCCCTCTAGCTCAGGCTGACCTGGAATTCACTATGTATTCTCAGGCTGGCCTCCAACTCATGGTGATCCTCCTACCTCTGCCTCCCAAGTGCTGGGATTAAAGGCATGTACCACCACGCCAAGCTCGTTTCCTCTGTGTTTTTATAGCTGAGGCATGGCATAGTGGTAGACAGTAACACCCCTTGTTTTGATCCTTGAACAGGAAGATCCCAGTGTCTGAGTGAACTGCGAATCCTGCTTTTGGCCACCATCGGCACAAGATGCCCAGCACTGAGCATCCTGCTACTGCAGTGAACAAGGGATCCTTTGGAAGCACCAACCCTTTGTGCCTTGTGGGGGACAGTGACGCAGAAGCACTTGAGGGTACAAGAATTTGCACTGGAAGGGCCGAGTGTCAGTGGGGAGGGAGGGTCAGTGGACTTCTGTAAGCTTTCCAGTCAATAAAATGAACCTGTAGGGAAAATACTTGAAATTGAACTCACTCCTTCCACTTCCCCTATTTTTTCTATCCCAGGAAATAGACTCTCTTTTAAAAAGACTAGTTTAGGACGAATTGTGTTCTTTTCCTAATTTAATGTATTCTTTCTTGATGGATTTCTAATTTATTTTTGTTGATATTTTTCTGGGTGGCTTTTTATCCACCTTAGATTGTAAATGTTGGTGGTGATGGCTGATCCCTGCCGCCTTGGTGGTACCTGGAGGCCCTGCACAGTCTGGAGGCTCACCCTGCCCCCCAGGTGGCTGTCCTGCCTGGGGGAAGGTGTGGCTCCCTGCCCTCCCCTGGTTTGCACGTCTCTTTCTTACCTTGAGCCTGTGGGACCTGTGGTTTTGTACTTCTGGCCTTGGGGAAGGTATTCAACTTTCTAGTGATGGATGATTGTTGGGTTTTGAAATACCAAAGCTGTTTTTGTTCTTTTTTAAATAAATATCTTTCAAGCTTCCATGATTGGTTTGTGTGTGGTTGAAACCCCTGGACACATTCATCACACCTTCCTCCATCACTAGATTTAGCATGGTCTGAAGCAGGGCGCTCCACGTCACCATGCTGTGAGAGTGCCAGTCATGCCCCCATGTGGCTGCTGGCTTGGCCGGTCAGGGTCTTCTCTTCCCTCCCCAGGGTCTGGATCCTCCAGCTCTGGGTGACTGTAGGTGGGATGGCAGTGGAAAAAGCTCTGCTGGGACTCTGCGCACTTCAGGTATCAAAACGGGACTGTTAGAGGCACTCAGCATAACCCAACATTTGACATACTGGTAATAGAATTGCTTACCTTTATACCAAGAAGGCTGTGAAAACACGAAAGTCAGCATGTGGTGTGCCAGGCAGACTGCAAGGGGTTTGTGCTGGGAGACCTAAAGTCCTTGGGAGATTGTTGTAGTTTTTGTTTGTGTTTTCGAGGTAGGGTCTCACTCTAGCTCAGGCTGACCTGGAATTCACTATGTAGTCTCAGGGAGGCCATAAACTCACAGCGATCCTGCCTCTGCCTCCCGAGTGCTGGGATTAAAGGTGCACATTACCGTGCCCAGCTCTGTCAGGAGATTATTTTAATGGGAAAAAGAACCCAACATGTCAGCAGGGCCTCCAGTAGTTCCATGTGTGCTCAGTGTGTCCGTGACAGGATCAAGTGTACTGTCTTTGCTGAGGAGCAGATTTGGGTTGAGAGCCCAAGCATAGGGTGAGAAAGCTAAAGAAGAGGGCTGAGGAGTGGCTCCATAGTTAAAGGCACTTGCCTGCAGAGTCTACCATCCTGGGGTCCAATTCCCCAGCTATCTATGTAAAGCCAGGCGGGGCATTCATTAGTAGCTGAAAGAGACCCTGGCATGTCCTCTCCACCACACAGGTGTCCTGAGAAATAACAATATTTTTAAAAGAAAGTTACATAAATGTGAGGTTTTAAAAATAATAAATGTCTGGCATGGTTGGCGCACGCCTTCATAGCAGCATTCAGGAGGCAGAAGTAGGATTGTCATGAGTTCGAGGCCACCCTGAGACTACATAGTGAATTCTAGGTCAGCCTGGGCTAGAACAAGAACGTACCTTGGAAAAACCAAAATAAGTAATAAAAAAGGAGTTGGGCGTGGTGGTGCACATCTTTTATTCCCAGCATTTGGGAGCCAGAGGTTAGGATTGTTGCGAATTTGAGGCCAACCTGGTACTCTACAGAGTTGCAGGTCAGCCTGGGCTAGAGTGAGACCCTACCTGGGGGAGGGCGGGTACTGCTGTAAGTGTAGCAGGCCACCGCTGGGGGCCACCATCCTCGGGGTTTGGTGGTTTCCCCGTGACTACTCCAGAGCCCCACCTCCTTGCTGAGGAGCTGGCGTGTTGGCCACAACAGATGGTCGGAGGGTAAACAAGGATATAGGGCTGTATTGTGAGTGGCCTTGGTTTTTATGCTTCAATCCACCGCTCTCCCACTGTGCTGGTTGGGACAGAGCCCAGACACCATCTCCTTCCAGACATGGATATGGGCTGCTTGTCTCTTCCAGGGAGTGGGGACTTCAGGGTACAACTGGGTGTTATTTACACCCAGTGTGGCATGCCCTCCAGTTCTTCCACTGTGTTGGAAGCTGCTAGAAAACAGACGCCACACTCATGGCTTGGGCTTGCTGTTGAACTTGGAACTGGGTATGTCATAGGCTCCTGTGAATTTGAAGATGAACCCATGTCCTTGGTGTCTAAGAAACACTTTGGAGGCCCAGCATGTATTGAGCCCTGGGTTCGATAACCTAGCGCTGCATGAACCAGGCATGATGGTCCACATCTGTAATCCCAGCACTGGAGATGTGAAAGCAGAAGTTCAAAATGTGGCTGGAGAGATGGCTCAGCTGTTAAAGGTGCTTGCTTGCAAAGCCTACCAGCCCAGGTTCAATTCCCCAGTACCCACGTAAAGCCAGAAGCACAGTGGCACATGCATCTGGAATTTATTTGTAGCAAGAGGCCCTGCTCCTCCTCACAAATAAAAGAACACCTAACGCACATGCGCACGCACACACATGTTCTATACATACAAAAAGTTCAAGGTCCTCTTTGGCTAAATAGAGAGTTTGAGGCCAGTCTGGGCTACATGAGATCTGGTTCTGAAAGGAGAGGGAGGAGGAAGGAAGGTGTTGCAGTCAGCTTCATGTTGCTGGTAGTAGTAAAAGCCCAACCAAGAGCAGCTTGTGGGAGGAAAGGGTTTATTTTGGCTTACCCCAGGAGAAGCTGCATGATGGCAGGGGAAAACGTGACATGAGCAGAAGGGTGGACATCACCTTCTGGCCAACATTAGATGGACAACAGCTGCAGGAGAGTCAACCAAACACTGTCAAGAGGAAGCCTGCTATAGCACCCATGAGTCTGCCCTCAACAATACATCACCTCCAGAATGTTCCAGTTCCAAAATTGCCACCAGCTGGGGACCTAGCATTCAGAACACATAAGTTTATAGGGGACACCCGAACCAAACCGCCACACAAGGAAACAAAGGAAGAAAGAGAGGGAGTAGACGGGGGGGGGGAAAAAAAAGACCTGCTTGTCTGGGGCGCAGTATTGTGAGGGGAAAAGGGGGCTGAGGAGGGGAGACAGTGGGCCTTCTTTATCTGTGGTGAGGCCATGAGAGGGTAAATGTGCCTCCTTGATCACTGTCATAGTTTTAAGCTTTACAACTCTTAAGACCAAAGGACAGTTCGTATTTCCACTTGACACAATTGTCTGGGACCAGGTATGGTGGCTCACGCCTTTAATCCCAGTACTCAGGAGGCAGAGGTAGGAGGCTCATCAAGAGTTGGAGGCCATCCAGAGGCTACACAGTGAATTCCAGGTCAGCCTGGGCTACAGCAAGACTCTACCTCAAAGAACCAAAAAAAAACCAAAAACAACAACAACAAAAAATGTGGAAAGAGAGAGTGACTCAGCAAAATTCACAGGTAAGGTAGTATGGAAACCTGGGCTGGCCTCACATCCCCTGGGTGGGCTCAGGTTAATGACTATCTTGCTGGCTGCAGAGGGCACTATGACCCCTGGCTTCCAGATGCTGCCAGGGACCACAAGAATTGGTCATCAGGTGTCCTGGGAGATGATGAGCAGGGTTGGTAAGCTGAAGGGGTGGGTGGGGGTGAGGAAGACTGGCTTGGCCCTCGTGTACTAGGTACTCTGCCAACTCCAACTGAACTACATCCCCATGCCTCAATGAGAGTCCCTTCCCTCCTTTCTCCCTCCCTCCCTCCTTCCCTTCCCTCCCTCTCACTTTCTTTTTTTGAGGTAGGGTCTTACTCTAGCCCAGGCTAACCTGGCATTCACTTTGCAGCTTCAGGCTGACCTCAAATTCACAGTGATTCTCCTACCTCTGTCTCCTGAGTGCTGGGATTAAAGGCATACACCACCATACCCAGGTTCCTATTTCCATTTTTTTTTTTGGCACATGCACGCATGTGTGTATAGTATATATAGTATGTGTGTCATGTGATATGTATGTTCATGTGAATGCAGATACGTGTACCTTGTGCATACACATTGGATGCCCTCTATATTCCTTGAGATGGAGTCTCACTGAACCCAGAGTTGCCACTTTCAATCAGACTGGCTGATCAGTGAGTCCCAGAGATTCTCTGATCTCTGCTCCTTATGACTGGGGTTACTGATGTACGCGGTCATACCCAGCTGTTTACGGGGTACTAGAGAATTGAACTCAGGGTGAATCAGGTCCTCTTAGGCCCTCACGCTTGGGTAGCAAGTGCTATTACCTGCAGAGCCATCTCCCAACCCCAATTCTTTCTACTTTTTCTTTTTTGGTTGTATGAGGTAGGGTCTCACTCTAGTCCAGACTGACCTGGAATTCACTCTGTAGTCTCAGGGTGGCCTTGAACTCATGGTGATCCTCCTACTGCTTCCCGAGTGCTGGGATTAAAGGCGTCCGCCACCATGCATGGCTTCCAGTCCCAATTCTTTTTTTTTTTTCTTTCCAAGGTAGAGTTTCACTCTAGCCCAGGCTGACCTGAAACTCACTATGTAGTCTCAGAGTGGCCTTGAACACATGGCGATCCTCTTACTTCTGTTTCCCAAGCACTGGATTAAAGGCATGCTGTACCACGCCTGGCTTCCCAATTCTTAACATAGACATTTGTGTCACAGGTAGAAATCACAGATATGTTCATGACATATTATAGGTATGCCAATTACCTTGAAATATTGCTTCTGTCCCAGCACTCAGGAGGCAGAGGTTGGAGGATCACTGAATTCGAGGCCAGTCTGAGACTACATAGTGAATTCCAGGTCAGCCTGGACTAGAGCAAGATCCTACCTTGAAAAAAAAAAATAGGGGTAGTGGGCTGGGGAGATTGCTCAGCAATTAAAAGTTCTAGCTTGCATAGCCTGCCAGCCCAGGTTCAGTTCCCAGTACCCACATAGAGCCAGATACACAGCATGGTCTATGTATTTGGGGTTCATTTGCAGCTGCAAGGGGCTCTGATGTGCCCATACTCTCTTTCAAGCAAATAAATAAATAAATAATGTGTATAATAAATTTCCAACAATTTCTGAAATGGGCCTAAACATATTTCTGCCACTTTGTGCTATGTATTTATGCAAAGGAGCATTCTTAGCATCAATGATTATAGCATCAAAATGTCATTCTGAAAAACACAAGAGACTGTGGGTCCTGTAGTATTAAATATTTAGCCAAGATTTAGTTCTTTGTTTTGAATTGTAGTGTTTTATAATTTTATCGCTTATATAACTATTAAATCAATATTTGGTTGAGAATAGAATAGTTTTTTTATGCAAAGAGAGTGAGGGTGGAGCTACAGTGTGTGTGTGAGAGAGAGAGAATTGGCATGCCAGGACCTCAGCTACACCTGCCCACCTCACCTAGTCACCTCCCAAAAGTCCATGTTCTAATACCATCACCTCACAGGGGAGGATTTTAGTTTCGGGAGGGCAGTCATTCAGATCATAGCAGGGGGTGCGAGAGGACTCTTAACTATAATAATAGTTCACAGCCCTCCAAAACTCATCTATAAAAAATATTATTCCTAGTCGGGCATGATGGTGCACACCTTTACTCCCAGCACTTGGGAGGCAGAGGTAGGAGGATTGCTTTGAGTTCGAGGCCACTCTGAGACTACATAGTGAATTCTAGGTCAGCCTGAGCTATAGTGAGACCCTACCTTGAAAAACCAAAAAAAAAAAAAAAAAAAGTATATATTATTCCTTACGATTTAATTTAGGTCTAACAAGTGATTTAAACATAGGTACAGGGCTAGAGAGATAGCTTAGTGGTTAAGGCTCTTGCCTGCAAAGCCTAAGGACCCATGTTTAACTCTCCAGATCCCACATAAGCCAGACGTACAAAGGTGAGGCATGCACAAGGCTACACATGTCCATTAGGTGGCACAAGCATCTGGAGTTAAATTACAGTGGCTGAGGCCCTGGCCAACTCTTTCTTCCTCTCTCTAAAATTAAAAAAAATAAATAAATAAAAATAAGAAAATTAAGGTGGATGTTGCGGTTCATAGTTATAACCCCCATACTCTGGAGGCTGAAGTATGAAGATCACCATGAGTTTGAGGCCAGCCTGGTCTACTGAGTGAGTTCTAGATCAGCCTGGAATAGAGTGAGACCCTGCCTCAAAAAAACAAAACAAAACAAAAAAAGATCTGGGTGTGGTGGCGCACACCTTTAATCCCAGTATTCATGAGGCAGAGGTAAGAGGATCGCTGTGAGTTTGAGGCCACCCTGAGACTACATAGTGAATTCTAGGTCGGCCTGTGCTAGAGCAAGACCCTACCTCGATAAACCAAAACAAAAACAAAAACAAGAAAATAGGGAAGACAAAAAAGAAAAAAAAATAGAGTCTGGAGAGATTGCTTAGTGGTTAAGGTGCTTGCCTGCGAAGCCTAAGGACCCACTTTTGACTCTCCAGACACACAAAGGTGAGGCAAGCACAAGGTCACACATGTCCAGTAGGTGGCGCAAGGGTCTGGAGTTCTATTGCAGTGGCTGAGGCCCTAGCACACTGATTCTCTAAAATAAAAAAATAATAATAAATAAATAAAATAAAAGGGCTGAAGAGATAGCTCAGTGGCTGAAGCACTTTCTTGGAAGCCTGTTGACCTGAATTCCATTCTCAGTGCCCACATAAAGCTGGACACAAAGTAGTGCAGATGTCTGTAATCACAAAGCTCCGACGGGAGGCAGAGCCAGGAGGAGAATCTGGAAGTTTAAAAATAGCAGCAGCAGAGAAACCCTGTCTCAAGAAAGTGGAAAGAGGGACTGAGAGATGGCTCAGTGGTTAAAGGTACTTGCTTGTAAAGCCTTTAACTGGCTCAAGCTCAACTCCCCAGTACCCACTTAAAGCCAGACACACAGCCGGGCGTGGTGGCGCATGCCTTTAATCCCAGCACTTGGGAGGCAGAGGTAGGAGGATCGCCATGAGTTCGAGGCCACCCTGAGACTCCATGGTGAATTCCAGGTCAGCCTGGGCTAGAGTGAGACCCTACCTCGAAAAACAAAAACAAAAACAAACAAACAAACAAAAAAGCCAGACACACTAAGTAGCATATGTATCTGGAGTTCATTTGCAGTGACAAAAGGCCCTGGGCTCGCTCGCTCTCTTTCTATCTCAAATAATTTTTTCCCCAAAGATGAAATTAGAAGCCAGGCATGGTGGTGCATGCCTTTAATCTCAGCACTTGACAGAGATAGGCAGATCACAGTGAGTTTGAGGCCATTCTGAGACTACATAGTGAATTCCAAGTCAGCTTGGGCTAGAGTAAGACCCTACTTTGAAAAATATACATATATATATACACACATATATATGTGTGTGTGTGTGTGTGTATACACACACACATAATAGCTTTATTGGGTTATTATACTACTATTTTCTTGACTTTCAATTATGTTTATTTTTTTATTTTGGTTTTTCGAGGGCTGGGATTAATGGCGTGCACCACCGAACCCAGCTATGTTTAATGTTTTTCAGATATTTTATTTATTTGCAAAAGATAGAGAGGCAAATAGAGAAAGAATGGGCACACCAGAGCCGCTAGCCACTGCAAATGAACTCCAGATGCATGTGCCACCTTTGTGCATCTGGCTTTTGTGGGTTCTGGGGAATCAAACCTGGGTCCTTAGGCTTTTGGGGCAAACACCTTAACCACTAAGCCATCCCTCCAGCCCTGTTTAATGTTTTTTAATTGTGTGTGTGTGTGTGTGTGTGTGTGGGCACACACATGCCACAGCGAAGTGTGGAGGTCAAAGGACAACCTCACGTTATTTGTCCATTCCTACATTCAAGCAAATGCCTTTAACCACTGAGCCATCTCACTAGTCCTTTTCCCTTCTTTTGAGACAGGTTTTATCTTCTTACTGTTTTTTTTTAAAATATATATTTATTTATTTGACAAAGAAAGAGGGAGAGAGAGAGAATGGGCGCACCAGGGCCTCCAGCCATTGCAAACGAACTCCAGACACGTGCGTCCCCTTGTGCATCTGGCTAACGTGGGTCCTGGGGAATCGAACCAGGGTCCTTTGGCTTTGCAGGCAAATGCCTTAACCGCTAAGCCATCCCTCCAGCCCCTTCTTATTGTTTTCGCCATTGGGGAAGCACAGTTCCTTTTGCTTCATTTCTCATTGTCATAGGCATACTAGGATTACAGATACATGTGCCACCTAGTGTCTGCCTTTATGTGGATGCTTGGCATTGAGCTTGAAGTGGCAGTCTTGTGGAGCAAGCACCTTCAATCACTGAGCCATCTCCTCAGCTCCTTAATTACACACACACACACACACATATATATATATATGAATGGTATTTTGAGGTAGGGTCTCACTCTAGCCCAGGCTGACCTGGAATTCACTCTGCACTGCAAAGAAATCAAGGAGCCACTGTCAAATGAAATCCAGATGCATATGCCACCTTATGCATCTAGCTTATGTGGGTACTGGAGAATTGAACCTGGGTCCTTAGCTTCGCAGGCAAGTACCTTAACCATTAAGTCATCTCTCCAGCCCCTCCTTAATATTTTATAATTTAAAAATGGGGCTAGAGAGGTGGCTCAGCAGTTAAAGCTAGATGTACAAGGTGGCACATATGTCTGGAGTTAGTTTGCAGTGGCTAGAGGCCCTGGTATGCCATTCTCTTTCTCTCTCTTCTTTCTCTCTCAAATAAAAAAAAAAATTCAAAAAATGTGTTGGGCATACCAGGCGTGGTGGCACATGCCTTTAATCCCAGTACTTGGGAGGCAGAGGTAGGAGGATAGCCGTGAGTTCGAGCCCACTCCGAGACTACATAGTGAATTCCAGGTCAGCCAGAGCTAGAGTGAGACCCTACCTCGGAAAAAAAAAAAAGAAAAAGCAAACAAAGAAAGAAACAAACAATCAAAAAAATGTGTTGGGCATAATAGCACACACGTTTAGTTCCAGCACTTGGGAGGCAGAGGTAGGAAGATTGCTGTGAGTTTGAGGCCACCCTAGGACTACAGAGTTCCAGGTCAGCCTGGGCTAGAGTGAGACCCTACCTTGAAATAATAAAATAAAATAAAATAAAATAAAATAAATAAATACCACAATAAGCATGTGGCTCAGAGCCCAGTTATAATTAACACTGGCTGTTATTCTCCTTATGCCAACTGGGGATCCATGAGCCCTGGGTCAGTGCTGTTACATACTCATACTAGAGATGGGGAAACTGAGGCTCTGAGGGGGCTAAGGGACTTGCTTAATGTCACACTGCTGACCAGTGATGCCCAGGACAGCGAGGTTGGCTCTAAAGTTTATTTGCTCAACCAGATCCATGATGCATCTTCTTTTGTCCTCAGTAACAGTATGATCGAGCCCTGGGGACCACGGGCACTGATGCCTCTCCCTGGGTAGAAACCCCCCTCCACCGTGTTCCTCATGATCACAGCCAAGGTCAGTGAGACCGTGGCTGTGCCAGGTGTACCGTCCAGGGCTGCCTTGGTGTGTGTCAGCCGTGGAGCAGAACTCTAGATCAAGCTGCCCTGCTTGCTTCTCTGGGACTCCTGGGCCTGCATCACTTCCAGGACACCCTCCACTAGAGGCTGTGTGAAGCCAGGCTGGGAGAAGGAAGAGAGCAGGTTCACAGTCACTGATGGCCATGACCAGGGTGGACATTTCAGACTCCTCTGAAACAGAGATGACACGAGGCCCAGCCGGTTCCTCTGGTCCTTGTCTACTCTGAACATCACCAGGACATCATTCTGAAAATTTCTCAAAAGTGCCTTGTTTCCACACTATAGCAATTATCCAGCCTTCATTCTGGACTGGTCCGCAGCAGACACATCTCTCTCCATCCCTTCATCCATCTATGCCTCCATCCATCCATCCATCCGTCCATTCTTCCACCCATGTGTCCTTAAGTCCATCCACTCATGTTTCCGTCCATCCTACTATCCACACACCCATCCATGCACCTATGTAACCATTCATCCATTTATTCATGCATTCATCTTCTATGAATCTACGTAATGATTTATCCATCCATACCTCCACCCACTCTTGAAAGACCAGCCCCTGCTTTAAGCCTTCCATCTGCAACTTTCTGAGGTCCTGACAGAGGAATATTCACATCTTTTCATAGAGTCAAATATAAGCCTCCAGAGAGGCCTCTGGTTCTCTCCCTGTCCTCCGTTAGTCTCAAGGTAAATATGGATGTATTTGTATCATACTGCTATCATATGTCCAGCAGGTGGCGCTAAAGGCATTCACTTCACCTTGGTGATATGGCCCGTTCTGGGATTTGGGAAAGAGCAATTTAACCACACATACGAAGACAGGGCAGTGACCCAGCCCAAGGCCAGTTCTTCCTCACTCCTTACCCCAGGTCAGCAGGTGAAGTAGGAGAACTATGGTAAGAGTTCTTGGTCCTCGGATAGGTCGTACTGGGCTGTTCAGAGATCACAGATCAGCTGCAAATGGTCCAAGCCCACGTCTCTAACCCAAGAGTCGAGCCTGGTGCATAGACCTTGTAATTACATAGAACTCAGTTGAAATGCAAACTTTGCCTATTGAGGCTCTGTGACCTTGGGCGAGTTGCTACATCTCTCTGAGCCTTAGTTTACTCCAGTAAAGGTACTAATTACTAAGGTAATTAGCAAACAGTATTGTAAGCATGAAGGTTAAAAAGGTCAGCATATGAAAGCACCAAATCCTAACAGATGGCCAGTGAGCATTGGTCTCCGTCTCCTCTACCTCACAGGTTTTGAGTTGGTGGCCCCGTCATGCAGAGGCCAGCGTGGGACTGCATTTCATTCAAGCTGTTCCCCAAACGAGGACAGGATCAAGCTCCTGGGAAGGACTGGGGTGGGTGAGAAAACTTCCAGAAACTGCTTCCCAATCCCACTGACAGCTAATAGCCACACTAACACTATCCTTTTGGGGACCTGAGCACATCACATTCTACACGAGACAGGGTGTAGCATAGCTCAAGCTGGCCTCGAACTCATTATGTAGTCAAGTGTGACCTCGAACTTCTGATCCTCCTAAGTGCTGGGATTATAGGTGTGCTCCTTCATGCCCAATTTAACAATAATCACTCCTGCTTTTTTTCTTTTTGAACATTCTTTTTTTAAAAAAAAATTTATCTGAGAGAGAGAAAGAGGCAGATAGAGAGAATGGTGCGCCAAAGCCTCCAGCCACTGCAAATGAACTCCAGATGCATGCGCCACCTTGTACATCTGGCTTACGTGGGTCCTGGGGAATCGAACCTGGGTTCTTTGGCTTTGCAGGCAAGTGCCTTAACCACTGAGCAATTTCTTCAGCCCCACCTCCACTTTCTAACTCCCATTTCTTTTATTGCAGGGCTGGAGAGAAAATTCTAGAAAAGCCTTGGCATGACAAGCCTCATGATATGTTTATTTGTTCATTTTGGAAACAGGACCTCTCTATGTAGCCCAGGTTGGTCTGGTCCTTGAGTCTCCTTTCTGTCTCCCCGTTGTTGGGGTGACAGATGTGCACACCCCTCTAGCCACGAACATCATGATGTTAATATGAGATAATATAAGATCCATGGCTTTCAAAGTCAATATCAGTCAGACAGTGGGATTTCCATCAAAAGTTCAGGTCGGGGGCTGGAGAGATGGCTTAGCAGTCAAGGCGCTTGCTGGCAAAGCCAAAGGATCCAGGTTCTGTTCCCCAGTATTTATGTAAAGCCAGATACACAAGGTGGTGTGTGAGTCGTTTGCAGCGGCTGAGACCCTCATACACCCTCTTTCTCTCACTCTCTTTCTCCCGAATAAATAAATAAAATCTTTTTTAAAAAAAGTTCAGGTGGGTTCACTGTCAGACTGGTGTTTGGGCACCTGGCTCCCAGCAGGGACAGGGCGACCCCCAGTCGGGAAGAGCAGCAAGTGGTCTTTTGGAGAGAGAGTGACGGCAAGGCCAAAAGAACAGCCAGGGTGACGCTACACTGATTTGCCCCGGCATGTTTGTGCCCTGGGTGTTCAGCAGTGGGACACTGCCCAGATCACTGGCTGAGCTGGTAGGGTTGCCTTTGGTCCAAAGGAACTTCTCTTAGGCTTTTATTAGGGGCTGGGGTTGGTTCTCAGTTGGTTTTCTCCTACCATATGGGAGGGAGGGGTCTGACAGCAGGCCTCGGGGCTGCTACTCCCCTTGGACCCCAGAGTCAGGCAAACAGCAGTGGGGTGAGGGTGCTTTGGAGGGCGGCCTCCCTGGCAGGAGGACCACTGAAGTCTGGAGGCCTGGGAGCAGTCTCAGCCTGGGCTCCTGGGATTTTGCCGCTGGAATCTGTCCATCAGCTGCTCCCGGCTGACCATTCCTTTCTGCATTCCACCCTCCACGATGAGGGGTGAGGGCTGCCTGCAGGAATGCAAGGATCCTCTGTCACGTGTCCCATCGGCACCTCATCATTTTATCTCCACCTTGAGCTTTTCTCGGGGTGCTGAGAGCTGGGAGCTCACGTGAGGATGGGAGGGTATCACATTCTGGGAAGAAGGTTTTCAGTGCTGTAGGCCACTCCACTCCTTTTCTCAGGCCACAGCTTTGGCGTGACAGACTACAGAAAGCCCTCCATTAGAATCAGTCACCTCCACAGTTTAATCTGCAGTTCCACTGCTGTGTGACACTTGCAAAGGGCTTTGCTCAACTGGGCCTCAGTCTTTCTAGCCTGTCAGATGGGTACAGCTGACTTACCCAGACTGCTTCACAAGGTCAGGATGGCAGTCAGGCAAGATTAAGTGCTTTAAAAAGAATATTTACTTGTTTTATAAGTGTAAGCAAGCAAAGTTTTTATTCAAGAGCAAAATCAAAATAAAAAAAAATTTTTTTAAAGCCGGACATGATGGTGCACGCCTTTAATCCCAGCACTTGGAAGGCAGAGGTAGGGAGATCACCATGAGTTTGAGGCCACCATGAGACTATATAATGAATTCCAGGTCAGCCTGGGCTAGGGTGAGACCCTATTTCAACAAAATAAAACAAAAAAGTAACAGCTCCCTGCTATAGGGAAGGCTTCTTAAAGGGGTTGCTCTATGCGGTAGTTTGATTCAGGTGTCCCCCATAAACTTAGGTGTTCTGAGTGCTAGGTTCCCAGCTGATGGAGATTTGAGAATTAACGCCTTCTGGGGGAGGCAGTGTATTGTTGGGGGCGGGCTTATGGGTACTGTAGCCAGTGTCCCCTTGCCAGTGTTTGGCACACTCTCCAATTGCTGTTGTCCATGTGATGTTGGTATGGGAGTGATGTCCACCCTCTGCTCATGTCATCATTTTCCCCTGCCATCATGGAACTTTTCCTCAAGTCTGTAAGCCAAAATAAACACCTTTTCCCCCCAAAACTGCTCTGCTTGGTTGGGTGATTTCTGCCAGCAATGTGACACTGACTGCAACACCCTGTTTATTTTTATTTTTATTATTTTATTTATTTGAGAGAGCGAGAGAGGGAAAGAGGCGCGTGCGCGCGCACGCGCACACACACACACACACACACACACACACAGAGTGAGAATGGGCGCACCAGGGCCTCCAGCCACTGCAAACGAACTCCAGACGCGTGCGCCCCCTTGTGCATCTGGCTAACGTGGGTCCTGGGGAATCAAACCAAGGTGCTTTGGCTTTGCAGGCAAATGCCTTAACCGCTAAGCCATCTCTCCAGCTCTGTTTTTTATTTTTTTATTTTGAGATAGGGTCTTATGTAGCCCAGGACAGCCTCAAATTTGTTATGTAGTTGCATCACGACACCTAGTTTAAGAGGTGCTGGGATCAAACTCAGACCCTCTGCTGCCAACTGAGCTAACCCTAGCCCAAGACAATATGCCTTGTAAACAAGCAGTGCGTGGCCTCAGCTTGCACTGCCTTACTATTCCTTGCCACAGCTGGGCACAGACTGTAGACATATTTGGAAATTTCAGCAGTGAAAAAGGAAAAAAAAAAAACAATGTTTTATTTATTTTTTCTTCTCTATAGTGTTGGGGATTAAGCTCCAGGACCTTGTGCATGCTACAAAAGTGCAGTACCACTGAGCCATGCACAGCCCTTAAAACTTTTTTTTTTTTTTGGTGCATCTGGCTTTATGTGGGTACTAGGGAATTGAACCTGGGAAGTCAGGCTTTGTGAGCAAGTGACTTTAACCACTGAGCAATCTCTCCAGCCTTTATTTTTTAATTTATTTATTTGAGAGAGTGGGGGGGGGGCGAGAGAAAAAGAGGCAGATAGAGAGAGTGGGCACGCGAGGGCCTCCAGCCAGTGCAACCTAACTCCAGATGCATGTGCCTCCTTGTGCATCTGGTTTGCGTAGGTACTGGGGAATTGAACCTGGGTCCTTAGGCTTAGCAGGCAAGTGCCTTAAACACTAAGCCATCTCTCCAGTCCTGGCTGGCCTCGAACTCATGTTGGTCCTCCTACCTCAGCCTCCCCAGTGCTGAGATTAAAGGTGTGCATCACCACGCCTGGCAAAAACTTTTAACAACACTTAAATTCAGATTCTTTTCATAAGATTTTTGTTGTTGTTGTTTTGTTTTGTTTTTTCAAGGTAGGGTCTCACTCTAGCCCAGGCTGACCTGGAATTCACTATGTAGTCTCAAGGCTGGCCTCGAACTCACGGCGATCCTCCTACCTCTGCCTCCCGAGTGCTGGGATTAAAGGCGTGTGCCACCATGTCTGGCTCTATAACATTTTTAAAGTTTCATAATAAAGCACCATTCTCCTCTGACAGTCCTCCATCCCACTGAGCTACTCAAGTCCTTCCAACCCCTAATGCCCTGCCGCCACTCCCAACACCTAGGCCAAGGTGAGAAGCAACTTATCACCTGGCTGGCATTCTTGTTGCGTGACTTTTGCAGGTGTTTGAGTTACAGCCTTGGAAGGCATAGCGTTAGTACCACACCCTCTGGTTGTGCTTAGATTATCAGATGGGCACAAGCTGACCTATCCAGGCTGGGGGGAGGTGGCCAAAAACAATGTTTATTTATTGTTGTTTTGTTTTGTTTTGTTTTTCGAGGTAGGGTCTCACACTAGTCCAGGCTGGCCTGGAATTCACTCTGTCGTCTCAGGGTAGCCTTGAACTCACAGCGATCCTCCTACCTCTGCCTCCCAAGTGCTGGGATTAAAGGCGTGCGCCACCACGCCCGGCTCCCAATGTTTATTTATTTATTTATTTATTTATTAATAAGAGAGAAAGCAAGTGAGAGAGAGAGAGAGAGAGAGAGAGAGAACTGGCTTGCCAGGGCCTCCAGCCACTGCAATCGAATTCCAGATGCATGTACCATCTTGTGTGCATGTGCGACCTTGCACGCTTGTGTCACCTTGTGAGTCTGACTTATGTGGGATGTGAGAGCTGAACATGAGTCCTTAGGCTTTGCAGACAAGCACCTTAACTGCTAAGCCATCTCTCCAGCCACGTTTATTTATCTTTATTGTGTGTGGCGTGTATGAGCGATGTGCGTGCCCTGTGAGCACGCTTGCGGAGGACAGAGAGGTGTCCTCCTCTATCGTTCTTCTGGTCCACTTCCTTGAGAGTCTCTCCCTGAACCCGGAGCTGCCAGTGTTTGGTCAGACTGAGCAGAAAGCCCCAGCGAGTCTCCTGTCTTCACCCACTCTTCACTGGAGATACGGGACTGTGTGGCCACATCCAACTTCTTTTTCTTTCTTTTTTTTTTTTCAAGGTAGGGTCTCATTCTAGTCTAGGCTGACCTGGAACTCACTATGTAATCTTGGGCTGGCCTCAAACTCACACTGATCCTCCTACCTCTGCCTCCGGAGTGCTGGGATTAAAGGAGTGTGCCGCCATGCCTGGCAGCATTCAGCTTTTTACATGGATGCTGGGGATGAAACTTAGGTCCTCATGTTTGTGCGGCCAGCGTTCTTACCTGCTGTACCATCTCCACGGAGGCCTTTTTCTAATTGTGTGTGTGTGTGTGTGTGTGTGTGTGTGTGTGTGTGTGTATGGGGCACAGCATGGGTCTGGATGTTAGAGAATAGCTCGAGGTGTTGGTACTCTCCTTCCACTTTGAGACAAAGTCTCTCTGTTGTCTATTGCTGGGAAGGTCAGACAAGGTGGTCCTCCATCTTGGAGATTCTTCTAACTCCTCATTGCCAAAGATGAGTTGGCATTACAGATGCTCACGCCACTGCGTATCTGGCTTTACATGGGTGCTGGGGAGCTAGCACCTTTAATCGCGGAACCATCTCCCTTGTCCTCCACTTTTAGACACAGACTGTCGTGCAGCCCAGGCTGGCTTCAAATTCAATATGTAGTTGAGGCTAACCTTGAACTCCTGATCGTCCCTGTCTTCCTCCTCCGTGTCCCTCTGGGCTCTGCGCTTTGCTACATCTGCCTGGCACTGAGCACTGGCTTTGGAGGCTCTGGCATTCTGGGGAGCTGCTGGGCTCTGGCTTGTTTCAGAAGCACCGTTATCCACTCGGCTGTAAACTGCAGGCCGGTCTGGAGAGTCGAAGGTCACTAGAACAGCCCAGTGGTTTGAAAGAGTCGCAGAGCCCCAGTGGGTGGAGTGAGCTAGCAAGCACTGACCTCCCCCAGGTCCATCTCTCCCCCACTCTGCCCAATCTGATCTGCAAGGTCAGTCTCTCAGGCAGCAACAGGGCGCTTGGTTAAGGGGTCAGGGGTTGCTGTGCTGCTCACTGTCCTCCACAGAGCATCTGTGTGTCCAGTTTGGGTTCTGGTTGCCAGAAGGCCTGGCGAGATCTGTTCCGGCTTTTCTGTCTTGTGATGTATTCATCTGCCCCAGAAGAACATAGGTCCTAATGGGCTGTGCCCCTGGGAGCTGCTGAATCAGGGGTCCCAGCCATCAGTCACTCTGGCAGCTGGCGCCCCTTTAAAGAAAGAATGTTTCCTGGAACCGGTGGTGCACGCCTTTAATCCCAGCACTCGGGAGGTAGAGATAGGAGGATCACTGTAAGTTTGAGCTAGTCTGAGACAACATAGTGAATTCAAGGTCAGCCTGGGCTAGAGTGAGACCCTACCTTGAAAATAAAACAAAACAAAAACCACTTTTCCTGGGGTGGGGGTATCATTCAGTGGTTCACTCGCCTAGCATGCTCAAGGCCTTGGGCGCCATTCCAAGTGGGGGGGGAGGCTTTTGTGGTTGCTGAGAACCTGGCCTGTAGGGATGAGTGAGGCTGCTGGTGGTACCTTCCCAGACCCCAAGGCACCCAGCTAGCTATTTTCTGCAAGCAGCTTCTTTGCATAGGTGAGACTCTGCATATGATCATGTTGCAGGTCCATCACCTCTTTCTCTTCTTCTCTTTCTTTCTGTTCTTTTCTTTCAGTTTTTGACATGCAAATGCCTTTGAGCACTGAACCATCTTTTCAGCCTCAATTAAGTTTTAAAAAATTGTATTTATTTGAGAGAGAGAGAGAGAGAGAGTATATGGGTACACCAAGGCCTCTTGCCACTAAAAAAAAACTACATCTGGCTTTACATGAATACTGGGGAATTGCATATGGGCCATTAGGCTTTGCAAGCAAGCACCTTTAACCTCTGAGCCATTTCCCCAGCCCACCTCTTTATTTATTTATTTATATTTTGGATTTTTGAGGTAGGATCTTTCTCTAGCCCAGGCTGACCTGGAATTCACTATGTGGTCTCAGGGTGGCCTCAAACTCATGGCAGCCCCCTAACTCTTGTCTCCAGAGTGTTGAGATCAAAGGCATGTGCCACCACATCTGGCTTATTTTGTTTTTTTGAGATAGGGTGTCTTGTAGTGCAGGCAGGCATTCAAGTTGATGTGTATGCAAGGGTAACAAACTCTTTTTAAAAAAATATTTTTAGTAGCCAGATGTGGTGGCACACGCCTTTAATCCCAGCACTTGGGGGGCTGAGGTAGGAGGATCACTGAGTTCAAGGCCACCCTGAGACTACATTGTGAATTCCAGGTCAGCCTGGGCTAGAGTGAGACCCTACCTTGAAAAACTAAAAAAAAAAAAAAAAAAAAAGGGCTGGAGAGATGGCTTAGTGGTTAAGGCACTTGCCTGCGAAGCCTAAGGACCCATGTTCAACTCTCCAGAGCCCATGTAAGCCAGATGCACAAGGTGATGCAAGCACACAAGGTCACACATGTGCACAAGGTGGCATGCACATCTGGAGTTTGATTGCAGTGTCTAGAGGCCCTGGCATGCCATGCTAATTCTCTCTCACACAATTTTTTTTTTCTAAACTTGGGTTGGGGAGATTTCTTAGTAGTTAAAGGCACTTACTTGCAAAGCCTGCCAGATTGAGTTAGATTCCCTAGTACCCACAAAAAGTCAGATGCAGAAAGTGGTACATGTCAGGAGTTTGTTTGCAATGGCAAGAGACTTTGACACACCCATATGCTCTCTCCCTCTCTCTTCTCTGCTCACAGATAAATAATTTTTTTTTTTCAAAGTGGATTTCCCTCTAGCCCAGGCTGACCTGGGACTCACTCTATAATCCCAAGCTAAGCTTGAACTCATAGTGTTTTTCCTACCTCTATCTCAGGAGTGCTGGGATTAAAGACATGAACCACCATATCTGGCAAATAAAAATAGAATTACTGGGCTAGAGGGATAATTTAGCAGTTGCAAATTTTTGGCAAAGCCAAAGGACTCAGGTTTGATTCCTGTTGCTGTCCGGTTCACATTGGTTGTAGAAATCACCCAACCAAGAGCAGTTTGTAGGAAAAAGAGGTTTATTTGGTTTACAGGCTCGAGGAGAAGCTCCATGAGGGTAGGGAAAACGATGGCATGAGCAGAGGGTGGACATCACCCCCTGGCCAACATAGGTGGGCTATAGCAACAGGAGAGTGTGCCAAACACTGGCAAGGGGAAACTGGCTATAACACCTGTAAGCCTGCTCTCAACAATACACTCCCTCCAGGAGGCATTAATTCCCAAATCTCTATCAGCTGGGAACCTAGCATTCAGAACACCTAAGTTTATGGGGGACACCTGAATCAAACCACCACATTCCACCCCAGCCCCCATAAACTGATAAACATACATTATTTAAAATGCCATGCAGTCCAACTTTAAAAGTCCCCATAGTTTTTATAAATCCCAATGATGTTCATACATCCCCATAGCCCAAGATCTTTTAACTGAGCCATAATACCAAAAAACAACCTCAAAAAAATAATGGCACAGAATAAACATTCACACTGCAAAAGATGGCATTGGGCATAGCAAAGAAATATTCAAGCAATACATGATTTAAATAGGGCAAACACCAAACTCTGTAGCTCCAAGTCCAACAACTCTAGCCAGTGACTCTAGCTAGTTCCAGCTAGGCTACTCACAGTCCTGGGAAAGTTCATCAGGGCCAGCAGCTCCTTAGCAGCCATCTCGTGGTCTCAGCATCTCCGCTGGGTCTCCACTGCAACCCACGGTTCATCCTCATGGCCCCATGGGGTCTCCATGCAGGCATCCAGCAAACCTGCTTCACACTGCCCATGGCTGTTTCCAAAACACAAGACCATGTTGCAAACTCAGTTACCCTCTCTTTCCTGCATTTCTTATGCTCTGCAATACTAGGTAGGGTGCCAATTTGTTAATCCAGGGGGGAATAAAATAGACTTTGAAGAACAGGACCCTCTTTGAGCATCCAGGCCCCTTCAAAAGAGTCTACATTCTTCCTGTTGCCCCAGTGAAGGTCACCTGGCCCAATCTCAAAAGTTGTTATCTCTCAAACAATTTGCAGGTGAGTGGGCATCAGTTTAGGCTCAAAGATTTTTTTTTTTTTTTCTGTGCCATATCCCTCTGCTGACACCAGTTATGCAAAGCAACCCTGCACAAATTCTTGGGACCTAGGCATAGCAGCAAGCTTCCCACACAAACTGCTAGCCTAGTCCAGGCAAAGCTCTTTCTCGCCCTCTTAAGCCAAACTTCACAGTCCATAGTTCTTACTGCATTCAGGCCTTTCAACTCTGACCAGAATAGTCCATCAAGCTGTACTTACAGCACTGCAAGTCATCTCTTAGGCAAAGGTTTCAAATCCTTCCACATTCCTCTTGAAAATCAGCTCCAAAAGGCCAAAGCCACACAGTCAGGTGTCTAGCAGCAACCCTGCTCCTGGTACCACTTTACTGTTGCAGTCTGGTTCGCATTGCTGGTAGAAAAAATCACCCAACCAAGTGCAGCTTCTGGGAACAAAGAGGTTTATTTTGGCTTACAGGCTCAAGGGGAAGCTCCACAATGGCAGGGGAAAACCATGGCATGAGAAGAGGGTGGACATCACCCCCTGGTCAACATAAGGTGGACCATAGCAACAGGAGAGTGTGCCAAACACTGGCATGGGGAAACTGGCTATAACACCCATAAGCCCACCCCCAACAATACACTCCCCGAGGAGACATTAATTCAGCATTCAGAACACCTAAGTTTATGGGGGACATCTGAATCAAACCACCACAATTCCCCAGGTAAGCCAAATGTACAAGGTGGCGTATGTATCTGGAGTACATTTACAGCAGCTGGAGGCCCTGGCATGCTCATTCTCTCTCTTCCCCAAATAAATAAATAAAAATAATAAAAAGGGCTAGAGAGATGGCTTAGCAGTTAAGGCATTTGTCTGCAAAGCCAAAGGACCTCAGTTCTTATATTAGACCTATTATATTAGAGACTAAGCTTTGTGTTGGGGGGAAGATTTTGCAGTTTTGGTTGTACGTGCGATAGTTATAGCATGTTAGGTGGAATTATGAGCTTGTTGCTGCTTTCATTTGGAAATTAAGTATGATGTAAGGAGATATGATTTGGTGCCAAGTTGACAAGGGGTGGACTTGTGATAGTTAAGGTGTTGTCAACTTGATCTGTTTAGTAATCCACAGAAATCCCTTTTGGGTGGGTCTTGGAGGTTGCTTCCAGGAAGGATCAACTGAAGGAGGAAGTCCTTCCCCCAGCATGAGCCCTTCTCCCAGAGTGGGTGCCCCGCTCAGAGCGGGACTTTATATAAGGAAACTGGTGAAAAGAGCCCCTTCCTTCCTTCCTTCCACTTGGCTGCTGGAGCTGCTCGCTGCCTTCCAGCGTGGATTGAAGACCAGCGCGGACTGAAGACCAGCATCAACTGCAGACCCATGTGGATCGAAACCCAGAGGCTCCTCAGGAAGCCTCCAGGCTTTCCAGCACCATCTGCAGTGCTGGGTCGGGACTGCTGAGGCATCTATCTGGCCACGTGGACTGAGAAGCTACCAGGTTCCGTGATTCTTGGGCCTGCAACTGCTATTGGACTACCGTAAGATAATCTAATAAATCCCCCTTTTTAATATAATTCATTCTAGTGGTTCTGTTCCTCTAGAGAACCCTGACTAATACAAGTGCCTTGTGGAGGGACTGAGACAGAGGCAGTGGGGAGAAGGCCAATCAAAGATGGAAAAGCACCAAGTGATTCACAAGGCAAAAGGCTTTGGGAGCCAGATTTCCCGGGCTCAGATTCCTGCTCCAGCCCATGGCTGCTATGTGACTCTGGGGACAATTAAAAATGGTTAAGAAGACTGAGGGGGCTGGAGAGATGGCTCAGCAGTTAAGGCACTTGTCTGAAAAGCCTGGCAACCAAGATTTTATTCCCCAGTACACACATAAAAGCCAAATGCACAATGTGGCACATGCATCTGGAGTTTATTTGCAGTGGTTAGCGGCCCTGGTACACCCATTCTCTTTTTCTCTCTCTCTCTCTTAGCTTGCAAATAAATAAAAAAAATTATTTTATTTTATTTTATTTGTTATTTTTATTTATTTGAGAGTGACATAGAGAGAGAAAGAGGCAGGGAGAGAGAGAGAGAGAGAGGGAGAGAATGGGCACGCCAGGGCTTCCAGCCACTGCAAATGAACTCCAGATGGGTGCGCCCCCTTGTGCATCTGGCTAACGTGGGTTCTGGGGAATCAAGCCTCAAACCGGGGTCCTTAGGCTTCACAGGCAAGCGCTTAACCAGCTAAGCCATCTCTCCAGCCCATAAAAATTTTTTTAAATGAAGATTGAGAATGAAATTGTGTACAGGAAGCATTTGGCACCCCAGCAAAGACCGAGGCTAGGTGAATCACTGTCATTGGAGGCAGAAGAGGACACAAGAAAAGGTAGGCTCCTTGGGCTGGGGAGATTTCTTAGTGGTTAAGGCACTTGCCTGCAAAGCCAAAGGACCCAGGTTCGATTCCCCAGTACCCATGTAAAGCCAGATGTACAACATGGCACATGCATCTGTCTGGAGTTCATTTGTAATGGCTAGAGGCTCTGGTGTGCCCATTCTCTCTCTCTCTCTCTGCCTCTTTTTATCATATATATATATATTTACATACATATATATACTATATACATATTTATATACAATATATATATGTACACATATATATGAAAAGGTAGGCTCTTCTTCCCCTAGCTCAAGCTATCAGTTCACCCCTGGTTCCTATAGGCAGAGGCAGGTGTTAGTTAAGCAGCCCTAATGTCCAGGGGACTGGGGACCTGGATTTGGCTCATGGAATTGGTGCCATGCTCAAGCATGGCCATGGAAGAGAGAAGAAGGGAGGGAGTCCTCCCCAGCGGTGGCTGAGGTGACTATAGCGAGTCCCTGTCATGGCGGGTGCTAGGCACTGCCCTTGCCAGAGGTGGGTACTCTGGGTCCAGTTATACAAACAGCAGGGACATGGCCCTTCCACTGAAACCCATACAAGGTCTGGGGACTGCGCGCACCGACTCGTATCACGGGGATGCAGGGGGTTCACCTTCTCCAAGGAAGGGGCCGGGACAAGAGAGAAAACAGGGAGCTATTTCAAGAAGGTGTCGAAGGCCGGAACACTAAAATTAGAGCCTTGTATCCTAAAAAGACATTGGCGCCAACCAAGGCCTGGGAGAGGGGCTCTTCAGCGTGGAATGTGACCCCAGGAAGCCTCCAACGATCCTGGGCTATGAGGTCAGTGTGCAGGGCCAAGGGGACCGCCCAATGGCTGGTGGCCATAGGCGCCTCTCCCCTGGCCAGCCCCGCCTGTAGGACTCTGGGCTGCTTCCAACCAACTGCCTCCCGACTGCGCCAAGCCCGCCAAGGCCAGGAGCTTGGAGCTGCCCGGCACTGGCGTGGCTGACCTTCTGCGCTGCGCTTTTCCTTTTTTGACTGTCCTTTGTGTTTTCAGTTCCATTCTGGGTATGTGAACAGAAGAGGCGGCCATCTTGGAGCCTGGTACTCTGGGCCTGGCTGGGAGAATGAAACCTGGCTGAGTCTGGGCCTCCACCTCTGACCCCCAGGGTCCCCAAAACTTCCTTTGTTCATCTCCTCCTTTGGTCTCCAGGCTCACTACACTGCATTCTTGGGGACATGGCCATTAAGGACACTAGGGAAGTTCTTATGATGCCAACTTCCAGGGTGAGATTCCAAAACCTCTCAGGCCCACTGCCTGACAGTGACCTGGCTTGGGCTCTCCAGGACCTGGCCTAGGGCCCATGACTAGGTGGCTGGCTTTTCAAAGTCTTACCCCGAGGTGTCTTTCAGGGGAGGGAGGTCGCTGCTTCCATGTTCAAGTGGCTTCCGTGGCTGCTCATGGACCTCAGGATGAGGCTGGAATTTACTGTACCCCAGGCTAGAAAGCCCCACAGGCCAGCCTTCCTCATCTCACTCCGTGCTCCGATCTACGGGCATCTCTTCTGCCTGACCGCAGCTCTTCCTCTCCTCCCCCGTTTGAGCTCTACTTACTAAATTCAAAAATCACCTTTTCATCGGGCTGGGGAAATGGCTTAGCGGTTAAGGCGTTTGCCTGAGAAGCCTAAGGACCCTGTTTTGATTCCCCAGGACCCACGTAAGCCAGATGCACAAGGGGGCGCATGCGTCTAGTGTTCATTTGCAGTGGCTAGAGGCTCTAGCGTGCCCATTCTCTCTTTCTATCTGCCTCTCTCTCTCTCTCTCTCTCTCAAATAAATAAATAACTAAATCTATGTATATATATTTAAATCACCTCTTCATGGGCTGGAGAGATAGATGGTTCAGTGGTTAAGGTGCTTGCCTGCAAAGCCAAAGGACTCAGGCTCAATTCCCTAGTAGCCAGATGTACAAGGTGATACATGCGTCTAGAGTTTGTATGCAGTGGCTAGAGGTCCTGGTGTGCCCGTTCTCTCTATATATCTGCTGCTTTCTCTCTCTCAAATATTAAAAAAAAAAAAAATCACCTCTTCAGAGCGGGCCTGCCAGGCTGGGGATGTAGCTCAGGTAGAGTGCTTGGGTAGCACACCGAGGCCGAGTTTAGTCTTCAGTACAGCGAAAAGAAAGGGCTGCCCGGGCTCCCAAACCAGCTTCGCAGAGCCCCTTCTGCGTCCACAGTGCCCCTTGACCCAGTGGTAATACCCATGTGATTGGTCACCATGAGGACACCAGCTCCATGGAAACAGGTTGTACTTCCAAGGTTTGGCGATTAGTAGCTGGAAAACAAGTTAGGCTGAGATGGGATCTAGGAGGGTAATGCCCCGGTTACTCTTGGGAAACAGAGGGGCCAAGTGCAGGAGTACAGTTGTGTAGCACCATACCTGGCTTGATTTTTATTTTTCACTTTTTGCACTCTGTAGCCCAGACTTATCTCAAATTCGCTGTAATTCTTCTGCTTCGCCCTCCTAAGTAGCGGGTTTGCAGGCCGCAGTCGCCTGTCAGGCAGTCTTTGACTCACAGACTCCTGGAGGACAGGGACAGCTTGCGTCCTCCTTTCCTAGCGGAGCACGGAACTCATGTGGGTGTCCGTAGGTGTTTGCTGAGCTTGGCCCTGGAGTGAGGAGGAAGGACTGGCCTGTCTCTAAAAAGCAGGAAGTCTCCTAGGTACTCTTGTCCCTGGCCATCCTTTTCTCAGCTCATCTAGATTTCCTACTAGGGCCTGAAAACACAACCACTGAGCAGCTGTATGAATGGAGGAATGTTCCAGGCAGGATGAGTGATGCCTGTCTGGGCGAGGCATTGGGGAAGTGATGGTGCACGTGTGTGGGCACAGATGTCACCTGTGCTGGGCAGTGTCTGTCTGCAGTTCCCTTCTTGCGTGACAGTGACCCCTGCCCAGCTTTCACCACTCATAGCCTCGTCTGGGTCCCATGGGGGCGGGGGGGCTCAAGAATCCCAGGAACGTGTCGCAGCTGCTGACAGCTCTTCCAGCTCTGCCTGTGGCCTGTCACGTGACTTCCTCTGGAGGTAGGAGGATCGCCATGACTTTGAGGCCACCCTGAAACTACACAGTGAATTCCAGGTCAGCCTGGGATAGAGGGAGACCCTACCTCAAAAAAAAAAAAAAAAAAAAAAAATATATATATATATGTAAAACCAAGGGCTGGAGAGATGATTCAGTGGTTAAGGTTCTTGCCTGAAAAGCCTAGCAACCCAGGTTTGATTTCCTAGTACCCACGGAAAGCCAAATGCACAAAGTGGCACATGTACCTTTGTTTGCAGCAGCTGGAGGCCCTGGCATGCTCATTCTTCCTTTCCATCTCTTCTCTGTATCTCTCTCCTCTTGAAAATAAGTAAATAAATAAATAAATAAATAGTTTAAAAAATTAAAGAGTCAGGCATGGTGGTGCACGCCTTTAATCCCAGCACACTCAGAAGGCAGAGGTAGGAGTATCGCCGTGAGGTCGAGGCCACCCTGAGACTACATAGTGAATTCCACGTCAGCTCAGGGCCAGAGTGAGACACTACCTCGAAAAACCAAAAATTAAACAAACAAATTTAAAGAAAAAAAAACCCAGT
Organism: Dipus sagitta; assembly: GCA_036346955.1. NCBI lineage: Eukaryota > Metazoa > Chordata > Mammalia > Rodentia > Dipodidae > Dipus > Dipus sagitta. Next base: position 126,665,416 of record CM070773.1, read on the forward strand.
CGAGTGTGGTGGCGCATGCCTTAATCCTAGCACTTGGGAGGCAGTGGTAGGAGGATCGCCATGAGTTCAAGGCCACCCTGAGACTACATAGTTAATTCCAGGTCAGCCTGGGCCAGAGTGAGACCCTACCTCGAAAAAAAACAAAAAACAAAAACAAAAACCAGAAACCAAAGCTAGGTGCAGTGGTGCACACCTTTAACCCCAGTGCTGAAGAGGCTGAGGTAGGAAGAATGCCGTAAATTCGAGGCCAGTCAGGGTTAGAGTGAGACCCTGCTTCAATAAAACAAGTAAAACAAGAACAAAAGTCTCCCTAACACAAACTACTGGTACATTCATGGCCCTACAGTAGTTTCCAATATCCCAACAAGATCTGCCCAGTTCTACACATGATCTTAGCCAACAGGCCAAGAAGCGATTGCCCACTTCTGAACCAATCAACATTTAGACGTGGAGGACTGAGGAGGACAAAGGGAAGGAGACAACAAAACAGAGGACGGACGACCTTAAAGAGGAGGGTCCTCAGGGGGTGGGGGTAGGCGAGAACAGGGGAGGAAAAAGGCAGGTATGGTGGCGCATGCCTTTAATTGGGTGGCAGAGATAGGAGGAGGTAGGAGTTTGATGCCAGCCAGAGACTAGTGAGTTCCAGGTCAGCATGGGCTAGAGCAAGACCCTACCTCAAAAAAAAAAAAAAAAAAAAAAGAAAAAGAAAAAGAAAAAACAAAGAAAGAAGCTCAAGGTTATCTCTGACTACATGGGTGAGTTCAAAGCCAACTTGGGCTACAGGAGACCCTGTCTCAAACAAACAAACAAACAAACAACAAAAAAAAAAACCAGGAGTGGGGGGTGGGGAGAAGGGGAAAAAATAGAGAGATGGGAAGAGAAAGAAAAGAAAACCTATAGCTTTATTCCTATTTTGCAGATTGGGAAGTGTGAGGCTGGAAGCCTTAGTGATTTTCCCATCACACAGCTAGCGGGTAGTAGAGGCAAGGTTAGAACCCAGGCTTCCTTAGAGCTCCAGAGCCTGAACTTGATTCCTAATCACTCACCCACCAACCTCTTCTGGCTGTGTGGCCCTCACAAGCTGTTCATAAAGCATCTTCCAGGCTGGAGAGACAGCTTAGTGGTTAAGGCTCTTGCCTACAAAGCCGAAGGACCCAGGTTCGATTTCCCAGTACCCACGTAAGCCACATGCACAAGGTGGTGCACACATCTGGAGTTCGTTTGCAGTGTTTGGAGACTCTGGTGCACCCATTTTCTCTCTCATCTGCCTCTTTCTCTGTGTTCCAAATAAATTAAATAAATAAATAATAATTTAAATAACAATCAATAAATAAATAATAAATTAAATAAATAAATAATAATTTAAATAATAATAATAAAAATAATTAAATAATTAAAAAAATTTTTTGAAGCATCTTCCCCTACAGCCTGGGCAGGCGCTTGCTAACCCTGGCTCTACCGCAGCGTTTGTGTAGCTTTCAAAGGCCCCCCAACTGCACAGCAACCTTCCCTGAAGGGGTCTGCCAAATGCTGGGGCTCCCGACCAGATTGAATGACAGATGCCTGGGCTTCAGAGTTGAGCCGATGTGGGCTGTGCCCTGGGCCACCTCTGGTAACTGGACAGCATTGCTGTTGGTGGAACTATCGTGAGACATAACACGGCATGGGTGGCTGAACCATCAGGAGACCGAAGTCTGTCTAAGATCAAGGTGGCAGTGTATTTCACTGGTACCTCTCTTCCTGAGGTTTGCTGGCTTGGCCGTGACAACATATTACCCAGACCTATGCCTTCTCCACCACAGGCTATCTGCCTCCCTGTGTGCTTGCATTTCTCAGTGTTCAAATGTCCCTTTTTTGTTTATTTTTATATTTATGTGTGTATGGTATGTACGTACATGTACATGTATGCATGTATATTCATATATCTGTATGTATTCATATATGAGGGTGCACGTGTGTGGGGGGGGAGTGCATGTGCATATGTGAGTGGGTATGTGTGGAGGCCAGAGAGTGATGTTGGGGGGTATCTTCCTTAGTTGCTTTTTTTTTTTGTTTCTCAAGGTAGGGTCTCACTTTGGTCCAGGCTGACCTGCAATTCACTATGTAGTCTCAGGGTGGCCTAGGACTCACTGCAAGCCTCCTACCTCTGCCTCCCGAGTGCTGGGCTCTTAGTCAGTTATTTTTTTGAGACAGTGTCTTGCACTAAACCTAGAGCTCACTGATTCAGTTAGACTGGCCAGCTAGCAGCCCCTGAGGATCCTTCTGTCTCTGCCACACCCACCTTTAACGTGGGTGCTGACCCAAGTTCCGGTTCTCATGCTTGTGTAACAAATACTCATTCAGCCATCTTTCCAGCCTGTTTTGTTGTTGTTTGTTTTATTTGTGTGTGTGTGTGTGATTAAGCCATTTTATTAGACTTGAAGGTGGGGAGGGGCTGAAGAGAGCAACGGAAGCTTACAGCTTCGCATGGCGGATCTCCATGTTCACGTCGCTGACAAAAGCTGTTTTTGAGACAGGTTCCCCTATAACCCAGGCTGGCCTTGAGCTCACCATATAGCTGAGAAGGACCTTGAACTCCTTCAGATGCCAGGATCACAGGCATGAGCCACCATGCCTTGCCCCCAAATGTCTTTGTGGGATGGCCGATTAAGTCTCACTGTCGTGAGATCTTGTCTCCAAATAGGGTCCCATTCACAACTTTACTGTAGCTCTTTTGGGGACATGATTCAACCTGCAACAGGGATTTGGGTGATCAGGCTACACCCCTGGGACTCACTTTCTTCATTTGTAAGAAGCAGTTGCCCCTGGAGTGCCATGAGGAAGAAGCATGGTGTCCAGCTCAGAGTTAGCACTGAACATGTGACAGTGTGGGCTGGAGGGATGGCTTAGTGGTTGAGGCCCTTGCCTGTGAAGTCCAAGAGACCCAGGTTCGATTCCCCAGGACCCACGTAAGCCAGATGCACAAGGTGGCACATGTTTTGGGAGATCATTTGCAGTGGCTGGAGGCCCTGGTGCATCCATTCTCTCTCTCACTTTCTCCATGTTCCTACTCCTCTCTCTCAAGTAAATAAATAATTTACATACATACATATATATATATATATATATATTTTTTTTTTTTGGTTTTTCGAGGTAGGGTCTCACTCTAGCTCAGGCTGACCTGGAATTCACTCTGTATTCTCAGGGTGGCCTCGAACTCACAGCAATCCTCCTACCTCTGCCTCCCGAGTGCTGGGATTAAAGGTGTGCACCACCACGCCCAGCCTTAAAATATTTTTTAAAAAGAAGTGACATTGTGATTCCCATGTCCTTCCTAGAATAATCGTGTCCTAGAGGCCATGTTCAGGAAGTTCCTGCGCTTGCTATGGGAGGCTGGGGAAGGGCTGGCTTTGGTTCTTGCCAGATTCCCACAGGGCTTGAGTTAGCCCCTGCATCTCTGGACCAAGTATCTGAGGGCTTCACTTCCAAGCTGAGCCCCATCTGGTCCAGCTAAGAAATTCTCCATCTGGGGGCTGAAGAGATGTCTCTGTGGATGAAGGCACTTGCTTGCAAAGCCTAGCTGTTCAGTTTGATTCCCCAGTACCCACATAAAGCCAGATGCACAAAGTGACATGCATCTGGAGTTAGTTTTCAGTAGCAAGATGTCCTGGCATGTCCAGTCTTTCTCTCTCTCTCCTTGCAAATAAATAAATAAATAATAAACGAGATTCTCCGCCTGAGCAGCATTACCTTTGGATTAGATAATGTTTAAAATTTTAATTATTTTTATTTTTTTGGTCATGTGTTCATACAGCATGTGTGGTGTGTCTGTGGTGTAGCGCAGACGTGGGAGCTGTCTGTGCATGTGTAGACAACGGAGAACATCAGCTCTCCTCCTCAATCGCTCTTCCCACTATTTCCTTGAGACTGAGGGTCCTACTGGACCCAGAGCTATAGTTTCTGTCAGACTAGCTGACCACTGGGAGCTGGATAACCTTTTTGTTGAAGTAGGGTTTCATTCTAACCCAGGCTGACCTGGAATTCACAGCGGTGTTCCTACCTCTGCCTCCAAGGGCTGGGATTAAAGGTGTGTACCACCACTTCCGGTTTGAATAATTTTTTATAGTGGGGTTATCCTGTATACCTTCTCCCAGGTGATAACAGAAATAATGTCTTGGGCTGGGTGTGGTGGCGCACGCCTTTAATCGCAGCACTCAGGAGGCAGAGGTCGGAGGATCGCTGTGAGTTCAAGGCCACCCTGAGACTACATAGTGAATTCCAGGTCAGCCTGAGCTAGGGTGAGAACCTACCTCAGAAAACCAAATAAAATAAAATAATAGTAATAATAATAATGTCTTCGGGGAATTGAAAAGGTGGCTCAGTAGATAAGAGTACTCATGCAAACAGGAGAACCTGAGTTTGGATCCCCAGCACCCACATAAAAATGCAAGATTCATATGGCTGCACACGCCTTTAAGCCCAGTGCTGAGGGAGGCAGAGACAGGAGCATCACTGGGGCTCACTGGGTCGGCTAGGATAACCAAAAAAAAAAAAAAAAAAAACAAAAAAAAAACAGCACAAGCGCCTGGTTCAATGAGAGACTCCCTCTCAGAGAAACAAGACAGAAGAGCAGTCAAGAATGAAACCTGCCTGGCACGGTGGCACACGCCTTTAATCCCAGCCCTCAGGAGGCAAAGGTAGGAGGATTGCCATGAGTTTGAGGCCACTCTGAGACTACATAGTGAATTCCAGGTCAGCCTGGGCTAGAGTGAGACCCTACCTCGGAAAAAAAAAAATAATAATGAGAAGAAGAAGAAAGAATGAAACCTGACATCTTCCTTCAGCCCGCACATGTGCACATCTGCACACACACACACGAGCACACACCGCACACACGACACTCTCCAAACACAAAATGGTAACCACCAAATTGGGCATCACCTCTCTCCAGCCGCTACAGATGTGCAGAGAACCGAGGAAATGAGTCTGGAAACCAGAGATCCCAGACGGTTTAGGACTGGAATCTCTCCCACTGGGCCCCTTCTGCGTGTGCTGAATAAACCTCCCTCCTGCTCCTGGCTTCCTGGGGTCACTTCAAGGTGGCCAGGAGTAGCCGTAAACAGGCAGCCAGGAGCCCGGAGTGGGTGATGGGGGAGGCTTGTCGAGCCCCATGGGTACAGTAGCGGGAACATGGCGCTGACAACTCCAATTTATCAGGGCCTGGGCTCTAGCCTGCAGGCTGCGGGGCTTTATCAGCTGTTAGAGTGACAGAGTTTGCAGCAGTGGCTCTGCTAACGCAGGTGCTGACAGCCAGGAGCCCGGGGGGGGGGGGGCGTTTCTCCTCACAGCAGCTCCCAGTCACCAGGGGGGCCAGCAAGGCAGGGAGTACACAGCGCAGGGACGGCTAAGGAGAGGGGCCGGTGGCCATGGTGGGCAGAGACTTGAGTTCTGAGCTGTGAGAGCTGGCTCTTCTTTTTTCTTCCCTTCAGGGGCTCCATCATGTGTTTTTAGTTCCCTAAAGTCTGCAGAGGGGTGAGGAATGTCGGCGAGCAGCTGGGGAAAGGAGACAGGGACAGAGGGGAGAGGGAGATTTACCAGGAATTAAGCTCAAACTCTCTCCACTGCCACCTTCATGCTGGTCTTCATAGCTGTCTGTGGTCTCTCTTCTTGTGGCTAAAAACAAGGGGGGGGGGCCTGGGGAGACGGCTCATCGGGTGAAGCTCTTGCTGTCAAAGTCTATGCACCTGGGTTCAGATCCCCAGGGTCCATGCAAAAAGCCAGAAGCTGTGGTGAGCTTCTATACTAAGTGTGAGCCAGGCACAGTGGCGCACGCCTTTAATCCCAGCACTCACTCAGAAGGCAGAGGTAGGAGGATTGCCGTGAGTTCGAGGCCACCCTGAGACTCCATAGTGAATTCCAGGTCAGCCTGGGCTAGAGTGAGACCCTACCTCAAAAAAACAAAAAAAACAAAAAAAAAAAAAAAAAAAAAGAAAGAAAAAGAAAAAAAACTCACCATATCTATAGCAAGAAGGAAGGTAGGCACTGGGCATGGTGGTGCGTGCCTTTAATCACAGCACTGGGGAGGTTGAGGTAGGAGTATCGTTGAAAGTTTGAGGCCAACTTGAGTAACAGTGAGTTTCTGGTCAGGCCTGGTCTAGAGTGAGACCTTACCTCAGGAAAAGAAAAAGAAGAAGAAGAAGGAGGAGGAGGAGGAATGAAACCTGACATCTTCCTTCAGCCCGCACATGTGCACATCTGCACATTACACACGAGCACACACCGCACACACGACACTCTCCAAACACAAAATGGTAACCACCAAATTGGGCATCACCTCTCTCCAGCCGCTACAGATGTGCAGAGAACCGAGGAAATGAGTCTGGAAACAGAGATCCTAGACGGTTTAGGACTGGAATCTCTCCCACTGGGCCCCTTCTGCGTGTGCTGAACAAACCTCCCTCCTGCTCCTGGCTTCCTGGGGTCACTTCAAGGTGGCCAGGAGTAGCCGTAAACAGGCAGCCGGGAGCCCGGAGTGGGTGATGGGGGAGGCTTGTCGAGCCCCATGGGTACAGTAGCGGGAACATGGCGCTGACAACTCCAATTTATCAGGGCCTGGGCTCTAGCCTGCAGGCTGCGAGGCTTTATCAGCTGTTAGAGTGACAGAGTTTGCAGCAGTGGCTCTGCTAACGCAGGTGCTGACAGCCAGGAGCCCTGGGGGGGAGGGCAGTTTTCTCCTCACAGCAGCTCCCAGCCACCAGGGGGGCCAGCAAGGCAGGGAGTACACAGCGCAGGGACCGCTAAGGAGAGGGCCGGTGGCCATGGTGGGCAGAGACTTGAGTTCTGAGCTGTGAGAGCTGGCTCTTCTTTTTTCTTCCCTTCAGGGGCTCCATCATGTGTTTTTAGTTCCCTAAAGTCTGCAGAGGGGTGAGGAATGTCGGCGAGCAGCTGGGGAAAGGAGACAGGGACAGAGGGGAGAGGGAGATTTACCAGGAATTAAGCTCAAACTCTCTGCACTGCCACCTTCATGCTGGTCTTGGTAGATGTCTGTGGTCTCTCTTCTTGTGGCTCAAAACAAGGGGGGGGGGGTGGGTCTGGGAGACGGCTCATCGGGTGAAGCTCTTGCTGTCAAACTCTACGCACCTGGGTTCAGATCCCCAGGGTCCATGGGGAATTGAAAAGGTGGCTCAGTAGATAAGAGTACTCACGCAAGCATGAGGACCTGAGTTTTGGATCCCCAGCACCCACATAAAAATGCAAGATGAAAGATTCATATGGCTGCACACACCTTTAAGCCCAGTGCTGAGGGAGGCAAGACAGGAGCATCACTGGGGCTCACTGGGTCGGCTAGGATAACCAAAAAAAAAAAAAAAAAAAAAACAAAAAAAAAAAACCAGCACAAGCGCCTGGTTCAATGAGAGACTCCCTCTCAGAGAAACAAGACAGAAGAGCAATCAAGAATGAAACCTGCCAGGCGTGGTGACACACGCCTTTAATCCCAGCCCTCAGGAGGCAGAGGTAGGAGGATTGCCATGAGTTTGAGGCCACTCTGAGACTACATAGTGAATTCCAGGTCAGCCTGGACTAGAGTGAGACCTTACCTCAGGAAAAGAAAAAGAAGAAGAAGAAGGAGGAGGAGGAGGAATGAAACCTGACATCTTCCTTCAGCCCGCACATGTGCACATCTGCACATACACACGAGCACACACCGCACACACGACACTCTCCAAACACAAAATGGTAACCACCAAATTGGGCATCACCTCTCTCCAGCCGCTACAGATGTGCAGAGAACCGAGGAAATGAGTCTGGAAACCAGAGATCCTAGACGGTTTAGGACTGGAATCTCTCCCACTGGGCCCCTTCTGCGTGTGCTGAACAAACCTCCCTCCTGCTCCTGGCTTCCTGGGGTCACTTCAAGGTGGCCAGGAGTAGCCGTAAACAGGCAGCCGGGAGCCCGGAGTGGGTGATGGGGGAGGCTTGTCGAGCCCCATGGGTACAGTAGCGGGAACATGGCGCTGACAACTCCAATTTATCAGGGCCTGGGCTCTAGCCTGCAGGCTGCGAGGCTTTATCAGCTGTTAGAGTGACAGAGTTTGCAGCAGTGGCTCTGCTAACGCAGGTGCTGACAGCCAGGAGCCCTGGGGGGGAGGGCAGTTTCTCCTCACAGCAGCTCCCAGCCACCAGGGGGGCCAGCAAGGCAGGGAGTACACAGCGCAGGGACCGCTAAGGAGAGGGGCCGGTGGCCATGGTGGGCAGAGACTTGAGTTCTGAGCTGTGAGAGCTGGCTCTTCTTTTTTCTTCCCTTCAGGGGCTCCATCATGTGTTTTTAGTTCCCTAAAGTCTGCAGAGGGGTGAGGAATGTCGGCGAGCAGCTGGGGAAAGGAGACAGGGACAGAGGGGAGAGGGAGATTTACCAGGAATTAAGCTCAAACTCTCTGCACTGCCACCTTCATGCTGGTCTTGGTAGATGTCTGTGGTCTCTCTTCTTGTGGCTCAAAACAAGGGGGGGGGGGTGGGTCTGGGGAGACGGCTCATCGGGTGAAGCTCTTGCTGTCAAACTCTACGCACCTGGGTTCAGATCCCCAGGGTCCATGCAAAAAGCTAGAAGCTGTGGTGAGCTTCTATACTAAGTGTGAGCCAGGCACAGTGGTGCGTGCCTTTAATCCCAGCACTCACTCAGAAGGCAGAGGTAGGAGGATTGCCGTGAGTTCAAGGCCACCCTGAGACTCCATAGTGAATTCCAGGTCAGCCTGGGCTAGAGTGAGACCCTACCTCAAAAAACCAAAATAAATAAATAAATAAATAAATAAATAAAAAGAAAAAAAAAACTCATCATGTCTATAGCAAGAAGGAAGGTAGGCACTGGGCATGGTGGTGGCATGCCTTTAATCACAGCACTGGGGAGGTTGAGGCAGGAGGAGTATCATTGAAAGTTTGAGGTCAGCTTGGGTAAGAGTCAGTTCCTGGTCAGGCTGGTCTAGAGTGATACCCTGCCTCAAAAACAAAACAAGGCTAGAGAGGTGGCTTAGCACTGAAAGGCACTTACTTGCAAAGCCTGGCAGACTGAGTTCAATTCCCCCGGTACCCACCTAAAGCCAGATGCAGAGTGGCACATGCACTGGAGTTTGTCTGTAGTGGCAGAAGGGCTCCTCTCCCCTATACTACTCACTCACTCTGTCTGCTTCTTTTTCTTTGTCTCTCACAAATAAGTAAATTCATAATATATATGTGTATATATATATATTTAAAGCAGAGACAGAGTTCCCCAGACATTCACAGAGAAGTGAACAACCATGAGAGGGGAAAGGCCAGAAAGTTGTCCTCTGACCTATATACCCATGCTGTGGCATGATACATATACATAAACATACATACACCAAATAAAATAAATAAAAATAAGTTTAAAAAATATATTCAGGGCCAGGTCTGGTGACTCACTCACATCTTTAATCTAGGTACTCAGGGGGCAGAGTAGAGATAGGATCACCATGAGTTCCAGGCCAGCCTGAGACTACATAGAGAATTCCATCCAGGTCATCTTGGGCTAAAGCGAGACCCTACCTCACACACGCATACCAAAAAGAAAGGAAGAAAAAAGGAAAGAAAAGTCATGGTGGCTCATACTGAGTTAGGAGTATCACCATGAGTTTGAGGTCAGCCTGGGCTACAGAGTAAGTTCCAGAGCAGCCTGGTCTAACATGAGACCCTGCCTCAAAAAACAAAACAACAACAAAAAAAACAAACAAAAAAAAAAACACGCAATTGTCTGCAAAGCCTAAGGACCCAGGTTTGATTCTTCAGTACCCACGTAAGCCAGATGCACAAGGTGGCACATGTGTCTGGAATTTGCAGTGGCTGGAGGCCCTGGCGTGCCTATTCTCTCTCAAATAAATAAATAAGCCAGGCATGGTGGTGTAGGCCTTTAATCCCAGCTCTCAGGAGGCAGATGTAGGAGGATTGCTGTGAGTTTGAGGCCAGCCTGAGACTACATAGTGAATTCCAGGTCAGCCTGAACTAGAGTAAAACCCTACCTCAAAACAACAACAAAAATAAAATAAATAAATAAAATATTTTTAAATGCTTAAAAAAAAAAAAGGAGAAAAAGGGCTAGGACAATAGCTCAACAGTAAAGGTGCTTGCTTGCAAGCCTGCCAGTCTGAGTTTGATTCCCCAGCACAAATATAAAGCTGGATACAAAGTGGCTCATGTATCTGTGATCCCACAGCAAAGGGAGGTGGAGCCAGGAGAATCTGGAAGCTTTCAGGCCAGCTAGACTGGTGCACGGGCAGCAGCAGAAATAACAAAGGGGACCCTGCTCCAGCAAGGTGGGAAGAGGACAAACTTCCCAAGGTCGTCCTCAGACCTCCGCACACACAGTGCCCGGCACTTGCCTAGACACACACACACACACAAAATCACAATGATAACAACAATTTCCTCTTATAAATTAAATTGTACTGTAGTTTGATGAGGTGGTTTGTTGAGATTTAAGGATGAGAGGGGTGTTAATGCCAAGGATACAAACATTCCAACCCTAAGCAAACATTGTTGGATTATTCTGTTGTTTTGTTTTGTTTTTCAACATAGGGTCTCTCTCTAGTCTAGGCTGACATGGAACTCACTCTGTAGTTCCAGACTAGCCTCCAACTAATGGCAATCCTCCTATCTCTGCCTCCCCAGTGCTAGAATTAAAGGTGTGATCTAGGATTAATAAAGGTGTGCACCACCATGCCCAGCCATGCTTTTTTTGTTGCTGTTGTTGTTCAGTTGTTTTTAACAACCTTGTTGGAGAGGTCTTTAAGAAGATAAGCACCTAGCCGGGCGTGGTGGCGCATGCCTTTAATCCCAGCACTCAGGAGGCAGAGGTAGGAGGAACGCTGTGAGTTCGAGGCCACCCTGAGACTCCATAGTGAATTCCAGGTCAGCCTGGGCTAGAGTGAGACCCTACCTCGAAAAACCAAAAAAAAAAAAAAAAAAAAAAAAAGAAGATAAGCACCTTTTCTACGGGTGTCAAGTTCCCGAGACAAAGCACCCTACCAAAAGCAGCTGACGGGAGGAAAGTTGTTTATTTTGCTTTACAGTCTGGAGGGGAAGCTCCATGATGGTGGGAAACAGTGGCGTGAGCGGAAGGGCGGACATCACCTCTGCCACAGCAGGGGAAACACCACAGCGTGAGAATGAGCCAAACACTGGCAAGGGAAGCTGAGCTGGCTGTAGCACCCATCAGCCCACCCCCAACAACACACCTCCTCCAGCAAGGCTCTGCTTCCCCAGTGACCACCAGCTGGGGACCTAGCATTCAGAACACATGAGTTTATGGGGGACACTAATTCAAAGCACCACAACAGGCGATTTTGATTTTTATCACCTATGCTAAAGTTTTTCATTCCTAGTCAGATTCCAGAGCAGGCGCTTCTTTTCCTTCCCATGTCGCCTTAACCTTCCTTCCCTCGTCCTCCTGTCCTGCCTCAACAGCCCTGATTCACACAACTGGGCTGATGAAAGAGGAAGAGAAGCCCCGAGAGCCTTCCACGCCCACAGGGACGCTGGGCTTTCCCCACCCCTAGAGCATCCGGGTCCTTCTCTGCCTGGGATCTTCTACATCTGAATAGAAACGGCCTTCACGGTGCTGCTCTCGCTGCTAGTCAGACAACCGCCTCTATGGAGATGGTGGTAGACACCGAGGAGACTCAGAGCTCGTCAAAGTCGAAAACAAGAGGCTGCTGAGAGCTCAACACTAAAGGAGATGTCTTTCTTTTTTATAAAGACTTTTTAAATTTTTATTTACTTTATTTTATTTATTAGAGAGAGAGAGATAAAGAGGGAGAGGTAGATAGAGAGAACGGGAGCGCCAGGGTCTTCAGCCACTGCAAATGAACTCCAGAAGTGTGTGCCACCTTGTGCATCTGGTTTATGTGGGTCCTGGGGAATCAAACCTGGGTTCTTTGGTTTTTTAGGCTAGCGCCTTAACTGCTAAGCCATCCTTCCAGACCTCTTTCTTTCATTCATTCATTCAGTTTTTTTTTTTTTTTTTTGAGGCAGGGTCTCACTGTAGCCCAAGCTGACTTGGAACTCATTCTGCAGCCCAGGCTGGTCTCCAACTCATGGCAATCCTCCTGCCTCAGCCTCCGGAGTGCTGGCATTAAAGGTATGCTCACTACATCTAACCTGGAGATTTCTACCATGTCCTCCAAGGCTCAGGGAACATTGCTGAAGAGGGGTAAAAAGAATGTAAGAATGTAAGAGCCACAGGGTGCACAGGGTAGACATGACCTGACTGGTGCATTAATGACCCTGAAGTTATTACTGACACCCCCACAAGGCCAGCTCAGCTCTGAGCGCATCATCATGTTGACATGGAAGATGAAGGAGGATGAAAGAAACAAGACAATAGAAGAATGAATCCCTTGAGAGTCCTCAGGGGATTCATGGGCAGGAGAGAGGGGGGAAAAAAGGATAAAAAGACGGGAACATGATCAAATTACTCTATGTTCATATATTAAAGTTCTCAATTTAAAAAGGTATAATGAATGGGCTAGTGAAATGGCTCTGCAAGTAAAGGCACTTGCTTGCAAAGCCTGTCATCCTGAGTTCAATTACCCAGTATCCATGTAAAGCCTGATGCACAAAGTGGCATATGCATCTGGAGTTCATTTACAGTGGCTGGAGGCCCTGGTGTGCCTGTGTTTTCTCCTTCTTTCTCCTCACAAGTAAATAGAATATTTATTTATTTATTTATATTTTTTTCAAAGTAGGCTCTTTCTGGAGCCCAGGCTGACCTGGAATTCACTATGTAAAATAGAATATTTTTTTGAGGCAAACCCAATAGACTGGTCTTTTTTTTTTTTTTTTTTTTTTGACTTTCCAAGGTAGGGTCTCACTCTAGCCCAGGCTGACCTGGAATTTACTATGTAGTCTCAGGGTGGCCTTGAACTCACGGTGATCCTCCTACCTCTGCCTCCCAAGTGCTGGTATTAAAGGCGTGCGCCACCATGCCCAGTTCTTTTTTTTTTTTATGTGAGAGAGCAAGAGAGAGAGAGAGAGAGAGAGAGAGAATTGGTGTGCCAGGGCCTCAGCTATTGTAATTGAACTCCAGATACATGTGCCACCTTGTGCACATGTGCAACCTTGCATGCTTACATCACTTTGTGCATCTGGCTTACGTGGAACCTGGAGATTTGAACATGGGTCCTTAGGCTTCATAGGCAAGTGCCTTAACCTTTAAGCCATCTCTCCAGCCCATAAAATATTTTTTATAGTTTATTTATTTATTCGAGAGAGAGGTAGCAGGGTGCCAGAGCTTCTAGTTGCTGCCAACAAACTCCAGACGCATGTGCCACCTTTTGCATCTGGCTTTACTTGGGTACTGGGGAATTGAACCTGGGTCCTTAGGTTTCACAGGCAAGTGCCTTAATCACTAAGCCATCTCTTCAGCCATATATATATATATATATATGTATATATATATATATATATATATATATATATATATATACACACACACACATATATGTTTAAAACCTAGGGCTTTAGCCAGGTGTGGTGGCACACGCCTTTAGTCCGAGCACTTGGGAGGCAGAGGTAGGAGGAAGGATTGCCATAAGTTTTAGGCCACCCTGAGACTACATAGTGAATTCCAGGTCAGCCTGAGCTAGAGTGAGACCCTACCTCGAAAAACCCAAAAAAGCAAAGCAAAACAAAACAAAAGAACCTAGGGCTAAGGAAATGGCTTAGTGGTTAAGGAGCTTGCCTGTGAAGCCTAAAACATGTTCTATGTTCAAATCTCCCGGTCCCATGTAGCCAGACATGGGATGATGCAAGCACGCAATGCTGCACATACACACAAGGGGGCGCACGTGTCTGGAGTTCATTTGTAGCACACTGAAAGTCCTGGAATGCCCATTCTCTCTCTCTCTCTCTCTCTGTTTTTTGTTTTTTGTTTTTTTTTTCCCACAGTAGGGTCTCACTCTAGCCCAGGCTGACCTGGGATTCACTATGGAGTCTCAGGGTGGCTTCGAACTCATGGCAAATCCTCCTACCTCTGCGTCCCGAGTGCTGGGATTAAAGGCGTGCGCCACCATGTCCGTCTTCTCTCTCTCTCTTTTTGTCTTTCCCTTTCTCTCTCTCTCTCTCTCAAAATAAAAATTTTAAAAAATAACCTAAACAAACAAAACTGGCCTCCATAAGGCATCACCTGTGTGAGCAGAGCCCAAGGCCACCACCTGCACTAGCCTCTAACTCAGGGACAGGCCCTGGCATTTCCCTCACTAAAGCCCTGGAAGTTAGTCTCTGGTCAGAGGACAGAGCCATATGTGTCCAGGCGCCTTGACCTTAACTTTAGACTTCTGGTATGCAAGGGCCTTTGCACTGGCCATTCCCTCTCCCCTCCTCGTCAACTTCAAGCCTGGCTCCAATGGTTCTTCCCTAGTCAGCTCTTTACTGACCTTCCTGCTCACAACTCAGTGATCTTCTAGCAATGTCCTCTGCTCTGCTCGCTTCTTCTCCTTAGTAGCACGTGAAATCAGTTAGGCATTTGTTTATGTCTATCTGCCCTTCACTGTACTATAAGGCACCCCAAAGATGGGAATTTCACTTCTTTCTCTTTACCGCTGTTGCCTCAGCCCAGAGAATAAAGCAGGCATTGGATACCTATTTGTTTAATAAATGAGAAAATTAGTCTTTCAGTTTAAATGCAGTCACCTCTGAATGGCCCTGCCTATCTTCCTGTCCCTGTCAGGTGTCAGGCTGGAGTTGTTTTGTCCTGGACAGACCTGGAAGCTAGCCAATCACTCCCTGCTCCAGGACCATCCAGAACTTCCAACCCCCCTGAAAAGTGTCTAGAGAGATGGGGTTGTGAACTACTCATAGCCCAACCCAGTGTGCCAGAGGCACCAGGCCAGGAGTAAGAGCTGGGAGACAGTCATGTGTGAGTCACCCCTTACCCTCCTGGCCAGCACGTCCTGGGACCATGGAGGGAGATAGTGCATGAGAATGTGTGACAAGCCAAAGCGCTGCCTTAAAATAAGTCCCTAGTGAGACCATGTGACTGCCCTGGCTTCTTCATGCCCCATTTTCAGGCCCTGAAGTATTTCCATCTTCCCCACACAGAGGGCCCAGCTTGGTCACTCTGTCCTAGACACAGCGGGAACATTGTTAAAGAGTAGGCACGGCAGCCAGAAAGGAGGAGCAGGCATCCAAGTGCGAGAGCGCCAGTGGTGGGCTGGCTCAATGAGAGCGTTTGCCTAGCCGGCAGGAAGCCCTGCACTCCACCCCCAGAACCACATAAACAAGGCCTGCAATCCCAGCATGTGGAAGGGGGAGGCAGGAGGGTCAGAAGTTCAAGGTCATCCTCACCTACATAGTGAGTTTATGGCCAGGGACTATAGGAGACTATCTCAAAAAAAAAAAAATCATAAATAGGGATCAAGGAGATGGTTCGGTGGGTAAAGGCACTTGCTTGCAAAACTTGTCTCTCAAATGTAATTCCCTAGCACCTATGTAAAGCCCAATGCACCCCAATAATTCGAGATGGAGCCTAGAGGTTCTGAAGGTCCCAGTGCTGAAGAATAAAAGATAGAAACTGGCTATAGTCAGGCATAGTGGCACACCCCTTTAATCCCAGCACTCGGAAGGCAGAGGTAGGAAGATAGCCATGAGTTCACGGCCAGCCTGAGAATACATAGTGAATTTCAGGTCAGCTTAGGCTAGAGCGAGACCGTACCTAAAAAGAAAGAAAGAAAGAAACTGGGGCTGGAGAGATGGCTTAGCAGTTAAGCCTGAGAAGCCCAAGGACCCATGTTCAACTCTGCAGGTCATAAGCCAGATGCACAAGTGAAGCAAGCACGCAAGGTCACACAAGGGAACGTATGCATCTGGAATTCGATTGCAGTGGTTGGAGGCCCTGGCATGCCAATTGTCTCTCTCTCTCTCATTAAAAAAAGAAAGAAAATAAGAAAGAAAGAAAGAAAGAAAGAAAGAAAGAAAGAGAGAGAGAGAGAGAGAGAGAGAAAGGAAGGAAGGAAGGAAGGAAGAAAGGAAGAAAGAAAAAGAAAGAAAGAAAGAAAGAAAGAAAGAAAGAGAGAGAAAGAAACTGGCTAGGCAGTTGCCCAGGGCCTACCAACACAAAGTGAAGAGTTTTGATTTTTTTTGTTGTTATTGTTATTCATTTTTTTTTTTTTTTTGGTTTTTTAACATAGTGTCTCATTCTAGTTCACGCTGACCTAGAATTCACTATGCACTATGTAGTCTCAGGCTGACCTCAAACTCACAGTGATCCTCCTATCTCTTTCTCCTGAGTGCTAGGATTAAATGCCCATTGTGAATGTTTTTTTAAAAAAATTATTTATTTCTTTACTTATTTGAGAGCAAGAGAGAGAGACAGAGAGAGAGGGAGAGTTGGCACACCAGGGCCTCCAGCCACTGCAAACGAACTCCAGATGCATGTGCCACCTTGTGCATCTGGCTTACATGGGTCCTGGGGAATTGAGCCTCGAATCGGGGTCCTTAGGCTTCACAGGCAAGCACTTAACCACTACGCCATCTCTCCAGCCCTAGTTTTATTTTTTCTCTCCTAGCTAAAATCAGGATATGTCTTTGAGCCTGTAAGAAGGAATCTATTTTTTTGTTTTGTTTGTTTTTTTGAGGTAGGGTATCACTCTAGGCCAGGCTGACCTGGAATTTACTCTGTAGTCCAAGGCTGGCCTTGAACTCCTGCAATCCTCCTACCTCTACCTCCTAAGTGCTGGGATTAAAGGTGTGCACCACCACTCCTGGCCTGGAATCTGGTTTTTCCTTATTTCTTTTTTTCCCTAAAGGAGTTCTCTTTTCCTAGAAACCTGACATGAAGATGTGAATAAGATTACAAGATGCACTGCAAACCTTAACATGGGCCAGCCAGGACAAATGAGCCAATGGGTGCAATAGTGGTATGTCTGTTATAGGGGAAACCAACCACTATCTAATTGGACTAGAGGCCTGCTCCATGGGAAAGAATACATGCCTGTTACTAAAAACCTATGGCAGGGGAAGTCATGAGCCCTAGGGGTGTAACACCTGCTGGGTCTGGCTAAACGCACATATTATGCTCAACAAACTGCCCGGTAAGCACTTTTCTTAATATTCATACCCATATATTAATGCTCCTCTCACTTTTGGTTAGAGAAGCTTCTCTTCAGATGGCAGTGACCTTGGGATGACTCAGAAGGCACCATGGTGCTGAGAAGAAGTGACAGAAGAGAGCTCAGCACTGAAATATCTCTATCACACCTTCCAAGGCTCAGAGTCCACCATTGTGGAAGAGGTAGAAGAAAGAATGTAAGAGCCAAAGGAAGGGTAGGACTCCTTACAACATGTTCCTCCAGACACAAAATGGTCTGGATATCCATGACCTTGCAGTGCCTGACACTACCTACACAAGACCATCATAATAGGAGGAAGAGAAGATGACATCAAAATAAAAGAGAGACTGATCGGGAGGGGGAGGGGATATGATGGAGAGTGGAGTTGCAAAGGGGAAAGTGAAGAGGGAGAGAATTATCATGGTTTATTGTCTATAATTGTGGAAATTGTCATTGATAAATAAACAAATAAATCAATAAATAAAAAAGATTATAACATATGACATGAGATCTGGTTTTTTCTTCTCTCTTCTTCCCTAAAACAGTTCCTAAGCTTCCCTAGAAACCTAACAGAAGAAGTGATTAAGATAACAAAACATCTGAAAACCTGGCATAGAGACTGGACTGACCAGCTCATCCCCATATCCAGTAAATCTTATTAATATTAACTCCAAGGCAGTAACCTCCCATGGTATCCCACTTCTGTGAACCCCTCCAGCTATACAAGAGCTCTGCCTTCTTTTCTTCTTTTAAGCTCTATTATAAAATCTAAACTTCACCCTCTATAGTCTGTGGATGTCATTCTTCAAATTTATAAGACAAAAACCTGAAGATCATGGGACTCAGTGGAAGTTTTGTGCCACTGTCACCCTAATGTGTCTGGAGTTTGTTTGCAGTGGCAGGAGACCCTGGCATGCTCATTTTAATTCTCTTTCTCCTCACAAATATTATATGTATATATATTCTCCCCTGCCTCATGTAGTTATTATAGGTTATTTGACTTCCTTGACCTGTACAGCTCAATATTTAATTTCAGAGGGTTTTTTTTTTCCAGGCAGGGTCTCACTCTAGCCCAGGCTGCCTAGAACTCATTCTGTAGTCCCAGAACGGCCTAGAATTCATTGAAATCCTCCTACCTCAGCTTCAGACTCCCAAATGCTGAGATTAAAGGTGTGTACCACCACATTTTTGTTGTTGTTTTTGATGATTGGTTCTGTACAGGTAAGCTAAGGTCAACCAGGCAAAATGCAGAAAGAGACCACAGGGTTAGTCCAGGTATATGGGGTCACACTGGTGAGAGCAACTAGTGTATAGACTCCACCCTTCTTGTCATCCCTACTGAGGAGAGATAGGGTACAGGGAACCCAGAGACATGAGAGAGAGTGACTAGTCCAGTTAGGTCTTGGTTTTGCTTTGTAGCCACACATACAGAGAGGAAGAAAAAGGTTCTTCAGAGGATGTTCTGGAGATGAAAACAAAATAGATAAAGAAGATGTTTCAATATAACTTCCTTTTTAATTTTTAAATTATTTTATTTTTACCTATTTATTTCAGAGAGAAAGAGGCAGAGAGAGAGAAATGGTTGCACCAGAGCCTCTAGCTACTGCAAATGAACTCCAGATGCAAGTGCCACTTTATGCATCTGGATAATGTGGGTCCTGGGGAGTTGAACCTGGGTCCTTTGGTTTTACAGGCAAGCGCTTTAACCACTAAGCCATCTCTCCAGCCATCAATAGAACTTCTTTTGTCTTGCAGATGGGTAGTCATGTTTCTTCAGCCAAGGCTCCGCTAGGCTGTATCCTCACCCACTGGGATCTCTTCAATCCAAAGATTTTAAAACTGAAATACTAAGCCAGGTGTGGTGGCACACACCTTTATTCTTTTAAATTTATTTGTTTGTCTTTTCGAGATAGGGTCTTGCTCCCTAGGCCAGGATGACCTGGAATTCACTATGTAGTCTCAGGGAGGCCTCGAATTCATGGTGATCCATCTACCTCTGCCTCCTTAGTGCTGGGATTAAAGGCATGTGCCACCATGCCCAGCTATGCCTTTAATCCCAGCACTCGGGAAACAGAGGTAGGAGGATCACCATGAATTCGAGGCCACCCTGAGACTACATAGTGAATTCCAGGTCAGCTTGAGCTAATGTCAGACCCTACCTCAGAAAAAAAAAAAAAAAATGAAATACCTGGGCTGGAAAAATGGCTCCGTGGTTAAAGGTACTTGCTTGCAAAGCCTGATGGCCCAGGATTGATTTCCCAGTATCCACATAAAACCGGATGCACAAAGTGGAGCATGAATCTGAAGTTTGTTTGCAGTGGCAAATGGGCCTGGCACACCCATTCATTCTCTTCTCTGTCTCTTCAAATAAATAGTTTTTAAACTTTTTTTTTTTTTTTTTTGGTTTTTCAAGGTAGGGTCTCACTCTAGCCCATGCTGACCTGGAATTCACTCTGTATTCTCAGGGTGGCCTCGAACTCTCAGCAATCCTCCTACCTCTGCCTCCCAAGTGCTGGGATTAAAGGCGTGCGCCACCAAGCCCAGCTTTTAAACATTTTTATTGACAACTTCCATACTTACAATCAACCATGGTAATTCTCTCCCCTCTCCCACTTTCCCCTTCACAAATCTTCACTTTATCATATTCCCTCCCTCTCTCCATAGTTCTCTCTTTTATTTTGATATCATCATCTTTTCCTCCTTTTATGAAGGTATTGTGAAGGTAGCACTAGGCACTATGAGGTTATGGATATTTAGGCCAATTTCTGTCTGGATGATTGCATTGTAAGCAGTCCTATCCTTCCTTTGGCTCTTACATTCTTTTGGCCTCCTCTTCTGCAATGGACCCTGAATCTTGGAAGGTGTGATAGAGATATTTCAATGCTGAACATTCCTCTGTCACTTCTTCTCAGCACTATGGTGCCTTTTGGGTCATCTCAGTGCTCCCTGCCACCTGAAAAGAGAAGCTTCTCAACCAAAAGTGAGAGTTGCATTAATATATGGGTCTGAACATTAAGAGAAGTGCTCACTGGGCAGTTTAGTGAGCATAATATATGCATTTGCCAGACAAGAACAGGTATTACAGTCCTAAGGTGCATGACCTCCTCCACCACAGGCTTTTGATTAGATTTTCAGTACCAGGCATGCATTCCCTCCCATAGAACAAGCCTCCAGTCCAATTAGAGAACAGTTGATTTCCCCCATAACAGACATACCGCTATTGCACCTGTTCAGTCATTTGGCCCAGCTGGCCAAACTTGAGACTTGCAGTGTCCACTGTTTTCACCACTATGACTTCTGTTTCCCATAGGGCTGCATGCAGCGTGGCTTTTTCCAGCTTTCTGTCAGCTGGTTTACAGGGAGGAGGTTTTCAGTTCAGCCCCAGGTTAATTTCTCAGTTATCTTGCAGCCCAACCATTTATAGTCTTCAGCAATAGGGTCTTACTATCTATTTCTGTTTTTCAAAATATTTTTATTTATTTATTTGACAGAGAAAGAGTGAGAGAATGGGCGCACCAGGGCCTCCAGCCACTGCAAATGAACTCCAGGTGCATGTGCCCCTTTGTGCATCTGGCTTACATGGGTCCTGGGGAATTGAACATGGGTCCTTTGGCTTTGCAGGCAAGCACCCTTAACTGCTAAGCCATCCCTCCAGCCCCCTATTTTTTCTTTCTTTCTTTCTTTCTTTTTTTTTTTTTTTTTTTTTTAGAGGTAGGGTTTCACTGTAGTCCAAGCTGACCTGGAATTCATTATATAGTCTCAGGGTGGCCTTGAACTCAGGGTGATCCTCCTACCTCTGTCTCCTGAGTGCTGGAATTAAAAGTGTGTGCCACCATGCCCAGCTTACCATCTATTTCTGATGGGGAAACCAAGAGCCTTGGCAATACCCTGTAATGTTTTGGGGGCATCAGGGACCTCCCTGGCCAACAACTCACTGGAAGGTATCACATCCCTGGCACTGAAATTTTTCTGGTATCAGTCTATGGCTACCGGGCATGCCATTATCCAAAAAAGTGGGTTTTCATATGGCTTATTCATAATATCTTGAATTTTGATTAACTCTCTTCCTACCTTTCCCTTAATCTCTTCTCCTGACCTCGCTTCGGCATTTCAACTGCCAGTAATCTGTTCATCTACCTACATATATACAATACCATTCCCTTAAGTCCCTCCCCTCTCCTCCCTCCCTTATAGCCCTTTTCTAGCTTATTGACCTCTGTTACTTATTTTTTACTCTAACACACACCAGTCTAAACATTTGTAGCTAGGATCCACATATGAGAAAGAACATGTGATGTTTGGCTTTCTGGGCCTGGGTTACTTAGTATAATCCTTTCCAGATCCATCCATTTCCCTGTAAATTTCATTTTTCTTTACTGCTCAATAGAACTCCATTGTGTAAATGTGCCACATCTTCATTATCCATTCACCTGTTGAGGGGCATCTAGGATGGTTCCTTTTCCTAGCTACTATGAATACAGTGGCAATAAACATAGTTGTGCAAGTATCTCTAAGGTACTAAGAAGGGTCCTTTGGATATATGCCTAGGAGTGGTATAGCTGGGTCATATGGTAAATCTATTTTTACCTGTCTCAGGAACCTCCACACTGATTTCCACAATGGCTGTACCAGATTGCATTCCTACCAACAGTGTAGAAGGGTTCCTCTTTTTCTGCATCCTCACCAACATTTATTGTCATTTTTTTTCTTGATGATACCCATTCTGATAGGAATGAGATGTCATTTGTTTTCTTGATGATAGCCATTCTGATAGGAATGAGATAGAATCTCAATATAGTTTTAATTTGCATTTCCATTTGGGCTAAGGATGTAGAACTTTTTTTAGATGTTTATATGCTATCTGTATTTCTTCTTTTGAGAACTCTATTTAGTTCCATAGCCTTTTTTTTTTTTTTTGGTTTTTCGAGGTAGGGTCTCACTCTAGCCCAGGCTGACCTGGAATTCACTATGGAGTCTCAGGGTGGCCTCGAACTCACGGCGATCCTCCTACCTCTGCCTCCTGAGTGCTGGGATTAAAGGCGTGCGCCACCACGCCCGGCTCCATAGCCTATTTTTTAGTTGGGTTGTTTGATTTCTTACTATTTAGGTTTCTGAGTTCTTTGTATAGCCTAGGTATTAATCCTCTGTCAGATGTATAGCTGGTGAAGATTTTCTCCCGTTCTGTAGGTTGCCTCTTTGCTCCATTCGTAACATCCTTTGCTGTACAAAAGCTTTGTAATTTCATAATGTCCCAGTGGTTGATTAGTGGTTTTATTTCCTGAGCAACTGGGGTTATATTCAGAAAGTCATTGCCTATGCCAATATGTTGAAGGATTCCACCTACTTTTTCCTCTAGCAGTTTCAGAGTCTCAGGTCTGATATTAAGTCTTTGATCCATTTGGACTTCATTCTTGTGAACGAAGAGAGATAAGTGTCTATATTCATCCTTCTACATATAGATATCCAGTTCTTCCAGAACCATTTGTTAAAGAAGCCATCTTTTCTCCAATGAATATTTTTGGGATTTTTGTCAAAAATCAGATTGCTGAAGCTGCCTGAATTTACATTTGGGTCCTCTATTCTTTTTTTAAAAAATATTTTATTTTTATTTATTTATTTGACAGAGAATGAGGGAGAGAGAGACAGAATGGGCACGCCAGGGCCTCCAGCCACTGCAAACGAACTCCAAATGCTTGTGCCCCCTTGTGCATCTGGCTAATGTTGGTCCTGGGGAATCAAACCTGGGTCCTTTGGCTTTGGACGCGAATGCTTAAACCGCTAAGCCATCCCTCCAGACCATGGGTCTTCTATTCTGCTCCATTGATCTATGTGTCTGTCTTTGTGCCAGTACCATGCTGTTTTTGTTGCTTTGGCTTTGTAATATACATTAAAATCAAGTATGGTTATACCACCAGCCTTATTTTTGTTGCTCAAAATTTTTGGGGCTATTCAAGGTTTTTTATGTTTCCAGATGAATTTATGGATTGTTTTTTCTATTTCCATGAAGAATGCCCTTGGAATTTTGATGGAGATTACATTAAATGTGTAGATTGCTTTTGGTTAGATTGACATTTTCACAATATTGATTCTTCCAAACTAAGAACATGGCATGTCTTTCCATTTCTTAGTGTCTTCTTCATTTTCTGACTTGAGTTTTTTTTTTAAGTTTCATTGTAGAGATCCTTCACTTCCTTGGTTAGGTTCATTCCAAGGTACTTTATTTTATGTTATTTTTTTTTGAGGCAATTGTGAATGGGAGTGATTCCCTGATTTTATCCTCAGCAGGTTTGTTGTTAGTATATAGGAAAGCTCCTGTATTTATTTTATATTCTGCTATGGTGCCCAAAGTATTTATCAGCTCTAACAGTTTGCTGGTAAGAGTCTTTTGGGTCCTTTATGTATAGAATCATATCATCTGCAAATAATAATAACTTGATCTCTTCCTTTCCAATTTGTATCTGTCTTATGAGTGTCTCTTATCTTATTGCTATAGCTAAGACTTCCAGTACTATATTAAATAAAAGTGGGGACAGTGGACACCCTTGTCTTCTTCCTGATTTTAGTAGAAAAGCTTCAAGTTTTTCCCCATTTAATATTATGTTGGCTGTAGGTTTGTCATAAATAGCCTTTATTATGTTCAGATATGTTCCTTCAAGTCCCAGTTTCTTTAGGACTTTTACCATGAAGGGATTTTGGATTTCACTGAATGTCTTTTCTGCATCTATTGAGATGATCATGTGATTTTTGTCCTTCAGTTCATTTATATAGTGTATTACATTTATTGATTTGTGTATGCTGAACCATCCCTACATCGTTGGGATAAAGCCTACTTGGTCAGGGTGAATGATCTTTTTGACATACTCTTGTATTGTTTGTCAATATTTAGTTGAGAATTTTTGCATGTATGTTCATGAGGGAGATTGGTTTGTAATTTTCTTTTGTTGCTGCTGTTCTGTCTTTGTCTGGTTTTGGTATCAGGGTGATGTTAGCTTCATAGGAGTTTGGTAGTATTCCTTCCTTTTCTATTTTATGAAAAAGTTTGAGAAACAAGTTTGCGTTAGTTCTTCCATGAAGGTTTGATAAAATTCACCACTGAATCTGGGTCTGCAGTTTTTTAGTTGGGAGATTTTTAATAACTGCTTGGATCTTTGTACTTGCTATAGGTCTATTCAAAGGGTTTATCTCATCTTGAATTTAATTTTGGTATGTCATATAAAACAAGGAAATCATCCATTTCAGATTTTCAAACTTAAAGGAATGTATGTTCTTAAAGTATGACCTTATGGTTTTCTGAGTTTCTTTGGAATCTGTTGTAATGGTGCCTTTCTCATCTCTAATTTTATTAATTTGTATCTCTTCTCCCTTTCTTCTGGTCAGAGTTGTTAAGGGTTTATCAATCTTATTTATACTTTAAAAAAAACTCTTTGTTTCATTTTTAATGTATTTTTGTTTCAATTTCATTAATTTCTGCCCTAGTCTTTATTATTTCTTCCTTTCTACTAATTTTTGGTTTGTCTTGTTTTTTTTCCAAGGCCTTAGGGTGAAGCATTAAGCTGTTTACTTGCAACCTTTTTGATTTCTTAATATAGGCACTTAAAGCTATAAATTTCCCTCTTAGGACTGCTTTTGTTGTGTCCCAAAGGTTTTGGTATGTTGTGTTCTCATTATCATTTGATTCCATGAATTTTTTGATTTCCTTTTTGTTTTCTTCAATGACCCATTCATCATTCAGTAGTGTACTGTTAGTCTCCATGATTTTGTCTATGCTCTGTAGTTTTTTTTTTTTTTTTTTTTTGCTGCTGCTGCTGATTTGTAGTTTAATCACATTGTGATCAGATAGAGTACAAGGAACTACTTCAATTTTTCTGCATTTGTTAAGATTTGCTTTATGTCCTGATATATGGTCTATTTTAGAGAGTGTTCCATGTACTGCTGAGAAAAAGTGCAATCTGCAGTGTTTGGATGGAACGTTCTGCAGATATCTGTTAGGTCCACTTGTTCTATGATATTGTTTAATCCAGATGCTTCTCTGTTCATTTTTTGCTGGGATGACCTGTCAATTGATGAGAGTGAAGTGTTGAAGTCACTCCCTATTATGATTGGTGTTATCTGTGACCTTAAGTCTAATAGTGTTTGTTTGATGAAATTGGGAGCCCCATGTTAGGTGCATATATGTTTAGAATTATAATGTCTTTCTGTTGAATTTTTCCTGTTTCCTTTGGTTGTTGTTCTTTTGGTTTCTCAAGGTAGGGTCTCACTAGGTCAGGCTGACCTGAAATTCACTATGTAGTCTCAGGGTGGCCTCGAACTCATGGCAATCTTCCTACTTCTGCCTTCCAAGTTCTGGGATTAAAGGCGTGGGCCACCATGCTCGGCAGTTGTTCATTTTTTAAATTAAGAACTTTTATACTTACAGATAATAAACCATGATAATTCCTTCCCCTCCCTCATTTTCCCCTTCACAACTCCACTCTCCATCATATCCCCTCCCTCTCTCCATTAGTCTCTCTTGTATTTTGATGTTATCATCTTTTCCTCTTATTATGAGGGTCTTGTGAAGGTAGTGCTAGGCACTGAGAGGTCATGGATATCGAGGCCAATTCCTGTCTGGAGGATAGCATTGTAAGCAGTCCTACCCTTTCTTTGGCTCTTACATTCTTAAATTTTTTTTTTTTAATTTTACGTTCTTTCTTCTACCTCTTCCACAGTGGACCCTGAGCCAGAGGGTGTGATAGAGATGTTTCAGTGCTGAATACTCATCCGTCATTTCTTCTCAGCACTAAGGTGCCTTTTGGGTCATTCCGATGGTCACCACCATCTGAAAAGAGAAGCTTCTCTAACCCAAAAGTGAGAGTAGTGTTAATATATGGCTATGGATGTTAAGTGAAGTGTTTACAGGGCAGCTTGGTGAGCATAATAGAATTTTCCCTTTAATCAATATGAAGTGACCTTCTTTATCTTTCCTTACTAAGGTTGGTTTGAAATCTATTCTGTCAGATATTAGGATAGTAACACCTGTTTGGTTCCTAATCCATTTGCTTAAAATACCATTTTCCAGCCTTTCATGCTAAGATAGTATTTTTCTTTTATGGAAAGGTGAGTTTCTTGGAGGCAACAAACAGAAGGATCCTGCCTTTTAATCCAATCTGAAAGCCTGTGTCTTTTGGTTGGGGTATTGAAGCCATTGATACTAAGAGTTATTATTGAAAGGTGTGGATTTATTCTCACCATTCTGCTTGTTTTGTAGTGCTTCCTGTTTTCTCTTTACTCTCTTGTATTAAGTGTTATTTGAGTGTGGCTTATTTTTTCCTGTTTCCTCATGTGTGTGCTTTGCTTTCTCTTTAGCGTGAAGATCCCTTCAAGTATTTTCTGTAGAGCTGGCTTAGTGGCCATATATTCCTTTAGCCTGTTTTTTTGTTTTTTTTTTTTTTTTTTTTTTTTTTGAGGAATGTCTTTATTTCTCCATCTATTTGCATGGAAAGCTTCACTGGATAAAGTAATCCTGGTTGACAGTTATTTTCAGAACTTGGAATACATCATTCCAAGCCCTTCTGGCTTTTAAAGTTTGTGTTGATAATCTGCTGTGATTCTGATGGGCTTGCCTATGTATATAATTTGATTTCTCTCTCTAACTGCTTTCAATATCTTTTCTTTGGTTTGCATGTTTGGCAGTTTAATTATAATATGGCAAGGAGAGGTTCCTTCCTGATTTTGTCTGTTTGGTGCTCTAAAAGCTTTCTGTATCTGCACTGGCATCTCTTCCTCAATTTGGGGGAAATTTCTTCTACGATTTTATAGAAAATGCCTACTATGCCTTGGAGTGAAATTCTTCTCCTTCTACTATACCCTGAATTATTATGTTTGATCTTTTCATAGTGTCCCAAATATCTTGAAATTCCCATTAATACCTTCCTATTAGCTTGCCTTTCTCTTTGTTGGACTATATTAGGTCTGCCACCTGGTCTTCTAGTTTAGATATTCTTTCCTTTCTTTCATCCATTCTGTCAGTGAGACTTTCTACAGTTTTTTATTTGACTTACTGTGTTTTTCATTTCTAGTATTTCTCATTTATTTTTATTTACTTATTGGAGAGCAACAGACAGAGAGAGAAAGAGGCAGATAGAGAGAGAGAGAATGGGCACTCCAGGGCCTCCAGCCACTGCAAACGAACTCCAGACGCATGTGCCCCCTTGTGCATCTGGCTAACATGGGTCCTGGGGAATCCAGCCTCGAACCGGGGTCCTTAGGCTTCACAGGCAAGTGCTTAACCGCTAAGCCATCTCTCCAGCCCATCATTTCTAGTATTTCTGATTGGTTTTCTTCAGTATTTCTATTTCCTTACTTATGTCTTGTATTGACTTCCTTATTTTATTAAATTCGTTTCCTGTGTCTTCTTTGATTTCTTTGAACATAGTTATAATCAACCTTTTGAAACCTTTCTCAGGCATTTCATCTCAATTAGTCTTACTGGAAGTCATTTCTGCTGGATTTATAATTTTTGGTGGAATTATATTTTCTTGATTTTTGTGTTTCCTATATTAAAATGTAGAGATTTTTTCATCTTGGGTTAATTTGATGCTTGGGTTTTCTAATTATCTGCAGAATTCTTAGATGTGTAAGTCTGATGATATTTGTCTTCAGGGTAGGAGTTTAAGGTGCAAGGTGTTTTTTTGTTTTTTTTCTTTCTTTCATTTTTCAAGGTAAGGTCTCATTCTAGCTCAGGCTGACCTGGAATTCACTATGTAGTCTCAGGGTGGCCTTGAACTCATGGTGATCCTCCTATCTCTGCCTCCCAAATGCTGGGATTAAAGGCATGTACCACCATGTCCAGCTTCAGGTGTTGTTCTTTTTTGTTGTTGTTGTTGTTTTGTTTTTTTGTTTTTCCAGGTAGGGTCTTGCTCTAGCCTAGGCTGACCCGAAATTCACTATGTAGTCTCAGGCTGGCCTTGAGTTCACAGCAATCCTCCTACCTCTGCCTGCCAAGTGCAGGGAATAAAGGCATGTGCCACCATGCTGGGCTCAGGTGTGGTTCTTAAATAACTCTCAGAATAACAGCAAAAGTGACCATGGATGTTAGGTTTGCCTGCTACGTGAGTATTCTAATAGGCTGGATGAAGCAAAATAGAGGCAAATTCTAAAATTCAACTGAACAATCAAAACCAGCATGGAGTATTTATGTAAGAGTGGGTATTAAAACAAACAGATCCTCTAATAAAGTCAAAGTCCCTAAGAGTTTGTATTGTTGCACACCCTTAATCCTGTCAACTGGGAGGCTAAGATTTTGTCTGTAAAGGGTTCCAGGTCAGCCTGGGGCTGAGTGAGACCCTGCCCCCACGAATGACAGATGAAGAGACAAAGGCACTAAAAATCAGGAAGCAACAAGTGACAACCCCAAAATACAGCTTATTTAAGAATGCCAAATCCAACCATCCATCAGCTTTAGCACCTAACCTGCTCTGGCATGGGAGGTGTGATTAGCACTTCCAATGCAGGTCTACATGCTAGGCTTTGGGGCAAGTACTGACCTGGTGTAAGTAGGCCCTGTTAGCTTTTGGGATGGCTTTGGTCTCAGCTATGCTGCGTGCCCACTTGGGTCCCTCTTTACTGCTCTGTGGGCTGGGTTTGGTTGGCTGGGTTGGTGGGTCCGCTGCTCTGATGACCTGTGCTGGGTGCTGTGTCGCTGACTTCCCTTCCCCAGGTCTCTGCTGGTTGCCTGAGCTGGCAGTTGGGGAAGGGGAGGCTGTGGAGGGTGCCTGACGCTGTACCAGAGCTGCATAGCTGGTTCCCCTGATCCTCTTCCTCAGGAGCCATTCATTCAGTCCCTGTCATCTTCTCCTGCAGGTTTCTTGACTTTGCAAGGAGGCTGGTATGAGAGGAAAGTCCCTTCACCTAGCTTTTCCTATGGTTCAAGCACAGCCTGGTGGCCCATGGACAGGCACTGCTGCTGGAGCCATTTCTGCCTGGTTCTGTGGTCTCTAAAAGCTCTGGATCTCTCCTACTTCTCTGCTGTCCTTGATAACTTCTTATACACTGTGGTGGTTTGATTCAGGTGTCCCCCATAAACTTAGGTGTTCTGAATGCTAGGTTCCCAGCTGATGGAGATTTGGGAATTAATGCCTCCTTGAGGGAGTGTATTGTTGGGAGCTGGCTTATGGGTGTTATAGCCAGTTTCCCCATGCCAGTGTTTGGCACACTCTCCTGTTGCTATTGTCCACCTTACGTTGGCCAGAGGGTGATGTCCACCCTCTGCTCATGCCATTGTTTTCCCCTGCCATCCATCATGGTGCTTCCCCTCGAGCCTGTAAGCCAAACTAAATCTCTTTTCCCCAGAAGCTGCTCTTGGTTGGGTGATTTCTACCAGCAATGTGAACTGGACTGCAACATACACCTTTGCTTTTGGGTAGAAAAGTGTACTTTGCTATTTTTCTGCTTATTCCCCCACTGGGCTGCTTTGACATGGCTCTTATGCTGTCATCTTACCTGGAAGTCCTCCAAATAAAAAAATTTTTAAAAAGAAATGCCTGACATTTTTCTGTATTCGAGCCTGGCCTGAATATAAATTGGAAGATAAAGAAAAATGGCCTCCAGAGGGAAGGGTTAATTTTAATATGATTTCAGAATTTGATTTGTTTTGTAAAGAGAATTTAAATGGGGGCTTTTAAAGAGATTTAAATGGGGGAATTTAAAAGTGGTTAAGATGCTTGCTTGCAAAGCCTAAGGACCCATGTTCAATTCCCTAGTAGCCCCATAAAGCCAGACTCACAAGGTGGTGCATGTGTCTGGAGTTCATTTGCAGTGGCTAGAGGCCCTGGTGTGTCCATTTTCTCTCTATCTGCCTTTCTCTCTCTCAAATAAATAAATTTAAATGGTCTGAAGCACCTTATGTGCAGGCCTTCTTTGCTCTAGGAGACAGCCAGACTTCTGCAGGGAGTCACTTCAGCACTCTTGGTTGCCCCCCACAACAAGACAAGCTGCTAAAGGCCTCTCACAGTTACAGCCATGTCTACAACTGACAGAGGCTTCTCAGCCTTCTTGCCCTCCCTCTCCCAAGGACTCAAAGCCTGCCCAGACCCCAGTCCTCCCTCTTGAATATATCCTTTCCTCCTGCCTCTGCAGAAGACTAACCAGATGAGGAGACCCATTCAAGTACACCCCTCCTTTTCTTTATCACATCTAAGGCAAATAAAAATTTATCTCAGAAATATTCCAAAAGACCCTGACAAGCATATCAAGGCCTTCAAAGAACGTACTCAATCCTTTGAACTGGCCTAGAAGGATGGCATGTTACTTCTAAATCAGACCCTGACCCCCACTGAAATGACTATTGTTATACAAGCCTCTGTAAAATATGGGGATCAGATATATGAAAGAAACACTAATAGACACTGTAACAAATTACAGTCAGGGGTATTAGGAAAGCAACTGACCAAAAGTCTCCCAACCTCTAGGTTGTGAATGGGAAGGGTTTTTCTTCATTCATTCCTTCCTCATCATGACTGAAAATCCAGCTCCTCTGTTAGGCAGAGAAATCCTAGCTCACATATGTATTGCTATTCTTCTTTTGTTTTTTGGAGGAGGAGGGTCTGTCTCTAGTCCAGGCTGACCTGAAATTCACTATGTAATCCTCTGACTCCTGAGTGCTGGGATTAAAGGCATGCACCTTCACACCTGGCTTGTTTTTCTTAAAATATTTTATTTATTTATTTATTTATCTAATTTATTTATTTATTAGAGTCGGGGGGGGGGAGACAGAGAGAGAGAATGGGGCGCTCCAGAGCTTCCAGCCACTGCAAATGAACTCCAGACATGTGTGCCCCCTTGTGCATCTGGCTAACCTGGGTCCTGGGGAATCGAACCTGGGTCCTTTGGCTTTTGCAGGCAAGCACCTTAACTGCTAAACCATCCCTCTAGCCCTTTTTAAATATTTTAGTTATTTTTATATTTTATTTATTTATTTGAGAGAGGGAGGGAGGGAGAGAGAGAAAGAGGCAGATAGAGAAAGAGAGAGAGAGAATGGACATGCCAGAGTCCCCAGCCACTGCAAACAAAATCCAGACACATGTGCCACCTTGTGCAACTGGCTTATATGGATACTAGGGAATTGAACCTGGGTCCTTAGGCTTTGTAGGCAAGTGCCTTAATTGCTAAGCCATCTCTCCAGATCAATATTTTATTTATTTTTATTTGTGAGCAGAGAGGGGGAGAGAGAATATTATATATTAGAGCCCCTTGCCGCTGCAAACAAATTCTAGATACATGCACCACTTTGTGCATCTGGTTTTATGTGGGTATTGGGGAATTGAACCCAGGCGGTCAAGCTTTCCGACCAAGCATCCTTAACTGCTGAGCCATGTCCCCAGTCCCATACTTGTACTCTTGCAGCCCCAGAAAAAAACTTTTTGTTTACCCCCAACAGAGGAACATATAGACCCAGAGGTCTGAGCAATTCAAGAAAGACTGGTTGAGCCATTATTGCCATACCAGTTCAAATTAATCTTAAAGACCCCACTTCTTTTCCCCATCAGAGGAAATACCTTCTATGGCCAGAAGCCCAAAAGGGATTAATAATTATAATCAGTGATCTGAAGTCACAAAATTCTGCAACGCCCCTGTACTAGGGGATTCAAAAACCCAGTTGGAATGAGTGCAATAGTAGCATGTCTGCTCTGGGGGAAACCAACTGCTCTCTAATTGGACTGGAGGCCTGCTCTATGGGAGGGAATACATGCCTGGTATTGAAACCTAATCAAAAGCCTATGGCAAGCCGGGCGAGGTGGCGCACGCCTTTAATCCCAGCACTCGGGAGGCAGAGGTAGGAGGATTGCCATGAGTTCGAGGCCACCCTGAGACTACAGAGTGATTTCCAGGTCAGCCTGAGCTAGAGTGAGACCCTACCTCGAAAAAGCAAAAAAAAAAAAAAAAAAAAAAAAAAAAAAAGCCTATGGCAGGGGAGGTCATGAGCCGTAGGGGTATAAAGTCTGTTCTTGTCTGGCTAAATGCATATGTTATTTTCACCAAACTGCCCTGAAAGCACTACACTTAATGTTCATACTCATACGTTAATGATACTCTCACTTTGGGTTATAGAAGCTTCTCTTTTCAGATGGCGGGGACCACTGGGATGACCCAAAAGACAACATCGTGCTGAGAAGAAGGGACGGAGGAGTGTCCAGCACTGAAACATCTCTATCACACCCTCGAAGGTTCAGGATCCATTGCGGAAGAGGTGGCAGAAAGAATGTAAGAGCCAAAGGAAGGGTACCACTCCTTACAATGCAACTGTCCAGACAGAAATTGGCCTCGATATCCATGAGCTTGCAGTGCCTAGCAATATCTACACAAGACCCTCATCATAGGAGAAAAAGTTGATGACATCAAATTAAAAGAGAGACTAACACAGAGAGGGAGGGGCTGTGATAGAAAGTGGAGTTGTGAAAGGGAAAGTGAAGGAGGTGAGGGAAATAAAATGGTTTATTGTCTAGCAAGTATAGAAGTTGTAGATAAAAAATTTAAAAAAAAATTGGTAATGAAGACTAACATAGGACCTTCGCCTTATGAAGAAGGCTGCAGTCCACATCCATCCAGCAGCCCCAACCTCTACCTTTGCTAATGCAAATTCCTGAAGGAACTAAATGGTTCACAGTCCTAGACTTAAAAGGTGACTTCTGGGGCTAGAGAGATGGATCAGCGGCTAAGGCAGATGCCTGCAAAGCCCAATGATCTGGGTTCAATTCCCCAGTACGCACATAAATCCAGATGCACAAAGTGGCACATGCATCTGGGGTTCGTTTGCGGTGGCTGGAGGCCCTGGCATGCCTATTTCTTTTCTCTCTCTCTCTGCTTGTGAGTACATATATATTTAGTTTTTTTGAGGTAGGGTCTTTCTCTAGCCCAGGCTGACTTGGAATTCACTATGTAGTCTCAGGGTGGCCTCAAACTCACAGCAATCCTCCCACCTCTGCCTCCCAAATGCTGGGATTAAAGGCATGCACCACCATGCCTGGAAAAAAATTTTTTTTTCTTCAAGGTAGGGTCTCGCTCTAGCCCAGGCTGACCTGGAATTCACTATGCAGTCTCAGGGTGGTCTCAAACTCATGGCTATCCTCCTACCTCTGCCTCCCAAGCTCTGGGATTAAACGCGTGCTCCACCATGTCCGACTTGGAAAAAATTTTTTATATTTACTCATTTAGTTGAGAGAGGGAGAGAGAGAAAAAAAAAGAGAGGCAGAGATAGAGAGAAAGAGAGAATGAGCATGTCAGGGCCTTCTAGCCAGTGCAAAAGAACTCCAGATGCATGTGCCACCTTGTGCATCTGGCTTATGTGTTTACCAGAGAATTGAACCTGGGTCCTTTGTGTTTGCCAGCAAGTGCCTTAACCTCTGTGCCATCTCTCCAGTTCAAATAAAAATATTTTTTAGCTGGGTGTGGTGGCGCATGCCTTTAATCCCAGCACTTGGGAGGCAGAGGTAGGAGGATAGCCATGAGTTCGAGACCACCCTGAGACTGCATAGTGAATTCCAGGTCAGCCTGGGCTAGAGTGAGACCCTACCTTGAAAAACCAAAAATATATATATATGTATATATATTTTTTTTTAAGTATTAATAGGGATGGAGAGATGGCTTAGCAGTTGAGGCATGTGCTAGCAAAGCCAAATGACCCAGGTTCAACTCTCCAGGACCCATGTAAGCCAGATGCACAAGGTGGCACATACATCTGGAGTTTGTTTACAGTGGCTAGAGGTCTTGATGTGCCCATTCTCTCTCTCTCTCTTAAACGAGTAAAGAAATAAAAACTTTTTTAAAAGTATTAATAAAAAGGGGAAGAGAGGTGGCTTATCAGTTAAGGCACTTGCCTGCAAGGCCCAAGAACACATGTTTGAATCTCCAGGTCCCACATAGCCAGATGCAGTGACACAAGCATGCAATGTTGCACATGCACACAAGGGGGCGACATACATCTGGAGTTCATTCACAATAGCTGAAAGGCCCTGGTGTGAGCATTCTCTCTCTCTCTCTCTCTCTCTCTCTCTCTCTCTCTGCCTCTTTCTCTCTCTCTCTCTCAAAAAAAAAAAAGTATTAGTAAAATAATGATGGCTAGGCATGATGGCACACACCTTTGATCCCAGCACTTGGGAGGCAGAGGTGGGACTGTTGTTCAGGGTCACCTTAAGACTACATAGTGTGTTCCAGGTAAGCCTGGCCTAGAGTAAGACCCTACCTTGAAAAACAAACAAACAAACAACAGCAGCAACAACAAAAAGCTGATAAAGAAAGAAAGAAAAGGAAAAAAGATGACTTATTTTATGTTCTATTGCACCCTGACCCTAGTATCTTTTTGCCTTTGAGGATCCTTCAGACATGGTTACTACGTTAACTTGGGCAGGGCTTCCATAGGAGTTTAGAGGCAGCCCCCATCTATTTGGGCAGACATTAAGCAAAGGACCCATCCAAATTCTTTCATACTCAAGTTCAGGTCTTCCAGTGTGTGGATAACACCCTTCTCTGTGCCCACAAAGAGAAAGCTTCACAAAAGTCTAAGGCTGAACTGTGCCAGGACCCTGCAACATATTTGGGGGATTTTGTCACAGAGAAGTAGGACATTAAGTGAAGAGCAGATGAAGCCCATTGTCTCCTACTCACTCCCTAAGACCCTCGAGCACCTTAGGGGATTCCTAGAGGTCACCGAATTCTGCCTGTTAGAGATCTCTGGACATGGGGAGATAGCTCGTCCTCTATGTTAGTTAGTAAAAGATACACAGGCATTAGGAAAACACCTCCTGACCTGGGAACCAGAGGCTCAACATGCCAGTTAAAACAGTCTCTTTTAGAGGCCCCATCCTTGGGCCTTCTAATAAAAAAAAGTATTTAATCTTTATGCATCAGAAAGAAAGATGGCCTTGGGAGTTCTGACCCAGGTCTAAAAACCTGACCAGCAGCTCACTGGATACTTACGTAAAGAATTAGATCTTGTGGTTAAGGGATGGCCATCCTGCTTCCAGGCAGTGGTGGCAGTAATTCTCTGGATTCCCTACGCTACCGCATTAGGCTCCTGTGGGGAAGGAGCTGACTGTGTGCACTCCTCATGAGGTATCAGGCTTGTTATCCTCTAAGGGAACTATCTGGCTAACTGATAATCACCTCCTGGGAAGACCTGATACTCAAATAAGAAAAGTTCCCTCAATAGCTCCAGCTACCTTCCTTCCAGAAGAAGGGGAAAGTTCAGAACATAACTGAAGATCTTAAAGAGATCCCCTTAACCAGACTGGACTCTTTTATAGATGGAAGCTCCTTTATAGAACAGGGAATTTTTGGAGCTGGCTATGCAATAGTCACTCTCATAAGACAACTGAAAGTGCACCCCCTTCCCTCAGGCAGTAGTGCTCAGCTAACAGAACTGGTGGCTCTTACCTGGGCACTGGCACTAAGCAAAAATCAGAGGGCTAATGTTTATACTTATTCTAAATATGCCTTCCCGGTCCTCCATGGTCATGCCACTACTTGGAAAGAGAGATGCTATCTGACAGTCTTCAAATCTCCTATTAAATATTGCCAGGAGAACAATCAATTTTTTTGTTTGTTCTGTTTTTTTTTTTTAATATAATGTAATTAATTTACTTACAAGGAGAGAGAGAGAGAAAAGACCAACACAGAGAGAGAGAGAGAGGATGGGCACCCCAGGGCCTCCGGCTACTGTGGACGAACTCCAGATGCCTATGCCCCCTTGTGTAATGCAACTGGCTTATGTGGGTCCTGGGGAATTGAACCTCGGTCCTTTGGCTTTACAGGCAAGCAACTTAACTGTTAAGCCATCTTTCCAGCCCTGTTTTTTTTTTTTTCTTTGATGTAGGATCTCACTCTAGCCTAGGTTGACTTGAAACTCACTCTGTAGTCCCAGGCTGGCCTTGAACTCACAGCAATCTTAAGCGGAGATGGGAGATGGGTAGCTTTGTTAGGCAACTAGGGTGGCCTTTGGAAGTAAAAAGGCAGGAAAGTCTGCCCTTGCTAGAGATCAAAGAAGGATCTGAACTTCTTATCTCTTGCCTAGTTCCCCTAGACCTGTTTTTCCATACCTGAGGCCCTCTCTGGCAGGGAGGTCTTCTTCTAGAATCCTGACATTGTGGTTTGTTGAGCTTAGACCCCAGAGTTTGGCGTCATGGCTAGCCTCTTCCTGAGCCAGCCCCTAGCCCAGACCAATCTCTGTCCCTACGGCTCACCTGAGCAGGAAGGAGGGGCCACTTTCACGAGGTTACAAATACACTTACAAAGGGAAGGCAGGCTCCGAGAGCGGCCATCACTCCTGAACCCCAGCTTCTTTCTCCTGAGTTTCCTCTCTGCTCGGCCCAGCCAGGTGAGCCGAGGCGAGAACCCCGTAGCCCCTACTTTCCACACGGGCTCGTTCTCCACGTGGCAGGAGCTCTGTGCTTTCTTTTCTGTCCTCTCCATGAATTTTCCATCATGGAAATTATATTATATTAAATATAATAATTTAATAATTATCGTTCTCAGTCTTATTCAGTTCTTTGATTAAAATATTAGACACAAACCTAGGGTTTGGGTTCAAGGACCTTCCTGAACCCCTAGCACTCCATTTCAAATCCCCCCACCTCTGCCTCCCAAGTGCTGGCATGAAAGGCGTGCGCCACCATGCCCAGCTTTGTCATCTTCTCACTGCAGTCTCTCTTCCTCCTGAAGTTGCAATAATGCAGTGCAAAGGGGCCCCCCAAAGGGTTGGATTCAAGTGGGAGGGGAACAGGTTGGCTGACCAGCCCGCCAAGGCCACTGCTGAAAGCCCCCTTCTCTCAGAGCTAATGGGGGTACCCCTCGTTTGAGAAGGTGCTCTAGAGGGACTACATCAGCAGTACCCCCAAAAGGAGAAAGAGTGAGACCTTTAATGGAGACAAGGCTTAAACCCACAGGGTGGCTCTGGAAAAGAAAAGGGAAGTTGCTGTGAGCTGAGGCTAATCAATGGGAAATTCTCTTTCCCCCCCCTCTCCACCCCCAGGCAGGGTCTCACTGAAGCCCAGGCTGACCAGGAACTCACTCTGCAGCCCCAGGCTGGCCTCAAACTCACGCTGATCCTAACTCAGCCTCCTGAATGTTGAAAATAAAGGCGGGCACCACCACGCCTCACTGGCAAAATTCTTAAAATTCTTCACCAAACCTTCTACATGGGAGCAGACTCAACTCTTAAGATGACACAGATGTTATTTTCAGGAAAAAAAATCTTTTATAGACCAGGCTACCAGAGCCTGTGAAATACACCAGGAAAACAACCTTCTAAATAAGAAAAACAGCCCTGCTAGGCCTACAACCCTGGGGAAGATTGTCAAATAGATTTCACCCACGTGTCCAAGTCCAGGGGCATACACATACACTGTCTCCTAGTATTGATAAACACAGTTAGCAAATAGGTAGAAGCTCCCCCTCCCCCCCCAGCACAGGACAGAAAAGGCCTCATGTAAAACCAGATGCGCAAAGTGGCACATGCGTCTGGAGTTCATTTGTGGTAGCAGGAGGCCCTGGTGTGCCCATGTTCACTCTCTGTGGGTCTCCCTCTGTCTCTCAAACAAATAAATAAATATTTTTTAAAAAAATAAAGATAAATCTTTTCTCTCCTCATAAGATAAGCCTTATTTTCTATTCTTAATGCTGTCCAACTTTGTTTAAAAAAAGTTTTTTTTGAGGTAAGGTCTCAATCTAGCCCAGGCTGACCTGGAATTCACTATGTAGACTCAGGCTGACTTGAACTCACAGTGATCCTCCTACCTCTGCCTCTGCGTGCTGAGATTAAAGGCGTGTGCCACCCCACCCAGTCTGACTAGCTTTTTGTTTCCGACTGCCTATATTCTGAATGAAAACTCATCCTTGTATGAACCCAAGAATATGCACGAGAATTAGAGCACTTGCTGGGTCTGTGGACTCCTACCCACTTCCAGTACTTCTGGGCTCTCATGGTGGGCAGCTTTTCTTCAAGAGATAAACGGAATAAATTGCCACGGTACGTTAACCAGGCCAGTACTAGCTCCCTTCTTAAACCAGGTTACTGGATGGGGTGTTTCTCAGTGGCCTATTAGGGAGTCAAAAAGGACATCGAACGAGCTTTTCAAGAGGGGAAGCTGGGGGCTGGAGGGATGGCTCAGTGCTTAAGTGTGACCTGAGATTGCCCAAGTTTCACATTCCAGATCCCATGTGTGTTGGTTTGAATGTGAATGTATGTCTCCCATAGCCTGAAGTATTTTTGGTTAAAATTGAGCTCACAATTTGAGTCTCCAACAGCCCTGCTAGAGAAGATGTCACTGGGAGACAGATATTTAGTGCAGTCTCACTAGGTGTATAGAAAGCAGTTTATTATTTTTAATATTTTATTTATTTATTTGCAAATAGAGAGAAAGAGAGAGAGACAACGAGAGAATGGGTGCACCAGGGCCTCTAGCCGCTGCATACAAACTCCAAATGCATGTGCCACTTTGTGTATCTGGCTTTGCATAGGTACTGGGGAATCTGACATTGCAAGCAAGCACCTTAACCATTGAGCCATCTCCTCAGCCCCAAGAAAACAGTTGTGAGCACTGGCTGTCCATGCTTGCTAGTTGTTTGGTGGTGTCTCTCTGCTATGGATCTCTAGAAATGAGCCAGCTTCTTCTACCATTAGTGGTGTTTCCTCTGGATTCTATAAGCCTGAAATACACCCTTTCCTCCCATAAGCTGCTTCTGGTTGGGTGTTGTCCCGGCAATGAGAAAGTAACTGCAACATGATGTAAAAGAGTTAGAGCCAGGCATGGTGGCGCACACCTTTAATCCCAGCACTTGGGAGGCAGAGGTAGGAGGATCGCCGTGAGTTTGAGGCCACCTTGAGGCTACACAGTGAATTCTAGGTCAGCCTGGGCTAGAGTGAGACCCTGTGCTAAACTCAACCAGCTTTAAATGACAGATCCCAGATAATTTCCCATCTTTAATTTTTTAAATTTATTTATCCATTTTGAGGGAGAGAGAGAGAGAATGGGCACACCAGGGCGTCCAGCCACTGCAAACGAATTCCAGACATATGAGCCCCCTTGAGCATCTGGCTTACGTGGGTACTGGGGAATTGAACCTGTGTCCTTAGACTTCACGGGCAAACATCTTAACCTCTAAGCCATCCCTCCAGCCCTAATTTCACAACTTAATTCTAAAGTTCAAATGACGAGAAAGGCAATTATACGAAACCATATGGTTTTAGATACCCTCAGAGCAGCTCAGGGTACCACATGCCATTACCAACACTGCATGCTGTGTACGTCTTCATGGTAATTCTGCTAATGTCGCATCTGCCCTACAAGATCTACAAGAACAGATTCAGGCCACATCACACACCACAGTGCCATTTCCTGGGCAGCTTTGGAGATGGATTCCTTGGCCTTCATGGTGGGAGAGGGTTATACCCACTATAACCCTAACAGTAGTTCTATTAATTTTTGGACTTTGTGTACTCAACTACTGTTTTAACTTCATCTCCTCTCATTTAGTCAGTCCACACTCAGATAGTCCTGTGACAATCTAACTCCGTTTACTGGGGTCCCTTTGATTGCCCTCCAAGGCCTGAAAGTCTACAGAATATCCTGAGGACCTCTCGATATCCCAATTTACAGAGTGCCCACTTCTCTCTGCCTCTCACTTTTATTCTTTCTCTCCAACCTTTTTTTACCCAGGAGCCAAAGGCTTTCTTTCAGCATTATACAAATAAAACCCATAATGCACTTCC
This sequence comes from Dipus sagitta, assembly GCA_036346955.1. NCBI lineage: Eukaryota > Metazoa > Chordata > Mammalia > Rodentia > Dipodidae > Dipus > Dipus sagitta. Next base: position 126,705,253 of record CM070773.1, read on the forward strand.
AGGATCACTTAGGTTCATTGGAGAGGTACCCCAACTACCACACCCAATGACTCTACTCATCTTGAAGAAGCCAGATCAGTTGTGGTCCCAACTCCACAATAGCAGTTAAGGTTACCTCCTCAGAGGGAGGAATGGTGAAAGACAGAAGATAGAAGTTGACTAGGCAGTTGAGGGTAATGGTCCCCAAGCCCACTCCACACACAAAGCAAAGAGCCTGTTTTTTTTTTTTTTTTTTTTTTTTTTTTTGGATGACCTGGAATTCACTATGGAGTGTCAGGGTGGCCTTGAACTCACGGTGATCCTCCCACCACTGCCTCCCAAGTGCTAGGATTAAAGGCGTGCACCACCTCGCCCAGCAAAGAGACTGTTTTTTTTTTTTGGTTTTTCAAGGTAGGGTCTCACTCTAGCCCAGGCTGACCTGGAATTCACTATGGAGTCTCAGGGTGGCCTTGAACTCACAGTGATCCTCCTACCTCTGCCTCCTGAGTGCTGGGATTAAAGGCGTGCACCACCACGCCCGGCTGAGACTGTTTTTTGTTTTCTCTACTGACTAAAAAGAGTCTTGAGCCTGGAAGAGTTTTTCCTTATCTTTTTCCCTAAGGGAGTCCTCCTTTTTTAAGAGTCTCATGCTCTACCGACTGAGCTAGCTGGGCACAAGTCCTCCTTTTTTAGAAACCTAACATAAAGATGCAAGTAAGGGGGCTGGAGAGATGGTTCAGTGGTTAAGGTGCTTACCTGCAAAGCCTAAGGACCTAGGTTAGATTCTCTAGTATCCACAGAAAAGTCAGATGCACAAGATGGCACATGTGTCTGGAGTTCATTTGTAGTGGCTAGAGGCCCTGGTGTGCCCATTCTCTCATTAAAAAAAAAAAAAAAAAAAAAAAAAAAAAGATGCCTGAGCATGTGATGTGGGATCTGGTTTTTCCTTATCTCCTATTCCCTAGAAACCTGACATAAAGATGCAAGTAAGATGACAAGATGCCTGAGCACATGGCATGGAGACCGGACTGACTAGCTCGTCCCCCCCCCCAGCTCCCCACCATCCAATAAGTCCTTATTAAATTCAAGGCAGTAACCTTTTTTTTTTTTTTTTTTTTTTTTTTTGCAGGGGAGAGGGTTGAGGTAAGGTCTCGCTCTAGCCCAGGCTGACCTAGAATTCACTATGTAGTCTCAGGGTGGCCTCGAACTCACGGTGATCCTCCTACCTCTGCCTCCCGAGTGCTGGGATTAAAGGCGTGGGGCACTGCACCTTGCCCAAGGCAGTCAACTTCAATGGTATTTCATTTCTGGGGACCCCTCAGAATTCTTCCTTCTTTCCTATCTCTTAAGCTCTATAATAGAAAAAAATTTCTAAAGGTCACCTCTGTCTGTGGATTTCATTCTCCGAATTTGCAAGACAAAAACCACCTGAGGGTCACTGACTAAGTGTAAATTTTGTGTGACTTTAACGACCTGACACTCTTAACTCCTTAGTTAAAAGCTCAAGCAGGAGCTGAGAGAGGCTGGGGCACTGTCAAGGACACCTCGAATTCCAATATCCCTGGGACAGTCTAACCAGTGTTCATTCACTGCAGCAAGAAGCTGTCTCAGAGCGGGTGGAAGAAGAGCACTGACATCTACAGTTTTGTCCTTCGATCTTCACGCATGCGCCATGTCATATGCACGCCACACACAAATTCATAATTAATTACAACTTTTACAATATTAAATAAAGTTTCCTTTTTCCAGTTAGGTTTTGTTTTGGTTTGTTTTGTTTTGTTTTTTGTTTTTCAAGGTAGGGTCTCACTCTAGCTCAAGTTGACCTGGAATTCACTAGGTAGTCTCAGGGTGGCCTTGAACTCACAGCAATCCTCTTACCTCTGCCTCCCATGTGTTGGGATTAAAGGCTGTGCCACCATACCCAGATTTTTTTTTCAAGCAGAGAAGAGAGACAGAGAATGGGCACACCAGGGCGTCCAGCCACTGCAAACGAATTCCAGACATATGAGCCCCCTTGAGCATCTGGCTTACGTGGGTACTGGGGAATTGAACCTGTGTCCTTAGACTTCACGGCAAACATCTTAACCTCTAAGCCATCCCTCCAGCCCTAATTTCACAACTTATTTCTTAATGTTCTCAAATCGACGAGAGAAAGGCAATTAATACGAAAAACCATATGGTTTTAGATACCCTCAGAGCAGCTCAGGGTACCACATGCCATTACCAACACTGCATGCTGTGTACGTCTTCATGGTAATTCTGCTAATGTCCGCATCTGCCCTACAAGATCTACAAGAACAGATTCAGGCCACATCACACACCACAGTGCCATTTCCTGGGCAGCTTTGGAGATGGATTCCTTGGCCTTCATGGTGGGGAGAGGGTTATACCCACCTATAACCCTAACAGTAGTTCTATTAATTTTTGGACTTTGTGTACTCAACTACTGTTTTAACTTCATCTCCTCTCATTTAGTCAGTCCACACTCAGATGGTCCTGCGACAATCTAACTCCGTTTACTGGGGTCCCTTTGATTGCCCTCCAAGGCCTGAAAGTCTACAGAATATCCTGAGGACCTCTCGATATCCCAATTTACAGAGTGCCCACTTCTCTCTGCCTCTCACTTTTATTCTTTCTCTCCAACCTTTTTTTTTACCCAGGAGCCAAAGGCTTTCTTTCAGCATTATACAAATAAAACCCACAATGCACTTCCAGGATCACTTAGGTTCATTGGAGAGGTACCCCAACTACCACACCCAATGACTCTACTCATCTTGAAGAAGCCAGATCAGTTGTGGTCCCAACTCCACAATAGCAGTTAAGGTTACCTCCTCAGAGGGAGGAATGGTGAAAGACAGAAGATAGAAGTTGACTAGGCAGTTGAGGGTAATGGTCCCCAAGCCCACTCCACACACAAAGCAAAGAGCCTGTTTTTTTTTTTTTTTTTTTTTTTTTTTTTTTTTGATGACCTGGAATTCACTATGGAGTCTCAGGGTGGCCTTGAACTCACGGTGATCCTCCCACCACTGCCTCCCAAGTGCTAGGATTAAAGGCGTGCACCACCTCGCCCAGCAAAGAGACTGTTTTTTTTTTTTGGTTTTTCAAGGTAGGGTCTCACTCTAGCCCAGGCTGACCTGGAATTCACTATGGAGTCTCAGGGTGGCCTTGAACTCACAGTGATCCTCCTACCTCTGCCTCCCGAGTGCTGGGATTAAAGGCGTGCACCACCACGCCCGGCTGAGACTGTTTTTTGTTTTCTCTACTGACTAAAAAGAGTCTTGAGCCTGGAAGAGTTTTTCCTTATCTTTTTCCCTAAGGGAGTCCTCCTTTTTTAAGAGTCTCATGCTCTACCGACTGAGCTAGCTGGGCACAAGTCCTCCTTTTTTAGAAACCTAACATAAAGATGCAAGTAAGGGGGCTGGAGAGATGGTTCAGTGGTTAAGGTGCTTACCTGCAAAGCCTAAGGACCTAGGTTAGATTCTCTAGTATCCACAGAAAAGTCAGATGCACAAGATGGCACATGTGTCTGGAGTTCATTTGTAGTGGCTAGAGGCCCTGGTGTGCCCATTCTCTCATTAAAAAAAAAAAAAAAAAAAAAGATGCCTGAGCATGTGATGTGGGATCTGGTTTTTCCTTATCTCCTATTCCCTAGAAACCTGACATAAAGATGCAAGTAAGATGACAAGATGCCTGAGCACGTGGCATGGAGACCGGACTGACTAGCTCGTCCCCCCCCCCCCCAGCTCCCCACCATCCAATAAGTCCTTATTAAATTCAAGGCAGTAACCTTTTTTTTTTTTTTTTTTTTTTTTTTTTTTGCAGGGGAGAGGGTTGAGGTAAGGTCTCGCTCTAGCCCAGGCTGACCTAGAATTCACTACGTAGTCTCAGGGTGGCCTCGAACTCACGGTGATCCTCCTACCTCTGCCTCCCGAGTGCTGGGATTAAAGGCGTGGGGCACTGCACCTTGCCCAAGGCAGTCAACTTCAATGGTATTTCATTTCTGGGGACCCCTCAGGAATTCTTCCTTCTTTCCTATCTCTTAAGCTCTATAATAGAAAAAAATTTCTAAAGGTCACCTCTGTCTGTGGATTTCATTCTCCGAATTTGCAAGACAAAAACCACCTGAGGGTCACTGACTAAGTGTAAATTTTGTGTGACTTTAACGACCTGACACTCTTAACTCCTTAGTTAAAAGCTCAAGCAGGAGCTGAGAGAGGCTGGGGCACTGTCAAGGACACCTCGAATTCCAATATCACTGGGACAGTCTAACCAGTGTTCATTCACTGCAGCAAGAAGCTGTCTCAGAGCGGGTGGAAGAAGAACACTGACATCTACAGTTTTGTCCTTCGATCTTCACGCATGCGCCATGGCATGTGCATGCCACACACAAATTCATAATTAATTACAACTTTTACAATATTAAATAAAGTTTCCTTTTCCCAGTTAGGTTTTTTTTGTTTTGTTTTTTGTTTTTCAAGGTAGGGTCTCACTCTAGCTCAAGTTGACCTGGAATTCACTAGGTAGTCTCAGGGTGGCCTTGAACTCACAGCAATCCTCTTACCTCTGCCTCCCATGTGTTGGGATTAAAGGCTGTGCCACCATACCCAGATTTTTTTTTTCAAGCAGAGAAGAGAGACAGAGAATGGGCACACCAGAGCCTGTAGCCACTGCAAATGAACTCCAGATGCATGTGCCCCTTGTGCATCTGGCTTACGTGGGTCCTGGGGAATGAACCTAGGTCCTTTGGCTTAGCAGGCAAATGCCTTAACCACTAAGCCCCCTCCCCTTTTTTCCTGAGGTAGCTTTCTATCCCAGGCTGACCTGAAATTCACTATGTAACTATA